>FR989887.1:2402500-3820000 GCA_905404145.2 Biston betularia | reverse complement strand
TTCGATTGATATTGAATTAAAAACGCACTTAATATAATCATCTTTAATTGTGTAGCTTTTCGCTCACACTCGCTTGATTTCGTGTCGGTTCGTGATAGCGATGTCAGTGTATTTCAGACCGCCCTTTGTGTTATTTTACTCGCACAAGGATCTCAATGTCACGTATAATTTGTATCAACATCTTCATCGCGGTAACGACCTCACAAACGTTTCAGGGCGTTAACTTGACTTTAAGTACTACCCTTCAACGCGCAGATATACAAATGTGGAAACAGTATAACTGTTTTACAACACCAGAATTGTCTTTAAGCTTTATAATTAAACATTTCTGAAGCAGACATTATCATATAAACTGTGCTGTTAAATTTTACTGCAAGAAAGATATGTACAGATAAAAATGCATCATTGCAAAAAATGTTCAAGAAATCCAATTTTAAAAAATGCTGACGATCCCTATGGTATGATCAAGGGTCACTAGACTGCTTTTGAAAATAAGTTATGAAAATAAGCCACATAGTGTTGTACCTATCTATATGTTACAGCGAAAGTAAAAAATCCGGACATTGTACATACTATCCAACCATTATGTATAATGTCTACTCAATTTAGACGAAGTGATAATTGATACAGAATTAATCACATTAACTAAGGTATTTTATATAATATCTTGGAAGACTTGGATGAAGTAATATAACAAGTTTAATTTAAGTGAAGATTATAAACAATGTTTTTTCATTTGATCTGCCATCATTAAACACCGTTAGAAATGTACAAACTCGCGGAAATTGCAACGCGGCGCAACTTCTCATTACAAAGCCACAACATGGCGGGGATCATGCAGCAATGGAAAAAGATGGTAGCTGAAATAAAAACATGTCGTACCAGAATTATTACAAAAGACTAACTTTGACTTACTATTATAAATAATATCCGGATAAAGTGATAGATTACACAATAAAAAATCACACTATATAGACAATTTAGTCATTATACATAATAACTAGTCATTATGTATTAAGCTATTTAACCACTATGACTGTAAGATATACATAAAATTTCGCAAAATTTTCTGCTCGGCTTGGTATTATTACTTTTTTATGTAAAAGTAATGATGAGATAATAATGAACGCGACGCTCTCCTGATGGTAAGGGATAACGCATGCCCATGACCATTGCATCAATACACAAAACTTTGAGTTGCAAAACAAAGTCCGGGGCATTGCTACTCTAGCGTTCATTATTTTAAGACATTCGATTGTTAGTCTCAACAGCCCAGTAATTTCGCTGGCTGTAGTACCCTTCAAAGCGGAATACAGTAATGCTTACACACTACTGCTTAGTGGCACTACTGGTACCTAGATGATACACGCGATACGTATAACTTTTCGATAGTTAGTTTCAATAGCTCTGTAATTTTGCTAGCTGTTGTACCCTTCAAACCAAAACACAGCAATGTTTGCCAGGCAGCAGAATATCTGGTACTGTGGTGGTACCTACGTAGGCGTCCGCCTGCTAAGGACGTCTACCACCCAGTATTTAGTCACATTCTGTATATGAATACCTCTCGAACGAATGTATAACAGCACCTAAGTAAGCGACTTCCAAGTTATCAAAGTTAGCAAGTCGGTAATTCGCTCGGTTCTCGCGTTTCAAGTAGTTTCGACGACAATGTTAATTAAATTCCTCAGCCACATCTTCCTCTAATTAATTGACAAATATTTCAAATGGACTTGTTCTTATAAATAGCAGCTACAATACTATTTAAAGAGTACGGTGGAATTTTTGACACCAATAAAAGTTATAATTGTCAGAAGCAACACGAAAAATCACGTGTCATCACTTTATCACACTCGTGTTTATAATTCAGTACTCTATGAAAAAAACACCACTATTTTTCTACATAAACACTTGTAAAAACACAAGTTTTGGAAAAATACTATGGGGCGACTCGATTCTTTCCTGCCAAAACTTCCATTTCTTCCAGTCTCGTAGTTTGATGCTGAGCATAGCGCGCTCCATGGCTCGCTGTTAAGCCTCATCTGTAAGCGTCCATATCTAGATACCACATGTTCTAGGCAAGATTTAAATCATGAATATAGCTTGAGGGCCTTATATGCCGGCATCTCGGAAGTACTAGCCAATCGAAGTACAGATGGCATATTATAAAAGATGTAATTATGATTTGTTTTATAACACGGGGCTGGAATAATCGCATTGCGATAAAAGCCCCTACTAAAAAGAAGAATAAAAAAAAAAAATAGCTTATTTTACCGACAACTATGACGCATCGATATTGTCCCCGTTCTATTAAATAAATTAGTTTCTCACCGGAACCATAGTTAAAATAATTCAGTAAAATCTTTCTTGAAATGAAACAAATTCTACAGCATATGTTAACTTTTGCTATGACAGTCAACAAGTCACAAGAGAAAAGCTGGCATACATTTTGCTACGTGGCATATTCACGTGCGACAAGCGTTATTGTTTTAGCTAAAAAAAATCTATTTAAAGAGATTTTTATTTTTAACTAGCTACGCCCCGCGGTGTTACCTGCTACATTTTTTTCGGTATTAAAAGTAGCCGCTCACCGCTGATAAAATTTGATATTCCTACTAACATTGCTCTATTGTCGCATCTTTACTTTATAATCAAGTGAGATGGCTATCAAAGACTATAGTAGCCTATGTGCTAATCCAGGGTGTCAGCTACCTCTATACCAAATTCCATGTAAAGTAGTCCAACTATTTGACCGTGACGACGAAACAAACATATTAACACACTTACACACTCACAAACTGTGATAAAAAAAGCAAATAATGTATAAAACATGCATCCTTTAAAAGTGACATCTTAAAAAAAAAAACAAAAAAAAAACCGACTCCATGACCCTTAGGCCAACTAAACGCACTGCTCCAATGAAACAGCGAGGTTTCGAATTAAATTAAAATATCATCGATATAATTATATGTACTCGTAAACAATAATTGTTAGATTTTTTAAAAACCGTGCAATTGATTTCAATAAAATTTATATGGGACCACCTCTGTAGTATCTACCGAGCAAAATTAAGATCAACAGAGATTTATAATTGGCGGAATTATCACGTAACATACATACAAACAGTCATACAACATAAAGTCGAATTCAGAACGTCCTCCTTTTTTGAGTCGATTAAAAATATTCACTTTTTTACTCATGACACCTCACTCATACAAACACGTCGTCGACTCCTGACTTTTCTAAGAGACATAAAGCCCAAAACACAACAACGTTTCCACACAACTTTTTGGTGGCAGAATATTTGATAATGCGGTGGTACTTATCTAGACAACCTTCTGCTAAAGAGATCTAAAAGTGATCTCAAGACTATGAAAAGTTTAGTTTAAATATTTTCAATGTAAACATCGAAGTTCAAGTGATTTGGAGCAAACAACTTCGGAGCAAAGAGGACTCTCAAAGCTGTTGAACGTGACATCTCAACGACTCGTTAGAAGCTATCTACGGCACGAAGATGTGTCGCCATCGCCGCCAAGTGATTTGGTCGATACTTTTTCGTAGAGATATATTGTAAAGGGAACATGTACCTCTGAGCAAACCAGACTACTTTTTAACGAACTCAAAAAAGAGGTTTCGAATTGAGAACCTCTTTTTTGAGTCCGTATGTTGTTTTTTGTATGTATGTTACGCGATCATTCTGCCAATTATGAATCGATGTTGATAATTCTTATTTTGATTGGTAGACCATATTTCAGAGGTGGCCCCATATAAATTTTATCGAAATTGATTGAGTGGTTTTTTAAAAATCAACAAAATCCAACAATTGTATACGTCGATGGTATTTTCGTCTACTCCATGACTTCGCTGTTCTTTGGAGCAGTGCGTTTAATTGGCATAAGGGTCATGGAGTCGGCTTTTTTAATTGTAAATTTGTATATCATTTTATGTAAAAATAATGAAAGAAAAAAATCTTATATACTACGCAACGGAATTGAGTAGGCAAGTAGTTATGCTGCGAGAAGAGGATATAAAGAGTTGTGGTTAGTTTAATTAGTCCTTAAGTTTATTTCAAAATTAGTTTTAGATATTAAGTAAAGTTACGGTTAAGTTTTTAATTATTATTAAATTGTTGTCAAGTTAGTTAAATTTAAATCCTCAGCACTGTTGTAACTGAAACGACTGTTAAGCGGAAATAAACTAAATATATACCTTGAATATTCAATAGATAGTGATTCAAGAAGAAAGTTTGTATGTATAATACAACATGTATAGGTAGGGTACTTTCTAGTACTCGGCTGGCTAGCTACCACCGTCAAGTTGAAAATCTGCCGCCAAGCATCTAACAGTGTGTTCCGGCAGCCTCACTTGAGAGCCAGTTCCATTCCAGGCTAGGTGTGCTTTACCATCTTCGACCACACCTTCACTTAACATCAGGTGAGCTGTGGTCAAACAACTAGCCTGTCAACCATAAAAAAAAATAAAAAAAAATGTATATTATGAACCACATTAAAGTCTATATTGCATCCAGGGCGGGTCGCTAGTTGAGCGTAAAATAAGCCCTGGAAACACAATTTAGAATGGTCTCCTGGCTAGATTCTGCTATGTCGCACTTTAACTACTCTGTGACAATCGGGATAATCTTATTGGTTCCCTAATCAATTAGCCATTCCGTTGGGACCGTTTCGGGACGGGAAGAGCGATGGTGTGAATTGTGACGCTTCGCCAGATATTATTAGAATTGTATTCGAGAATTAATTATTCCATCTATACTTATATAGGTAGCTCGTAATAATTTATTGATTTTTAAACGAGGACTTAATGCTGTAGCTTTTTCTGCCAGCCGTCCCCACAGTATATTTAAAAAGCAAAATTTTTTTTTTTTGAAAAAAACCCATAACTATGTATATATATGTATGTATACATAATAATATGAACAATAACAACAAAAAAAAAAATATTTTCTATAAAAGCATAAAACGCATCTCACTGTCTTTGAGTATACTATGACATACTGCATTCCTCGCCGGCCGGTTATCTATTGCTGCGTTTGTTGTCATTTTACGGCAGTAACACCGGGGACGAGACGGCTAACGGTGCGATGTATGGCTCCGTCAGTTGTTATGTGTTTATGTGATGTTATTGGTCGTCTTAGTTATATTCTATTCTATTATATTATAATTATATCTTAAACGCTAAATTAATACTAATAGTAATTAGTTAGTCTATAGTTAGATAATTACGCGTGTAATATGATTAAGTGCATCATTTATAATTCAACAATTATAAATGATGTACTTATTTATTAATGTCAAAGCAACAAAATACTACGTACTTAATTCTCAAATAAGCGAATTAAATTGTAATTCTTTTGAGAAAATAAATGTCTTTAAACTGATAACGGTTAAAAAGTAATTGTCACCTGTAATTAATAGTAGTAATTGTTAGTTTGGATAAAAAGTAGCCTATGTGTTAATCCAAGGTGTCAGCTACCTCTATACCAAATTTCATTCAAATCCGTTCAGTAGTTTTTGCGTGTAAGAGTAACAAACATCCATTCATCCATCTATCCATCCAAACAAATTAATAACATACTTCCTTGTTAGATGATGAATCAATTGAATTGAATTAACAACATTAGCCATTCTTATTTAAAAAATGTTCACGGACAAGCCTTTTGAAAATAGGGTTAGACAGCGCTTGACGAATTTTAAATGGGAGCTCATTCCAAAGGCCCCGCTACAACTCTAAAACAATCGCCAACAAAAGAAGTGGCATGACTAGGAGTACTGAGAAGAAGAAATCTACTAGTCATAGGAGGCTTGGAGTGGATATCAGAAAGGTATGTGAAATAATCTTTTAGGTAGGAAGCATAAGTCAATACTGTAATGTGATCGTAATAATGGGGAGGTATGGAAATAAATGAATAACGGCAAACATAAAATTAGGCATGTAAAGAAAAAAAAAAATTACTGATATTAAAACCATTTCGAAATAGTACATTTCTGTTAAATATTTTTACGTTTAAAACTCTGTAAACTATGAGATGGGGTTTATTTTGCTAAAATACATAAATCAAACTTGACTTACAATTGATGTCTCATAACGTCACCTGGTAAAACCAAAAAAGCAATGGCAAACCAAAACAAAATTTGTCAATGTCAAGTCAACGGCGGTCATAACAAACTCTTCAATACACGTACGTCGAGTTGTTTTTCGCTTTATTGCTACAAATATCTGGATTACTTTACTTTAAACGTTATTTGGACTCTGATGTCGCTTTTATGACATAAGATTTATTTACTTCATATCATGAATTGTAAAAATCGAAGACGTGACAGAATGGTTTCATAGCTTTAGCCTGCCCGATGGGGCAAATTAAAAAAAAACTTGTTCTGTTGTCAACGTTAATCAAATGTGTCAAACTTTTTTATTTTATATGGCAAAGGCATATTCTATATATTCAGCCTACCTCATGAAGTCATAAAAAGTTTGAAAACGTATTAAAAATAAACTGCCGCATAGAAAGCCAAAATATTCAAATTAGTTTCATAAAATAAAGTTTACTATCAGTAAAAAAAAAAAAAATTACAAAAAAAAAACTTTTACCGCAAGGAGCTTGTTCATTTCAAATTACCTTGATTCTTGACCGGAACAAACGGAGTTTGTTTCATAATTATTGTTAACCAGTTTCTTCCGTTTATTGTGATAATTTCACAATGGGCTATGCTTCAGAGTTCGTAAATTGCCTAAGGGTAAAGCAATGTTAAAACAGATCTATCGGTTTGAACTAGGTTTAGACTAGCGGCCCGCCCTGGTTTTGCACGGCTAAACAAAACTCGATTATTAATAATTATAGCTTATGTAACTGGGTAATTATGTAGCATTATAATGATGAAATAATTATTTAGATCGTTCCAATAGTTTCAGAGCCTATTCAATACAAACATACACATACAAAAAAATCAAATCTTTCCTCTTTATAATTAGTGTAGATAAGTTTTAATTTGACTGCCCTGATAACTTATTTGGTAAAATACCTGCTTCAAGAGCTAATGGGCGTGGGTTCAATTCCCATCAGGACAAACATTGATGTGACGATACATAAATATCCTAGGACTATACACACAGCGCCATCTGGCCCCAAACTAAGCAGAGCTTGTGTGATGGAAGTCAGATAACTGATAGAATACATAAATATTTTTTTTTTGTAAATACATACTTATAATACATACAGAACACCCAGACACAGAACAAACATTTGTTTATTCACAAAATGTTTGCCCTGAGTGGGAATCGAACTCACGCCCTACAACTCTCAAGGCAGATATACTACCAATGAGCCAACGGGGCTGTCAACATGTTTGTTCTGTATGTAATATATGTATTTAAAAAAAAAGTTTATTTGTATTCTATCAGTTGTCTAGATCTTACAAACAAACACAAACAAACAAACAAAGTAAAAACACAAGTAGTACAAACTTTGCTTAGTTTGGGGCTAGATGGCGCTGCATGAAATGTCCCACGACATTTATTTATAAATTTTAAGAACTTGGTCTAAACATTCCTTCACCACATTTGTACAAACAATTCCCTCCAATCTGTACAACTAATTATTTCCAATACATTATCCCTCCCTTTATTATACAGTACATTTGCTAGTTTGTAATTCTAATGCACCAAGGGGACAGCAGATGGCGCTACCGTTGCAAATCCGCCCTCTTATTAAACAGGGGAAATGACACAGACTTAGATTTATAGAAATAGCCCGTCTCATAAATTTTGAAGCGACACCTATTATACTGTTTACTAAAA
Source organism: Biston betularia (assembly GCA_905404145.2). Classification (NCBI taxonomy): domain Eukaryota; kingdom Metazoa; phylum Arthropoda; class Insecta; order Lepidoptera; family Geometridae; genus Biston; species Biston betularia. The sequence continues at coordinate 3,812,191 of FR989887.1, read as the reverse complement.
AATACAACGTGAATTTTTGTAGTATGACGAATTAATTTAGCCATTAATTAAACCAAACGCGATTCAATTGCTTGTGAAATACTTTATTTCAATTATCCTTTTTTTTAATTTATATAAAGTAGTTAGCCGAACAAGACACTCTCTTCATGGCAATAGACAACGCCTGCCCATGATTGCAGTGATACACAGAACTTTGAGTAGCAAAACAAAGTTCAGGGCATCGCAGCTTTAGCGATGAAAAAAATAAGTCTAATAACGATGAAAATACTAGCCTACGGGTTTACTTACGTTTTCAATTAAAACTATAAATTCAGGGTAGAAACTATCTGTAATCGAAATTTAACCTAAATTCGTTGAATACCCAAAATGTAAAGATGTAAAATACACATACAAACCTAGGTATTTATATTTATGTTTTATTGTAAATAAAATAAATATCATAGGACACATAGCGCCATCTGACCCCAAGCTAAGCAAAACTTGTGCTATGAGATCTAGATAACTGATAGAATACTTACATACTTTTAAACACAAATAATTTAAAAAAACATTAATAAATTAACCATTTAAAAAAAAATTACATAATTTTTTTTTTCAACATTGTGCCTACTTTTTATATAGTATTAACTCCTTTTAGCGACGAAGAACTTTAAAATATTAAACACTAGCAGTGTTCTCTTTGAAATTATGTAATTACCTATTATGAGAATAAACGTTTTTAAACCTAATCCAACTAGGGCGAGTTTAGTATGCGATGTCAAATTGTAAACCTAAACAAAAGTCAGAAATGCGTTGTCTAAAATAAATACTCTTTTGTCTGTGAAATTTACGCACTGCTCGGGGATTACGGGATTAATTTAAGAGGTAGTTTTGTAGGGGATGGCTTGTAATCAGTGATTTTGAGGTTTGATTGTGAACGGTAATAAAAAGTAATGGAAACTTACAGTGATGTTACAGTGGTCGATTGTTGGTATTTTGTATGTATTTACCGTTTATCTCGTCTAAGTAGGTACTTATCTTCATCCAAACAAAGTGAATAATGTACATACATATCATCATCATCATCATCCACAGCCTTCTTTATCCCACTGCTGGGTATAGGCCTCTCTCTTTACATGCCATCTGCCTCGGTCCTGAGCCAATCTGGTCCAGGTTCGACCCGCGACGGTGACAATATCGTCGATCCATCTTGCGGCTGGACGACCGACGCTCCGCTTCCCTTGCCTAAGCCATATATGTGAAGGAAATACTTATCTTTTTTTACTCATTTTGATAGATTTTTTTTATAGCACAGCATTACAAAGTAGTACGTAATGGTTGACGTTTCAAAATCCCGTACGAAACGATTTTAATCTACTTTTATTATTCGAACGGCTAAAGCGTGGAATACGTTACCCGAGTGGGTATTCCCTGATAGATACAATCTGGGTGTCTTCAAGTCGAGAGTGAATCTGTTTCTTCTAGGCGAGCGTGCTCCATCGTAGACCGCATCTTCACTTAACATCAGGTGATTATGACGATCAACCTCAAGCATTTACATCATAAAAAAAATTAAATATTGTACCAAATTTATTTTTCAAATAATTTAAACTCAGTAAAAAATAATTATACTATGTAGGTTTGTATATACAAATAAAATCAATTCGGCTTTCCGTTGGCAGCTATACCAGGTAATCCTGTATTACAGCTGCCACAGAATAATTTCGTTACAATGTCAGATACATGAAGATTACGTATTAAGAACTCTGTATCCATTCAAAGATTTGTATTTTTGTATGTTTGTAATGAATAAACTCAAAAACTACTGGACCGATTTAAAAAATTCTTTCACCGTTGAGAAGGTACACTATCCCCGGGTGATATAGGCTACTTTTTATCTCTGTATTCCCACGAGAACGGGAACTACGCGGGTGAAACCGCGAGGCGTCTGCTAGTAGTATATAAAACTTTTTTATTAGGACATCATACCAGTAATTTAAAACACATTTAACCCAATTCTAATGCCTAGTGGTTGGTTCAGTTTACTGCCCTACCATAAACACATTTCGCCATAAAGATTTGATGATCCGCCGAATGACACTGGAAATATTATGCAATAAAATATATTTTTATTTCGTATTTCAAGTAGCTCTACTTGGAAGTTAAAGTTAAACAGAGTTTATTGTTTCTCGTCGTGCCTGCCGCTTTATTTCTATTTTTAAAAAAGAAATAAATATCGAAAGTTTCACACAGCGCCATCTTACACCAAACTAAGCAAAGCTTGTACTATGGCAACTAGATAACTGATAGGATACGTATATACTTTACTTGGTGGTAGATCTCCTCAGCAGGAGGTCGTCTAGGTAGTACGCAAATACGCGTTCTGTACGCAAAAGTTGTTGTCTTGTGAGTTGTCGCAAAGAACTCCTCGTGAAGTGGGTAATCGCACGAGCATGCGCGCGTAACTCCAACAACTAGCAAAACAGTAGTCGGTCTCTCGTTTGTTTCGTAACTGGATACTGCGAAGAACTCCCGCTACAATACAAATAATAATGTTTCTTTTAGCTGTGTGTGTAGGTTCGATTTTCACCGAAACATGTTTGTTCTGTGTCTGGGTGTATTATAGTATATTTACAAAAAAAAAAAGTATATTAGTTTTCTATCAGTTAACTGACTTCCATATTACAAGCTTTGCTTAGTTTGGGGTCAGATGGCGCTGTAATGTCCTACGATATTTATTTATTTTTCTACTACCAGGAGACCCTTACACTGGTACCTAATTATGTTATCATTTTTTTTAAATGGCCAATAAATATATTATGAAATTGAAAAAAAAAATAGAGACTAAATCGTAGCTCTAAATGCATAGAATCGATAATCGAGATAAACTTGCTATAATAGTAATGTCAGAGGGAAACGGAGCAGAATTTAGTAGACACAGTTGGCGCCGCGCCTTACTGGATACCAGCGAACTGCACGACGAAGTGTGAAATGAGATAGCGACGTGCCAACTTCGAATAAAACCTACGTAGCTATCTGTTACAACTAGGTATTGCCGAAGTGATTTGTATATACCACTTACCACAGATAATAATCTTCTTTTTCTTTGTATTTGGCGTCGTACTTTGTGCATATTTTTTAATACGTACCTAAAAGGTTCGCGTTTGGCCACATCCTGCCTGATGTTAAGCAACGATGTAAAATAACTATAAATATCGTAAGATATTACACACAGCGCCATATGACCCCTAACTAAGCAAAGCCTATACTATTGAAGTTACATAACTGATAGAATACTTAAATACTTTTTTTTGTAAATACATACATTACTCCCAGACAGAACAAACATTAATTGTTTATACAACACATTGTTTGTCCTGTGTGGGAATCGAACCCCCGCCCTTCAGCTGTTGAAGCAAACATACTAATAATGAACTAACAGGGCTGTCTAGAAGAAAACTGTTTACTCTTGAGTTGAAGACACCCATATTGTACTTTTCAGGGAAACACAGACTCCGTCAGAGGTCACATTCTCGCTGTGCGAATAAAGAATGTGGCTTCAAGTGCGCACTATCGTGTGACGTGTGGCCCATCTGGTACTAAAAAAAGGGGCAGAGAGGACAAGTCGTGCAACTCCAAGGCACAATCCCGAAATGTATTCGGTATTAAGTCTATAAGAAGACAGGAGACCTTGATTTTCAACCTGAGAGTAGTAGCTAACAAGACGAGTACCTACTAGAAAATCCTTCACCGGCAGCTCAAGCTCATTGTTGGTGTTTGAACCAACCGCGCTAACCACGACAAATCATTGCTACAAATAAAAAAAATCAATTCGCTGTATCCATTTCATTGTTTTATCGCAAAACCGATTTTGATACAATTTTCAATAAAAAAATTACGAAAAATTTCGAAAATGTTTAAAGTATGAAACTTTTGTATAAGTAAGATAAATTCTATCTTTGTGATCGAATTCGAGATAGTTAGCTAGTATAACATAAAATCAAATAAAATATAAAATTTAGTAAAACATAAAATTAAATTTAACGCAATAACTCCTGAACTTATTACCGCAAATAGATAGTATTTTCTTTTGTAATTTAACATTGTTACAAATGTAACTTTGTGAGCGTTTTTGGGAATTTAAAATAAGTGAATTCGCGTGGCACAGTTAGTTATTAATGAAGCTTGTACCCATCTATCATGAATCTTAATTAGACGGTGTCAGCTGTTATTGTTATAAATTGATTCGCTCACTTCTTAAGACTAGGAGGTAGCGGTTAGAAAATTGTTAGTGGATTTACAATTCACGACACCTAATTATAGTTTATAGTAAAATACCTATTAGATGTAAATTAGTCTTTAAAATAATTTAAAAAAAACACTTGGTAGGTGATAAGAAATAACGCTTGGCCATGACCACTACATCAGTATTAATAATTTTTAAAAACATAACAATGTGCAGAATACTTATTACTTTGAGATATTAGATGATTACTGTAAATAGGTCTGTAATTTCCCAAACTGCATTACAGTTCAAACTAAAATACAGTACTTAAATGTGGCGAAAAAGTTTTACTTTTCAGATTTCTATCCATTAAGTATAATAAGTACTAAAATTAATAACCATATAAAATAAAAAGGACTACAAATGTTAAGTATGCAAATTTAATGCGCGTGTAAACATTGCTTGGTGAACATCTGATACTGTGGTAGTCTGTGTTCCCTGTTAGGTACAATATTGGCGTCTTCAAATCTAGAGTAAATAGGTTTCTTCTAGGTAAGCGTGCTTTATTTTAGACCACACTAAACTAATACACTAAAAAAATACTTAGACGACCTCCTGCTAAGGAGTAAAAAGTAAAAGAGTCATCTACAAATTATGGACCTTACTTATAAATGTCATTTAATTGTTTAGTTAAGTTCAAATTGCAAAACTAAAATATCGTAGGTATACATCTCAAGTTAAAAACGGAATGCTTTACTGAAATAAGTGTTTGATTAACTGATGATTATTGTAGAGTGGATTCGTACCTACCAAGTCTTTTGTACGTATAAATAAATAAAGCGCCATCAGATCCTAAACTAAGCAAATCTTGTACTATAGAAGTCAGATAACTGATAGAATACTTATTTTTTTTATAAATATATACTTATAATACCTACATACAGAACACCCAGACCCATACCATATATCTGTATATCTTGTACTAGGGGATGCTTCGCGGTTTCACCTGCGTAGCTCCCGTTCCCGTGGGAATACAGGGATAAAAAGTAGCATCATCCGGGGATAGAGTAAACAACGGTGAAAGAATTTTTGAAATCGGCCCAGTAGTTTCATAATAGTTTCAGAGCCTATTCAATACAAACAATCAAATCTGTCCTCTTTATAATAGTATAGAGTGCGTTGTAATTGTCATGCACTAGCTCCTGGTCTATCATTAGCCTACTGATGTTATTTTCCGGATACGGTTTTACCATAGCACTGAATATTATCTTTGCGTACTGAAACAACCGAAATAATATCGCTATAAATTTATCAAAATTATTTGTAACTTTTCTACTCGCTGTTTCGTGGTGGTGGACTTAAGGGTCATCATCATCAGCCTTTTGTAGTCCACTGCTGGACATAGGCCTCTCCCAAGACACGCCACTCAGCCCGATCTTCGGCTTTTCGCTTCCATCCACCGCCAGCTGTCCTATGTATATCGTCACTCCATCGAGTCTCAGGGCGTCTTACGCTACGTTTGCCAATTCGCGGTCTCCACTCTAGAACACGTAAAGTAAAGGTATGAGTAAATAAGCAGATTCACTTATCAATATGAATTATTGTTACTGTCACACTAATATTACAAAGGCGAAAGTTTGTTAGTGTGTTTGTATGTTTGTTACCTATTCACGCTCAAATAGCTGGACCAATGTTGATGGAATTTGGTATGGAGGTAGCTTACATCCTGGATTAACACTTAGGCTACTTTTTATTCCGAAAAAGTGTAGCCGGTAACCTACCTCCATACCAAATTTCATTTTTTTTTATTTTGAGCGAAATTTTCTTCACAAGCACGTTCTTCCTGAGACAATGCGTATTTAGCTGGAATAGAATCCAGTTCCCAAGTTTACTTATTGTGGAATCTATCTGTGTCATCGTATGATAACGAGACAAGTGTGCGACTGTATAACTGAACGTGTCTGAGACGAAGAGTTCAGTATCGGACGTGTGACTAACCAACCGAGCTTAGTTTCACGAATTTCTGGATAGTTTTTACCTATTTTGATTGTCGCGTTTCCAAGAACGGCCCAGAAAACTGATGGTTCATAGAAGAACGGATCTGCGTCTTGCAAGTCTGACGGAAACGGAGTTTTACTAATATCAACATGTCTCGGTGGTTGTTTCTGCGTCAGCTGTGGTAGAATATAGCAAGTTACATTTGCTTTAAAAGAGCTCGTATTCGATATTATAGTGAGATTGCAAGTCTGCGTGCAGGAAGTTAATTGATTATATTATTAATACCTGAGACAGTCGAATTTGTGTGCGATTTTGACAAACTCAATTCATAATAATTCATAATTCATTTATTGCGTATATGGGTACAATAGATATTTAAAAAAAGATAACGAGCGCCATATTCTGTTGCAATTTAGATATCAAAATAAATGTACACTAGTGACATCTCCTCTTTAAGTTGTGAACTAGTATGTAAACATTATGACGGTATGTATATGAAAATAAAATTCATTCTTCACCGAGTAACCACTGCGTTTGTACTTTAGGTTATGGGCTAACGTAGATTTATCAGTTATTTTATTGCGTAAAATAGATAAATTGTGCAGTGATTTCGTGGAAACATGACCACGAACTATATTGCTAGTGTGCCAAAGTTAAAAGGCAGGGAGAACTATGACGAGTGGTGTTTTGCGGCCGAAAATTTGTTGGTGCTTGAAGGAATGGAAAAGTATATCAAACCAACGGAAAATTTTGAAGTGAAACCGGATGATGCAAAAACCAAGGCAAAGTTAATATTAACAATTGATCCAACATTGTACGTGCATATAAAAAACACCAAGAGCTCAGCAGAATTATGGACAAAGTTAAAAACCATGTTTGACGACTCTGGTTTCTCAAGAAAAATATCGTTGCTTCGACGTTTAATATCGATAAGATTTGAAGATTGTGACTCGATGGCTACCTATGTTACACAAATGATCGAAACAGCTCAACGATTGAATGGCACGGGGTTTACAATAACGGATGAATGGATTGGATCATTATTACTAGCGGGTTTGACCGAACATTATTCACCAATGATAATGGCGATAGAACATTCGGGTATTTCGATAACTGCCGATGTCATCAAGTCAAAATTACTCGACATGGAAGTTACCGGTAATTTTGAAGGTAGTGGCGCAGCAGCGTTTGCAGTGAAAAATAAATATTCCTCTAGCAACACTAAGTCAAAGAAAAATGGCCGTCCCGCAATGTCAAATCAAAAGGCAGTAACGGATAATAATAACACAACAAAAACGGTCACATGCTATAAGTGCAAAGAGGAAGGACATTATCGGAATCAGTGCCCGTTGTTAAGAAAAAACACAAGTAAATGTGTATTTAGTGTTGTTTTCCTGAACGGAAAGTTTAACAAGAACGAATGGTACATAGACTCCGGCGCAAGTGCACACATGACGGCGAATAAAAATATGGTTAAGAATATTAATCTTACGCCGTGTTTACCAGAAATAATTGTTGCCAATGAAACAAAAGTGCCAGTTGTTTGTTCTGGAGATGTCGAGATAGATTCGGACTTAAATTGTCACATAACAGTGAAAAATGTACTATGTGTGCCTAGTTTAACAACTAACTTATTATCAGTTAGTGAGTTAATTAAGAATGGAAATAATGTCAGATTTGAAAATAAGCATTGTTACATTCGAGACAAAAACAATAATTTAGTGGCAACTGCAGATTTAATAAACGGTGTTTATAAATTGAGGTTACAATCACAAAGTTGTTTGTTGGCTGCACCAACAGATAGTGGAATGTTATGGCACAGAAGATTAGCACACATAAACACTAATGACTTGAATAAAATGAAAAATGGAGCCGTGGAAGGTGTTAGCTATGAAGGCACTTCTGAAGTGACAAAATCTAACTGTGTGGTTTGTTGTGAGGGCAAACAGTCACGACTACCTTTCTTCACAGGCACAAGAGCTACAAAAGTGCTGGAAATTGTGCATGCTGATGTGTGCGGACCAATGGAAACCAAATCTATTGGATTGGCAAGGTATTTCCTTCTTTTTGTAGATGACTACAGTCGTATGTCATTTGTCTACTTTATGAAAGAAAAAAATGAAGTGTTTAAATACTTCAGAGAATTCAAAGCGATGGTGGAAAAACAGAAAAATGCCAATATTAAAATTTTACGAACAGATAATGGTGGAGAATTTTGTTCGAAAATCATGGAAGATTTTTTGAAATCATCAGGCATTGTACACCAAAAAACAAACCCCTATTCGCCAGAACAAAACGGAATGGCGGAAAGAAACAATAGAACAATTGTTGAGAAAGCAAGATGCTTATTGTTTGATGCCAAATTAAATAAAAGTTTTTGGGCAGAGGCGGTATCCACAGCAGTATACTTAAAAAATAGATCTGTAGCATCAGGTCTAAATAACAGAACACCATATGAGATGTGGTATGACAAGAAACCCATTTTAAACCATATACGAATTTTTGGCAGCCAAGTAATGGTGCATGTTCCCAAAGAGAAGAGGACCAAGTGGGATAAGAAAGCTCGGCAGCAAATTCTTATTGGTTACTCAGAGCATGTAAAGGGCTACAGAATATATGATCCTGTCAAAAAACAGGTTACTACCAGTCGAGATGTAGTGGTGATGGAGACAGCAGTGTCAGGAGGAATGTCCACAGCCAGTGAAGCAACATGGTGTGTGGAAGAAGCATTGCCTGTTCCTGTAAGAAGTGATTGTTCAGTGGGGGAATGTGGTAGCCTCCAAGAACAATCAGAATCAGAATTAGACACTCAGGAAAGCTCTGACAGTGAATCATCACAGCTAACATTCTATGAGAGTAATGCAGACGAGACTTATGTCCCTGAAACTCCATCAACAAGCAGCAGTTCAATCAGGACACCAGAACCAGAACATCAGATCTTGGACAGACCAAAGAGAGAGAGACGGAAGCCTGAAAGGTACAACCATGCGGGCTTGTTGGCTACTACAGATCAAGAACTGACGGTGAAGGAAGCCTTGAACAGTCCTGAGAGTGTGCAATGGAGGAAGGCTATGGATGAAGAGTTAGAGTCATTCAGAAAGAATGAAGTGTTTGTGCTTGAAGATCAAAAGTGAGAGTGAAGTACAATATCGTGCGCGATTAGTTGCTAAAGGTTTTACCCAAAAACATGGAATAGACTATGATGAGACTTTCTCACCAGTTGTGCGGCACTCAACATTAAGATTATTGTTTGCACTAAGTGTAAAACTAGGACTAGACATAACTCATTTAGATGTTAAAACGGTTATCTAAATGGTTATCTGAAAGAGGACATTTATATGTGTGCTCTTGAAGGTTTTGTATCCAAAACTGTGGGGAAAGTTCTTAAACTCAAAAAGGCAGTATATGGATTAAAACAATCCGCCTTAGTTTGGTATGAGAGAGTTAGAGATTTATTATGCAAAAATAACTTTAAAAACTGCACACAAGAGCCATGTCTATTTACAAAGATGTGTAAAGATGTAAAAATTATTATAGCATTATATGTCGATGATTTCTTGATATTTTCTAACAATAAGAAAGAAAGTGAAAAGTTAAAATGTATTTTAAATTCTGAATTTGAAATTAAAGACTTAGGTCAGGTTAAGCAATATCTAGGTATGAATATTAATGTTCATCAAGATTGTAATACCTATGAGATAACTGTAGATCAACAACAGTACATAGAAGAATTATTGCTGAAATTCCAAATGACTGATTGTAGAACAGCTGATACACCTATAGAGAATAAGTTGAATGTAACAAAAGCAGAAAAATGTACAGCAGGAATTAGCTATCAAAAACTAATAGGTTGTCTTATGTATCTAGCGGTCATGACAAGACCTGATATAACCTATGCTGTTAGTTACTTAAGCCAATTTAATACTTGCTACAGTGTTGAACATTGGAACTATGCGAAAAGGGTTCTTAAATATTTAAAGAAAACTAAAATGTATTGTTTAAAGTTTAGTAGTCAAGGAGAAAGCTTGCAGGGTTTTGTTGATGCTGACTGGGCAAGTGATACCTTAGACAGAAAATCTTACACTGGATTTTGTTTTGTAATGTCAGGCACAGCTGTTTCATGGCAAAGCAGAAAGCAAAGAGTTACGGCTCTATCTAGCACTGAGGCTGAATATGTTGCACTCTCTGAAGCTTGTAGGGAAGCAATATATCTAGCAGAACTATTGTATGAGCTTACCGGGTCTTTGTTCACAACTAGGTTAAATTGTGACAACCAAAGTGCATTGAAGATGGCCATAAACCACCAATGCCATAATAGGTCAAAGCATATTGATGTTAAACATCATTTTGTACGAGAGACTATCAAAAGTGGAAAAGTAGAGTTGAATTATTTACCTACAAATGAAATGCCAGCAGATATGTTGACTAAAGGCCTAGGTACAGTAAAGCACTACAAATTTATGGAAAATTTAGGTATCTTAAAATTGTAATGTTTTTTTGCAAGTTTACATTTTGTTGTTTGTACAGTACTAAGTTTATTTCGATAAGTGAGGGTGTTGCAATTTAGATATCAAAATAAATGTACACTAGTGACATCTCCTCTTTAAGTTGTGAACTAGTATGTAAACATTATGACGGTATGTATATGAAAATAAAATTCATTCTTCACCGAGTAACCACTGCGTTTGTACTTTATATTCCGCCTTGCGGCATGCAAAACTTAAAACTAAACATTACAAAAAAAAAAAAAAAATAATAATAACTACAGTCAGTGATTAGTCAAATCAAAAGCAAAAATAAAATAAAACAAAAATGTCAAGCAATAAAATACAATTAAATTAAATACAATTTCGTCCGAGCATAAAAAAATAAAAAAATAATAATAAAATAAAATAAAAAATATTAAAATCTAAATTAATTAATGTCAAATTGAATTACAATATTATTAATTTTGGACAGTTTTATCATACTTTTACCCTACTAATTTGATGAGACCAATCACACACATTTAAAATTTATCTGTCAAGTACTCATTTACAGTGTAATATGCCTTTTCCAGTAGAAAATATTTTAATTTATTTTTAAAAATAGAAATTTGTTCAATTTTGGCTATACCTTTCGGCAGGTGATTATATATTTCTGGAGCCTTACATAGTACACTATTAGCAAGTAACGCTGTTTTACTTTTAGGTCTACAAATTTTGTGCCCGTGACGAGCGATTTTCAAATTTTCAAACAAGTTGAGGTTTTTTCGTACAAACATTACACATTCGAAAATATAAAGACAAGGCAAGGTTAAGATTTTTAAGCTTTTAAAATAAGGTTTACAGGTGTCCCTTTGCTGCAGTTTGCATATGGCCCTGATACATTTCTTCTGTGCCTTAAAGATAGTCTCTTTCTCAGTACTGTTCCCCCAAAACATAATGCCATATCTGAGCAATGACGAAATATAGCCATTATAAGCAGTCAGAAGTAGGTCTACTAATTGATTTAGACAACATGTAAAGGGCATAAGAATACTGATTCACCTTTGTTCGCAAGTTTTCCATATTTGTCGCAGTATGCTTGAAATGTAATTGAAAGCGGTGGCGTTATCCAGCAGAAGCCTAGCATCGAACTTCTCGCCTTTTTCATTGACTGCTTTCACCAATGCTGTGGGCAGTAAAAGATTCGAAGAGGTTGAAAACTGTCGAATATGAGCGACATTTTTCGACGTATTTTTGTGTATTATCAGATACATCAACTGATAGGGCAACAGTTGGCACCGGATTAGTGACGTTTTTTGGTTACTCGATATGCAAAAGAGTATTGTGTTTAACTTTGCAGTATTTACAATGAGAACGATTGGCGCCATGTTTATCACAGCGTAAGCAGTTCAAACATACTCCAAATTCATTCGCTTTAACAATACGTGATGTGACTGGTAGGTTACGAAAAAGATCACAAGAATTATAATAGATGTGGTTTTGAACACATAGGACAACGCAAAACTTTATTCGATTCGGTAGGTTGTTGACATTGCTGATCGTTGCTTTCCTTCGATATAGAATAATTATAGCTTTTGTAATTTTTTTTTTGTAATTAGTTGTTTCTAATAAATCTGCAAAATTGTAATAGCGAACTTCGATACTCTTCCCAATCCCTATTAGTGGTCGAGTCTAATTTGTTCGTTATCATAAAAATAATCATTGTACCCCAGTATTGAACAGGTTCATTCAATGTTTTTAATGCTCGTGTATTTTTATAAATAAGATTGTCTAGATTTGCCATGATGAAAATATTTTAAGCTCGATATTGAGAATTATTTAAAAATAATAAGGTAATCGGACAGAAAAATATGAGGGTAGTTGATAAAACTTTTTCGAAGAATCCAATTTAAATTATACTTGTACTATAATTACTAATTTAATGTGATTAAAGCTATTATAATAACAGTTTATAAAGAAATAAAACAAGCAAGAACTCAGATAGAATAAAATACTTTTAGGTTTCAAAAAAAAAGGGCAGACTTTGAAATGATAAACAAAATGTCGGTTTATATATTTTGGATAGGATAAAATAGAAGAGAAATAATTGGAACAAACTCACAACATGCCGTGTCCTTTCCCATGAATATGATGTGACGCTGGTTAGAGGATCTTGATGTCGTGTCCTTTCCCAAAAGACGTCGACGCCGGTGAGAAAACCGTTATGTTCGGGTCCTACTAGATAGTTGGACTAATAAAAAGATGAGTGGACTGTCACACTGATTTATATTGCATAGAATAATGAATATTATAATTGTTTGTACTGGCGATACGCGTGCGTTCGTGACGCTCGGTTGGTGAGATGTGTCGTCGAAGAGGGCGCGCTCCGCGCGTCCCGCGCGCCCCTCTCTCTTCTAGTGCCGGCAAAGCGTCGGTTTTTGCGTGAAAGAGTAACAAGCATCTATCTATCCATTCATTCATCCGTCCATCCAAACTATCACATTTATAATATTAGTGAAATTATTTTGCAGATAATAAAAGTTTGGTAGGAAAAAAATGATCTTTAAGTTTTTGGATTTAAAATTTGCACCAAAATGCTTCTGGTGTTAGCACATAAGTTGGTACAAGGAAAAACTTTAAGCATAGTCCTAGACAAACAATCTCGATGGGTCGAGAAAAAGGAAGGAAGCTAACCTTTTCGTTTCTAAATGTTCCTACATTTTTAGCTTATCCCACGTATCACTAGACCTAAATCGGTGAATTCACAGTTGGCCAAGCGCATAATCAGTTCACACGTGATTTATGCCACTAGATAGGCCGCACAGATTATAAAGTTAAACACTCAACTACCGTAGTTATATTAAATTATAATTATTATTAGATATAGTGGAGTTTCCCTACGAGATCGAATCAGAAATGAAGAGATCCGTAGACGAACCAAAGTTACCGACATAGCCCAACGGATTAGCAAGTTGAAGTGGCAGTAGGCAGGGCACATAGCATGCAGAACTGACGGCTGATGGGGCTGCAAAGTTTTGGAGTGGAGACCACAGACCGGCAAGCGCAGCGTAGAACGTACTCACAAAATGGACAGACGACCTAATAAAGACCGCAGGAACGCGCCGGATGCGAGCCGCTTCCAACCGGTCTTTATGGAAGTCAACGGGGGAGGCCTTTCCAGCTGTGGGCGTGGACGTCCTACGGCTGAAATGATGATGATGATGATGATGATGATATAGTGCAAGATTTGAAATCACATTTCACATATTATAGCTGTTTGTTCGCACAGTTATAAATTTTATTTTAATTTTATTTTTAAGTTTATGTCAAATTAATTCTAGATTTTAAGTAAGATTAGGTTTTTAATTAATAAGCTGTGTCAAATTAGTTTAATTTAAGTCCTCATCACTGTTGTGACTGGAACGACTGTTGAGCGGAAATAAACTGGATATTTTATATACCTTGAACATTCAAAATTAATTTCCGCAAAGTAACGCCTGAATCAATCAATTATATTTTTTTTTATCATTTATGGTTATGAAACCTGGTTTAAAAGCCGTTTGGGAAAGGAACACTCGTTGTTCGTTCTGCTACAGTCACTACAGTCACTACAGTCACTGTGTCATTGACATTTGTTTTAATGTAAAACACAGTTTATAAAACAGTTACTTTAACTTTTTAAATGTTAAAATTTCCGGGATTCCGGACGCATATTTCCTGGGATCGAAAATTAAACAATTTTCGTAAATTCCCGTGAACGGGGACCGGAGAACGAAGCCCTAGACTTGAGTCTCTGTTTCTAATCGGGTCTTACACCCTGGCGAGTTTTGAGGTGTATCTTGATAGATGGCCCTCTACATTTTGCTGGAAGTTTATAAGATTAAGTAGTTTTGTAGGGAAGTGTTATGTGTTAAGTCACTTGGAAGTTATGGATAATGTATGGAAAGTTCGTTTGAAAAAACATAATTCGATATAAATAAATATCGTAGGACATTATACACAGCGCCATCTGACCCCAAACTAAGCAAAGTTCGTACTATGGAAGTCAGATAACTGATAGAATACTTAAACAGTTTTTTTTTGTAAATACATACTTATAATAAACTAGCGGTCCGTCCCGGTTTCGCACGGGTGGACATTTATTTTTTAATCTAATTCTAGTAATAAATATAGTTTTTGAAATCGGTCTAGTAGTTTCGGAGCCTATTCAATGCAAACAAACAAAAAATCAAATCTTACCTCTTTGTGAATAATTAGTGTAGACTACATTACCCAGTGAACTTTGTATTACTTCTATCTATCTATATCATTTGTGCTTTCTAGCAACCTCACTTGAAAGACAAGTGCAGGACCATTCCAGGCTAGGTGTGCTTTACCATTGACCATATTATCGTCACTTAACATCAGGACGTGATCAGCTTTGGTCAAACATAAAAAAAAAAACTTGTACACATTTTCCCTTCAGTCTTTAGTCTTTGCCTAAGCTAATACTTTCCGTAGATAAACCGTTTTAACATGACGTAAGTACTTTGCCAAGTTTTCATGAATGTAAGAGCTAAACTTGTTTGCTAATCTGAGTTTAAACAGTGGGTATTGTAAAAGTCATTATGGCCTTAGCGCTAGTTCTACAAGTATGTCCAATTTCATCTTGTAATGCTTAATTATATTTCAGTTTAGTACAATGTTGGATGCAAAACGTTTTTGTTAATTTTATACGTAGGAATATTCTGTACCGCACTTCAAACGGGCTGGCATCTAACTAGCTAGCAGCTAACCGGTCATAATGAAAAAAATAACTAAAGATTCACTATACATATAAATATCATATCAATATACCACCCTCAAGTTGAAAATCTATTACCAAGCATCTAACGGTGTGTTCCGGCAGCCTGACTTGAGAGCTAGTTCCATTCCAGACTATATATGCTTTACTATCCTCAACCATACCGTCACTTACTATAAGGTGAGTTGTAGTCAAAAACTATGTATATATATTATATAAAATTCTGTTCGATTAATTGTCATCATCTTCATTATTCATCACCATTGAGGGGAACACCGCGAGCCACGACTTGTGTCCAATAATATTAAAACTCATCTCAAGTTAAGTGATACTTAACGTACAATTTCCTAAACAAAAATAATGCACTTTTTACGTCTTTTTCTTTGTAAATTAAAAAGCTTCCACTTTAAGAATGTTTTATTTTGAAATAACTTGTAACAGGCCCCTTTTTGTTTGTAAACAAGCAGCAAATTGAGTTTGGACCTTGCCGCTTGAAAATAAAAAAGTTTTTAAGAAATAATAAAACTTGAGATTTTTGAAACAATCCGACCTTCGGCTGGAGTTTGTTTTTGCTAATATTTGAGAAGATATTTTATAGCCACGCTTTCCACAATATCTTTGTTGTGTTATTTTTACAGGAATTCTAATTCCTAGTATTTTTTAAGACGCCATATAGGTTTTCGAGATATTGTTTCTATCAGTTATCTGACTTCTATCACACAAGCTCTGCTTAGTATGGGGCCAGATGGCGCTGTGTGTATAGTCCTACGATATTTATTTATTGTCTTCCCTTTTTTCATTCAACATAATAATAAAAAACATTGACAAAAAATTTGTTGTTTGTGTACTACATACCAAATTAGGACTTCAGGAAGTACCTACCCTAAGAATTTTGATGATCATCAGCGGCAAAATTGTTTTTTTTTTAAATATTAATAAAATCTAAAGCCTAAGAGTTACACTAATAAAACTTTTTTTTAACTATTATTTACAGGCTAGGTGTTTGACCACAGCTCACCTGATGTTAAGTTTATGTTTAAACTTTAAATATTTGACAAGTTGACTATTGATATCATATTCAGAGAATTTTGTTTATCTGGTATTATACAAACACAAGTTATGAGGGTTCAAAAAAACGATGAAGCTCTTGGAAGGTAAAGAGGAAAAGGTGCCCTTGCACAAGCAAAGCGGCTTGTCTCGTCTTGGCAGATTTGCAATTAAAATTCTAGTCTCAAGGCAGCTGAAGGAAATAGAAAATTGAATTAATACAGAAATATCAAGAAGGTCAAACCTCAGTAGTTAGAAGGAAATTGGCTGGCAATCTCGTAGGAACATTTTCAGTACAGTTGTGCTCACACTCAAATTTATAGGAGCTTGAAAATTCAGTATATGAAGTTTTTATGAAACAACTTGGTTAACAGTTGTATACCATGCGATTTCGGTTATCTGTTTTTTAAATTGTCGACAATTTTTTTTTTAATATTGCAAAAAATATTATTTGTATAAGTCCACTTCAAGTACTTTTTTTCCAGTTTAAATGATGTATGCTTTCCCAGATTTACAAAAAAAAGTTGAAAATTAAATCTCACAAATATTTTTAAAAATTAAAAAGAAACCTTTTTATTTGCATGTGTGTGGAGATGTGTGGTGAAACATGATTTTTGTGTTGCAAAACTTTGGCTTACATTTTAGTAAAGTTGACTTTACCATACAAGGAAATGATTTGAACTTGACTTACTCTGGCGGACAGACTGTGACACAGATTTGTTTTTGTTGAATTTTCATTAAATACATAATTATATAAATATCAAAATACTTCGTCAAACACGATAATATTTGAAATTAAAGAAAACAGTTACAATAATTGCCAGTCGCCCACATCATAATACCACCGTAAGAAATTTAATAAAAATCACAACCCTACTGCCGTCACCAAAATTATTTCCAGACACAAAAAACGGTGCGCGTTATGAAAACATAAATTTTAACAGCAGGTTGGAGTTATTACAAAAACCGTGTTTTGAAATACAAGGCCCTAAATTACACAGTAGAACTATTTTTTAGATGTTGACACTTTCATATTGTTTGTAACTAATTTTGCCGCAATGCGGGTAGCTGAATCTTGTTGCTCTTAACAGATTTTTTGTAACCCCCCCAGCGCAAATAGATGTATATGTTGTTTAATTTGTATCTGCGTCTGTGTGTAGCTTCCAAACGGTTTAGCCGATTTTAAATTAAATTAAAAGTACAATAAATAATTAGAATGAATTGTTAATTATGTTTTAAGGCAATATTCATAATAATGAGTGCTATTAAATATTTTTACCAAACTATCCACCTCGAAAAAAATTTTGTTAGGTACAAAATGACAATCGGAAACTTATAAACTGATCTCTAACGTAATAATTGCATTAATGGCGTTTTGACCAGAACATGGAAGGAACCGTGATATCCCGTTGTATTTTATCCAAAACGTGTATTTTTTCTAGTGTGTATGTCTAAAAATAGTGATATTTTATTCATAATGTGCCGAATTACAAGTGCGATTGTGGGAAAGTGATGGAACAAAACCTTTCATGTTGCTTCCAAAACTCCATCAAAGCTTTTATAAAAGTTGCCACTGATTTACAAAGGCATGATTGGACTCGATCAGCACGGACTGGACTTGACTATAACTATACATGTCAGGCATAAATGGCAAAAACCAATGTATATTATCAAGGATACCGTTTCCATTTGCCGATGAAATGTAAACAATAAATGCATGGAATTTTACATCGCATTTTTTTATTTATTAAAGTAACAGAAATTGTAAAACTTGTATGTATTTCGAGGATTGTGGCGTGTGGCCAGCTTTGCCATTAAACAAATAACTTTTAGAGCACTATATATTGCCAGTAAAGGCCGAATGCGGTGGTTTTTTAACGAATATTCGATAAATATATCTATGGTGAACATTCGCTGGCATGCACAGAGGAAATCGAATAACGATAACCGCTCCAAAATATACAAAATAAGGGATGAAAGTTTCTATGAAATTTTGTCATTGTAAGAGTTAAAAAAGGCACAATGCACTTTTATTTCGGACCTAGCATGAGCTTATCTGCCAATATCTACGATTTTTACCTCAAAAATGAAGAAGTTTCATACAAACTTTAACCCCTATTTTATCCCCACGCGGACGAAGTCGTTGGTAACGGCTAGTTTAATTACATATATAGCTCTCGCTGCTTGATACTACAAAGCTATTACATTTCTTTTACATTATAAGTTATTCCCATGAGTGTGACATAAACTAAAATAACCTTTTTAATAATGTATTTCGAAAGCTATTTTGTAAAATTAGAAATTACTAACGAAATTTATGATACACACGTACTGCCGAAAATGGGCAAAAGTGCGTGAAAGTTTATAACTTTTAGTGAAGATGAATTTAGGCGTACGTGCTCCATTACCAACCAACACTCTATTAATACACACATGCATACATACAATGGAAACTGACGTGGCTTTGATACATTTTTGTTTTACTTATGCGGTATTACTAACGTTTAATTATATCGGAAACTGCGACTATAGTTTCGGCCACCGTTTAATTATCACCATAATGTCCTCCTTTCAACTTGTCACGCAGTACTTGGGAAGATGCCCTTAGGGAAAAACTTAGACCAGAGTCAGTGATAAAAGCTATGCTTTCCTCGGAAGCAGCATGGCAGGCGACATGCACTCTCGCGACTGAAGTCCTCCAGGAACTCCGTCGCTTAGAAAGAAAGAGGGCTCAAATGAAAGATTGCCTTTCATCGAGAGATATTGAACCTTGACGTTGAAAGTCATATGAAGGAAAAGCAGTAGCTAGAGCCTCCCTCCGCGAAGTAATGCCTAACGGCGGTTCCACGGAGGAAAAAGAGGTTGATGCCAGAGGAGGTTTTTGGTCGGTATGGATGATAATCGAGTCCGACATACCCAGGCAAGGCCTGACGATACGTAAGAGTATATTCCGAACCTCTGGAAAAAAAAGAAAAACACACACATACATACATACATACATAGATCCTTTTTTTGGGGTTAGTTTCAAAATAGATTTTTAAGCTATTATGGTCGTTATCTAATTAAAAATGAATAATAAAATTCCACAGCGATTTCCAGCTCAGTCCATAGAAAACTATGCAACAAAGTTGAAATAGCTACGAAAACAACTGTCAGTTGAAAATTTTTAACTGTTTGTCGCTAAACTACAATTGCAAGTTTAATGCATAAAGTTTTGAACGAGTGCAATTCTGTACCTGGACGAAACTGTTGGTAATCTCTGCATAAGTACTTTGTACACTTTGTAAGGAAGATAAAATGAGGACAGACTGAATGAAAGACGGGAAATTGGAGTGGGTTAGTGGGGAAACAAAAGACAACGAAATGGACTGAGTAACGACTTTATGTGTAAGAAAATAAAAGTTTTGGTTTATTATCGTAATTTGTATTAAAGATCATTCTTAAGGGCGTACTCGAAAGTACTATAACTATTACGTCTTATAACGTCTGTCCAACTTTTACGTATTTAGACATTTATTGCCCAAATCGTAATATCTATCTGTACAAATACAGGTACAGACACGGATATGGATAAGGACACCATAATTTTTCCATTCATAAAGAAAAATTACATTAAACATGTAAAAAAAGAAACATCCGTCATTATTAAATGTCAATATAACATGTCGAAAATAATTATTTTTTATTTATTTTTTTATGTAAGAAGTAATGAGACGAACGAGACGCTCTCCTGATGGTAAGAAATAACGCCTATCCATGACCATTACAGCGATACACAGAACTTTGAGTAACAAAACAAAGTCCAGGGCATCACTGCTTTGGCGCTCATTACTTTGAGACTTTCGATGATTAGTCTTAACAGCCTAGTAATTTCGCTAAAATATGTCAATACGATTAAATTACAATAAAAAATGTACTATGTAACTCAATAATCTCTTATATTCAATAATAATTGTCAAGGTTATAAAACAACTTGAAGGCATGATCTTAGCTCGCTTCTCAAGTTGCACCTTGAATAAAAGCGGGTACGCGGTTGTAGACCGCGGGCCCCGGAATGTATACCGACCTCTCCGACTAGAGGAGCTCATGCGTCAGCGTTACTAGTAGGCCTTTTTTTTTAAACCCCCGACGCAAAAACGACGGGGTGTTATAAGTTTGACGTGTGTGCGTGTGTGTCTGTCTGTGGCATCGTAGCTCCCCAACTGATGAACCGATTTTGATTTAGTTTTTTTGTATGAAAGGTGGATTAGTCGGAAGTGTTCTTAGCTATGTTTGATGAAAATCGGTCCTAGATGGCCGCCGCCACAAAATGGCGGATTACATATTTTTAAACAGCTCCTTCAATATGGGTATCATATGAAAGGGTTTGGCTAGTAGAATACTATAAACATGTCAGTGGTTTTATTTATTTTTAGTTATACTTGTTTTACTACAAAGATACGAACGTGCTGTGAACGCCCTGGCATTGAAATGTATGTATGGGTGTACAGGGCTACCTGGCAAATGAACTCACACGGCAAAAGTAGGATCTGCAGCTCCCTAAACAGCTCCACGCTAGAGACATCCTCCTGAACGTCACACATTATGCATATACACCAATATTCCATTGAATGCTAGAAAACGCTAGTACTATCACTTATTCTGTGGTAGTACCCTAGTTATAGAAAGGAAAGAGGCAATTTCGCGTTCATTTCGCCAAGTAATTGGATATCACAGTATACACGCCAACCTTGTTAACGACTGCAGCTTATAAGGCTTCAAGACTGCTAAATTGAGCTCGAAATCTTGGAGCAAGAACCTAGTTGTAACGTACTCTATCTCAGGCCTTGTTTTCATGTATGGGGTTAAACGCTAAAGGTGTATTAACCCTAAAGGGGATCACTGTACGCACCATTATGAACAAACTTTTGCAGGGAGTAACTCTCTGAAATCACAAAAAAACAGCTGTTTTCTTTTACTATGCCGTCACTTAGCCCAACACATGGGAGTCCAAGATACAGGTTCTACCTAGTTTGTCCGCTGGAACGACTACAACTTAAATATTATGCCATTGTTTCTTTTTGCATACCAATTCTTTTGTGAAATAAACCTTATTATTACTTAACATCAGGTGAGCAGTGGTCAAATCCTAGCCTGTCAACCAATAAAAAAAAAGATTTCACAAAAAAAATATGTTAGACAATCTAGCTGCTTGACGACATCTAACAGGATGTTAAGTGACGGTGTGGTCGAAGATGGTAATCACACCGAGCCTGAATTGGAACTGGTTCTCATGTGAGAATGCCGAACACACCGTTAGGTGATTGGCGACAAATTTTCATCTTGAAGGTGCTAGCCAGCCGAGTACTAGAAAATACCCTACCACCATGCTATGGTTTCCTCACGATGCTTTCCTTCACCGGCAGCTCAAGCTCATTTTTAGCGATGAACCCGCCCACATGTTATAACCCATTGTCATAATAATATGATGTCACGCTCTGCCACTTCCCCCTTTTTTTTGTTATGTTAATAATGAGACGAGCGAGACGCTCTCCTGATGGTAAGAGATTACGTCTGTCCATGACCATTGCAGCGATACACAGAATTTTAGCAAAACAAAGTAGTAAAACAAAGCCCAGGGCGTCGCTGCTTTGACGCTCATTACTTTGAGATATTCGATGGTAAGTCTCAAAAGCCCTGTATTTTCGCTAGCTGCAGAGTACCCTTCAAACCGAAACACAGTAATGTTTATACACTACTGCTTGGCGGCAGAATATCTGGTACTACGGTGGTACCTGCCTAGACGACCTCCTACTAAGGAAGTCTACCACCAAGTAAAACCTTCCCACTTTAAAAAAATAAGTATTTAAGTATCAGTTCTCGGACTTCCATACCACAAGCTTTGCTTAGTTTAAGGTCAGATGACGCTGTGTGTAATGTACTACGATATTTATTTATTTATTTCAACGTGTAACGTAGTTAACGAATAGCCCCCTTAGAGATACCTACTTAGGCAAGAAACTTCAACTGAAAACTTTGTCTAACGACTTGAATGAAATGTCCAGTGTTGCCAAAATGTAAACCAGATTAAACTAAGCTTATCTCAGCTTACGTATAGCTGTAGTGTTTAATGAAACACTTTTAGTGTTTAGCGTACGTAACTATTGCTATTTTGTGTTGGCAACACTCGCCAAGTTTCAGGTAGTTTTCATTAATTGGTAATTAGGGAGCGGATTGTTAGGTAGAAATAAAAGGCAGGTGTTTGAATTTACTGAACATTTTTGACGTAAATATGCATGTTTTAATTTAAAGTGGATTAAGCCCTATGCCCTAGACCTTTGTTTGTCACACAAAGTTCTGTGTATCCCTGCAATGGTCATGGACAGGCGTTATCTCTTACCATCAGGGGAGCGTCTCGTTCGTTTCATTACTATAACTTTTTTGTAGCGCTGATAGTTGACTGGTTGGTGCGGTCGGTTCGCATGCCGCAGGGCGTTGGTTCAAGCCCCAACATAGAGATCGAGCTACCGGTGAAGGAAAATATCGTGAGAAAACCATAGCATGGTGGTATACTTTCTAGTACTAAAAATATAAAATTGAAAATCTACCGCCAAACATCTAACAGTTTTCCGGCAGCCTCACTTGCCAGTTCTATTCCAGGCTAGGTGTGTTTACTATCTTCGGCCTCACCGTCACTTAACATCAGGTGAGCTCTGGTCAAACACCTAGCCTGCCAACCATAAACAAACTTATGATGAAAAAAATCAAGGAATACAGTTTGATGTTACAGCTGCATACATTTTTATATCCAAAATTTAACTAAACCACTCTAAAGCTGAAGAGTCAAAAAATTCGTGACGTTGAACGTGAAAATCCGAAGAACTTCTTAGTGTTCAATAAAGTACACGTATTCACGTATATACTGCTGCATACATGACACAGTCAGACGCCGCTTATATTAAATGTAAACTTTTATATTTGCAATGAGAAGAAGGAAATGCTTTCCTGACGGTAAAAGATAAGACTCGCCTATGACCATTTCAGCAATACCCAGAGTTTTGAATTACAAAACTGAGTTCAAAACACTTCGGTGCTCATTGCTTCGAAATATTCAATGGTTCTCAATAGCCTTACACTTTAGATATCTGCAGTAAAAGCCTGAAAAGTATATGTAATCTTTCTAAAGTGAAACAATGATATTTACTTTTACATACTACTTCTTAGTGGCACAACAGGGTTATAAGTTTAGGATATACTAACCTTGAAGAAGGTCAGTATCAACATTAAATTGGTAAGAAAATAATGTACAAATTTACAATTTAAAAATACCGTCTTCATGACCCTTAGGTCTTAGGTTTAGGACCCAATGAAACAGCAAGGTTTCGGAATAAACGAAAATATCATCGATGTATACAATTTTTAAATATTTGTTGATTTTTTTATAACCAATCGATTTATTTCGATAAAATTTATATCAGACCCCATATGAAGTATGAACGGTCTGCCGAGCAAAAAAAGAATCATCAAGATTGATTCATTTTTGGCGGAATTATCGCGTAACACATAGCACTCATTTACTACAAAATAAAACTATCACCGGACCAGCTGGCGGTAGCCAATGGCGGCTTTCATTCAAATATTGCAAAAACATTTTCTTTCTCTATCGCACTATCGAGGTCTCCCAATCCAGTTACATGAGCTTGCCACGTGATTTATGAATGAAATTGCGACGGACTAAGATTAGGTATTGTCTACGGGTAGAATAATAACCAGGAATCGCTCTTTTGTAAATAATTTTTGATATCGATTTTCAAGTTTTTTGATAGATAAATTTAGTCATAGTAGTAGATAACTCCATTTTTTTCTGCTAGTAATTTAAAAAAATAGTTGTGTATAACCAACTATAGTAAATACTGAGCTAATAACTGATTTCGCTCACGTTCACATGTAACGAAGAATGTGCATCCATGAACATCCGCGCTAAGTGCTTATGTTCTCATAATTGCACTGCAACGTTTCAATACGCTTCTAATGAGCTCATCTAAAGCTAATGAACAAGTCTTTGAGTATTTCAGTAAGGGCGCTTGACACAGAATGATGGTCGCAAAATATTGCAATTAAAATTTAAACCGGTGCTCGTAATACAACCCTTGTACATTTCTCCGCGAAAATGATGTAGAACACTAGGATGTGTTTTCTAGAAAGAGATGAATTGAAAGTACTTTCGTTCTATCCGGTTGGGGTTGCGGTTTCTATGAGGTATAACTTGGGGTGTACTTGTACATAATGAACAACTTTTTATATGTGTACAACTATGAAAACGTGAAAGAAATCAGGTACTACATGTGGTTTGGGGTTAACCATTTGTACGAAACAGTTGATTTAAAAAAAAGAAAGGTTCAAGAAAGAATAAGAATGCTAGAAAGGTTAAGAATCGTATTATAATTACATTATATTCAATAACAAACAAAACATTATAATCTTTCTCTTGTTTACTCGCAGTTACCTATCTCTTCAGCTTGTAGATTTTGCAATTTAGGAGATACGATCTCGTAGCGATGATAGCTCAGTGGTTAGCGCGGTCGGTTCGCATGCCGAAGGGCGTGGGTTCAAACCCCAAGAATGAGCTGATGAGGTGAAGGAAAACATCGTGAGGAAACCATAGCATGGTGGTAGGGTACTTTCTAGTACTCGGCTGGCTAGCTACCACCCTCAAGTTGGAAATCTCCCGCCAAGCATCTAACGGTGTGTTCCGGCAGCCTCACTTAAGAGCCAGTTCCATTCCAGGCTAGGTGTGCTTTACCATCATCGACCACGCCGTCACTTAACATCAGGTGAGCTGTGGTCAAACACATAGCCTGTCAACTATATATAAATACGAGGGAACGAATGAACATACATACATACAACTTACTATATCGACGTAACACCCATACTGCTATAGGCCAAGTCAAGACATCTTAGCACTAATAATTAACTTAATACAAATGAATGTGTTCCTTAACTTCATTAGTTTAGGAGCCAGTATAGCATTTCGCACCGTAAGGTCTTAATAGATGAAAGCTTGGAATGGAACCTGCAATGTGTTTAGAAGATGCAAGCTAAATGAAGCCATTTGTTCGACAAAGCTTCGTTTTCTTGATAAAGTGAATTCAGGTTTACGAATACTGACATTTTAACGAACTGTTCTGACTAACACTGTACAAGTGTACAGGTATAAAACACCGATTAGTTAAAACGAAGGGAAATTCAAACAAATAAGAGTGTAAATTGGACAACCTTCGATTTTCGTCGTTTGTGACGTTTTAGGATTGGAAAACAAACTACTTATCCAATTTCGGTTTATTCTTTTTTGTGTTTGGCGTCGTACTATGTGCATTGCATTGTATTGTGACTATATATATCTATATCCATACATTTATGTATATTATAAGTGTTATGGCATCACCCGTCATAGTTATACACTTTTTTTTGTTTTTTATATTATTTTGTTAAAAAAGAGTTTTTTTAAACGAAATTCTTTTCTAGGTACATACAATTCATTGAGAACAAGATAAGATATTTCAATGCGAAAATATTTTCTGTTAAAGTGAAGTTTAAAAAAAGTTATTTTTAAAAAGAAAAGTTAGTCACACAACTCGATGAAACTTATCATTGGATCTACCAGCTGACGCTTAGAGGTGCTTTCCGATAAGTTTTGCTAGCGACTAAACTCCGGTGTTATGAAGGAAAAAATCTTTTTACTACTTATCTGTTTTCATGACTTAGTTTGAAATTTTTGGTACATCTCACGGGAAGCTTTATGTGCCCCGGAATATCAGTGAGGCCAGGAGATAAATAACTTAAATAGAGACAAGTTGGAATCTGCCACAGACTTTGAGACCATGTCGTTATGGAACTCGTGAGGTGGTCGCGCATCTGAAGACGTTGCTCTGGAGTAATCTTGACACCTTACAAGAGGACTCTGATGAAGAAGGGTGGTGCAGCAAGCCACTTTTCCCGCGTCGTTCGCCCGCGCGCCAACCGCTATCTTCACGTGCGAGCCGCGAAGCTATTCGTAGCGCGACCTTGATTCGCTCCGCGCCGCGTGCGCGCCGTACTTTGCTTTAACTCCTTAAAAAAGACCACCAGATTTGGTCAGAAATATAGTTGGGGTATCCAACTGAATTAGTCCCGAATATAAGTAACTCTTTTTTTATGTAATTAATAATGAGATGAACGAGACGCTCTCCCGATGGTAAGAGAACGCCTGCCTATGACCATTGCAGTGATACACAGAACTTTAAGCAACAAAAGAAAGTCCAGGGCATCACTGCTTTGGTGCTACCGTATTACTTTGAGACTTTCGATAGTTAGTCACAACATCCCAGTAATTTCGCTATCTGCCTGCCTTCGAACCGGAACACAACAATGTTTACACACTACTGCTTAGCCTTTTTCTAACCATTTTACCAAGTACCTTTTTCTACGCGTAAGTATATTTGAACATTTATTCTTATTCTTTTTCAAAGTGGGGACGATAAGTCCTGCACATACGTCCCGATTGGGGTGTTTTGTGCATTTATATTTGGTAATTTTTATTTGTTTTTCATAACTTTGATGCCCGCATATTTTCTATTCTAATGTTTTATTTCGAACACTAACGTTACCGGTAACCAACATAGTATGGCCCGTCGTATATTTATTTGTAAGATAACAGAAATGCAAACCGCAGCAACCCGTAGATTGCTACTTAGGGTCTAATCACACCAGGAAATGATTTGTTGTGCATCTTAAAATAAGTTTTTAAGTTAGGTCGATAAAGTCAGGGTTAACCTGTCCCAAGGAGTATGGAAGGATGAAATATGGAAAAGTCATGACACTTACATAGATACAAATAGATAGATAAACTCTTTATTCTTCCCACTAAAGATAAATATCAAATATCAAACCAAAACTTATGTACTAGAGTAACAATAGGCAGCCTTATCGCTGAAAGTGATCTCTTCCAGGCAACCTTAGGATGGAAAGGATTAAAAAAACCAGTAAAAACGAGGTGTACCAATAATAAAAGTAAAAACTAAGCTTAAGATCTGATCAGGTTAATCACCATCATTTTTAAAAGGATCAGGACCTAAAATAATAGTAATTATTAATTGTAACATAGACTTTTTTTATGGTTGACAGGTCTAGATCTCTCTAGGCTAGATGCACAGCTCAACTGATGTTAAGTGACGGTGTGGTCGAAGAAGATAAAACACACCTAGCCTGAAATGGAACTGGCTCTCAAGTGAGTACATGCTTTTTGTGCTGATTTTAAAACTTTGTAGAAACTTCCAGTAAAATCACGGCAAGTCACGGTTAAGTGACCGTGACTTAGGTACTTTATGTGACTTTGACTAGGACTCATTTCTGTGATTTGTATCATGAGACAATTGTAAATATAAAATATTAGACTCTTATGCCCAAATTCGTGAACAAGGACCGTATACACGTGAATACACATACGCACATACAAGAAGTCATTTGAAGTCCTTACTCGACATAATTAATAGGTACGCAATGCTTTAGCTATCGTAGAGTCAAAAAACAATTTGATTATTTTTTCCAATCGTTTCGTTCGCCTTCTAATGCTGCCTTACCTTGGAAATAAATTGGAATTACTACACCTGCTCCTCGCCTTATCTCCGCTATAAGATGGCTTTAAGCCTCGAAAACGGTCGGTCGATTTACATTTCTTGGGTGCTCAGAAATGAGAAGAACGGCTGGAGTTGGTACAAGATACAAGGCTTAAAATGTGGACGAAATTAATCATTAAGCTCATCCACTAGGCTAAATAGAAGAACACCAACGTGTACTTCTGTTTTAGACGGAATTACACGAGACCTTTTCTGAGACGCCATAGGTGCAATTTCCAAGTCGAGCTGAAATTTCTTTATTAATTTTAACTAATTTCATGATGGCTTTTTTTTTTAATGTAAATGTAATGAGACGAACAATGCGTTCTCCTGATGGCAAGAGATAACGCATGCCCATGACCATTGCAGCAATACACAGAACTTTGAGTAGCAAAATAAAGTCCGGGGCATCGCTGCTTTGGCGCTCATTACTTTGAGACTTTCGATGGTTAGTTTCAACAGCCTAGTAATTTCGCTAGCTGCAGTGCCCTTCAAACCAGAACACAGTAATGTTTACACACTAGTGCTTGGCGGCAGAATATCTGGTACTGCGCTGGCACCTACCTAAACTTATATATTTTTTTAATTAATCCCACTAAGGGAATAATTGAAAAAAAATTACATTTAACTGAATTTGAATTTTGAGTTCATTTGAATTTTCTGATCATTACTTTACAAAATTCGTATAGTAATTTATTCATTCTAGCCAATTCTATTCATCGTTATTTCTTAAAAATATGAATTCTTACAGGTTTTACAGTAAATCATGATTGTCCGACGTCCATTTTCGCGAAACTTGAATTAAAACGGTAAATTTACTTGAACACCTATTGTAAAGCTAGAAATTAAATTCAAGGGGAAGTCGTTATGGCTTCTCATATAAATGCAAATGCAAGGTGCTACACCTTTGTTAGAAGTTGTCAAATTACTGACAAACTTGGTACTTACCTTTAGGCGACAGTGTAAAACTCGTAGAAGACAATGTTGCTTAGTTTTATAGGGTTTACTAAAAATGTAGGAAAGAAAGTCGCGAGTGTTTTCTGTGTATATTTAGATAAATAGGTACTTTTTATGTGTGACCACAACTTAGCCTATAACACCCGGGGTTAGTGTAGCTTTCCAACGGTGAAAGAGTTTTTGAAATCGGGCCAGTAGTTTCCGAGCCTATTCAAAACAAACAAAACAATGAAATCTTTCCTCTTTATAATAGTACCTATAGATATATAGATATATACAATCGGAGTATGCGACAAAAACGTGATTATTCCCGCATAAGTTTGTAAAACAAAGATGTGTCAAAACCACGTCAGTTTCCACAGTAAAATTTATAATTCAATTATCTAATATCTAAAATGAATTTTATGTAACTTTAATTTCTTAGAACACTGTGTCTTGGGCCCCAAAGTTCGACTCGTAAAGACAATAGTACTGAACTTTGTTTTATAGTTAAGTGCTGCGAATAAAACGTACGTTCCATTGTTATGAAGAACAAGTTTTCAGCTAAAACAAGTATTGTGAACGTTCACAAAGTTTGCGTCAGTGATTTACTTGTAAGAAATGTATAGAATTTACTATAGAATGTTTGTTCAGAATGTATCTTTTTGTGCCGTTTGAGGTTGAAAATTTAGGTCCGTGGGGGCCGGCCGCTCTCGGAACTGTATCGGGCCCTGGCCAAACGTTTAGAGGAGGCTTCAGGTGACCAGAATGCTGGTATCTACTTTAGTCAAAAGCTAAGCATTGCCACCCACCGTGGCAATGTTGCCAGCATTCTGGCCACATATCCCTCCTCTGACGGTTTTTAGACTAAGTTTTTTGTATACATTTTGTAAATAGTATAATAATTTAAGGTCTTTTTTATCTTGTAAGAATGTTTTAAAGCCTCGTGATTTGATTATGAATTTTTATTATTTTATTTTATCAAAAAACGACACTAATTTAGTTACGTAGTCTGTAATGTTTACACTACTGTTTGTCGGCAGAACAATAATATAACTCTTTGTTGTTCACACCAATTACAAACAATTATAACAATATAAACTTAATACTAGTGGAACAATTGGCGGCCTTTTCGCTAACCGATCTCTTCCAGGCAACCTTAGTATGAAGAAGATTTTACTGAGCTAAGGACGGGGTGTGTTGACAAGAGAGATAAGAAAACATATTTTTTATTTATTATTTTTTTAATGTAAAAGTAATAAGACGAACGATGCGGTCTCCTGATTGTAAGAGATAACGCATGTCCATGACCATTGCAGCGATACACAGAACTTTGAGTAGCAAACAAAGTCCGGGGCATCGCTGCTTTGGCACTCACTACTTTGAGACTTTCGATGGTTAGTCTCAACAACCCAGTAATTTCACTAGCTGCAGTCACCTTCAAACCGGAACACAGTAATGTTTATATACTACTGCTAGGCGGTAGAATATCTGGTACAGCGGTGGTACCTACCTAGACGACTTCCTGCTAAGGAAATCTACCACCAAGTTAAAAACATACATAAAAGAAATAAAAAAAAAAAAACTTAAAGACACATACATACCTACCTAACCACGTTATAAAATATCAATACTCAAATATACCTTATAGAATATATACTTATAGACATACATATATACGTATAGATATATGAATATACAGCCTGTCTCTAGACGACGGATATATTTAATGACGTTATAATTTAGGTTTATATAGTATGAACAAAAATAGAATAAAAAATATTTACGGCAGCATTAAAAAGATATTGTTGTTTAAATTTTGTCCCGGGAATAGAAGACTCACGGTCACCAGAAACAGCTGATCAGCTGACGGCGCGACGCGCCTTTCGTTCGAGTAGGCATCTGGTACTGCGGTGGTACCTACCTAGACGACCTCCTGCTAAGAAGATCTACCACACCAAGTTAAACCTCAAGTTTGAACCTATGAAAACATAAGATACTTAACATAAATAAATATCGTAGGACATTACACACAGCGCCATCTGGCCCCAAACTAAGCAGAGCTTGTGTGACGGAAGTCAGATAACTGATAGAATACATACATACTTTTTTTTTGTAAATACATACTTATATACATACAGAACACCCAGACACGGAACAAACATTTGTTTATTCACAAAATGTTTGACCTGAATGGGAATCGAACCCACCCCCTATAGCTCTCAAGGCAGATATACTACCAATAAACCAACGGGGCTGTATGTTACGCGATAATTCCGCTAATTATGAATCGATTTTGATAATTATTTTTTTGCTTGATAGATCTGAGGTGGTCTCATATAAATTTTATCGAAATCGGTCGAGCAATTTTAAAAAATCAACATAAATATAAAAATTGTATACGTCGACAACATTTTCATTTACTCCGAAACCTCGCTGTTTCATTAGAGCATAAATAAATAAAATAAATGAAAAAGCAATTCCAATATGGCCGCCATCAAAATAGAGGTTTATAAATACAGAACACCCAGACACAGAACAAACATTTGTTTATTCACAAAATGTTTGCCCTGAGTGGGAATCGAACTCACGCCAGCTCTCAAGGCAGATATACATAGACATACATACATACCAATGAGCCGACGGGGCTGTACATGTACATGCAATGTGGTACATAGCAAGTTTGAAAGCCGACACCAGATGATGCTGAAATTTGAATAAGAAACTAGACATCCAATACAGAGCATAGCAAGCTAATATTTCTTCAATTATATGTAAATTTAGGTATCATCAACTAGTTACCAACTATCAGCCAGAATGTGCAAATATGCTGCCAAAATGAAAAGTTGCAAGTAAACGTAGCAGATGTACTGAAGACACGAACACTGCAATTTGCAGTCTATATTAGAAATAGATGGAAGTTTTCGTGTAACTTAACTTAAACTTTGGTTAGCTTATATGAATATTTGAGGTATGTTTTTCGATCGTACATAAATATATGATCGACGAGAACCTACACCTATGAGATCTCAGCTTTCAGCGATAAAGTCGCAGGCGCGGTCACAGCCTGAAATTTTGGAGGGGATCACTAATACTAAAATATTTATGTCGTTGTTAAGTGCGAGGCGCGAGATACACAAACATGTATGGTAAAGACTTTTTTCTACGAGGACGCGAGGCCCCTGCAAGAGTGAGGCCCCGGGCGGTTGCCCTGCTTGCCACCCCCTAAGGCCGCCACTGTGTATACTGTATACCATCTTCGACCACACCGTCACTAAACGTCAGGTGAGCTGTGGTCAAATATCCAACCTGTGAAACATAAAAAAGATACTAAAAAAAACCTTTACAACGCAAATATTTAACAATTCTAATAAAAAAGATAACTTCACCCAAATTGAGACCAAATTAAAAACGCTGCTCTCGTATTTTAGCAGCGAAGGCAATTTTACGTGATGTTGAACAAACACAAAACGCTGGTGTAATTTGTTCAAAATCATAAAAAAAAAATGCGCGGCTATTTTTAATTTCTCCCTTTTGTGCGGGAACAAAGACTGTTAATAAACATTAACGATTTGAACTCGAGGGTCTCGGAGTTGTCGCAGAATAGAAGACACTTGAACCGTAGCAAAGAAAATAACCCTTATTCTTTATATCTTGAACACTCAGAGATTAATTTTTACTGTTGACAAGTTAGATGTTTGACCACAGCTCACCTGATGTGATTTTTTTTTAATGTAAAAAGTAATGAGACGAACGAGACGCTCTCCTGATAGTAAGTGATAACGCCTGTCCATTGCCGCGATACACAGAATTTTGAGGAAAAAAACAAAGAGGGCATGACTGCTTTGGTGCTCATTACTTTGAGACTTTCGATGGTTAGTCTCAACAGCCCAGTATTTTCGCTGCTGCTTCCCTTCAAACCGGAACACAGTAATGTTATAAACTACTTAGCGGCTTAGCGGCAGAATAACTGGTACTGCGGTGGTACCTACTTAGACGACCTCCTGCTAAGGAGATTTACCACCAAGTGGCGATGATTGTGAACACGACTAGCCTGGAATGGCTTTGGCTCTCAAGTTTTCAAGTGTGGCTACCGAAACGTGCTGTTAGGTGCTTGGTGGTCAGCCGAAAACTACTAAGTATCCTACCACCACGCAAAGAAAAAAAAAAGAATCAGGAAAAAAAGAATCAGAGTAAACAGAAAATCAGAGAATACATAATTCTTACAGTAGAATAAATATCGTAGGACATTTTTTTACGCAGCGCCATCTAGTTACAAACTTAGCAAAGCTTGTACTCTGGGAACGAGATATTTTCTTTTATTACAATTAGGATTGCGTTAAATCTATTATTGCCATCTCGCGTGATGTTAAGCGAAGATGCGGTCTACGCTTGCCTAGGAGAAACCGATTCATTCGCGACTTGAAGGCACCCAGATTGTATCTGTCAGAGAACACCCACTCGGGTAGCAAATTCCATTGTTCAGCAGTTCGCACGATAAATGTGGCATCGAACTGTTTAGTTCGAGTTTTCGGAATAGCATCCGTGAAGAAGTAAAAGTGCCTTTTTCGGGGCGTCTATCGTCAAAGTTTCTTAACCCTTAATTTGTCAAAAAGATTTAAACTATATTTTGGTTTTAAAACTTACCTGGGTCTGTCGAATGGAATATATAAAGCCAGAAAAAAATGCCAGTTCACGAGAATCCTATGTTGCCTTTTTACAACGTTACCAAATTGGGGATATGGAAATAAACAAAATAATGTTGGTTCATTGGTAGTATGTCTGCTTCGAGAGCTGAAGGGCGTGGGTTCGACTCCCACTCAGGACTAACATTTGTGTGACTAACATCGATGTTTGTTCTGTGTCTAGGTGTACTGTATGTATGTGCCAGTTCCATTCCAGGCTAGGTGTGCTTTACCATCTTCGACCACACCTTCCACTTAACATCAGGTGAGCTGTGGTCAAACAACTAGCCTGTCAACCATAAAAAAAAAAAAAAAATGTATTATAAGTAGGTATGTATTTACAAAAAAAAAGTATTTAAGTATTCTGTCAGCTGTCTGGTTCCCATAGTACAAGCTTTGCTTAGTTTGGGGCTAGATAGCGCTGTATTAAATGGCCTCCAATATTTATTTATTTGTTTAATGTGAGGCGAGTTTTTTATTTCTTTATAAATGAAAATTTTAGAAGCAGTTACGGTTTCTGTTCAAACATAACCTTAAGGGTATTGCATTTTATGCATACCATTGCCTTACATAAACGACAGCGACCTTTTTCTACGATGTTGGGCATGTGGCTCATTCCATCTTTCCTAATGTCATCAATAGGTCGAGACACTGCTGGTTTTTTACAACGTTACGTGGACCTGGCAATGGCGACAATGATAGGAAAATCTGACACGGAAACTGCTGCGACGAAACGTAGTTCAATAAGTGTAACTATAAATCGTATTGCGCAGGCAAATGTTTGTAGCAATGATAGCTCAGTGGTTAGCGCGGTAGGTTCGCATGCCGAAGGGCGTGGGTTCAAACCCCAACAATGAGCTTGAGCTGCCGGTGAAGGAAAACATCGTGAGAAAACCATAGCATGGTGGTAGGGTACTTTCTAGTACTCGGCTGGCTAGCTACCACCCTCAAGTTGAAAATCTACCGCCAAGCATCTAACGGTGTGTTCCGGCAGCCTCACTTAAGAGCCAGTTCCATTCCAGGCTAGGTGTACTTTACCATCTTCGACCACACCTTCACTTAACATCAGGTGAGTTGTGGTCAAACACCTGGACTGTCAACGATTAAAAAAAAAAAAAAATTATATACAGTTGCATAGCTTTTTTCGTCTAAAAGGAATCGCGATAAAAAGTTCACAGTTTACTAAAGTTTATGTTTTCTTATAAAAGGAAGTATGCTGTCGTAATAAATTGTGCTAAGATTCCAGACCTCTTGTTTTTCAAATGCGACAGAAAACCAAGGCAGTAATTTAAACATAATAAATGAACTAGCGACATTGAGAAATAGCATCATTTTGTGTCTATGCTATTTTAATTGATTTAATCAAGGTTGCTTTCCGTGTTTTGTTGTTCTCTTCGTTCAAGCATTTCTGTTTCATTTGCAACTTTTTACTTTGACGTGATTTATTAGTTACGATAATAACAAAATTAACAGTTAGCTGTAACAGTTTATTAACAGTTAGTTGTATGTGGCTTCGCTCGTTTGCTGGTGATTAGTGGTTAAAAGAAATTGAAATGCCTATCATGTTTTGCTTTAGTTACAAAACCAGTGTAACCTGATCTTTGCACACTACGGGTGGCGCTATGTTTCAGGTTTAGTCCATATGTTGGACTTACATTTCTTCATTGATATTTTGCCATAACTTTCCTTGAACAGATTTCGATGAAACACGAAGTAAATGTTAACTAAGACCTCACGGAAACTATTTAAAAAAATCGCCTGTAAATTAGTTGCGTGGTTTCCGAGTTTATCGCAAACAAACAAACAATCAGACATATAAACAGAGAGAAATAATTTTATAAAGTGTACATTAGCCTTATATGTATTTCTTTTTGACAGCCCTGTTGGTTCATTGGTAGTATGTCTGCTTTAAGAGCTGAAGGGCGTGGGTTCGATTCCCACCCAAGACAAGCATTTTGTGGTTGAAACACGTGTTTGTTCTGTATGTATTTACAAAAAAACAACTATTTAAGTATTCTATCAGTTATCTGTCTACTATAGTACAAGCTTTGCTTAGTTTCGGGTCAAACGGCGCTGTGTGTAATGTCCTGCGATATTTATTTATACACAAAAAAAAAACAATATAACTAAAACTGTAAGGTACATAATATTATGTATATTGAAGATAATAAGAATACAAGTGGTCTCATCATAGTTTTAGATAGATTACTAATTGCGTGCTGCAGTGTTATCCGCTACATGTTTTCGGGATAAAGTAGCCTGTGTTTATTCAGGATGTCAGTTACCTCCATAACAAATTTCATCAAAATCCATTCTGTTGTTTTCGCGTGAAAGAGCGACAAACATACATCTATACTCATAAATTTTCGCATTTATAATATTAGTAGGATAACATAGGAAGTAGGATAATCAAATTAATTAATAGAAAAATAAAAAAAATTGATGTTTAAAGTTCGCGTTAAGTTTACTTTAGATAAATTACATTATCTCTTTTATTATTTGGTCAATTAATTAATTAATTTATTAATTTCATACCCACAAAAATATTATGATTATTTATAAAAACAGCTAACACGGCAGATAATTCTTCAGTAGGTACTGAATTCCTTTCCACGTCAGCTTCGATAAATATGATTATCGTGGAATGCACTCGCTTTCTACATTATTTATTTATTTTATACATTTGGTATAGTACACGCGCTCTGTCTAAGTATTGTCTTTGGAAATGTATCTCGAGCGTATATCAAAAGCATCTGAGCCATTATTCCGATTCTAAAGGAATTCCCCTGAATCCCGGCTTTGCGATAAGAACGGATTCGAACAGATAGTACGGTGCATGGTTCAAGTGTTAAGATGTCAGCGTTTAATCATTGTCTCTTGCTTTCAGCTATTGCCAACTCTTCGTACTTCGTGTCTCAAGGAATTGGTGCCAATGATAGGGTTAAGAGACGTGTCTATGCAGCAGTGAGTTAGTATAAGCTAAATATAAAATGTTATAATTTCAACAACATTAATTAAATAAAAAAATCAGCTATTTCATAAAAAATTTACAGATAGATAAAATGTGTACAACAATTAATTTAATTTTCGTAGCGATGATAGCTCAGTGGTTAGCGCGGTAGGTTCGCATGCCGAAGGGCGTGGGTTCAAACCCCAACAATGAGCTTGAGCTGCCGGTGAAGGAAAACATCGTGAGGAAACCATAGCATGGTGGTAGGGTACTTTCTAGTACTCGGCTGGCTAGCTACCACCCTCAAGTTGAAAATCTGCCGCCAAGCATCTAACGGTATGTTCCGGCAGCCTCACTTGAGAGCCAGTTCCATTCCAGGCTAGGGGGGCTTTACCATCTTTGACCACACCTTCACTTAACATCAGGTGAGCTGTGGTCAAACAACTAGCCTGTCAACCATTAAAAAAAAAATGGAAATTATTTCCATACTTTCCTAAAACAATTTACATGATACACCAAAATGATCTCAATTTACAGACACATAATCACAGAATGTGTATTTGTGATAATTATGAGTGTATAATATCCAAACACACTCACTCATTTCTCATTCACTCACACATAAACACACACTTAAAACCCGCTCAGAATTGTCATAGAGACCAAAGATGCAACCGGGGTTTCTGGACTGAAAAAAAATGTGTTAATACACAGTATCAACTATCTACATTTTAAATGTTATCCAAATCTGTTGAGCTATTATAGCGTAAAAAAGTAACAAACATAAATACTGACAGGCAAACTTTTAGATATCTTATGATCCTACTAATATTATAAATGTGAAAGTTTGGATAGATGGATGGATGTATGTTTGTTACTCTTTCACGCAAAAACTACTAAACGGATTTGGATGAAATTTGATATGGAGATAGCTGAGACCCTGGATTGACACATAGGCTACTTTTTATCCCGAAAACAGGTAGCGGGTAACACCGCGGGGCGCAGCTAGTATTATAAATGTGAAAGTTTGGATGGATGGATGTTTGTTACTCTTTCACGAAAAAACTACTGAACAGATTTGGATGAAATTTGATATGGAGATAGCAGAGACCCTGGATTAACACATAGGCAACTTTTTATCCCAAAAACATTTAGTGGGTAAGACCGCGGGGCGCAGCTAGTGTTTACATAAATTAAGCAAATTGGCTAACATGTATTCAATGTTCTTGTAAATATGTACAATTCCGTTTTTTTTTGTTTCGTTCTGCTTATATCAAAGTTATTGATTTTACTGATTTTTTTTTTTTTTTTTATTCTCTTTTATTTATGGGACTTTTATGGTAGCCACATGGCAGTCCCATCGTATTTTCTAACATGTAACAAACATAAAACACACTAAAATAAAAATAAAAATCTACACATCACAAAAACATATACTCACTCTCTCATACACACATTCACTCCCTCGCATACATATAAATCATAATAGGTGGGTCACTTGAGGCGACTCACACAGCTGAAAAGCCCCCTGGCTGCGTCAGAACAGGGCTCGGAGAGCAGCCTGTTGAATCGACTAGCGTCTAGTCTGTTCAAATGGTAAGTCACCTCAAGCGCCCGTCTCTCCCGCTGGAGGCGGACACATTCCACCAGAAGGTGGTACACGTCCTCTTCAACTCCACATGTGTCACAATTTGGGGTCGTAGCTTTACCCATCAGGTAGGCAAATTTTTTTAAAGGCATATGGCCTGTTCTTAGTCTATGCGCTGTGACAATAACGCTACGTGACACACTTACATTAGTAAACCATGGTATATGAGGAGGCTCACACACTATAGTTTTGTACCATACTCCTTTTTCAATAGATCTTTCGTTAAAATACTCTTTCCAAATATTATAGCAATTATTTTTAAATTTAGGTAGTAGTTCCGAATAGTTTGGTAAAATATTGTATTGTGTTCCCTCTATAACTGCTTTTTTTGCTAGTAAGTCAGCCTCCTCATTACCTTTTAGGCCCATATGTGATGGAACCCATTGCAATTTAATTTCAAAACATTTGTATTAGACCAAACATATCAGAAAGAAATAAACAAAGTACGATTAGATCGGTTGAGCTACTGAAATGCTACTGAAATTTATTGCCAAACTTGCAATTGGTTTTTTCTGCATTGCCCCGGGAATAAGATCGAATGAAAGTATAATTGGATGCAAGGTTTTTTATTCACATATGCGTTGATATATTAAAGTTTAAAAATTTGCTGCAAGATATATTTTATTTATTTATTAAGGTACGCCAACAGCACACATATTGCTAAATTTACAATCACATTGCGTAAAGTTATGTTCCGATACATGCGCCAGTTATAAGCATACACAGCTTGATGAACATATTGCTTGCAGTTTTATGGAAATAAACTTACTATTAAAGAGATTCTAAATATTTTGTTGCGATGATAGCTGAGTCGTTAGCGCGGTCGGTTCGTATGCCGAAGGGCGTGCGTGCTACTATAAGCTTGAGCTGCCAGTGAAGGAAAACATCGTGAGGAACCCATAGCGTCGTAGGGTATTTTCTAGCACTCGCCTGGCTAGCTACCACCCTCAAGTTGAAAATCTGCCGCCAAGCATCTAACGGTGTGTTCCGGCAGCCTCACTTGAGAGCCAGTTCCATTCACGACACGATGTTTTCCGTGAGCTCAAACTCGGTATTGAGCTTATTTTTATTTATTTACAATATTTACAATTGTAAGGTACTGATAAACCAATTTGAACCCACGCCCACCGGTTTGTGGTTCGACCACGCTAAACACTGAGCCCTATATCACCGCTAAAATACCTATAAAATCTATCTAATAGTTTAAAATAAAGTTACTTCCTATATCTATTATCGAATTAAAATTTATTTTCATTTATAATTATAATAAATCTTTATTCACATTTTGAGCAGCACACAGAACATTATACAAAATACAAAACACAAATATTTAAAACATAAATATTTATGTCATTATATGAGTTTTAAAACACTGATTATATTATGTCAATAGTGACATTAGTAATAGGTAAGGAATTATTAAATGATGGTGCACAGAACCTACACTAAGCTACGTTTGTATCGTAGGTTCTGTAGGATTTATTATTTAGAATATTATTATATTTATATTTACAATACAAATATACCAGCGTTCTTACTTATAAAATAATACCTTTAAAGCCAGAAAATCATGAAGCGTAAGAAAAATTATATTTACTGAGCTGTCTCGCGAAGAGTCCACAAAAGCGTCCATTCTCGGTCGGTCCTGTTAAACTTTGCGCTTCGCTGGACCGGGGAATTACCGACGTGTCCCAGTCGGTAGTGTTCCGGGTTTATTTGTTTCCACGAAGAAACGCTTGCGTTTTTATCGAAGATGAGAGATTTAAATACAGCGCGACGCGGAACGGTAATATGAAAAGGAGACTGCGTTTTTTCGCATTACA
The DNA here is from genome assembly GCA_905404145.2 of Biston betularia. Taxonomy (NCBI): domain Eukaryota; kingdom Metazoa; phylum Arthropoda; class Insecta; order Lepidoptera; family Geometridae; genus Biston; species Biston betularia. The sequence goes on along the minus strand of FR989887.1, from coordinate 3,772,015 downwards.
TTGTGATTTTATCCACGATATTGTAAATATACAATAATGAATATCGAAATTAAAATTATATTATTGTTATATATACATTTTTTTATGTTTTTTTACTACCGTATTGGAGGACATTTTAACACAGTATACATATACATACTACCATAGCTTTACTAGGTTACCGTAGCATCACAATACTACCGTAGCTTATATACTGTAGCCTATCGTAGCTTAAGTAAGCTACCATAGTTTTACTAGGTTTTACCGTAGCATCACAAGACTACCGTAGCTTATATACTGTAGTCTATCGTAATTTAATTAAGCTACCATAGCTTATATACTGTAGCCTACCGTAGCATCACAAGACTACCGTAGCTTATATACCTACTGTAGCTTCACTTACCGTAGCTTATATGCCTACCGTAACTTCACTGAGCTACCATAGCTTTACAAGGTTACCGTAGCATCACAAGACTACCGTAGCTTATATACTGTAGCTTATCCTAGCTTTACTAAGCTACCATAGCTTTGATAGATAGATACAACTCTTTATTGTGCACACCATAAACAGACAAAAAGTACAGAGAACAAAATAACCTTATGAACCTTTGCTAGGTTACCATAGCATCACAAGACTATCGTAGCATCACAAGACTATCGTAGCATCACTAGACTATCGTACCGTTACTAAACTACCATAGCATCACAAGCTTACCATAGCTTTATTAGGCTACCGTAGATTTCATGTTCACGAAATCCCCTCAAACAACGATATCAAATAACTTGTGACCTCATTAGTTGATCTAAGATCTTCTACCAGCTGGCATCGCACACATTAATAAACAGCGCAATTTGTATAAATTCACTATCAACACGAATGCTCGAATATTCATCTAAATAATATTCCCAGTAAAGGCCTTACGGTTGTGTAGAGTAAGAGAGTACGCAAATTCCAAACAAAACGTTTAAACCGTACATCAACGAAAGCTATTGTGGCGATAATAACTCAGTACTTAACGAGAAGAGATCACACGTCCGAGGATGTGTGTTCAATCCCAATGTTCTGTTGGGAATCGAATCCACGCCCTACAGCTCTTGAAGCAGATCTTTTACCAAATGAGCGAACAGGGCAGTCATATAAAATTATCTCATACTAGCGGACGTCTTGCGGATTCACCCGGATATTTCCGGTTCCCGTGGGAGTACAGGGATAGAAAAAAAAACCTATGTCACCGGGAATAGTGTAACTTCCCAACGGTGTAAAAATTTTTGAAATCGGTTCAGTAGTTTTTAAGTTTACATACAAAAATATAAATCTTTCCTCTTTATAAATATTAGTATTAGATAGATAGATAAAACTATTTATTGTACACACCATAAACAGAAAAAAGTACAGAGAACAAAAGAACCTTATGAACTGGTACCATAAATGGCGGCCTTATCGCTAACAGCGATCTCTTCCAGGCAACCAAGAAAAGAAAAACACGATAGATAACATAAGAAACAGACGGGAGATAAAAAATAAAACATATGGTAAGTATATAAAAAAAATCATAAAAATGTATTTCAATAAAACAATAATGTATTATGTATTGTTTTAATAATGTATTAGTATATATTTGTAACTAGAATGGCGAGTAGGAGTAAGAGTAAACTTGAAATAATAAATTTAACAACTGTCTCTACCAATATACTTTGCAATAATTATGTACATTTATAATTATTTCGGAATAGGAAACTCTGGCAAACTCGTAACTACCCTAATTAATGCGAATTCAAACAATTTATATTAAACGTGAAAAGCTGTATAGAATCCGTGTGAACTTCTCCGAAAGCTTCGAAGCTTTTGGTTTCGCAATAAACGTGCAGATACATATGTAAATTATAAACTGATGGAAATGCTATGAATATAACATGAGTCTTTTTTAACACAGACTCAAAAAAGGAGGAGGTTCTCAATTCGATTGTATGTTTTTTTTTGTATGTATGTGACGTAATCATTCCGCCAATGACTATGAATAGATTTTGATGTTTTTTTGCTTGGTAGATGAAATTTCAGAGGTGGAAATATAAGTTTTATTGAAATCAATCGAGCGGTTTTTAAAAAATAACCAAAAATATAAAAATTGTATACATACATCGATGATATTTTCGTTTACTCTGAAACCTCGCTGTTTCATTCAGGCATTTAGTTGGCCTAAGTGGAGTCTGTTTTTTTAATTGTAAATTTATATATGGCATTGTTACACATTTTAAAAAATACGACTTTGTTTTATTTAATCTAGTTAAATTGTAAGTTATCAAACGTTTAGAGGAGGCTTCAGGTGACCAGAATGCTGGTATCTACTTTGGTCAAAAGCTAAGCATTGCCATCCAGCGTGGCAATGCTGCCAGCATTCTGGCCACATATCCCTCCTCTGACGGACTTTTAGATTAAGTTTTTTGTATAAATTTACTAAATAGTATTAATTTAAGGTTTTTTTTGTTTACTAAATAGTACTCTATAAATATTATTAAAATTATTTGTAAAAGTAATGTTAGTAAAAAAAAATATAAATTATGACAGTTTATACATTTTCACGTGTAATCCGATTCACGGTAGCGATCTAAAATATATGGCATTTACGGTCACCCATCAGAATACAGACCGGAACATCCGTTGTCTACCATCGGTGTTTTTTTTTAAACATGTACAATACAGCACCACGAGCGCTTTAATCTATACTAATATTATAAATAGGAAAGATTTGTATTTTTTCATTTTTGGGTTTTTGTATGTTTGTAACGAATAAACTCAAAATCTGATTTCAAAAATTCTTTCACCGTTTAGAAGGTACACTATCCCCGGGTCACACATTAGGTGTCTTTTAAAAAAAAAACTGTGCATCTCTTTCACAACTTTAATCGAATCAAAATTTATTGGTTTCTGTTACTGGTGCCGGGAATTTTTTAACTTTAAAATTTCTCGTTCGTTTAATTACTTTTACATAAAGAAGGTGTTTGGCCACACCTCACCTGATGTTAAATAACAGTGTGGTCCAAGATGATAAAAAATAGCTAGCCTGAAATAGAACTGGCTCTCAAGTTAGGCTGTCAGAACACTCTGAAAAGAATGAGAATGTGAACAAATGTAATTATTAGCTTTTTCTTTAATTTTAAACCCGCTATCTACATGTTTTCGGGATAAAAAGTAGCCTATGTGTTAATCCAGGGTCTCAGCTACCTCTATACTAAATTTCATTCAAATCCGTTTAGTAGTTTTTGTGTGAAAGAGTAACAAACATCCATCCATCCATCCAAACTTTCACATTTATAATATTAGTGGGATTTGACATTGAGTTGAAAAAATTCAAAAATGCCGCATTTTTTTAAATTGAAACGAAAACTTACATGTAGTCACAGATATCTTAATAATTCATTTTCACGTAAAAATTCATTTTCCTCGTTCCACGTTGATTTCATATGAAATTTAAATTTATAAAAAGAGTAAACTGGCCGGGCGCCGTTCGCAGTCGGAAAACAGTCTTTCCCTTTTTGCAACTTGGAGTGTTAGTTCATAACAGTAATTTTTGTGGGAATACACAAAAGAATTCCTTTTCAGTTCAGTTTATGTTTCATTTTTATGGGTTTCATGATGTCGAACTTCTTTATATGTACACTAGCAGTCGCCTCGCAGTTTCACCCGCGTAGTTCCCGTTCGCGTGGAAATACAGGGATAAAAAGTAGCCTATCTTACCCGGAGATAGTGTAGCTTCCCAACGGTGAAAGAATTTTTAAAATCGGTTCAGTAGTTTTAGAGCATATTCAATACAAACAAACAATCAAATCTTTCCTCTTTATAATAGTATAGATATCTAAAACAAAAATCCGTTATAAACCTAAAAATAAATCGATCAATTTAATAAATTAGATTAAGTTAACTTCCTACATAACTTTTTATCAATTGTATAATCTCTATAGATATGATATCCTATGGACTTGACATAAGGAATGTTAGCCACTGAACCGTGAAAAGTAGGCCAAAAATGTCAATAGCTAACCCATGTGGATAAGACAAGGGTATTATAAAGTTAACTATAGTAACTATGTTCTGTTTAGTTTGTTAGTGTGTATGGGAACTATAATTTTCAATAATGTATCAAAGCCAATAAGAGATCTGAAACCTGTTCTATTTTAAGATAAAATTAAAAAAAACTGTTAGCCAAAAAAACCTATTAAAAGATTAATAAATAATTAATTGACAAAGTTTGACCAAGTATTTATTTTTAATTTTTAACATTGACGTAATTGAAAGTAATCCAAGATTTCATCTACATCACCATCATCAGCCTGTCGAAGTGGGTGTTCCCTGATAGATACAATCTGGGTGCCTTCAAGTCGCGAGTGAATCGGTTTCTTCTAGGCGAGCGTGCTCCACCGTAGGCCGTCTTCGTTTCACATCAGGGGAGTTAGCGGTCAAACGCAAGCCTATATAAGTAATAAAAAAAAAGTCCGCTGCTGGGCATAAGCCTTTTCCAAGACACTCCATACAGCCCGCTCTTGGGCTTTTCGCTTTCATGCACCGCCAGCTATCATAAGTATATCACCACTCCATCGAGTCTTAGGGCGTCATACACTTGTGATGATGTGTAGTAGCTTTTCCTTTGTTTTGTACCCAACCCCTCATAGTAGATGATAAACGGTTTATTGAAAACTGTGAGAGGTTCTAAGCAGTACTTTAATTATATTAAATATGATTACTTGAAATTGTGTACCAAGAAAATATGGCATCGTTTTTAGGCTATGCAATGATTTATTTCTACGCAAGGACAGGGGTTTTGGAACGTTTTCAAGAATACAATAGTAGGGTTTTAGTTGTAAATACGAAATTTCGTGAGGTAGCGTGCTTGTGTGTGTTTGAAAAAAGAGAGTATAATTATACTAATTAATGATACTTTTGATGTATAAGCAACTGTTTGTTCTGTGTCTGGGTGCTCTGTATAATATATTATAAGTATGTATACACAAAATAAGTATTTAATTATTTTATCAGTACCGACTTCCATAGTCCAACTTTGCATAGTCAGATGGCGCTGTGTGTAAAGTCCTACGTTACTGTAACAACAGTTAGTCATATCCTATTGGCCTATTTAAACCGGATATTAAAATATTAGAACTTTATTAAAATTAATCTAATATTCAAAATGAAATTCCGCAAAGTAACGCCTGAATCAATCAATTATCTATTCTAATCACGCTTAATTCATTTGTACTTTTTACTTGGTGCTAGATTTCCTTAGCAGGAGGTCGTCTAAGTAGGTACCACTGTAGTACCAGATATTCTGCCGCCAAGTTGTGGTGTGGAAACACTGTGTAACTTGGCAGCAAATTTTCATCTTGAGGGTGGTTGCCAGCCAGCCGATTATTAGAAAATATCCTACCACAGTGCTATGGTTTCCTCCCGATGTTTTTCCTTCAACTGCAACTCAAGCTCATTATTGGGGTTTGAACACAATATGCACTTCGGTATGTAAACAGACCGCTGAACTATCATCGCTACAAACATCAAACTAACTTTCAACGAAGCGATTTAGTTAGTGGAAATTTCAACATATGACGCAAATTTCCTTTAGACTTTTTTGAATTCAAATTTTCGAATGCCATATCCTTATTTTTACAACCTTTGGTTCGTTCTTACTTTTGAGATGTTTGAAGCTACGAGTATTTCGACACTCGAGTCCGTTTCACTTTAGTAAAATATTCCTTTCAAATGCAGTTCTCATTCATGGGCTTACGAGAGATCTTTTGACTTGAATGAAAGTTTTTTTTTTTATAAAAAGCTTATGTTTTCATGTTTTCTGTTGCTTTAATGGCTTTTTACACGAAGTCAGTTTGTGTTATAAGTTTAATTAACATAATAGGTACCTTATTTTCCGCAACAAATACTTTTATGAAGCGTTCGCTAGGTGTCTAGCGGAACCATAAGATAGCCTAAGTCGACTATTTGAACCGCTTGCATATCGATTTGCGGGATTTAAATACTAGTAGAATACATAAATTACGTTTTTTTTTTGTAAATACATACTTATAATACATACAGAACACCCAGACACAGAACAAACATTTAATTTTGTTGATACATACAATGTTTGTCCTGAGCGGGAATCGAACCCACGCGCTTCAGCTCTTAAGGCAAATATGCTACCAATGAGCCAACAGGGCTGTCAGATGTCAGATGTCAGAGGATGTCATATATTAGATAGATAGATAGATAGATATAACTCTTTATTGTGCACATCATTATACAGTAAATAGTACAGAGAACAAAAAACCTTATTATCTAGTGACACAAGTGTGTGTGTGTATTAGTGTATTTTTAGTTACTCTATGTATTAGGATGTATTGTTATTAGAATGTAGATATATAATTTATGTTATAGTTATGTATTTTCCTATGTGCATATCCTCGTTATTGACACACCCCGTCTTTTTTTCCTTTGATCCTATCCGTCATAAGGTTGCCTGGAAGAGATCGCTTTTAGCGATAAGGTCGCCTATTATTTAAGTTTATTTCTTCTGTTTTCTGTATTTTAGTGTGTACAATACAGAGTTAGCAATCAATCAATCAATCATGGGGGCAGAATTTCTGATAATGCGGTGGTAACTACCCAGACGACTTTCTGCTAAGGAGATCTACCACCAAGTAAATGACATCGAGATTGTTACATAATCAAATCAGAATTCCATTTGTATGAAAACTCAAGTCAACCTAAATCACGACTTTTTGTGCCATCTCATATATTAAGGCCGCAAAAATCCAAATTGCGTCTCCAACTACCCAATCACGAAGTTAACCAGCCCTTTGGATTGTGATAAATAAGAAAATCATGTTAGAAATTTATCACAGAATTTATCGGAAGAAACGTGACTTCGCCCTAACTTGGAAAGGGAAAGTTTTCCTCTCACATATTCTAAGGGTGCTCACTCAATCACGGCCCTCGGATCTTTCTTATTTCTATGGAAAGTACAAAGTTTTTGGTCGCGGCCTTGGTTCTGAATCTAGATAGTAATGTGCTTTTTTTCAAACATGCTTGAAAATTTGAACATTGTTTTGACAACCTTCTTCGAGATAAATCGAAATTCCTGCACTGGCAAAATACATACGAGCAGCGACCGGCAAAAGTTGTATAAAAATATCTGTAGTGGTTTAGCGGCCAAATAAATAACATAGTAAACTCATATCTGTCGTGCAATTTAAAAATGGAACGATCTTTTACTTCGAAACGTGGCAACCAAGGAGGTGGAGTTTTTGGCGGGAACGCGGAGAGTCGTGTCGCTCTGTAGTATTTTTTTCCAAAACTAGACTAAACTTCTAGTTCTAACTAGACTAGACTAAACTTCACTGATACGGACTGGACTTTGACTATAACTATAGCTACGAGGCAACTTATTTAACATATACAACTTGAAAATATAAAACACTTAAGACTGGCAAATGTTCAAAATGCGACGCCAAAATTAAAGAAAAAAAAAATGTGTCTCATATAAAATAATTATGTCAATATTATTAAATGCCAGTCCCGCATTGCATCAAGGAGTTGCTTATAAATACCTCAACGTATAAACATTTATATACTTATATAAATAATACTGTTGGTGAAATATAGTGTAATAATGTGTGTAGTATAGCATGTATGTAATGTACCTAATATAAATAACGTATGACATTGTTTAGAAATTTCCATTGATGAATGTTAATAACACTTAAGACAAGGCAGTATGGCTTTACAGCTTTAGCCTGCCCGATGGGGCAAATAAATAAAAAAAAAAAAAATTATTAAATGCCAATGAAAACAAAAATATTATAATTACTTATGTACTAGTATCTCTTATTTTTAAATAATCGTCAAAGTCATAAAATAAGTTCTCTATAAGGGTATTGGTGACTTGACCAACGATATATTCTATTCTAACTCAAATTAAATTACACCTTTTCAGAATGTGTCATGTGGCTTTTGTAAAATTTAATTTGTTAAACTCATCTTGCTACATATAACAAAAGCAATATAACGAGGGTAAGATGTAAACAGGAGTTGGAGCTCTCGACGCTCTCGCAGTGAGATTGTACTTGAGCGAAACAAATCCGTAATTCACAAACAACATACGTACAAGGTGTAAATCAATCATTTTAACTTAGCTATGCTTGAACAAATTGAAGTAGGTACATTTTGTAAGAAAACAAAAGCGAAATGTACAATATGAATTTATCAGGTGGGTTTATCCAATTTTTCTTCTTGAAAGGTGATGACGTTGTTTTCTTCTTCTTTGATTTAGGCGTCGCATTTTGTGCATTTCTTTTGTGTTGACAGCCCTGTTGGTTCATTGGTAGTATGTTTGCTCCAAGAGCCGAAAGGCTGAGTTCGATTCCCACCCAGGATAAACATTTTGTGGTATAAACAAAATTTTTGTTCTGTGTTTTTTTTAATGTAAGAAGTAATGAGACGAACGAGACGCTCTCCTGATGGTAAGAGATAATTTGAGTAGCAAAACAAAGTCCAGGGTATCGCTGCTTTGGCGCTCATTACTTTGAGACTTTCGACGGTTAGTCTCAACAGCCCTGTAATTTCGCTAGCTGCAGTACCACTCAAACCGGAACACAGTAATATTTACACACTACTGCTTAGCGGCACAATAACTGGTACTGCGGTGTCTGGGTGGTGTGTGGTATGTGTATGTGTGTGGTATGTATGTAACTGTGAGATGAATATCATGTTTCCTCGTATCCCCGGAAAAAAGAAAATAAATAGTTTTATTCATTAGTTTTCTAACAAGCAAGTAATAGACTAACATGTAACTACGAAATATATGCGTCCAATAATATGACGATATGTCGTGATAAAATAAGAATTATCTAATAACTTGGTTTTGTCACATTTATGTTTTACTTATAAGGGCGTACTCATGATTATCCGATGGCCATCTTCAAGGAATCAAAACTGAGACTAACGCGCGCGCGTCGACGTCTTTATGTTCGAATTTGAAGCAACACAAGGCCGCGCGTGTGTTGTGCTCTACTTTGACTCCTTGAAGATGACCACCGTTTGTAGCAGAAACTATAGTTAGAGTATTCGACGTAATTAAAAAACGAATAAGTGAAAAAATAACTTTGTGAGAAGTAATATTATGCGCATGAACAAGGCATCGTCAGTTAGACTTACCTACTGCCAAAATAGCAGTCCGACCTTCAGTTAATGTAATGACGAAACTCGGCAGTCAATTGCCGCGCCACTGCGGCCGCTCCATTAGTCACTTTGACCCGAGTTGTCGATACACTTGCAATTTATTTTATGGAACTTGTTAAAGTCAAATAGAGTTTACAATAATGATCGAAGGAGATTTACAATCCTAGTAGCGTAAGCGCTTGTTCTAGGTATAACTGTGACTTTGTTTTGTTATTTAAGAAACTCTAAAAGCATTTTTCCATTGTCATAAAATCAAGGTCTGCTAAAGCTACGCCCTATTATTTCTTTTTTCCACCAACTAATTAGTTACATAAGAAAATAAGACTCTTCAAAAAAAAAATTTTTTTTTAATGACTTGCTGTTGGCCGCAGATGGCCTCTACAGCGTTACCGGACTGTGGCGAGCGCAAAGGGCACTGAGCCTAATGGTTAAAGGCGACTAGCGCAAGGGTACCAGAGCGGTACGAACCTCGGCTTGGGCTGTCGCGGGACGAGGGGGGCCTGACTTGCCCTGAGTGGGCCCTAAGCAAGTGAGTGAGTATCTAATCTACACTAACCTGATTGAACTCTTCAAAATTCGTAATAAATGGCCTTTTTATACCGACATAATCAGACGACTGCAATAAGTTTAAAAGATGTTTATGGTAAAAAAATATAGGGACGTAGGTTCATTCTTCTGCAAAATATTTGTGCAAAAATGATTAAATATGTTTAATTTTTTTAGGAGAAAACAAAGTCAAAAATTTTGTACGTATAATCGGTCTGAGCTGCCTTTGTCCCTATCGCACTCTACGGGGAAAGGCTGAATGTGAGGGGGTTTCAGACAAATACTTATAGAACTAAGGAGCTCTGCCGTAGAATAACACTTTATTAGTTCTATATTTCTATAACAACATCCATTAAACCATATCTGGGCATATTAACTATGACGCTTTGTAGCGCTGAGAGCTCAGTAGTTTGCGTGATCGGTTCACATCCCGAACGGCGTGGGTTCAAACCTAAACATTGAGCTAAAGCTGCTAGTGAAGAAAAACATAATTTTTTGAAATTTTAATTTTCATAATTCAAATTTTTTTATGTGACAGTGTACATTTTTTATATTTTAATAATTATTATTTTAATTACTTACTTACTTGACAATATTTAAATTTAAATTATATGACGTAAGAGAAATCGTATAATTACTACGTACTAAAATTCTGTTGCCATCTTAAATTTGTACGCCTTTTCTGGTGTAACATGAAGCTAATTTTGTTACGGACAGCATCCACACTACTCAACCACAAACTACATATTACTCAAGTTATTGCAAACAAATATATCTTTATCTTTTAAGAAACTATAGCACGGTGGTAGGGTACTTTCTAGTACTCGGCTGGCTAGCTACCACCTTCAAGTTGAAAATCTGCCCTAAGAACCTAACAGTGTGTATCGGCAGCCTCGCTTGAGTACCAATTCTATTCCAGACTAAACGTGTTTACAATCTTCGACCACACCGTCACTTTACATCACATCAGGTGAGCTTTGGTCAAACAACTAGCCTGTCAACCATAAAAAAACACTAGTGTTAGCCACACAGCCAATTCAAACTCACTTGTTTAGTGTAATGGACAATATAACAACAAAAGCCACAAATTCAGATATAATATCATAAGAACGAGTAATCTCCTGTCAAAATGGGGAAAGCACACCTGTTACTGACGTCACAGGATTTACGTCACCGGAAGCGTCGTCCGTCCCGCTCTGTGGCAAGACATCTGACAAGGATGGATTTATTGTTATTAATTTTATGACAGGGACCCTTTACCTTTTATGGCGGTTCAGGTCGGAAGGTGTCAATTTAACTTGAAAATGGCAGTCTTGTCTTGTTATTATAACATTTAAGGCCTTATTAACGTTGCTTACCGGGGCGGATCAGTATTGTTTCTTTTAAGATTTTCAAAAATCGATCAAGTCATAAAAAAATATATGTAATTTGCCATTTTGTGGTGGCCGCCATCTTGGATTTGAAATTTATCATAGTGTTTAGTATTCTTCTAGTCAAGCCTTTTCATTTGATACCCATATTGAGGGAGTTAAGAAAAAACATGTAACCCGCTATTTTGTGGCGGCGGCCATCTTGGTCCGATTTTCATCAAACACTCCGTCGGCGGTTACAAAGACGTTTAAAAGATGACTTATCTACTCATAGGAGTGCTGCTATGGTCATAAAATGCAGATGTTAAAACTTACCATCACGAGAGCACCTTGTTCATCTTATTATCTATTTTAAAAAACTACATAATATTTTTTTCTAGTTAACCGTTATATAACCAAAACGACAACTTTGTAGCGATGATAACTCAGTGGTTAGCGCAGTCGGTTCACATACCGAAGGGCATGGGTTCAAACCCCAGTAATGAGCTTGAGCTGCCAGTGAAGGAAAACATCGCAAGAAAACCATAGCATGGTGGTAGAGTACTTTCTAGTACTCGGCAGGCTAGCTACCACTCTCGAGTTGAAAATCTGCCGCCAAGCGCCTTACGGTACACTTAACATCAGGTGAGCTGTGGTCAAACACCAAGCCTGTCGACCATTAAAAAAAACGTTGTGTTCCAATAATCTCATTTAAGAGCCAGTTCCATTCCAGGCTAGATGTTCTTTACTATTTTCAACCACACCGGCACTCAAAAACAGTGCGTTTTGGTCAAAGACCTAGCTTGTCAACCATAAAAAAACGAAGTCAATGATGACTTCATGTCGTTTAATTGACAGCGCGTGTTATATATAAAGAAGTTATTTATACAATAAATAAATACACTTACCTATTTCCACGCAGCTTCACGGAGGAAATATATCAGAAAAGTGGCGGGCGTAAGAGAAATAATACCTCGCGTTTACCTTGTAGGTAATATCTGGAGAACACTTTGTAGTGACGATGAAAAATGGACATCTTACACGGTACTCTAGTTTTATTCTTTGGTACGATGGTGTGTTAAGGATTTTTCTGTTTACTGTGTAGACATTTTTTGATGTTTATAAAATAGAACAGTGTTGAAATTTATGAAAAAAATTACATTTTAAATTGACTCGTTTCATTTTTGGTGTTATAATTTTTTTTCAGAAATATTTGTTTTTTATTTTCGATTTTAATGTTAAGCTCATAGTGAAACTGCTACTAATATTATTAATGCGAAAGTTCGTGAGTATGGATGAATGTTTGTTACTCTTTCATGCAAACATTACGAAATGGATTTTGATAAAATTCGGTATGGAGGTAGCTGAGACGCTCGATTAACACATAGGCTACTTTTTATCCCGAAAACATGTACCAGGTAACACCGCAGAGCGCAGCTAGTTATAATGTTAAGTACAATGCTCATCTTGCAATTTATTACATCGGAAGATTGTAACTTTACTAGAATAATGTATACTATTCTAGCGACTATTCTGTAGCGATGAGAGTTTATTGGTTAGCGCGCTCAGTTCACACGCCGAAGAGCGTGGGTTCAAACCCCAAGAATGAGCTTGAGCTGCTAGTGAAGGAAAACATCGTGAGGAAGCCATAACGTGGTGGTAGGGTATTTTCTAGTACTTGGCTGGCTAGCTACCACCCTCAAATTGAAAATCCAAACCAAACCGTTGAAGCGATACACATAACTTTGACAAGGAAAACAAAGTTCAGGGCATCGCTGCTTTGGTGCTCATTACTTTGAGACTTTCGATGGCTAGTCTCAAGCTCAACAGCCGTGCTATTTTTTAAGTAAGGTTAGTGATGTTAAAATGCACTGTTAGATATATTATGTACATAGTACTCAATACTTCAATGATGCTATCACATCAAATCCTTAATGAAACGCTTGTCTCTCCGTCTCTGTGGATTCGCACAAATTGAACACGGATCCAAAGTAACAATTTACCAGTCTGACCAACTTAGGCTTACACTCGGCCAAACTAAAAACCAAACTTTTCTTTCTGATTTCTTTTAGAAACTGTGGTAGTGGCGCTCCCAGTGGAGTGCATAAATAAATCGGGCGAATCGTACCTCAGGCCGTGTGGGAACTAAAGGTTTTACCTTTACGAAGGTGTGCCTCCGAACAACAATTGGCAATTAGCCTTAGGAATAAATAAACTAAGAGAGCTAGACGAAATACGAAGACTTGTACAAAGGAATTGAAATTAGATCACTTTCATTCTGGATTAGCTAAACTTTACATTTAGATATATATAAATAAAACAAGTACCTGCTACTAGTTTACCCGAACAAACATCCCGAAAAACATCTTTAAAATATTTTTTGTATTGATTCACATGCTAGGTGTTTGACCGCGGCTGACTTGATGTTAAGTGACGGTGTGTGGTGGAAGATGGTAAGCAGACCTAACCTGGAATGGAAGTGGGTTTCAAGTGAGGCTGCCCGAACACACCGTTAGATGCTTGCGGCAGATTTTCAACTTGAGGGTGGTAGCTAGCCAGCCGAGTACTAGAAAGTACCCTACCGCCATGCTATGGTTTCCTCACGATGTTTTCCTTCACCGAAAGCTCAAGCTAATTGTTGGAGTTTGAACCCACGTCCTTCGACATGCGAACCGACCGCGCTTAGCACTGACCTATCATCGCCACAAATAGGTATAATGATAAAATAAAATACTATAACTAGTATATTAATGATCGTATTTTATCATAAACAAATGATATAATAAAAGTTCTAAACTATTACTGAGTATTTAGTTGAGTGATCGAGTGAACAATGTTTTTAAACGAGAAACGGCTAAAGCAAATGCTTACCTAGATAATTATGTTCCATGTACGAACCTTAGTACTACAAACATGCTTTAATATTAAAGAATACATAATATTACTATTTGCATACGGAGGTATTATTCCGAGGGTTTGGCCGCAGAACTCAGACGGGATTCTCTATCATCTCTATTTGTACTTTAAGGTGAGGACTGAATAGATAAAATATTTATACCGGTATTTTTATTATAAAGCGGTTCCAACTAGGAAAAGCGCTTTTTTATATGCGGTAAAAGGCGCTGTAAGTAACCCTATTCTGGTATTTTTAACAAATTGTTTCATATATGCGTTTCTTCTTCAGCTTCTTGTTTTACTACATAAAAAATAAAATACCTCTTAAATATAACAACTCTGTTAGCTCTTCATGAGCTATTAGGGGTGAATTGAATTCTTATTCGGCATTCTTACGCCCCGAAAACAGTTCATGGTAGACTTCCTTAGCAGAAGGTCGTCGCCGCAGTACCTACCAGATTTTACTACCACCAAGCAGTAGAGTGTAAACAATTACTGTGTTTCGGTTTGAAGGGTACTGCAGCTAGCATATTTACTGGGCTGTTGAAATTTAACCAGCGAAAGTCTCAAAGTAATGAGCGCTAAAGCAGAGATGCCCCAGATAATGTTTTGTTACTTACAGTTCTGTGTATTGCTGCAATGGCCATGGGAATGCGGGCAGGATCACCACTTATTAATATTACATTTTTTAAAAGGCGCAAACGTGACAAAGCAAGGATGTGGGCACGTCTGTCTTGCTTTGGTCAGCGGGAAGACAGTGGAAAGAGAACAAGAATCTTCTGCGATAAAAAAAACACAGAAATTGTTTGAACATACTTACTTACTGAAATTTATGCATGATTCGGTCCTTGTTTGTTGGAGCACGGCTTGTATGATATTATAGGTAAAGCTTAGGGCAACGCAATTTGATTAAGCGTACAATAGGTGCTCTAGGGATTTTGCTTTTGGTCTGTGACCTGATGGTAAATAGCATTAGGTATGTAATAAAACTCCAAGGAAACTACTGGGAATTTTGTTCGCTGAATCTGATTAAGGATCCCGTCATTCGAACTAATATTACATTAAAATGAAAAAGCCACGTGTGTTTGTTCCAATCATAGACTTTGAATGTATAGACGGGTTCATTAAATTAATATATGTGTAAGCGGGATAAGCTTATGCGTCATTAACTGAGAGAAAACGAGAAAAATAACATATTTTTCATCCTAGCAGTTTGTTGTTTATTTGCCTTTTCTTTTTATTATAATGATTTTAGGGGTAGAGCTTTAAATTGACTTTTTTGTGAACTTTATCTGGTGAATATAGTTTATAATAATGGTAAATTGTTGAGTTAATGTAAAAATTAAATTGAACAAAGTAAGGAAGGTAGGTTTTTGTATAAATTCGTGTGCCAATTCTGCACAAAATTCTCACCTTTTACGGTCCCAATTCAATAAGTCACTTCTCTAAATTTGTAAATATGTAATCCATGCTTTTTTTAATCTTAAAATTTATTCGATTTATTTAATGTTTTGACACATTTTTGTTTTATTTATGCGGGATTACTCACGTTTAATTATATCGGATACTCCGACTATAGTTCTGGTGGCTTTCATCATGGAGATAAAGCTGAGTACAACGCGCGCGCGGTCTCGTCGCGCATCAATCGCTATCGTTACGTGCGAAGCAAGACGAGTCCGCGCGCGCGTTGTACTCAGTTTTATCTCCATGATGAAGGGCATCGGCTGTGGCCGAAAGTATAGTCAGAGTATTTGATATAAATAAACCTGAGTAATTTTACATAAGGAAAATCAAGATTAATTGTTTGTACCTGATTATATTATTCTGTATATTTAGATTTAGACTTAAAGGCATAAAGGATGATTAAATCAATAAATCTGTTTATCTAACTTTTAAATAAAAATGTTGACGACATTTAAATAAATTTGTATAACATGTGTAGTGTTTTGAGTATTTTATTGAAAACAGTAGATCTATGTAAAGCCTCGCTCCTATCAAAGGGATTTACAGAACCCCAAGAAACCCCACACTTACGATTAATATTTTAATCACCATCAATTTGGGGCCCTTCTAAGATTCCTCAGAAGCAACCCAGTTAACTCTGTAAAATATTAATGGTTTGCAAATACCCAAATAATATATATTAGTGATGGCCTTATCATCCGGATAATTTGATTTAAAAAATTAAAAAAACGTGCTAAGTCGTCGATTATTTTATCTGATTTGTTTTATTTATAATATTGATTAATGACTACAACGATGATAGATAGAAACTCGTTATTGTGCACACCAAAAAAAAAAATAGCTCAAAAATAAAAAAATCCAAAAGTTAGTGCCACTAAGAGCGACCTCTACCAGGCAACTAATCATGGAAAACACGATATATCCTAAGAACGGACAGGAGATGTCGTAACACAATTAAGTAGAAAACTTTAAACTAATTAAAATAATATATGTAGTAGGTAATTATATAAAAATAATGTGTGTATGTGTGACATAATTATGTATGTATAATGTGTTACTATGTAACTATATGTGACAAAGTTTAACAGTATAGTCTAATTTGATGTCAAGCGATCATACAATCTATGGAACAAGTTTGTTTGACAGAGAAACGCATCTTGTAGCTGTTGGGTATCAACACAGGTCAATATATTAATATAGTATATTTCAACCAAAATAAAATGAATGCACGGGATGATACTAACCGTTGAAATTGCTGAGCAAAAATGAGTCAGAATCAGAACACATAAACACGTGTTACTCTTCCTAGCGTTAAAAAACTTCTTCGAAAACTGTCTTCGAAAATGCGCTCATCCTTTTACTTTATTTCGGTAACTGGCTACCTATTAGGAAACATTATATATTTTTAAGACACATTTAGTGTAAACATAAGAAAATAATACTTGCATTTATTTTTAAGAATTTCACTTTGTTAAAAGATTTTTATTACGATACGATTTTGAGTAGATATGACACAATTACTTTCAGATAATGACCACATTTTCGAAATTCGGTCCGCTTGTCGATAGTTTAATCATTTTTTTGTTCTAAATCCGTCCGAAAATATCCGTCCAATTTATCGGCTGATTTATAACCGTTCAAAATTATACTAACCCCAACGCTACCTACCTATATCTTCAAGCAATTCACACGTTAATCTTCCCGGATCCTCTTAACCCCATTAAGGTTGCGGTTTCCATGGCCCGGGGTTATTGTGATTTAACTCGGTGTACTTGCTTATCTGCAGTATATACTACGTCTTGAAGGTTAATGGAGTACTTGATATCTTTCATTGTGCTAAAACATTTGGGACAAGAAAAAAATATAAGTTATTTCACAACGATAGTGGTAGAGAATAATAGTGATGTTTAATGTCCTTTTATACTTTTTCGGATCTTAATTACAAAACTTTGAATTTATTATTATACTAGCTGCGCCCTGCGGTGTCATTCGCTACATGTTTTCGGGATAAAAAGTAGCCTATGTGTTAATTCAGTGTCTCAGCTACCTCCATACCAAATTACATCCAAATCCGTTCGGTAGTTTTTGCGTGAATGAGTAACGAACATCCATCCATCCATCCATCCAAACTTTCGCATTTATAATATTTGTGGGATAATTACGTAAACACATAAGTTTAATTGCTGTCTATTGTATATTTTACACAAACCTGTTGTACAAAACAGACTAAGTAAATGACAGTGAAATGCGTAAAAATTGTTTACCACTTAATGGATGTAAATATGTATGTGTCTTTTATTATACATGTATATATGTGTCTGTCTGACGCGGCCTGCGACTTTTTTTTAGCTATTTAGAGACAACATATTGAAATTTCTATTACAGTTCTAAAGTAAATATATTTATTGTCAAAAGTATATATACCTATAATCTAACTATTTAAGTCTTTTAACTTATTTGTAAAAGCAACAATCTAAGGTAAACAAAAACGTTACTAACTTGTAATTAAATTTTGATAGTAAAGAGTATAGTTTCAGCAAAACACGATCTTCGTTCAATTTTAAGTCAGTTAGTTTGAGTTGATAAATATTAGATGTTTTAGTTTTACGAATAAGTAGATTGTGTAATTTATTTTAAACTAATGTGGTATAATTTCAAAATGCAAATGCAATGTGTAAGCAATCCAAAAAAGCATTCGAAAATATATTAAGTTTTCAGAAAAGAAAGAAGAGTTATTGGATTAAACATTACCAACAAGTTTCGCTATGAGCTTTGGACTAACAAAACAGCTGCTTTATATATTTGTTTAAGGATCAACATTTTTTTTTTATTGCTGGAAAGAATATCCAAAGCGCTGTTGGTAGGATTATGTCAAATTTGGTTGGGTAGGGATGGAAACTCGGACAGTGAAGGTGAGCGTTACAATGTAAAGGGGTCGCTTTAATTTACACCTGTGTCGCCAGTCCTAGACACTGTAAGGGACCTTATTATTTATTTATATCAAAGAAAAAAAAACAATGCTCAAATGCTTGCTCGCTCTTGCTTACTATAGTCAGAGTTTCCGATAAAATTAAACGTGAATAACCCCGCATAACAATAAAAAATGCTAAGAAGTTTCATCTTTCGTTTAATTGTTCTAAGGTATCTTGTAAAGTCATATTATAATTTCTTATTCTATGTAATCTCTGATTCTAGGTTTTTGGAATCCTCATTTATGTGTAACACATAAACAGAGCTTCCACTGTTAACAAAAGATTGTTCATTGTTGTTAACTTATTAATGATATTTTTTTTTTTATGGTTGACAGGCTAGGTGTTTGATCTTTATTTGCGGTAAATCACAATTGCTTAAATAAAACAGTAGATTATTAGCATAATCTACAATTGAGTGAGGACTTGAACATGGAAATCCGAAATACTTAGTTTATAAAAATGTACACGCGTAAACACCACGATATCCACGACAAAGCCACACACCGTTTACAAATAAATCAGTAATATTTTTGGGCCATACATTACAATGATGTTGATGAATAAAGCTATATAATTTTTGTAGCGATGATAGCTCAGTGGTTAGCGCGGTAGGTTCGCATGCCGAAGGGCGTGGGTTCAAACCCCAACAATGAGCTTGAGCTGCCGGTGAAGGAAAACATCGTGAGGAAACCATAGCATGGTGGTAGGGTACTTTCTAGTACTCGGCTGGCTAGCTACCACCCTCAAGTTGGAAATCTGCCGCCAAGCATCTAACGGTGTGTTCCGGCAGCCTCACTTGAGAGCCAGTTACATTCCAGGCTAGGTGTGCTTTACCATCTTCGGCCACACCTTCACTTAACATCAGGTGAGCTGTGGTCAAACAACTAGCCTGTCAACGATAAAAAAAAAAAAAAAAAAAAATCAGTCTGTGTCACCCGGAAATAGTGTAGCTTCCTAACGGTGAAAGAATTTATGAAATCAGTCCAGTAGTTTCGGGGCCTATTCAACACAAACAAATCTTTCCTCTTTATAGTAGTATAGATAGATATAGATATATGTACATATGTATTTGGAATTATATAACGAAATTCGACTTGTAACTTGTAACTTGGTGTTATGAATAGAATGTTTTTATTTGTGTTTATAAAGTGTAAATAATGTAGACATGACTTTTCGTGTTGTTTCCAAAACTCTATGAGAGGTAGTAAAGTCACTACGATTGCATGACTGGCTTCATTTCCCTTCTTTCACATGACCACTTCACCAATACGACCTACCATCATCACCTATCTAGTAATTTTTTTTTGTCGTGCCTAGTCTAACGCGCCATTGTTTTATCCAATTTTTTTCTGGTGCCAACCTGCAGTACTCTCTGAAAATTCCACGTTGTTCAAGTCGTAACAGTAACCAATTAGGTCAAGTGACAGCTCCGTCGAAAAGGGTCAACAGCAGGGATAGCTTCCCGTTACGTTGACAAATTAATCTATCACAGACAACCACTGATAGGACAGTGATTTTAGCAAAATTCTAGGCATCAGTAAGCGTGGTTAGCGTTCAGTAGTCGATAATATTCATTGGTAATAAATAAATTAAATAAATTTATCAGATTAGATTAATTGTATCAGATACTCCGCCTTTAGTGTAGGCCAGTTCTGGTGACCGTCTTCATGGAGACAAAGCTGAGTACAACGCGCGCGCGGCCTCGTCTCGCTCCGCACTGCGGGCCACTGTGCGAAGAAGGTGCGCTCTGGAACCATTCCTCATCGGAGTTCTCCTCTACGGTGTCAGGAAAATTCCAGTACACAGAACTCACTGCGACGTCTTCAGGTCTTTTTAACAAATCTTCTACGGTCATCGTGAAGAGAAAAATACACCTAGTTTAACTGATTCTCAGTTGTATTTTCTCTAATTTATAAATTAGAGAAAAAACAACTAAGAAAAGTAATTATACGTTTGGATTTAATTGCAGTAAATAATTTTTTGAAGTGACAATCACGTAAAAATGTGTTCAAAATTAAAAAAAATGTTAATTATATTTAATACTGTAACTAGATTTCATATTAATTATGAATGGAAACAAACTTAGATGCTGAGAACTGACTTGCTCAGAGAAATTGAGTGCCCAATCAAGAATAAATTGAGTTTATGAACCTTTTAGCGGGATTTATTCCAATAGAGTATTCACGACTTGAATTAACAATTATACAACATGATAATATTTTATTTCTAAATAATTTTAGTAACACTATTAGTATCTTTCTAACCAACCTAATACCTGCTTTGACATTAAGTCCTCCCTTTGTACATGTTTTTTTAAAGTGTGCAATAAAGTATTAAATAAATAAATATTTCATGGCTAGGGACATTTGAAACATAAATTCAAATATAATCAGAACAGAAAATATCAAGACAAAATGTGATTCTTATTTGTTGAAAAGAATTAAATTATTTTCAAACGAAAAAATATCAAACAAAACAAAACAGCAACATCCGACGTTTGACCTAAAAAAGCTTATCTTTACTGCAAAATCATTTTTCTTTTGGTCAAAATCGAATAAAACACGGTCTTTTACTTCACTACGTTTCCTTTTCCTTTACGTTTTATGACAATAAACAATGCAATATTTTTACGGGTACATTTTTCATCAAGAATGGGAGATAACGTTTCAAACGTGTTTTATCTATAAAAACATCATTTTCAACCGCCATGCGCCCAATAGAAATGATTTACCTATCCGGCAACTTTTGCCGGTTAAAATCTAGTTTCTTGTAAAACATTACAGCGTTGGTTATTTTTTAATTGTTTTAATGTCGGTTGATGTAAATGTTGTGCTGGAATTTGAGTTGTATGTATTGGTGACCTTCTATTTTATTAGCCCGAAATAATACTTTACTTGGTGGTAGATCTCCTTAGCAGGAGGTCGTCTAGGTAGGTACCACCGCAGTACCAGTTATTCTGCCACTAAGCAGTAGTGTGTAAACATTACTGTGTTCCGGTTCGAAGGGTACTGCAGCTAGCGAAATTACTGGGCTGTTGAGACTAACCATCTAAAGTCTCAAAGTAATGAGCGTCAAAGCAGTGATGCCCTGGACTTTGTTTTGTTACTCAAAGTTCTGTGTATCGCTGCAATGGTCATGGACAGGCGTTATCTCTTACCATCATGAGAGCGTCTCGTTCGTCTCATTACTTTTTACATAAAAAAAAAACATTAAAAAATATATATATATATTTAAATTAGTACTTATTTCAAAAATTAAGATAAAACGATTTTTCTTCTAAAATAATACTTTAATTGATGATTTTGAATTGTAACCCTGTTAAAATTCAAAAAGAGGAATTTACAAAGCTAAAATTTAGGCGCTGTACATTAAGAACTATTTTAACATGAGCACATAAACATTTGAAAATCTGAACAAAAACAGCTGTTAAAAAAATATGTTAACCCTTGACTAAACTTACAGAGCTGTGTGTTTTTATTGTGCTTTTAGAATTGTGCCTCTGGACAAGTTGATAGTTAATTTCAATGTAATTCTTATGGACAAGCACATTTCAAGATTATAACAAAAAAAAATAAGAAGATCTGATAAAATCTGAAGATCGTCTTAAAGTATTTTGTAGATACTAAATTACAAAACTTGTAACCTATAAATATAAAATATATTTGGCTTTAAAAACACATATAAAGCAATATTATGCTAACTAAAAAGCTTCAAATAGAATTGCAAGCTTTCATGACTACTCTATAAATTTATATATAAATCTCAAATTATCCAAGCAAAAAATATTGATTGATGATTTGATGATGATTTGATTCTGTGTTGCCGGTATAAGTAACCTATCTTATCTCTGGTAACAGTAATGTGGGTCAAAAGCATCAT
Source organism: Biston betularia (assembly GCA_905404145.2). Taxonomy (NCBI): domain Eukaryota; kingdom Metazoa; phylum Arthropoda; class Insecta; order Lepidoptera; family Geometridae; genus Biston; species Biston betularia. The sequence goes on along the minus strand of FR989887.1, from coordinate 3,749,711 downwards.
AGGACAGTTTGCCGTCTCTTTAAAGCCTGCAACAAAAATATGAAAAGGTAAATAGCAAGAAATGTCAATTTAACAGGTGAGAAATGTTTTGTGGTTGGATTTGTTGAAGGTACTTTACGTTTTATTAAATTCTGAGATATAATTAAAACTTTTCCATGGTTTTCAACTTAACTGTAGGGCCACTCATTTTCGTGTTAAAAGGTTAAAACTAATGAACTTTGTACCGTTGTTTTATAAGCCGCTACCATTGCTTGCATGATTACTTAAACCTCATTTATAAGGGTTAAAAAGTTAACACTTCAATTAACTTTTTGTTAGTTTAGTTGTTCACGCAAAGGGCTTTATTTGGTGTTGACTGAGTCAATTTGTTCGTGTGTTTCAATAATTAATAAAAACTTATTAGTGTGTAACTACAGTTGACAGCCCTGTTGGCTCATTGGTAGCCTTAAGAGCTGAAGGGCGTGGGTTTGATTCACGCTCAGGACAAACATTTTATGCATCAACAAATGTTTGTTCTGTGTCTGGGTGTTCTGTATGTATTATAAGTATGCATTTACAAAAAAAAAAGTATACATGTATTCTATCAGTTATCTGACTTCCATCACACAAGCTCTGCTTAGTTTGGAGTCAGATGGCGCTGTATGTAATGCCCTACGATATTTATTTTCTGTACATTTATAGTTTTACTCGATTACAAAACTAGTTGATTACTACAATGAAGGCCATGATTTTAACAATAATGAGTTAAGTCATGCCTTTACTATTCTCCTAGTTTTTTTATGGTTGACGGTCTAGTTGTTAGACGACAGCTCACCTGATGTAAGTGAAGGTGTGGTCGAAGATGGTGAAGCACACCTAGCCTGGAATGGAACTGGCTCTCAAGTGAGGCTGCCGGAACACACCATTAGATGCTTGGCGGTAGATTTTCAACTTGAGGGTGGTAGCTAGCCAGCCGAGTACTAGAAAGTACAGACCATGCTATGGTTTCCTCACGATGTTTTCCTTCACCAGCAGCTCAAGCTCATTGTTGGGGTTAGAACCCTTCGGCATGCGAACCGCGCTAACCATTGAGCTATCATCGCTACAAAGTACTACATTAAGAGACATAAAGGATTTTATAGCTTAAATACGCAAATAAAACCTTTTTCGTTTAAACGAACGAAATTACTCGTTTTTACAAATAAACAAGGCTGTAAGTTTTTGAGCCACGTACTAAGCCAAAAGAGGGTCCCTTTTGGCTTAATAATAAATAAATAATTATGAATAATGCTTTGACCCTGTACTCTGAGCTTCTTGTTACGATATCTTTTAGGCACTCGCGAATAGCTACTAATGCGACTTCGAACCTTATTGCGCAGGCATGTGATATATAGTCGCGTATCTATTTTATGATAGCCTTATAGGCACCGTAATAAGTGGCTCAGAGTACGGTAGCTGAACTTTGTTTTGCTAGTCAAAGTACTGACGAACATGCGATATCTCTTACCATTTGGAAAGCGTCTCGTTCGTCCCATTATCATTATCAGTACCAGATATCCTGCCGCTAAGCAGTAGTGTGTAAACATTACTGTATTTCGGTTTGAAGGGTAGGTACTGCAGCTAGCGAAATTACTGGGCTGTTGAGACTAACCATCTAAAGTCTCAAAGTAATGAGCACCAAAGCAGTGATGCCCTGGACTTTGTTTTGTTACTCAAAGTTCTGTGTATTGCTGCAATGTTCATGGACAGGCGTTATCTCTTATCATCAGGAGAGCGTCTCGTTTGTCTCATTATTTTTCACATAAAAAAAAACAAAACAATATTAAATTGCAATGACGATCTAGAAAAGAAATTGTAAAGACTCTTATCGCAACAATGTCTTGGTTGGTGTTTCCTCGTTCACATAAATAAGCTCTCTCCTATAAATAGACAACGAAAGTGTCTCCTCCATCTACGTTATCTATCTAGAAGGGATGTAAAAAGAAATGAGTCGGAAGACACATCAAACAAGAACGTCAGCGACGCAGCAATAAGGCCCGGAAATCGATTGTTGCGGGTTGTACAGATAGATGAATCGTCCAATGAGCTGTATAATTTTGTTAGGGTTCAAATTCTCAACTGAGCTGTACATTATGCCTCTTTTTTTTTCTTTAGTTTTGGCGTCGCATCTTGAGCATTTGCCAGTGTCAAATGTGTCATATTTTCAAGTTTTAAAAGTTACATAAGTTGCCTCGTAGCTATAGTTATAGTCGAAGTCCAGTCTTGGTGAAGTACAGTTTAGTCGGTCAAGTCCAGTCATGCTTTAGTAAAGTAGTGGCGACTTTACTATAAGCTTCAATGGAGTTTTGGAAGCAACATGAAAAGGTGTGTTTCACTGCATTATATCATTTTCCCACACTCGCGCTTGTGATTCGGCACTTTATGAATAAAATACCACCATTTTTATCCGTTTCAACACTGACATAGCTCAAAAAATCAGTAAGCTGAAGTGGCAGTGGGCCGGCCACATTTCTCGAAGAACCGATAACCGATGGGGTAGACGAGTTCTTGAGTGGAGACCGCGTACAGGCAAGCGTAGTGTAGGGAACCCTGCGACCAGGTGGTGTGACGACCTGAGTCAAGCGGCGGGAAAGCAATGGACGCAAAAAGCTATCGACCGAGCTCGGCGACCGTCCGGCGTGCATTGGGAGAGGCCTACGTCCAGCAGTGGGCAGCGAAGGGCTGATGATGATAATGTATGATTCGGTAAACGATGCTAATTCGGTTAATGAATTATTTCCACAATCTTGCAGGTGCAGCATTTCGATAATAATATTAAAAAGATGATTTCTTATTTCACGCCTTTTTGCAGTCGGTACTTTCAAAAGCACTGTCTTGTGGATATTACCACTTACTATTGCAATAAAGTTGCATTTGCCTCGACGAAGGAACTGCGAATTGAATTTACTCAGTGACCTGTGAAATATTGCGAGGATGGCTTTAATTTTTTATAACATTGCTAGCTGAGTGATTTTCAAAAATGAAAACGTTCACTAAATCTCTGCTACTTGTGCTTCTTTCTTTCTTCTTTCTTTCTACCGATAACCGATGGGGTAGACGAGTTCTTGAGTGGAGACCGCGTACAGGCAAGCGTAGTGTAGGGCACCCTGCGGCCAGGTGGTGTGACGACCTGCGTAAAGCGTAGCAACAATGAGCTTGAGCTGCCGGTGAAGGAAAACATCGTGAGGAAACCATAGCATGGTGGTAGGGTACTTTCTAGTACTCGGCTGGCTAGCTACCACCCTCAAGTTGAAAATCTGCCGCCAAGCATCTAACGGTGTGTTCCGGCAGCCTCACTTGAGAGCCAGTTCCATTCCAGGCTAGGTGTGCTTTACCATCTTCGACCACACCTTCACTTAACATCAGGTGAGCTGTGGTCAAACAACTAGCCTGTCAACCATAAAAAAAAAAAAAAAAAAAAGCGGCGGGAAAACAATGGACGCAAAAAGCTGTCGACCGAGCTCAGTGGCGTGCATTGGGAGAGGCCTACGTCCAGCAGTGGACAGCGAAGGGCTGATGATGATGATGATGTGCTTCTTTCATGTAAAAGTAATGAGACGAACGATACGCTCTCCTGATGGTAAGCGATAACGCATGCCCATGACCATTGCAGCAAAACACATAACTTTGAGTAGTAAAGCAAAGTCCGGGGCATCGCTGCTTTGGCGCTCATTAATTTGAGACTTCAGATGGTTAGTCTCAACAGCTCAGTAATTTCGCTAGCTGCAGTACCGTTCAAACCGAAACACAGTATTGTTTACACACTACTGCTTGCTGGTAGAATATTTGGCACTGCGATGGTACCTACCTAGACCTCCTATTTAGGAAATCTACCACCAAATATTTCTCCAAAAAATATAGACACCAGGAAAAAAATGTTGAATAAAATCGCGGCTAGCAATCAAATATAAAAACGACAGTTAATAAGATGTCAAAAGGGCGTGAACACCAAATATATAAAAAAAAACTTCTTAACATTTTTATTATTTGCGCACCACCTACTTAAAATTTCTTCTAGTTGAGTAAATTCATTTCTATTCAAGTAGATCTCCAGCAAACTAATGAGAAAACGAGAATTTCATAAAGATTTTATTGATGCCCAGCAAAGGAAAGGCGCGGTAAATGAATACTAATCGTTTGGAAAATTCCAATAATTTGGTATTTCTATATTAAATTTACTCCACCCTAGCTCTTCGACTATTTTAATGTGCTTTCTATATTAATATTATTCGTTGCTCTTGTACTATTCAAAAGTGTTTTTAGAATTAATAAAATTCCAAAGTGATTACACGTAGATTGTAAGCGAATTTTATGTCGCTGCAAAAATATGCTGTGAAGTTGAAAAACATGGCTACAAAACGTGTTTCAATAGACATTTTGTATAGTTCTGAATTCAGAGAAGTTCTAGAGAATTTAGAAATATTACAAACTAGCTCGAGCCCGCGACTTCGCCCACGTTGATTTTACAATTGGGCTCAAAGAGAAAATAAACATATTGTGTGAGTAACAACAAGCAATAGTTTCTTAAAAAGTAATATTGATAGTCCAATAATCCACCATGAAACTTGCACTTGAATACAAAGAATGGGAACAAAAAACTACCTATTATCCCGGAATAAATGTTCCATAAGACACATTGTCTTTTTTTACTTGGTGGTAGATCTCCTTAGCAGGAGGCACCGCAGTAGTACCAGTTATTCTGCCGCTAAGCAGTAGTGTATCAACATTACTGTGTTCTGGTTCGAAGGGTACTGCAGCTAGCGAAATTACTGGGCTGTTGAGACTAACCATCTAAAGTCTCAAAGTAATGAGCTTCAAAGCAGTGATGCCCTGGGCTTTGTTTTGTTACTCAAAGTTCTGTGTATCGCTGCAATGGTTATGGACAGGCGTTTTCTCTTACCATCAGGAAAGCGTTTCGTTCGTCTCATTACTTTTTACATTAAAAAAAAAAAACTTTATCGTCATTAAAAGTGACATTTTGGAAAGGTCCTCCAGGTAAAAGGCGCAGAGGAAGACCCTTGACACGTCGAAACGAAGAGATTGCAAGGACAGCTGGCCTAAACTGGAAACAGACCGCACAGGACAAATACAAATGGGCATCTTTGGAGGAGGCCTTCACCCAATATGGGGTTCCTACTCATATTAAATAACACTAAATTATTATTATTATTATTAGCTAATAAGTAAAAATGTAAAGTAGGAAATAAAAGGCTTTTTTATTTTTATTGAGACACATCTATAAATACCAAATTTCAAGTCGGTAGGTATGTCTTGTATTTTGTTCATTTTTCCGGGATATAAATTACTTTATATGTTAATTTATGTAATAAACTATCTTTGTGTCAAATAATTATATTAAGCCATTTTTAAATGATTGAGTAACAAACATTCAAATAAACAAACTTTCAATTTTATAATTTTAGCAGGATTTTATATTTTGCTGCTATTATAAGGATGTCTAGCGGACGGCTCACGGTTTCACCGGCGTAGTTCCCGTTCCCGTAGGAATACAGGGACAAAAAGTAACCTATGTCACCCGGGGATAGTGTAGCTTCCCAACAGTGAAATAATTTTTGACATCGGTCTAGTAGTTTTTGAGTTTATTCGTTACAAAGATACAAAAATATGAATCTTTCCTCTTTATAATATTAGTTTACATAAAATAAAATTAAAAATAAACATAATTTCTTCTGAATAAAGTAAGCTTATTGCCAAAGTATTAAAATTACAGAAATATTGAAAAATAAATTTTCATATTTGAAACAGTCGCAAAGTCAATCAGTCCATACAATACACTCGTCCCTTGTTAGTTATACTAACAACCATCTAACGTCACCTGTTAATACACAAATCCAATAACCAATTAAGCTTCACAGCCTACACAACTTCCCACACCGACTTGCAACGAAACTGCAGAATCAAAATTTACAGTATACGTTAGCTTAGTCTGTGTCACGGATCAAATATTGGCAGAAGTGGAATAAACTAGAACGTAATCCCATAGGAAATAACAGGATTTCACTAAGCAACGGCAAGACAGGTGATTGACTATGAATTATTGGATGTGTTAGAATTAGAAGCATTGTTTGTTTTGGGTTTAGTTCAAGACGTTTCGCTTTGATAAACTATCTTCATTTATGTTATTGCTACTTGTCATAATTATTGCCATACTAGCTGCGCACTTTGGTGTTACCCGCTTCATTTTTTCGAGATGAAAAGTAACCTATGTGTTATTCCAGGGTCTCCCTCCATACCAAATTGCATCCAAATCCGTTCAGTAGTTTTTGCGTGAAAGAGCAACAAACATCCATGCATACAAACTTTCGCGTTTTTATGATTAGTAGGATATGTGTAACTTGACCATTTAAATTTATGCTCAGAACGGGACACTTTCATTTAATTGTAGCGACTCTGTAATAATTTTCTCTTTGGTTGTCTGTCAATATGGTTTTTGATATCTGCAACTGAGGTTTCCAGGTGTCTATAATTTACCCATTTAACAGAATACTTGTTCAACGAGTGCATTTGTTACAGGTAGAAACTAAATTATATTAAAATGCTAAAAAATCTATCACCCGACTGCAAATCAAATAACTATAATCCTACTAATATTATAAATGCGAAAGTTTGTGAGTATGGATGTATGTTTGTTAGTCTTTCACGCAAAAACTACAGAATGGATTTGGATGAAATTTGGTATGGAGGTAGCTGAGACCCTGGATTAACACATAGGCTACTTTTCATCTCAAAAACATGAAGCGGGTAACACCGCGAGGCGCAGCTAGTATTAAATATTATTTTTTCCTTCCATACACAATCTAAATACTCACATTTTTTTTTGTAATTGGTAAAATCCCGACTATCCAACTTTGATCAAAAAACCTACACTTACAACTGACCTACTCGTAGCAACGCTAAGCTTCCTTTATTAGACTTTAGACAGTGATTTATGTACCAACTTACATTAAAATTATATGGTAAGTACATACATAAATGCTCTCAAATCTCTCCAGCATCCTACGCTGTCACGCGTATATTAATGCGCACAGATGTGTCGCTGCGAGTACATCGTTTCCAGGAATTGTGTGCGGATTTGCGTATGTCCCGTGTCACGTTCATTTTTTGTAATATTATTTAGTACTAACAGCTCGCCCCGGCTTCGCACGGGAAAATATAGCTAGAATAACAATAAATAAATAAATATCGTAGGACTAGGACGCACAGCGCCATCTGGCCTAAGCTAAAACTAAGCAGAGCTTGTGTGATGGAAGTCAGATAACTGATAGAATACATAAATACTTTTTTTTTGTAAATACATACTTATTATATAAATATAGTATATGCCACTCAGTGATAATATAGCATTCTAATAATGAAAGCATTTTTATGATCGGCCCTGTAGTTTCGGAGCGTATTCAATACAAACAAACAAACAAAAAGTCAAATCTTTCCTCTTTATAATTAGTGTAGATGAAGGGTAAATGTCGACGTAGGTCGTGACCATGGAGGTCAGATAACTAATAGAATACTTAAATACTTTTTTTTTGTAAATACATACTTAAAATAAAAACATAACACCCAGACACAGAACAAACATTTCGACGGTATCTACGTACATAAAGACATGCCAAAAATGTCATTTTTTTAAATTGCATATTGGCTTTATATTTTTCATATGCGCATTCCTAAAGTTTCTAAAGCTAATAAAGCATTATAGAAAAAAAGTATTTATAATTGAGCATAGAATTATTTCTTCATCATCGGCATCGGCATCGCTGCTTTGGCGCTCTTAGTTTGAGACTTTCGATGGTCAGTCTCAACAGCCCAGTAGTATCGCTAGCTGCAGTACCCTTCAAACCGGAACACAGTAATGTTTACACGCTACTGCTTAGCGGGAGAATAACTGGTACTGCGGTGGTACCTACCTAGACGACCTCCTGCTAAAGAGATATTCTACCACCAAGTAAAGATTTAGATAGAGAGATAGAAGTAGATTTTTGTTATTTCACACGATAACGAAAATTCATATTAATGAAATGTCTTGCATTCCTTTTGATTCATTACTAAATAAATGGATCGTGTTAAGCAAGAGTTGCGTGTTGTAATTCGAACGAAGAGAGATTGTTATCCTTTGTGTTTTAATTTATGAATGGTGCGGTTACGAATGTCGAGTTTCATTTAATTTATCTTCAACGCTTCAGATATATAAGCCAAGGGGATATCATATTCGTGGCTCACATCTTGTGGATTTTGTAGTAAAAACATGAACATCGGTATTGTCCTACCAAATTTCATCCAAATCCGTTCAGTAGTTTTTGCATGAAAGAGGAAACAAACATCCATACATACTCACAAACCTTCGCATTTATAATACTAGCTGCTCCCCGCGGTATTACCCGCTTCATGTTTTCGGGATAAAAAGTAGCTTATGTGTTAATCCACCCTGGATACTTCCATACTCAATTTCATCAAAATCCGGCCAGTAGTTTTTGCGTGAAAGAGTAACAAACATCCATTCAAACTTTCACATTTATAATATTAGTGGGATTAGTAGGATCATTATAGTAGCATAGAATTTATTGACGTCTAAAGAATAAGCTATATATCTATTGGTTTATAAAGAGAGTACAATTAAATACATAATTATAGCCATCACTTCGGATCAATACAGGCAACCATTATTCCGAAAATCGTAGATAAAATCGTTGACAGAACTTAGCGACGTCAATAAAAATCACGTAGAGACCAGGCATCGTAAGTTTCCTTTTTACATGAAGCAAATCGACATAATATAGATACCTGTAACCTGGTACACATTTCATAACACACATAAAGATCGTTCGTAAACTTTAGAACGAACAAAACTTAAGTACTAAAATGAGTTGGAGATGTACTGAGTAGGCTAAAGTTAAATCTTTTAGCGAAGTTTTAGTAGCAGCCTTAATGTGAAATGTCACTTTTAAAGTTTAAGCACACAGGCTACAGTTAAATTTAATGCCGCGAATTGAAAAAAACGACTTGCGAATTCGCGCGTATTTGTAGTTTTTTTTTGTCTAAATAGACATTTTTGTATGCTATTTATAGCCATAGATATCAATTTGCTACATAAAATTGTTAATCCGCTGTACTGCACGCGTTAAAAATATATTTATATTTAACTTTTTTCGTTGTTTATGGCATCGCAACTTGTGCATTTTTCCGGTGTCGCGTATTTCATGCTAAATCAGTTGAAATCATTGTACGTCGTGGTCAAAATCACATCAGTTAAGTTAAAGTCAAGTTCGGTTATGCCCTAGAAAATTCAATTTATTTTTATTTTATTGTATTTTTGATAAAATTTTATACAAAATTGGTAGTAAATATCAGTTTTATCCGTTTTAGGTATATTCAGCCAGTTCCATTCCAAGTTAGGCGAGTTTACCATCATCGATTACACTTTTACTTAACATCACGTGAGCTGAGGTCGAACATCTAGCCTGTCAACTACAAAAAATGTATGTTTGAAAATAAATCTAGTTTTTCTTTGACCAAGTAACAACGACGAATTCAGATTTGTAGCTTTCAATTAATTTTGACTGCGTATTGACTCAATTTTTAACTTTTATTGTATTTTTTTTTTAATGGAAAAGTAATCAGAAGAACGATGCGCTCTCCTGATGGTAAGAGATAACGCATGTCCATGACCATTGCAGCAATACACAGAACTTTGAGTAACAAAACAAAGTCCGGGGCATCGCTGCTTTGGCGCTCATTACTTTAAGACTTTCGATGGTCAGTCTCAACAGCCCAGTAATTTCGCAAGCTGCAGTACCCTTTAAACCGGAACACAGTAATGTTTACACACTACTGCTAGGTGGCAGAATATCTGGCACTGCGGTGGTAACCTACCTACACGACTTCCTGCTAAAGAAATCTACCACCAAGTAAATTTATTATCTTTGACTGAATGATCATAAAACATTAGTATATAATAATAATAATAATAGTTCCTCATGTATAATTGCTGTGACACTTAACTTGACATTTTTTAATTTAATTTTTAATGTATTGGTGTACAGTGTACACTGTGTTGGCGGACTTAACTACTCTGAATCTGAATAACTCTTTTATCATTAGAATGCTACATTATTCATGATGAACACAAGCTATATTTTATTTAAAAATCAATAAGGGACCCGTATGAAAACTTCAATGATGTAACCCAAGCTGTGAAAAATTTTGCGAAAAAAATCTTAGTTCGCGTGCGCTGCGCCGCTAGTTAATAAATTAATTCCACTAAGTCAATATCATTGATCAGATGTACTACTAGCTCAATACCCGGTAAATGTATAAGCATCATATAAAATAACACGACCATTTAAAAAAAAGAATCAGCTAAGCCGTAACAACCGTTCTCAAATTATGTGCTTACCAACAAACATCATTTAGTTTCTATTTTTCCGTTTTAAGTCAAGTCTTAATGCGTATTTATCCTAACATAAACTGTCGCTTAAAACGTCCAATTTATTGCTTCAAAAATCATTTCGTACTTTAGCTATTTAGAGCATCATTTAAAACCATTAGCGGTGCACTTTATGAGTCTTTTTTTAGACTTTCCGTAAACATCAAACTGGCGACTTGCCTTTGATGTTTTAGTCGTACAGTGATAATTTAGTGGACGTATAGGATATGTATACCAATTTACTGCTAGTAACGGATATATATGGTAATTTAATATCGTTTGATATATGAGAAGGAAGTCCGTTTTGTTGGATGTTTCATGCCAATTTTAGTTAGTCGTCATATATTTGATTTAAGTTAGCTTTGAGTGAAGGAATCGGAAGTCGGTCTGAGTAACTTGATCTATTAGATTTATGTAACTGGAGTGCTTATTGGCAAAACTTTGATCTAGGTCAGTGTTTTTCAATCTGTGGGTCGCGACCCCTAGGGGCTCGAAGCCTTACTCGAGGGGTCGCCGGAAAAAGGAAAATGCAAGTATCTACACTACAATAAAACACAATTTTAGTAAGAAGGATGGGCTTGTTTATTTTAAAAAATCTGTCAAAATGTGATGTAATTTTTGAAATGTTAACAATCGAATAATTTTCTAATAGAAGTTTATTTCTCTTTTTAGTTTGTAATTTTCTCCATTGAAGATAACGTCAGTTCACATAGGGTATGAAGTGATTTTAGAGCTTCCCTTGCCAGCTCTGGATATTCTCGTTTTCTTTTCACCCAAAACACTCCGAATGAAATTCTATTTTAAGCATACCGTTAGCAGCTATAATATTTTCTTTCATATTTGTGGTAAAAACAGCCAGGTCTATTGACTTATCCAGGAAAAGGTTTAGAATCCATCTAAACCCATTGTCATACGATCTATTTTGGTACCTACATTATAACAATGTATATAGGCACCAAAATAGAAAAAATCATAAACGTAAAGTGGTTAAATTACTAATCTTTTTCCGTCTATGGCCAACCTATAAAACGGGCTCCTTACCAGACAGTGGCCTAAGTAGGTACCACCACAGAATTCGGTATGTAAAGTTTTTTTTTGTATTTATTTTATATTTTTTACTGATAGTAAACTTTATTTTAAGAAAATAATTTGAATATTTTGGCTTTCTATGCATACCATGATTGAACGTGTAAGGCGGCCCATTGGGCCGCCTTACACGTTCAATCATGATCACGATCCGCGATCCGCGATCCGCGATCATGATTTCAAAATTTCTAGATATTATGCGATCCGGAGCATCAGTCCGTCAATCCGCTTCGTACACGATCAGTCTGGATCGCGATCATTGATCGCGGATCGCGGATCGCGGATCGCGCGCTACGTGTACGGGCTGCCATAGTTTATAGAGTTTTAAACGTAAAAAATTTGTACAGAAATGTACTATTTCGAAATGGTTTTGGAATCAGTAAAGTTTTCTTTTTCTTTACATACCGAATTATACTATTCTGCCGTCAAGCAGTATTGTATAAACATTACTGTGTTCCGATTTTACGAATGCTGCAGCTAGTGAATTTCTATTGATTCTCACCAAGTAGGTAATGAGTACCAAAGCAGCTGACCCTAGCTAATGCCCTGGACTTGGTGCTGACTCAATGTTCTAAATACAACTGCAATAATCATGCCAGGCGTTGTCTTTTACCATCAGGAGAGCATTTCTTTTGCCTCATTACTTAAATAAAAACTGATTCATTTTTAAATGTTCTACGTCGATTTAACCCTTTTGTGTTTTTTTTTGTGTTTTACCTGATTGCCATTTTGAACGTTGTCTAATGTGTCTTTTTTCATTAACCTACTTGGACACAATTTCCCTAATTATTTCTGCGAACTGATTGAAACCCAAGAAACAAATCAAAAGCAAGCAATCACCGGTGCAAACATAACTTATGGCCCATCGCGTGATTTGCCCGCACATTACCTAATACGGTGAAACGTCTCGCCTCTTCAGACTATGCTATTATACATACATTTTATTTATTATAACTTCACAGTTTACCCTACAATGTTACTGGAAATTTACGTGATTTTGACATATTATTGTTTTACTTATTCGCGATTACTCGGCTATGCAAGACGAAGCCGTGTGCGCGTCGTACTCTGCTTTGTTTCTTTGAGGAAGGTCACTGGATGTCGCTGAAACATCTTTTAAAACGAGTACGGGATTAACCGTGTATGATTCGTTCGTTCGTGCATTCGGTTAATAATTAATTTAAAAAAAATAATAATAACCGATTCATTCACCATTAATTAATTCATTCATTCATTCAGTTATTCATTCACTCAAACACTAACTCACTCACTCACTCACTCACTTACGTTCACGTTCGTTCTTTCTTTCGTTCGTTCGTTCGTTCGTTCGTTCGTTCGTTCGTTCGTTCATTCATTCATTCATTCATCATAATTTACATTAAAGCGTAGTCTGAAGAATTCTGGAAAATTGGCCTCATTTGTACCATTGACTAATGCGCTCGTAACACAAACGACATCGAGCATTAACCAAACGAGAAGTCATGTCCGTAATGTAGGTGGGTTAGTGCGTTGTTGTTTGGTGTTCATACTCCATTTAGTACTTATTATTCATTAGAAGATACATTATTTATACTTGTAGAGGAAAACTTCATGGTGTTTATGCAAAAGAGTTCTCCTTTAAGAATCCAACGTTGGGCATAGGTTTACTGTACATCTTGCAGGTGATCAGATAGGATCAGACCTTCCATTCAAATAAGCCTCAAAAAGACGATGACGCGGTGAAACCTATGCCAATGTAAAAGGTCTGTGATTCCGTGATCTTTGTCAAAATTAAAGTGATTTAAGGGGACGAGTTCGTTCCTCTGGAACTCGTTGTGAGATGTGATCTCAGCTGTGACCTCTCTCAGTGTCAGAGATAAATTACTGAAACCCCCTCGGGATTTTAATAATTGCAATCACACAACCTGTGTGACAGTTCTATTCTAGGCTAGGTGTGCTTACCATTTTCGACCACACCGTCACTTAACTTCAGGTGAGCTCACCTGATGTGGTAGTCAAACACCTAACTTTTCAACCATAAAAATAAAATAAATGTACCCTAATAAAGCTAGGTACCCTCATAAGATTTTCCTCCGTCAAAAAAGGCTTACCTGCCTTAGATGGGTGATCAGAACGTTATCCTCTCGAAGAAAACAATAGCATATTGGTATATGTACCGATGTAGACATAACAAGGAGAATACTTGACGGGAGTGACGCAAAAGTAATGGTGTTCTTCTAAGAATTCCGGTGCTCGCTGTGTCCATGGTTACCAAAGGATGATAATCCAACCTTACCCTAATATAGCCAGGTATCTCTATAAGATTTCGCCCCCGTCACCAAAAACCGTGAATAGACAATGATGATATACTTTCTCCATTTGGCTCGCTGCAGTTTGGCAAATTCGCAATTGTATTTCTTCCCCTTTATTATGCACAATTGCTAGCGATATCTTGTTATAAATATCACAATTAACATCAAAGATCAAGGTATAAGTTTTTAATTTTTTTCGCTGCCACAAATTCGATTGTAATGTTTATACAACGGGTTAAAAGTTTAAAACAGTTTCCCTAAATCATGAGATAAACTTTATACTGCAATGAGATCAATTGTATTATAATTATGAGACACATTTAACTCGTTGTTGATAAAGCATCTGTAAAGAAGACGTTTCCAAACCCCAGCCCGTTTCAACCAAATAAACAAGTTCGAATTATCACATCACCCCTTGTGAGCGAAAATTTGAAAAACATTCTCGGTTGCGGCGTCCGATACGATCGCGGTATAATATTCCCATCGGTCGAGATTGTATCGTGTCGCGGGATTCATAATTTATGAACCGGGAATACCTATGTACGTGTGATATGTGGCCTGTGGATCTAAAGAACTGGAAAAGATCTTGGATTTTGTTAAACCAGGCCTTGCAAGAAAAATTTGGATTTTTAAGTATGTATTTTTGACAAAGGGGAAATCTTGAAAACAAGTCTATCTGACCACAGCAGAATCACGTGTATACATGGGCTTAAAGAAAAGCTCCGGTGGAATGAAGTGGGGTCCACATCACTTCGTTTCATCCCAGGACTAATATGCAATTTTTTTTTTAACTTTCGGGATTCGATCACTTTTTTTTTAATGGTTAACAGGCTAGGTGTTTGACCACAGCTCACCTGATGTTAAGTGACGGTGTGGTCGAAGATGGTAAAGCACACATAGCCTGGAATGGAACTGGCTCTCAAGTGAGGCAGCCGGAACACACCGTTAGATGCTTGGCGGCAGATTTTCAACTTGAGGGTGGTAGCTAGCCAGCCGAGTACTAAAGTTCCCTACCACCATGCTAAGGTTTCCTTCACCGGCAGCTCAAGCTCATTGTTGGGGTTGAACCCACGCCCCTTGGCATGCGAACCTACTGCGCTAACCATTGAGCTATCATCGCTACACCACTGAGCTATCATCGCTACACCACTGAGCTATCATCGCTACGTACGCTACTACTATCACGTAATTATGTTTACTATCAGGAATTATTGCGTACGAAATACTTTGAAATAGTTTTTTTTTATTTACTTCGACGTTTAACCAAGTTGCAATAGCCGTGGTCACGACCTTACAGCATTCATTTTGCATCGCAATGCTGTCCCAGGCGCATGATGGTTGAAACTTTGATGTTCTGTCGTGATCTTTTTATAACATGCACAATTTTTTTGTCGCAAACAAAATGAAATACGAGAACATCTACAAGTTTTTTTTAAGAGCTGTTGTAGTATGTAGGTTGTTCTTTTCTCGCGATGTTTTCCTTTATCGTTTGAAGTCATCAGCAATGCGCACGTAACTTAGAAAAGAAACGCAGAGGTGCAGGCCATGGAGTCCGAACTCAGGACCTCCAGATTCGAAGCTTGGCTCTCTGTGCGACTCTAATTTTGTGCACAGCCTGTGTGTGTGTGAGGTTAAATTTTGATGCAATAAACCTATTTTATGAAACTTATACATGTAACACTACCGAATAAGGGATTGGATACCAGTTTTCAAACAATTGCTTCTGGGTAGAAATCAAAACCCTCTAACCATTGACCCAGAAACGATTTCATTAATAATCATGCCATTGATTACGTCGTTTCCATTGTTCGCAACAAGAGTGCCAAACAATACAAGGAGGAAAATCGTACGTCGATTTGATGACAGGATGTCGTGACATACGCATAATGATGTCTTCGATTCGGGAATATGCATGGTTGATATGATGCTGGATGTTTTGGAGAGAGTTTTGTTGGAGTGCAGAACAGTAGACTTGTATCCATATCTATCTATACTATTATAAAGAGGAAAAATTTGTTTGTTGGTTTGTTTGTATTGAATAGGCTCCGGAACTACTGGACCTATTTCAAAAATTCTTTTAACGTTTGGAAGCGACACCATCCCCGGGGGGCATATGCTACTTTTTATCACTGTATTCCCACGGGAACGGGAACTACGCGGATGAAACTGCGAGGCGTCCGCTAGTTACATAATAATTATAATTGTCCTATCTTCGTCTTCCGAGATTTAAGGTAAAATAAATCTCTTCGACGAAGATAGGATAATTAAGGATCGGACTTCACTTCAGGTAAGTTCGTTTGATCATCTAATTATTTGATTTTTCACTACAGACTCAAAAATATTGAAGTACTTGACACTAGCAATATGCGATTCCAAAAACAAAACAGAAAAAGACAAGTATGTAAGTGTGTGTTAAATACCATACATGAAAACTGAACATTCCAGGGAGCACGTGCTCCCTCCCTCGTACTCCTAAACGACTAATCATCTTTTGACAAATGAGATGTCTATCGGCACGTCTAGCGCTCCACACGTCATTGTCAATGACAGCAAATAAAAAGTGACGAATTGTATCACTCTATTTTGGCATGTATTTTTTTAGGAAACATTTTGTTTCGAAATAAAATTTAAAATTAGCATAATGCAATTAGTAGATATAATTTGCAATTAAAAATAACACTGCGTGTTGTAAAAAAGTTCATGGGTTTATGGTTGTTTGTTTTTGTTTTATGCAAGCAATTAAAGTAGCAACGAATAGACGTGACTTTCAGCAAGTGAATATACGTGCTTTAATTAAGATGCCAAAAGAGAGCGTTTAGAATAATTAAAGGCTTAAAAAAACGTAATTCGGCAAAGAAACTCTTAAAAATAACAGAGTAATGACTATAACATCTTTGTACATTTATAATAGTTTGTTAGATATACATGTCGCTAATTTACCAAAAAAATAAAGATAAACATCAGTAAAACTTAAGAAAAATTGTTCATCCCATGGACTAGGTTAGTTAAAGTTAAGAAACAAGGCCGTCATGCCAAAATACTAATATACAATAAATTACCTAAAATTAATAACAATAAATAGTTACGCTTTTTATTGTTATATTGACTTGCCTGTAACAATCGTTGCTATTTATGACCAATAAATGATTCTGATTCTGATTTGTTTGAAAATTTTCAAATAAAAACATATTACTTAAACAAAATAATCCTACAATGTTTGTTCTATCGCAAAAAAACACCAGTCAAAACTGAAATTTAATAACGAAGTTACGAGGACCGTACAAAAACTGCAAACTAGCTACAAGTTTGACTTCGAAACTTTCGAAAATGATGTCACAGAACTTATTGAAGCTGAAAAACATTGGTTTAAGTGAATCCAGTTACTTGATAAAAAAAACTTATTATCTGTTTACTTTTACCAATCAAAAAGTTTGTAAAATGACTAGAACTAGAAATTACTGTGCTTACGGGAAACAATTTAAAGGCCACACCACAAAGGTAAAAGCAAATGAGCTGACTATAAATGATTTCATGGTAAATGTAGTAGATGTGGGAACCAGAGGAGTTCCAGCAAAATTTTTCTGTGATACAGTAGCTAGATTACTCTCAAAGTGATAAACTATAAAGCAGCAACACCCTAGATTTTGTCTTTCTACCTGAAATTCTGGATACTACAGAAATTACATTAAGCGACAATCTCTTATCATTAGGTCAGCCAATTCATTGTCATTCTCAAACTTGATCATTCTTGATCATTGTTTGATTCGCAAACAAATGTCATTCAAAGACATGACATCTCGTCTGGTCGAGTGAACAGAAAATAAACTGTGACCAAAACATTGGCCTCTATTTTGCCCAACGTTTGAGTGTGGCTTTACAACGCGGCAATGGGGCTAACTATTCCTATGGGTTACCTTTTAGATTATTTTATTTAAAATAGTTTTTATGTCATTTAAATTTTGTACGTGCTTTTATTTTCTTTATTAGTGTTTATTAATTAATTTAATTAATATCAAACTTGCTGTCATATAATCTTAAAAGAAAATTCCCATGTGAACAATTTGTAGTCGTAACAACAGAAAATGTTTACTATCAAACAGACTGAGATTACTAACATAAAGACTTAATGTTTGTTCACTGTCTGGGTTGGGATTAAATAAACTGCTTTTCATACTGGAACAATCTAAACGAAGCTCGTCTAACCAGATGACACATTTCAAAGTCTCATCCAGTAAATTTTCGTTTTCGACATGGATTTTTCTCGTCGAACTAGCGCGAAGTCTTGTGAATCGATTTTGTCCGCCTGTCTTGCTGAGCCCTTGGCAGGGTAGAAGCGCACTATAAGTACGTACTGGTTACTTTTAGGTGATAATATTTATGGACCTATAAAATATTGTATTTGTCACACTACATAATTTGGAGAAATGTACAATAATACTAATTGTTTGAGCCAGTCACTTCTTTCTGTTAGGTAAGGGCTTACTCTCCAAGGTGATTGAGCAATATTGCATTTCTCTGACTTGGTTGCATCTCACTGACTTGTAGTGATATATACTACACATATATACTATATAGGTATATACTACGCAATATGCATATATACATACACTAGCGAATGTTTTTTCTCTGATGATGGTTTTCACCAAAAAATTGCGTTCTCCAATGTTTTGAGTTTTAAATCCATACCGACTGCCTTATTAGCTTCTTAGGTTTATAATATCTGTTTTAATAAAGACGTAGGCTCGATTCCCCCCCGAACGAACATTTATTTGACTTTTGATGATTTTTGTTCTGTTTTTAGGTGTTCTGTATCTATTTGACATTGATTTCATTTATTTGACAGCCCTGTTGGTTCATTGGTAGTATGCCTGCTACGAGAGCTGAAGGGCATGGGTTCGATTCCCACGCAGGACTAACATTTGTGTGACAGACATCGATGTTTGTTCTGTGTCTGGGTGTGCTGTATGTAATATAAGTATGTATTAACAAAAAAAAAAGATCAGTTATCTGATTCCCATAGTATACGCTTTGCTTAGTTTGGGGCAAGATGGCGCTGTGTGATAAGCAGTATATTTAAATACGCTGAAAACCGTTATTTCTAACAACTGAAGGATGAAAACTGAACTAGAGGATCGAGACTGAAACCACACAGCAAGGTTGTAAGTTTAAAAGACGCGTCTTCACTACATGGGCGAAGAAAAACAAACATGAACAAAATAAACTGTAAAGAAGAACAACAACTGAGAAACTGATATCAACTGGGAAAAAAAAGAAAGGAACATAGACAAAGTGATTGAGAAGATGAACCAAATATAACAGAACGGAACGGATCAGGTCAGATCGGAACGGATAGGAAAGGAATAGAGTGGAATATTTTGAGTAACATTGGTGTAATCAATAAAGTATTTGTATTTGTATTTGTATGAAACCTATGTATGAAAGGTCTTTGAAAATAATTGTACAGTAACAACTAATTGTTTATAAATGCCATAAAATTTAATGTTTATAAAATGTAACAACTAATTGTTTAAGAACATCTCTGAAATTATACAGCCAGTCCTTAACACCAACAGAGATTGTTTGATTGATTAACTCTTTGTTGTCCACAGATGTCCAAATAGAAGAAATAATAAACTACGGAAAATAACTATAGAATTGGCTGCCTGCGTGGGATGCCTTGATGAATACAATCTTGGCGCCTTCAAGTCCAGAGCAAATTGGTTTCTTCTAGCGTGTTTCATCTTCGCTTAACATCAGGCGAAATGGCGATCAAACGCTAGCCTATCTTTAGTTAAAAAAACTTAATTTATAGGAGTAGCCACTGGCAACCTAATCGCTAAATGCAATCTCTTTCAGTTAGGGGAGACTGTTTTTGTTGTTTTGGCTGATACGAAGTTATTTTTGGCAAGCGCTTCGGTATTTTCAGAATTAACAGCTGACAGTTGAGGTTTGTTTTTCTGACGAGATTGAGTTTATTTTACCGATGAATTGATAAAGGCATAAAATCAAAACGAGACGAAATTTGAATTTGTTAGATTTCTACTAGATCAGGCTGGCTGACGCAGCCAAGGACAATGCTACAACTAGGTAACACGAGAAGTCAAGTTTCACCACATTGTATCACTTTCTCACACTCGCGCTTGTAATTCGGCACTTTATGAATAAAACACTACTATTAGGGCTGGCGCAGCTGCGGAATTTGCAGAAGACTCAAAAGGCGCAAGTATAACACCCTAGACAGTGGGTACATATGCTTTGGTAGGCCTTTTGGGGTTGAAACATTGGGACCGTGAGCAAAAAAAATATAAATAAAGATTTGTCATCTCGTCTAGTCGACGCCTCACGCTCACGCAAAACGCTGGTCTTTATTTTGCCCAGCGTTTGAATATTGCCATACAACGTGACAATAGGGCCAGCGTTTTGGGAATTATTCCAATTGATAGCGACCTTTTAGATTAGTTACTAATTTAAATGTTACTTATTTTATTTACTTTGACTATGTATAACACTATTTCTATACTCGTAAAAACACTAGTATTGGGGAAAAAATTTTGAATTTTTTTTTTTTTTTTTTTTGGTTGTGGAACGACACAACTCTTCCCGAGTTCCCACCAAAACTCGATTGGCAATATCTCGTCTTCACGTTCTATTGCGTCACTACTAAATCTTTAATCAAATCTCAAAATCTAGATATCAAGTTCAGTCCACAGCTCATTCCCGTATTTCTGCTGTCATTACCTTCTTCAATAAATCATATTAATGTCTTGGTCCACGCCTATCAAGGACAAAAGCGCCCGATGTTCTGGCGCGTGTCGAGTCTTTGTCGGATACTATCAGAGCAGTGGTAAGCTATAAATTATGGACATATCAACCGAACAGAGTGTTGAATGAGGGGAGATTTTTTGCGGATTCTTATTTTGCGTGCGAATTGTTAAAAGTTGTACTATTATTACTAGAATTCTGTTTAAAAAAAAGGACTTTTTATGGATTATCTTTGAAAGAACAATAGCAATTTTTGTCGTGTTTTGTTTATTGCTTGCAACATTTTATTGTTTGCGAGAAAGTTTTAGAACCAACGAAAAAGAGTAGGCATATCTGAGTTGAAAAGATGATTGCGCAGCAGTGGTTACTGTGGTCGGATCACATGCTTATATTTAAATCTTTACATTGAATATGAGTAGCCGGTAAAGAAAAACGTTGTGAGAAAAGCATAGGATGGCGGTAGTGTCTAGTACTCGACTGGCTAGCTACGTTTAGTTTAAAATCCGCAGCCAAGCTGCTGATGGTTTGTTCAGGCAGCTTCATTTGAGACCCAGTTCCCAGTTCAGGCTTGCTGTGTTTATAATTTTCGACCACACCGTCACTTAACACTGCATTAGCAGTAGTAAATGTCTGTCATTTTAAAAGATTTTCTCAAGTAGCTTAGTAGTAGTAGCAGTTTTTCTTGGCCAAGCGCTCGAAGAGTCAACACGTCCTGAGCATTCCTCATGTAGAGGTGAAACACGCTCGGCATGTGATTGCTGCAGCCAGAAAAGGATAGACTTATGGTTATTTTAACTAAATATTTTTAATTTGTTTACATTTTAAATGAAGTCCTCATCGCTGTTGTAACCAAAACGACTTTATAAAGCGGAAACACACTAAATTCATATATGCCTTGAACACTTGCTGAAGTAGATAAAGTTAAAGTTATTTCGTGATAATAGTACGAAAAGTATCATAATCGTTCTCCCAATCCATCAAAAGCTCCATTGTTTCACTACATTAGTTCCTGGCAACGTACGTTCTTGCTATAGAAATGAAAACAGTATCATTGTTTTAATAAAACAAATTGCTTTGGTTTGATATTTTTTATAACTTAAGATAGCAAAGCATGCGAAGTATGAGAAAGTTTCATTTAAACTGATTATACATATAGAGTCGTGGTGTTAAAACAAATTGCTTTGGTTTGATATTTTTTATAACTAAAGATAGCAAAGCATGCGAAGTATGAAAAAGTTTCATTTAAACTGATTATACATATAGAGTCGTGGTGTTAAAACAAATTGCTTTGGTTTGATATTTTTTATAACTTAAGATAGCAAAGCATGCGAAGTATGAGAAAGTTTCATTTAAACTGATTATACATATAGAGTCGTGGTGTTAAAACAAATTGCTTTGGTTTGATATTTTTTATAACTAAAGATAGTAAAGCATGCGAAGTATGAGAAAGTTTCATTTAAACTGATTATACATATAGAGTCGTGGTGTTAAAACAAATTGCTTTGGTTTGATATTTTTTATAACTAAAGATATCAAAGCATGCGAAGTATGAGAAAGTTTCATTTAAACTGATTATACATATAGAATCGTGGTGTGGGCGGGCGCTCCCGCAAAGAGGGGTTCTTCCCCTTCATGTGTTCCCCGGTGTGTACTAAGTGTACACTAAAGATTTATCTGTATTCTGGATATGCACTAATGATGGTAAGATATAACGCCTGTCCATGACCCTTGCAGCGATATACAGAATTGTAACAAAACAAAATCCAGGGCATCGCTGCTTTGGCACTCAATATTTTGAGAATTTCGATGGTTAGTCTCAACAGCCCAGTAATCGCTAGCTGCAACCTACAAACCGGAACACAGTAATGTTTACACATTACTGCTTAGCGGCAGAATAACTGGTACTGCGGTGGTACTTACCTAAAAAAGACTTTGCCGTTGTCTTAAAAGTCTACCTAACCATAAATCTGAGAAGTATTGTTATATAGCGTTCTCTGTAGATGCGGTGGAAATTTTATTGATAGTTTATGTACTGTGTAAAATTTGAGTATAGTGTGCAACGTCGTGAACAGGCCCGCTGTCTCGCCTTATGTAAATCCGGATCAAAGTTAGGGTTGCCTCTTGAGACTTAAATTAATAAGAGCTGTACTGTTTGAATTAATTGCTTGTTTCTCATGATTTATTGAATTATGTTGTTCAGAAACTATTGAAGTTTCCAACAAGTTAAAAAAAAAACTTTAACTGAATTTATACGTTACGTTATGAATAATTGAATGATTATATTGTAGAAGAAATTTAAATTTCTCAGATCAAAGAAAGTTGTTGACATAATCAAGACAAGTTTTGTATTTTTTAAGGAATTTTAACAGAAATAATTTATTTTAGTTAACATTTACAATGGAAATGTGGCTTTGACAATTTTTGTTTTATTTATGCGAGATTACTCCAGTTTAATTATGTCTGATACTCCAACAATATTTTCGACCACATCTGGTGCCCTTCTTCATGGAGATAAAGCAGAGTACAAACACGCGCGGCCTTGACTTGCTTCGCACTTCGGGCCGCTGCACGCCTCGCACGTGAAGACAGCGGTTGCGCGGGCGCGGAGGGGGGTGGGAGTAGTGAGTGCTCACGGGAGTCCACCTCAGAATTACCTCAGAAATATTCCAGCACACAGCGACGTCTTCAGATCTGCGACCACTCTCACAAGCCCTATGAAAATTGGCTGCAGTGATAACGTCACTCAACAAATCTTTACAGCCGCTTGGTTTGCGTAGAGACGTCGTCGGCTATCTGTACGTATTCTATCGCATATACAGTTTTGTGTTCTAAAGAATTATTCGATCTTATGCCGACGTCACGGTTCCATCAACGCACTAGCCGCCATTGTCTGAAAGCTTATCCACATATAATTGATTCATGGAAATCGCAAACTGAGCAATTCACGCGTTCATTTTTGCCATACACTTGCAAATTGTTGAATGATCTTCATTCTTCCGTATTCCCGCGGAGTTACTAGTTACAACATCGGGCTCTTCAAAAGGCATGTAGAATCTTAAAAGGCAACCCGTCAGCTTGACGCCTGCCCAAAAGTAACCATAACCATCTTTTCCTTATGAACATATTTATATATTTTCAAACGTTTCATATGGAAATGTGTATTTGCCCGTGTGTTGCAACCCTGTCTGAAAATCAGAGAGAACGCAGCAAATCGCTATGATTACAAGTGCATTGTCGTGCTGAACTGGATGCATGTATTAGTTTAATCATCTGAGCTCTTTAGCTTAATAGTTTGTGATGTTTTTCTAACAGTTTACTGTATTCCGTATTGTAGTCTAACTCTTTACCTTGAGTAACACGAAGTACATTGTAGAGGGTTGAGGAGTTTTTCTTTCATGGATATTCAAGATGGAAAATATGCCGAGCCTGGAAAAGAACTGTAGATTGTTTTAGGTTATATGTGAAATAAAACTTGTATTTAAGAATTTAAATTAATATTGTGTGGTTGAAGATGGTAAACACACCTTGGCTAGAAAGTAGGCTTTTGTAGCGATGATAGCTCAGTGGTTAGCGCGGTAGGTTCGCATGCCGAAGGGCGTGGGTTCAAACCCCAACAATGAGCTTGAGCTGCCGGTGAAGGAAGAACATCGTGAGGAAACCATAGCATGGTGGTAGGGTACTTTAGTACTCGGCTGGCTAGCTACCACCCTCAAGTTGAAAATCTGCCGCCAAGCATCTAACGGTGTGTTCCGGCAGCCTCACTTGAGACCCAGTTCCATTCCAGGCTAGGTGTGCTTTACCATCTTCGACCACACCTTCACTTAACATCAGGTGAGCTGTGGTCAAACAACTAGCCTGTCAACCATAAAAAAAAAAAAAAAAGTAACTGGCTCTCAAGTGAGGGTGTCGGAATACACAGATAGATGCTTGCCATGGGTATTACACGGAATGACACGGGTGCCGCAGCCATCACGTTGTAAAGATAAAAACCCCTGCAACGCGATGAATGCGGCAACCGTACCATCCCATTGAACCTAAGAACTTTTATCATACTATTTTAAAATGTGTAAATAGTTATTATTCTTATTCAAAGTGGGGGCGATAAGTCCTGCACTGACGTCCCGCTAGGGGTGTATTCTGTATTTCCCCCTACCAGCGTCTACCCGAGCCAACCCAGCTCCTTGTAGTACCGGAGCGAGGCTCTGAGCCGCTGGCATAAGTAACTCCAGTGAGTTGGTGAGTTGACGAGAAGAGTTCAAGCTATTGCGACGACATAGATGATAGCGAAGCAGTTTCTTGCAGCCTTGTGGGATTTCTAGTACCTTTTCTGGTTCTGCAAAGCAAAAACACATGCTTTAAAGTTTCTCTCTACATTCTCTTGCAAGCAGCCACGGCATAGCGGGCTATCCGTGGCTCCTTGTTAATTAACAATTTATTTTATATTCAAATTTAAATAAACAGTGAGCATTAATAAACCTAATTCTCTCGACACATGTACGAGTAAACTAATCCGCGAAGACTGTGGCCCGCGGCGTTTGAACCATTTAAAAATTAACAGGGAATGAATGTGCTGCGTTTGAATCGATCCTGTGCAACTGGAATATCATTCTGTCAATTTTTTTAGATAATTGATTTATTTAGTTACTTTGCGGGAGTTCATTTTTAGTGTTTTAGAGTTATATCTTTAGTGTATTTCTGCTCATAAGTGGTTTTGGTTACAACAAGGACGAGGTTTTAATTTAACCTGAAACAATTATATTAATAACAAGCGGACGCCTCGCGGTTTCACCCGCGTAGATCCCGTTACCGCGGGAATACAGGGATAAAAAGTAGCCAATGTCACCCGGAGATACTGAAACTTCCCAACAGTGAAAGAATTTTTGAAATCGGTCTAGTAGTTTCTAGTAGTCTAGTAGTCCAGACAAACGCGACAAAAACGTCAAACGTTACCGCTTAGTGCATGTGCGCACTACAAATTAACATTTTTTATTCGCACAGCAGATATGTAAAACTCTTTGTCGGAGTATGTATTTCCCGAAAAGTATAATAGGTAGGTAAGTGTGTATGTATCTAGGTAAGTGTGCTCTATTCTAGACCACATCGTTGCTTAACATCAGGAAGGAAGTGGTGAAAAGCGAAATTATTCCGTATTAAAAAAAACTTACTAAAACTTGTCTATTGAACTTATCCGGACTTGCCTGACTCAAACACACTTTTGCTGCACATTCTACCCCTCTCCAGCCATGCCACTAAACCCCGTATTGTTCGTGGATTCCGAACAAATGGACTTAGCACATTGTGAATGAATTTAATTACAATTTTGTTGGTTAGCTATAATCCTTGTTCAAAATTATGTGGAGTCTGGACAATGGGTGGATTTATTAGACTCTTCTGCTCAATTAATAAAATAATGAGATTTTATATATTGTTTATTTTTACTATCAAAATAATGATGACACGTCAGGAATTATTGGGCGCTAAAGCAGCGATGACCTGGACTTTGTTTTGCTACTCTAAGTTATGTGTAGCGCTGCAATAGTCAGTTCATCACAATAATTATGCGTTATCTCTTACGATCAGGGGAGCGTTTCGTACGAATCATTACTTCCACATAACAAAAAAATTAAATGAATATTTAAAAATAAAAATAGTTAATGATAGGTAAATTGCCGCGGCCGTGGCAGAAAGCATTCTCCAACACCGGTATGCGTTACTCAAGGAAACAAAACGAAGATAAATACACAATTTTATTTACATTTTATATTCATATTACAAATACACCACACATGCCACAATACAAGAATCTTTGGCGGGAGCCTAGAAAAAATATGTATATGTCGGCGTGTAGCTTTAATGTTGACTAGAGGTGGAATGGCGACACCTCTGACGTAACACTGGTTCCGTGCTCTGCTTGTCGTTATTCGTGTAAAGTATTTCGACTTCAACCAATGAGAGAAGGCGAAGTTGCGGATGTTGGCCGGTAGGGGCGCTGTGTGAAGCGAGCCGGCCGTGCGTTGAATGTTGAGGTGGAGAGATCATTCTTGCTTTGGTTGAGGAGAGGTGAACATTGATTCTTGGGTTGAGAGGAGATTGAGTTGGTCGGTTACAGAGTGCGAAGCTAAGCGGAACGTTTTGCCCCCAAGCTATGTAATAGTGTCTATAATGTTCTAATCGTTCTTAAACTAAAGTCGTTGTGAAGTGCTGATTAAACTTTGTACAAGATAACTGAATTGTGTGGTTTGTCTCCTCGCCCAGTAACCCAGTAACCATACATGATGTTGATCGGCCATCCCACTTGATGTCGTTTTCTTCTTCTTCTTTCTATCTTATTCTTTATCTTAATTGCTAAAACTTGTGCGTTTTCAAAATGTTCATTTGTAAAAAAAGATTATTTTATACAATTAGTGCCAAATTATGTGCGTGTCCCACATAGGGTAATAATGTGGTGAAAAATTTGTATTTTTGCATTGTTTTCAATACTCCGTAGAGCCTTCTAGTAAAGCTACCACCACTTTACTACATGACACTGACTTTAGTGTGATTTCGGCAGTAATATAGGCTTAAATTAAATCATTTATCAAATACAATATTTAAAATAAAAAAGTGCCATGCCAAAAAAAAGCTAGAAGTGTCCGTTATTTTCCTGTCCTAAACATTACGTTACAGTGAGAGAAAACAAGAAATAAACATCAGTTATTTTAATCTTCATATAAAACTGGGTATTATGGCAAATAACGAGAATGTTTCACACGAAGTACGTAAATGCTTGCATAAAACTAATTAAATGTACTTTGGAAAGAACACATACGATAACTTGAGCCATAAAACCAAAGGCAGCAAACTTGCGCTGTTACTTAACCGACTCTACATAGATGCTATAGGTACTTACCTTACTTCCAACAAAACTTAAAATCAACAACAACATAAGTTTCCTGCAGTAGCTCAGCAATATTGCAACGACAGTACAGAACAAATAAGCAACAGATACGAAAGGTGGCATCACAGATTAAAAAAAAAGCATGTTAACATAACCATAGCGTTTTGGCGGGAACACGGAAGGAGTCGCGTCGTCGCGTTGCATTTTTTTCAAAAATAGTGGTGTTTTATATATAAAGTGCCGATTGTGGGAAAATGATATAATGTGGTAAACATTACTTTTCGTATTGCTGTAAAATCGCCACTACTTTACTAAAGCATGACTGGACTTGACTGACGCGGACTGGACTTGACCAAGAATGGACTTTCACTATAATCACCATGAAGCAGGCTACCGGATTTGAGCAAAACAGCATCCGATATAATTAAACGTGTAGCTAAAATAAAATAGTTTTATTTATTTTACTGTGGAAACTGAAGTGGTACATTTTTGTTTTACTTATGTGGTACTTACTCACTTTTTATTACAGTACATGACTACAACTATAGTTCCGTCCTCTTTCGGTGGCGTTTTTCAAGGAGTCAAAGCAGCAAACGCGTGTGCGGCCTTGCGTTGATTCGCACTGAAGCGATAGTGAGAAACCGACGTGCGTGCAAACGCGCTAACTAATGAGCTATCATCGCTATTAAATAACAATTTTTCAGTTGTCACTTTTTTTTATTGGTCCACCAATGAAAAAAAGTGACGTGATTGTGTCATAGCTAGTCAGTGCTTTGCTCTCCATCTGTCTTGTTTCTAGTTTCAAAAGGCGATGTTT
Organism: Biston betularia; assembly: GCA_905404145.2. Classification (NCBI taxonomy): domain Eukaryota; kingdom Metazoa; phylum Arthropoda; class Insecta; order Lepidoptera; family Geometridae; genus Biston; species Biston betularia. The sequence continues at coordinate 3,721,419 of FR989887.1, read as the reverse complement.
ACCTTTCTTATTATAATTAAGCAAATGAAAAGTACAGCACCTGTGCCCCGTATAAATTACTCGGGGGTTTCAGCCAAAAGATAATTTTGGGGGTTACCTTGTTCGAGAGTTTTCCGAGTGTCTTAAAATATGAGGATAGAAATTAGAAAGGGACCGGAGGAAGCCAACAAAATTTTGAAATGTTTCAGAGTCTATTATTTTGCAATTTATTATTATTACTTTATGTAAAAGACGAACGAAACGCTCTCCTAATGGTAAGAGATAACGCCTGTCCATGACCATTGCAGCGATACCCATAACTTTAAGTAACGAAACTAAGTTACCGGCTTCCTTGTTCCCTGAGAGATATAATCTAGATCTCATAGATAGAATAGGTATCTTTTAAGTCAGCATGCTTTATCTTCGACCACATGATCGCTTATCATCAGGTGAGAGAAAAAAGTTCAAGGCATCGCTGCTTTGTCGATCACTACTGTGGGACTTTTGATGGTTAGCCTTGGCTAGCTGCAGTACCCTTTAAACCGAAACATTAGTTTGCAGTTCTCTTTTGCGTGTGTAGAATTATTTTTTTATAACATTATTGATCTCTTGAGCGCGCTTAAACAATGCAATCTTATCCTTTCTCTAAGATCCATAATAATTACGAGTACGCCATTAACATTTTCTCTTCGTATTTTCGTTTAATCCCAGAAAGGAAGTTTAAAATGACTTAATACGTAATAACAACAGGTTAAAAATATACAGATTACAAACTATTAAAATATTCATAAATAATGTGTGAGCAACACTGCGGGGCGCAGTTAGTATTTATATAAAAAAAAATAATAAATAATTTTCGCAAGACATTACACACAGCGCCATCTGACCCCAAACTAAGTAAAGCATATGCTATGGAAGTCAGATAACTGAACGAATACTTAAATAGTTTTTTTTTGTAAATACATACAGTACACCCAAAAAACGAAACACGAAAGTTCCTACTAATTATGTTTTTAACATAAAATACTAAACTAAACGTAATTATGTGTTCAAGTTTAAAAATTACATTTCCTAATGATTTATAGTATCGCTGACGAATTCCATGTGTATCTTTTATACTGTACGATGGTTCTATACGTATGTTTGTCACTGAACTTTTTCAAAATTTTCTTGGTGGTAGATTTCCTTAGCAAGAAGTCGTCTAGCTACCACCGCCGCCATATATTCTACCGCCAAGGAGTAATTCGTAAACATTACTGTGTTCCGGTTTGAAGGGTACTGCAGCTTGCAAATTTACTGGGCTGTTAAAACTAACCATCGAAATTTTTATTCATAAAGTACCGAATTACAAGCGCCAGTATGGGAAAGTGATTGATTGCGGTTAAACATAACTTATCGTGTTGCTTCCAAAACATCATCAAAGTTTATAGTAAAGTCGCCACTATTTTACTAAAGCATGACAAGATTGGACTGGACTTGACTACTTTTTAACTTTTGAAAATTGAAAATATCAAAACACTTGATACTGGGAAATACGTATCGTAGAACATTACACACAGCGCCATCTGACCTCAAACTAAGCAAAACTTGTGCTATGAAAGTCAGATAACTAATAGAATACTGAAATGTTTTTTTTTGGAAATACATACTTATAATTATTACAGAACACCCAGACACCGCAGTACCAGTTATTCTGCCGCTAAGCAGTAGTGTGTAAATATTACTGTGTTCCGGTTTGAAGGGTACTGCAGCTAGCGAAATTACAGGACTGTTGAGACTAACCATCGAAAGTCTCAAAGTAATGAGCGCCAAAGCAGCGATACCCCGGACTTGTTTTGCAACTCAAAGTTCTGTGTTTTGATGCAATGGTCATAGACATCTTACCATCAGGAGAGCGTATCGTTCGTCTCATTTTTTTGATTATTTTTTGTGTGTATTCAAGAGCCATACCTATTTTTAGTGTATTTCCGCTTAAAAAAGTATTAATAACGCTATGGTATGTATAAAACGATACAGAAACAAAATTCAAGTGGTAATTTTTAGATTTCTGGATAATCTTTGGATTAACCATAGTGAGAGCTTTTGCTGTAATATATTATGTAAATATTTTATGTTTTTTTTAATGCAAAAATTAAAGAGACGAACGAGACGCTCTCTTGATGGTAAGAGATAACGCTTGTCCATGCCCATTGCAGCGATACGCAGAACTTTAACTGAACTTTTATATTTGTGTAAGACATTTAAGTTACGTTTTTTAAGTTCCACCTCTGTATTATTAGCAAATTTTCCGTAATTACTTTCAAAATTACGTGTTTCTAAGTATACAATACACTCATTAATGTTTAACAACAATTCCGTAACAAGTTTAGGAGTTACGGCAGACTGTGACAATCTTTGTACGCACATCTGTGCTATAGGATCTGAAGGGATGAGGGAAACAGGGTAATGTTGAAATTCTAAGAAAAAAAAAACAACAAAGTTAAGCTATTTGAAAGGTTTAAACTTTATAAAGATTTCGCAAAATAATTTTATAATAATATTATACATTTTGAGTACTTTTTTTTTTGGGTACTTTCTAGTACTCGGCTGGCTAGCCACCACCCTCAAGTTGAAAATCTGCCGCCAAGCATCTAACGGTGTGTTCCGGCAGCCTCACTTGAGAGCCAGTTCCATTCCAGGCTAGGTGTGCTTTACCATCTTCGACCACACCTTCACTTAACATCAGGTGAGCTGTGGTGAAAAACCTGGCCTGTCAACCATTAAAAAAAAAAAAACATTTAGAGTAAGTTTCTAATTTATATGTATGTACGTGTGTATGTGTGTGGGTGTGTGTGTGCTGGTGTGTGTGTGTTATTGCGTTAATATTTAAGTATTTTTCGATGCCCATAATGATTATTATAAAATATGTCATAATTTACAAAATATTATAATTTAAATAGGGTTTCTAGTATTAAGAAATAGCGGGCCGAGTGATTGTTTCCTGATAGATACTACACAATGAGTTTGAGCTGCCGGTAAAGGAAAACATCGCGAGGAAACCATAGCATGGTGGTAAATTATTTTCAAGCTAGCTACCACCCTCATGTTGCCGTCAAGCACCTAACGATGTGTTCCGGCAGCCTCAATTCAGAGCCAGTTCTGTTCCAGGCTAGGTGTGCTTTACCATCTTTGACACAACAAACACAGAGTCTTGGTGGTTGATCTCCATAGTGGGAGGTCGTCTAAATAGGTGACACCCAGTACCTACCAGATATTTTGCCGCCAAGCAGTTGTGTGCAAACATTACTGTATTCCAGTTTGAAGGGTACTGTAGCTAGTGAAATTACGTTGAGATTATAATCATCGAAAGTCACTCAAAGTAATGATCACCAAAGCAGATTGTTCCCTGGACTTTGTTTTGCTACTCAAAGTTCTGTGTATGGCAGTGTTACCAGATCATATTTCAAAAAAATACTCTGTTTTCTACGTTAAAATACGGTGTTTACGTAAAAATATTGTGTTTGATGGAACAAAATAGTGCATTTTACAGTGTAGTAAAGTTACTTATGACTAATGGGGAATACCCTACTCTCTGTTCTCTACTCTCGCGTTCATAAATTTACGATATTTTTCATAAGCAGCGTTTATTACAATACGAAATATTATTTTTTGTTGCCAAAACAAAAATACTGTGTCTGTGTCTGTCACACACTGTATTTACATTTAAATACGATGTACAGTAGATGGCGTGAAAATACAGCAGATCTTCTGTAATTACAGTTTATCTGGTAACACTGGTGTATGGTCATTGGCAGGCGTTATCTCTTACCATCAAAAAAGCGTCTCGTTCGTCTCATTATTCCTACATTAAACAAAATTGCTTGTCAACCATTATAAAAACTAAGATAATATTTTTGGCAATTTTCCACTTACTCTATTTTCCTATCCGTGTAACTTTTACACCATTAGCATAACTTAGCGTTGATTTAAAATTAAAATTAGCCGCCGTCCACACCCCACGTTACGACGATGTTAGGGTGTCAGTACAAACACCCCTATTAATATATTAATGTATATTCGACCTAACGTTAGAGTCGCTCATAACAATACGTCGGGAAAAACATTTTACTATTTAAGACTCTATTTTTAGACACATAAAGGTCTATATCGCGTTTAATGGGGTAGATTTAAAAAGAAAATACAGTTACCTACATATTTTATTAAGTAGGTACTATTGTTAGAGCTTAATTAAAGGCTGGGAAAGGTATGTAAAGTTTTAACTTTGTATTTTTTTTTTGTTTGAAGTACAGTAAGTACTTGGTAATTATTTAATGATAGTCAAAGTTCAAACTTTCTTTTTTATAGCAAATCAAGTTATATATGTCGTTGAAAACTGTTTTAAAAGTTATTCCATCTTTCAAATGTCGGCAACAATTTCAGACAAGTTTTTTTTTTAATAGTAGATAGGCTTGCGTTTGACCGCCATCCCGCCTGATGTTAAGCGAAGATGCGGTCTACGGTGGAGCACGCTCGCCTAGAAGAAACCGATTCACTCGCGACTTGAAGGTACCCAGACTATATTCATTGGGGAACACCCACTCGGGCAGCTGATTCAAATGTCCAGCGGTACGCATGAAAAAGGTGGAATCAAACCGCTTAGTTCGAGCTTTTGGAACATCAACCATGAAGCGGTGACGCTTTTTAAAGCTCCTGGCTGTCCGATAGTAGAATGGGCAAGGTGGAATTAGGTCATGCAGATCTGAAGCGCACTCTCCAAAATGTATCCGATTATTTGTTTTTATGTAAAAGTAATTATACAAACGAGATGCTTAAACGAACAGGACTTTTAAAAAACACTCGAAAACACATTGAATTATTAGCTTTATCGATTTTCCTTTCGATTAAGAGCACCTAATTTTCAGATCGTTCATAATATTTATACAAACTAACATTATTGTGTTCATATACTATAACTCAAATGGGAATTCTGTGGGACCTAAAATATGGGCATCTGACTTATAGTTTGAGAGCTACTACAATATAAATACAAGTACACCACTGAGGTCCAAAAATACTTTTAAAAATACTTTTATTCATGACATAAAAATTAATCATTAACAAATTTACATATTTTTATGTACAATTATTATTATAGCTTATTATAATACATGCAAGGCAAGGGAAGCGGAGCGTCGGTCGTCCAGCCGCAAGATGGGTCGACGATATCGTCACAGTCACGGGTCGAACCTGGCCCAGATTGGCACAGGACCGAGGCAGATGGCATGTAAAGAGAGAGGCCTATACCCAGCAGTGGGATAAAGAAGGCTGTGGATGATGATGATGATTATATATGTATATATTATATATGTATTATAAATATCTTTATACCTATTTTGTTTTATTTAAATCATCATCATCATCATCATCATCATTAGCCTATACTAGTCCACTGCTGGACATAGGCCTCTCCCAAGACACGCCGCTCGGCCCGATCTTCGGCTTTTCGCTTCCATCCACCGCCAGCTGTCCTACGTATATCGTCACTCCATCGAGTCTCAGGGCGTCCTACGCTACGCTTGCCAATACGCGGTCTCCACTCTAGAACACGTCTACCCCAGCGGTTATCGGTAATTTAAATATATTTTAATTTTTATATACTTATTCTTTAAACTAAGTGAAAGTCTAAGTAAAGACTAAGTTTGTAGCGATGATAGCTCAGTGGTTAGCGCGGTAGGTTCGCATGCCGAAGGGCGTGTGTTCAAACCCCAACAATGAGCTTGAGCTGCCGGTGAAGGAAAACATCGTGAGGATACCATAGCATGGTGGTAGGGTACTTTCTAGTACTCGGCTGGCTAGCTACCACCCTCAAGTTGAAAATCTGCTGCCAAGCATCTAACGGTGTGTTCCGGCAGCCTCACTTGAGAGCCAGTTCAATTCCAGGCTAGGTGTTACCATCTTCGACCACACCTTCACTTAACATCAGGTGAGCTGTGATCAAACAACTAGCCTGTCAACCATAAAAAAAAAAAGTCGAGCAGCTCGATTACTTTGCCACAAGCACGATGCTAGCTGACAATGGTGACTTTCCACGGTACGTTAGTTATTTGCAGCAATAAAAAAAAACAACTGGTAACGCCTTGATATCGGCTCTCATGTGGGAGAGGTCGGTATACATTCTTTTTTTTTTTTTAATATGACTGCACGTGCCCCTCTTCATTGAAGTCAGGGCGCCGATGATCGACGTAGGCAAACGAGTGAGGACGATTAAAACCACCATTAATGATATTGACAATTACTCGGATTATGTACTCGGATATTATTGCAAACGCACTCCGCCGAATACGCAATGCAAAACCGCTTATTAATATTCGTTCACTAGAACTATGCTCACTAGCGCCCGGAGATGTATCAGAGTGGAGAAACGTAGCTCACGTCAGCCGTCACTGTCAGTTCCATTTCTTGCCACATTAAAATATTCAAGCGCTGACAAATATTTTACATTCTTCTTCATTAAAAAAAATGTATTGCTTTCGTATCTGTAAACAAACTGAGCATACGCTTCCATACTATGATAGAGGAGTCGTAGGGAGCTTTAAATTATATGGGATTTACGGATCCCGACATAAATGTATTGGAACAGAGCTATTGTTCTCTTTGAATTCGAACATGGGATGATCATAGTTTTGGCATTTAATTAATTTATGTTTTATGCGTGAGAAGATCTATTGGTAGGTTTGAATCTGCACTGATGATTTTATTGCTAGTCAAATTTAAGCTTTAAAAGTACTTATATAGAAACGCTATACAGTATTCAGGATAGCTATTGTTACTGACATTGTGTGTTTCATATCAGTAATTGTGCATCTTTTTATAGTTGACAAGCTAGGTATATGACCTGAGCTCACCTGATGTTAAGTTATGATGTGGTTGAAGATGGTAAACACACCTATAAATGAAACTGGTCCTCAAGTGAGGCTGACGGAACATACCGTCAGATCCTTGGCGGCAGATTTTCAACTTCAGGGTGGTGGCAAGTCAGCCGAGTCTTTGAAAATACCCTACCACCATGCTATTGTTTGATTACGATGTTTTCCTTTACCAGCAGCTCAATATCATTGTTAGGGGTTAAACCCACGCCCTGCAGCGTATGAACCGTCCGCGCTAACCACTGAACTATCATCGCAACAAAATATAGAATATTTATCATACAAGAACTAGAAAAGGATGTGAATAAGCAGACCAAAGTAAATCACTTGGAATCTCGTACCGTCACAAAACGCAATATTTATCTAAAAAGTTGTCAAATTAAGAAACTAAAAATTGTCAACGGATTACTGTAGTTTGTATTCCGGAAATGCGTTAGTAGCTCTTTCACTTAAGTTCACGGATAAATTTGTCGGACAACTATTTTTGTTTCATACTGTAGCTGTCATAACTGAGAATTGATGGGCTATGAAACGAGAAATGGTTTTCTCGAATACTCACGTGGTTTGGAATTCTCTTTCGACACCAGAAATAGTATAAATAATAATATGAATTATATTTGTACATTATTATAAATGTATGTTTGAAATACTTTCGGAATGGAATTTGTACTAACATTGTGTTACTTCATTGTAACATTTGTTTATTGGAAATTTAACTGTTTTATTTTAAACATATTGATTGATTCAGACGCTACTTTACGGAAGGAAGACCTTTTGAGTGTTCAAGGTCAGTCTCGGCCAAGCGCTTGAAGAGTCAACACGTCCTAAGGATGCCTCGTGTAGAGGCGAAACACGTGTCGGCAACTGGTACTGGTTTTGTTTTAATTTATTTTAAGTTTATGTAAAATTTTAGTTTTAGATAAATTAAAATGGTTCGATTTCTATACAAATAAATTTTTGCCATTTATGGACAAATGGAGCATAATTTTACAGTGAAATCACAGTTACTGGCATTTATTTTGGTCTTTATTTGCGGTCAATCACAAAAACAGTAGATTATTAGCATAAAATCAAATTTATGAATTTATGATTTTGAATAAAACAGTAGATTATGCTGATAATCTTTTCATTCAAGCAATTGTGATTTTTATTATGCTCCATTTGCCCATAAATGGCAAAAAAATATTTGTATGACAATCGAACCACCTTAAAGTCTTCAATGGTCATGAGCAAACGTTTCTTACCATCAGGAGAACATAAAAGAACTACATTTATAAATTACTCTTCCAGCTCGTTACAAAGTTTAACTATGTAGTAATTATCTCAGAGTACATCAATAATTCTGAGTTAAAAATACAACGTCATTGAGTGACCCTAGCGACCTGCCTGGGAGTAAATTAGATTACCTGCGTTTGAACTGAAGTATAAAGGGAGCGAGCACTAATTACGCCAACGGTAATAAAACGTAAGTGATCCTACTTGAAATAGCGTTAAAATGTACGAGAGATCTAACTCAAAGGATTTTGGCACGAGTGAACAGAATAAATCGACTTAAATAAAATAAAGCGAGTGTTAGGTTTTTTGCACTGTGTGCAAACATTTAGTGGTAAAAATAATATGTTTGTTCTGTGTCTGTGTGTTCTGTATTTATTATAAGTATGTATGTACAAAAAAATCTATTAACGTATTTTATTAGTTATTTGACTACCATAGTACAAGCTTTGCTTAGTTTGGGGTCAGATGGCGCTGCGTGGCGATGGCGTTTTTTTTTATTTTTACACGACTGCTCAAAAAAGGAGTGTAATAATTATGAGGTTTATATTAATTTTATTGTTGACTGAAATTAATGTGTGACTGGCTAATGTTAAGTGACGGTGTGGCCGAAGATAAATAAATATCATAGGGCATTACACACAGCGCCATCTGACCCCAAACTAAGCAAAGCTTGTACTATGGAAGTCAGATAACTGATAGAATACTTAAATACTTTTATTTTTTGTAAATACATACTTATAATAAACAATAAATACAGGACACCCAGACACAGAACAAACATTTGTTTATGCCACAAAGTATTTATCCTGGTTAGGAATCACACCCAACCAACAGGGCTGTGCACTTGTACAGTTTACGCCAATTTTAAACATATTTCAAGAGATTTTGAATTTACGTAGCATCGCAGACAAATAAAAGCTTTTACTTTGAAGGACTCCATTAGGTTAGACCTAAACTAACTACCTTAAGCGTAATAAAGTTTCCTCCAGGGAGTCTTGTTTACTGAGGCGTGTATGTTCAGGCGGTCAAATTTTGTTTGTATTTGAACTTAATTCGCAGTTATTGAATAATCCTTTGATCGTTATTACTCATATAGTTAAAAATATAAGTAAGTAATTAGGGCGTGGGTTTGATTCCCACCCAGGTCAAACATAGTGTGGTATAAACAAATGTTTGTTATGTGTCTGGGCGTACTGTATTTATTTACAAAAAAAAAGTATTCTATCAGTTAGAGATTCTAAATCTAAAGTTTATCTAAAGAAAGATTCTAATCTTTAACTTATTTCCTTAAGTTTAATTCAGTACATACATTTTAATTGACTGTAGCTAATATATAGTCATAGTGATTAAATAGTTAGTATACATAAAGACTGGTTATTATGTATAGAATAGAATAGAATACAACTTTGTTACATACATACATTATAACATATAAGAAATATAAAAAAGATAAAGAATATAACAAAACAAAACAATAAATACATGGTGTATAACGGCGGTCTTTTCGTCTAGAGCGATTTCTTCGCATAGAAGAAATTCTTCGATCGCCTAGAGCGTCACTTAACATCAGGTGAGCTGTGGTCAAACATAGCCTGTAAACCATAAAAAAATCATCACCAATACTTTTTTTTAATTTAATTCTTTCATCATGCAATCAGCCTTTGGAGCTATGAGCAGATGTGGTGTAGGATAATGGTCGGGTACAGATATATCCCATCAGAAATATCTTCCGGCTTTTAAGATGGCTTAGTTAGAGCTGCCGAGTTCTAGGATCCTGCGTCTCTTCAGTCGATTTAGGCAGTCCGGTATTGTGAGCTGGGCAGCTAGCTAAAATAAATAAAATAAATATCGCAGGACATTACACACAGCGCCATCTGACCCCAAACTAAGCAGAGCTTGTGCTATGGAAGACAGATAACTGATAGAATACTTAAATACTTTTTTTTTTGTAAATACATACTTATAATACATACAGTACACCCAGACACAGAACAAACATCGATGTTAGTCACACAAATGTTAGTCCTGAGTGGGAGTTGAACCCACACCCTTCAGCTCTCGAAGCAGACACACTACCAATGAACCAACAGGGCTGTCAAAGCTGGTTAGGATGCTTTTCCAGTCTGATTTTATATTTATCTGCACTCGCTTTAATTTCCTCCTTTACGGTCGGGATGCATAATTGTTCGTGTAGTTCAGAGTTTCTTATAAACCAGGGTGCATTACTAATTTGTTTCAGTATGTAGTTTTGGGCCCTCTGTATTTTGTGTACATATCACCAATACTTGAAAATGTTTAAATAGTTGACAACAGCAAAATGCACGAAGTGCTACCCCGAAAACATAGAAAAAGTCATCAAACTAAAACTCGTACAATTAATCTTAAGCATCTCACCTTAAGGTGTCAATTTAATAACTGAAGAAATGTCACAGTTTCATTTTCATACTTAAGTATTTACGAAGACATCAATCATAATGATTGATTGGCTATAACGAGCACGGATGTGTAATTTTCTTTTAAAACGGGAATACTTATTTGTGAACTATATGGGAAATGAATGGTTGAAATAATTGGTTGTTTTTGACGATTTCTAGACTTTATCGATTTTCAACTTACCTGTACAATAATAGCAGTAACGTCTTATCTTAGCAGAAAATCTATCTAGGACGTTGGTTTCATGTGTGTACATAGTTATAATGACCTAGTTCCCCCCTGCCCATTCTACTATCGGACAGCCAGGAGCTTTAAAAAGCGACACCACTTTATGGTTGATGTTCCAAAAGTTCGAACTAAGCGGTTTGATTCCTTCTTGATACGTATCGCTAGACATTGGAATCTGCTGCCCGAGTGGGTGTTCTCCGATGAATATAGTCTGGGCACCTTCAGTCGCGAGTGAATTGGTTTCTTCTAGGCAAGCGTGCTCCCCCGTAGATCGCATCTTCGCTTAACATCAGGCGGGATGGCGGTCAAATGCAAGCCTATCTATTATAAAAAAAAAGTTATCAATGTATGAAGAAGAAGATGAATGGATAAAGAAGAACTTCTTTTTTTTTATGTTTGACAGGCTAGTTGTTTGACCACAGCTCACCTGATGTTAAGTGAAGGCGTAGTCGAAGATGGTAAAGCACACCTAGCCTGGAATGGAACTGGCTCTCAAGTGAGGCTCCCGGAACACACCGTTAAATGCTTGGCGGCAGATTTTCAACTTGAGGGTGGTAGCTAGCCAGCCGAGTACTAGAAAGTACTCTACCACCATGCTATGGTTTCCTCACAATGCTTTCCTTCACCAGCAGCTCAAGCTCATTGTTGGGGTTTGAACCCACGCCCTTCTGCATGCGAACCTACCGCGCTAACCACTGAGCTATCATCGCTACATTTTACATCGATTTAGTTGAACGTTTTGTTAACGTGCGCCAACATCGCTGCCTTTGGTCGACTGTCACATTTGAACGACATTATAATAAATATAAAAATTTGGATAACATAATTTTCAAATTGAATCTCATATTTGATTCCATTCGGCTGTAAAGATCGTAAGATTATGAGGTCACAGATTGGGAAAATACAGATATTATTTTGATAACAATGTTACAAGTCAAATTTCGTTAAGCCATTTCAAATATATGTATCATTAAAAGAGTTATAAAACACTGATTAAATTAAAGTCAAAGATAAAATATGTCAATACAAAAAAAAAAGATAGATAGAACTTTTTATTTTGCACACCATAAACAGAAAACAAGTACAGAGGACAAAATAGAACCTTATGAACTAGTGCCACAAGTGGCAGCCAAAATATTGTCAATAGAATAAAATTACGTTTAAAAATTGTAATTTTATTATTACTTTTATACTTACTAGTAATTTAATCGTATTTTTAACCTATTAAGCCGTTCAAAACAGCTAGTTACATAAAATATCACAAATATCTAATCAAAACAATATTATAGGTTAGAAATTTGGATTGTTATAGTCTTATACTCGAACTAATAATACTTTTCATCCCGGAAAAGTATAACGCGGGGTGCAGCTTGAATTTAAAATTAATAAAAGAACCGGCCAAGTGCGAATCGAACTCGCGCATGAAAGGTTCCGTACCATTATCTATAACGAGCAAGAAACGGTAAAAAAATCAAGTTTGTTGTGTGGGAGCCCCCCTTAAATATTTATTTTATTTTATTTTTAGTATTTGTTGTTATAGCGGCAATAGAAATACATCATCTGTGAAAATTTCAACTGTCTAGCTATCACTGTTCTTGAGATACAGCCTGGTGACAGACGGACGGACGGACAGCGAAGTCTCAGTAATAGGGTCCCGTTTTTACCCTTTGGGTACGGACCCCTAAAAATCAGACTACGCAACAAGGGAGCTTAACTTATGAATGACTTGACCATTTTTGATAAAATATTCAATTAGAGGATTATTGTGGTACATACAGCAGATGCGCGTTCAATCATTTGTTATAGAACTACTATGTTGGGGTGCATTATTAAATATATTCAAACGTGACGCGCCGTCGAAATTCAATAAATGTCAAGTCTAACACTCACTAACTTAGTTATACAGCATGACTGGTGAGATACCTATGACACTGAGAGTACTCAGTACTCGGCCCTGAAGCGATACAAAATATAGGAGGACAAAAAATGTCAACACGACATTTCAACACAAAGTTAATAATATAATAAAAACACAAAATCAAATATTTAAAAATAATAAGCTGTATACCTGTGCAACTGTATATTTGTATACCTGTATAACTGAATACCTGTATACCTGTATACCTGTATACCTGTATACCTGTATACCTGTATACCTGTATACCTGTATACCTGTATACCTGTATACCTGTATACCTGTATACCTGTATACCTGTATACCTGTATACCTGTATACCTGTATACCTGTATACCTGTATACCTGTATACATGTATACCTGTATACCTGTATACCTGTATACCTGTATACCTGAATACCTGAATACCTGAATACCTGAATACCTGAAGACCTTAACACCTGAACACCTGAACACCTGAACACCTGAACACCTGTATACCTGTATACCTGTATACCTGTATACCTGTATACCTGTATACCTGTATACCTGTATACCTGTATACCTGTATACCTGTATACCTGTATACCTGTATACCTGTATACCTGTATACCTGTATACCTGTATACCTGTATACCTGTATACCTGTATACCTGTATACCTGTATACCTGTACACCTGTACACCTGTACACCTGAACACCTGAACACCTGAACACCTGAACACCTGAACACCTGAACACCTGAACACCTGAACACCTGAACACCTGAACACCTGAACACCTGAACACCTGTACACCTGATACCTGTATACCTTATATAAATATAACTTTTCGTTAGCGTTATTTCTTCTAAATTGTTAGGTTATTTTATTTGTATGTTAAAGTTCTAGGTGCGTGGCTTTTCTGTGTGCGATCATGTACAAAATTAATATAATTTTGTCTGTTGTATAACCGAAAAATTGCACGCATGACACGTATATTTTCGCGTCTATCCTTCATACTACTACTTACTAAAAAAAAATGTTTCTGATGTATGTTATTTTTAATTTATTATTGTTAAAATATTATTATCTGACATTGCAACTGATAATAAATGTAAGTGGTTGTTGTGCCGTTCTTATTATAATAAATAAATAAACCATCAATGTGGTTATTTTTTTTTTATCAATGTGGTTAATAAATTTCCCATGATTTTTTCAGCTTCTTTGTAACCAATTTTACTGTTGGTCAACACATTGGTAAGGCACGGAGCCCTCAGAACACTAAAAAGTTACTAGGTGCTTAAAATGTTTTTGTAGATATTTTTTGTACATTTTATTTGACAAACTACGCCTTATGTGTGTTTTCATGTCAGCCCCGGTCCGATAAATCATAATATTTGTTTTTCTGCCAAATGTTTGAGTAACACGATAACTTAGTGAAGCCAAACTTGAATATCTAAAAGTTTCGAGTACTGATATCGATAATATGCCGACTTTTGACCTTCTAATATTGTGAATTATGTGTTTTAGTAAAGGCTTCGGCCAATTGTAGCGTTGTTTGATGTCTGTGAAGTTAGCATCTCAATAGTTAGCATCTCAAAAAATTACTTCAGATTCATTGGCATCCAGCATAGTTCTACAGTTCTTGCTAAGTTTTAACAATAGTTCTATCGATTTTCATATCAAAACTTAGTTTTGAAAAATGAGATGCTAACTTCACACTACAGGTCATAGCATCTCATCGAAATTCGCAGATTTGACGTCAGAAGAGATGAAATTCACTGAGTTCTACACTTCCTGATAAGAGTTCTATAGAGTTCTAGTCATTTGAACATTCTCAATAATTATAAATAATTATAAACCTCAAAAATAACGGAAAAACGTGAGATGCTGGGGTATAACTGAGAGTTCTGGTTCCAATATATTTTTTAAACGATAGCTGAGGACTCTTTACACGAGTTCCAAAAGAGTTCTATTCTTTTGAACATTCTCAATAATTATAAATAATTATAAACCTCAAAAATAACGGAAAAACGTGAGATGCTGGGGTATAACTGAGAGTTCTGGTTCCAATATATTTTTTAAGCGATAGCTGAGGGCTCTTTACACGAGTTCCAAAAGAGTTCTATTCTTTTGAACATTCTCAATAATTATAAATAATTATAAACCTCAAAAATTACGGAAAAACGTGAGATGCTGGGGTATAACTGAGAGTTCTGGTTCCAATATATTTTTTAAACGATAGCTGAGGGCTCTATACACGAGTTCCAAAAGAGTTCTATTCTTTTGAACATTCTCAATAATTATAAATAATTATAAACCTCAAAAATAACGGGAAAACGTGAGATGCTGGGGTATAACTGAGAGTTCTGGTTCCAATATATTTTTTAAACGATAGCTGAGGACTCTTTACACGAGTTCCAAAAGAGTTCTATTCTTTTGAACATTCTCAATAATTATAAATAATTATAAACCTCAAAAATAACGGAAAAACGTGAGATGCTGGGGTATAACTGAGAGTTCTGGTTCCAATATATATTTTAAACGATAGCTGAGGACTCTTTACACGAGTTCCAAAAGAGTTCTATTCTTTTGAACATTCTCAATAATTATAAATAATTATAAACCTCAAAAATAACGGAAAAACGTGAGATGCTGGGGTATAACTGAGAGTTCTGGTTCCAATATATTTTTTAAACGATAGCTGAGGGCTCTATACACGAGTTCCAAAAGAGTTCTATTCTTTTGAACATTCTCAATAATTATAAATAATTATAAACCTCAAAAATAACGGAAAAACGTGAGATGCTGGGGTATAACTGAGAGTTCTGGTTCCAATATATTTTTTAAACGATAGCTGAGGGCTCTTTACACGAGTTCCAAAAGAGTTCTATTCTTTTGAACATTCTCAATAATTATAAATAATTATAAACCTCAAAAATAACGGAAAAACGTGAGATGCTGGGGTATAACTGAGAGTTCTGGTTCCAATATATTTTTTAAACGATAGCTAAGGGCTCTTTATACGAGTTTCAAAAGAGTTCTATTCTTTTGAACATTCTCAATAATTATAAATAATTATAAACCTCAAAAATAACGGAAAAACGTGAGATGCTGGGGTATAACTAAGAGTTCTGGTTCCAATATATTTTTTAAACGATAGCTGAGGGCTCTTTACACGAGTTCCAAAAGAGTTCTATTCTTTTGAACATTCTCAATAATTATAAACCTCAAAAATAACGGAAAAACGTGAGATGCTGGGGTATAACTGAGAGTTCTGGTTCCAATATATTTTTTAAACGATAGCTGAGGGCTCTTTATACGAGTTCCAAAAGAGTTCTATTCTTTTGAACATTCTCAATAATTATAAATAATTATAAATCTCAAAAATTACGGGAAAACGTGAGATGCTGGGGTATAACTGAGAGTTCTGGTTCCAATATATTTTTTAAACGATAGCTGAGGGCTCTTTACACGAGTTCCAAAAGAGTTCTATTCTTTTGAACATTCTCAATAATTATAAATAATTATAAACCTCAAAAATAACGGAAAAACGTGAGATGCTGGGGTATAACTGAGAGTTCTGGTTCCAATATATTTTTTAAACGATAGCTGAGGGCTTTTTACACGAGTTCCAAAAGAGTTCTATTCTTTTGAACATTCTCAATAATTATAAATAATTATAAACCTCAAAAATTACGGAAAAACGTGAGATGCTGGGGTATAACTGAGAGTTCTGGTTCCAATATATTTTTTAAACGATAGCTGAGGACTCTTTACACGAGTTCCAAAAGAGTTCTATTCTTTTGAACATTCTCAATAATTATAAATAATTATAAACCTCAAAAATAACGGAAAAACGTGAGATGCTGGGGTATAACTGAGAGTTCTGGTTCCAATATATTTTTTAAACGATAGCTGAGGGCTCTTTGCACGAGTTCCAAAAGAGTTCTATTCTTTTGAACATTCTCAATAATTATAAATAATTATAAACCTCAAAAATTACGGAAAAACGTGAGATGCTGGGGTATAACTGGAAGTTCTGGTTCCAATATATTTTTTAAACGATAGCTGAGGGCTCTATACACGAGTTCCAAAAGAGTTCTATTCTTTTGAACATTCTCAATAATTATAAATAATTATAAACCACAAAAATAACGGAAAAACGTGAGATGCTGGGGTATAACTGAGAGTTCTGGTTCCAATATATTTTTTAAACGATAGCTGAGGGCTCTTTACACGAGTTCCAAAAGAGTTCTATTCTTTTGAACATTCTCAATAATTATAAATAATTATAAACCTCAAAAATTACGGAAAAACGTGAGATGCTGGGGTATAACTGAGAGTTCTGGTTCCAATATATTTTTTAAACGATAGCTGAGGGCTCTTTACACGAGTTCCAAAAGAGTTCTATTCTTTTGAACATTCTCAATAATTATAAACCTCAAAAATAACGGAAAAACGTGAGATGCTGGGGTATAACTGAGAGTTCTGGTTCCAATATATTTTTTAAACGATAGCTGAGGGCTCTTTGCACGAGTTCCAAAAGAGTTCTATTCTTTTGAACATTCTCAATAATTATAAATAATTATAAACCTCAAAAATAACGGAAAAACGTGAGATGCTGGGGTATAACTGAGAGTTCTGGTTCCAATATATTTTTTAAACGATAGCTGAGGGCTCTTTACACGAGTTCCAAAAGAGTTCTATTCTTTTGAACATTCTCAATAATTATAAATAATTATAAACCTCAAAAATAACGGAAAAACGTGAGATGCTGGGGTATAACTGAGAGTTCTGGTTCCAATATATTTTTAAACGATAGCTGAGGGCTTTTTACACGAGTTCCAAAAGAGTTCTATTCTTTCGAACATTCTCAATAATTATAAATAATTATAAACCTCAAAAATAACGGAAAAACGTGAGATGCTGGGGTATAACTGAGAGTTCTGGTTCCAATATATTTTTTAAACGATAGCTGAGGACTCTTTACACGAGTTCCAAAAGAGTTCTATTCTTTTGAACATTCTCAATAATTATAAATAATTATAAACCTCAAAAATAACGGAAAAACGTGAGATGCTGGGGTATAACTGAGAGTTCTGGTTCCAATATATTTTTTAAACGATAGCTGAGGGCTCTTTACACGAGTTCCAAAAGAGTTCTATTCTTTTGAACATTCTCAATAATTATAAATAATTATAAACCTCAAAAATAACGGAAAAACGTGAGATGCTGGGGTATAACTGAGAGTTCTGGTTCCAATATATTTTTTAAACGATAGCTGAGGACTCTTTACACGAGTTCCAAAAGAGTTCTATTCTTTTGAACATTCTCAATAATTATAAATAATTATAAACCTCAAAAATAACGGAAAAACGTGAGATGCTGGGGTATAACTGAGAGTTCTGGTTCCAATATATTTTTTAAACGATAGCTGAGGGCTCTTTACACGAGTTCCAAAAGAGTTCTATTCTTTTGAACATTCTCAATAATTATAAATAATTATAAACCTCAAAAATAACGGAAAAACGTGAGATGCTGGGGTATAACTGAGAGTTCTGGTTCCAATATATTTTTTAAACGATAGCTGAGGACTCTTTACACGAGTTCCAAAAGAGTTCTATTCTTTTGAACATTCTCAATAATTATAAATAATTATAAACCTCAAAAATAACGGAAAAACGTGAGATGCTGGGGTATAACTGAGAGTTCTGGTTCCAATATATTTTTTAAACGATAGCTGAGGGCTCTTTGCACGAGTTCCAAAAGAGTTCTATTCTTTTGAACATTCTCAATAATTATAAATAATTATAAACCTCAAAAATTACGGAAAAACGTGAGATGCTGGGGTATAACTGAGAGTTCTGGTTCCAATATATTTTTTAAACGATAGCTAAGGGCTCTTTATACGAGTTCCAAAAGAGTTCTATTCTTTTGAGCATTCTCAATAATTATAAACCTCAAAAAAAACGTAAAAACGTGAGATACTGGGGTATAACTGGGAGTTCTGGTTCCAATATGTTTTTTATACGATAGCTGAGGGCAGGTGTTATGTTTGACTTAGGTAGTTACTTAAAAAAAGAAGAAAGTAGTAGGATAAATGGGGCAGAAATTGCAATTCAGTTGACTTAAGACTACTGATGATGATGATTATGACCAGCACCCTAAAACCTAGTTCAGTTACAAAAAAAAAAAGAAAAACGAAATGAAAGATGGGTAAAGAAACACAATACTTTGCGAATATTAGCTGATTATGATGATTATATAAACTAATTTATGAGTGGCACCTTAAAACACGCTCCATTAAAAAAAGATAAACAAAATTAAAGATAGCTAAGGAAACGCAATTCGGTTCAATATTGGCTGACGATGATGATGAGGATTATGACTAATTTATGATCGGCACCCTTAGACCAAGTCCATCTAAAAAACTGTGTGTAAATAATCTTAATACGGTTAAATGTAGGCTGCTGATGATGATGATGATATTACTTATTACTTATTTTTTTGCAATATAAATGCATCACAGAGCTTGTACGCGAACCCGTTGTATACAGTCTGAGCGAAGAGTAGGTATAAGACCCCGGAGACACAAAACACGTGCAACGTATTAAAAAAAAAAATTAAACGAATCTGTTTTACGATAGACTTCGCGGCAATACCAAACTTTACTTTTAAACAATAGTGTTCTAAAGATACCTACCAAAAACCAACTGGCTTAGTTGCTCAAAAAACTCAGAAAATTGTTAGTTGCATTCATATTGTAGGTGTAGTACAATATATGTACTTATAATGTGTACAATCACACATAGACCACCAACATCACCTCTTTTAACCTTAGACGGGTAAAAATCGTCAACATACTTACATAAACCCGAAAAATTGTTAACTACACACATATAAAAAATGGATTGAGTCAAAAGGCGAAAACGAATCACAAGATTTGTACCTATACACACACATCGATTAATACAAATACGAAAAGTAGGTAAGCAACATTCGCCTTATTTTACACTCAAACCACTGAAAAACACTAAAAAATACTAATTTAATTACATATTTCTCACACAAGAAGTACGTCTTTAGAACCACAAACTCTATAAATTACATTGGACGAAATTAAATAAAATTACTCACGAAACAATATATAACAATAACAATACAACAATATGTATGAAACAATACAACAATATGTATTATATATTTTTTTATATCGTAGGACTATACACACAGCGCCATCTGGCCCCAAACTAAGAAGAGCTTGTGTGATGGAAATCAGATAACTGATAGAATACATAAATACTTTTTTTTTGTAAATACATACAGAACACCCAGACATAGAACAAACTTTTGTTTATTCACAAAATGTTTGCACTGAGTGGGAATCGAACCCCCGCACTACAGCTCTCAAGGCAGATATACTACCAATGAGCCAACGGGGCTGTCAAATAAATATACCTAATAAAATAGATACCTAGATGATGTTTGGTTGTGCGATTCCGAACCTTATGGCCCAGACACACGATGTAATGTCGCGCAGCTAATTCCTGTGTCTAACAGGTAACGGTAAATATTTATTTACGTCGAGATTCCGGCAATGTAGCAATA
Source organism: Biston betularia (assembly GCA_905404145.2). Taxonomy (NCBI): domain Eukaryota; kingdom Metazoa; phylum Arthropoda; class Insecta; order Lepidoptera; family Geometridae; genus Biston; species Biston betularia. The sequence continues at coordinate 3,701,112 of FR989887.1, read as the reverse complement.
GCCGTGGTCCTATTTTGAATTCAAGTGGCAAAAGTTAAAAAATTAGATATAATTATGTACCTATTACCGATTTGACAGCATTTTTAGCAACAATAGACAAACCGAACCGTATAGGTAAACCCGACCTTATTTTGCAAGAAATAAAGTAACTACGACGTTTATCGATGCCTAAGTTAAGTTTGTCGTACGATACAGCGCTTCACTCGTGTTGAACGAAACGCGTAAGCGTCTATGAAAAGCGTGGTGCTTCCTACCTCTTGGTCGCGAGAAAACTACACAAATTTCTTCGTACGGGACCTATGTTTTTTTTATCGCATCTGAAAGATCTCAACGTCCTTCCTCTATGACATTTGTTCGAGTACCCTCTACCTACCTTTGACCATTTCGGAGATATTAGAGGTTACATTTTGTAAGGCGGGCATATTTTTTTGTGTGACCCCTATATGTTTTTTTGAACCACCATAAAGTACTCAGGGTTTGGGGTATATTTAGTTAAAGTGTATTCCTAAAAATGTCTCTAGTTTCCGAGATCCTATGTGGTATCACGTCGAGGAGTTGACTTCTGAAAGGCCCGGCATTTTTCCCGGGCCCTCTAAGCCGAAGCTAAGCATACCGAATTTCGGTATGTAAAGAAAAAAAAACTTTACTGATTCCAAAAACTTTACTGATTCCAAATCCTTTTCGAAATAGTACATATCTGTACAATATTTTTACGTTTAAAACTCTGTAAACTATGAAGCGGGGTTTATTTTAATAAAAAACATAAATCAAACTTGACTTTCAATTGATATCTCATGACGTCATCTCGTCGGGCAACTTTCATAGACTGGCAAACCAAAATAAAACTTATCAATGTCAAGTCAACGGCGATCATAATAATATTTTCAATACACATACGCCGAGTTGTTTTTCGGTTTATTGATACAAATATCTGGATTATTTTACTTGAAACGTTATTTGAACTCTGATATCGCTTTTATGACATAAGATTTGTTAACGATGTCATGAATTGTAAAAACCGAAGAAGTGACAGAATGGCTTTACAGCTTTAGCCTGCCCGATGGGGCAAATAAAAAAAAACTTGTCAGTTCTGTTGTCAAAGTTAATGAAATGTGTCAAATGTTTTGTATACATTTTTGTTTCGTATGGCAAAGACATATTCTACATATTCAGCCGACCTCATGACGTCATAACCATATAAAGTTTGAAAACGTATTAGAATTAAACTACCGCATAGAAAGCAAAAATATTCAAATTAGTTTCATAAAATAAAGTTTACTATCAGTAAAAAATATAAAATAAATACAAAAAAAAAACTTTAAATACCAACTTCTCTACACGACCGTATATAGCCTGTTTCTCTAGACTACGGACATATTTCATGACGTTATAATTTAGGTTTATATAGTTCGAAAAAAAATAAAATAAAAACATTTACGCCAGCATTAAAAAGATATTGGTGTTCAAATTTTGTCCCGGGACTACAAGACTCACGGTCACCAAAATCAGCTGATCAGCTGGCGGCGTGACGCGCCTTTCGTTCGAGTAGGCAAGTACAGCGGTCGTCGCCCGCACGCCCCGCGCCGCGCGCTCGCTCGAGCAGACGCGATGTTTGTATGTACTTATCGGTTAGTTTCGTACAAGTGTAATACGTACCTTTCTCCTAAATTTTCCCATTTTCCCTAATACTTCTAAGTATAACGTCAAAAAAGGAAAACTCAACGTCAAGTAGAGTTCATTGAACTTGTTGAGTTAGTACCAACCTAGCTTAGAACAGGCAAAAACATCTAATATCAGCTGTAGTGTAGCTGTAGGTATTTCTTGCGTTGTAATCGCGCTGAACGCAGGTGGCGAACTGACTGCGTGACCTGTTGACCCGAGAATTGCACGCACCCCCGTCCGTGGCCCCTCAGACGCCGCCGCAGCTTTGCGCCCGCGCCGCGCGCCGTGTAGGCACAGATAGCTTACGCCCGGATTTGTTTATGCCTACTTGGATTTGTTATGTGTCAGATTACATTAGTTTGTGGGACAATTTGGTCAGATTGTAAGGTATTGTTTTTATGACGTATTTGAGTATATCTGACGTATTATCGCTTTCTGAACACACCCTTGAAATATGTCCGTCGTTTAGAGAAACACTTTATTTTATTGTAATTATTTATTTGAGAATGTTCAAAAGAATAGAACTCTTTTGCAACTCGTGGAAGAGCCCTCAGCTATCGTATAAAAAATATATCGGAACCAGAACTCTCAGTTATACCCCAGCATCTCACGTTTTCCCGTTATTTTTGAGGTTTATAATTATTTATAATTATTGAGAATGTTCAAAAGAATAGAACTCTTTTGGAACTCGTGTAAAAAGCCCTCAGCTATCGTTTAAAAAATATATTGGAACCAGAACTCTCAGTTATACCCCAGCATCTCACGTTTTTCCGTTATTTTTGAGGTTTATAATTATTTATAATTATTGAGAATGTTCAAAAGAATAGAACTCTTTTGGAACTCGTGTAAAGAGCCCTCAGCTATCGTTTAAAAAATATATTGGAACCAGAACTCTCAGTTATACCCCAGCATCTCACGTTTTCCCGTAATTTTTGAGATTTATAATTATTTATAATTATTGAGAATGTTCAAAAGAATAGAACTCTTTTGGAACTCGTATAAAGAGCCCTCAGCTATCGTTTAAAAAATATATTGGAACCAGAACTCTCAGTTATACCCCAGCATCTCACGTTTTTCCGTTATTTTTGAGGTTTATAATTATTGAGAATGTTCAAAAGAATAGAACTCTTTTGGAACTCGTGTAAAGAGCCCTCAGCTATCGTTTAAAAAATATATTGGAACCAGAACTCTTAGTTATACCCCAGCATCTCACGTTTTTCCGTTATTTTTGAGGTTTATAATTATTTATAATTATTGAGAATGTTCAAAAGAATAGAACTCTTTTGAAACTCGTATAAAGAGCCCTTAGCTATCGTTTAAAAAATATATTGGAACCAGAACTCTCAGTTATACCCCAGCATCTCACGTTTTTCCGTTATTTTTGAGGTTTATAATTATTTATAATTATTGAGAATGTTCAAAAGAATAGAACTCTTTTGGAACTCGTGTAAAGAGCCCTCAGCTATCGTTTAAAAAATATATTGGAACCAGAACTCCCAGTTATACCCCAGCATCTCACGTTTTTCCGTAATTTTTGAGGTTTATAATTATTTATAATTATTGAGAATGTTCAAAAGAATAGAACTCTTTTGGAACTCGTGCAAAGAGCCCTCAGCTATCGTTTAAAAAATATATTGGAACCAGAACTCTCAGTTATACCCCAGCATCTCACGTTTTTCCGTTATTTTTGAGGTTTATAATTATTTATAATTATTGAGAATGTTCAAAAGAATAGAACTCTTTTGGAACACGTGTAAAGAGCCCTCAGCTATCGTTTAAAAAATATATTGGAACCAGAACTCTCAGTTATACCCCAGCATCTCACGTTTTTCCGTTATTTTTGAGGTTTATAATTATTTATAATTATTGAGAATGTTCAAAAGAATAGAACTCTTTTGGAACTCGTGTAAAGAGCCCTCAGCTATCGTTTAAAAAATATATTGGAACCAGAACTCTTAGTTATACCCCAGCATCTCACGTTTTTCCGTTATTTTTGAGGTTTATAATTATTTATAATTATTGAGAATGTTCAAAAGAATAGAACTCTTTTGAAACTCGTATAAAGAGCCCTTAGCTATCGTTTAAAAAATATATTGGAACCAGAACTCTCAGTTATACCCCAGCATCTCACGTTTTTCCGTTATTTTTGAGGTTTATAATTATTTATAATTATTGAGAATGTTCAAAAGAATAGAACTCTTTTGGAACTCGTGTAAAGAGCCCTCAGCTATCGTTTAAAAAATATATTGGAACCAGAACTCCCAGTTATACCCCAGCATCTCACGTTTTTCCGTAATTTTTGAGGTTTATAATTATTTATAATTATTGAGAATGTTCAAAAGAATAGAACTCTTTTGGAACTCGTGTAAAAAGCCCTCAGCTATCGTTTAAAAAATATATTGGAACCAGAACTCTCAGTTATACCCCAGCATCTCACGTTTTTCCGTTATTTTTGAGGTTTATAATTATTTATAATTATTGAGAATGTTCAAAAGAATAGAACTCGTTTGGAACTCGTGTAAAGAGCCCTCAGCTATCGTTTAAAAAATATATTGGAACCAGAACTCTCAGTTATACCCCAGCATCTCACGTTTTTCCGTTATTTTTGAGGTTTATAATTATTTATAATTATTGAGAATGTTCAAATGACTAGAACTCTATAGAACTCTTATCAGGAAGTGTAGAACTCAGTGAATTTCATCTCTTCTGACGTCAAATCTGCGAATTTCGATGAGATGCTATGACCTGTAGTGTGAAGTTAGCATCTCATTTTTCAAAACTAAGTTTTGATATGAAAATCGATAGAACTATTGTTAAAACTTAGCAAGAACTGTAGAACTATGCTGGATGCCAATGAATCTGAAGTAATTTTTTGAGATGCTAACTATTGAGATGCTAACTTCACAGACATCGTTGTTTGCGTATCTTTGGTAAATATTAAAGAAAAAAAAAACTTTTTTTTATGGTTGTCAGGCTTGGTGTTTGACTACAGCTCACCTGATGGTAAAGCTCACCTGATGGTAAGGCCCACCTAGCCTGCAATGGAACTGGCTCTCAAGGAAGGCTGCCGGAATACAACGTTAGATGCTTGGCGACAGATTTTCAACTTGAGGGGGTGGTACTTGGTAGCTAGCCAGCCGAGTACTAGAAAGTACCCTACCACCATGCTATGGTTTGGTATGGTTTCCTCACGATGTTTTCCTTCACCGGCAGTTCAAGCTCATTGTTGGGGGTTGAACTCACGCCCTTCGGCATGCGAACCTAGTGCGCTAACCACTGAGCTATCATCGACCATTATCATCATTTGCTTTGATACAATATCGTGTCGAGTAAATTATAATTAATTAGTAATTAAAAATCGCGAACGAAATACTTAAAGTTGAAACGGCTGGATGATTTCAAAAGTATACTCTAATAAAACCGGCCAAGTGCGAGTCGGACTCACGCACGAAGGGTTCCGTACCATTATCTATAACGAGCAAGAAACGGCAAAAAAATCAAGTGTGTTGTATGAGAGCCCCCCTTAAATATTTATTTTATTATTAGTATTTGTTGTTATAGCGGCAATAGAAATACATCATCTGTGAAAATGTTCAACTGTCTAGCTATCACTGTTCTTGAGATACAGCCTGGAGATAGACGAACGGACGGACAGCGAAGTCTCAGTAGTAGGGTCCCGTTTTTACCCTTTGGGTACGGAACCCTAAAAATTAACCAAAATAAAAACCTGTTCCGACAAAGCACATTAAAATGCAACGACTAGTCTGAGAGAAAGATAACCGAATACTTAGACATCATAAGTCATTCCTGGCTAGTCTATATATCACGGACAATAGACCCCTTCGATATTCCTCTAGCCATTGTTCAAGATCTATTGTGATCGGAAGAATTAGGATGTTCGGGGAGTGAGGGTACATTAATCTTTAAAGGTAATATGGATTTCGGAAAACTTATTTTGTGCATTACAATTATTATAGTGCTTCTAAAATGAAACTGCGTAAAGCTCTAATTGAGAAAACTGAGAATTAAGGTGGTTCGATTTCCTCACAAATATTTTTTTGCCATTTATGTACAAATGGAGCATAATTTTACAGTGAAATCACAGCTACTGGCATTTATTTCGGTCTTTATTTGCGGGAAATCACAATTGCTTGAATAAAACAGTAGATTATTATATTTATTTCTTTATTTTTATTTTTTATTTTTTAAATCAATGAACACCATAACAAAGATACCTTGAATTTTTTTGTAACTCAAAACTTCCGAGTTTTTTTTATAATTATTATAATTTTTTATGTAAAAAGTAATGAGACGAACGAGACACTCTCCTGATGGTAAGAGATACACATGCCCATGCCCATTGCAGCGGTACACAGAACTTTGAGTAACAATACAAAGTCCAGGGCATCGCTGCTTTGGCGCTTATTACTTTGAGACTTTCGATGGTTAGTCTCAACAGCCCAGTAATTTCGCTAGCTGCAGTACCCTTGAAACCGGAACACAGTAATGTCTACACACTACTGCTTAGCGGCAGAATAACTGGTACTGCGGTGGTACCTACCTAGACGATCTCCTGCTAAGGAAAGTAGTGCTGCAATGGTCATGTGTTGCCTTTTACTATCAGGAAAAGTTTCATTCGTCTCATCACTATAAGATTTAAAAAAACCTGAAATGTATCTTCTATAATATATATATTTTTGGTAAGCAAGTAACACAAATTCTAAACATAATATTGGGCTAGTTTTACCACAAAAACATATTTATATCAGAGCCAATATCAACGTTCATCTTACACCTGGACGCTTACAGATGCTTTTAGGAACCTCCGTCAAAGTGAAAGGATTATTACATGACGCGGCTCAAGGTCCACGTCAACCCCTAATCCTTGTCGTTTTAGCAGCCATACCTGAACTATTGGCCAAGGGTCTGTTTTATCAAACCTTTATAGACTCTGTAAATGTCATCTTTATGTATGTATGTTGACTAACTGTCGCTGATTCGAGTCTTGCTAATAAAATATTTATATCTAACTATGTATTAGATTATATAATTGATAACAGGTAGCGATGTATCAGTGGTTAGCGCGGTCGGTTCGCATGCCAAAGAGCGTGGGTTCAAACCCTAACAATGAGCTTGAGCTGCCGGTGAAGGAAAACTAAGCAAAGCTTGTACTATGGAAGTCAGATAACTAATAGAATACATACCTAAATACTTTATTTCTCAAGTTCGAAATATACTTACATAAGTACATTTATACAGTTTTAAAGCAACGCCAACGTTCGTACTATTTTTCTTATTCCGTGGTCTAGACTATATGTCTAGACGATACAATGTACATATGACCATTCGAGACTTGAAAACACTCATGATGTGTTTGGTCGGAAATAATTAAGTTCAAGAAATAAATAATGAATAATCTATATTTACTTTTATATTAATACTAGGTAACGCCCGCGACTTCGTCTGCGTTAACTTTTGAATTAGGTTCCGAGAGAAATAAAACATGTAAGTAACGAATAAGCAATAGTCATGTGACGTCCTGTCAATGTGACATCTGTCGTTCTGAGATCAGCCAATCTGGTATCGGGAAATCTGACAACTGTCATACTGGCATCTGCCAATTCGTCAATTAATAAATAAGCTTTCAAATGAAATAAATGTGTCGTAAAAATTATTTTATATGTCAATCCAGATAATAAGCTATGTGTATGCGAGATGTCATCCAAATCGGTTCAGCCGTTTTTGCATGCAAGTAACAAACATCCAAACATACAATTTTTTACATTTATAATATTAGTAGGATAAAAGTGGAATAGTGTGTTTGTTTGTTTGAACGCGCTAATCTCGTGAACTACTTGATCAGATTTGAAAAAAAAAACATTTTACATTTTAATGGCTCATTTCTTGTTGAAGGTTATATAACTTTTTAAATAATGAAAATAGTAAAACAGTTTAATAGTTTATTTAACATCTTGTCATTAACGGTGAAACCGTCGGGCATATACAGTACATTAATGTAATTTAATAGAATACTTAAATTTTGTGCCTTCTACGAATAAATTACGTATGTCAAGTAGGTTAAATCAACTGTTATGAAAATTGCAGCACGATGTCGCTTTACGTCAAATTGCAATCAAAATACGGTCAAGTCAAACCTATACTCAACGTATGGTACATACCGATTCATGCCATAACATTTATAATGTAGTAAAATTGGATGAAAGTGTGGACCTTTACCTATACCTATAATAAAGCAAATGATGATGTTTGTAAAATAATGCAAGAATTAAAAAAAAACCCCGACTAGATTCGATTTGGACTCGTGGACCGAAGGTTCCGTATAAATTTGTAGGCATATAAATAATTCATCTACCACGGGAACTATTGCTCTAACGAAAAAATAAACTGGATTGAGGAACAAATTTAAATGTATTTTGGAAAACTATTGTCTCCATACATTACCTGGTGGTAGATCTCCTTAGTGGGAGTCATCTAGATAAGTACCACCAGAGTACGAGATATTATACAGCTAAGCAGAAGTGTGTAAACATTGATGCGTTCCGGTTTAAAGAGTAGCAGCTAGTGATATTAAAAGGCTGTTAAGATAAACCATCGTAAGTCTCAAAGTACTGAGCGTCAAAGTAGCGATGCCCTGGACTTTATTTTGCTACTCAAAATTCTGTGTATCACTGCAGCACAGCAATGGTAATGAATAAGCGATATCTCTCCATTAGGAGAGCCATTTGCCTTATTATATTTATCTGATAATAAAAAAAAACATAAATCGCGGATAGTTTGGTAAATTTTTGCAAATAAACTTATAATCGAAAACGATGTGATGTAACATCGTGATGTTGCGATTGAACTTGACATCTTACGCAATCAAGCCGTAGTCTCTATACCAATGTAAATTCCCAGCCCCAAAAGTAAACTTCATGTAATCACAAACAGTCAAGACTCGTACAGTGAACCACATTTATTTACTTACCAAGATACAGAGATAATATTTGGAGACTGTTACAGAATAGCAAGAAGAGAGAAAAGTTATAAAATAGGCTGGAACGCAAACAAATGCTAAGGATCTGAGAAAAAGATCCACAAAAATTTTTTTGGACTTTACGTAACTTTTTTTTTTACTATTTTGACACGTACACTTTTCTATTACTATACAACGGAACAGAAGCGCATGCTTGCCTACAAACACACTTTTTTTTTGTTAGGGGTTTTTATGTACTTATTTGCAGCGGCGGCCTTAGCTGTTGAGAGGCCCAGGGCGACAAATCATTATGAGGCCCTTTTTCTTTGTGCCCGTTATACTAAAAAATTAGTTCGAGTGCTCGAGTGGCCGTAACATACTTGCACTAATGATGAAACCGTGCGTTCAGGGGGGGTTTTGCGCGAGATACACATACATAATATAATTATGGTAAATACTTTTTTCTACGAGGACGTGAGGCCCCTGCAAGAGCGAGGCTCCGGGCGGTTGCCCTGCTTGCCACCCCCTAAGGCCGCCACTGCTTATGTGCTTTTTCAGAATGGTATGGTAAAATTTGTTTGTAACATAAATTTTAGCTTAGTATAATATTTAAAAAAATATTTTAAAGAAAATAATGCTTTGAAATATTAACACTACAGTAAAAACAAACAGATATATTAATGATAAAGAAAGGTTCAAAGATTTTATACAAACATGATATTCCGAAGGAAAAAAGCTTTCAATTCTATGGAACAATAGGATCTAGAGGTTGAAAAGCCTAGAAAAAGGTAGTTCTATACAGTTCAACTCATTGTGCCTAGCGCTAAGGCCTTTTTCTACTTTCTACTGGACTACTTAGGTTTATTTGTGAGAATGTTGATATCATGGAGACAAGATTGTAAGGAAACCATAGCATAGTGGTAGGGTGCTTTCTAGCACTCGGTTGGCTAGCTAGCACCCAGTTTCACTTTACAGTCAGTTTAATTCCCGACGTGTTTACTGTCTTCGACTATATCGTCATGGAATATCACGTGAGCTGTTTACGTAGCTGTAAACGTAGAGTTTTGACTCTACGTTTCTCATCTGTACGGCTAAGGAATGGAACAAGCTACCGGATATTTTTCCTGATAGATATAATCTGGATCTTTTCAAGGTCATAGTGAATAGGTATCTTCTAGGTCTGCGTGCTTCATCTTCGACCACATCGTCACTTAGCATCAGGCGAGTTGGCAGTCAAACGCGGACATATCCGTATAAAAAAAAACGTCTGCCCTGCTAGCTCATTTGGTAGAATATCTGCTACAAGAGCTGTAGGGCGTGGGTTCGATTCCCACCAGGACCAATAATTATGACGATAATAAATGTAATAAGCTGTTGATCGAGCTCAATAGAGTGTATTAGGAGAAGCCTACGTTCAGCAGTGGACAGCGAAAGGCTGATGATGATGATGATGGTGATTAAATAAATGAAAACATTTTAAGGTATAAACAAATGTTTGTTCTGTGTCTGGGTGTTCTGGATGTATTTTAAGTATGTGTTTAGAAAAAAAAAAGTATTTATATAGGTAGATATTCTATTATCTGACTTCCATCACACAAGCTCTGCCTCTCACAAAAATAGACGAGGAGTGCGACCACAACAACGTAACACGAGACTTTTATATACATAAGTATGTACCTAAACCTATGTACAAAAAAATATTTAAATAATCTGTCAGTGATCTGGTTTCCATAGTACAAGCTTCCTTAGTTTCAGGCTAGATGGCTCTGTGTGAAATGTTCTACGATATCTGCAGTTTGACAGACATTCAAATATGATACATAAAAAAAGAAGAGACAATTAACATAACAAAACAATACATAATTGGTCTTACCGCCTAGAGCAATTTCTTCTAGACAACCTTTGGATGGAAAGAAAAACAAAAATAGATAACAGCTGATTTTGTACACCCTAAGTTTACCTTCATACCGACGCGACGTAATTCATACAGATAAAAATTAAGAAATTAAAATATATTTTCAAGATTTTCAAGAAGATTTCATTTCTCTGTCGGAATCTGTGATACCTGTTAAGTACAATATATGTGTTTATAAATCTAGAGTAAATAAAATAGGTTTCATCTAGTTAAGAATGCTTCATCTTAGACCGCACTACTGCTTAACATCAGGCAGGGTGTGGTCAAACGCAAACTTATTTAATAAATGAGAAAAAAAATATATAGTTCCTCATAGAACCAAAAGTTTCTGAAAACTGATTAATGTACTAAAGGAAGAGAAAAAAGCACTTAGTGTCACCCAACCGATGTATGCCATAAAACATCGCCACACTCGGCGAAATTTTACGACCTAACCGGCTACAGAATCAGTTGGCGAACTAGAGGAAAAACCTTTTACATATGCCTTATCATTATAGTTTCACTAGTATCTGGTTACAGCAGGCGGAGATAAAACAAACGAACCATAAATTGTAATGGCTCCCATCCCATTTATCAGGGTGAATTGTTATTGAATCAGAGAAAGGGCAGGCACACGAGCAATTCTCGTATCGTATGATGTTGAGTAAACACGTTTTTGTTTTTAATTCAAATCAAATTATTTATATAATAGGTCTGACTTCAATTTTTGTATTCAGTCACAATTTATTTATTTTTATTTAATACTTTATTGCACACTTTAAAGATAAACATGTACAAAGGGAGGACTTAATGCTAAAGCATTTTCTGCCCGTCCCTCAGTATATAAGATATGGTTGTAGGCGCGCATCAAAACAAACATAATATGTATATATATATAATATATTTTATTACATATACCTATAATATAATTATACCAATGTATTCAGCCAACGGGGCTGTCAAAATGGGAAGTCTATGGGAAGAATTCAATAGAAGCCACGGAACGTCAATAAAGCGCTACAAAAAGTTGCTTAGTAGCAGCTCGTTTGCTAGCCCCCACTAAAACGAATAGTCAGCGACGTCAAGGGTACAACATGCCGTCGCGCGTTAGCAATCCGATACAGAATGTTATCTTGAAATATTGGTCGGAACTTGGTGAATACTGTGGTTTTAGATTAGCTATGGCAGTTACATGTTTCGATATGCTTCTCTTTCATAAAGCATTTGTCTAAATTGCTAACATTGCGTGATCAGGCACTTACTCAAGGTATTGTTTTAGTGACAAGTGATTACGCGATCATTGCTAGGGTTTAGTCTCATAACTTCAAAAACGCAAAAGGATATACTATAGGGGGCAAGCACAGAAAAACTTTCAGCTTTTATAAAATAACAAAGGCCTGGCTGTCATGGGCTCTTGGGCTATACGGTAAGTTGTCTAAAAATTAAATTGATGTAATTTTGAGAGTGAATTCGTAATTTAAAACGGTATCGTATAAATAATGGGATGCGCTTAGTCGTATAATGCCAAAAGCACATCCTTACTAATCCCACTATCTGACTAATATTATAAATGTAAAACTTTGGATGGATAGATGGATGTTTGGTACTCTTTCACGCAAAAACTACTGAACGGATTTGGATGAAATTTGGTAATAAGGTGCTGAGACCCTGGATTAGAACATAGTTTACTTTTTATCCCGCAAACATGTATCAAGTAACACCGCGGGACGCAGCTAGTATTATAAATGCCAATGTCAGTTTGTTTGTTTGTTACGCTTTCAGGCGTAAACTACTCAACGGAGGTTTTTGGCGGGAACGCGGAAAGAGTCGTGTCGCCCCGTTGTATTTTTTTCCGAAACTTGTGTTTTGTCGAGTGTGTATGCATAAAAATTGTGGTGTTTTATTCATAAAGTGCCGAGTCACAAGCGCGAGTGTGGGAAAAGTCATGTTTCATCACATTATATAATGTGGTGAAAGATGACTTTTCGTGTTGCTTCCAAAACTCCATCGAAGCTTTATAGTAAAGTCACCACTACTTTACTAAAACATGACTGGACTTGACTGATACGGACTGTACTTGACCAAGACTGGACTGTGACTATAACTTTAACAACGAAGACACTTATTTAACTTTTGAAACTTGAAAATATATAAATACCTACTTGACACTGGCAAATGCTAAAAGGCGACGCCAAAACCAAAGAAAAAAAAAACTACTCAACGGATCTGGGTGAAATTTTGCATGTAGGTAAATAAGGCTTTGGAATAAGACATAGGGTACTTTTCACCATGCGGGTAAAACCGCGGGGCACTGCTAGTAAAAAATAAGTTCAAAAACTACAACCCGACTACTGAAAAATCACACTCTAAAAAGTTTGAAACGAGAAAATATTTTCATGGGAAATTGTTAAGTACAAACTATTATAGTACTAGATATGTATCGTGTATTAAAATAAATAATTACATGTAATAAATCTTTCATTGTATTTCATACATATTCATAGCGGTGGTCAGAGGATAACCATGGTCGTTTGCCACCTATCGTAACAAAGCATTCTGCAAAGTAGCATACATTAAAACAATTTTAGATTTAATAATGTTTTTGTTTGACTATCTTATCTGATGTTTAGTGAAAGTGTGGTCAAAGATGGTAAACACCTAGCCTGGAATGGAACTGGCTTTCCAGTGAAGCTACCAGAACACGCTGTTAGATGCTTGGCAGGTTTTCAACTTGAGGGTGGTGGCCGAGTATTAGAAAGTACGCTACGTTTCTCTCTCGATGTTTTCTTATACCGGCAGCTCAAGCTCGTTGTTGGGGTTTCAACCCATACCCTTCAACGTGCGAACCGACCGCGCTATCCACTGACAATAAGATATTATTTTTACCCGAAATAAAAACCTTTCGAACACATAAACCTTCAGCCCTCTTTATAATTCCACCATTTTACTTTCAATTCATAAAAATTCAAAAGGTACGATGACAAGGGGTGGTTACAAAATCTTTTCGATCGATTTCACATTGCCCTTAAAAGTTGCGATAAATTGTTTGAATTAAGCTTCTAATAAGACATTTTTTCAGCGATTCCAGGGTTGTTAGGCATAAAAAAATTCATAATATTGAGTACAATGACCTCCTGTCGGCTGAGTAGACCTAAGCTTATAGACCTTGCAAAAATTTACATACTGATATCAAAATATATAAAAGGCAATTAAGGTATCTGAACTTATAAGAAATTTTAGCAACAAGTGACAGATTGGAAATATCTAAGCATTTCGTAAGAAATTTATAATTTAACAATTATAAATGATGTACTTATTTGTTAATGTCAAAGCATGAAAATATTTACTTCCTACTTAATTCTCAAATAAGTGAATTTAATTGTAATTCTTTTGAGAAATAAATGTCTTTAAACTGAAGAAACTCGTTGGATGAAAGTGTATTTAACGCTACCACGCTAACAATCGAAATGATGCCAACTTCAAGATTTTAATAAAATTCCGTTTCTACCTGAAACAAATGCACTCGTTGAAAAAGTATTCTGTTTAATGGGTAAATTTATAGACATCAGGAAAACCTCAGTTGCAAATATCAAACACCATATTGATAACGAAAGAAAAAAATATTTCAGAGTCGCTACAATTTTGAAAGTGTCACATTTTAGACATAAATTTAAATAAGACCTAGTTACACATATCCTACTAATATTACAAACGCGAAAGTTTGTATTTATGGATGTACGAATGTTTGTTACTCTTTCACGCAAAAACTACTGAATGGATTTTGATGGTATTTGGTATGGAGGCAGCTGACATCCTAGATTAACAAATAGGATACTTTTATCTAGAAAACATGTAGCGGGTAACACCGCGGGGCGCAGCTAGTTTACCATATTTTTCCATGACGGTAAAGGATATTCCCCCGTATGTATATGTGTATACTCATAGATTACTAAAACCGTTAAGCGCCTGTAAGGTATATAGATACTTATAGATTACCAAAACCTTTAAGCACCTACAAGGTATATACTTATAGATTACCAAAACTCGTAAGCGCCTACAAGGTATATACTTATAGATTACCAAAACTCGTAAGCGCCTACAAGGTATATACTTATAGATTACAAAAACTCGTAAGCGCTTACAAGGTATATACTTATAGATTACTAAAGCCCTGAAGCGCCTACAAGTAAAATAAACCGATGCAGCATGTAATCTCCGAAACTAGATTTGAGTTCTCCGGAGCCCTGAACCATCTATTAATATTAACACCCCAACAAAGCGACTTGCCACCCTCTTGTCAGAGGGGAGAATCAACTCGAACCGACAGCTAGGGTACCTCGATAATATCCCAATAGGTTTCGGTGCATATTGTATCATAGTAGCCAGTTTAGGGGTGGTCTCTCGTGATTTCGATTTATAATCTGTGGTACAGAGTTTTGTTAGCAGATACCACGAAACGATACTCCTTCTTGAATCTTTTAATAAATAAATATCGTAGGGCATTACATACAGCGCCATCTGACCCCAAACTAAACAAAGCTTGTGAACTGAAGACAGATATCTGATATAATACTTAAATACTTTTTTGTAAATACATATACTTATAATACAGAACACCCAGACACATAACAAACATTTGTTTATTCACAAAATGTTTGCCCTGAGTGGGAATCGAACCTACGGCCTTCAGCTCTTGGAGCAGACTACCCATGAACCAGGGCTGTCAACTACTACTAGTGACTAAGACTTACTATATTATGTTTTTTTTTCTTATTAGCGTTACATCTCCCATTACATTTATGTCACCTATCGTGTTTTTCTTATCTTGGTTGCCTGGAAGAGACCGCTCTTAGCGACAAGGCCGCCACTTGTGGCACTACCTCATAAGGTTCTTTTGTTCTCTGTACTTTTTTCTGTTTATTGTGTGCACAATAAAGAGTTATATCTATCTATCTTCTATTACAAAGGGATCTTAGTATCTTGGTCGCCTTTCAGAGTGAAACGTCGAAAATAATACATTACTTATATGATAGGAATAAGAAAGAATCAAGAATGTATATTTCTGCGTTTACATTTACACTATGCCAATATGTTGAGGGGATTTTTTTATTAAATTTCACAATGTTGGCGTTCGAATATCTGTAGTTTGATTATAGGGGTGTCAGGGTTGCAGATTTACCTGTATCATAAAAAAAAAAATTGGAACCCTCTTGCATGACGACGACTTCTTGGTTAGGATTATGACGTGTCATAATTTTAACTAAGAAGAAAAATAATAATTTGAATATTCAGAGTAGGTATATATTTAGTTTATTTCCGCTTAACAGTCGTTTCAGTCACAACAGTGATGACGACTTAAATTTAACTAATTTGACAAAATTTATTAATTAAAAACTTAATATCTAGAACCAATTTGACATAAACTTTAAAAATATAATTTAACAAAAATCTTCTCTCTGCAGTAAACAGTTGCCGACACGTGTTTCGCCTCTACACGAGGCATCCTTAGGAAGTGTTGACTCTTCAAACGCTTGGTCGAGACTGATCGAAAAAATAATATGAGAAATAAGGCAAGGTTTTTTTTTAATTTTAGAGTGGAGACTGCGAGCCGGAAGCGTACTGTAGGACGCCCTGTTACTATACGGAGTGACGTTATAAGTAAGACAGCTGGCAGTAAATAGAAGCAGCGATGATAGCCCAGTGGTTAGCGCGGTCGGTTCGCATGCCGAAGGGCGTGGGTTCAAACCCCAACAATGAGCTTGAGCTGCCGGTGAAGGAAAACATCGTGAGGAAACCATAGCATGGTGGTAGGGTACTTTCTAGTACTCGGCTGGCTAGCTACCACCCTCAAGTTGAAAATCTGCCGCCAAGCATCTAACGGTGTGTTCCGGTAGCCTCACTTGAGAGCCAGTTCCATTCCAGACTAGGTGTGCTTTACCATCTTCGACCACACCTTCACTTAACATCAGGTGAGCTGTGGTCAAACACCTAGCCTGTCAACCATAAAAAAAAAAAAAAATAGAAGCGAAAAACCGAAGATTGACGCGATCCTTTTTGCTATGCACTTCTTTTTACGTATTCCCGCCGTATTTGTAGTGCTATATTTACTACCTACCTATCTGCAATACCACAGGGAATTGCAGATAGGTGAAATATAGCAAAAAAAACAAAGCATAGTTCTGTTAGTAATAGATTATTAATTTAACTGTTATTTTTATTTATGGCGATCGAATTATGATGGAAATGTATTGTTAATCCTATAAAATAATAGAATTATCCTATAGAAAAAGGCTCAAGTACGCCTCTATCGAACCGGTGTACTTTTTCGTGCCGGTCGCAGTAGAGACTCTGGGTTGCTGGGGAACCGAGGCGAAAAAGTTTATACGTGAAATAGGTCACAGGCTTAGGGATAGGACAGGTGACTCCCGCTCCGGTTCGTTCCTGGTGCAGAGGTTGGCCATTGCCATTCAGCGTGGGAATGCGGCGAGTGTGATGGGCACCTTTGCGCCGGGAACGGTCAGGGGCGGGTTGTTTTAGTTTGATAACTTATTTATTTTATTATTATTAACATTTTATCTTTTTAAAATTATATAATTATCTTATATAAATATTATTATTCCTCCTATCCTTAGCTGGCGGTGGATGGAAGCGAAAAGCCGAGGATCGGGCTGAGTGGCGTGTCTTGGGAGAGGTCTATGTCCAGCACTGGACTACAAAAGGCTGGTGATGATGATGATGATGAATCCTATAGAAGTTATTAGTATATTAAATGATTAAGGAATTTATTTGACTGATAAAAGCACCTGCTAAAAAAGGAACAGCCATGTACCTAAGATTTACTGTAAAGTTATGTAAATTCAACTTTGTTACATAATATTTCGTTTACATAAATCTTCGACCAAAAATATGCGAACGTAGACATAAATGTGTAGCCCTGAAGAAAATCAACATAAGTTGCGTGACGTGACGTCATAAGACAACTTCTATTTTTGGGTTAGAAATTGTTAGAAAACTGGGATTGAATGTTAGCACGAAATACAAACTTGTATTTTTAGCCCTGCTATTTTATTAAAACATTTTTGTAGCTGGTAAATATTTACCTATGTATATATTAGATGCACATGACTTTGTTATGACTTTATCATGGATTTTTTACATAGTCTTTTAGTCACCTTTATTGACTGTGACTTGGACTTATTGTTCTGACTGACTGACTGGCAAATGCGCAAAGTGTGCCACGAAAAAGGAGATGTTTTTAATACTATATAAGAGATGTTTTTAAGTTTTTAATATTTTGTATTTAATTTTTAATTTTTAACATATATTTTTGTAAATACATACTTATTATACATACAGAACAAACATCTAATTATACCACAAAATGTTTTTCCTGAACTCACCCACGAAACTGAAATCGAACCCACGCTCTACAGTTCTTGCCTCTTAAAGCATATATACCACCAATGAACCACCATTGTTGTCATACTGACGGGAATATGGCGAATGTTTACCTAAAAGAAACCTATTATTGATAATACATTGCCAAAAACATACACATACGTTTGTAAATCAATCTATTATGTCGCTATTTTCCAAAGTCACCAACAGTAACTTATCCCAAAGCATCAAACTTGTAGCGAAAATATTTAAACTGATATTTATACCGTATTCACAAATAGGTGAAAATAGCGAGGAATGAAATCCAACCACGTTATTTATCGTCCATTACGTACCATGATGTGTAAAAATAAATAGATTACGCATCTACATACTTAAAATTATTTAATTTAACGTAATTTTCGGTGTGCGTGATTTGAGTGTCCGTATTTTTGTGTTTGCTCAGGATAGTTAGGTCAAATATTAACAAACAATTTTTTTCGTCAATATTGATAATGTTTAAGTTTTCACGGTGTATATATACTGAGATATACATGTACAACGACGATGTCGCTGCAGTGATCACCTCACGTCAACGCACCACGAGCTGGAGTCGAAGTTGAATAAGGTGGTGTATAATCTTGACAGATGGATCCGTACAAATAGGCTATCATTTCTAATTGACAGGACATTACGGTTTAAAAATCATTTAATCTCATAATAATTACAAGTAATTTACTTACTGAGATTACATAGTTTAGCAAGTTTATTATGCCACTAAGCATAGTGTGCATGCGTTATTAAATAATTAAAGACAAAACATTAAATTTGTTAATTTGATCTCATAATAAATTTGAGATATAAAAAATCTGATCACACATTTACGATGCTATTTTATCTATGTAACCCATTAAATGTTTGCAAAATTACTACTACTACTTTTGTAGTAGTGTATATTATTTTCAACTTAATAATAAAAATTATCCATCACTACTTCTTAGCTGTTCAATCCGTTTTCGATAAAAGTTTTTTTTTTATCTTTTCGATGTATGATATATTAGTATACAGGTACCTATAATACTCTTGCTGTATGAATTCTCAATCTTCCTTTATTACTCATCCGTGGCACGAATTTATATTTTCAATGTACCCTACATCGGTGTATAAATTCTCATTTTGGTATTCGCAGAGTAGGTCGAATGGTTAATTGTTATTTTGTGGGATTTATGAGAGGCGTTTCGGTAGAAAGGGCTGAAAATTGCTATTCTTAGTTATGTTTCAGAATACTGGTACTGTTTTTGTTTGAAAACTTCGTTAAAAAGTTTTTGCCGGTTTATTTTTGTATGGAAAACAAAAATGTATTATCTTAATAGACTTCGAATGTTTTTTTATGGAAGAGTTTGTATGTGAATATATTTAAAATTAACTATAATAAAATTGATATATTGTTTTAAAATGGGAATTTAATGTTATTTAAAACAATTATAAACATTTGAGCAAAATAAATTGAAATCCAAAATAAGCTGAAAAGTACCTAAAAAATTCTATAACCCTTCCTTGGCAGTATAACAGTAGGATATCGACTAAACTTTAGCAGCTGTCGATCTATATCTCGTTACACAGATAAAAAACATTCGTATTTTAACTGTAGATTCTATTCTATTCTGAATTTGCGAAAAGCCTCATATAAATAATGATATATATATAAATTCGCGTGGAAACTTACATTAGCGAGTAATTCAATTTATCAACAAAGAATCTCTCATCTGTTTTGCAAGCCTCAGACTTTCTTTAAAAAGAAACGTTGTACATACGCGTATATATATTTTTTTATCTGTAAAGTATAACAAAAAATACTTCTTAAGAGGCTAGTCTGGTGAATTGAAAGGAATTGATGTGTTTTTGTCGTTACTTTATCTGCTTTTACACATTATTTGGAGGTTTGAAATTAATAAATGCTATAATGCATACCCTGAATTAGCATGTGATGTTAAAAATATAGTCTATTTTCAACTACATATTTTGAAACTATTGTAATATCTAAATTATTTTCAACCCGTAATCTTGACATCCACTCCATTATTTATACCATTTTTGTAAATAGATTTCAAACTATTACTGTACACACCAAAAACAGAAAAAACAAAAGAAGCTTATGAGGTAGTGCCACAAGCGGCAGCCTTATCAGTAAGAGCAATCTCTCCCAGGTAACCAAGAATGGAAAACACACAGTTGTTACACCTATTAATTAAATTTGTTTTTCTTATTTCGGTATAATTATTATTGGTGTGAACAATAAAGAGTTAATCAATCACGATTAATAAATACATTTTTGGTATTTAAACAACATACAAAAAAATATTGCCATACCATTTTAACTGAAAGGTATTCTGTACATGTATAGATATTTTATGTATAAAATATAATTGAATTTGTAGAAATAATTATAAATCGTTACTCTGTTTCAGGTTTAATTAAATTCTCGTCTATATTGTAACCAAAACGACTTATAAGCGGAAATACACTAAAATTTTAATTCCAGAAAATCATAAGATGAACTTCCGCAAAGTAACTCCTGAATCAATCTAACAATTTCAACTGACTCTGACGGCCTCTTAAATGTTTCGCGTAAGAGCACTTTACAATGAAGAAAATTTTTAGAAAAACAAAATTGATGTTGTATAACACTTTTCTTTCTTTAGAAAACATAAATCTTTATATATTTCACGAGTAATGTATGCTTTCATTTTTAGAACTCATTTTAGTCGTAACGTTATATTCTAACAATTTTTCATTTCTTGATACGGTTAGTACTAAGGGTTTGTAACATATTTTCATTTGAAAAAAAAACGAGCTGTTTCGTGACGTCTGGCAGATGTGAAACGTCAAGACTTGTTTTGGCGTCGCATTTTGAGTATTTGCCAGTGTCAAGTGATTTATATTTTCAAGTTTCAAAAGTTAAATAAGTTGCCTCGTAGCTATAGTTATAGTCAAAGTCCAGTCTTGGTAAAGTACAATCCGTGTCAATCAAGTCCAGTCATGCTTTAGGAAAGTAGTGGTTTACTATAGACTTTCGATGGAGTTCGGCCACTGCCCGGGAATAGTGTAGCTTCGCAACGGTGAAAAAATTTTTGAAATCGGTCCAGTAGTTTCGGAGCCTATCCAATACAGACAGACAAAAAAAAACAAACAAATCTTCCCTCTTTATAATAATAGATATAGATAAAACTATAAATATAAAAAATTACGTCGTCAATTGCATTTTATTTAAAAAAACATAGATGATTAGGATGTGGAACGGGATACGTTTCCCAAACATGTAATTAATACCTCCCGAATTTCAACACACTTTAAAAATATTCACGCAAAGGGGCTATAATTAAACAAAACACCTTTTGTACCCACTCGACGGCATAATACTTACCTAGAAAAACAAAGTGAACCTCTGAAATTATACGTTGAATGTATCAAAACGCATTAGGATGCGTACTGGGGACTTTCGCGTCGAGAAAGACGATGCAAAGCAATGCTATCCAACTACGCAAAATTTTTCATTTTTACCCACGATGGAACGGAGACGGTATATGCGTTTGGGGTGCGAGGATGTTTGTTTGTGCAAATCCATGTTTCATTTTTCTCCAAAACTACTAGTCCGATTTTGATGCAGTTTTCAGTTATGGGCTTGAGTTTGATTTGTGCATGTTCTTAGATAGGTGTTATGGTGACAACTCACCAGGGGGCGCTGCAGCAAATATTGTTTGTGCAAATCCATGTTGCATTTTTCTCCAAAACTACTTGTCAGATTTTGATGCAGTTTTCAGCTATGGGTACGGGTTTGATTGGTGCATTATCTTAAATAAGTAACAATTACTTTTTAACCGATGTGGGTTTTTTCAAAAATTTAATTTTGCTTTTAATATCTGATGATAACTTAACGGAAAGCGGAACTGCCTCTCTGGAACTGCCAGTTGGTTTACAAAAAATTGCATTAAGTTTGGTTACGCCAGATTATGATTTAACTAAGAATTTTAGTATTTTGGTGCATTTCCCATTTGTTCCTCCTACCCTTAAAACAGCACTGATTGTCAAGAAGAAAAATGCAATGCGCATACGACTTCAGTGTGTGATTGATCGCCGCGCGAGTCGCGCGCGCTCGAAATTTGTCGAGGCACTCGGCCACGTATTCTCTTGCGAAACGGTGGTCCGTCGGCTGGCCATTGAGGTCTAGCACATAAAACTTTGAACTGTGTTTCGCCCCCGAGGCTCTGGTGTTGTGAAACAGGATTGCAGTGCGCGTGCGCGTGTTCGAAGCCGTCGCGCGCTTCGCTGGCGTTCTTCCCGGGAAAGGATAGCGGACGGCGGAATCACAAGTGAGTGCTGTTCCTCTCGTTCCGCATCCTTCTCTTTTGTTTCGTGCACCATCGTCTCAACTCAATTATATACAGTCCACTCTAATTTTAGGGGGCCCGAATTGCCCCGTCGTAATTTGGCGAAATCATAGTTTATTCCTTCGAGCCGGATCCCCGCTCTGGCTTATTATCACTTATTAGGATATATTGTAAGCCCTAATAAGCTAATTTATTCATTGAGAATTAAATTATTGTGATAGCAAATAGTTATACATTGCGTCCTCTATTTCTATCACAATACATCGTACTATTTTCTGTCGTAAGCATTGAGCTAGGCATTAAATCAGCTAGGTATATTATTTATCTACGCATATCTATATATATTCTACATAAATATCATATATATTGCATAAAATATTTAATTGAAAGTATTTTCATTGTGATTCCATATGTTTTACATCTACCCTCAGGTTGTATTTAACTCGTGCCTACGTGACTCCGACGTACTCGAATCTCGCAAATCGTTCGATATTATACGACCGAGTAGCGAGGTGCGACCGTCGCAGGCACAGCGGTACAGCGCGCATAGATATCGCGCTCTCACTCAACTTTTACTAAAATAACCTACTTAATTGTTCGTATAATAATGACCATATTTTTATCAGTGATTGAAATATAATTTTCTAAGTTATTTCTAACTTGTCGGTATAATATTAACCACTTTCTTATCAGTAATTTCCGTATATCTATATTTTGTTCGTGTGACATTTTATCGGTGCATCGCGTTGTATTGTCTGCTTATTATTTTCCAGTAAATTATTGTGGTTTATAATTAGCAATAATGTCGAAGAGTAAAGTCTCAGATTATGTAGATGCAGATACCGATGCAAAGATAATAATGTTATTATCGAAACGTGAAGCGATATTTGAAATAGTACAACAATGTTATGAGTTAGCTTCCGCGTCAGATATTCACACGAACGAGACAAAGAGGGAACGTTTTCTGGATGAATCTTCACAGATCGATTCATTACGCGATAAATATGAAAAATTAGTTGACGATTATAATGCTCGTTCCTTGCAATTAAATTCTAATGCAAAGCCAGACTACAAATGCCTTTTTGCATTTGAATCTCTGTATAGTAAAATAAAGAGAATACATGCTCAGTATGCTTCTTCAGATGTCCCGTCACGGGGTTGTAAGGATGATTGCTCTTCGTTGCATAAGGCTAGGCCTAGATTGGCTCCGATACAGCTTTTGGAATTTGATGGTGAAATAAAATCTTGGCCGATGTTTTACACGACTTTCAAGTCTACTGTACATGAAAATCAGTTGTTGACGCCGAGTGAAAAATTGTATTATCTCTTGCCTAAATTAACTGGGCGTGCTAAAATCGCAATTTCAGGTATTACTCCAAGTGCTGAAAATTATGAATTGATTTTTCAAACTCTCATCCAAAAATTCGATGATAAGCGAATGCTTATTTCAGCTTATCTATCTCAAATGTTTGATTTTAAACCATTTCAAGACGCTTCCGCTGTTAACTTCGATTCATTTATGGATAACTTTGCAAGCGCAGTGAGCGCCTTAAAGAATCTTAAATTAGATAATTTATCAGATCTTATTATATTGCATATTGCTCTCAAGAAGTTAGACACGGAAACGGTTCGCGCGTTCGAAACCAAATACGGTAAGGGAATGCCTACATTTGACGAGTTTGTCGAATTTATCACAACTCGTGCTAAAGTGTTTGAACGAACTACTACTTCGAATATTCGTTCAACCAATAGTTATAATAAAAAGCCTATTGCTGGCACTTCGTCTAAGATACCTAAATATCAGGCTTATGTAAGTATGATCGATAAGTCTGCGTCCAGCGCATATAAGTGTTCGTGTGCCAATGCGTCGCACTCACACTTATATAAGTGCGCTGATTTTAATAAATTGTCAAGTCCTCTAGAACGATATAAATGCGTAAAGGATAATAATGCGTGCGTAAATTGTTTGGCATTTAATCATAAGGTTGCAAGTTGTACCGTAAAACCAAATTGTAAGGTTTGCGGTAAGGCCCATCACGGAAAATTGCATTTCGTGCGTACTGATTATGATAGCCGCGCGCCGCTGTTATCAGCGCCGGGCTCCGGCCGAGCGGCCGCGCCCGCTGTGCACGTCTTATCGTCGCCGGCGCATCAGATTAATGAGCCTCGTCAACCTGTTGTTTCCGTACCGATTGAAGTCGCGCGTTCGGATATTGCATTGTGCACTACGAACGTTGGTATTAAAGACCCTTGTATGCCGCTACGAAATAACAATGCTAATAATACTGTATTATTATCGACTGCTCAGATTGCCGTGTACGGTTCTGATGGTAAGCGCCATATAATCCGTGCTTTATTGGATTCGGCTGCACAAAGTCATTTCTTGACAAGGGAATGTTGCGACAGATTAGGTATTCTTCCTCAGAACACAGAACATGCTATTATTAGAGGTTTCGGTGGTTCGGAGAAAGTTTTACAAACTAATTCGGTTAATATAAAATTTCACTCTCGGTTTGATGATAACATAAACTTTAATATTTCGCCCCTCGTGGTCGAAAAGGTAACGGACCTGTTACCTACGGCTGTGATAGATACGTCTGGCCTATCACACCTAAAAGGTCTACCTTTGGCGGACGCCAGCTTCGGCGTGCCTGCCAAGATAGATGCGTTAATTGGAGCTTCCCTGTTTCCGCATTTATTACTGCCTGACGTCCATGCTTCGCGCGAGGCGTCGGCGCCCGTTGCACTGCGCACGGTTTTGGGTTATGTCTTGTTAGGGTCAGCACCCACCATACCTACGACGAGTATCAGCGCGGCCTTGACATGTTGCCTCGTTCAAGAGCCTACCGCTATTGACTCATTAGTTAGGCGTTTCTGGGAACTGGAAGAGCTCCCTTCCTCTCCTATTCAACATCCTATGCATATTGAATGCGAGGAATTTTATGCTTCGACTACTACACGTGATCCTGTTAGTGGCAGATACGTTGTCGGACTGCCATTTAAGGACGATCCATATTCCTTAGGGAATTCTGTAGACGTAGCGCGTAAGCGCTTCACGTGCTTAGAAAGAAAGCTTGAAGCGTCGCCTAAATTGCGGGCGGCGTATGATGACGTAATTAAAGATTACTTAGCGAAAGATTACATATCTCGGGCACCACCGTATGACTCGCAGGACCCTGCGCCGATCTATGTCATTCCGCATCACGGTGTCGTTCGCGAGGATAAAGCGTCGACAAAGCTTCGCATAGTACTGGACGCGAGTAGCCGTTCCACTTCCGGGCGGTCACTAAACGACAACCTGCACTCAGGTCCGAATCTGCAGGGAGATTTATTTAAAATTATTTTAAATTTTCGCCTACATGCAGTCGCAATGACCGCAGACTGTCGTCAGCAATTTCTTCAAATAATTATGCGTGAAGTCGATCGTCGTTATCAATGTTTTTTGTATCGGTTCAGCCCGCAAGACCCTCTCGTGCTGTATCAGTTCAATCGCGTATGCTTCGGCCTATCGTCGAGTCCTTACCATGCATTGCGCACGGTAGCTCAGCTTGTCCAGGACGACGGCGGGAAGTATCCGCTTGCCAGTAGTATTGTACTACCTTCCCTGTATATGGATGATATTGCCTTCTCGCTCGCTAGCGAACGCGAGGCAATCGCCGCGTCTCAACAGCTGATTGAACTGTTTAAGGGCGCACAGTGGGACCTTGTAAAATGGAATAGTAATTCTCGCGCGGTATTGGACAATATTCCAGCCACACACAAACTCCCTACTGAAGTGGAGTTTGATAAACTTGCAAATAAAATATTAGGCCTTCACTGGTCTACTGAAGAAGACGCGTTTTTCTTCAGAGTTTCCGCGCCGAGCGACGAGACGTGTACTAAGCGCACAATATTGTCTACCGTCGCCCGCCTGTGGGATATAATGGGTTTTGTTGCTCCCACCATTGTTTACGCGAAGATATTAATTAAAAATCTTTGGCAGTTACAATTGGGATGGGACGACACTCCACCGGCACACATCATTGAGATGTGGAAGCAGTTTTGCGCCGAATTGCCGGCACTTAACAAACTTCGTATACCACGTCACGTGGGTGTACACGAAGGCTGTGACGTCACTCTCCTGGGGTTGTCCGACGCCAGTCTCAATGCGTATGGTGCTGTCGTTTACCTGCATGTCAGCTCTGCTGCAGGTAACACTGTGCGCCAAGTATGTGCAAAGAGTAAGGTTGCGCCTACTAAACCAATGTCGATCGCGCGTCTCGAACTGTGCGGAGCGCTCTTACTATCTAAGCTGCTTCGTACAGTCCATGATAACTACGCTGACCGAATACCTATCAAAATCTATGCTTTCCTTGACTCTAAGGTTGCATTATATTGGATTAAAAGCTCGCCGCATAGGTGGCAAGCTTTCGTTGCTAATCGCGTCGTACAAATAACGGAAAATATTTCGTCTGATAAGTTTTTCCACTGTCCCGGCGTTGAAAATAGTGCAGACATATTGTCTAGAGGTGTGACTCCCGAGAAACTGGTCTCACACTCCTTGTGGCTCAACGGGCCTCCATGGGCTCTGTTAAATACTTCCGAGTGGCCTTTGAAGAGCCTGGACGGGCAGTCTATTATTGACATACCGGAACAGAAGGTTTTAATGCACACTGTGTGTACGCCTGTAAGGCCTGTTTTGTATGAGCTCGCTCTTCGCACTTCGTCGTGGAGTAAATTACTGCGTATAATTGCGTACGTTTGTAAGTTCATAAAATTGTTACCTCGTCGCGCCACTACTGCAGTGGCTGCCGAGGATCTAAACTTTGCTGAGAATAAAATGCTATGTGCTCTGCAAAGTCAATACTTCGCAAATGAATATAATAATATTCGGAACAATCAAGTTTGTTCTTCGGCTTTCAATCGATTGAGGCCTTTTATTGACAACGGCTTGATCCGCGTGGGCGGTCGCCTTGTCAATTCGGCGCTGGAATATGCACAAATGCATCCAGTTATTTTGCCGCGCAATGATCATGTTGTGAACATGATTATTGACTATTATCATGTAAAGTATTTACATGCTGGACCTGAAACATTAATGTCGCTACTTCGACAGAGATACTGGATTCTGTCGGCACGTCGCCTTGTGAAACAAAGAGTACACAAGTGCAACATTTGTTTTCGTTTGTGTCCGCTTCCTTCGCAGTAGTAATAAATATCGCTTCGCAGGTTAGGTTAGTTGTAATTATTATCACTAACACATAAGTTTATATATTATATATATTACATTTAATCATATGGTAGATATTATATATTATTGTTATATTCTCCCATGCCGCTATGTCTGTTTGCTTATGACAGATATTTATACGCATTGCGCGTTATTTCATCTCCTATTATTGGAGTTATTTAAATACCTTATAGTTCTTTAAAGGTGACCCTTTAAGGGCGGGTGGATGGTTACGCCAGATTATGATTTAACTAAGAATTTTAGTATTTTGGTGCATTTCCCATTTGTTCCTCCTACCCTTAAAACAGCACTGATTGTCAAGAAGAAAAATGCAATGCGCATACGACTTCAGTGTGTGATTGATCGCCGCGCGAGTCGCGCGCGCTCGAAATTTGTCGAGGCACTCGGCCACGTATTCTCTTGCGAAACGGTGGTCCGTCGGCTGGCCATTGAGGTCTAGCACATAAAACTTTGAACTGTGTTTCGCCCCCGAGGCTCTGGTGTTGTGAAACAGGATTGCAGTGCGCGTGCGCGTGTTCGAAGCCGTCGCGCGCTTCGCTGGCGTTCTTCCCGGGAAAGGATAGCGGACGGCGGAATCACAAGTGAGTGCTGTTCCTCTCGTTCCGCATCCTTCTCTTTTGTTTCGTGCACCATCGTCTCAACTCAATTATATACAGTCCACTCTAATTTTAGGGGGCCCGAATTGCCCCGTCGTAATTTGGCGAAATCAAAGTTAAAGCCTAAGAAGCCGATGACAGATGAAACCACCGAGAACAGATAATTTTTTTTTTTATGGTTGACAGGCTAGGTTTTGTGACCACAGCTCACCTGATGTTAAGTGAAGGCGTGGTCGAAGATGGTAAAGCACACCTAGCCTGGAATGGAACTGACTCTCAAGTGAGGCTGCCGGAACACACCGTTAGGTGCTTGGCGGCAGATTTTCAACTCGAGGGTGGTAGCTAGCCAGCCGAGTATTAAAGTACCCTACCACCATGTTATGGTTTCCTCACGATGTTTTCCTTCACCGGCAGCTCAAGCTCATACATAGCTTCCATAACAGTACAATTTATTGTAAATACAAAGTAGTATATAATACACAACCATGTATGGACCCTGTCGAGAGCAGCAACGTTTAGAAGAGAGGAAGAAGCAATATTTTAAAAGTCAACATTTAACGTGGTTTGATTTCCATAAAAAGATTCTTTTTCCATTTATGAACAAATGGAGCATAATTTTACAGTGAAATCACAGCTACTGACATTTATTTTGGTCTTTATTTGCGGTAAATCACAATTGCTTGCAAGTTATTTTGATGCAATGTATAAATTATAGAGTTTTGAAATTTCAAAAACTGTGTCGAACCTAGTGCGTTATAACCTTAATCCCTTATGAAAAGGCGTCAAAATACACACCACAGAGTTATTTCCGTTACAATGTATGAAATATATAATTGCTGAAGTAATAGAGTTGTAATTGCTGAGGCGGTAGTGTAATTGCTACTATAAGTTTCTTGTGCAGTTGTGTGCAATTAGAAATGAGCTGTAAAATAACATGTAGGGTGGCTTACTTGACGTGTAGTCTCAGGAAAAAACTTTTTCACTTAATTTAAAAAGACTAATGAAATAAAATAAATTTTGTTTAATAAAGTTTAAAGTAGGTACTAAACTAAGTGAAAACTTGAAGTTGTGAAACACATTAAAGAGGCCATGAAATAAAATAAAATAGTTACTAATTTTTAATCGAAAAGTAATGACAAAGGAGACGCTCTCCTGATGGTAAGAGATAAGACATGCCCATGACCATTGCAGCGATGCACAGAATTTTGAGTTACAAAACGAAGTTCAGGGCATCGTTGTTTTGACGCTCATTACTGACCTTCGATGGTTAGTCTCAATACCTGTATAATTTTGCTAGCTGTAAGTACCCTTCAAACCAGAATACAGCAATATTTACACACTTCTTGGTGGCAGAATATGTGGTACTGTTATAGAAATGTGGTATAGTTGTGTGGGCAAATTGGGACCCCATTACTGAGACTTCGCTGTCCGTCCGTCTGTCACCAGGCTGTATCTCATGAACCGTGATAGTTAGACAGTTTAAATTTTTACAGATGATGTATTTCTGTTGCCGCTATAACAACAAATACTAAAAAATAGAATAAAATACATATTTAAGGAGGCTCCCATACAACAAACTTGATTTTTTTTGCCGTTTTTATAGATAATGGCACGGAACCCTTCGCGCGCCAGTCCGACTCGCACTTGGCTAGTTTTTTAAATTGAATAAAGCTAATTTGTAAAATATTTTTCCTCTTAATTCCGTTCTATCTTATATTACAGTAAAAACAAGAGAAATTTCCCCACAGCACTATTAACGACGACGTTATAACGGATAACGATCGTCACCTTCCGGTTATCAGTCATAATAACCGTACCACGGTATATTATGCACAGACAATAAAACCCACCCTTTTAGTGTTGAACCACAGTGAGGGGTTTACTTATAAACGTTGCTTAAAATTATTGCTCGCTATAAGTGGCCTGTCTTGGTAAGCTGGTCATATTAATGCCATATTAACGTCGGCACCGAATTTATTTAAACTTGATAGCTAACTAGCGGGTGCCTCGTGGTTTCACCCGCATAGTTCCCGCTCCCGTGGAAGTACAGGGATAAAAAGTTATTTTCATGTTAAAAAAAATACAAAAATAATTTTATAAATTTTATGCGTTTGACGTCCATCTTGCCTGATGTCAATAGCGGTTGCAGTCTATGACAGAGCTTAGAAAAAACAGTTCCACTCGCGACTTGAAGATATTAACGTTGTTTTTATCGCAAACATCGACTTAGGTAGCGTATTCTAATGTTTAGCGGTTCGCTTAAAGGAATCGAAATCAAACTAATTTGTTAGAGTTTTTAGAACGACTGTGAAACGATGTAGCTTAGAAAGCTTGGCAGGGGATAATTAAGTATGCAAATCTGAAATACACTTACTGAAATGAATTCGAGAAAATACAGATTGATAACTTTGCAACGATGTTCAATCATTTATTATAGTAATACAACTGCAATTATTACACTGTGGTCTCCGTTTTAGTACGGAAATGGCCTACATTTGAGATGAAATTTTGATAGGGAGTCAGCTTTAGCTCTAAGAATAACCCAGATTATATCTTTGCAGGTGACGCAAATAATTCGTGTAAGAAAATATTTAAAACACATAAAAATTGACGTGTATTTTTTAAAGCTACAAAAAAAATGCAGAAAAAAATCGAAATATACTGTCCTTTTAGCTCATTTGGAGTATTTTGAATTTTTGATTCAAGAGCTGAACTTCTGTAGGTTTTTTTAAATATACAAGTAATGAGACGAATAAGACGCTCTTCTGTTCATTTTATTCATCATAATGAATTACTATTAGTTTGTTCGGTATCTTGGCTTTCTGTATTTATTATAAGTATCTAAGTATTCTATCAGTTATCTGACTTTCACAGTACAAGCTTTGCTTAGTTTGGGGTCAGATGGCGTTGTGTGTAATGTCTTACGTTGACTCCGTAGCCAAAGTATTTACTTTGACTTAATGACTGACGACTGACGACCGTTGACCGTTGACCGTTGACCGTTGACCGTTGGCCGTTGACCGTTGACCGTTGACCGATGACCGATGACCGATGACAGATGCCAGATGACCGATGACCGGTGACCGATGACCGATGACCGATGACCGATGACCGATGATCGATGACCAATAGGCGGTAGTGAAGTGAGAATGAAGATGATATTTTAAGTACTAAAGCTTAAGCTTCAACGCTCAAAAACAGAGTTCACAAAATCTTCTTATATTCACACCATTAAGTACATAAGAACCTTTTCCTAGTTACTGAAAGTTCCAGGTGTCCACTTAATCTTATTACTCGTTAAATGCTACCAAACTAAAACTAGAAGCAAAACTGGGCTATCTCATGACCTGATTGCGAAGTTCGGTCAGCAGCACGGTGTAGAAAATCCAATTTTCAGCTGTAACTTTTATAAATCAAAATAAGTCGACTGGAAGGACTGGATTAGGAAGGAATTACATAAATCTAGGAACCAAAATGTTCCATATTTTTTAAGTTTTTTAATCATCATCATCATCATCATCAGCCTATATTAGTCCACTGCTGGACATAGGCCTCTCCCAAGACACGCCACTCAGCCCGATCTTCAAAGTAAGTAAGTAAGTAAGTTTCGACGTTTTTTAATGGTATCTAATATTCATAGCATCAACATCGTGAGGAAACCATAGCTTGGTCGTAGGATGCTTTTCAATACTTAGCTGGCTAGATACCAACCTCAAGTTGAAAATCTAGGTAGCTAGCCAGCCTGGTACTAAAAATTACACTATCACCATGCAAACTTATGCCATGTTTTTGCATTAGTACCTATTCTTGCATTCAGAAACAGTACACCAATGATATAAATAAAAAGACGATGTGAAAGTAACATTATTATTTTTACATTTGAGTCGCTTTCTTCCGACCCTGGGCCTCCATTACCATCGCGTTCAGATCTTTGATGGCCATCTAAAGGTTGTACTCGTTGATGGTCTTCGACGACGAAGCAGACGTTCGTACGATGTACAAAATTGGCTGATGGCTTTGATCGCATCAGCGTTTTCCATAATTACAAGGTTGTGCTCGTAGTTAAAGTTGAGTATAATTATCCCTTTGCGGCTTAGTATACCCCAAACTTCTTAGCACCCCTCATGACCTACAGAGCCGAAACGTGGACTCTCACAGCGGGAATGGTCCGTAAGTTCAAAGTCTTCAGCGAGCTATGGAAAGAGTTATGCTCGGCATTTCTCCAAAGCATCATATCCGGAACGAAGTAAGTCGCCAGAGAACTAAAGTCATAGACAGCTCAGCGCATTAGCAAGCTGTAGTAGCTGTCACAGAACCAATAAAATCGCGCGTAGGACGCCCTCGATGGAATGACAATATACGTAGGACAGCTGACGTCGATGATAGCCGAAGATCGGGCTTAGCGGCGTGTCTTGGGAGAGGCCTATGTCCAGCAGTGGACTTCGATAGACTGATGATGATGATGACGATATCCGAAACTTATAAACCATGTATATTTTTGTTGACGGTAACTTACAGTCGTCATAATGACAGAAGGCTGTAAGTGCAAAACTCGAATTTAAGTGTGAGCAGCATTTTGAATGGCATCATTTCCTCGGACTGGCGCGGAGAGAATACTAATTTCTAACTGGAAGAACTTAGGTCGCTTTGACGCGCTAAAGGGAGCGCCTTTGAGCTTTTTTTGGGACCTCTTTCTCATTTTTCCTTACAATAATGAGTATTTTTTAAGCCATACTGACACAATACTGTGAATTAAGGGCTTACCTTTATAACAGCTTCGTGAACGTGAAATCTCACGCGTGTATATGACTGGTTACTTTTACGAGTCGGGTTCAAATCATAATTTTAAACACATTAGATATTTTCAGTAAAAATAAATAGTAGTAAGTAGTAATAACATACCATAATAGCAACACTAATCTATCTATATAGATAGACTACCGACCCACCCTGGTTTCGCACGGATGCAATGTAGATACTAATCTGTCGAAAATAACGTAGTTTCATATAAATTTACAACCCCCATTTTGCACCCTTAGAGGTGGAATTTTTAAAAATCCTTTCTTAGTGCAAATCTACGGCACCTAAGGAACATTTGTGCAAAATTTCATGTTTCTAGACCCAGCGGTTTCAGGATCGATCAGTCAGTGAATCAATCTATCAGTTTCTTCTTTTATACACATAAATTAGTGTAAAAAAATATTAAAGCTTCTGGAGGTGTTGGGTTCGAATCCCACGGCAGGCACCTCTATCTTTTCTAAGTTTTGTGCACATAGCCGCTTAGTTGAAACTTAGTTGTGATGGAAAACATCGTGAGGAAAACTAAGTGTCCGAGAGTATATAAAAAAAGGTCTCAAAGATTTGCTGCCAACTCGTACTTAGCCAGTGTGGTGGACTATGACCTTACCCTTATCACAATGAGAAGAGGCCCACGCCCAGCAGTAGGACAGTTCATTAAAATAAAACTGATTCAGAAGCTTTGTGAGTAGAGCACCCGTTACGAAATAGACTTGCATCTAAACAAGAGTTTAACCAGTTCTACTTTAAGATTAAATATTTTTTTTCTACAGAACAGTTTTCGAGAACCCTAACTTGTTTCAAATTATCTTTGACCACCAAGACGTTACCATAAATTTTTATAGCTCTTTAAATAACGACACGTGCGCTTAAAAAAGTTTGGAAGTTTTATTTTAAGAAGTTGTAAAGAAGGATTTGGTGGATACTTAACTTAATCTTAGAGTTTACGATTAGTAATTGTTAAATTATTGATACTGTTTATTTTATATATAGTAAAACCACACAGCACTTCGACCAACAAAATGTAGTAATTCTTTTATTTTCGTACTTTGAACGTTCAAACAAAAAACATTCGCAAAAGTGATTGCATAATATCGAGGAAAGTAACCGCAAAATATTGTCCAACTAATTCAATGAATCGTAAGTAACTAAATTGATTAACGAGGTTTTCCTGCTATGTAGCTAAACTCAACGCGCTATTGACAATATAAGGTCAAATGACGTTTATTCGTTTTGACTTGTTTACTTAATACTTGCGGACTTATCGTGGGAATACAGAGAGAAAAAGTAGCATATGTCACTCGGGGATAGTGTAGCTTCCCAGCAGTGAAAGAATTTTTGAAATCCAGTAGTTTTGAAGCCTATTCAATGCAAACAAACAAACAAAAATCAAATCTTTCCTCTTTATAATTAGTGTAGATTGTAATAGGACTCATGTACTTTACCAGCTGCTCCTTTGGTTTCACCGCTGTGACAATGTCATAGCAATTTTGTTTTCTGCGATAAAATGATACCCATGCCAGATTTTCCATTTAAAATGTGGTGTGACAGATTTTCCACTTTTGTTGTCTAAGAGAGATTTTACATTTTAAATGTAGTCTATGACATATTCGACTTATATACATAATTATGACATATTTTTACATGTAAAATGTAGCTTAATATGGCAGATTTAACATAGGTGTAAAATGT
This sequence comes from Biston betularia, assembly GCA_905404145.2. NCBI lineage: Eukaryota > Metazoa > Arthropoda > Insecta > Lepidoptera > Geometridae > Biston > Biston betularia. The sequence continues at coordinate 3,666,500 of FR989887.1, read as the reverse complement.
AATAAAAGACATATTTTAAGTATAAAATGTAGTCCATGACAAATTTTACTAAACACAAGACCGATGATCTCAAATTATTAACCTCTAATTTTAATTATAAAACCATAATTAACAAAAGTCACGTTGAATACAAATGATCCATTAACTTTACTACTTTAATGCATTCCTAGGACAATAAAAAAAAAATTCGTCGCAGAGGAAAACACCATTTCTTGTGACATCATAAGATTCATTTGGCTGTGAAATAAAACGCTTACGCATATATATATATATATATAGCTACGATTATTATAAATGAACCAAAAGGGATCTTCCCGAGCGGGTTCTGAAAATCATCTTTTTCTTGCATTAACACGACTGATTCCATACTTTCATGGTCAGTTTACAAACTCTATATAGATTTCACCCCTCGAATCTAAGAGAAGTATTGTTGTCTCCCTCGCTCGCTGATAGACACCCCAGTGCGTTTTCGTTGCTCCCCAACACTAGACGTGTATCGCTTGCGTCCTTGCGAGTTCCGATTTAATTTTTGAATTTCGAATACGATGTCATTTTGTCCGTTTTAGTGATGTTTCTTTTTTTATAGTGTAGTGTATTGTAGGAGTGACAAAAATTGTTACTTGAAATAATTATTTGGTGAAAGTGACAGAGTTTAGGTGGAGAAAATTATACATTTCCGTAGAAATTGTGGATGATTTTTAAGGTAATTTTAATAATTATATACTACTTAATTAAGCTTGAAGTTAAAAATTTAATAGATAAGAAATTATAGGTTCGCCATAGTTAATTATGATTTAAAATGATGTGATTACGTAAAGGTGATGAAATTAAAAATAAATTATAGCATGCGGACGAGATAGCAAATAAATTATTAAAATGTTATTGAAAAGAATTCTACTTACGTAAACTTTACTTAATTCTGGTTCAGTTATATTAAGTAAATATTCTTTACAAGCTGCGTCTCGCGGCGTTACCCGCTGTTCCCACGTGAACACTACATTATTTCGGTATAAAAAGTAGCGCATGTGTTAATCTAGGGTGTAAGCTACCTCCATGCCAATTTTCATCAAAATTAGTCCAGCCGCTTGAACGTGAAGAAGTTATAATTATACAAACTTTTACCTTAATAATATTTGTGTGATTTCCATTTGAAAGTTACTTAATGAAGTAAAATAGGGATTACATTTTCTCACCCTCTTATGAAAATTTCTTTCGAACGCGCTAATCGTTTTCAGTCTTTTTTGATTACAAATAGGCTTGCGTTTGACCTCTATCTTACCTGATGTGAAGCGAAGATGCGGTCCACGATGGAGCACTAGAAGAAGCCGATTGACTCGCGACTTGAAGGCACACAGATTGTATCTATAGGGGCACACCGACTCGGGCAGCATATTCCACTGTGCGGTTCGTACGATAAAGGTGGAATCAAACTGTTTAGTCCGAGTTTTTGGAATATCTACCACGAAGCGGTGTCGCACTTTAGTGCTCTTTACTATGGGCAGGGTGTAATTAGGCAGATCTGAACCTTACTCCCGTATACACTTTGGTCCGCTAGACAACCGACAGACAAGCACCTAGATCGATACCCATGGCTTTGGAGCCTTCTTTGAAAAAGCGAATGATTGCTAATGAGTTTCTTAGAACGTTTCTCGAACACGTTTCAAAATTCAAGATATTTATTGCTTCTATACAGTACAAGATGTTTTAAATACAAAGTATTGCCTATATTTTACACAGTCAAATATGGACCCTATCGAGAACAGCAACGTTTAGAAGAGGAGAGGAGAGATTCATTTAAAAGTCAAAATTTTAGTTTATTTTTATTGTCATGTTCATCATAATCATATGTCATGATTATGTCATCATCATGTTATTGTCATCAAATGTTTTCAGTCCACTTTTTTTAATAAGAACTACTGATGTGTGAAAATCATTATTTGCGTCTGTGTTCTCAACCAAGCCTGATATACCTATAATAAATCCGGTTTTTTTAAATAAGTAGGTATAACTCAGGTAGAGTTGTACTTGTTAAAGAAACCCGGGCTAATCCTAGACAAGTGTGCTCCATCTTCGGCTACATCGTCACTTTACATCAGGTGTAGAAGACAGAAAGAAAGAAAAACGTTTAATTTTGTAACAAGCACAAAAACAAAACAAACAAACAGAGACAGACAAAAGTTACAAAATAGGGGCGATGTGCAGTAGTTAGCGCGATCGCTTCAGACGCCGAAGGGCGTGGATCCAACCCCCAACAATAAGCTTGAGCTGCCAGTGAAGAAAAACATCGTGAGGAAACCATAGCATGGTGGTAGACTACTTTCTAGTACTCGGCTGTTCCGGCAGACTCGCTTGAGAGCCTTTCCACGCTAAATGTGTTTACCATCTTCGACCACACCGTCATTTAACAGCAGGTGAGCTGTGGTCAAAACACCTAGCCTGTCAACCATAAAAAAGGTGTGATCGTGGTTAAACGAATTATAACGCAGCCTCTTGTAAAAAAATTGTATATCAACCGAGAACCGAAATAACCGACATTGCTCAGTGAGTAATGAACTGAAGTAGTATTTGGTCTGTAGCTGAACTAGTATCGGTATCTGTAGTGGAAGTGATAGCCACTAGACTAGAGTAGTAGTTCTAGAGTAGAAGCGTATCGGCAAACGCAGCGTAGTACACCCTGAAACTCGGTAGAGTGACGATATACTAAAGTTGTCTTAAGGTAGAGTCAAAATAGCTACGTATACTTTTTTGTTTTACATGGCAAGGGCATATATTATATTAACCCTACTTAATGGCGTCATAGCTATAAAAAGTTTGAAAACGTATTAAAAGTCAACTACCGCATAAAAAACCAAAATAGTCAAATCAGTTTCATAAATAAAGTTAGTAGATACTATCAGTAAAAGATATAAAATAAACACAAAAAATAATTACACTAATATTATAAATGTGAAAGTTTGGATGGATGTTTGTTACTCTCTCACGCAAAAACTACAAAACAGATTTGGATGAAATTTGGTATGGAGGTAGCTAACACCCTGACTAAACATATAGGCTACTTTTTATCCCGAAAACATGTAGCGGGTAACACTACGGAGCGCAGCTAGTACTTTATAAGCCGAATTGTGTACCTATTCATAACATGAACTTATCTTAAATTGGCTTTTATTTTGGTCATATTTTGCCTCCCATACTCGTAGCAGTAGCTTATTCCAAATACGCTACTTGACCACTTACCTCGAAGGATCGTTTGGGGCAAAATTTACATTGAAACTCAATGTCCTTTAACGAGAAGTAATCACGGTTCTTTTGCTGCTGTTAATTATCGCTCATTTAATTACTTAGCACAAGTGCTTTTCCTGTAACTTTATACCAGCGGTAACTCATCTCAATTGGTGCCAGTTTGTAAAACGGGCATTGAAACGATTGCAAGAATAGTGTTTTATTTTAACAGTTAATAATAAACAAATTAATTTAAATTAAAAACAGACAGCCCTGGTTCATTAGTATGTCTGCTCCTAGATCTGAAGGGCACGGGTTCGATTCCTCACTCATAATAACCGTTTCATGGTATAATATAAACAAATGTTTGGTCTGTATTTATTATATAAGTATTTACAAAAAAAAAAGTATTTAAGTATTCTATCAGTTATCTGACTTCCATAGTAGGTACAAGCTTTGCTTAGTTTGAAGTCAAATGTCTCTGTGTAAATAAGAAAAAACAAAACAATTAATGAAGACATTTTACACAGCGCCATCTAACCCCAAACTAACCAAAACTTGTGTTACGGGAACCAAATAGCGAATACAAAACAACACATACCTACGTATACACTTTTTTTGAATTCATATTTTTCCATTGAATTTGGTATATATACTGTCTTTGATGAACAATAAAGAGTTTATCCTACTAATCCCAATGATGTACTATATCCTTACTGACTAACCCCACTAATATTATAAATGTAAAGGTTTGGATGGATGTATGGATGTTTGTTACTCTTTCCTCTTTCACGCAAAAACTACAGAACGGATTTGAGTGATATTTGAAGGTAGCTGGACTATGGATTAGAACATAGGCTACTTTTTCCCAAAAATATTATGTACACTGTGGGATGCAGCTAGTCTACCCAAAGTTTTATGGATTCTGTTTGTAGAGAGATAGCATTTCACTGTGAACACCAGAAATAGAAACCAAAATAATAGATTTAGATTCAGATTATTTATTCACCTTATAACAGAGTTTCGTTATACTAGGTAAGTTAATTCAATACAGTTGGTTGAATAATAATTAAAAATTAAAGAAATGAAAATTATACTATTAGTCAAATAAAATTAAGATGTCAAAAAATATTATGTGAATGTCATATTGAGTCAATTAATTAATTAAATAATGCATTGAATCGTTAATAAATGCGTTTATTGTCATTTTACGGCAGTAGCACCGGGGACGAGACGGCTAACGGTGCGATGTATGGCTCCGTCAGTTGTTATGTGTTTATGTGATGTTATTGGTCGTCTTAGTTATATTCTATTCTATTCTATTCTTAAATGCTAATAGTAATTAGTTAGTCTATAGTTAGATAATTACGTGTGTAATATGATTAAGTGCATCATTTATAATTCAACAATTATAAATGATGACAATTATTTATTAATGTCAAAGCATCAAAATACTACGTACTTAATTCTCAAATAAGCGAATTAAATTGTAATTCTTTTGAGAAAATCAATGTATTTAAACTGAAATAATAAATTTAGATATAGGTACATTACGAATTGCATTAGTCAACGTAAAAGATCGCTCATTCAAAAAGTTTTCATAAAGTCATTAAGCTTATAAAATGCATTCCGGAGAAAGTGAATAATAGTATAAATGAAGTAATGTGACATAAGTGGCGGCTTTATCGCTAAAAGCGATTCCTTCCAGGCAACTAATAATAAAAAACACGTTATATTTACACGTTTATATTTTACGGTAAAGTAATGAAACTCAAGTAGCCAATGACATTGTAGAACGCGTGGTATGAATGCCTTAGCTTTGTTTCATCCCAATATAATATTAGAAATTCAAACCCATCTTGTGTGCCGCTAAAATATTATGGTATATGTATTTTTGTTCAAAGAAAAAGAGAGTTATTATCTCAAATTCCCGCTTTTACTTTATTTTACCGTTTTTACGTGAGAGTAAACACTTACACCATGAGGTCTTATGGGAAATTACCTTAACTGAGTACCGATTTTCCGACCCATCTCGGGAAAATTGGACGGCCTGATGATGTTTTATTTATGGACTCTACAATCGATTTTATCATTTAATCTACGTTATTTTTTGATGGGTTATTCATGACACGAGAAATATTTTGTGGTTTATTTTATCCAAGCTACGGGGGTTTGCTGGTTTCCTTCTAATACAAATATTTTTATTGATAATACCAAAGTTAAAGGTAATTTTTCAATTTACATTTTAAAAACTAGCGGCCGTCTCGGCATCGCACGGGTAGGTGGCCATTTATTTTTTTAAATAAATTCTAGTAATCAATATAGCCTATGTTACTCAGGAATAATGTAGCATTCTAATGGTGAAAGATTTTTTGAAATCGGTCCAGTAGTTTTTGAGTTTATTCGTTACAAACATACAAAAATCCAAAAATGTTCTCTTTATAATATTAGTGTAGATGTAGATAAGCCTCAGCCTCACTTGACAGCCAGTTCTATTCCAGTGTAGGCGTGCTTTACCATCTTCGCCCACACCGACTTAACATCAGGTGAGTAATCAAACTCATAGCCTGTCACAGGTAAAAAAGTATAATCTTATAGTTAAATAATTAGTAAATCATATTTATTTGTTTGCTATATTTATTTATTTATATGGTTATATATTTATGCATAATTTGATATAAATATATACCTACACATAATATGTTTGTTATGATGCGCGCCTACAACCATTTATGTTATATACTGAGGGGATGTCCGGCAGAAAATGCTTTAGCATTAAGTCTTCCGTTTGTACATGTTTTTTTAAGTGTACAATAAAGTATTAAATAAAATAAATAAATATTACACGTTTTATTCGTTTGGTTAAATATGATAGGTAAATAAAAAATATAAAATAAATAATGAACATCATAAGACATTACACACAGCGCCATCTGACCCCAAACTAAACAAAGCTTGTGCTATGGAAGACAGATAACTGATAGAACACTTAAATACTTTTTTAGGTGTACATATTTTATTTATAACGTTTTTCTCTTATAGTAGGTTTGCGATGATACATGCATGTGACATTGTCTATCGAGCCATACCGTATCTGAGAATAGATTTCTTCGATCGATGAAGACTCGTTCGTAGAAACGTGAAACATTGTGTTTTTGCATAGATACAATTTCCAGTTTCTATGAGGAAAACGATTGTTATCATCTTCAAAACAAATAGAAAAAAATTGGGGTGTTGCTGTTGTTGTTGGTCAAACAAGTACACGGCCGTGTGGCCGTGTACTTGTACTTGTTTGTGGTCTATAAAATAAACAATGGTGATACAGATCTAACAAAATTCCTTAACTTGTCATAAATCAAAGGAAATTCACAAAAGACGTTCGAAAAAAAGACGAAGTTATTTTTCTACGAATGAAAATTGTTAGGTTTTCTTTTGAAAATGTATAAAAATATATCGACTGGTTCATAATTTCATTTCGTTAATAAACCTTTTACGTGACACCGACTTCAAACGTTTTAATAACAATTCCGAGTTAAGTGGCGATATCTCAAAGAAAAATTAATTTAATATGAATATGATTAAAATACCGAAATTGCTTCGCAAACCGATTTAAAGGTTGCGTGTGAATCACTGGCAATTCGTTTCAAAGTTCAAGTGTTATAATTGCTTATTTAATATAAGGGTAAAATACCATATTTCTTATTAATATTGAAGTGTGATTATGTGCTAAAAAGTTTATGGTTTGTGTAAAGATGGAGTAAAATTTCTGAATATCGTCTACTTGCGGCGACAGTGCGACATCGCAAAAATTGAAATTAGATTGAAATTTCAATTGACGATCGGTAAAAATGGATTGAGATCGCTTTTTGGGATCGGCCGTAAGTCAATACAAATAAAAATAATAATTAATGGGGGCATTATGAAACAAATAAAAAAATATTTTTGTTTGTTAAACTACTTAGAAATTGTATTAAATAGGTCTTGTAATCAAAGTTGGACCAAGGCTAATTCGAAATAGATAAATATAATTCAAATCCCTTTTCTACAGTATCTCATAATAGGTTTTAACGATGTTATTCTTGAAACCTATTTACAAAGTTTAAATATTTAAAAATTGATAGACACTTCCGAGTAAACTGTTTGAATTGAATCGATTTGCTCAATAATTTATGCTTTCAATTTCTTCGAAACCGAATGCCCTTGTTCTAGGAAACGCCCTTAAAGGTTAAGTCCGGGTCTTCGAATCATAAAAAACTCATCAATTTTCTTTGCAAGGTAGGTAAATGGGGTTAACTAGAGATGGAGTGGTTGTCCGGCATTCAGTCTAGTTTTTAATTTAAGAACCATAAGTATTTTATGGATTTATTTTATTGAAAAAAAAGTATATAATTATTTGTGGTGTATGTAGACCACAAATAACAAGGGTAATAATATAGGTGTTGTTACACCTTTATTTAAGTTTATTTCTTCTGTTTTCTGTATTTTAGTGTGTACAATAAAGAGTTAACAATCAATCAATCAATCACTAAAGAGTTTTTATACTTTTTATTTGTGGCCTGTTATGTTTTGTTTCGTGCGGCTCGCCAAACGTCTTCTGTTAAAAGAGTGTCGATTTGTTAAAAAATAAATGGATTGATAAGAAATGCAATTCTCTGTGTTATTTTTATTAAAATACATATCAGTTCTCCTTTAAGCTAATTTGGTAAAATACTGCTTCAATCGGTGGTTTGGTTTCGATTCCCACCCGGACAAATTATTTACAAAAAAAAACCCATTTAGTGGGTGCACTTAATATCATTAGTTATATTTTCAGTAAATAAAACTCTCTCTCATTTTTAACTCTTCCTTTTAAATAAATATTTAAGTTAAGAATTCTGTGTTTAGGTTTTATATTTTTCATGACGAAATATCTTCTTTTTTTTTCAATGAATATGTTGTACAAACCGTACCAAATTTTTAACGCTTAGCTGCAAGTTGACATTGATTGATTAACTAACTCTTTATTGTTCACACCAACAAACAAACTTACTTAATATAGTGTAGATACTGGCGACCTTATCGTTAAAAGCGATCTCTTTCAGGCAACGTCCAATCAAATATTTCCAATATTGCGTTCCGTTTTACAGTCAATAACAAATGGCGGAAACACTTAGAAAAAGATTAAAGGAAGAAAAAGACGGGGTATGTCAATTACTAGGGTATAAGTACATATAGGGGAATTCATAAATATATCTACCTACATTCCAATAATCACATATCCTAATACATAAAATTTAATAGTAATGATACAAAGTATAGCACTACATTTATACATGTACCTACAGTATTATAGCTTCTATTAAAGTTACTTATGGCAACACATAAGAAATTATTATCGTTCTATCTCTTTTCTCTTTGTTGCCGACTAGATATTAAGTAATCAAATTCTCATTCTGAATTAATATCCGGAATTTTGTCGTTCTTGTTACCGGCTTAATTTGGATCGCTCCATCCCTAGCTATAGAAGTTTGTAAAGAACCTTGAGGTGTTCGAAATTAATGCTTAAAACTTTGATGAAGCCGACACGAAAACGGTTTACAAATTAATCGCTGTACGCCCACTTTGCGCACTTTTAGCGTACGGAAGTAAATATATCTATAGATTAGGTACATTCTGAAAATAGTTTATTTATAGATGTCGAACAACCTTTAATTACTGGTTAGGTAAAGTCACTGTAGGTCGAGTACAAATTTAATTCCCAGAAACAATATCCTATAATGTAGCAAGTTTTTATTCGAAATAAATATTTATTTTTGGCCATAAAGCCCCAATTCGGTATGTAAAGAAAAAAAACTTTACTGATTCCAAAATCATTTCGAAATAGTACATTTCCGTACGATATTTTTACGTTTAAAACTCTGTAAACTATGAGGTGGGGTTTATTTTAATAAAAAACGTAAATCAAACTTTCAATTGATGTCTCATGACGTCACCTCGTCGAGCTACTGTCATAGACTAAAAAAGCAATGGCAAACCAAAACAAAATTTGTCAATGTCAAGTCAACGGCGATCATAATAATCTCTTCAATACACGTACGTCGAGTTGTTTGTCGCTTTATTGATACAAATATCTGGATTATTTTACTTTAAACGTTATTTGGACTCTGATATCGCTTTTATGACATAAGATTTGTTTACTTCATGTCATGAATTGTAAAAACCAAAGACGTGACAGAATGGCTTTACAGATTTAGCCTGCTCGATGGGGCCAATTAAAAAAAACCTTGTTAGTTTTGTTGTCAAAGTTAATCAAATGTGCCAAATGTATTTGTATACTTTTTTGTTTTATATGGCAAAGGCATATTTTACATATTCAGCCTACCTCATGACGTCATAACTATAAAAAGTTTGAAAATGTATTAAAAGTTTCATAAAATAAAGTATACTATCAGAAAAAACATAAAATAAACACAAAAAAAACTTTACATACTGAATTGTGGTCCTGCAACAAAGACAATATACCTACTCATAATATACATACTTGTCATAATGAAACTGGCTCTCAAATGAGACTACCGGGAACCCATCGCTCGGTGCTTGGTAGCAGATTTTCAATGAGGGCTTATTTTGAGGGTTGTAGCCAAGAAAATACCAGCTTGCTATGGTTTCCTTTACCGGCAGCGCAAGCTCAATGTTTGGGTTTGAACTCCCACCCATTAGCGTGTGAACCGACCGCGATAACCACTGAGCCATCATCAATAAAAAAAGTTGTGAATAATTAAGTCTACCTAAGTTATTGATGAAAGAAAAGTAATAATATTTAACAACATACTTGCATTTGACGTCATCTACACTAATTATAAAGAGGAACGATTTGATTTTTTGTTTGTATGTATTGAATAGGCTCCTAAACTACTATGTATTTTCAATATCAGACGTATTGCTAAGAAAGCCGACTGCCTTTTTTTGACACAGCAGAAATAGCCACCTATCCAGTTGCTGTACTTTTGACCATTAAGGTGGATCAATTTCCATACAAATAAATTTTTGCCATTTATGGACAAATGGAGCATAATTTTATAATGAAATTACAGCTACTGACATTTATTTTGGTGTTTATTTACGGTAAATTACTGTTTTATTTATTCAAAAATCATAGATTCATAAATCATTGATAAATTTGATTTTAAAATAAATAAATAAATATCGTAGGACTATACACACAGCGCCATCTGGCCCCAAACTAAGCAGAGCTTGTGTGATGGAAGTCAGATAAGTGATAGAATACATAAATACTTTTTTTTTTTGTAAATACATACTTTTTATATATACAGAACACCCAGACACAGCACAAACATTTGTTTATTCACAAAATGTTTGCCCTGATTGGGAATCGAACCCACGCCCTACAGCTCTCAAGGCAGATATACTACCAACGAGCCAACGGGGCAGTCATTTTATGCCAATAATCTACTGTTTTATTCAAGCAATTGTAATTTACCGCAAATAAAGATCAAAATAAATGCTAGTAGCTGTGATTTCACTGTAAAATTATGCTCCATTTGTCCATAAATGGCAAAAATGTATTTCTATGGAAATCAAACCACTTTAACCTAGTCGGGTTCAGAATCATATAATTTAACGATTTTATACAGTTTCGACCGTATTGTCTACTACATAGTTTTGGTTGTAGCCTCTCGTACTATACTGGAATCAGTCAATCAATAACAACATTGTTATAGGCAAGCCAATATAACAGAGGGTCCCTTATCGACCGATATAGATATCGACATGGACCGATCTAAATAATTGTTTCATCATTAGAATGCTACATTACCACTGAGTGACAGAGGCTATATTTATATTGTTATCGAGTTTTGGTTTCCCGTGCGAAGCCGGGACGGCCCGCTATTACTTTATGTACGTATAAGTCTGCTTATACGTACTGTTAGTCTGCTTTAATTCTAAAACAGTCTGCAAAAAGTCTGGGGTTAGATATTCGTGTATAAAAGCTATATTTATAACCGCAGTAATTAAGATAAGCGTTAATTAATTTTAGCAAAACGTTTAGACTATAAAAGAGTCGGTAAATAATATTTAAATAATTATGTTTATATTCCGAAAATACAGTTGAAAATTTAGCTACAAATGAATACTCAGTAATATTGTAACAGACCTGTTCGTTCATTGGTAGTATTTCATGTAGAAGCTATGAGACGAGCGATACGCGTTCCTGGTGGTAAGAGATACACAAGACTTTGAGTAACAATATAAAGTCCAGGGCATCGCTGCTTTGGCGCTCATTTCTTTGAAACTTTTGATGATTAGTCTCAACAGCCCAGTAATTTCACTACCTACAGTACGCTTAAACCGGAACAGAGTAATGTTTACACACCACTGCTTGGCGGCAGAATATCTGGTACCGTGGTGGTACCTACCTAGACGAAATCTACCACCAAGTAAAACAAAGTCGTTGAAATACATTACATCCGAGCAAAGCCGCAGCGCACCGTTAGTTGTATATACTTATTACTTACTTGTTGGTAGATTTCCTTTGCAGTAAGTCGTCTAGGTACCACTGCAGTACCTAATGTTCTGCCGCCAAGCAGTAGTTGTGTAAGCATTACTGTGTAAGGGTACTACAGCTAGCGAAATTACAGGGCTGTTGAGGCTAACCATCGAAAGTCCCAAAGAAATGAGCGCCAAAGCAGCGATGCCCCGGACTTTGTTTTGCTACTCAAAGTTCCGTGTATCTCTTACCATCAGGAAAGCGTATCGCTCGTTTCATAACTTTTACATTAAAAAAACCTTCGCAATCATTTTCACGTGTCACACTTCATTTAGGCACTACCGGTCCAGCTGTAGAGGGACACGTTCCAGATCAAAAATAATATTCATAGCATCATAAAAAAGAATTATTTATTCGTATTCGTTCCCCGGGCCATTTATTAGCTGGACTGTTTACGGACCAGTGGTGTTCTCTCTTTTTCAATTTAATGTTTGAGCTTTCAATTTTATTTTTTTATCCGTGCGGTATTTTATACCTAGTTTTTTTTTTTTTCTTTGGTTTTGGCGTCGCGTTTTAGCATTTGCCAGTGTCAAGTATTTATATATTTTCAAGTTACAAAAGTTAAATAAGTGTCCTCGTAGCTAGTTATAGTCAAAGTCCAGTCTTAGTCAAGTCCAGTCTGTGTCAGTCAAGTCCAGTCATGCTTTAGTAAAGTAGTGGCGACTTTACAACACGAAAGCACCACGAAAAGTCATGTTTCACTACATTATATCATTTTCCCACACTCACGCATGTAATTCGGCACTTTATGAATAAAAAACCACCATTTTTATGCATAAACACTCGACAAAACACAAGTTTTGGAAAAAAAATACAACGGAGCGACACGACTCTTCCCGCGTTCCCGCCAAAACTCCTATACCTAGTTGTTTACAAGTACATTTCTGTCAGTTATCTGTCTTCCATAGCACAAGCTCTGCTTAGTTTGGGGTCAGATGGCACTGTGTGTAACGTCCTGTGATATTCATTTATTTATTTATTTACATATCATAGCATTCCTACGAGTCCCTTCTCATTATGAGAAGGACGATGCCTTTTTTCATTACCAGTTTGACTGACTTCACACATCTTTGTAAATAGCTTTTATGTGTCGTTTCACATAAAATAGTCTACTCTATAGGCAGCCCGTACACGTTCCGCGCGATCCGCGATCCGCGATCCGCGATCAATGATCGCGATCCAGACTGATCGTGTACGAAGCGGATTGACGGACTGATGCTCCGGATCGCATAATATCTAGAAATTTTGAAATCATGATCGCGGATCGCGGATCGCGGATCGTGATCATGATTGAACGTGTAAGGCGGCCCATAGACTTGGTGGTAGATATCCTTAGCAGGAGGTTGTCTATGTAAGTACCACCGCAGTACCAGATATTCTCCTGCCAAGTTGAGTGTAAACATTACTGTGTTCCGGTTTGAAGGGTACGTCAGCTTGCGAAATTACAGGGCTATTGAAACTAATCATCGAATGTCTCAAAGTAATGAGCAAAACAGCGATGCCCTGGGCTTTATTTTGCTACTCAAAGTTATGTGTACTGCAATAATCACGGACATGCGTTAACTCTTACCATTAGTAGAGCATCTCGTTTGTCTCATAAGCTTTACATAAAAAAAGGCTCATAAATTTGGTATAACAATTTTTATAAAAAATTACAAACAAAGTTTTTTTTACATTACCAACAACATCTATAAATAAATTGTTGGAAAGAGTATCCAAAGCAACGTTAGCAGGATTGTGTCCGCACGGCAATATCACCTTGGCAACGCGATGGACCCGGCATCCGCACGGCAATACTACCTTTGCAACGCGATGGAACCCCCTTTCGCAATACCATTAAATGCTTAGAAATTTTCATTATGTACAGTTATTTTTTAAGACTTTGTGTTGTCAACAAAGTCTCGTGTTAATTTGACTTCATAAGGCGTATACTTTCATCGCTCACTTACTCTATTCAACGTGATGTAAAGCGCTTAAAACCTGATTTACGCAGCGTGGCACAATATGAGCTTTATGTATGTACGTTTATGTTAGCTTGTAATATACAACCTACGAATTGTTGCAAATAAATAACGTGTTACGACCAAAGCTTCTCACTTAGATTTCCTCTGCGTAAGATACAAGATAACACTTTTTTTAACTACATTGTTGGTCTAGGTTTTCTGCATTCTGCCGGTATCGAGTAGTCCATATTATTCAAATCCAATCTTTAGGTAAGCGTACTGCATTTTAGACCGCATCCTGCGCAATATTAGTTAGGGTGTGGTCAACGTAACCAATCTTGAATTAAAAAAAAAAGTGTTTTAAGTTTATTTATTCATTCGCGGAAAGAGTCGTGTCGCCCCGTTGTATTTTTTCCAAAACTAGTGTTTTTCGAGTGTCTATGCATAAAAATGGTGGTATTTTATTCAAAGTGCCTAATTAGAAGCGCGAGTGTGTGATAATGATAAAATGTGGTGAAACATAATTTGTTGGTGATGATTAGGTGTGGTCGAAGATGGTAAAGCACACCTAGCCTGGAATGGAACTGCTAGCTGCAAGCTTATAGTAAAGTCGCCACTACTTTACTAAAGCATGACTGGACATGACTGACACGGACTGGACTTGACCAAGACTGGACTTCGATTGTAATTTAGCTACAAGGCAACTTATTTAACTTATGAAACTTGAAAATATAAACCACTTGACACTGGCAAATGCTCAAAACGCGACGCGAAGACCAAAGAAAAAAAAACCAGTAATTAAATTTTCTTTTTCTGTATTGCCTCCCACTATGGAAGCAAATTTAAGCACGTTTATTTGCGTCAGCATAAGGAAATCCTCATTATCATTCTTATATATGCTTAGTCTTATTCGAAATAACAAATAAAATTGAGCATAAAATAAAAACCCCCTAAATTTCCTCCGGCCAAAAAAACTGGCCGAATTAAATTGGCCGTATTTTGTACAAATCCGTTTGTTACAAAACAGAAAAAAAACGGACAGAAATAAGGAAGAAAGGAACGATAAGAAAAAAATCGAGCAAGGGACGGGATTACGCCGCTACACCTAGCGTTTCCTTGTACGTAGGTTATAGTAGGGTCACCATTTATTATTTATTTATTTATTATTTATTTATTGTTTCTAGACTAAAACGGCACAGTATGCCAATTACAATAGTCCTTAAGATAATATTAAAATAGGTATTCATGATTTCGACGTAAGTTTTTTGTACGACTGCGTAAAAAAGAAGTGCACTGTTTTCAGGGTTCATGTTTGTATGTGTGTGAGTTTCTTTATTCCACCATAACTTTAATAGATTTAGGTGTATGGGGTATAGTTAAAATCCTTACACCATCTCAGCTATAATTTTGTATAAAAATGTTTTTTTTTCACGCAGATGAACACTCGTTTATGTAAATTTATCAATCAATTCCGATGTCAGTCAACAAACTTTGTGTCAGTTGAGTCAAAGGTTGCGCCTTACTGCGAATTTAAGGTTCCACACCAACTTCTACTTTACCTACACTGAATTTCGGTTATAGAAATTTCTGCTAGAGTCTGTGTTCCCTGAAAGGATCAATATGAAGGTCTTTAAATTATTAGTAAACATCTTCTATATGAGTATTTATTCTAGGCGTGCTCCATCTTAGAGCGCACTATTGCTTCACATAATGCAGCGTATGGTCAGACGTGAACTGACTGTGAGGATTAAAAGAAATAACATCATCATCATCAGCCTTTCGTGGTCCACTGCTGGATATAGGCCTCTCCCAAGACACGCCACTCAGCCCGATTCGGCTTGCTTGCTTTTGGTTTCCATCGGCATGCTTTTCGCTTCCATCCACCGCCAGATGTCCTACGTATATCGTCACTCAAAATAAATAACATTCCTTATTAATTCAGCTGATCTTTGACCATTACAATCATGGATACAGAACAGATAATGATTTTGATTATGCTGCTATATAATATACTAGCAGACGCCTCGTGGTTTCGCTCGAGTAGTTTCCGTTCCCGTGGGAATACAGGGATAAAAAGTAAACGGTGAAACGGTTCCCAACGGTGAAAGAATTTTTGAAATCAGTCCAGTAGTTTCGGAGCCTATTCAATACAAACAAACAATCAAATCTTTCCTTTTTGTATATTAGTTTGAATTGATTGTGTCCTATAATAAGCCTCAGTATTATGGTCACATCATCGCGTTTCGTAACTCGCCTATCTACGCATACTTGTTGTTCACAACACGTTCTGAAGTAAAAGAATTTCGGATACGATGCGGGTATTTATAATTGAACCAAACGTTTCCTGATAGCCCCTGTTAGCTTATTTGGTAGGAATCTTGCTTCATATTCTTCGTGAAAGTTTGATTCCTACCCATGACAAACACATTTTGGTTTGTTCTGTTTCAAAAAATCATTTTTTTTTAAACAAAAAAATGTTTTTGTTTCTGACTGAATTGTTTGTTTGAATGACTGAAGTGTTGTTTTTGTTTTAGATTGTAATACATGCCGTCTTCGCATAATTGCTGTGACACTTATCTTGAAATTTTGTAATTTGGTAATTATTTTTTTTATGCATTGCGTGTTTTGATGTATTTTGGTTTACACTGTGTTGCCGGACTTTTTAAATAAATAAATAAATAAGTCTTTAATTTTTTGTGGTATACCACGTTCAGTCCAGTCTGTCCTACAGTTTGCTAGGAAGAGATAAGACCGCCCCGCCACTCGTAGCAGCAACTTATAAGGTTCTTGTCTGAATAATGTTTAATTATTTTTCTCTTTAATTTATATCTGTATATTTGTAAGCATTTTACAAAGGCCTCATAGCAAGTCCACAATACGGGTTTCCGTCCCTGCAATACAATTGACACGGCACCTCACGTCGATACCAAATGCTAAGAAGTTTTGTGACAGTTTCTATAGTACAAGCTTTACTTAGTTAGTGGCTAGACGACTATGAATGAAATGTCTACCCGATATCTATTTATAGCAAAACGTACTGTTATTTGTGTAAATGTAACCGGTATTTAGTTTTTGGGATAGTTACCAAAGCCAAGAAGTGGTATAAATATTTGAGTGGTACAAAATAGGTATAAATCAATATCATATTATAATGATTTACGTACGTTTAACCTTAACCAAAATTTCTCGCTTAATTCATTCATGGATTCATTGTTCTGTGTTTATTTATTTATTTATTTTATTTGGGTGTTATGTATTTATTAGTTTTTGTAAATACATAGGTATTTACAAAAAAAATAGTATTAAGTATTCTATCAGTTATCTGAGTTCCATAGCACAAGCTTTGCTTGGTTTGGGGTCAGATGGCGCTGTGTGTAATGTTCTACGATATTTATTTTATTTATTCATTAAGCTGCCGGTGAAGGAAACCATAGCATGGTGGTAGGGTTTTAGTACTCGGCTGGCTAGCTACCAACCTCAAGTTGAAAGTTTGCCGTCAAGCACCTAACGGTCTGTTCCGGCTGTCTCACTCGAGAGCCAGTTATATTCCAGGCTAGGTGTGCTTTACCATCTTCGACCACACCGTCACTTAACATCAGGCGAACTGTAAACAAATAGCTTGTCAACCATAAAAAAAAAAAAATTATACGCTCGGAATTGTGTATAATACAGACAATATACCAACGTATCTTAACGATCTCAAAAAGTCTTTAGCAAAAAAATGGTTTTATTTTTAATTTAATGAAACTATAAATTTTTGACTATGATTTTTGATTATGACTTTTACAGATGATTGTCGGAGAGATACTGGCAAACTTTTTGAAATCCAGATCGGTAGTTGACGGTATGAAATCATGATGACAAATGAGTTGATGAAATAAAAATAACTAGCGGACGCCTCGCGGTTTCACCCGCGTAGTTTCCGTTCCCGTAGGAATACAGGGATAAAAAGTAGTCCATGTCACCTGGAGATAGTGTAGCTTTCCAACGGTGAAAGAATTTTTGAAATCGGTCCGGTAGTTTCGGAGCCTATTCAATACAAACAAACAATGAAAGCTTTATAATATGTATTACAGATAGATAGATAGATAAATAGATAGATAGATAATAATTAGCATCATATAAATAAAGTTAAAACAACTCCCCAAAAACTAGTACGACCTAGTCCTTATCAAAACACGGCCGTGTTTCTGAAGTAAGTCCATTTCATTACACCAAAATTATAAAGTTAACGCAAATATTGTTTGTAAAAGTTAATGTTTTTGAAAGCTTGTTACTTCGGGCAATTGTGTTGAAATTCTAATTACAAAATCAGGAGATGTTAAAACTTGCGAGGTATGTTAACAATACCAACCAACTGACCGAGTGATTTTCACTATAATTATAATTATTTATTGTATTTTTTTAAGACCGCTTATTTTGACTCTGTATTTTATATGTAATGTAATATTTGACAGCAAAAAAAATGGACATTTTATTTTATTTGTGAATTAATTGTAGAACATACCTACTTACTCATAATTATTTACATAATTTAATTTTTTATTCTCAATGATTCTTATGTATAATTGATTATTGTTTGATAACTTCGATCAAGTTATCATAATAAGGAAGATAATAATACATTATTGTCGGTTTAATATGATAAAAGAAAATTGATTTTCCTGGAAGCTGTTAATAGCTAAAATCAAACAGGGAAGGAATTTAGGCAAATTAATTTATTGTTGTTTTTTAATGTACCTTCCTGGAAAATATCTGTTTACCGTGTTTAGTCTATAAGTCAGTCTACTGTTATAAAAAAGTAAGATTTGATTGTTCGTTTGTTTGTAATGAATAGGCTCCGAAACTACTGGAACCATTTCAAAAATTCTTTCACCGTTGGGAAGCTACATTATCCCCGGGTGAGGCTACTTTCAATCCCTGTATTCCCACGGGAACGGGAACTACGCGGGTGAAATCGCGAAGCGTCCGCTAGTAAATTAATAAATAGGTTAGCGTTTAATCACATTCTTGCCTGACGTTAAGAGAAGATGTGGTCTACAATGGAGCAAGCTCGCTTAGAGGAAACCGATTCACTTGAATTCAAATTCAAATTCAAATTCAAATTCAAATGTTTTATTTGCATAAATAGGTACAGTCAGGTCGAAAATAAAATATAAAGGCATCCCAATATTCAGCCTTCACAAGGCGTGCAAAATTAAAAATAAAAATAAATTTACAGAGAATAAAATAAATGTCAAAGAGAAATTCACAATGTCAAATTTAAAAAAAATATATATACTGTCACAAATTATTACCAATTATTATTATTATTAACATTTAAACATTTTTGTCAATTAAAAAATCACAACAGTGAACTTAATGAATTATGACTCAATTTTTCACGATATCAGAGTGATTGTGCCCATAATCAATGTTATTTGTTTATTGACTTAGAAACACCAAATTAAACTAACAGTACATCAAATAATACTTACACTTACTTACTTGCTTACCTAGTTATTTCGTAAATTAATATTTTTTTTTTCTTTATTGTAATCTTCTGACTTCTGAAATTACAGCTAAAAATTATAAGACACATTCAAGTCATTTTGGACTATACTATTTACACTCGACGACACAGTATAAATAAGTGTTACCTTAGACTAATGAAGAAATTTATGTAGGCATCTAGATGAAAGCAGAAACTGCATTGCAAGTGACTGGCCGAAATTGATATTGCTACATTATCACCAAAAGTTTGCGAGCCCTTTGAGAGAATCCTGATATTGAAGTCGATGCCAGTTGACAAACTTTCGAGACGAAGTTACTGATTAATAATCTCTTTGTGTAAATCGTTGCTTTGTCTAGAGAAATGTTTTGAAAACGAGCTTTTTGAGGCTTTGTGAGTTAATTTGATTTTGGCCGTGTTGAGACGTCTTTGGAGATTCAGTACTTTGCAAAGCTGTGAAAATAATGTATTTAGTGGTCGTTTTTCAGAGAATTAAGGTCAGTAAAATAATTGTAGTTCAGTATATTATTCTTGTCTTTGTGGTAGATTTCCTTAGCAGGAGGTCGTCTAGGTATTTACTATCGTAATGTAAAACACTTTACAGAACCAAACGATTTCAGTTAAGGGTCCGGTTTTAAAATATTAAATACTTTACTACAATACGTACAAAACAAAATATAACAAAAAAAAATACAAATATTTTATTGATAACACCAATGTTACAAGTTAATTAAAAATTTCAAATATGTATGTTTTATATGAGTTTTAAAACGCTAATTACCACGTCAATTAATAAAAAACACACAAAAATGTAAAAACCCCGTCAAAATAATAATATAAAGTTAACGAAGAAATTTAATCAAGGTCAAAAAAGTTTCCCTACACGAATAAAATTACGTACTTACGTAATAAAAAAAAATCTAAAACTGGTCCCACCCAAAAACAATGAACACTAATTTTATAAATTAAATACCGCAACGTAAAAATTAAAACGTAACAAGAGAATATGAAAGTGTGCCCTCGTGACAGTATTCATTAAATTTCATGAAAGCCCGAGTGAGACAATAGACGAGTTTGTAAAACTCCGGCTTAACACGTTCAATAAACCGGGGTTGAAAAGCACAGAATCTACACTACACCACTACACCACATACACTACACCAGTAACTCGTGTAGTTATGATATTATTATCTACGTTATTTATTTCTTTCTTATTTTTTTATAAATACTTAAAAACTAGGGTGCCACCGGCAGCGGGGCAGGGCTCAAGCTGCCGGTGGTTAGGGCTGCAGAGTGAGGAACCTCCTCAAAATACGCGCCATGTCAAGGACCACTGCCTTTTGAAGCTGACCCTTGACCCAACCGTTTAGTGAGAGTCTCTTAAGATGTTGCTCGAGACTCTTCGCTATAAGACCGTTTACCGTGACAACTATCGGGACAATGATCGGATATTATTATTATTTTATGAAAGTCTTGCGCGCCTAATTTTTTTTTTTTTTATGTCAAATGTAATGAGACGTACGAGACGTTCTCCTGATGGTAAGAGATAACGCCTGTCCATGACCATCGCAGCGATACACTGAACTTTGAGTAGCAAAACAAAGTCCAGGGCATCGCTGCTTTGGCGCTCATTACTCGTAAGTTATTAAAAAAAAAAAAATGTCAAACATAAAATATGCTCTGGTACTGGGAAGTTTAATTTTTATAGTTTCTATCTATCTACCTAAACACCCAGAACAAACATACAAACATACAAACTTAGGCTCGACTTTGAAGTTTTCTTACTGCAACCTTTGCTATATTTACAAGTCTAGTAGAAAGAAAATGAATGAGGCCTTGGGTGATAATGACCGTGTATTTATATTAGTTAGATCTGTGGCCTTATTTTAGTTTGTGGGGCGTTCTTTTTAATTATCTGTTGTAATTAGATTTTGAGGAAAATATTAACGAAATATGTTTTGTGGAGCGACATTGTGGGAAAAAGAAAACTATTTTAGTGAGGTTTTGTCGAGAACGCGGAAAGAGTGGTGTTGACCCATTGATTTTTTTTCCATAACTAGTGTTTATGTATAATAATAGTGGTGTTTTCATAAAGTACTGAATACAAGTACGATTTCGGAAAAATGATATGTGGTGAAACATGATTTTTTATGTTGCTTCCAAATTTCGTTCAGCTCCGTTCAGCCGTCTTTGCGTGATCGAGTAACAAATATCATAACATACAAACTTTCTCATTTACATTATTAGTAGGATAGACTTACGGTTGACCGCTGCCCCGTCTTACCTGATGTTAAGTGATCATGCTGTCTAAAAATGGAGCACGCTTGTCTAGTACTTGGTGGTAGATCTCCTGAGCAGGAGGTCGTCTAGGTAGGTACCACCGCAGTACCAGATACTCCTGTGTTACGGTTTGAAGGGTAGCTAGCGAAATTACTGGGCTGTTGAGACTAAACATCGAGAGTCTCAAAGTAATGAGCACCAAAGCAGCGATGCCCTGGACTTTATTATATTTGGTACTCAAAGTTCTGTGTATCGCTGCACAGATTACCTCTTACCATCAGGAGAGCGTCTCGTTCGTCTCATTACTTTTTACATTAATAAAATAGTAGCTATCAATTCACTCACGACTCCGAAGATGACACGAAGACCCTCAGATTTTTCCAAGGCAGAGCGTTCTAATTTTAGCGGTTTACAATAGATTCAAAGTGAAAGAGAAAATAATGTATCTACAGCAGTCCAGTCAGAGAACTTCTACGAAAATATCTCTGTTAACAAAACTAATTTCGCAAATGCAGAACGGTATGTTAATATGATGAAAACTGCCAAAAGCAACTCTACGGGTTGGGTAACACCAGTAACTGGTGTTTGCCTCGGAGTTACACTGGAATATCCAATTAGCCGAAACAAAAGTCCACACTTACGTAATTTGAAGTACACGCAGCTATAAATACTATTTTCAACAAGTTCTATGATTCAATGTCACGGAATGTCTATGTCGAATGTCTTGAAAATACGCAATGTCAATTGAGTATTTTCAAATTTTATTGACACAGGTAGGTTTCGTAGCAATGATAGCTCAGTACTTAGCGAGGTTGATTCCAACAATGAACTTGAGCTGCCGGTGAAGGAAAACATCGTAAGGAAACCTTAGCATGGTGGTAAGGACTTTCTAGTTTACTTGACTGGCTAGCCCACCACAAGTTGAAAATCTGCCGCCAAGCATCGAACGGTGTGTTTCAGCAGCCTCACTCGAGAGCCACTTCCATTCCAGGCTATGTGTGCTTTACCATCTTTGACACCTTCACTTAACAACAGGTGAGCTGTGGTCAAACACCTAGCCTGACAAACATAAAAAAAGAACTAACAGATAAATATAACACAAAAAAAATTAACACAAATAATGAAAAGAAAGGAAGAAAGATATCAATTTTATATCACAAACCGGCCTCAACTCACGCTCAGTTCGCCACCACAAGCCGCGGTATTGTAAACGAGCCTAATCATCACCGTAATCCGCGTTTATTTAGAGCTTGACTAACTACTAAGAGTTTTCTAAAATCAATAACTCATGTTTGTTATATCTACGTATGTCGTCAATTGACATTTCACCGACGGAATTACCAATTTACTCTGTTTGTTCCGAGTTTCCAACTGAAATTGGCCTCAGTTTGTCACAAAAATTTGGTATTTATGTTTGTTGACTTTTAATAATTTGTTATAGATAGGTATCTTTTTGATCGCTCCGGGTTCACTCGCGTTAAAAATGAAATCTACATCTATTTACATACATGAAAAGTAGCAAAAATATAATTAATATGGTACCTACAACAAAACACAACACAATAATTATTGTCAAATTAAAAGTTGACAAAGGTAACAGATCCGGGTGTCTGTTGTAAAAATTAAATTGAAAAAAATTGTAAAAATGACGTCTTTATTAATTAGATTTGGACGTATTAACTCGACCATGCAAAAATGGCTGAACGGTTTTGACGACATCTGGTGATGAATTGTGGTAGTATCCGCTATTTAAATCCGCTAACCGCTAACAGGTGGCGTTAGGAGAGTTAAACGTCCGTGAATAACTTCGAGGAAATTTTGCCACTGAAGAATCATATTTAGTTGAATCATGAAGTAGAAATACTTCATGATTCAACTAAACAATAAATAAATAAGACAAACAATAAATGTTTATAAATGCCCTAAAACAATTAACATTCAGTAGAATATCTAGAATATTGGAAATAATCTAGGCTAAAATTATTGTCACATCTACAATTATTATTCCAGATTCCTCGAAGCGAACGGCGAAGCAATAAAATTTAATGCCAAGGGCAGGTCTGTGTTGTACGAATGGATATTAATTTCTAAAAATGTTTGTCTTTTTTATAAGATAGATAAATAATGCTTCGTTACTTGAAGTGCTTTTTTTATTACTAGTTGCGTTCCATGGTTTCATCTGCGTTTTCTGAAATTAAAACTGGTCTGTGTTATAAAACACTAAACTATAATTGTAATATAGTAAACCCGACTTTTCATGTTGCTTCCAAAGCTCCATCGATGCTTATTAACTTCGCCACTGGACTTGACTAAGACTGGGCTTTGACTGTAACTAAAGGATGTTAAGGTGGTTCGATTTCCATACAAATATTTTTTCCCCATTTATGGACAAATGGAGCATAATTTTACAGTGAAATCACGACTACTATTCTATTCAAGCTATTCTATTCTAATCTACTGTTTTATTCAATAAATTGTGATTTAAGAACAACGACCAAAATAAATGCCAGTAGCTGTGATTTCACTGTATATTTATGCTTCATTTGTCCATAAATGGGGAAAAATTATTTGTATGGAAATCGAACCACCTTAAGCATAAATAGCACAACCGAAGTACATATAAAGATTAGGCATTAAGGACACCGCATCCATTTGTCGACAAATTATACAAAAAAAAAAGAAAAAAATACGTACCTTGAAGTTGTATAAGCATATCCCATTCCCTGTAGACTAAGCGATGTTTTGATCCCATACTAGTTAAGTGGAAAACAGCGCTTGGTATAAAGTAGTGGCTTATGAATAAAATAATTTTATGTTTATTTTCTTTTTTGGCTTAGAGATATTAGATACTTATTATCAGCACAAAGGGAAAGACTCGGGCGGTTTAGCAAAAAATATATTCCAATTTTTCTATGTGGGTATATTGTTATGTAAACAATTTTTTGGCGTTCCATTTTTAGATCTTACCTTTTCTTTTATTTCACTGTTTCCAATATTCGAGATTTTCATTTTGTAACATTTTATACCGAATGATTTTATTTGACTCCTGAATGTTTTATCGAATCAAAATAATATGTACTTAGAATAATTTCTTTTACGATTGTTGTTTTTTTTTTAAGTTGACCACAGTTGTTAAGCTGACATTGTGGTCGAAGATAGTAAACACGTCTAGGCTGAAATGGAACTAGCTCTCGAGTGAATCTACTGGAACACACCGTTAGGTGCTTAACGACAGATTTTCAACTTGGTACTAGAAAGCTATAGCAATATAATCACCATGCTATGGTATCTTCACGATGTTTTTTTTTTACCACAGCTCGGCGTGTAAACTTTCCACACTAACCAGCTAACCACTGAGCTATCATCGCTATAAATTATTTTTATGCGATATCGCAATTTGAGATAATCGAACTCCTCCTGAGGTTCTAAGTGTCTGCCCAAAAAACTTTGTAAAACAAGTCAAAGTCATAGACAAGACATTAAAGCATTGGCATTGTGATTAGTTTGAGACACTTTATGACGATTGATTTTTAATTTTGTTTAAATTTAAAAATGGTTGTGCTTCATCTATAAAATGCCTTTTTGTGTTGTTTCAAAAACTGTGTTGAAGCTTTTGGTAAAAATGCTATTACTTTACTTTGACTTACTCTTAATTTCTGTGACTTAGACTATCACTCATACTTATTTCAATTAATTGTGAATGAAATACTTTGGAAATATTGCGTTGCTTTAACAGTAGGAAAATGCATACAACGCGAAGCCAAATAAAAAATTGCCACTGTATTAAAAGTTACGTAACGTACTCTTAATAACAATTAATTAATTATAAGCTTTCACATAATTAAGTTGCAGGCTGGCGACGAGCCTAATTTACCTTTTGAATTAATACCAACGTTGGCAAAATTGCCGTATAGGGATCAATTTGCATTAACAAATAGGCAAAATATCGAAAAAGCAATATTAGGTATTTGACATGTCCGTTCATCGTTGTTTAGTGATACCTATCATGACGAAGAGTTAATAAATGTTTAGTATAATGTTCCGGAAATAACAAGCCAAATGGGCACACATAAGCGCAAGCCGCAACTACAGTGTAGGTAATGCAATAGGTTTCAATATTAGATTAAATCTGAAAAAAAAATATATTTACAATATTTTTTTTCAGGTTTAATTGTCAAAAGCTAACCACCCGACAAAATAAAAGCACGGAAAGTTACTTTTTTAGATAGTTTTTAATAATAAATTTACGTCAGCTCACCTGATGTTAAGTGAAGATGCAGTCGACGCTAGACATGATGACTAGATTTTGTTGTTATATAAATGGAATTTATATAACAACAAAATATTTATACTAAGGTACAAAAGGTGGTTTTATAGCTAGAACCGATCTCTACCGGGCAAATTTGTTGACAACGGGTTCAAGTGTAATGAAGAATTTATTTTGTCATAATTGCAGTCCCTAGATAAGTTCAGGTGTGGACGTAAATGTGAAAACTGGATTCGCGTGCACCGCAAATTATTATTAAATGCACACTACAATTCAACGCAATAAACTATGGCCAATTTCCAAACGAAGCTGAATTTGATTTGTATTGAAATAATCGTTCATTATAAACTAAATTTAGCTTATGAAATTTCGAATTATTTTTATTTATAACGAGATGATAATAGTTTACTAGATCGCTATGTCGTAGATTTCCTTACCAAGAGATCGTCTAGGTAGGTACTACCGCAATATTAGATATTTTGGCGTCAAGAAATAGTGTGTAAACATTACTGTGTATATATTTTGCAGTTATTTGAATATAAAAAAAAACATTAAATTGTGTAACAAACTTTCGTCCTTAAGCTATTTTTAGATCCTGGTCAGTCAGTAAGCTATTTTTAGATCCTGGCTCCCTGAAAGACATCGCTTTTAGCGATAAGGCTTACCACTCGTGACACGAGTTCACAGAGTTCTTTTGTTCTCTGTAAAAAAATATTTAGATAGATAGATAGATAGAACTTTTTATTGTGCACACCATAAACAGAAAAAAGTACAGAGAACAATCCAACCTTATGAACCACAAGTGGCGCCTTTATCGCAAAGAGTGATCCTCTTCCAGGCAACCAAGAAAAGAAAAAACACGATAGATGACATAAGAAACAGACAGGCGATGCAACACTAACAAGAAAAATAAAACATTATAGTAAGTATATAAAATAATAATAATAGTCTTATAGCGACGAGTCTCTACCAACATCGTAAGAGACTCTCGCTAGACGGTTGGGTCAAGGGTCAGCTTCAAAAGGCAGTGATCCTTGACACGGCGAGCATTGTGAGGATGTTCCTCACGTTGCAGCCCTAACCACCGGCAACTTGAGCCCTGCCCCGCTGCCGGCGGCACCCTAGTTTTTAAGTTTTTTAGATTATTTATGTTTTATATGTACCTAATGTAAAAAAAATAAAAATTAAGAATCTAATAAATACCAAGTATAATAATAACAATATGTATTTCTGGTGTGCAAAATAATGCTGTGTCTATCGCTAGACTTTATTTACATTTCAAACTTTAGGTAAAGAAAGTCTCTAACTTAGACCGCAGCCATTCGTTTTCGGCATAAAGCAAGGTACACATTGACGATATGATGAAGCGCCCTCGTCTAAACCAGACGCAATATCCATCGTGGAAACTCCGCCCCTAGGTGCCTACTTTATACCCATACATCATCATTTGTATACTTTGAAACAGTAGCTAAGTTTGCTTGTATTGGAATCAGCAAAGTTAATAAAAAGTGGTTGCGTGTATATATAACCTTGAAACAGTATTAGGGACAAACACACACTGAAACATATTAGTCTAAATCAACTTGTAATAATAAAGAACTGGGTCTTAGGTTTCATTTTAGATATACCAAATTCCTCAGCAAATTAGAACTTTTTTTTTTAATGTAAAAAGTAATGAGACGAACAAGACGCCCTCCTGATGGTAAGAGATAACGCCTGTCCACGGCCATTGCAGCGATACACAGAACTTTGAGGAACAGAACAAAGTCCAGGGCATCGCTGCTTTGGCGCTCATTACTTTGAGACTTTCGATGGTTAGTCTCAACAGCCCAGTAATTTCGCTAGCTGCAGTACCCTTTAAACCGGAACACAGACTACACACTACTGCTTAGCGGTAGAATAACTGGTACTGCGGTGGTACCTACCTAGACGATCTCCTGCTAAGGAAATCTATCTACCACCAGATTTCAATTCAGCCGATTTCAACTTGACTAACTAACCAGCTGAGTACTAGAAAGTACCCTAGAAGCATGCTATGGGTTTCTCACGATGTTTTCCTTCACCAGCAGCTCAAGCTTGTGTACCATCATCAACTTTCCACCTTTGTAACAGAGTATCAAAGTTGTTGGGGCCTCAGGCTGTTTAGTGGGTTCTACTTTGATGAATAATTCGTCTGTGTCCATTAGATTTTGATAGAAAAACTAATAATGCTTTATGTCTTCATACAAACATCGTTTTCCAAAACCAAGGTACTGTCAGTTAATCTACTGTTCAGCCTTCATTTCGCTGAGGCCTTGAAATGTTTCTTGTTCTTCCAGCTTTTATTATGGAAAGAATGATTGATAATGTTTTTTATCGTTTATTATCTTTGAATTTATTAGGTTTTGTGCATTGAACATTGCGTTTTTGGAACCGGAAGCATACTTTACGATTTATAAGGACATGAATTCTGTATACTTTACCTATTGTTTGATAGCTCAGGTAGAATTTATGTGCGCAAAAGTGACTTGTATGTTTACAGCCAACGCTAAACTAATAAGGGTAATAAGGTACTTTACATAACACATTTCTAGCAATAAAATCTTGTCATTATTTTAATTCGATATTTTTAATTTATGTAATGTCAACAATTAAAACTAAGATACATACTTTAAAATATTTTATTACAATTATCACATTATAATTATCTGAAATTAATTTGGTAAGAACTTCTTGATTGTTTGTTTGTTTGTATTGAATAGGCTCCAAAACTACTGGACCGATTTCAAAAAATATTTTACCGTTGGGAAGCTACACTATCCTTGGGTAATATAGGCTAGTTTTTATCCCTGTATTTCCACGGGAACGGGAACTACGTGGGTGAAACCGCGAGGCGTCTGCGAGTATACAATAAATTTAATCGAATTGAATTGAAAAAAGGGTTGTGTACGCTGACCACAAGTACCCTAAGTGTAGTGTAACCTAACCTAACCCTCTAACCTAAGTTCTGGAGTGCAGACCATGAACCGGCAAGCGCAGCGTAGGGCGTCCACCCACAAGGTGGACAGACGACCTCATAAAGACCGCAGGAACGCGCTGGACGCGAACCGCTTCCAACAGGTCTTTGTGGAAGTCAATGGGGGAGGCCTATGCTCAGCAGTGGACGTCCTACGGCTGAAATGATGATGATGACGTTGACCACTATAATTAGAAACTTTGAGTAACTTTTACGTTCTTAACACAACACATTCCTATTGTATGGCGAGACAACATTAATGCGGCGAGTTCTAAACAGACCACTGACAAGATACTAACAAACCCAGACAAGCCTATAAAGCGCTGAAACTCCTCTACAATGACATACCGCCACAGTATTTATACACTTCAGTAACTCTACTGCGGTACGCAACAAAAGCTGTAAAAATTAAATATTACTGTGTCTAGATTTGCTGGCAAAATGACGGGGCTATTGAGACTAACCATCGAAAGTCTGAAAGTAATGAGCGCCAAAGCAATGACGGATTGAACTTTGTTACTCAAATTTCTATGTATCGCTGCAATAAATAAATAATAATAATAAATATCATAGGACATTACACACAGCGCTATCTGACCCCAAACTAAGCAGAGCTTGTGCTATGGAAGACAGATAACTGATAGAATACTTAAATAGAAAACTTTAAAAAAGAAACTGCTCAGAAAGGTCACCGCGAAAAGCGATGATGACGCAACCCACGATGAAGCTCGAGAATTTCCCTGCTGCTTTTGTTATGCCATACAGTGACAATGACTATAACTTCACAGGGGCAGGACAAAAACTTCAGGCAAGCGGTAAAACTTGCTTAGTTGTGGGAACAAAAACACTGACCGTAATAAACCCAGAGTTTTGTTAAGGTCACTTTGTTTTAGACAAGTTAGTATTGTTTGGGTGCCATTAAATACTAATAGAGTTGTCGAAGTTTTTCGAAACGGAAAAACACAAAGTATTTTTATAGTGTAATTTAAAAAAATCTTCTATTTATGCTTATGCTTTTATGCTTTCGTCGAAAACAATTCGTCGAATTACAATTCGTCGAAAACACGATTCGACGAGGGCACAATTCAATTCAAACAATTCGTCGAATCACTGTTTGAACACAACTCACCTAATGTTATAGTGTAGTCGAAGATGGTAAAGCTCACCAGCTAGCCTGGAATAGAACTGGTTCTTATGTGCCGGTTTCCGTCTGCGGAAAATTGTGATTGTTAGAAAAAATGTAATACGAATTTTCCGCTCACGTATTGTGGTTCTATTATGGTCTTGACTGCTGTTTAAGTTTACCTAAAATTACTTTATTATTTTTTTATTCCAATTTAAAATATCTATAATATGGGATAATTAAACAAGTCATACCATATAAAGTTTAGAGGAGGCGTCAGGTGACCAGAATGCTGGCATGTACTTTGGTCAAAAGCTTGGCATTGACAACCAGCGTGGCAATGCTGCCGGCATTCTGGCCACATATCCTTCCTCTGACGGACTATTAGATCAAGTTTTTTCTATAAATTTGTAAATAGTATTTATTTAAGATGTTTTACTAATTTTATTATTTAATAAAAATCCACCGTTCAAAGTCCACCGATTAAATATTTAATTCTATGAAAAACAACAACCTACTTACGCACCTAAATAAATAGGTACGTTGAAATAGTAATAATCATAGAATTGTTAAAAAAGTAAGGTTAAAAATAAAACGTTCCCGTAAATATTATAAACTTTCCCTTTTTGCAAGTTTTCGCCAATTAGCTTAAAGATTAACGTACCCTCACCTTGAATAAGCCTTAAAGAAGTTAAGACAGCAAAGGTACTCGCTCTTATGCCAAATTTACATAGGACGAGTTTGTATGCAAGTTGGAGAACCAGTACGAAAAATTGGAAGTTTACCAATATCATATATACCTACCTATTGTAGTAAAATAAGTATAAACTTACAATACTCATGACGCACAGTGTGATTTTTTCGTTATTGGACGAGTGCTTACGTGCTAAACTCGCATTAGCGTATGAGCGCATTAGCGCATCAGCGCGTTAGCAAGTTTAAGCATTGCTTAAGGTATATTTAATGTATTTCCGATTATAAGTCATTCTGATTACATAAAAGCGAAGAGCCAATGTAACTTAATGCAATAATTTCAATTATGTATCCGAAACTATATTTTATCCGATTATCAATTTGGATGAAATTCAGATTTTTAACGATATTTGGGTAGTTCAACTAGCAGGCTTTTGTAATTTAGAATTTATTTGATAATTGATTTTTTTCTTGATTGATTTCTTTTTTACATAAATCCTGAGCTTTAAGTAATTCTCTACTGTAGGTCAGTAGCTATTACAATGTAAGCGAGGCACGTTTTTAAGGTAGGTACTGCGGTAAAGGGTCAAAGGTTAGGCACTTGGCCTTGGCATTAATGAGACCCCTTTACCCAAGTGGAGTACAATTTGGCATCTCAAGAGATTTAAGTGTTCCGAAGCGTATTAAATTTGGAAAAATGGGTTGAAAATAAAAAAGTTCATTACGATTTTTCAAATTCAACCTTAGTGGTAATTTTGTTCGATGTAAAAATGTATACTTGGTGTTAAGTCATCTTAGCAGATGGTTAGGTTTATCTAGTTAGGTACTACCGCAGTACTAGATATTCTGCCGCCAAGCAGTAATGCGTAAACATTACTGTGTTTTGGTTTGAAGGAATTACAGGGTTGTTGAAACTAACCATCGAACGTCTGAAAGTAATGAACACCAAAGTAGTAAGAATTATGTGACCGCTGCAATGGTCATCAAAAAGCGTCATCTCTTATCATCGAGAGAGCGTCTCATTCGTCTCATTACCATTACATAAAAATAACATTATTTTATTTTCGATATTATTCTCTACCATAAAAAAACTTCACAGAATAAAAAAAAAGATTAGTGTTACAAACAAGTGACTGTGTGTGAAAAATGGTGAACGTTCCTTGACTGAAAGCTTAGATAAAGTAACATTTGATACATTCAAAAACCTTAATACAGAAAAGTCCAAAATTTAAGGGATTGACATAAAGTGCACACGTGAGATATAGACAGGTTATGTCGATCCCGTACATTCTTTAATTTTCTATTAGCGTTATCGCTAATCGAATGTCACTTAGTCTAAGCCATCTTAAATGGAAACTCGTAAATACAGTGTAATCTCCATGTAACGTCACTCGATTTAACGTTAAACTCCATAAAACGTTGAAATTACTCGACATTGGTTTCCCTTGTTGTCCATACAATGATACACTCTATGTAGCATCACATACACTCTACATAACGGCCACAATATGTTGTTATAAAGCAAGTAATTGTAGGTAATTTCTAAGTTGCCGAAATTTATAAGAACAGCAGTTGTGTTCGTTCTTTTGTTTTTTATATTGTTGTTTTATTGTCTGGCCCGTATTCACCTCGACTGGCGGCATCATACAAACCAGAAATTCTAAGAAATTAGTTTTTTGTTTGTTGTATCTAATAGGTACTTTACACATGTTTGCCTCTGTTGCTAGACTGTCGTTAAGTTATTATTATGTATTTTTACACCTTATTATATTCTTAGTTGCTCAGAAACCTTCTTCTCCATATAACGACAACTCTATATAAAGCCTGAAAATGCGCAGTCTTCTCAGCGTCACTGTATATTCAAATCAGTTTACAATTGATTTAAACTGAGTAATATATGAAGCGATGATAGCTCAGTGGTTAGCGCGGTAGGTTCGCATGCCGAAGGGCGTGGGTTCAAACCCCAACAATGAGCTTGAGCTGCCGGTGAAGGAAAACATCGTAAGGAAACCATAGCATGGTGGTAGGGTACTTTCTAGTACTCGGCTGGCTAGCGACCACCCTCAAGTTGAAAATCTGCCGCCAAGCATCTAACGGTGTGTTCCGGCAGCCTCACTTGAGAGCCAGTTCCATTCCAGGCTAGGTGTGCTTTACCATCTTCCACCACACCTTCACTTAACATCAGGTGAGCTGTGGTCAAACAACTAGCCTGTCAACCATAAAAAAAAAAAAAAAAAAAATATGGGGTTGGTTAGAAATCAAAGCCAAGTTTTTCATGAAGTCGCCAATAGTTCAGTATCAACCATTATGGTGTACAACTGTACACAGGCTTTTACTGACCTAGAAACTCACCACTCGGAAATGTTGCTAGCTATTCCATGAAATACCTCAACAAAAGGTGTTCCGGTAACCTGGTTTGTTAAGTACGAGCATTCTTTGTTTAGAACAGAATGACTAGTCATAAGTTTAAAAAATATGTAATGCTTTGTCAGATTTTCAACGTAGGCAATCGGGCTAAAGTATAACCAGCTGCTTTTTTAATAAATAGTGGATACTTTGTCAGATTTTCAACGTTGAGAATTCACCTGACGTACTACGAGCTGCATTTCTAATAAATAGTGTATATTTTGTAAGATTTTCAACGTCGATAATTTGCCTGACGTACTACCAACTGCATTTCTAATGAAAAACTTTGTCAGATTTTCAACGTCAATAATTCGCCTGAAGTAGGTACTACCAGCTGCATTTCTAATAAATTGTATATACTTTGTCAGATTCTCAACGTTGAGAATTCGCCTGACGTACTACCAGTTGCATTTCTAATAAATAATAATAATAATAAATATCGTAGGACATTACACACAGCGCCATCTGACCCTAAACTAAGCAAAGCTTGTGTTGATGGAAGTCAGATAACTGATAGAATACATATATACTTTTTTTTGAAAATGCATACTTATAATACATATAGAACACCCAGACACAGACAAACAAACATTTGTTGATACATAAAATGTTTGTCCTGAGCGGGAATCGAACCCACGCCCTTCAGCTCATAAGGCAGATATGCTACCAATGAGCCAACAGGGCTGTCTACTTTGTCAGATTTTCAACGTTGAGAATTCGGTAGGCGTACTACCAACTGCATTCCTAAAAAATTGTCTATACTTTATCAGATTTTTCAACTCAGACAATCCATCTAGAGTACTACCATCTGCATTTCTTATAAAAAATAATCTAAGTGCCAATCTGGAACAAAGACAAGGCTGCCAGCAAAAAAATCTTTCCAATTCAATTCCTATATTCATTGAAGCAAAAGTTTCGTTCGTTCTGTTGGAAAACTGTGTAACTAAGAACTGAACAGAATTTCGATATTGTTGAGCATATCTTCTGATTAAAACTTTTAATGTTTACAATTAGATATCGTTACAATGTCTCCATATTAATTAGTTTTTTTTCTTTTACATACTTGGTACTAAGATGTTCAAACATTTTTATTTTATTTTTAACAATCTAGGATCACGTCATACAAAAAACTTGAACTGCTTATCACGGTAAAAAAGAGAAAGATCGCATATTTTGGTCATCTGCACAGACATACAAAGTACAATTTACTCAAAACTATTGAAGGGGAATAGAATATAACTTTATTATACACCAAAAATGAAACACAGATCACAATTAATACAAATAGGAAACAAACAAAAAAAGAAAAAAAAAGAAGATATATAACAAAGCAATAGAATAGATACATGATGTATAAGAGCGGTCTTATCGTCTAGAGCAATTTCTTCCAGACAACCTTTGGATGGAAAGAAGAGTAAATAAATATAAGGTGTGTGTACAAAAGAAATAAATAAATAAAAGAACAATACAATAAACGTATATACATATTATGAGATACTAAATAAACTAAATATATAGATTAGCAGGCTGATAAATAATGTTTATATACTAAATTATTAAAAATATGAATTGACTTAGCCTGTCTAATAATGGAAGGAAGGGCATTCCAAAGTAAGACAGCTTCCACAGTAAAAGAAGTGCTGTTGGAAAGGTTGAAACGAGCAAAAGGAGGAATTTTTAGTTGGAGGGAACGGGAAGAACGCAAGGAACCAGAATGAGGTTGAATAAATTCAAAGCGTTCCTTTAAATAAAGAGGAATAGTGGGAATAAAAAGGATTTTAAGGATAGGAAGGAAGGGGAAAAGAAAAAAGGAAAGGGAGGTAGAAGCAGAAGAAGAATAGCCTGGTGTTTTAAGTCAATTTGAAGTCTTGGACCAGTGCTACTAACGCCGCTGTTATAAGCATAGCAGCTCAGCAAAGAATCATATTTGGAAATTTGGAAAGCTGGTCACCGACATCCGTTAGGATATGGCACAGGAAGAAGAAGAAAGATCACACCTCACCTGATGTTAAGTGTCGGTGTGGTCAAAGATGGTTTATTAGCTTTAGCAAACATTTTATTGGCAATGCCAAAGTTACAAGTCAAGTTCCGTTCCGTTTCAAATCTAAGTGGTAGTGTGGTCGAAGATAGTAAAGCATACGTAGCCTGGAATGAAACTAGCTCTTTTTTTTTTATGGTTGACAGGCTAGTTGTTTGACCACAGCTCACCTGATGTTAAGTGAAGGTGTGGTCGAAGATGGTAAAGCACACCTAGCCTTGAATGGAACTGGCTCTCAAGTGAGGCTGCCGGAACACACCGTTAGATACTTGGCGGCAGATTTTCAACTTGTCTCAAAGTAGTGAGTGCCAAAGCAGCGATGCCCTGGACGTTGTTTTGTTACTCAAAGTTCTGTGTATCGCTGCAATGGTCGTGGACAGGCGTTATCTCTTACCATCAGGAGAGCGTCTCATTCGTCTCATTACTTTTTACATTAAAAAAAATTAAAAAT
Organism: Biston betularia; assembly: GCA_905404145.2. Lineage (NCBI taxonomy): Eukaryota > Metazoa > Arthropoda > Insecta > Lepidoptera > Geometridae > Biston > Biston betularia. The sequence continues at coordinate 3,631,046 of FR989887.1, read as the reverse complement.
TAAAACAAAAGACATAATTATTAGCTACATATTCAAACAGTTATGTGTTCAGTTTGAATTATTCAGAAAGGACAAAATTAGAACTTTGCCTACCGATCCGTGCGCTGCAAAGTTCATGAGAACTCGAGCGGGTACAAATTCGTATATGCTTACTTATTCATCGAGACAAACATGCCACACAGCAGATGGTTACTACATACCGAATTTGTCGACAACATTTTGTATTTGTGTCGAAATGATAAGAATACAAACATATTTCGTGTAACATTATACCTACATACCTACTCGTATTAGGACGCTTTTGTCGAATTTAAAATAATACATTGGTTCATAAAGGTTCACTACGCCTGCGCTACCATTACTCAGCTGAAATAAAGAAAGAAAGAAAAAACGTTTAATCCTGTAACAAGCACAAAAACAAACAAACAGAGACAGGCAAAAGTTACAGAATAGGGGCTCATAGTTATAGGGGTTGTAGCGATGATAGCTCAGTGGTTAGCGCGGTAGGTTCGCATGCCAAAGGGCGTGGATTCAAACCCCAACAATGAGCTTGAGCTGCCGGTGAAGGAAAACATCGTGAGGAAACCATAGCATGGTGGTAGGGTACTTTCTAGTACTCGGCTGGCTAGCTACCACCCTCAAGTTGAAAATCTGCCGCCAAGCATCTAACGGTGTGTTCCGGCAGCCTCACTTGAGAGCCAGTTCCATTCCAGGCTAGGTGTGCTTTACCATCTTCGACCACACCTTCATTTAACATCAGGTGAGCTGTGGTCAAACAACTAGTCTGTCAACCATAAAAAAAACCTCAGCATAATGCTAGTCATACTAAGTGATATGAGCAGCGCTGGTCTTCAGGAAAGCCCTTGTAGCTTACACAACAAAAAATAAATAAAATAAATATATTATGTACGATGTACTACTTACATTATTATTCTTCTAGTTTTAATTATAATTATTTATTACATACAGACAGATATAATTTATAGTCATTGTCAGTGACATAGGCAAATACACAAAACGCGACGCCAAAATCGAAGAAGAAGTACAATTAAAAAAAGCAAAATCAAAAACGAGTTTTGGCGGGAACGCGGAAAGAGTCGTCTCGCCCCGTTGTATTTTTTTCCAAAACTAGTGTTTTGTCGAGTGTTTATCCATAAAAATGGTGGTGTATTATTCATAAAGTGCCGAATCACAAGCGCGAGTTTGGGGAAATGATATAATGTGGTGAAACATGACTTTTCGTGTTGCTTCCAAAACTCCATAGAAGCTTTATAGTAAAGTCACCACTACTTTACTAAAGCCTGACTGGACTTGACTGACATGGACTGTACTTGACCAAGACTGGACTTCGACTATAAGATTAGCTACGAGGACACTTCTTTATCTTTTGAAACTTGAAAATATATATAAATACTTGACACTGGCAAATGCTAAAACGCGACGCCAAAACCAAAGAAAAAAAAAACAAAAACGTGATAGTGACGGAACTATACTAGACTTTTGTGCTCACAAACAAAAGCTATTAACCTATAAACATGATAGGCTACATAATACCTATTTATTTAAAGATTAATACATGTAAACACCACTTCAAATCGCGCTAGTGTCATGAGTATGAGTTTGAGAGCTGATGTTAAGTGATAGTGAGGATGATAGTAAACACACCTAAGCTGGAATGGAACTATTTCACAACAATGAGCTTGAGCTGCCAGTGAAGAAAAACATTGTGAGGAAACCTTAGCATGTTGATAGAATACTTTCTAGTACTCGGCTAGACAGCTACCACCCTCAAGTTAATCTACCGTCAAGCATCTTACGTCTTGAAATTATTAAAACCATACCATACAATATGTTAAGCTTAACATAACTATATACGTCTAATTGTATAGGTCGGCCAAGTCGACACATGTTATGGGTCCGACAGAGTATAACAAGTTACCAGAGCATATCATTTCAGCACCCACTATGGGTAGCTTTAAATCACGACTCAAACGCTGGCTTATCGAGCACACGTTTTACAGCTACAAAGAATTTTGTGAATTTTAACATATTTTGTTATAATTATTATTAATTTTTCATTTTTGCCTATATTTTTTACTGACATTTACTATTTTTGCTTACGATTATTATTAAAAATTGACCTGTAACGCCTCGTTATCAATAAGTATGATTATGATTACGTCAGGGGTTAAAAAAACAGCCAAACAGACACAGCTACGAGTAAGTATTTGAAAAAAACTACACTTTTTTTTGAGTTTTCTCAGATTATTGTCACCACGGGAGTCGAAGTCCCAAGAACGAGAATGAGGTTCCAGAATTCGCTCATCCCAGTTCTTATGAATAAAACATAACGCTCTGTCTTGCTTCGCCAGCGACGTTTTTGCACAAAGATGTTTTTCCGACCTTTACGATTGCAATTCCTTTTATAAGTCGTGTTGGTTTTGTTTCTCCTTGTTTTATAGCTAACGTGGTTCTTTTTTAAATTTAAGATTCGAAAAAAATTACGATATTTTTGTAATTCTTGTAAAAAACAACGAGAACTTTTTATTTAATTTCTATTTACTTTTCACAACAGCCTAGTGCGGGTATGCGGATTTCAAAACTGGATCGCTTTCTTTCCAGGCATAAAATAATATTAAAAATGACAGTACTTAATTTTTTTCGGTAGCAATGTATAATTTATTTATTAAACAAAATAAAAAAAATCTTAAATTAATACTATTTACAAAATTTATACAAAAAGCTTAATCTAAAAGTCCGTCAGCGGAGGGTATGTGGCCAGAATGCTGGCAGCATTGCCACGCTCGATGGCGTACAGTACTTTATGTCAGTTTTAGTTTCCATTTTCGCTCGCCAGATACGCTATAGATTCTTCACGGTGTTTTCCTTCACCGGCAACTCAAGCTCATTGTTAGGGGTTGAACCTACGTCCTTCGGCTTGTGTACTGACCGCGGTAGCCACTTAGCTATTATGCAACAAAGCCATTTGCTCAGTGAAAAATAAATAAGTATTTATTTTAATTTTTTTGCGTCACAAATTTTTGACCCTGCGTGCTGTGTTCCACTTTACTCGTATAAACATAAACAATGGTAACACCAATATTGTCAGATCAAATAATGAGAGTACCCTCGAAAAATAAAAGGATTCCACTCTCAGTTCTATTCTGAATTTATACGCCTAAATAAATGTTTTTCATTACTTAAATAGCAAAGTGAGTGGGCGACTGGGTGTTCCATATTGTTCTGTGGAAGGGCAATAACCAGTTTCGGAATCAATTATGTGGAAGGTAGTAAAACATTGTTAACTATTATATTCCTTTAATAATATCCAGCCACAACTTCAGTTTTTTTTTTTTTATGTAAAAATAATGAGACGGTCGAGGCGCTCTCCTGATGTTAAGAGATAACGCCTGTCCATGACCATTGCAGCGATGCACAGAACTTTGAGTAACAAAACAACGTCCAGGGCATCGCTGCTTTGGCACTCATTACTTTGAGACTAGATGGTTAGTCTCAACAGCCCAGTAATTTCGCTAGCTGCAGTACCCTTCAAACCGGAACACAGTAATGTTTGCACACTACTGCTTGGCGGTAGAATATCTGGTACTGCGGTGGTACCTACCTAGACGACCTCCTGCTAAGGAAATCTACCACCAAGGTGTAGTGTTTTATCCGGATCAGCCTATTTTTAACCGACGAAAAAATGGAATAGGTTCTCAGATCGACGTATACAGGGTTTATGAGTCTCTTATACTTGTGAAAAGGGCAAAGCCATTGTCTGTTAGTTTATTTGTTTTTATTTTTTTACTTTAAATCGATCTACGTTTGGCTCGCCTGATGGAAAGCGACGGTGCGGCCAAAATCAAGAAGAAAAGAAAAAAATTAATTCATTCTAGCTTTTAAAACGGCCAAATTGTAGTTTATAGGAAACAGGAAAGTCAGCAATATGTTCCATTCCGAAGAATACCGAGCCTCCAAGTTACAGGTTAGATATGCTTACCATCTTCGACCATACACCATCTTTTAACATCAGATGAGCTATGGTCAAACATTTATCTTGCCAACCATAAAACAAAAAATGTCAACTTGATACAAAGTTAAAAACTACCAAAACGTTCCAAAATAAACTATTTTCTCAAACTAAAACTTATTTTCTTTCTTTACAGAATGCAGCAAAACACCGTAATATCAAAAGCTGTGGAGACGCAGAGGTAGCAGTGTAAAAATGACTATAAATTTAAGTGACATTAGTGAACCAATGTGACCATTCGCGTGTGCCAAAACAATGTATTGCTGTGGAGGACTGAAACTACTCTACGCCGCGATTGTTCTGTTACTCGAAGCTGAATTACTAGTGAACACGGGTGCTATGGAGTCGAAGAGGTCTTCCATTTTGGTGGCACAGAACGCAGACGATTTTAAATCTCTAGAACTGTGTACAAGCAGAAATCAGCAGAGATTAGGAAGTGTGTTTGGGAATTTCACAAGGCATCACAAGAAAGGTGAGCTAACATTTAAGATTGATATAATTTTTTACTCGGTGGAAGATATCCTGAGCAGGAGGTTGTCTACGTAGGCACCAGTGCAGTGTCAGATATTTTGCCATCAAATAGTAGTGCATACATATTACTATGTTCCGGCAAAGTACCGCACGCAGGTTTAGCGCGAGCCGCGTGTAGGGATGTTGACATCGCATCAACAAATTATTGATCAATCTGGTTTGTTCGTAGCTTTGCTAACATCAAATATCTGACACACGTTAACTTCGGTGACTTTTTAATACCTTTTTATGAAAAGAATTACGAACCTATTAAATTTTAACATGAACACCTACCTACCTACATAAGAGAAAACAATGACATTTGACTTACATATTTAATTATTTTTTTAATGAATATTCGCATGACGTGCTAACCCCGACTGGTCGGACGGCACTCACACAGTGATCGCCGGCAAGCGTCCTCTGCCCCCACCGCACCACCTCTTCCCACTTGTGTCGCTTATTTATCTAGAAGATGTTCTACTTATAGATTTTTTATTTGAAACAACTAGTTCTTTCAGAGCTGTTGAAATTATTTACATGGTAGACAAGTGAAGTAATATAAAAACCAAATAGTCCAGTTTAATGCTTTATTTTAAACGAACAAAATGCTCTTCTGAAGGTAAGAGATCGCTTGCTTATGCCCATTGCAACGGGAGCCAATACTTTGAGTTACGAAGCAAAGTCCAGAGTATTGCTGGTTTAGCGCTTATTATTTTGCGACATTTAATGGTTAGCATCAATGTCGCTAGCTGCAGTACCGATTCTGAACACAGTAATGATAACATAATTATCATAGCTCAGCGGTAGAATGTCTGATACTGCGATGTAACTTATATAAATGAAATACGTCAAATTATACTGGAGTTCTTAATAAATGCTTCGACGCAATTACGCAGCCCTGATTTCGTGATAAAGTTTATTTTCTAACTTGTGAAAATAACAAACTTGTGCCTCAAAGTAGATCAAATTACTAATCAAATTTATTTATTTACAATCTTAATTTACAATTAGATACTTCGAATCTAAACACTTAAATCTCTAAAGCACAAATTCAAGGTTATCCAATTAATTAAATTTTTAACGATTAAAACGCAAAACCTAAGTAGGTAATTATTGCTATCTATCAAATGTGATGTTAGGAGTCAAGGATTAATTAATAGTCAAACTGGTTAAACTAAATCAAAAAATTATCACTACATAGACAGTGATGGTAGTTCAAATAAATTAAATAACACTGAAAATAAATATGTTTTGTGATTGAAATCTTACTTTACAGGTCACAGAAGAAGAACAACAACCACAACTACAACAACACAATCAACAAGCACAAGTATAGAAAGCGAAACCACAACAGAAGTGCTCCAAACAACAGATTTCCCTGAAATAGATCCCACATATCCCAAATTACCTAAACCACTTAGACTCACGTCTGTATTAGAAGAATACGACGATGTAAATATAGATAATATTATAGAAGAAGCTAAGCTAATAGAAAGAAGGCATAAACATATAGATAAGGAAATAATTGAAGAGCTAGACGAGACTTCGCTAACAAAGTCTCAGAGTAAAGTTAAGAAAATGTATAGAGATTCAGCTGGAGCAGCTGTTAATAAACTAAGTGGGAAAGGAGGGAAAAGTGGTATTTTTTTAACTGAAAATTGTACAACAGTTATAGCTCAAATAGGTACAACTGCGATACTGCATTGTGAAGTCAGTGATATAACAGAAAATACGGTATGTGTGTTTTACGATACATTATTTTAGAAGGAATTTAATTTTTTTTTTTTTTTTATGGTTGACAGGCTAGTTGTTTGACCACAGCTCACCTGATGTTAGGTGAAGGTGTGATCGAAGATGGTAAAGTACACCTAGCCTGGAATGGAACTGGCTCTCAAGTGAGGCTGCCGGAACACACCGTTAGATGCTTGGCGGCAGATTTTCAACTTGAGGGTGGTAGCTAGCCAGCCGAGTACTAGAAAGTACCCTACCACCATGCTATGGTTTCCTCACGATGTTTTCCTTCACCGGCAGCTCAAGCTCATTGTTGGGGTTTGAACCCACGCCCTTCGGCATGCGAACCTACCGCGCTAACCACTGAGCTATCATCGCTACAATTACATAACAAAATTATATTAAAGTAACTACACGATATTTTTCTAATATTATTACGCTACCAATGTGGTAGGTATATTTAAATGTATACTATTGAAATTCTTGAGAGGAAAATAATATTATTTGATTGATGATTTCTGATGTTCACATCACCGAAAATAGTTGTACATTTTCTTGGTTTTTAATTTACTAAATATTTTTAAATTTCACTTTCATCCCATTTTCTTTCCTTTAGATTAATATATTATTGTCTATGACGTGCTTGTATGGTTTTCTTGTCCGGCGGAGGGTATTGTTATGCCATAACACAGGTTAATTCCTAGCATGGGTAACAATGCTTCTCTATTAGTGATATTTTTGAACAACACTTATGTTTAACTTTTTGATAAACGATGTATGTAATTGCCAAGTAAATTTCATTTCATTTCATTTCATTTCATTTCATTTCATTTCATTGTCATCATCATCTCAGCCGTAGGAGGTCCATAGGCCTCCCTGATCACACTAATATTATAAAGGCGAAATAATGTGAGTGTGTAAGTGTGTTTGTATGTTCCTTCATGATCAAACGGCTGAACCAATTATAATTAAATTTGATATGGAAGTAGCTGACTCCCTGGATTAATACAGGCTACTTTTTATCCCAAAACCTTATGTCTGGCTTTGCCTTAGGTTGAAAATCTGGCGCCAAGCACCTAACAGTGTCTTCTGGCAGTATCACTTGAGACCCAGTTCTATTCTAGGCTAGTTGTGTAAGTTTGCTATATTTGACTACACCGTAACAAAACATCAGGTGAGCTGTAGTAAAACACCAAGCCTGACGACAAAAAAAAACGTTACGCTTACCTGAAACAAACTAGACTAACAAGCTAATCATAAATCATTTATTTAGACTGTTAGACATTCTAAAAAAGTTGACTACAAAAGGCCTTTTGATTTTATTACGGAAATGATAACTTTATAGCAAAACAGCCATTACATATAAACTATGTTTAAAATAAAGACAGGGAAGCACTATGTCATTTAGGTGTTGTTTTTTTTTAAGTACGGTCGTTCATCATCTCTGGACATAGGCCTTCCCCATTGACTTCCACAAAGACCGGTTGAAAGCGGTTCGCATCCAGCGCGTTCTTGCGGTCTTTATTAGGTCGTCTGTCCACCTTGTGGGTGGACGTCCTACGTTGCGCTTACCGGTTCGTGGTCTCCACTCCAGAACTTTGCAGCCCCATCGGTCATCAGTTCTGCGTGCTATGTGCCCTGCCCACTGCCACTTCAACTTGCTGATTCTCTGGGCTATGTCGGTTACTTTAGTTCGTCTATGGATCTCCTCATATTCTGATTCAATCTCTTAGGGAGACTCCCAGCATAGCCCTCTTAATAGCTCTTTGTGCTACTTTGAGTAAGACCGTTATGATTGTATAATTAAGTATTCTATGTTATAACAAAAAAACACCGCAAACTTTTAAATTATTCGAGCAATCAAATAAAATTTCATGTTTCCGAAACAAAACCATGAAATTAACGCACTTTCAGCAACTTTGCTCGTAACTTTGTGGAATTCGTAAAGTGAATTAGGAAACTTTTCCTCGTCTGTTTATTTTCATACGATATTGCAAGATAACTAATTTTTATTTAGTGAATATGTAATAAAATCTGAGTTGTTTCAAACAAACATTGATTGATTAACTCTGTATTGTACGCACCAAAAATTATACAATATTAAAAAAAATGGCAACATGGATTTGCACAAACAAACATCCTCTTACCCCAAACGCATATACCGTCTCCATTCCGTCGTTGGTTAATAAATGACGGTGTGGTTGAAAACTGTAAACAAATCTAGCTTGGGATGTACCTAGCTCTCAAGTGAGGCTGTCGGAACACACTTTTAGACGCTTGGCGACAGATTTTCAACTTGAGTGTGGTAGCCAGCTCCCGTTTTACCCTTTGGATACGGAACCCTAAACACACGAAATCTTGATAAATGTTCCGCAAAAAAAAGCCATGTACTAAATGATTTGTTTTTTATCAGGTAACATGGATAAGAAGAAAAGACTACTCATTGCTGTCAGTGGGGTTGGTCACGTATAGTGCTGATAGCAGATTCTTCTCAGCGCATGGGAGACATGTCAAGGTGAGAATGTAATTTGCACCTTTTTTTTAATACGGATAAGTCCGCGTTTGACCACCAACTCGCCTGATGGTAAGCGACGATGTAGTCGAAGATGAAGCACGCAGATCTAGAAGATAACTATTCACTTTGACGTTGTAAAAATCTAGATTATATCTCTCAGGAAAAAAGGAAGCCGGCAGCTTGTTCCATTCCTTGGCCGTACTGATGAGAAACGTAGAGTCAAAACGTTTGGTACGTACCCAAGGAAATTCCACCATGTAGGGGTGGTAATGGGCCGTCTTTCTAATTGTCCTGTGGTAAAAAGGGGATGTAAGAACAAGGTCGTACCTACAACTCAGTCGCACATTCTCCGAAATGTATCCTGTAGACAATTGATAGACTTGCTACCTTCCGGCGGTGTTCAAGGCTTAAAAGTTTTTTTTTCTACCAACTTACTTTATTTACTTGGGGTAGATCTCCTTAGCACAAGGTCGTCTAGGTAGGTACCACCGCAGTACCAGTTATTCTGCCGCTAAGCAGTACTACTGTGTTCCAGTTTGAAGAGTACTGCTGCTAGCGAAATTACTGGGCTGTTGAGACTAACCATCGAAAGTCTCAAATAAATGAGCGCCAAAGCAGTGATGCCCTGGACTTTGTTTTGTTACTTAAAGTTCTTTGTATTGCTGCAATGGTCATCAACAGGTGTTATCTCTTACCATCAGGAAATCGTCTCGTTCGTCTCATTATTATTACCTAAATAAAAAATTGAAACAAAGCTTCGCATTTGTAATACTAACTTCGCGTGGAAATTAACAAAAAGTTTGGTCAGTTTGTTAATCTAGACCGTAAACTATATATGTGTGCCAAATTACATCCAAATCTGTTCAGTAATTTTTGCGTGAAATTGTAACAAACTTTCATCTATCTTCACAAATTTTCGCATTTATAATATTAAGTAGGAAGGATAGAATGATGAATAGTAAATAGTATTTAGAAAATGTAGATCGGCCGGTAGTAGCCATGTCATTTAAAAAAGTACAACGTCATTTATAGTACAAAGGTGATATGTGCATATATTAAAGAGCTTACCGTATGTTCTCACTGTCACGAGATTAACATCGGACACGCATTGAAATAAACCGAATCGTGCCAGAAACAACCACGCAATGATATTCAATATCAACCCATGGCGTTTATAATAAATTTAAAATAATGGCGCGTAGAACCGCAATGCGTTAATTGTATTACATAATGTCTTGTCTGTTACAACTTGTACCAAAGAATTTGCGACAAAACCCAGCGGTGCTTACGAAAATTTCTGCGAAAGCAAACAATTCCACGCGAATAAAAAACAAGAAAACAATTGCCTGCCGCGGCCGCGTCAATAAATTCGGAACACGCCTGAATAAAATAAAACTTTATGCAAACTCCATTGCATTTTAATGTGAGATTTGAGCCGAAGGATTAGTATGGGATATTTTATTATCAGTCTTATTGATTTCGACGTTTTGTTGGCTGATCGCCAAACAGTTGGGAATTAAATTAAGAATTGGCTGATTTCTTGGCTTTGGATTGAAATTTTTGGGTCGATGTTGGGCTTGGAAAATATAGCGATTGGCGGGATGTTGTCATTTCGGAACTCTTTTTAACCCCGACGCAAAAACGACGGAGTGTTATAAGTTTGACGTATGTAGTTGTCTGTCTGTTGCATCGTAGCTCCCGAACGGATGAACCGATTCTGATTTTATTTTTTTGTTTGAAAGGGAGTATTCTCAGCTATGTTTGATGAAAATCGGTTCAAGATTTCGCCGCCACAAATTGGCGGATTACATATTTTTTCACAACTCTCTCAATATGGGTATCAAATAAAAGGGCTTGACTAGTAGAATACTACACACCTGTCAAAACGTTTTAATTTTTTTATTTAAAAATAAAAAAACATTCTTCATAACTTGCATCGTAACAAATAAATAAATAAATAAATAAAACAAAATGCCAAACTAAATAAAGCTTGTACTATACTACCAATTAACAAATAGGTAAAACTTAGATGAATGAATTGGTGGTAGGTTTCCCTAGCAGGAGGTCGCCTAGGTAGGTACCACCGCAGTATCAGATATTCTGCCGCCAAGCAAAAGTCACATGAAGGAAAAGCAGTAGCCTCCTTCCGCGAAGTAATTCCTAACGGCGGTTCCACGGAGGAAAAAGAGGTTGATGCCAGAGGAGGATTTGAGGTTTTTGGTCGGTATGGATCAATAATAGAGTCTGACATACCCAGGCAAGGCCTGATGATACTTTTTTTTTTTTTTTTATAGTAGACAGGCTTGCGCTTGACCGCCATCCCGCCTGATGTTAAGCGAAGATGCGGTCTACGGTGGAGCACGCTCGCCTAGAAGAAACCGATTCACTCGCGACTTGAAGGTACCCAGACTATATTCATTGGGGAACACCCACTCGGGCAGCTGATTCCAATGTCTAGCGGTACGCATGAAAAAGGTGGAATCAAACCGCTAAGAGTATTTTCCGAGAAAAAAAAACACATACACGTCAAAAGTATAACATCCCGTCGTTTTTGCGTCGGGGATGAAAAAGAGCCTTGGATTCATTTCCAAACAGGAGGGAGTAAACAATTGATTCCACTTTCCAATTTAAACTAAGCAGCACTCCATTTTGCGGTCTGCCGAAATCGCGAGCTCAAGATGGCCATTACCAAAACACTCGAGATGTTTGTGCCGTTTCCCGTGGTTTTGTTTCGAAACCGAACGAATTTTACTACAGAGATACATTTTCCCATTTTCCAGCTTAGTATTGATACTGGACTTTGTTGTGTGACAAGAAGTAACTAATTATTTCCTGTGATAAAGAGTAATGAGACGAACAAAACGCTCTTTCGACGGTAAGAGATAATGTCTGTACATGACCATTGTAGCGGTACCCATAACCTTGAAATAAAATAAAGTCCTAGGAATCACCGCAAACGGTTCCATGCCTTGTAAGCATTCGATGATGTCTCATTATTACAGTAAATTCACTAGTTTCGAAAAAAAAAAAAAAAAAAAAGTTTTATTAAGTTATTTTCTTTTTCTTCTGTTTTGTTTATTTTTTTTGGTGTTGACATCAAAGATTTAATCAATCGATCAATCATTTGTTTCCTACAGGACTGGGCGTTGCATATAAGGTTCGCGACGTCAGCAGACGGTGGTTACTACGAATGCCAAGTTCCTACACACCCACCCACAAGTATTTTCTTCAAACTTGTGTTAGTTGGTAAGTGAATAACGTTGTCATCATAATTGGCAATTTTAATTGATAATAGGTTGGTCATGAGCTGTAGAGCGTGGGCTCGATTTCCACTAATAATAGCATTTTTTTTAAAGTTTGCTTTCTGAGCGTGTGCTGTTTGCCATTCTACTAATTAAATAAACGACATCGTTTCTTGACTTGCGGTCAAAAAACTCGAACTGAGTTGTTGTAGGGCCCACTGTTAACAACCGAATACCTGCCGCCATAGCCCTTTGGGGCGCACCTTCTAAAATAAATTGGAATCTTGTCTAATGTAGGAACAATTTTAAAATATAAAGGATTTTTTAAAGCTTTTTTTCAACACATTTTCAACTTGAGGGTGGTAGCTAGCCAGCCGAGTACAAGAAAATACCCTACCACCATGCTATGGTTTCCTCGCAATGTTTTTCTTCACCAGCAGCTCAAGCTCATTGTTAGGTATTGAACTCACGCCCTTCGGCCTACTGAACTATCGTGGCTACAAATTGTTAAAATGTTAAAATTAAAATAAATGTTTAATTATTTTAATATAATTATGATTATGTTTTTTTAAACAGCGGCTTACGCAGAAATTGTTGGTGAATCAGAGAAAATCATCCACGAAGGTTCGATGTTAAGACTGGTCTGCATGGTCAAAAGGTCTACGGAACCACCGTCTTACGTGTTCTGGTACTTCGAGAACAGGATGATCAACTATGATCTCAGTAAGTACTAATGATCAACTTCTAATATTATTCTAATATTACTCATAATCATTTATTTATAACGAACAGTTACAAGTCACAAACATTAAATAATACAATAAAAATAATCACACAATCAATCAAATAATTTCGCAGGGGTATTTACCCCTGCGAATTTATCCGCTCTAAACCAAAGTGGTGATGGGTTAAATTAACTGAATGTCTGAGTTAGAAATACTTGCATAACATTTAAACCACTGACCTCCATCCAGCGTAGAGCCAAATGAACCCGGTTCAAAGTTTAACTGTTGTTTAACTGCAATATTAATTAGTAACAAGTTTAAAGTTTTCACCTTCTTGTTAATTACTGCAGAGCGGTTTATTGTCCAAACTTTTGATTGAACACATTTCTGAACGTGTGTTTTAAGTTTTAACATGAAATCTGGAGTGTTAAAATTTTATTCGAGTGGAAGGTGTAAAACACTCGATAAAGTTTATTTTACTTCTGAAAAGTCTACGGAGACTGGAAATGTAAACGTAATCTAGTTAAATTTTACAGTCGTGTGTAAAAATACTTCTGTTATGACCTTATGATCCTTTTGAGCAAAGAATTAGAATATCAGTAAAAATCCGTAGGTAAATTCCAGATGGAGTAGGCTCATTAGTACCATATCTGCCTTAAGAGCTGAAGGGTGTGGGTTCGATTCTCGCTCAGGACAGACATTTTATGTACCAACAAATGTTTGTTCTGTGTCTGGGTGTACTGTATGTATTATAAGTATGCATTTACAAAAAAAAAAGTATATATATGTATTCTATCAGTTATCTGACTTCCATCTCACAAGCTCTGCTTAGTTTGGGGTCAGATGGCGCTGTGTGTATAGTCCTACGATATTTATTTTATTTAAATATTGTCTACCAAAACTAGACAACCTGCTGCTAAGGAAATCCAGATCTAAAAAAATCTATATTTTTAGCTATGATAGCTCAGTGGTTAACACGGTCAGTTCGCATGCCAGAGGGCTACAGGTGAAGGAAAACATTGTGAGGAAACCATAGCATGGTGGTAAGGTACTTTCTAGTACTCGGTTGGCTAGCTACCACCCTCAAGTTAAAAACCTGCCGTCAATATAACGGTGTGTTCCGGAAGCCTCAGTTAAGAGCCAGTGTCATTCCAAGCTAGGTATGCCTTACCATCTTCGACCTCACCGTCACTTAACATCAGGTGAGCTGTGGTCAAATACCTAGCTTATCAAGCATAAAAAAACCATTTACATGTCTTTGTTTTGAAGTTCTTTTTATAATCCTTTAAACAAGTCAGATATAGCAGCAGGTGAACGATTTCACATCATAAGTATTTTATTAGATGCTTGCCTACTTTCCTTTCTAACTAGACTTAAAGTAACAGTTGAAGGGAAGTTCTAGTTTTATATTATTCTACTGGCTAAGTAATTTTCCGTCCACTTTAAAGTTTTTCAAACTACGTAAGGAAGTGGCGGCTAAAATTTAAGTAATCAGATCTAAAGTAGAAAGTTTGGACAAACAGATCTAATGAAATAGGTATTCTTGAGTGCACTTGCGTTTTATAATATTACAGAGGGTATTCGCCTCTATATAACCTCGTAATCTTTGCATTTTTATTCATTTGACGATTTTTTTTAGTTTTCAGTTTAAAGACATTTATTTTCTCAAAAGAATTACAATTTAATTCGCTTATTTGAGAATTAAGTACGTAGTATTTTGATGCTTTGACATTAATAAATAAGTCCATCATTTATAATTGTTGAATTATAAATGATGCACTTAATCATATTACACACGTAATTATCTAACTATAGACTAACTAACTAGTTTTACAAATCAATTAAGTGGTTTATTGACAGCCCTGTTGGCTTATTGGTAGTAGGCATGTCTGCTTTAAGAGTTGTAGGGTGTGGGTTCGATTCCTAGCCAGGACAAACTTTGTGTGGTGTAAACAAATGTTTGTTCTGTGTCTGGGTGTTTTGTATGTATTTACAAAAAAGTATTTATGTATTCTATCAGTTATCCTACACCCATGGTACAAGATTTGCTTTGTTTGGGGTCAGATGATGCTGTGTGTATTATGGTATTTAAATTTATTATTGACATTGTGAGTCTGTCAACCCGCTCTTGGCCTGCGTGGTGGTCTATGGTATGCAGTTGAACAGTTTCTAAAAATAGGTCTAACTTGATTATTAAAAAACCGACAAAGTGCGAGTCGAACTCGCACACGAAGGGTTCCGTACCATTAAATAAATATCGTAGGACTATACACACAGCGCCATCTGGCCCCAAACTAAGCGGAGCTTGTGTGATGGAAGTCAGATAACTGATAGAATACATAAATACTTTTTTTTGTAAATACATACAGAACACCCAGACACAGAACAAACATTTGTTTATTCACAAAATGTTTGCCCTGAGTGGGAATCGAACCCACGCCCTATAGCTCTCAAGGCAGATATACTACCAATGAACCAACGGGGCTGTCAAAACGATGAACGAAAAAACGAAAAAAAAACAGTATCTATAAAAACGGCAAAAAATCCCGTTTGTTGTATGGGACCCCCTTAAACATTTATTTTATTTCGTTTTTTAGTATTTTTTGTTATAGCTGCAATAGAAATATTTCTGTGAAAATGTCAACTGTCAAACTATCACTGTTCATGAGATACAGCCTGGCGACAGACGGAGACACAGACAGTGGGACGGACAGCGGAGTCTTAGTAATAGGGTCCCGTGTTACCCTTTGGGTACGGAACCCTAAAAATTGTTATTTGTGTCTAGTCAACACATCTAAGCACAAAATTCGCATTGCCACAGATTCCGTTCAAAAATCAATCGCGCACTGAAACGTACAAACCAATGTTACCGCAAATCTGAACAAAGCTATCCATTGGTTGGAAACGAGTTATGTTTAAACTAGAATGCGGTGACAATGGGTAAGAACATTTATAGAGTAGAACTAATTGTATAATAATGGCAATATAATAGTTATTTTATATTGACTACGCGGCTAGCTGACGCCCGCGATGATTTAAAATGTTACAGCGAAATCAGAATAAAGTGTTCAAAGTGTCAAAATATTGTTGAGCGTAGTTTTTTTTTAATGTAAAAAGTAATGATACAAACGAGACTCTCTGCTGTTGGTAAGAGATAACGCCTGTCCATGACCATTGCAGCGATAAACAGAACTTTGAGTAGTACAACAAAGTCCAGGGTATCGCCGCTTTGGCGCTCATCGCTTTGAGACTTTCGATGGTTAGTCTCAACAGCCCAGTTATTTCGCTAGCTGCAACCCTTCAAACCGGAAGACGATAATGTTTACACACTACTGCTTAGTGGCAGAATAACTAGTAGTGCGGTAGTGCCTGCCTAGACGACCTCCTGCTAAGGAGACCTACCACCAAGTAAAAGTTTATTGTGGGTAGGCGCAGTGCGTAGGAATGGCGAGAGATGCGAGGTCTTAGGTTTTGCTAGGCAAGGAATGACTTGTAATATACTATTATGTGAGAGAAGAGATACATGTACCTTTTCATAATGAATTAGCAGACCATTTCTGAGAAATTTGAACAAAAATTACAATTTAGAAAAACTGACTTCATTATGATAGGTCAACTAAACATACTGCTCTAACGAAACGGCGAGGTTTCGGAGTAAACGAAAATTATCATCGATGTTATACAATTGGGTCCATGTATAAGAAAATATATTTTTCGAGTAACAATAATGTCAAAAATACATAATTATGTATAAAAAAAAACAAAGTCTAAGAAAACAGTATGGTCCGAAAGTTAACATTAATATTCTGTTCTTTTTTTTATATATTGAATAGGTTCGCGCTTGACCACATCCTGCCTGATGTGAAGCATCGATGCGGTCTAAGGTGGAACACGCTTACCTAGAAGGAACCTGTTTACTCTTGATTTGAAGACACTCATATTGTACCTTTCGGGAAACACAGACTCCGGCAAAGAGTTCCACATCCTAGCTGTGCGAATAAAGAATGTGGACTCAAAGCGCTTAGTGCGCACATGGGGAACATCCACCATGTACGGGTGTCGCCTCGGTCGCGTTTGTCTGGCCGTCCGGTAGTAAAAAGGGGCAGGGGGAACCAAGTCGTGCAACTCCAAGGCACAATCTCCGAAATGTATCCGGTAGAAAGCCGATAGACAAGCGACCTTACGTCGATGCTCGAGGCTTTGCAGCCGAGACTTGACCAAAGTGTCACTGCCTATCAACCTCTTAGCGCGCCTCTCGACTGACTCCAGAGCCTCAAGCTGAAACTTGGCAGAGCCGTCTCACAGGTGGGAACAGTACTCCAGTAGTCGAGGCCGATTTGTGACATAAAATGTATTTCTTCCTTTTGTTTTTTATGTTTAATTTATAAAATAATAATATTTATGTACCTATAAGTTTTTTTCCAATTTTATGTTTGTTATTTATTTTTTTATGTATTGGTAATTGTACTGAAATATGTTTTATGTTACAAATAAAGTATTGTCTATTATCAAAAAAAAATAATAGCTACCATTTTTATGTTTTCTCCCTTTGTGTTCTCCATGCCATATAATATGTAGATTCACGATTAAATTGAACCAATCAATTGTTAAACCTCGCGGCTGAGAACCGATATTCTAAAATAACAATGGCCTAACTACGGTCCGCTGAACCAATATACTCAGTTTTACCATACGACCCAAAATTTTAGCAACAATGGATAAATTGTTCTCAATTTAAACATGAGTGCCATCCTACTTTTTACCGAGTCGTTATTTTACTACATTGCACTTGATGCTAGATTACATTGGTAGATTACTGGGTTGTTGAGACTAACCATAGAAAGTCTCAAAGCAATGAGCGCCAAAGCGGAGATATCCTGGACTTTGTTTTACTACTCAAGGTTCTGTGTATCGCCGTAATGGTCCTGGACAGGCGCTATCTCTTGCCATCAGGAGAGCGTCTCGTTCGTTTCATTACTTCCACAGGAAAAAAACATTAGAGTTGTTTCATACCAAGTTGTTTCTATTCAGTTATTGCTAAGGGAGGCATATGCTAAAAACTGCACGTCTTACAACTGAGATGATGAAGCTTATAACTTACACTTTTATGTACAACTAGCTGTGCCTTGCGGTGTTACCCGCTACATGTTTTTGGGATGAAAACTAACTTATGTGTTAATTCAAGGCCTCAGCTGCCTCCATACCAAATTTCATCCAAATCTGTTCAGTAGTTTTTGCGTGAAAGAGTAACATCCATCTTATCTATCCAAACTTTCACATTTAGTGGAATGTATTTTGTTTTCTCTAGATGGAGTGAGCGTCCACAACGGTCGCCAGACCAGCGAATTGGTGATCGGGAAAGCAGAGCCCCGCCATGCTGGAAACTACACTTGTGTACCAGCCAACGCAAAGGCAGCTTCAGTCACCGTTCATGTCGTGCAAAGTAAGTATTCATTGAGTCGAAAATATCTGAAACATACTACCTACTGAAAAAATATCAGACCGCTTGCATAGTGAAGACAAAGCGCGATAGCGCCAGTATTATTAAAAATAAGGCGCCAAAACGCTACCGTGACACAAAAGGCGCATCGGAAGCCTGGAGCGCGGAGAAACCCCGCCCATTCAGCTTAGATAATACTTCAAATTGTCAGGCGCGGTTTTTTGTTTTAACCCCAAGTCAAAACCTACTACATACGTATTTTAAAAGGCTTGCCCGTGAACTTTTTTTAAATAAAAATGGATAATGTTAATTTTGGTTCAATTGATTCATCATCTGACAAAGCTACGTCAGACGATTACGTATGTATACGTACTTATTTTATTTTATATATTTAGGTATACTAATATTATGTAGATTTTATAAAAGTTATTTTTTTATTTATAAAGTCGTATCATATCATTTATTTGTTTTCTGTATTTATATATAATTATGTATACATAGATATATTCGTTTTGATGCGCGCTTACAACTACATCTTATATATTGCGGGGATGGCTGACAGAAAATGTCAAAATTCTAAGTACAAGCTCCCAAATGTTGTACCAAAATATAATTTATTAAAAATGTTACTTTAACTGTAAACTGGCAAAAAAGTAGAAAAAGTTTAAGATAATATAAATTATGTGAACTTTTGAAACATAGGTACCAATTATATTTTCAACCTTGAATCAGACCAAGTAAAAATAAATAAAAGCTTTTACAAACTTTAACACTAACAAAATAATTCCTCGGTAAATTTTTCAATTATCATATTTTCAGAAACTTTTTCAGTTGTAATAACAATTCAAAGTAATGAGTGAATTATTTTATGAAAATGTCCAGCGTTTCAAATTATTACAATAAAACTTAATTAAGACAAAGAGAGAGAGAGAGAGAGAGAGAGAGAGTTATCATAGTGAGAGATGATTAAAGACACAGATGTTGATTTGTAGCTTATCCGATAGTTTGCTTTGTGAGTTGGTAGAGTGTGGGTTTGATACCCTCCAAAAAACAGGAAACCACCCGAAACTACTAAAAGGATGTATTTTAAGTAAATAAATTTACCCTAAATATAATGACATATTTAAAATGTTGAACTGACATTGGTGTTATCAATAAAACATTTGTATTTGTATTTGTATTTGTAAATATTTAGAAGCTTGACGGTCTCCCAACTAGGGTGGCGAAACTGACCTGAAGTTGCCGGGTTCGAATCTCACGGCACGCTCTTGTCTTTTCCAAGTTAAGTGCGTATTGAAGCTGACTTCAAACGGTGAAGGAAAACTACGCGAGGAAACCAGATAATGGTGGTAGAGTACTTTCTAGTACTCGGCTGGCTAGCTACCACCCTTCAGTTAGAAATCTCCCACCAAGCATCTATTGATGTGTTCTGGCAGCCTCTTGAAAGCCTAAATGTGCTTACCATCTTTGACCACATCGTCCCTTAACATCAGATGACCTAAGGTCAATCATATTAAATTATCTTATCATACTCATACTCATTTATTTATAACGAATAGTTACAAGTCACAAACATTAAATAATACAATTAGAATAATCAAATAATCAAAAAAAATAAAATCAATAAAATTAAATTCGCAAAATAAATTAATAAGTAAGTAAATAATTTTCAATACACAATTAATTAATTTAATTCGAATTACAAAAATAAATAAATTTAAAAGATGTTTTTTTTTTTTTTTTAGGGTTGACAGGCTAGTTGTTTTGACCACAGCTCACCTGATGTTAAGTGAAGGTGTGGTCGAAGATGGTAAAGCACACCTAGCCTGTAATGGAACTGGCTCTTAAGTGAGGCTGCCGGAACACACCGTTAGATGCTTGGCGGCAGATTTTCAACTTGAGGGTGGTAGCTAGCCAGCCGAGTACTAGAAAGTACCCTACCACCATGCTATGGTTTCCTCACGATGTTTTTCCTTCACCGGCAGCTTAAGCTCATTGCTGGGGTTTGACCGCGCTAACCACTGAGCTATCATCGCTACAATCATGTTACAAAAATGTTTACATCCTATCCTATCTTATCTATACATTTTGTGTTCTTTGGCCAACGAAATTTGATTTCAATTTCGTCGAAGTTATCACTCTGTCTTGTATTTATCTGTGATCATCTTTTGCACCACAAAATATAATTGTGCCGTTTGTCTTTTGTTTTCTGTTTATTATGAAATTACATTCATTACTCTCGACGTAGAATTGGCTAAACAACGTTATGGTTAAAGATTAAACTAATTTGCGTCATGAAATTGTTATAATCAAGTTGTCTTGTCCCGGGGACATTGACAAATGTTTGGTTTCTGTTGTTTGATTAGCCCTAGCCCGTGTTAGTTAAGTAAAGTAGACAAATATGTGACAATAACTTATGACCACAAAGAGTAAAACGTACAAATTAGAATCATCAACATAATAACTAGCAAAATTATTTATTACTAGCAACCCACTCCGGCTTAGCACGGGTGCAACGTAAATACTAATATGGTGCATATGCATGTATTCTACATATAAACCTTCCTTTTGAATCATTTTGTCTATTAATGGCAACCGCATTAAAATCTGTTGTGTAGTTTAAAACATCTAAGCGTACAGACGGCGGGAAGCGACTTTGTTTTAAACTATGTAGAGTTTTTTTTTTAAATCACTCTCAAGGTAAAAATCTGTCGCCATGTTCTGATAGCCGCACTTGAAAGCCAGTTCCATTGCAATCTAATCCAATGAGGCTGCTGGAACACACCGTTAGATGCTTGGCGACAGCTGGCCAGCCGACTACTACAAAATACCCCAGCACCATTGTTATCTTTTTATAGAACAACTGGCATACAAGTATGATCGTTTTATACGGTATGACGTCACTTAGACGCCATGACAATCTTAGCTGTTTTTGTGGTAAATTTTAATTGTTTTTTAAAATTGCAAAATAGGTGATGACTGTTCTTTATTGATTCACAATGGAAGATTGACGTTTAGACTGCATTCATAGCCATATACTCAGAGATATATTTTTTGTCCTCAGGTGAAACACCGGCTGCTATGCAACATGGAAATAACTCATCCATTTCCCTCGAGCTCCCTGCAATTGCTCTACTTATCACGATGGCATGCGCATTGATCCATCACCAGGAGTTTGGATAGCGGATCCTGAAAGTGTTAGAATAGATATAATTACACTATGATTATAAAAAATCAATACTGTATAAAGTTATATTTATTCAGTTATATAGCTGGAGAAAGGTTAAAAATTATTCATGTATGTATTATACACATATATTTTATTCATTTATTCATCATGTATAGCAACAGGCAACAGAGAAGAAACACGGAACTGTTATCCCCCTGTTAGATAGATAGAACTCTTTATTGTGCACACCATAAACAGAAGAAAGTACAGAGAACAAAAGAACTAGTGCCACAAGTGGCAGCCTTATCGCTGCGAGCGATCTCTTCCAGGCAACCAAGAATAGAAAAACACGACAGATGACATAATTAACAGACGGGAGCTAATTCTTCTTCCTCGTCGATGTTTCATTTTTTTTTTATTAGATGGTTTTCTCTCAGTACTTAGCCTTAGGAAGGTGGCTTCTTGGATGTCTTCCATGGTGCAGGAGTCCAGAAATCGCAGACTCATTGGTAGTATATTTAAAGAGCTATAAGACGTGGGTTATATTCGATTCCAACCCAGGACAAACATTTTGTGGTATAAACAAATGTTTGTTCTGTATCTGGGTGATCAGTATGTATTAAAAAAATAAGTATTTAAATATTCTATCCGTTATCTCACTTCCATAGTACAAGCTTTGCTTAGTTTAGGGTCAGATGGCGCTGTGTAAAATGTCCTGCGATTTTAATTTATTTCTTAACTGACACAAAAAAGGACGAGGTTCTCAATTCAACTGTATGTTTTTTTGTATGTTACGCGATAATTTCGCCAATTATGAATTGATTTTGATGATTCTTTTTTTACTTCAGAGGTGGTACCAAATAAATTTTATTGAAATCAATAGAGCGGTTTTTAAAAAATCTACAAAAATCTAAAAATTTTGACCAAGCGCTCGAAGAGTCAACTCCTTCGTGTAGAAACGAAACACGTCGGCAAGTGGAGAGGATAATATTAAGACTTGTGGTTATTTTAATCTCATTAGTTTTTAAGTATATATCAAATTTTAATTTCAGATCAAGTAAAGTTTTAGATATTTTTATAATATTCAAATTGTTAAGTTAGTTATATTTAAAGCCTTGTAACTGTTGACTGTTAAGTGAAAATAAACTAAAAATAATAAGTACACCTTGAATACTGAAAAAATCCATTCTCAATTTTAACTCAAACATTATCGTCCAATAAAATCACTTTAAAGTTGAATTGAAAATAAGAAATCGTGTAGAAAATTGCACAGGAAATCGTTTCGTACAATGGTATACGGAAGTTTTTAATACATTAAGTTCGCTTCGCACGTAAAGGTTTGTCCCGAGATATGATAAGCAGAATATCAATTCAATATAAAAGAATATTGCTTTATTTACAATTTTACTGAACTAGGTGGTAAATTGTTATTTTACATAATATTCATGTTTAATAATGTCGTGTACTCAGATTGTAGTTTCGATCACATTAGGTGACCTTCTTCGAGGAGACAAAGCAGAGAACTGCGCCCGCGCGCCTTTGTCTTGAATAGCCTACGTGCGCGACTTTCGATAGGTGGTAGATCTTCTTAGAAAGAAAGAAACCCATTTACACCTAACTAAACAAAGCTTGTACTATGGAGGTCATATAAATGATAGAATACTTAAATACCTTTTTTTTGTAAATACACAGTCATGTACTCATAATAAATACAGAACACAGAACAAACATTAATTTTTACCACAAAATGCTTGTCCTGGGTGGGAATTTGTATGTTTTTGTATGTATTTGAATTTTTTAGTGATGATAGCTCAGTGGTTAGCGCGGTCGGTTTGAAGGGCGTGGGTTCAAAGGAAGGAAGGAAGGAAAACATCCTGAGAAAACCATAACATGGTGGTAGAGTACTTTCTAGTACTCGGCTGGCTAGCTACCACCCTCAAGTTGAAAATCTGTCGCCAAGCATCCAACGGTGTGTTCCGGCAGCCTCACTCGAGAGCCAGTCCCATTCCAGGCTAGGTGTGCTTTACCATCTTCGAACACACCTTCACATAAATTCAGGTGAGCTGTGGTCAAACACCTAGCCTGTTAACCATAAAAAAAAGGAATTGAAACCACACCCTACAGCTTTTGAAGCAGACATGCTACCAATGAGCCAACAAGGCTGTCAATGTTTTTAATTTTAAAAAATAATCGCAGTTGAGTTACTGTTATTCAAATGTTCTCTGTGACACAAAACACGGAGAGTCGTTAAAAGTTATCAGCCTTGCGAAGATATTGCTTAACCAAATGACAAGAACATTTTGTCAGGTTTTTATTTTAGTCGGAGTTTATAAGTGTTAAAAAAAGGATTCACACAAGTATTGAATGTATTTAGTTTTTTTTTTTGTATGTGAAAAATAATGAGACGAGCGAGACGCTCTCCTGATGTTAAGAGATAACGCCTGTCCATGAACATTGCAGCGATACACAGAACTTTGAGTAATAAAACAAAGTCCAGGGCATCGCTGCTTTGGTGCTCATTATTTTGAAACTTTCGTTGGTTAGTCTCAACAGCCAAGTAATTTCGCTAGCTGCAGTACCCTATATAGTATTAGTTTCTTCTTTGGACTACATAGTGCAATTACCTTGGGCACGTACCGAACGTTTTGACTCTACGTTTCTCATCCGTACGGCTAAAGAATAGAACAAGCTGCCGGCTTCATTGTTTCCTGAGAGATATATATCTTTTATTAATTAGTATGACCAGTATTATGCTGAGGTGAGCCCCTATTTTGTAACTGTTTGTCTGTATTTGTTGTTATTTTTGTTTTTTTTGTTCTGTTACAAAATAAAATTATTTTCTTTCTTCTTTCTTTCTTTCTTTTCAAGGTCAGAGTAAATATGTATCCTCTAAGTCTGCGTACTTCACCAAATCATCGCTTACCATCAGATGAGTTGGTGGTCAAACGCTGACTTATCCATATCAAAAAACATTTCTCCAGCTAAAAAAGTTAAAAAACAATATTTTAAAATGTAAAATTTATCACGGTTGAAAATAAAAAGTATACCAATTGAGTACAATAATGTTACGTGTAAATAGTTATGTGTATGAATTTTTAATAATTATTATTTGTGAAAATATAATCCTAGTTAAGGTTATATTACTAAGAAAATGTAATTACTTGTCTTTTAAACTTAAGAAATAAATAACAATTTTGAAGTTAACGTGCCAAGTTATTGTTTTATTTTCCCGGTAATAATGAAACTTAGAGATCAACTACATGCACAAACACACATGCAAACGCAAACACATTTAGATTGCTGAGTTACCAAACTCAGTTCAGTTCACTCAAATCTATTAATGTTTTGTTTGATTGGTTTGCACTAATATTATAAAGAGCACATAGCCCGCAAACTGATGGCCGATGGGGCTGCAAAGTTCTGGAGTGGAGACCACAGAACGGCAAGCGCAGCGTACACAGGACGTCCACCTACAAGGTGGACAGACAACCTAGTAAAGACCGCAGGAACGCGCTGGATGCGAGCCGCTTCCAACCGGTCTTTATGGATGTCAATGGGGGAGGCCTATGTCCAGCAGTGGATGTCCTACGGCTGCAATGATGATGATGATGATAATGAAAATTATAAAGACGAAAGCTTGTGAGTGTGTTCATATGTTTTTACTTCTTCACGCATAAATGTACGTGTCTTATTTACTGAGGGGATGGCTGGCAAAAAAGTATGCTTTAGCATGAAGTCCTTTGTCACTTTGTACATGTTTATCTTTAAAGTGTGCAATAAAGTATTAATTAAATAAATAAATAAATGTCGAAACAAATTTTGAAAAAATTAGGTATGAAGGTAGCTAGGATTAACTTTAACATAGGCAACTTTTTATCCCGCAAAAAAATTAGTGTTAATGTGAAAACAGCGGGTGTCACGCAGCTAATAATTATAAAAATTGTTATGTAAAATTGGAAGAGCCGTATTGTGGTGTATGTACACCAAGGAGTTTTTATACTTTTTGTAAGTGGCCTGTTACTTTTGTGTCGTATCGCTTGGCCGATAGTCTTCTGTCTTCGGTTTCTGTTTGTCTTTTATTTTACAAAACAAAAGACAAACAGAAGCCGAAGACAGAAGACTATCGGCCAAGCGATACGACACAAAAGTAACAGGCCACTTACAAAAAGTATAAAAACTCCTTGGTGTACATACACCACACGTATCCTCTGCCATTCATGCCTAAAAGAGAACACCGACCTAAATTGTAAAAGTTGGAAACTTTTTAAAGAAAATAAAGCACTATTATAATTATTGTTAAGCTTTTGGCTCGGTAGAGCGGTGCGGCGCGGCGTGCTGTTTGACTTTCTAGTCATAAAAAGTTGGTAGGGAAACATTTTTTAAGCTTTAAACATCGCAGGAAAGTAAAAAGTCTGTAAATTTTCTACAGGATTAATTTTGGAGAACGTGCTCGTTGTACTTCCATATTCTTTTTCTAAATACAAATACTTTATTGATAAAGCCAAAGTTACAAGTGAAAGTTCCGTAACATAATTTCAAATATATAATTAAATATGTTGAAAAAACACCGATAACATGTCATTAAAAACAATAATTCAGTATAAAAATATGTCAATAAAATAATGTTGTCAATTTTATTAATAATAATTACTCACTAGTTTATTTAAAATTAAAAGATTACGATTATAATCTTAATAGTATAATATACAGCATAACTGGTGAGACTCCTACGATACTGAAGGAGAGTTTTCTGTGCTCGATTTTCATTATAATATTATGTAATAAAATTAGGTACTTAATTTTTCGCCAAATTTCCCTATAAATAAATGAAACGTATATCCAACATTCCCGACGCTGATAACTGATAGCTGATGACAAGTATGTCCCGCCCGGCCGTCGCCGGCGCAAGCGTCTTCACAACGTCCAGCTCCTGCATCCTCACAGTGTCCATGCGTTGCGTAATTAATTACATTACTTTCCGTTATGTTACCTAGTAGTCAGTTAATATTTATTTTTAAAGTAATTTTTTTCTTCCCATATGATCGCCAAATATCACGTCTTCGAGTATCGTAAGCCAGTCATGCTGTATAATCGTCAAGGTTATAAAACAATGTCTCTAGCAGCCAAGATCTTAGCTCGGCTTAGAAAACCTCAAATTAAGATTAAGACTAGCCGCTATTTTTAGATTCCATCTAAATTAGAGTGTAGACACTTAGGTATTTCTAAGCTCTAAATAAGTTAGGCAATACAAAAGGCCGAGTTAATGGAAAACCCTAGGCAAGTAATAAAATTCAGTTAAGAGTGAACAAGCCGCGTAATTATTTACATTCTGGAGACCTAAGGGACCTAGCTCTGGTTTAGGCCAGTTAGTAACTTTTTCGTACGTTATTAAATTAGTTGGTACGGAATTATAAAAAAATATTTAACCTTTTACAGTTCGGAAAACTGTTTAACTTTTTCTCGTCCAAATTACCTCAGTGCCTCAAGTCGAAAGTCTTCGACCAGTGTGTGTTGCCAGTTATGACTTATGGCTCTGAAACGTTGTCTCTGACTATGGACCTTATTAGTAAGTTTAAAGTAACACGAGCTATAGAGAGAGCCATGCTCTTTTTTTATGGTTGACAGGCTAGGTGTTTGACCACAACTCACCTGATGTTAAATGACTTTGTGGTCGAAGATGGTAAACACGCCTAGTCTAGAATGGAACTGATTCCCAAATCAGGCTACCGGAAAACACCATTTGGTGCATGGCAGCTGATCTTCAGTTTAAGGGTGGTAGATACCAAGCCGAGTGCCCAACACCATGCAATGGTTTCTTCATGATTTCATCAGCAGTTCAAACTCATTGTTCGGATTTGAGCATTTTGAACCCACGTCTTCATGATGTTCATCAGCAGTTCACACTAATTGTTCGGATTTGATCATTTTGAACCCACGTCCGTTATCTTTTAAGTAGAAACCTATCTCTTGGTGTGCTATATGCCTCATCAGGGTCGATTAATAGATCGTCGATCAATAAAAACGACCGATGTCATAATGAAACAGTCAAGGTCAAAGGATAGTTGCTAGAACGCCAAACGATCGATCGTCGAACGAAGAATTACTTTCTGAAACTTATCGAGTCTAGGTCTGACATTTCTATTCTCTACATTATTTAGTAACGTCGCCCGTGCGCATAGAATCTTACGTACGCACGAAGCATTCCAGTCCATTTCATTACATATTTTATTCGCACAGCGAGGTTGTGGAACTGTCTGCCAAAGTCGGTGGGCGCCAAAAAATATGTTTTTTATTTATAAATAATGAGGCGAACGATATGCTCTCCTGATGGTAAGAGATAACGCATGTCCATGATCATTGCAGCAATAAACAGAACTTTAACTTGCAAAACAAAGTCCGGGGCATCGCTGATTTGGCGCTCATTACTTTTTAGACTTTCGATTGGTTAATCTAAACAGCCCTGTAATTTCGCTAGCTGCAGTACCCTTCACACTACGGCTTGGTGACAGAATATCTGGTACTGCGGTGATACCGACCTATACGGCTTTCTGCTAAGGAAATATACCACCAAGTAAAATGTGAGTGTCTTCAAATCCTAATTGAATATTATGGGCATTTTGGTAAACGTGTACTACTGCTAAACATCACCAATAATGTGGTCAAACGCAAAGCTATTCAGAATCATTTGTAGTGATTATAGATCAATGGTTAGCGCAATAGGGTCAAGAAAAACATAATGAAGAAACCATACCCGTGTGGTTACGATTTTAGATAAAAAAATAAATAAATATTGTAGAACATTCCACACAGCGCTATCTGACCCCAAACTAAGCAAAGCTTGTACTATGGATGTCAGATAACTGATAGAATACGTAAATACTTTTTTCATTCCATTACTTAACATCATGTAAGCTATGGTCAAACATCTAACCTGTGAACCAAAAATAATGTAAATTTACAAAAAAAAAGTATTTAAGTATTTTATCAGTTATCTGACATCCATAGTACAAGCTTTGCTTAGTTTGGGGTCAGGTCCTACGATATTTATTATTAATATGTAAAAAACATTAAACAACTTAATTTTCCGCAACAAAACGCGGTACACCACACACAATCTAGTTCATCAGTTCAAATTTAATCGTCTAACATAATCTGAGAATTTACTCAGCCAGACCAAAAACAGTCATATATCAACGGAACAAGAACCACAAAATTGAACCAAACCGCGGAATCTTCGCCAAGCAAAAACAAACTTTGAACTGGGGCAAAATAAAGATCACCAATCAAGGTAAAATAGGGTGTGAATAGTCAAATGAGTAGAGAAACAAGGCTGCAATAAAGGGGCTTGGCGGCGACAACGTTTGTCTGACCGTGATATTGGACTGACAGTTTATTAATAAGGAATTTTGGGTGGAACGACAATAATTATTATCGGCAACGTAGATTAAAAAGTTTGTCGTTCTTTTGCGGTTACACTTTCAAGTGTTCAGATTTTCTTTTGACGTGAATACGAATCATTTATATTGGTATAAAGTTAATAAAGTCTATACCCCGACTGCAAATAAAATAGTAATAATTGACAGCTCTGTTCGTTCATTGCTAGTATGTCTGCTTCGAGAGCTGAAGGACGTGGGTTCGATTCCCACCCAGGATAAACATTTTGTGGTATTAAAAAAATGTTTGTTCTGTGTCTGGGTGTACTGTATGTATTATAAGTATGTATTCACAACAAAAAAAAAAGTATTTAAGTATTCTATCAGTTATCTGACTTCCATAGTACAAGCTTTGCTTAGTTTGGGGTCAGATGGCGCTGTGTGTAATGTCCTGCAATATTTATTTATTAATTTTATATAACCATCGAAAGTCTCAAAGTAATGGCTGTCAAAGCAGAGATGCCCCGGAATTTGTTTTACAGCTCAAACGTTCTGTGTGTTGATGCAATGTTCATGGGCATGCGCTATCTACCATAAGGAGAGCGTATCGTTCGTCTCATTACTTTTACGTAAAAAAAGTTTAAGTTTAAAATTAAAAGCTTGTCTATATAAATAGTTTTCGGATTAACTTCTCTACCAATTAATCCAAACATTAATTGAAAAAAAAAACCTCCTCAGCTAATTAAGCAGAGTAATCAGAATCTCGTTAGCTCCGTTATCTGGCCGTTTAACGACACGTCAGCATGTTTCGCGCCGACTCCACGGGATCGATGCTCGCAGTTAAAATTATACGCTTGTGAAATTTTGAAACTCAGGATATATGTTATGGGGTTTGCTCACTGATACATACTATTCCGGCAAGTTTCGCTGCCTAGTTGAGATAATGTCTGGCTTCCAATTTAAAAGTCCTAAGTTTGAATCCCACGGAACACACCTTAATAAATAAATACTCTAGAATACATTTTCACACACCACCTTCTAGTCCCAAACTAAGCAAACCTTGAACTACGGAAGCCAGATAATTGATGAAATCACACTAATATTATAAATGTTGTTGTTTGGATGGATGGATGGATGGATGTTTGTTACTCTTTCACGCAAAAACTACTGAACGGATTTGGATGAAATTTTGTACGGAGGTAGCTGAAACCCTGGATTAACACATAGGCTACTTTTTATCCCGTAAATATATAGCGGGTAACACCGCGGGGCGCAGTTAATACTTATATGTTTTTTTTTAAAATACATACAGAATACCCAGACACATTGCAAATATTCATAGGCATGTCACACAAATGTTAGTCTTGAATGGGAATCGAACCCACGCTATAGAGTCTTGAAGAAATGAGCCAACAAGGCAGCCAAAAAGCTTTTTACTATTAGCGTAATGCGACTTTAAATGATGATGGAAACCATCGTGGGACTCAACCGTAAATTACTTCGTGTGTCTTTGACTGTGACTTAGATTTAAAAATAATTCACACTGGCAAATTCACAAATTGTTAAGCCAGAGATAAAAAAGAAGAAAACATGACATTTTAAAATATGACACTATGAAGGAATCATTTTTATACGAATTGGCCATTGACGGCAATTTCATTTTTTTTTTAATAGATAGGCTTGCGTTTGTGCGCCATCCCGCCTGATGTTAAACGAAGATGCGGTCTACGATGGAGCACGCTTGCCTAGAAGAAACCAATTGACCCGCGAGTTGAAGGTACCCAGACTACATTCATCGGGGAACACCCACTCGGGCAGCAGATCCCAATGTCTAGCGGTACGTATGAAGAAGGTGGAATCAAACCGCTTAGTTCGAGCTTTTGGAACATCAACCATAAAGCGGTGTCGCTTTTTAGAGCTCCTGACTGTCCTATAGTCCGATATTTTTTTTTATATTGATCAGGTTCGCGCTTGACCACATCCTGCCTGATGTGAAGCAACGATGCGGTCTAAGATGGAACACGCTTACATAGAAGGAACCTGTTTATTCTTGATTTGAAGACACTCGTATTGTACTTTTCAGGAAACACAGACTCCGGCAAAGAGTTCCACATCCTCGCTGTGCGAATAAAGAATGTGGACTCAAAGCGCTTAGTGCGTACATGGGGAACATCCACCATGTACGGGTGTCGCCTCGTAGTATATACGAGTATATGAGTAGTTGTAAATTATTTATTATTATAAATTAAATTATCAATTATTTACTTGGTGGTAGATCTCCTTAGCAGGAGGTCGTCTAGGTAGGTACCACCGCAATACCAGATATTCTGCCGCCAAGCAGTAGTGTGTAAACATTACAGTTTTCCGGTTTGAAGGGTACTGCAGCTAGCGAAATTACTGGGCTGTTGAGGCTAACCATCGAAAGTCACAAAGTAATGAGCACCAAAGCAGTGATGCCCTAGACTTTGTTTTATTACTCAAAGTTCTGTGTATCGCTGCAATTTTCATGGACAGGCGTTATCTCTTACCATCAGGAGAGCGTCTCGTTCGTCTCATTACATTTTCACATTAAAAAAAAAAAAATTATATCGTTATTATGAAACGTATGTTTTCATCGCCCTCCCGTTATACCCTTTATAATCAACCAAAAACCGGTCGCTACTTGTGTAGTTGTCGAACCCAACACCACACTATATATCGGAACCACAACATGAAACGGTAATTGGCATACCTACCTTTATATCGCACGCTAAGTGCTTACAAGCGTAAATGCGGCGTAGAATACAAACAGTTCATAACATACGAGTGCCAATACGGTTGATATTTATTACATAGTATAATTTAAACGAGAAGAGAGTATTTCAGCAGTTTGAAATACTCTCTTTTAATAGCAAAATAGAGTATTTTGGACTGCCGAATGGCAGATACCACATTTTCCGTCACAAGGTTGTATAAGAAAGATAAATGGCTAAAGATGTCTAAGATCTAGAAGTCATTAATTGATAAATGAAGTTAAAAAATTTCGGTAGTCTTGAATTGATTCAAACGTTACTTTGCGGAAGTTAATTTTGTATATTCATGGTATATATTTAGTTTATTTCCGCTTAACAGTCGTTTCAGTTACAACAGTAATGAGGACTTAAATTTAACTAATTCGACAACATTAAGAAATAATAAAATAATAATAGTAATAGTGTTAATTAATAATTTGTTGTCAAATTAGTTAAATTTAAGTCCTCATCACTGTTGTAACTAGAACGACTGTTAAACGGAAATAAACTAAATATATACCTACTTTGAATATTCGGTAGTCTAGTTGGAAGACCGTCTAATTTGGAAGTCCTGAGTTCAATCTATTTTATAAGTTACTAGCATCATACATAAAGCATTATTGAGCCAGTTCCGTACCATTCCAGGCTAGGTCTACTTATCATTTTGGACCACACCATAACAAAATACAAAAAAAAACTTTTTTTTTTTGTATTTTTTTTCATTTTGGACCACACCATAACTTAACATCGGGTGTGATCAAACACCTTGCCTGTCACCTATAAAGAAAATCATTCCCAAATCTTGTCTATAGTCTTAGGTCGTCCCCTAGGAAACATCAATATTTTATGTAGGTAATCTATTTTAGAATTAGTTCGAGTATAACACACATTATGAAAATCAGTATTCCCTATACATTTAAGGCTTAAGCGCCGCTTGTAGCATAATAGAAGATTACTGACATGTCGGCGGCCGCAATCCAACTGCGTCGTAGTGGTAATACCGCAGAATTGGCGGTCGGTTATGTGCCTTAAGTACCTTAAGTTTTAAGGAGTGTTTACACTGTTAGATTAAAATTATAGGTTTGTAGATAGTAGAGGTTTTCTAGTACCTACTCGGCTGGCTAGCTACCACACACAGGTTGAAAGTTTGCCACTTAGCATCTAACGGTGTGTTCCGGCAGCATTACTAAAAAGCAACGCACTAATGCCCCGAGTATTATAGGCGGTGGTGACTACCATCAGGTGGTCCGTCGCTTGTTTACCACTTTTAAATTTAAAAAAAAACCGGCCTAAAATATTTATTTCATGTAGCATATTCAGGTAAGTTCAATAGCGTATTACATTTAGCCCATATAACCTTTTCTTGCCCGGCATCTGGGTCAAGCATTAGGTCATATGTCAAAGGTTTTTAGGAGGCCTAAAAACCTAGGAACCCTAACAAACTCGAGATATCAGCTCAACCTTTCCGACATAACAAAAACCATCCTACTAATATTTTAAATGTGAAAGATTTTATGTTTGGATGCAAAAACAACTGAACGGATTTGGATGAAATTTGGCACACATACAGTTTAAAATCTAGGATACTTTTAATATAAAGTTGCATTATTTGTTAATGACAATGCTGTTAGTCAGGTCAGACATGCTTAAATGTATGTCGCTATTAATGTTCTTTCGCGCGTATCTTGTATGTAAGTAAATTTCTTTGTAACCTCGTTTATTCCATTTTTTTTATTTTTTTTTTAATGAATGGATTACGACAATTAAGGTATCGTTAGATTTGTCTCAATACTGTTACTTAGATAGGTGTTTGAAAGAAAAAACAAAATGGCGGATTTTTGGCGCGAAATAGTAAATACATTAATTTAAAAAGTAACCAAGTCTATCAAGTAGGATATATAAATAAATAGGGGATTGCAAAAACGTGTTGAAGTTATATGTTTAAACTTAATTAGGAATAATAAACATGTTTAAATGGTTTTTTCATTAATTATAGCTATTTTAGTCGCAGTCGGTTTATAGATTTTTTAACTCCCCAGCTTGTATAGGTATTTATGTACATATATTATGTTATAGCCAATATATATATAAATGTATATATAATATAGGTATATATATTCATAATGTATTCCAAATGTTAATTGAAATATTTAGTATTACAAATAGATATAACATTATTTAATATTAACAACACATTATGTAATATTGTTATACCAATTTATTATTTCTAATAAAGTCTAACTTAGAATAGAAGTAGCAATATGTGTACACCTACTAATAAATAAATTATCGGTGTAGGGAAAAAAATCGGTATGTAAATATTTTTATAATTTTTGACATCCTATTATTATTATTTTTATGACATTTGATTAATTTTTTGGTTTGACATTGACATTCTGATTAATTAGCATGGTACCATAAGTTATAAAATTTGATATATAATGTATTTGAGGTAATTGTAACTGGGTGTATCCGTTTTTACCTGAACAATAAATAAATAAATGTTATGGTTTCGTCATGATTTCTTCCTTCACCGGCAACTAAATTTTTTGTTGGGATTTGAACCCACGCACTTCAGCATGTGATCCGCCCACACTAAAATCTGCTAATGTGAAAGTAAATAAAATACGGGGGATTTTATCATCCACGCTCACGTTATAATCCTTCTCTTCTCGGTATCTGAAGGGTTTTATGTTTACATTACAGATATATACAGGCTGTGTCGGAGAAGTTTGGTTATACTAAAGGATGTTGATTTTACCCATTGACATGTTTTCTTAAAGCTCTATGACATTTGGAATAATTTCCCGCGTTTTACATGCAAATTTGCGTTATTGTGGCTCTATAGCCATATGACACCAACTTTTAGGGATCCATACCTGAAAAGGATTAGATTAAGCAGTAGCGTGTAAGCATTACTGTGTTTTGGTTTGAAGGGTACTGCAGCTAGCGAAATTACTGGGCTGCTGAGACTAACCATGTAATGTAAAGTACCTAAGTACCTTGGTTGCCTGGAAGAGATCGCTGTTAGCGATAAGGCCGCCACTTGTGTCACTAGTTAATAAGGTTTTTTGTTATCTGTACTCTTTTCCATTTATGATGTGCACAATAAAGAGTTATCTATCTATCTATCTATCTAATGAGCGCCAAAGCAGCGATGCCCCGGATTTTGTTCTACAACTCAAAATTCTATGTATTGATGCAATGGTAATGGGCATGCGTTATCTCTTACCTTCAGGAGAGTGTATCGTACGTTTACATTTAAAAAAAATACATACATAAATATATCTTCGTAGCGATGATAGCTCAGTGGTTAGTGCGGTCGCTTCGCATGCCGAAGGGCGTGGGTTCAAACCCCAACAATGAGCTTGAGTTGCCGGTGAAGGAAAACATCGTGAGGAAACCATAGCATGGTGGTAGGGTACTTTCTAGTACTCGGCTGGCTAGCTACCACCCTCAAGTTGAAAATCTGTCGCCAAGCATCTAACGGTGTGTACCGGCAGCCTCACTTGAGAGCCAGTTCCATTCCAGGCTAGGTGTGCTTTACCATCTTCGACCACACCGTCACTTAACATCAGGTGAGCTGTGGTCAAACACCTAGCCTGTCAGCTATAAAAAAAATAAAAAAATATCCAAAACTAAGTATATCGACCGATGCCGAACTAAAACTATATAGAATACGAAACAAAATGACATTAATGTTTGATAAAATGGAATTAGTTTGGGAATAACCAGAATAAATAGGGATCTAATGCCCAAAGGACGAGAAATAAATGCAAAGAGCCGAAAGGTTTACGGGATTAGGAGAGCTTACGTCGAAGAACGGTGGTGCGATAAACTTATAATATGACATTGCGCAGCCGTTCCAGAATATTCACGGCTTATATTCGGCTTATGTTATAAATGGGAGGTCACGAACAAAATTACAAGTGGTGCTTACGTTTTAAGTTACATAACATTCGATACTTCTTCAAACGAAAGTATGCACTTATTTTTGTTTACCAAAGATTTAGACAATAGATTATACACACTTTATATTGTGACATAAAACAAACAAATTTCAATTAGGTACATAAACAATATATACATACGAAAAGAAATAACAAACATAGATAATAAGAGATCTGAAATCCATTTCAGATAAAACTGAAAAAACTGTTATGCCAAAATTAATGAATTAGAAGATTAATGAATATTTGACAAATTTTAACAATCAAGATAAAAAGTATATATTTTTACTTTTTATATCGACATTTTGTTAATTTCATTGACATTGTAATTTCATTGACATTTTAATTTTCATAATTTATTTTTTATATTTTACTTATTAATTTTCCTAGTTGACATTGTATAAAATTAAATTAATAATATACCGTTGCCTTCAAAACATTTGTAAAAAAAAATTAACACAAAGAACGATAATACAGATTCCCTACATACCTATTCTGAGAAATTTCTATAGTCCATTGAAATGTTATTTTTTTTGTATAAAAGTTTTATTTTTTGGATGTCAAGAGCGTAAAGTTGTATCCATGTTTGTGGGGTCGCAGCGGTCACCATCTTGTAAAAAAGGGTGCGAATGGGTTTGAGGAGCTAGGCAAAAGATGGCTAGCGGTATTTGATTCCTTAGTTTCTTAGCTCAAAGGTTGTGATAGAGAAAAGTGGAAGAGTTGGAGTGGAGTACTTGTTATTTTTAATTTTTCATAATCCTCTCAACTGTAGCGTTTTCATTCCAATTGTGTGTTCCCTGATAGATACAATCGAAGTGCCTTCAAATCATGAGGAATCTGCTTCTTCTAGGCATGCGTGCTCCATCGTAGACCACATCTATACGCTTAACATTAGGCAGGATGGTGCTCAAACTTAAGCACGCATATACTATATATATATAATTTCAACGGTATACATACACTTATTAAAAAATCACGAGCTTTACACATTATCAAACGCTGCTTTTCAAGCAAAGTTTGAGGGTAGTACGGCGATGCCCAATAATAAATCATGCATTGTTGTTGGCGACAAAAGAAGTCATTTTTGGCGGAAAACTGCGGCATTCAAGGCGTCCTACAATATTTGTATAGAAATACAAAGCATAAGGTCAGACCAGGGAGCAGGCGATGTATAGAGATGTCAAAAGATTAAGCACTTGACACAACTGTTTGCCCATTCAAGCGGCCAGCAGCAGTAAAATCACAAAATTTGCGATTTGTTAATTATGACGCCGAATTGCTTAAGTAGTAGGTATTGTGATATAATTAAATTGAAAGCCATGGGAATCGTAAGCCCCATAATTTTTAGTATCTCCATTTATATACAGTATTTAATTCATTCATACGTACAAACGGATACACACATAAATGTTATAATAATTAATGGGATACAAATATTTATTGAACTAAATAATTAGTCTTAAATAATGCTCTCATGTTGATAAGATATACAACGCCTGTCCTTTGAGTAACAAAACAAAGTCCAGGGTATCGTTTATTTGACACTTAGTACTTTGAGACATTAGATGGTTAGTTTCAACAGCCCAGTGATTTTGCTAGCTGCCCTTCAAACTGAAACATAGCAATGTTCACACACTACTGAAAGTATGTTTATGTATGTTTCTTTATTTTATCATAACTTTTACTTGCCTAAACAGATTTGGAGGTATCTTACATCATCTCGAGTATGGCTATAAACTTTTGAAGAATAAAGTACTAGCGAATGACTTAAGAATGCCGTAACATATACAAAATTTATTTAGTCAAAAACTTCGTAAATAAGTCATGACAGTGAAAGGAGTAAACATATACAAAATTTATTTAGTCAAAAACTTCGTAAATAAGTCATGACAGTGAAAGGAGTAAACATATTATTAGGATCATTTAACATATTATAAAACTGACAGGCATATGTGATTAATCTGTGGATCGGTATGAGCCCTCAATTTGAACTATGAAGGACGTTTTATAATGATATGCGATATTGAAATCACTCGAAAACTGGGTCAGCATTCAATTGCCATGATAAACTCGCATTTTCATAATTATATTTTCTGTAGCAAGCTTTTCTTGTTTCGAATTTCGATATATATCATTGTATACCTTTTATATTCATATTATTTATTTGCGTATATGGGTATATAAAGTAGTTGGAAGGAGTACATTCATAGAACGCCATATCCTGCCTTTCGGCATGCAAATCTTTGTCTTATTACCTATTTTATTAATTATCATATTATGGCACAGTGAAAAAAACTTTCAGATGAATGCAAAATTAAATGTTTGACATTGTTTATGATCCATGCGAATTTAACTAAAATTTGTTGCCGTGTTACAGTCATGACTCATAGGGAAGAAGGACTTGGGCTAAGCATTAGGTGTTTGACCACAGCTCAATTGATGTTAAGTGATGGTGTGGTCGAAGGTGGTACAGTTAATTGGAAGACACGTTAAATTTTATCGATGCCTCTGCGCCGGTTCTATGAAGGTACATAGGTACCTAATTATTATTATGTATGATATGTCTAGTAAAATAAAACGGACAAAGCGTCATTAGTAGGTACATGGCGAACCTTGCCCATGTACAAACAGAACACTTCGTTTCTACGTTTTTCATACGTACAGCGAGGATGTGGAACTCTTTGGCGGTGTCCATATTTCTGCCAAGTACAATTTGACTGCACCCTGATAAAATCTGTTTGGGTGTGGTTATTAAACGCAAATCTAGTAAGAATTAAAAAAAAATACAGTATAGTAATACTTTGTATGGGTGCTATACCCAATTTGACTGTTCGCAAAACTGTAATGCTATATCAGATTTTTTAAGAATTCGATTTACAAATAGCAATGAAATGTAACCGCAAATTATTTCTGCGCATAAAAAAATTCCAGCAATAAGTCAGCATTATAATAGGCATGAAATATTATGCAGTTAATAACATTATAGTCGTAAGTCCACAATCTTTACTGACTATAACAAATTCAACTACAATGGTTATAAAGATCCCAAGATAAATTAGGCTTTATTGCCAACAAAATAAAAGCAGCTTTTCTGCTTACGCTGTGATAATCATAAAATGAGCGTCAAAACTGAACTTTCCCATAGTAAAGGCCGTTGTTTTCCAGTAAAACCGTCTTTATTGTCAATTCGTTCTTACTGATACGGAAAGGACCCAGTTTTTTTCAGGCTTACCTATGTAGGTGGCTGAGATTTTTTACGATACAAATATACGATTTGTTCCGGTCGTGGAATATTTATAAATGGAATGGCAATAATGAAAAAGGAAAAATACAAAAAAAACAACTGGAAATTTTATAATTTTCTTTGCATCGTATTATTTTCCGGAACTTTCATGAGTATTTTTTTCTTAGTTAAATAAATAAATATCGTAGGACTATACACACAGCGCCATCTGGCCCCAAACTAAGCAGAACTTATGTGATGGAAGTCAGATAACTGATAGAATACAGAAATACTTTTTTTTTTGTAAATACATACTATAATACATATAGAACACCCATATTTGACAATATTTTTATTTTTATTAAGTAATTTAATAAATATTAACAAGAAAACAAAAAAAAAACAAAATCATCAAAAATGAAATGTGTATTATTTTGCAATAAAACTTGATCATACTTTTGGCCGCATTTAAAAGTAACACGTGACTGTTCCAATCGTTTTATTATTCCGCGATACAAACAGACATTTTGTACGGATAGGAAAGCTTCAGTTCAAATTGGCCGTGTGATGTGCAGGTTATAAAAAGGAATCAACCGAGATTTTTTCCTTAGCATACGAATATGGGATTTAATAGTAAATCCAGTGAAGAAAATTTTATTTGGAAACAGTGTTTACAGTTCACAAAACATTTACAACCAGCTACGCAGTTTCACCTATATACTTTTTACACGACAAAAAATCACTTATTCAGTACTAGAAGACTACAGACGTTACTAGAAGAGTCCCACATAACCACCTCTTGCTTTCGCTAGTGATATTCATTGTTTTTTTATACAATAGCGATTTCAATTTTAGTGTTTTGTTCGTCTCATTACTTTTACATTAAAAAAAAACAGAACGCAGAGACAGAACAAACATTTGTGCTCATTACTCAAACGTAAGAAAAAAAAATAGGATAAGATATAGTTAGACTAAATCAAGTTGCAGGCAAAATAAATACACTTCTATGCTCAGTTTCTGACCTTGAAAAATGCGTACCTATTGTATGATTTATTTTACATATATATATATATATATATATATATATATATTTATAGTTGACCATAAGTTTAATGAATTGAGATTTTTTAGTTGACAAATTGTCAACTAAAAAATCTCCAAGAACTCAGATTAGGGCTGGCGCAGCAGCAGAATTTGCAGAAGACCTCAAAAGGCGCAAATATAGCACCCTGGACAGTGGGTACATATATGAGCCTTTTGGGGTTGAAACATTGGGACCGTGGGGGCCGGGAGCAAAAAAAATTTTTAAAGAATTGTCAGCTCGTTTGGTTGACGCCACACGTGAACAAAACGCTGGCCTTTATTTTGCTCAGCGTTTGAGTATTGCCATACAACGCGGCAATGGGGCCAGCGTTTTGGGAACTATTCCCATTGATAGCGGTCTTTTAGAGTAGTTATTATTTTAAGTTATTTTATTTTAGGTCAATTCTTATTTACTTAACTATAACCCTGTAATTTTTAGATAAGACATTTTGCTTGGTAAGAATTGACTTAATTATAATTAACCTTTACTATTAATTGACATTAAGGCGGTTCGATTTCCATACAAACAATTTTTTTCCATTTATGGACAAACGGAGTATAATTTTACAGTGAAATCAAAGCTACTGGCATGTATTTCGGTCTTTATTTGAGGTAAATCACAATTGCTTGAATAAAACAGTAGATTATTAGCATAAAATCAAATTTATAAATGATTTATGATTCATGAATGAATCTACTGTTTTATTCAAGTAATTGTGATTTACCGCAAATAAAGACCAAAATAAATGTCAGTAGCTGTGATTTCACTGTAAAATTATGCTCCATTTGTCCATAAATGGAAAAAAAATATTTGTATGGAAATCGAACCACCTTAACAATAAATCGATATGTATAACAAATATCATAGACTTAAATAACAATGTACTTACATTATTGAATTAAGATAAAAACCTGTAATGTTAGATTGTAAATTGTTTTTGGATAAATGAAATTCTACAATAGGATTCACAGAAATCGTAAGCTTTTCATTGTTCTTTATTATTAAAGTCACTTTAGCTGCCGTAGTACCGTTATTAAAACAAAAGTACGGAATGCAGCGGGTATTTTAATGAATGGTTTGAGTTGAAAATCGCGAAATAATATTGGAATTGGAGTAACGATCACGCATCACGGAAGTCGATAAAAGTATACCTAATGGTTAGAGATGAGACCAAACGCGTATTTTTGCCGAATCCCACATTTATATTCGAACAAGGCTTCTGCTATTTATCCTACCTATTTTTTTAATTACTTAAAGAAATACACAGATTAAAAAAATCTGTAATTAGATACAACCCTCAAGTTGAATATCTTTCACCAAGCAGCTCATATGTTCTCCTGACTTGGGAGCCAATTCCATTCCAGGCCAAGTGTGTTCAACATCTACGACCATGCAGTACGTTTGCTAATAAGCAATGAAAACTAAATATCCTAATTAATTTATAGTTCAAAAGCATTCCTACTAAAAGAAGTTATTTTGTGTGGCTGCAATAAACAATACACATCAAACACACAAAAACACACAATACACATACACATACAAACACAACAATACACATACACATACATATTCAATACACATTTAAAAAAAAAACATACTAATTTAAATAAATAAAAGTCAAATAATGTTTGTTGATTAGCGCATGGTTTAAGAACAGCTGAACCAATTCAGGTACATACTTTGTCGTGATAGGTACCTACTTTGATTTGAGTTTAAATTAATGCGAGAACAAAAACCAAGTGCTATCGCACCGGGTAACAAGTACCAGGCATTCAGCTAGTTTATAAATAGCAATTTATATAAATTTTAAAACGGCTATATCAATTACACTAATATTACAAATGCGAAAGTTTGTCTGCGTGTCTGCACAACATAAATAAACAGTTAAAATACCCATTTTAAATTATAAACAAAAAGGTATAAATGTAATGTAATATAATATGTTTCGACTTAATTTCATTTAACAACAGTAGAAAACCATACAGAAGTTATGTGTTTGGTGAATTTTTTGAATAAATAAATATTGTTGTAAATGTTTGTAAAATGTATCAAAAATCGTGTATTAATAACTTAAAAGGAGAGGCCAAACCCATGTTTTAAAACAATATGCATTAATAAAGATTATTTGTATTTGTATGTTTAACGGCTGGACGATAGAAGTACGCAGCTCGTAGTTTAAATAAATAAAAACACCAGGCTGTAATATTCGTCCAAAACGATGACAGCTCATCTCTACCGATAATATTCAGTGACCGCCCGAAACAAAGAACGAAGTAATTCAATACATTCCAGTGAAATATCAAGCGAAAAAATACTGAACAAAATATAATTTTTAAATGGGGCTTTTGGACCAAATGATTACATAAAACACCAGCGACTTTTACTACCATCCTCTACTTGTAACTTTATTTAAATCAATTTACGTCGATGATTTTATAATGAAAAATAAGCTAGAAGGCGGTTTCACCCGAGATTCAAGGATAAAAACTAGCTTACGTGGTAATCCAGGCCCTATATCTTAATTAAGGGATTGCCAACCCCGAATTTACAAAACAAGGATAAATAAATAAATATTGCAGGACATTTAACACAGCGCCATCTAGCCCCAAAGTAAGCAAAGCTTGTACCTACTATGGGAACCTGACAGCTGGCAGAATATTATAATACTTAAACACTTTTTTTTTGTATGTACATACAGTACACCCAGACACAGAACAAACATCAATGTTAGTCACACAAACGTTAGTCCTGAGTGGGAATCGAACCCACGCCCTTCAGCTCTTGAAGCAGACATACTGCCAATGAACCAACAGGGCTGTCAATTGAATTTGAAGTTGAAAAAACCAAGACAATTCGGTTTAAAAACAGAACGCATGAACGAGAACCAGAACAAAGTGGCGCGCGAATTATAAAATACATAACCTTATGAGGGCGCTTAAAAAACTCAGGACGCTGCTTTAAAACTATCCAGGTCATCGACAGGGCAACTACAAAAACTAGGGCATCTCCTGGGAAAACTTTGTAGCGATGATAGCTCAGTGGTTAGCGCGGTAGGTTCGCATGCCGAAGGGCGTGGGTTCAAACCCCAACAATGAGCTTGAGCTGCCGGTGAAGGAAAACATCGTGAGGAAACCAAAGCATGGTGGTAGGGTACTTTAGTACTCGGCTGGCTAGCTACCACCCTCAAGTTGAAAATCTGCCGCCAAGCATCTAACGGTGTGTTCCGGCAGCCTCACTTGAGAGCCAGTTGCATTCCAGGCTAGGTGTGCTTTACCATCTTCGGCCA
The DNA here is from genome assembly GCA_905404145.2 of Biston betularia. Taxonomy (NCBI): domain Eukaryota; kingdom Metazoa; phylum Arthropoda; class Insecta; order Lepidoptera; family Geometridae; genus Biston; species Biston betularia. Next base: position 3,587,994 of record FR989887.1, on the reverse strand, counting down.
CACCTTCACTTGACATCAGGTGAGCTGTGGTCAAACACCTAGCCTGTCAACTATTAAAAAAAAAAAAAAAAAAACTGGACCGTTGGCAACTCTATCTCAACTTAACTTTTGATGAAGAACTCAGCAGCGTCAATCACACAATACATAATAATATACTAATTCAAATGTATGTAATAATATGAAACTAGCTGCGCCCCGCGGTGTTTCCTGCTGCATTTGTTGGGGATAAAAAGTAGCCCTAAGTTATGTGATGGGAGTTCTGAAGCACAATTTATATTTACTTACTATAAATATTTGAACAGAATCGCATGCTGATCTTACTTATTTTAAGATGATTGCAAGCTATACCTACTGCAAAATAATTTGTTAACTTCTCGTAAAAAGTGTGGCGTGTAAATTGATTAGCTTGTCAATCGTTTATAAATGAGTAAGCTGACACGTTGTTTGTATTGGTCATTCAAAATATGTAATTAATAGCACACTTATAAGTTAAATCAAAATAAAAAAGACCTTAAATTATACTGTTCACAAAATACCAGATATTCTGCCGCCAAGCAGTAGTGTGCAAACATTACTGTGTTCCGGTTTGAAGGGTACTGCAGCTAGCGAAATTACTGGGCTGTTGAGACTAACCATCTAGTCTCAAAGTAGTGAGTGCCAAAGCAGCGATGCCCTGGACGTTGTTTTGTTACTCAAAGTTCTGTGTGTCGCTGCAATGGTCATGGACAGGCGTTATCTCTTAACATCAGGAGAGCGCCTCGATCGTCTCATTACTTTTACATTTAAAAAAAATATGTATACAAAAAACTTAGTCTAAAAATCCAAACGATCGATTACTGTATCGGGACCTGGCCAAACGTTTAGTGGAGGCTTCAGGTGACCAGAATGCTGGTTTCTACTTTGGTCAAAAGCTAAGCATTGCCATCCAGCGTGGCAATGCTGCCAGCATTCTGGCCGCATATCCCTCCTCTGACGGATTTTTAGACTAAGTTTTTTGTATACATTTTGTAAATAGTAACATAACTTATTAGTTGGTGCTAAGGATATATGTCTGTTGCAGTTATAATATTATTTTTTCTTTGTTATGTTAATAGTATTGTCACTTAAGATTGTATTTGTATTCTATATTGAGCGTTGATTGGAACCAATTGCTTGTTCCCTCTAGTACAGTCCAATTGAATCGGTATAGATCTATACAGCTAATGGATTTATAATTTCTATGTAACACACATTATCATGTTTTTGTACTATAAGAAATAAGAAATAAATAAACTTTTTACTTTTTTACTTTTTTTGTATTAATCCAAGGTATCAGCTACTTCCATACCAAATTTCATAAAAATTGGTACAGCCGCGTGAAGAAGTAACGAACATACATACACACAATCTTTCGTCCTTGTAATATTTGTGTGATAATCGTTAGCCATTAGTTAGAAACTGTTTTAGCCACTTTATTCTAGGAAATGGAGACCGTTAATTAATTTAGAAGTACTATCAAGTCAAACAAAGGCGGTGGTCTCGGCTGAGATAAATTAAAGTTAGTAAGAAGATGTTAGACTCTAACAGTACTTGCCAGGGACGCATCTATACTTATATTATAAATAGGAAACATTTTTATTTTTATATGTAACGAAACTTAAAAACTACGGGACGGATTTCAAAAAATTTTTCCCCGTTGAGAAGCTACACTATGCCTGGGTGACATAGACTACTTTTATCTCTGTATTCCCTCGGGAAAGAGGACTACGCGGCGTATTGAATAAAACTAGCTGTTTCACCGCTCGCTCGGTGTGGGTTTCTTTCAATTTGCTAAGAGTGACGTGACGGTGTGATCGAAGATGATAAATCACACCTAGCCTGGAATAGAACTGGCTCTCAAGTGAGGCAGCCAGAACACACCGTTAGGTGCTTGGCGGCAGATTTTCAACTTGAGGGTGGTAGCTAGCCAGCCGAGTACTTGTAGAAAATACTCTACCACCATGCTATGGTTTCCTCACGATGTTTTCCTTCACCGGCAGCTCAAGCTTATTGTTGGGGTTTGAAGCCACGCCCTTCGGCATGCGAACCTACCACGCTAACCACTGAGCTATCATCGATTTTTCTATGGAACAGCTGTTTTTCGGGGTAATTAAAGGGTCATTTTGAAAATCACCATAATTATGAGAACCTGGCCTGATTTTAAATAAACACTTTGTCAATTATTGTCAACTGTAAAAAGACTTAAGAGCATTTATCTTGTTACCAAAATATAGTAATTTCTTCTCAGTTCTACATTCAGCCCAGCTGGTTTGTTCTAATTGAGTTTGCCATAGTTTAAGTGGTCGATGGTACGTGTCATTGTCGCTTGTGTAATCAGGTCAAGGGATGGAGAAGTTTACCATCCATTCTGAAGTTTCTTTGTATTTAGGACTCCGCAGTCATGTCTGTCAGTTTTATCGTCTGTTCGCGTTTAACTTAGAATTAAGTTCAGAGATAAATGAAACATGTATAAGTCACATATAAGCAATACTACTTTTTGACAGCCTTATTGGTGCATGTCTAGTATTTCTGCTTTAAGAACTGTGGGGCGTGGGTTCGATTCCCACCCATGACAAACATTTTGTAGTATATATAAATGTTTGTTCAATGCTGGGGTGTTCTGTATGTAAGTACCTATATATTGCCAAAAAGGTATCTTAATATTCTATCAGTTATTTGATAGTGTTCTTTAAACATAAAATATAAAAACACACACCCACGCACATACACCCCCTCACACACACACACACACGCACACGCGTGCGCGCGCGCGCGCACACACTTTAGTTTTCAACTACAGGAGCTCACCGGACGACCAACGCTGGTTATACTTATGACCAGTATTATGCTGAGGTGAGCCCTTATTTTGTAACTGTTTGTTTCTGTTCGTTTTTGTTTTTTGTGTTTTTATGTTACAGAATAAAATCCTTTTCTTTCTTTCTTTCTTTCTTACTCTTTTGCAATCTTTCTTTAAAAAGTGCTTTATTTATGCCTATAACCAGTTTTTTAAAAGGGTCCACTATTATCTTGAAAGTCTATTCGTGGTACATGAAGCTATATATTTGAGAAACCCTGATCTATGTTGAAAAGGTCGTTTGCGCTAAAATATTTCTCAGAACCTTTTAAAAGTTAAAATAATCTGGGAAAGCATGTTTGTTTCTGCGATGACGCCAGATATATGTGATTTATCGATACTAACGTTACATGATTGAACTTATTGACGTAACTTGTACACGCAACCGTGTCATTAGAAGAACAGAGAAACAGTATGGAAGACCCGTTCCAGTACATTTGATTTCCAGACTAACCATTGAAAGTCTCAAAGTAATGAGAGCCAGCTTTGGCTCTCATTACTTTGAGACTTTCTAGACTTTGAGTGATGCCCTGGACTTTGTTTTGTTAAGTTGTGAGTTTAAGGTTTATTATGATTTTATATTAGATAATGACATTTTAAATTTAAAATTTGTATCATCATTGAATGTGTTTGACATAAATAAGTGTACATTATTGTATCTATATTTGAATAAATGAATTAATTTTAATTGAAGGTCTTAATTTTCTGCAATAAAATTATTTAGTAAATAATTCATCAAAAAATAGACAACCACAAACATCACCTTTCACAGTTTTGGCCTTATCAAAAATCGTGTAACATGGCTAAAGAATTTTTCACTTCAAAAATTTAATTATGAAACAAGAAGCCATACTGTTTCTACTTAATGTACGGTAGCATTGAAAATATCGCTACAAAATTTTGTTCTTTCAAATTCAACTGCCAAATTATTTTAACCGTTATTACTGCTAAACAAAATTCAAAATCAAGATTTCGATCGTTTCCTGAAAAGAAAATATAATTTTGTTACCTAATTTTAATCACAGATATCAGGAACTGATTAATGTTTAATTTTTTTGTAATAACTACTTGTGTATGTTACATTTATTCAATCATTTTGTGTAATTGATTGAAAGTTTTTTTTTTTTTTAATAAAATTATTGTGAAAAGATTTTATAAAGCATGAAGTGTACGTAGAATAACGCCGTGGTATTTACCTTTTCGAAATCTCTAAGTTTAACAATTGGGAGGAGACAGCGCAGGACTGGGATAACTAGAATTCGCTTAGCACAGAGATTACCGCGGTTGGTTCACGCGCCGAAGGTCGTGGGGTCAAACCTCAACAATGATCTTGAGCTGCCAGTAAAGGAAAAAATTGTTAGGATACCATCATACTGCCATTATCTGTAACTGTATCCTTTCTAGTACTCTTCTGGCTAACATGCACCGTCAAGTTGATAATCTTTTTTTTTTTTATGGCGGACAGGCTAGGTGTTTGAGCACAGCTCACCTGATGTTAAGTGACGGTGTGGTCGAAGATGGTAAAGCACACCTAGCCAGGAATGGAACTGGAGTGAGGCTACCGGAACATACTGTTAAATACTTGGGCGGCAGATTTCCATCTAGCCAGCCGAGTACTAAAAAATACTCTTAAATAAGCACCTTATATTGTGTTCTGGCGACATCACTTGAGAGCGATTCATGGTGGCTAGGTATGATACCATCGTGAACATCAGGTTTTTAATTTATAAGTTGTTGTCAAATTAGTTATATTTAAGTCCTCATCACTGTTGTAACTGGAACGACTGTTAAGCGGAAATAAACTAAATATTTACCTTAAATATTACAATACGATATTTAAATGTTGGCGCCATAGTTAGAAGTAATTTTTTTTTATTATCTTAAGCTCTGAGCTATCATCGCTACAAGCTTTTCCATTAGCAGAGCAATACATTTTTTTTATCTACTACAAAAAAAAGATTATGTTCAAAATCCCTGTTTCATTGTAAGGACCCTGACACTAGCAGCCGAGTTTAATGAGTCTGGCTTAAAATGGAAGCTGTGACGATTACTTTCTCTTTCTCTTTCACCCACTATGAATAGTTTATAGGTCGTACCTGGATTAGTTATGTACCTTGACCGTCTGTAACTTTTAGCCCTTAAAAATACTGTGTGACCTTAATAAAACATAAAAACAATTGACGCATAATAAAAGTAACGATAAGCTAAGCAATTTATAACACGTATTAATTTGTAAATTACTAACCTTTTTTAGGGTTCCGTACTCAAAGGGTAAAAACGGGACCCTATTACTGAGACTTCGCTGTCCGTCCGTCCGTTCGTCCGTCTGTCCGTCTGTCACCAGGCTGTATCTCATGAACCGTGATAGTTAGACTGTTGAAGTTTTCACACATGATGTATTTCTGTTGCCGCTACAACAACAAATACTAAAAAACAGAATAAAATAAATATTGAAGGGGGCTCCCAAGCTCCCATACAACAAACGTGATTTTTTTGGCGTTTTTATAGATAATGGTACGGAATCCTACTTGTGAGTCCGACTCACACTTGCCCGGTTTTATTTATAATTATAGCTCAGTGTAGCGATGATAGCTCAGTGGTTAGCGCGGTAGGTTCGCATGCCGAAGGGCGTGGGTTCAAACCCCAACAATGAGCTTGAGCTGCTGGTGAAGGAAAACATCGTGAGGAAACCATAGCATGGTGGTAGGGTCCTTTAGTACTCGGCTGGCTAGCTAACACCCTCAAGTTAAAAATCTGCCGCCAAGCCCCTAACGGTGTGTTGCAGCAGCCTCACTTGAGAGCTAGTTCCATTCCAGGCTAGGTGTGCTTTAACTTCTTCAACCACACCTCTTAACATCAGGTGAGCCGTGGTCAAATACCTAGCCTTTCAATCATTAAAATAAAACAATTAATATTATAAATGTGAAAGTTAAGATGGATGTTTGTTACTCTTTCACGTAAAAACTACTGAACGGATACAGCTGCTGCTGGGGTTTTTCTGGTGTTACTTTACTTAGTTTTGGAAGAGAACTGCAATTGAAATAATTATTGCACCTAAATTTTATTAAAAATGCATTTGACAAGCTTTTATCGAAGCTGATAAGCCAAGTCAAAAACCAGATCCTATGACTTAAGCCGTTTGGACACTACCTACGAAAACTTTGTACATTAATCTCTGTTCAACTCAGATTTCCAAAGTTACGTGGGCAAATTTTCGACGCAAAATCGGAAACAATTTGCAAATAACAACAAACCTCATAATTTAACGGCCGACTCACCTTTGGCTTCATTGTTTTGGGTAAATCCAGACATACTTGAGCGACCTTGCGACTGCAATTAATTAATTAAACTTTTTCATTTCGCTATGCACCCCATGAGATATTTCTGTTATGCCCATTTAAAAATAGACAATAGACAACACTTTACTTGGGGCATAAAACATATTTTTAACATAATTAATAATACATAGTTACATACAAAAAAAATAAACATAAAAAAAGAAAAAACTTACAGCCCTTATATTTGACAGCCCTGTTGGCTCATTGGTAGTATGTCTGCTTCGAGAGCTAAAGGGCGTGGGTTCGATTCCCACTCAGGAATAACATTTGTGTGACTAATATCGATGTTTGTTCTGTGTCTGGGTGTACTGTATGTATTATAAGTATGTATTTACAACAAAAAAGTATTTATGTATTCTGACAGCTGTCTGGTTCCCATAGTACAAGCTTTGCTTAGTTTGGGTCTAGATGGCGCTGTGTTAAAATGTCTTCCAATATTTATTTATTGTTAGAAATGAAAACTTGTTTGAATTGAATTCTATTTTTCATGATATTCATGACATGAAATCAATAAATGTATTCACTTTATGTGACCAGAATGCTGGTATCTACTTTGGTCAATAGCTTAGGGCATTGCCATCCAGGTTGGCAATGCTGCCAGAATTCTGGCCGCGTATCCCTCCTCTGGCGGACTTTTAGATTAAATTTATATATGTTTATATTATATTTATATAATGTATGAATTTGTAAATAGTATTAATTTAAGATATTATATTTGTTCTTTATATATTTTAAAATATTGACATAAGTGAAATTATGCTGTGTTCTATTCGAGCATGTCTTGCTACCTCAGTTGATTATAAAGCTTATCATTGATATTATTGTGATTCTAACAATGCATTGATTGGAAAATTATTAATTATAAAAAAAAAGTAAATTAAAAAAAAACGTTTCGGAAACCCTTAATAATGGATTACATTGAACTTACTTTTGAGATCCGAGTAAGTACATTTTTTATAGTTGACATGCTAGTTGTTTGACCACAGCTCACCTGATGTTAAGTGACAGTGTGGTTGAAGATAGTAAATACATCTCACTTTGTATGGAGTGAGGCTACCGGTACATAACGTTAGGTACTTGGTGACAGATTTTCAATTAAGAGGGTGGTATCTATCAGTCCTACTATAAAGTGCCCTGCCACCACGCTATGGTTTCCTCATTATGTTTTCCTTCACCAGCAGCTCAGGTTCATTGTTGGGGTTTAAACCCACGCCTTATGGCGTGTGAACTGACTGCGGTAACCACCAAGCTATCATCGCTACGTGCAGTCAACTTCCAATTATCATGGTAATTACTGCGGTCAAATTTAGTGCCTCGGTATGGCCCATACTAAACTTCGATCACGGCCATACAATTTCGCTTGGGGACCAACTATAAATTTGACTTAGGTACGTGAAAAATAAACCTGATTGTACATAAATTTATTACTTCCAAATTATGAGCGTTCCCCGAATAAAATTTATTTAACACTTCATTTGCTCGTCAAAAACTTTGCCATTCAACGTAGGATTTCTGCCAGTATTCTGGCAGCCTTTCGCTTCCCTAATGAAGTAGTCTTAATAGAAACATCTGTGTTAATAATAAAGGTTAAATTAAACCAGAAATTATTGTTATCATTAATGAACTTTAATTATTTACTTATCTGAACCAAATTTTTAATTTGAAAAACAAAGATATTAATTGAGCAAGTTGGGCTTGGCTGGACGTATTTGTCGCAGAACCGATAGCCGCTGGGGTAGACGTGTTCTAGAGTGGAGACCGCGAATTGATAAACGTAGCGCAGGATACCCTGAGACTCGATGGAGTGACGATATACGTAGGACAGCTGGCGGTGGACGGAAGCGAATAGCCGAAGATCGGGCTGAGTGGCGTGTCTTCGGAGAGGCCTATGTCCAGCAGTGGTCTACAAAAAGCTGATGATGATGAATTGACCCAGTTTGCAACACAAATTCACAAGCTTGTATGAAACAGAAATCTATTCTGCGTGCAAAATGAGAAGAAATAATTATGACACGGATAAGGATGAACTGGTAGTGAAATATTTCTAATAGGAAAGTAAAACTGAAGTTATAGAGAAGTAGTCTTAATATAAACCTCCATATAATCACAATAAGGGTTAAATTAAGCCCGAAATAATTGTTATTATTAATGAACTTTCGTAACTTATATTTAAGTTCATTAACTTTAAGTTAACTTTTTTACTAATTATATATTTATGTGAACCAAGTTTTAATTTGAAAAACACGTCCTAAAGGTAGAAGAAATATTTTTATTTATTAATTTTTTACAGATTTTCAACTTTAGGGTTGTAGTTAGCCAGCAGAATACTAGTTTTTTACAAATACCTACAAATGTTTTTATTATTTAGTATTTTGTCATGATGTTTTCCTTCACTCAAGCTCATTGTTTGTGTAAGAAACCACGCCGTTCGGCGCGTGAACCGACCATGCTAACCACTGTGCTGTCATTGCTACAAAAACATACTTAGAAAACAAATTGCAAACGCCAAGCAAATATACTGCAGTTGAAAAAAAACCCCTAAAATCATGACCAAGTCACTCCACAAGTAAGTAAGTACGGTCAGTCATTTATGTATATTACAAAATAGAATGGCCTTACAAAATATGTTAAAGGAAGCGATCGTAAGTTAACGTAAACAAAATTATGGGTTGGTACCGAAAGACCCTTGCCGTAATAACGCCAGGGTCCAAACTACGACATATTTGACCGTTCTCCTTTCCAGTAATCGAATACTTTTAAGAAGGTCGTTCCTTGTATTATTTTCTGTGAATAATTTGTATAACATTTTTCTAGACAAAAAGCAAAGAATAAAGTTATTTTATACATAATATAACTGACTGGCCAGATGTTTGACCACAACTCACCTGAGGTTAAGTGACGGTGTGGTTAAACATGGTAAGCACATCCAGCCTGGAATAGAACTGGCTCTCGAGAGAGCCTGCCGAAACACACTGTTAGATGCTTGACGGCAGATTTTCAACTTGAGGGTGGTAGCTAGCTTGCCGGGTACTAGAAAGTACCCTACCACCTTGCTATGGTTTCCTCACGATTTTTTCCTTCACCGGCAGCTCAAGCTCATTTTTGGGGCTTGAACAGGTCGGGGGTTGTTTCATTGCTACAAAGAAAGTAACTGTATTGGTGAGTAGAAGTATAGAATCAAAATTAATTTATTAAATTGTAACGTTTCAATAAAAATTAGCCTATGTGTTAATCCAGTCTCTGCTACCTCCTTACCAAATTTCATCTAAATCCGTTCAGTAGTTTTTGCGTGAAAGAGTAACAAACATCCATTCATCCAAACTTTCACACTTATAATATTAGTGGGATTAGTGGGATTTTATTTATCTAAGTTTCATTAATAATTTTAATAAAGTGTTAAGTTTCACTCAGTTGTAGAAAATGCATTAAGCTTTTCTACATGTGCGTCTAAGGTATAATCTAGTCCAAGATTAAGGTTAAACACATTGCGTAGAGAAACTTAGGTCGGTTCCTTCGAGATTGCAAGTCGAAGTTTTTTCATTATCGTCTTGTCGAAAGTTGCCGAAGTGAGGGTTCATATTGCTCGTATCACTACTATGATTAATCGTAATTGATTTATGATTAAATCTATTTTGACGTGTCTGTCTGCGTATGTATGTGTGTGGGTGGGTGTGTGTGTGTGTGTGTGTGTGGTATCGTAGCTTCCGAACGGATGACCTCATTTTGATTTTTTTTTGTTTGAAAGGTGAGTTTTCTTAGCTACGTTTGATGAAAATCGGTCCAAGATGGCCGCCGCCACGAAATGGCGGATCACATATTTTTTCACAACTCCCTCAATATAGGTATCAAATGAATGGGCATGACTAGTAGAATACTATATATACACATGTATTGTCAAGGATTTTTTTAATTTATAATTGTTATGTTATGTGGCCATTGCCGCTAACATTAAACGGTTAAGGAAAGCATCGTGATGAAATCTGAAAGAAAGAAATAAACGTAGATTATAATTTCGTAACACACAAAACAAACACCTCAGCATAATGCTGGTCATACTAAGTGGTATGACCAGCGCTGGTCTTCCGGTGAGCCCCTGTACCTACGTATAGCTAAATCTACTAACATCCCTATTGGTTCATTGGTAGTATGTCTCCTTCAGAACTATAGGGCGTGGGTTCGAGTCCTACTCAGGACAAACTTTGCGGTACAAACAAATGTTTGTTCTGTGTCTGTGTGTACTGTATATATCATAAGTATGTATTTACGAAAAATAGTATTTAAGTATTCTATCAGTTATCTGACTTCCATAGTACAAGCTTTGCTTAGTTTGGGGTCGGATGGCGCTGTATGGAATGTCCTACGATTTATTTATTTAGTAACAACAATACAATACATGGCGAAAAAAAAAACAAAAATAAATACGAATGTCTTCTCCCAAAATAAATATTAAACGAACATACAAAATTAATAGATACAACAAACAGTTCACGTTTGACCACCATCTGCATGCCTAAGTGTTCTTTATGTTCCAGAAGATGTATGAAATCCGTCAAACCTCACTTGGACAACGTGGTGGGTTGTACCCTCCCACACTAAAAAAGACCTCACGCCCAACAGTGGGACTGTTTATAAGAAAAGTCCTGTCCAAAAGCGTGTATCTTTTTGTTTAATATTATTTGAGGAAATTACTCTGAAACCATTTCATTCCTGAACCATTCCCTATACCTACTGAAAGTTTTCAATTCAATCTCATCACTAAGAAAGGCCTGACTTTACAAAGGAGTTTATGTAAAAAACAAAACGAACTTTTACTCCGTTTTCTATTATTTACAATACGTTGTTTCCGAGATAAAAGGGACAAGGGGTTCCAATCGTGCCAAATGCATTGATATATTGGGGTCGTGACCCTAAGAATCTACTGACACATTGACAAAAAGGGAAGTTTTTCCAACAATTCGAGTGAGAAACCTTCCGTTTTATGGCACATTTATTATTAAAGCGAGATGCGCGATGGCCACTTGTGACGGAAACTTTAGTATTATTTCTGACAATATATTTTGACGAGTATAAATTATGTTGATCATCGTAAAAGGTAGGGTGAAGTAAAAGGACGTTTAACTTTGATAATAGACAAGTCAATAGACATCATTCTTTAGTGTAGTTTTGGTAAGGTCATCGCACATTATATCATTTCGTCACTCGAATTGTACAAAATTACAATCTTGAGATAATAATATACTAATCAGCAAGAGGGCTAATTTACTTATCATAATGGTAAATTTGTACAACTAACAACCTAACCAAGCACCTAACGGTGTATTCCAGCGGCCTCATTTGGGAGGCCAATTCTATTCCAGGTTAGGTGTGTCCATTGTCACAGTACGATCTGGGTGCCTGCATGTCACGTTTGAAGCGGTTTCTTCTAGAAAAACGTGTTTCATCCTATGATTTTTCCATTGAAATCAAAAATAATATAATAATTTTCAAATCAGTTAATAATAGATATTGAAGTTATGACAAACATTAATTTATACAATTGAGAACCTCCTCCTTTTTTTGAAGTCTGTTATAAATAAATCAATACAATCAATGTCGCAATGTGTAATTATACAAAATAAACAATAGTAATAAGATCTATAATTAAACTAAAACTAAAAAATCTAAAATCTTGTCCAGCTGACGTCGTTGTAGCAGAACAGAAAATCGATGTTGGATTGGTGTTGAGTTCTTATAATGCAGTATAACTTTTAAGTAGGTATGTCTACCGAAATTATTTATGATAATTACTACCAAATGGTCTATCCATTTAAACAATGACGTTAATAACATTGTAAACTCAAAACGGTAACAAAGTGAAGGACAATGTTGTAAAACATTGCTAAGTTATAACTTAGGTTATTTTTAAAATTATAATTATATTGTACAAAATGAGTACCCACATGATATTAGGAAAATAATACTTAAATTAATCTTTTAAATATGAGATAATACAAAATTCAGTCATAACCAACTTTTATTTTTATTATTAATTTACCTACGTGGATTTAAAATGAAAATTAAATAATAATTTATTTCAGACTATGTACAGACATATACAGACTATAGTACAGACATAAATCTTAAATAAATATTAAAAGTAAACAAAGTAAAAATTAGTAATTATTTTGGTATAAAAACAAATATTTCTGTAAACAAAATAAAAAAGATCTTAAATTATACTATTTACAAAATGTAGACAAAAAACTTAGTCTAAAAAACCGTCAGAGGAGGGATATGTGGCCAGAATGCTGGCAGCATTGCCACGCTGGATGGCAAAAAAAATAAAAATAAAATAATAATAATAATAATTTGGTAATTAATGAACATTACAAAAATAGAAAAAAAATAACAAATGTCAAACCCAAATTATAATTATGTCAATAAAATAAATAAAAAAGGTTTATAAATTAAAATATCTTAAATTAATACTATTTACAAATTTATACAAAAAACTTAATCTAAAAGTCCGTCAGAGGAGGGATATCTGTCCAGAATGCTGGTAGCATTGCCACGCTGGATGGCAATGCTAAGCTTTTGACCAAAGTAGATACCAGCATTCTGGTCACCTGAAGCCTCCTCTAAGCGTTTGTTAAATAGTGAGGTAAATGAATTAATTTATGTATTATAAAAATAAACTTTAATACCAAGACCCTAAGAATACATTAACCTCATCGATCTTACTTCTGGCAAAAAAGAAGAGATTAATTATTTCCCTGATCGCCATTACTATCTATGCAACTTTAGCCATCAGTTATTGATGGCGCAACTTATACTAACTTTGTCCATTAAACGCAGACTTCTTGACAGGGTCTTGCCAACGTTAATAAGTATAACCATCTTATCTTGATACCCCAACACCTTATGCAATCGAGGAAGCTTCGGTAGAGCCAAGAGGTCTGTCAAAGTAGTCAAGGGCGCTTCTCGAGTGTAAAATCTATTAAACTAGGTGAACATTTGGTTTGAATGGCTTATTTTTCTTCGTCGATTGTCATTGCAAGTGAGAGATGAGGCAGGAAAGTGTAATTTATCGCGGATGATATTGCCAGCGACAGTTATGATGGTAGATTTATATTAAAAGGTCTGAAACGATAATTTTAATGAGGAGTTTTATTGGTAACTAGCTGCACCCCGCGATGTTACCCGCTACATGTTTTCGGAATAAAAAGTAGCCTAAGTGTTAATCCAGGGTCTTAGCTACCATACCGAATTTCATCCAAATCCGTTCAGTAGTTTTTGCGTGAAAGAGTGACAAATATCCATCCATCCAAACTTTCACATTTTTAATATTAGTGGGATTCTTGTAGTGATGATAGCTCAGTGGTTATCGTGGTCGGTTTACATGCCAAAGGGCGTGGGTTCAAACCCCAATAATAAGCTTGAGCTGCCGGTGAAGGAAAATATCGTGAGGAAACCATAGCGTTGTGGTAGGGTACTTTCTAGTACTCAGCTGGCTAGCTACCACCCTCAAGTTGAAAATCTGCCGCCAAGCATCTAACGATGTGTTCCGGCAGCCTCACTTGAGAACCAGTTCCATTCCAGGGTAGGTTTGCTTTAGCATCTTCGACCACACCGTCACTTAACATGAGGTGAACTGTGGTCAAACTAATATGATTAAGAACATTATTTGATGCCTATAAATAAATATAGTAGGACATTACACACAGCGCCTACTGACTCCAAACTAAGCAAAGCATAATTATGTTGATGGAATACATTTTTCCACAGACACAGAACAAATATTCTATACCTCAAAATATTTTGTCCTGGGTGGGAATCGAATACACACCATACAACTCTTAAAGCAGCCAATGAGCCAACAGGGCTGATAAATAAATAAACATAACACCTACATATAAAAATTATTGCTTAACATAGGATGCTTTTTAATATCTTCTTAATTTTAGACGCTATTGTGTCACCATTATTCTATATCATTGAATGTCAACTGTGTTTCGATTTCAACTTGATGTTCATTTGGCGTATACGTAATACGATGGTGATTTATATTAGGACTAAATTTAGTGGATAGGCGTGGGCGTGGCATCGCCACCGCTAGCTTGTCCCAAAACCAGACTTCTCCCCAGCGCAGATACGTGTAAGTAGCGATGTAGGAGCGTAACTGGTCGTCTATCTGAAGTACGGCTGGATCTTCCAAAAACACTACTATGAGCCGAGGCTTGGCGTCTAGCATCGCCGCTGCGTAAGCTTCACGGAATTCGGTGCGCGCCCACGAACTCGCCAGAAAGTGACGCGACACGAGCGCCACCGTGCGCCTGGACTGTCGCACAGATTCCACGATCTGCTCGGTGATCAAACGCCCGGGGATCCAATCCCGGTAGTGTACACACAGACGGTACGGTGGTTCAAGCCGCGCGATAAAGTCACGCACAGTTGCTGAATCCACGTGAGAGAAGGTCACGAACAAGTCGTAGTCGAGGTTATCGTTTTCTTCGGTGGTAAGACATACGCAGCCACACCGGTGCAGCACCGCCAGCGCGAGCAACCGTCGGGAGCGGGACGCCAGGCACGCTACGACAACGATCACGAATAAGGCCAACGCCGTGAAAATGATCGCGAACCAAGTGACGAGCGGCAAACCTGTTGAGCATTCCGCAATATCTGCTGCGTACAACGAGGTTCCATCAATGCAGGTAGCATTCTCCCAGTCAGTATTGTTAGGATCACGGCCACGTAGAGCGTATAGCAGCGGCGCGATACCACACGAGCACTCGAGTGGGTTGCCAGCCAGACGCAATCTCAGGTCACTATCACCAATTCTTGTCGCAGTCTTCTCGTCTACTGTACTCAAAGAGTTGTTCCGCAAATCGAGTACCTTAAACAAAATTTCACGATAAATATTGGTCTCATTTAAGACTGTTATAGATTTAACTAAATTCTAATTCTCGATACTTACTTTTATGTTATGAGGCAGGTCTTCCGCATGCAGGCTGGTTATTTTGTTGTTCGCTAGCAGTAGTTCATAGTTTCTCTTTGTAGAGTTGGTGAATGCGCGTGGTCGAGGAATGTGGGTCAGAGTAGCATTCTCGCAACGCACGCGTACCAGGATGCGGTCGTCGTCCAGGTTATGGTCAGGTCGCGTGACGCACGTGCAAGCTGACGGCAATGCGGCTGCTGTGCACTCATTGGGTTGCGTGCACATCAATTCGTCTAGCGGCACTTCACTCACCAGCCTGCCGTCAGTGCAGCGTAGTTCACCTTTGGATTGAAATAAAGGCAGTGACAAATCCAACACCCGCCGCATCCAATATAAACGGCAGTCGCACTCCAGCTGCTGCTCAAGTTGAGGTGATTCCGGGTACATATTAGTATGATAGGAAAATACCACGGAGACGTTACTTGCCAAACCACGCGCCGCATCGTTGTAGTCTTCGCGGGTCATTTTCACAACAGTCACGGGCGTGTTAATCGTAACCACCTTCGCTTTCATGGATCGCGGAATCTACAGGTCCTCAAATAAAAATTAAGCTTATTACAACAGAATGAAACAAATATGAGCTCTAAAGCAGTCTTATTGCTAAGACAAACCAATCACTTTAAGAACCACGCTTAAGTAGGTATAAGTATTAGCAGTTATTGTACAATAAGTAATCTGTAAAGCAATTAGCAAATTGCAAAGAACCGTTTTTATTAGACATTGATGATGACTTGGTAAAAAATTTGAGTCATTATGCAAGAGATAACACCACTCACACTCACCTTCACTTAACATCAGGTGAGCTGTGGTCAAACAACTAGCCTGTCAACCATAAAAAAAATAAAAAAATTATCTATACTGTATAGATTATATTATTGCTAAGAACGTTCTGGTGTTTGTCTAATAGGGAGAGTTTATAGCAATAAAACTAAGACTTTAGGTGCATTTTTTTATAGATTCAGTCTTGTTATCAACTCACCATTACTTCAGATACATTCGTTTCGGTCAATTCCAACATTTCGAGTTGTGGCATATCTTCTATCCAATCTCTGCAGATGCGGTTCACGTTAGTGTTAGATAGCAACAACTCTTTCAGTTTTATGGAATAACGTAACATCGAATATCCTGTAAGTCCAATGATCGAGTTGCAGCAGGCGTTTCGCAAAAAGTTTAACAAACCATTCATTATACTCACCATCAAGTCCACAGACGTCACCGAGATGCAAATTTTTCTTTAGATCGAGATTGATAAGCTCTTTGAGCTGAGTTAGTGCACCCAATGTATTATTCTTAAGGTCATTCCCAAACAGATCTAACTGCTGCACTTGTCGTGCCACCGAAAATAAATCGCTGCACAGAAACAAATAAAATAAAGAAATTAAGAGCTATAACGCAAGACTTGACCTCGTTAAGATGGACTTTCTCACTCATCGTAGGAACACACTAGGCCTTCTTTACCTCTACAAACTGACAAATGGAATACTGGACACCCCAAATTTGTTTTCGGTACTATCTCCGATTAACTAATCTTCGTTCGTGAATATGTTGCGTTCCAATATTTTTTCTTCACTCAAACCTCGTACTAACCTATCCTAGGTTCATCCAATACAATGTCTAGGATGACTTGTTAGTATAATGCCATGTCTAAGAGAATCGATGTGGATATTTTTAGTGACAATTTTCATTAACAGTTACAAAAGGTCTTTGCGATCACTATCAGTAAACAATTGACATTTACTTTGACTTTGACATTTTAATTGTATATTGATTGTAAGTCAATAATAATAATCATTATTATTATTTCATGGTGCCCTCACCTATAACTATTGTGACATTCATGTACTTAGTTTTTTTAATAATCTATTAGATCATGCGATAATGTACACAATGTTGGTGATCATAAACTAAACAAATACAAATTTAAAGGCGGTTTTTCGACCAAAAATGGTAGTAAAATAAAATTATTTATTACCTTGGGAGCGTTTTTAAACGGTTGATACGCAAGTTGAGTGTACGCAGATTAGGCGAATAGTCCAGGAGCCCTTGCGGCAACGTCTCAAGCGTTCCCCACGTAATATCGAGATGCTTGAGGGCCTTCATACCGATAAACAACTTCGGCGATAGCGTGATTAAATTGTTTGCGTATTCGGTATGTATCATCTCCAGGCGCGAACAGTTTGCTAGCCATCCATCTGGCAATGACATTGCTTTAAACGAGACTAGGTACAGCTCTCGTAGTGATTCGCATTTCTGCGTTAACGCGGGTTTGAGTTCAGACCAATAGGACACCTTTAACACTTCAAGCCCTGACAAGACGGGCAGTTGTTTCATGCTAAAAAATAAAACTTGAAACATTCGAAGTGAGGGTGGCAGCAGAGCCTCTAACTCGTGAACGGTGGCAGGCACTGGACATCTGACCAGCGATACGGACGACACTCTTTGTGGGGGATCGACCCGTGGAAGAATCTCGGACCCCAGCACGTCAGCGTTATCGCAATCGAAATCCAAGTTGCCATCATCATAAGTGACCGTTACCCTGTTATCTGTAATTTTTTTTTATTATTTAGCTAATTTATTGAAGTTGATTAAAAATCGTCGCATAATGGTTCAGGGCAAGTTTTTTTTTCTCTGTGGGTAAGGCCATAATCCACCACACTAATCTTAAACATCAAGAACTTTCACCATTTAGGTTTTCTTATGATCTTTTCCTTCACCAGTTGAACTTCAAGAAACGGTAATACGAATCTTATTTCAAAACCACATACACTCTTCTAATCTACCTCACTAAGCTCAAGCTCAAAGGCTCTAGATTAAAGTTTAGAGTGTTAAGTCCGTGCATTCTGCCTGTTATAACATACGGAGACTAAACGTTGACACTCACAGTGGGAATGGTCCCTAAGTTTAAAGTCGCTCAGTGAGCTATTGAAAGATCTATACTTGGCATTTCTCTGAGAGATCATATCCTATAGGTACTAAGTAATCCACCAAAGAACTAAAGTCACAGACATAGCTTAGCGTATTAGCAAACTGAAATGGCAATGGGCTGGATAGATATATCTGTCGCAGAACCGATAACAGGATAGACAAGTTCTAGAGTGGGGATCGCGAATCAGCAAACGTAGCGTAGGATGCCCTAAAACTCGACGGAGTGATAATATACGTAAGGCTGCTGGCAGTAGATGGAAACGAAAAGCCGAAGATTTATCTTACAACGGTATCAGTAACAGTTTGAATCAGATTCTCTGGCTCTTGAAGTTAAATTAAAAAAGAAGTTCCCTAAATAAGAAAGAAATGCCTGATTGCGCTGCCAATTCACCTGAGGATGTAGATATCTAATGTTTTCCTTTCAGTATGATTTATATAATTTGTGTTTTACCTTGATTCTAAGTTCTTTAAAACTGAAATGTTCAACTGAACTGATTTCAAATGAAAACTCATGTTGTAAATAGAAATAAGGATTGTGTGTATGCCTCGAGCATTCATGCTCACCATCGAAGGCTCCTTCTTGCGGCGGCGTCGTGTGTCAGGTCGCTCTCTTCCCTCAGATATGGTTGAGGAGGGCGATGGCTGGCACATGCGTCATACTCGTGATCGGGTGCTGCTTGCGGGTCGCTGGTCTGCTCGCGGTATACACACAATCTAGTACCTACTTTAACCTTAGATTAAGATCCTACTAACCTCTCCTCTTTTTGTAATGTAAAATTGTAAAAAAAAATAAAAAAATATGTAATTAAAGTTGACAAAGGTCACGGACCCCAGTGTCTGTGGAGCATATAATTATAAATAAAAAAAAACTGAAATGTTGTTTCTTTAAAACTGGAAGCAAGTATAATGTTAAACAAACTGTGTACGCATAAATTGGTGAATGTATTTTTAAGTGACAAATAATGAAACGAACGAGACGCTCTCCTGATGGTAAGAGATAACGCCTGTCCATGACCATTACAGCGATACCCAGAACTTTGAGTAACAAAACAAAGTCCAGGGCATCGCTGCTTTGGTGGCTGCTCATTACTTTGAGACTTTCGATGGTTAGTCTCAACAGCCCAGTAATTTCGCTAGCTGCAGTACCCTTCAAACCGGAACACATTAATGTTTACACACTACTGCTTGGCGGCAGAATATCTGGTACTGCGGTGGTACTTACCTAGATGACATCCTGCTAAGGAGATCTACCACCAAGTAAACCAAGTAAGTTTAGTCTTAGCTCTAGCACATGTCTAATCTAACGGCAATAGTATGACATATGTTCGGAGTAAATATAGAAGTGAGTGCAAGCCGTACCGTCTATTTTGTAAGTGTTGCGGTCATTTATGTCGTAGCCAACGTATTTGCAGCGTTCATGTCTACAGGGCAGCGGTGCAGGTTTGTAGCGCTCAGTAGCACAATATCGCAGCATCACAATCAACAGCACCCAAACTTTAGCACATGTATGAGACATGTCTGTCGACAGCCGCTTACAGAATTTCTCGGAGCTTTGTGCAAATTTCCTCAAATGCTTTCACCTGAGAAAGAGAGAAATCACTTCAAATCAGTTAACAAATAAATTTATACAAATAAATATACACCGCTCCATCTAGCCCCCAAAACTAAACAAAGCTTGTACTATGGAAACCAGATTACTTGTATTTACATATTTTTTTGACAGCCCTGTTGGTTCATTGGTAGTATGCTTGCTCCAAGAGCTGAAGGGCGTGCGTTCGATTCCCACCCAGGATAAACATTTTGTGGTATAAAAATTTATGTTCTGCATCTGGGTGTACTGTAGGTATATATTATAAGTATGTATTTAAAAAAAAAGCATTTAAGTATTCTATCAGTTATCTGTCTCCCATAGTACAAGCTTTGCTTAGTTTGTGGTCAGATGGCGCTGTGTGTAAACGTCCTACGATATTTATTTATTTATTTTTGTAAATACACACTTATAATACATACAGAACACCTAAACACAAAACAAACATTTATGTTTGTCACACAAATAATATATTGTCCAGAGTGAAAATCGAACCCACGCCCTTCCTTAGTCTTAGTATTAGTGTGTGTTCTTGCTTGGTCTTATAAGATGAAAATTGTTACGAACAAAGTTGCAAACTTAAAAAATTTAAATACATGGCATGGTCAATATTTTACATTTAAAGAAATTCAGCTAACAACTTTCAGTTTGTTTTATATTAGCCAAGATGTGAATTAGTTTTTTTTGCCTTGCCGCGTATGATTTATTTACAAATCATACGCGGCAAGGCGATATCCCCATAGTACAATTCCGTAACTTAATCTGGAATGGGCATTCAACACCCGCTCAATCATCCAGATACCTATGTACCATATTATATAGAAGCACTACAGAAGACACCAAGCTCCCACAGTCTTAGGGAATCCTATTGTGAGAGCTAAAACCTCCAATCAGTTACATATTTATCCTAGCAACGACTTATTTCTTTAATACGAAATAGATTCGTGTTTGACCACACCCTGCCTGATGTTAAACAACAATGTGATCTAGGATGAAACACGCTTACCTAGGAGGAACCTGCTTAGTTTTGATTTGAGGACACTCATATTGTATTTATTTCTTTATTCATTTACTGCTCAAAAATTGCTGTTTATTATTTATGATGAAATTAAAAATGGTAGTGGCAGCCCTCGACGGATGTTCTTGGGTTTTTTTATTAAGTTTATAGGTAGTTTTAAGTCGGGGGTTTTTAAATTATTTTATCCCTTTTCTTTTTTAATTTGCTGCGCCGCGAAGTGTTACCCGCTACATGTTTTCGAAATAAAAAGTAACCTATGTGTTAACCCAGGGTCTCAGCTACCTCCATACCAAATTTTATCCAAATCCGTTCAATAGTTTTGAGTAAAAGAGTAACAAACATCCATCAATCCGAACTTTTACATTAAAATTTATAATATTAGTAGGATTGTTATTCAAATGTTTAAAACATACCTTATGTATTTTGAATGCTATGAAGTTCTTAGTATTTATCTCTCTCTCAAAACTAATATCAACTGTTTAGGTTTTCGCACACTAAAGCTGGTTGGTTCACCGATGGCTTTAAAAGTAGGTACACAAACACTAAAACAAAACTGATATTTTTTATTACGAAAACAGAAAATTGACAAATAAATTTTTTTAGCAAAGAACGAGCTTGCGTCGAGCATTTATATAGGTACAATGAATTAAAATGTTGTCGCAAAAAACTCAGGTCAGAGCGTGTTATCGTAACAAAAACAATAATTCCCGTATGTTTTATTAATATTGCTATCTTTATCACACTAATTATAATATTAGTGTGCAAGTAAGAGACATTATCGGTTAGCCAGTTATCATCGCGCAATATACATAATTATTTACTTATATGATAAAAAGCAACATTAAAAATATTAAAAAAACCCACGACGACGGTTAAAAAGTAACTGAAAAATTATAAAATAATTTAAAACCCAAGACCTATAAACTCAATAAAAACCCAAAAATATCCGTCAAGGGCTGCCATGAAATGAACTAGTTTTGCAGTTTTATAATAACGTTAATCAATATTTTAAGATTTTTTAGCGCTATACTAACACCCGGGTAGGCCGTGCCCCTATAGTGGGGACCTTTAGAAGTTGATGATGATACCTTTTTTTATTTACGATGAAAATTTATTTACAATTCCCAATTGAGGATTGGGAATCGGAAGTGATAACGGAAATCGGATAGTAGGAGTGGCAGTGGGAGTGGGAGTGGGAGTGGGATTGGGAGTGGGAGTGGGAGTGGGAGTGGGAGTGGGAGTGGGAGTGGGAGTGGGAGTGGGAGTGGGAGTGGGAGTGGGAGTGGGAGTGGGAGTGGGAGTGGGAGTGGGGGTGGGGTGGGGTGGGAGTGGGAGTGGGGGTGGGGGTGGGGGTGGGAGTGGGGGTGGGAGTGGGGGTGGGAGTGGGAGTGAGCGTAGGATTGGTATTGGGAAGTGGGGATGGGATTAAAATTGGGAAGTCGAAGTGGGATTGGAATTGGGTAGTGGGCGTGAGATTGGTATTGGAAAGTGGGAGTGGGATTGGGAAGTGGAGTGGGATTGGGAAGTGGGAGTGGGATTGGAAAGTGGGAGTGGGATTGGGAAGTGGAGTGGGATTGGGAAGTGGGAGTGGGATTAGGAAGGGGGAGGGGGGTGGGGAAGTGGGGGTGGGATTTTAATTTGTAAGTGGGAAGTGGGAATTAAGAATTGGGAAGGGGGAAGTGGGATAGGAATGGGGTAGTGGGCGTGGGATTGTAATTGGGAAGTGGGATTGGGAGTGGGATTGGAATTGGGAGTGGGCGTGGGATTGGTATTTGGTAGTGGGAATGGGATTGGAATTGGGAGTGGGCGTGGGATTGGTATTGGGAAGTGCGGATGGGATTAAAATTGGGAAGTCGAAGTGGGATTGGAATTGGATAGTGGGCGTGGGATTGATATTGGAAAGTGGGGGTGGGAGTGGGATTGTAATTTGGAAGTGGGAGTTAAGAATTGGGAAGTGGGAGTGGGATAGGAATTGGGAAATGGGCGTGGGTTTGGAATTGGGTAGCGGGAATGGGAGTGGGAAGTGGGAAGTGGGAAGTGGGAAGTGGGAAGTGGGAAGTGGGAAGTGGGAAGTGGGAAGTGGGAAGTGGGAAGTGGGAAGTGGGAAGTGGGAGTGGGATTGTAATTTGGAAGTGGGAATTAAGAATTGGGAAGTGGGAGTGGGATAGGAATGGGGTCGTGGGCGTGGGTTTGGAATTGGGTAGTGCGCGTGGGATTAGAATTGGGTAGTAGGATTAGAATTGGGTAGTGGGAATGGGATTGGAATTGGGAAGTGAGAGTGGGAGTGGGTTTAGCGCCTTTATGCGTAATTTTGGTGGGCTAGGGGTGGAATGGCGTCACTTCTGACGTACCACTAGTTCCGTGCTCTGCTTGTCGTTATTCGTGTAAAGTATTTTGACTTCAACCAATGAGAGAAGGTGAAGTTGCGGATGTCGGCCGGTAGGGGGTCGCTGTGTGAAGCGAGCCAGCCGTGCGTTGAATGTTGAGGTGGAGAGATCATTCTTGCATTGAAAGGAGATTGAGTTGGTGGGTTGCAGAGTGCGAAGCTAAGCGGAACGTTTTGTCCCCAAGCTATGTAATAGTGTCTATAATGTTCTAATCGTTCTTAAACTAAAATCGTTGTGAAGTGCTGATTAAACTTTGTACAAGAGAACTGAATTGTGTGGTTTGTCTCCTCGCCCGCTATACCCATGCCCAGTAACCCAGTAGCCATACATGATGTTGATCGGCCATCCCACTTGATATCGCTGTTCTTCTTATGTCTCCGACATATATGTATATTAGGGTATCCCTTATATGGGCAAAAAATTTTTTTTTTCGAATTTCGAAATGCATACCCTCTAAATTTTTTATAAATGCTATAACATGCCTAAATATAAAATTTTATCTTCCTAGCTTGATTGTAACCCGTGCCGACCTAGCCATCAAGTTTATCAAAAATCGTGTTTTGCCCTGATATTTCGCTCTGCTATAAAATTATTATAAATGCAATGCAGGCAGAGAATAAGAGTTGAAATAAAATAAGATAAACATAAATCTTTATTTAAACACATAAAATAATATCAATCAATAATATAAATCAGCCAGGGTAACCTTTTTCATCGTAGTTTTCTTACAGTCCAAATACAATTTTTCATGTTCTTAGATGCAGCGCAGCAAGAACGGTTTTTGCTCGTCTTCAACCGTGATAAGTCCTTTAAAATCTTGCATTAATCTGACAGCTCTTTCAGCAGCGTCATGTACAACCTTCAAATGACTTATTCTTATTTTAGCTTCCAGAAAAGCTGCGTTATCATCCCAAAAAAATACACCTTCCTGACGTAAACTGTCGTCAATCTGAAGCCAACCTAGAAATTGTTTGCTCTTTTCTGGTACAAAACCACGCAGCGTTTTATGTGGGTTAAGAAGCAGGTTAAATTACAAAATAAATAACAACAAGAAATGTAAAAAAAAACAATCTAGCTTTCGTCGTCCATCGTGCCTGATGCATAGCTCCGGGGGCCTAAGTTTTAATTTCTTCTGTGTATCTCCTCCACCACAGCACACATAGTTAAACTAATTCGCGGTAATCGTCTCTTATAAAGCCAGAGAAGATATTTGTCTCAGCAATATGCTCTTTTATGAAATGAAAAGATAGTTCGATTTTACTGAAATCGATGTTTTTCCAATTGAATATTTAAGGTATATGTGTAGTTTATTTCTGCTTAACAGTCGCTTTAGTCACATCAGTGATGAGGACTTCTATAAGTCTTTATATCCTCTTCTCGCTGCAGTAACCACTTGCCGACACGTGTTTCGCCTCTACACGAGGCATCCTCAGGACATGTTGACTCTTCGAGCGTTTGGTCGAAACTGTATTTTCAATTGACGCTGAGCTTTTGGAAAATCTAAATATTCGAGCCTTGTTCATAACTAGTAGTTATGAACATGATATGGGCAAGCAAAAGACAACAATTTTCTTTCTAAAGTCTGCTCCAAAACAGCACAAGCTCCATTAAAACGGCCAGTATTCGAAACTGTTGTGTCGCAGCACATGATTTAGACTTTATTATTAAGGTGCCAGTCAAAGAGAGCAGTTGATACGGCTTTAGCTTTATGCTTTCCAAAAGAACTGTCTAGTTTTAGCACTGCAAGAGGCTGGCTGGCTAGTTGGCAAGTGTTCTTCTTTTAAACTTCGTACATCCAATCCGGGTAAAAGCTGCGACAAGCTTAGGTGTTACGAAATTATCTCTACCTTTTTTGAAGTTTTTTTCAGGGCACGGAACGTCTGGCAAGTTGAGTTCAGAATCTGTTCTTCGTCCAAATTTTATAGACATTTTAAAATTCTACTACAAATTTTGTAGAAGTAGATGCAATAGCCAATAAGTATTTTTCTTACATTCCTTGCTTTTTCTTCTGCCAATCGTCTTAGCCTCGCTCTTTCTTCATTTTCCGCCAATTTTTTGACTACACCATCCCGATCTACGCTTTCTGTTTCTTTAAAAATGCTTTTTATTCCTCTATTTTCATTCTATCAAAGGCATCAGCATGTGCGATATCAAAGAAGTTATAAAAGTCTATATTATTAAAATTATTTTCACGGTTTTGAATGTGACCTGAGTTTTCTTAAAAAAGTTTAAAAAAGTCACACAGTTAGCCTTTATGCCTTTTTTATGTAGTTTATTGCCTTTGTGGGAATTCTGGCTTTTTCTGAAATATAATGCACTCCCTAATAACAAGATTTGCACTTTCACTAACAGTTAGCTTGACTTCGCAAATATTGTAAAGTAAAACAGCGAGAACTTGTCGATTTTGTGGTCATTTTTCATCATTTTATTCGATGGCTCATAGTGTAAGTAGGAAAATATTTTGTTTATCACTCCGTAATTCCATCGGCATAATTATTTATACAGTAAACAATAATAATAATCTTAAAAATCACGTATAAAATGACAAATGGAACGCGTAGTTACAGGTCGCTGCGCCAGTACCCGCGTACTTTGTATGGGGAAGTTTAAATCGCAAGTCGGCACGGGTTATCGTTTATAAAATGGGCCCATATTTTTTTCTATGCTATACTGGGTTATTACGAAACTTTTAAGAAGGTATGCGTAAAAAAATATTGAACTTGAAATTTAAGGGACACCCTAATGTATATATTTAAAGTAATGAGACAAACAAGACGCTCCCTTGATGGCAAGAGAGAACGCCAGTCCAAGATCATTGCAGCGAAACACAGAAGTTTGCGTAACAAAACAAAGTCCAGGGCATCGCTGCTTTGGCGCTCATTACTTTGAGAATTTAGATGGTTGGCAACACGTCGATGACATCTCTTATGTTGCAAGTGTTTATATAGACGATGATGAGCTTATCATCAGCAGCTTTACATACTTGCATCGACCCTACGTTTTCATAAGATAGCACTAAAAACTATTGGTCCTAGTACTAGATCAGCTCGACGCAATGTCTGGAATATTCCCCAAACCAGGACCTCTTTTGCTCAACGTTCCAACTACTTTAAGAGTCCTTTCATATACCAGCGCATTGATAATTCTTTAAACATATTGAAATCATCACGTTTTACTTGTAAGCGTATAATTACATCCTGATCCATGGATCAAACTGCAACGGAAAACGTATTATCTATAATCAAATGACTATAAGGGGCCTGCTTCTTAGCCCGACGGTGTGTCTCCAAAGAAGTGCACAGCCAATCTCAGTAGTACAACCGTCTTACTAAGAATCAGTCCCCTTAATTCTATTCAATTATACAATATATATATAATTATAACCATCATTTATTTATTTATTTTCTTTTTCTTCCGGGGATACGAGGAAACATGATTTTCATCTCACAGTTACATACATACATATCACACACACACACACACACCACACATACACACACCACACACACACATACATGTTCAGTTTGTATCACTTGTTCGTTTATATATGTTTTGCTCAAATAATAATTATTTAATATAGGTGGGAATCACTGAATCTCACGCCACGGGACTCCCTAGTGTGAGATTCAGGGTCCATAGCAAGAAGTTAGGAAATAAGTTTATTAAGTTTACTATCATAGTGTTTTAAGTTATAACTTCACTGTATATATTTTGCTCAAATAAAAATTATTATTATAAAACTTACTAACCAAAGTTGCTACCTACCAAAGTTCTGTGTAGCGCTGCAATGGCCATAGACAGGCGTTATCTCTTGCCATCAAGGGAGTGTCTCGTTCGTCTCTTTACTTTACCATAAAAAAAATCTATCTATTAAGGCGCCCCTTTATTTAAAACACTTCAAGTTATAACTCTGCTTTAAGTTGTAGGTGACACTAGTGCATAGTGATTTCCCAAGTATAATAAATAATAAAATAATCAGTGGCATTCTTATCAAAACCCATATTTTCCTAAACAGGTCGTGGCAAAACCCAAAGTATAGGTTAATTACGTAACACGATTACAATGTTCATTACTGTTTTAAGTATATACCTACTTTTTGACAGACAAGTCTCTTTTTTTCTTTGGTTTTGGCGTTGCATTTTGAGCATTTGCCAGTGTCAAGTGTTTTATATTTTCAAAAGTTAAATAAGTTGCCTTTATGTAGCTATGGTTACAGTCATAGTACAGTCTGTGTCAGTCAAGTCTAGTCATGCTTTAGTAAAGTAGTGGCGACTATTAAGCTTCGATGGAGTTTTGGAACACGAAATGTCATGTTTCACCACATTAAATCATTTTGCCAGATTTCAATCATTCATTCAATCGTTACATTTTTTTCGCTTGTAATTTTTGCAGCACTTTATGAATAAAACACCACCATTTTTATGCATAAACACTCGACAAAACACTAGTTTTGGATAAAGAATACAATTTGACGACTCTATGCACATTCCCGCAAAAAAGGCAAGTCTCTTTACCAACGAAGCAAATATCATTTAACCTAACTCTTTCAACTTTACTACACTAAACAATAGCAATTTAACTTAATTCTAACTATTTTGGCTCTTATAATTATAGAAGGACTTAAATAACAGCAAAAAAGCTTGGCATCTTCTCTAAGGTGAAAGAGGTACTGCTCCTATACTATCTATGTATATTATTGACAGCCCTGTTGGTTCAGTGGTAGAATGTTTGCTTCAAGAGCTGAAGGGCGTGGGTTCGATTCCCACCCAGGACAAACTTTGTGGTATAAACAAATGTTTGTTCTGTGTCTGGGTGTACTGTATCTATTATAAGTATATATTTACAAAAAAAAAGTATTTAAGTATTCTATCAGTTATCTGTCTTCCATAGCACAAGCTTTGCTTAGTTTGGGGTCAGATGGCGCTGTGTCCTATGATATTTATTTTTATTTTATTTTTATTATCTATGTATTCGCTTGAAGATCTGGAGTCGATCGAGAGACGCGCTAGGAGGCTAAAGGTTGACAAGCTAGTTGTATGACCACATCTCACAATAAGTGACAGTGTGGTCGAAGATAGTAAAACACACCTAGCCTGGAATGGAGTTGGCTCTCAAGTGCGGCTACTGGAACACACCGTTAAGTGCTTAGCGGCAGACTTTCAACTGGAGAGTGGTTGGTGGTAGCTAGCCAGCCGAGTTCTAGAAAGTATCCTACCACTAGGCTTCACGATGTTTTCCTTCACCGGCAGCTCAAGTGAATTTTGGGGTTTGAACTCACATCTTTCAGCGTGTGATCTGATCACGTCAACCACTGAGCACACCCTGCAGCTCTTGAAGCTCTTGGCTCACTTCTAGCTCATTTGGTAGTGACCATTATGATCTAACAAAGTAGTCAAGTAAAGATAGTCTGTTGAGCCCAGAAAAAGAGGGTAGAAGCGCGAGCTGTAGCTAGTTTATAATATTGCTGGGTTTTTTAGACGTCAAACAGGCGATAACTCGAGTGAACCGTTACTGACTTATGGAAACCCCATCTGGTGCAAATTACGCTCATAAATATGATTACCCCGTCTTATTTTTCCATATTATCTCTCAAATCATATTCCACGTTCATAAAACCGCAGTAAAAGTCTCCAAATATTTCACTCGAAAGCGAATCTATAAATATCTTCAACTTTTTGAAGGGAAATAAGATTTTACTGCCCTTACAAATTGGATAACGAAGGGTGAAAATTTCCCTTCCTTGCAGCCAGTGGTTAATCTCATCGCAAGGGATGAGGGTTGGATTAATTTGGGTATAGTCGGAGATAGATTGTAAAGGTGAGTGTGGAAAATTTTGAAGTGGGCTAAGTTGTCATAGGGCTCGAAGGTGTGGCCAGTAATGTGTTAAAAATATTTTTTTTTAATGTTTGACAGGTTAAGTGTGTACAACGTGCGGCTCTTTTAATGTCCATTAACGGCTCTCCAAACTAAAAAATCTAATCATTTTATCATCATCTTTAAAAATCGGGTAATTGATCCATGAGGGAATATTATGTCTATATCTCAGTCACTTCCAATCAAATACTTTAGTTTATTACTTCTTAATAGTGGGTTGGATGGTTACGGATCCCGGTATCGTTGATAGCTCGCCTGACATTTTTCATCAATATTTATAAAGTTTGTTAATTTTAGTTTGGTTTATGCTAAAAACATTTTTGTATGTACCTACTAGGTACAATATTGAAACGAAACATTTTGGTGACTCTCTAAAACCTTGTAAATTGTAAAAATAATACAAGAACATATTGTTGAAAACAAAAGAAGATATTATTAATCTTAAAAAAAAAACATTAATTAACATTCCTAGCCTAGAATTGAACTAGCTCTCTTGTGTGTCTTTAAGAATACACCGTTTTAGTTGTATCACGGTATATTTTCAAATTGAGAATGGTAGCTAGCCAACCGAGTACTAAAAAGTAAGTTCTTTACCACAATGCTCAAGTTTATTGCTTGTATTTGATCACACGCCCAACGCGTCCGGTCTAAACGATCTAACCACTGAGCCATCATCGCTACATTTAGACGAGACATGCTAACTAATCTGTGTAGCTCACCTGTAATAGTCATAACACATGACTGTTATGTGCACATATGTTAGACTGTGTCCACATTATGTGTTTGTGACATTTTTTTTGTTCTTTTCTATATATTTTTTTAATTCATGTTTCCTTTGCGTAAGCACCGCTGCACGCGTGTCTACCGGGCATCAAAGAGAGGCGCGCGCTCCCTCGCGAGATCGTCCCGCGAGATTCAGAGGAGTACGTCAGCGAGAGCGATGAGCAATGTCAATCGCAAAATGCCAACGCAAAAAAGAAAAAAACCTTGTCAACTAAAACGGCCATGAACTACTGCTGAACAAGAACTGCCACTCGCGGCGAGCAATTTCCCAGGGATCTGGCGCCCAGCTTTGGCAAAGGGGATAAATCCTCGAGGCCAATTCTCACCACGTCATACCAAGAAGGTGGTGGAAAGACTGCACTGATCCTTTGCGTGAGTATTCTAATGATAATTGTAATTTAAAAGTACTTTGTCACAACAATGTGTGAATAAACAAATGATTGTTCTGTGTCTGGGTATTCTGTATGTATTTACAAAAAAAAAGTATTTATGTATTCTATCAGTTATCTGACATCCATCACACACGCTCTGCTTAGTTTGAGGCCAGATGGCGCTGTGTGTAATATCTTACGAGATTTATTATTATTATCATCATTTTTTTTTCTTATTTTTAAAATACTTAAAATTTACAAAACATTTATAACATAAAAAAAACTTAAAAACTAGGGCGCCGCCGGCAGCGGGGCAGGGCTCAAGCTGCCGGTGGTTAGAGCTGCAGAGTGAGGAACCTCCTCACAATGCGCGCCGTGTGAAGGATCACTGCCTTTTGAAGCTGACCCTTGACCCAACCGTCTAGCGAGAGTCTCTTAAGATGTTGGTCGAGACTCTTCGCTATAAGACCGTTTAACGTCACAACTATCGGGACAATGATCGTCGAATCAACATTCCACATGGCGGTTGTCTGTTGATAATAATATTTCCGATAAACAAAAAAATTTTTTAAAATAGTGAGTATCGAGAGTGTACCTTTTTAATACCACAGAAGTACATTAAAGTTTAAACTAAGGCAACAGTCAACATGAAAAGGGTCACGCATCCCATACGCTCCTGCTATAGAATTGATACATACGGGTATACCCCAGCAGTTCTCAAAGATACCCTATAAATTATACGAACAAATGGCCAGCAAACCTTTCTAGAACATACCTATAGTTTCATACTAATGATTCATTCATACCTCTTGGGGCATGAGCCTTGTTTCCCGTGCTATATACATGTATATATTACACTAGCTGACGCCCGCGACTTCGTCCGCGTTAACTTTAGAATTAGATTTAGCTTTTAAGTAAACAAATAAGCAATAGTCATGAATCTGACATCTGTTTAACTGGCATTTGTCAATCTGACATCTGACAATCTGTAAGTTGTTGTCAAATTAGTTAAATTTAAGTCCTCGTCACTGTTGTAACTGGAACGACTGCTAAGCGGAAATAAACTAAATACCCATATACCTTGAATATTCAATATGAACTTCCGCAAAGTAACGCCTGAGTCAATCAGTTATTTATCTAATTAACTATATAAATATTTCTAATGGAGAACCTGCCTCTTTTTTGAACTTGGTTAAAATTAGCCGTACTCAGGTCTTCTGGAATATTATTTAAAATGTATTGTAATAAAATGAAAGCTTAAAAAAATATTATCGTGTACCATTTACATAACCACCGACGGCGACGTTATGTTGATGCCAGATTATGTTTTTCAACGTGAAAACTTGTAATAATTCTATCTCAAAACAAAGCAAAGAAAAACATTTCTTTCAAAAATGAACATCAATTTTTCTTTTTTTCCTAACATTTAAAGAACGCCTTACAAATTAAAAGTTATAAGGGAACCCGGGGAATTATTTTCATGTGACACAAAAACTTGGGCCAAGTTTTGGAGATAAGATTTTTGTCGTGTTTTGCTCCAAACTTCCTTTTCATTGACAGCGATTTATAATGTAGGTATGCATTTGAAGTTTTGGGTTCGAGGGGCTTACTCATAAAAGAAAGTTTTACAATTTCTCCATCTATCATTATTTTGTGATAGGCGTAATTTCTTTTAAGAGCGATGGCCTTTCCCTAGTATACACAACTTTTTGATTCTAAGCTTTGTTGCTTAATACTTTCTAGCCACAAATTAGTGCCAGTACCTACATAAACATAACTAGGGAACGCCTCGCGGTTTCACCCGCGTAGTTTGCGTTCCCGTGGGAATAAAGAAAGGAAGCCTATGTCACCTGGGGATAGTGTAGCTTCCCAACGGGGAAGAATTTTTGAAATCGGTCCAGTAGTTTTTGAGTTTATTTGTTACAAACATACATAAATCCAAAAATACAAATGTTTTGCTCTTTATAATATTAGTGTAGATAACGCCTTTTGTAGTGATGACATGTTTCAAATCCCAACAATGATCATGACAAAATACAAACAGACGATGTTTTCCTTCACTGGCAGCTGCCAGTGAAAACATCGTCTGTTTCTCATCATCTTCTTCATCATCTTTTTCGCGATAAACTCAAAAACTCACATACACACAGTCACACACTCTCACTTGGATCACAAAGCTCTCGACTACTTGGCCAGCAGTGATGTATAAAAATCATTTTGCGTTCTTAAGAACTCGTAAGAAATACTATATTATGATTGCAGCGAATTTTAAGGCATCAGAATAGGTTCTGACCAAATACAAGCGGGGTTACGTAAGTTAAATTAGGGCACAGATACATCTGAACCTCGATCACAAAAATTATCGAATTCGTATAGTAAAGGTATAGTCCTCGATAGCATACAAAGCTGCACAAATTTCAAACAAATTTTTGTCGATGTCGACACGAATACTTTTTCGCAAGTTGTTCGTGATCGTGACTTTGAACGCCGTACCCCACGTACGCCCACCCCCGCGCCCGCGCACAAACCGCTATCTACACGTGTGAAGCACGCGGCGGCCCCGAAGTGCAAAACAAGACGAGCGCGCGCTATGCTTTGACTCCTTGATAAAGGCCATTGGTTGCGCTCGAAGCCACAGACGAAGTATCTCATATATAAAACATAAACATAAGCTTTTTATTACCGTGCCACTAACACATTTAGAAGCGCAATCTTTCGTGCATTTTTATGTCACCATAACTATTTCACATATTTTATTTTCTTTTCAAACTGGAACACCGTCATATTTACTATAATGAGCTTAAATGTGAAGCCGTTCATTTGGTAAAAATCCAGTAGAAATTACGTTGCCATTAAAATAATTTTAAAACAAAACGCAGCAGTGAGGTTATAATTAAAATATGCCATCAATATTAATGTAAGTGGGTCAATCCTGCCATTGAGCAATTAATTAACAATTTAAATGTTTTTGTATACAAATTTCCCTGATTTTGTTGTCAGTTTCGACCCTTCATTTAGTAAAATATTTCCAATATTTTTTACAAAAATAGTGCATAGTCACAGACACAGACACACAGAGTACACACACAGAACAGACAGATTAGTGTTCTGAGTCTGGGTGTTCTGTATTTCTTATAAGTATGTATTTACAAAAAAAAACTATTTAAGTGTTGTATTTAGTTTGGGGTCAGATGGCGCTGTGTGTAATGTCCGGCGATATTTATTCATTTAGTAAATAATAATGGTTGTCAAGAATAATACTAACAATCTATGTCATGCAAATAGCTAGAACGAAGATACTCTCGAATCATCATGTAGACGGGGAACCAATGAAATAACGCTGGGTAGTATTGAATATAGCACCACTTAGGACAAATTAATCTGGCACGGAATCCAATTAAACCATCACTCTACCTTTGACTTCGTTAGGTATTTTCGACCAAATGGACTGGCGGAATTTGAAGAATCATTTGCAACTGTAATGAGGACGGCCTAACTTTTAACCTCTACAAAAATGTTACGCTTACAAAAACTATACATATATTGGTTAGCAATATATGTTATGTACTTACATGCAGTTTTTGCAAGACATGGTTAAAACAAATTGCTGATAGTTTATAGACACCATTAAGTGTAAGGTGGTCTTATTGTTGTTTTTGTGTCTCTTGTGTATCTTGGATAAAAAAAATGTTGGTGATGTAAAAACGGTAGGTATACAATAATTAAGCAAGGAAAACTAGATTTTTCGGGGTCAAGGCCCATGGTATATTATAATTCCCTTGGTACCAGGTACTGGCATAAAATGTGGTGTTAACACCTAGCGTGTAGATTACCTGAGGTTACTATGCGGAACTATCGGTACTAGAAGTGGCTTAGCGATACAAAAATAAAAAGTATATCCGTCTCTTTTTATGAAATAAAGAAAATGATTTATTATTTTGCAACACAACAAACATAACAACAAACAGAGACAAACAGTCACAAAATAGTGGCTCACCTCAGCATAATACTGGTCATACTAAGTGTTATGACCAGCGCCGGTCTTCCGGTGAACCCTTGTCGGTCAAACAAAACAAACATGCCGAAGGGCGTGGGTTCAACCCCCAACA
Source organism: Biston betularia (assembly GCA_905404145.2). Classification (NCBI taxonomy): domain Eukaryota; kingdom Metazoa; phylum Arthropoda; class Insecta; order Lepidoptera; family Geometridae; genus Biston; species Biston betularia. Next base: position 3,553,755 of record FR989887.1, on the reverse strand, counting down.
ATGAGCTTGAGCTGCCGGTGAAGGAAAACATCGTGAGGAAACCACAACATGATGGTAGGGTACTTTCTAGTACTCGGCTGGCTAGCTACCACACTCAAGTTGAAAATTTGTCACCAAGCATCTAACAGTGTGTTCCGGCAGCCACACTTAAGAGCCAGTTCCATTCCAGGCTAGGTGTGCTTTACCATCTTCGACCACACCTACACTTAACATCTGGTGAGCTGTGGTCAAACGCCTAGCCTGTCAACAATTTAAAAAAATAACGACAAATTACCAACAACAAAATTTATGTTAATAACTTATCTCAAAGTATCAACCTACAAATGACAAAACAAAATCAACAGGCTCACGTTTGACCACCATCGCACCTGTTACCAAAACAGAAGATATGATCTACGCTTGTCTAGGGGAAACCGATTCATGAAACCATTTATGGACTGTTTTACTGATGGTACCGCAGAGCCTAGTATACTAAGGTTCTGTGGTTGGTACCATGTGCTTGTTATGTAATACTTAGTGCTTACCATATTTATAGGAATTAATTTTGTCTGTTGAAATTAACCATCGAATATCTTAAAGTAACACGCGCCAAAACAACGATGCCCTGGACATTGTTTTGTTACTTAATCAGGTTGTTCTATTCTGGATTCAGCTGCAATAGTCGTGGGTAGCGTTTCAAAAGAAAACTTTCACACTGAGCAAAACTCTGAAATCGTGAAAAAAAATTATAATTCATAATTCATTTATTGCGTAGGTATATGGGTATAATAGATATTTAAAAAAAGATAACGAGCGCCATATTCTGCCTTGCAGCATGCAAAACTTAAAATTAACGTAACAAAATTAAACATTACAAAAAAAAAAAATAACTACAGTCAGTGATTAGTCAAATCAAAAGCAAAAATAAAATAAAACAAAAATGTCAATGATAAAATGTCAAGCAATAAAATACGATTAAATTAAATACAATTTCGTCCGAGCATAAAAAAAAAATATATATAAAAAAAAATTAAAATATAAATTAATTAATGTCAAATTGAATTACAATATTATAAATTTTGGACAGTTTTGTCATACTTTTACCCTACTAATTTGATGAGACCAATCACACACAAATCAGCGACAAATGCACCAACATAAGACACGAACTAGGAAAAAGGACTTTTTGAATTATTTCCTTTTCAAAGTTATTTAGAATCTTCCTTTTATCTAATTCAGTTCCTCAATGTAAAAAACTTTCACTTTATTTTGACAACTTTGACAGCCCTGTTGGTTCATTGGTAGTATGTGTGCTCCAAGATTTGAAGGGCGTGGGTTCGATTCCCACCCAGGACAAGCTCTGTGGTAGAAACAAATGTTTGTTCTGTGTCTGGGTGTTCTGTATTTATTATAAGTATGTATTTACAAAAAAAGTATTTAAGTATTCTATCAGTTAGCTGACCTCCATTGCTTTGCTTAGTTTAGGGTCAAATGGCGCTGTATGTAAAAAAAATGTAAGGATTATCTCAGTAGATCGAAATGACATTTTCGAAGCACAGAAAAAGTGCATCAGACCATTATGTGGTAGGCTAGTGCTTAATCGTTAACTGAGCGGAGAAATAGAGAAATGTAGTAGTTCAATTATTGAATAATTCACTAGATTCAAGCTCATTGTTTGGGTTTGAACCGACTCCGTTAGGCAAGTGAACCAGCCGCGCTAGTCACTGAGCTACCATCGCTACAAAATAACGAAAAGTATACAAGTATAAAAGTAGACACAGAATAGAATAGAATATAACTTTATTATACACCAGAAACAAATCACAATGAAATACAAATATGAAATATAAAAAAAAAAGCAAAAGATAAATAACATAACAAAACAATACAATAGATATTTGATGTATAAGGGCAGTCTTATCGCTAGAGATGTGGACACTGGACAGTGACTCGCTTTTTACTACTTAAAAAGTGATAAAACAGGAATAACATTAGGTACCATTTCCTGTTTCACTAGATCTCTGTAACATGGCCCGTGAAAATATACAACAATAGTTTCGCCCTCCACTATACTTTGATTTATGTCTATAATACGAACACAATCTATCAGAAGTTTTTCACTCTACCCGCACACTTGCGACAGTTCAGATTTTGAAAAATAGTTCTTATTTTTTTACATTACCACTTTGTAAAGTGTCACGAGTATAGACTTAGTATATTGATTTTAAAATTAATTTTGGAATGACATATTTCTATTTTTCATACCATAGATATTATATTATACAGAGGGGCCATGTAGAACCAAAAACTTGGCACAACTATATGAAATTGTTGCAAATGAAGGTTAGATAGCATTACTTGGAAACCATATAGAGGGTAGCTACATGGTTCCTGTGCCGAAACTTTTAAAGCATTGGTGACCTGAACACATTTTTTGTTCAAATAAATTATTAAAGGTAGGTATATAATATGTGTGTCTTATATTTATATGTATATTGTATAAGTATTATGTTTAAATTGTTTTTTTTGTTTCGTCTTATCAGCACACCCCATCCTTAACTAATTCTCCTAGATCCTAGATCGTAGCAAGAGGTCGTCTAGGTAAGTAGATAATGTAGATAAATCATAATATTATTATATTTTGACAGCCCTGTTGGCTCATTGGTAGCATGTCTGCTTCAAGAGCTGTGGGGCAAAAAAAAACAAAAAAAAAAAAAAAAACTTGTAAACGCTAAACCAATGTTGCATACATGGTCTGAATTACAATCCCGGTCATATCCTCTAGTTTAGTTTTTGTTGATTGTAATTAGTTTTTTTTTTTGTGTTAAATAAATAAATAAAAATTTTCACACATCGGCCTCAAATCAGCATAATGCCTGCAGCCAGCCAGCGCTGGTCTTCCGTCAAGGCCGGCAGTCCACCCAAGTCAATACCCAATCATTATGCCTCTATTTAATTACATACGTAGTACATATAAACCAATGTCCAAAACTCATATCTCGCCAATTTCGTCTTTAGGTCGTCAGAGAACTCAGAGACGTCAGACTGGTTGCTTACGTTAAATTTTAGCGAGACCGATAACACTAGTCTGCAAAAAAAAAAAAATTGAGAGCTGTTTTGGTTCTTTTGCGTAATTCTTATGTTTTTGGGTGTGCTGAATCCGAAAATGACTTTCATTTTTTCGTAGAACGTCACGTTTTCTGACAATAGTAAACAAGTTATCATCTCAAAATGAAAGTTAATAGACTAAAAAAAATTTTTAATTTCTAATTGTGTGACAAAACTTATTTTATTTATTATGTAAAATGCATTCGTTAGTAAGCACTAAACACATTTGTTTTTCCCAGTGAGGCTCTTTTTGGTACATTTTCGCTTATGGGAAGCATTTGGAAGGTCTCTCTAAAGCGTCCAAAAGTAATCTGCCATCATTGAGACGCTCCATCTTCCCTGGTATCTTTTTTATCTTGGTGAAATCACCTTGCTCTTCACTTACATCTCCTAAATTTTCTGGAAAGTAGTCGAGATGGGAATAAAGAATATGAACTTTTAAACTCATTAGGAAACCTAAAGCCTGAAACGCTGTTAACATTCTTTTGACGATTTGTATGACGGTCTTTGTTGTTGCCTAAAAATTTCTCTATGACCTCTTTAAAGGCAATCTAGCCTTCTTTTTGAGGTTTGGGAAGATTCAAGTCTCTTACCAAATCATTTAGCTTGCCCTGGGAAAACAATTTCGGACTGCTGTCATCTTCAAATTCAAAACTTGACTTGTCATCGGGTTCAGGTACAGGACCATCTTGGTCAGAATTTGGAGCCTTTTCCAAGGTAGTAGGGACCTTGAGCACTGGTATTTCTGTCCCATGTGGGATGGGACGAACACCTGATTCTAGATTGGGGTATGAAATTGACTGCTTCCGTTTTGAATTGTATCCTTTCATATTACACGAACAAAAGTAACAATCATAACTATGGTTCTTTTGCTCGCGCCATACCATAGGAATCGCATATCGGAAAGCTTTTTTCTTGCTCTTAAACCAATTTCGAAGTGCTTCAACACATCGTTTGCAGTCTTTATGAGGAGCTCAAACTTTATCCTGTTCTCAGAGTTTTAAACCAAAATACGCGAAGTATACTTTTTTTTACAAAGTCCGTGATATTAAGTTGTTGCTTTCATACCATATATTCGCCACAAATATAACAGAAACTGTCAGACAAATTCATACACTTCCGCACAGATGACATTGCATTATATTGAACCAAGATCTATATAACACTAACGAGATAATGCGTATTTGTACCGCGCCACTTTTTACACTGTCGGAGCGCGTACGTTTAGGCTACAACATGCTTCTGTTTGTTATTTTAGCTCAAATAGGGAGTTCTTTATTTAGATAGTAATGATATAATATGTATACAGGCCATAACTATGTGGCCTGTATTCTGTATACATTAAAAAAAACAGTAATCAAAATAAAATTGTGCCTATTTATTTATGACTTCAAGTTACTCCTTTTTATAATAAAATTTTGCGTTTTGCATAAAAACCTGACGTTCTGGAATTTTTTGAGTATTTTTTTCGTTTTCAGAACACCTAAATACATAGAAATCAGTGAAAAAGAACCAGACAGCATTTTTGATGCAGACCTGTGTAATCTTATCATTAGTAGGTACAATAGTTAATGTTTTTTTTGTAATGCCATACGTTATCACGCCCTAAGTGCTGAGCTTAATTTTTTTTTTGTTATATTTGAGCAAACTGAAATAAAATGTCACAGATTTTTTTTTGTAAATAGCACTCGGTCCCCAAAATACAAGCCTTGTGCTTAGTTTGGGGTCCAATGATAACCAGTGTATACACTGAATTACAAATTGTAACGTCCAACACTTCCATATGTATGCATCAATTTCATTGTATTCTTTTCTTTGTATATGTACCTAGCCCTTTCTGTGGAATAAATTTATTTTTATCTTTTAAGGTGGTTCGTTTTCCATACAAATATTTTTTTGCCATTCAAGCAATTGTGATTTGCCGCAAATAAACACCAAAATAAATTCCAGTAGCTGTGATTTCACTGTAAAATTATGCTCCATTTGTCCATAAATGGCAAAAAAATATTTTTATGGAAATCGAACCACCTTAATGTAATTGTTACCAAAGAAAAAAATATCTTTACAAAGACCTTACCATATCATTTCAAAACAAAGTTTAATGTTACAGAAAATTCTGACAGTACTTAAATATTTGAGAAACGACTCACTTTGGTTCAATTACTTCAAATTCAAGTTTCCAAAAACAACTTATTTATCAAACGTCGAGAGTGTGTGAAGAACATTATTTACCGTCGAATAAAAAACGAGTATAATTTATGGACTTCACTCAATTTACTCCGGATTAAACAAGTTTTTTATTTCTAGATTGAAACATGTTTTGTACCTAATGGAAAGTCATAATTTATCTATTGCGTAAAACAAAAAGGACTACATTGTAGAAATCTACTAAATAGTAGCGATGATTGCTCAATGGTTAGTTGGGTTGGATCACACGCCGAGGGCGTAGGTTGAAATTCCAACAATGAGCTTCAGTTACCAGTCAAAAATCTTGAGGAAACCATAGCTTGGTGCTAGAGTTATATACGTTTACTTGGTGGTAGATCTCCTTAACAGGAGGTCGTACAATTGGGTACCACCGCAATACCAGATATTCTACCGCCAAGCAGTAGTGTGTAAACATTACTGTGTTCCAGTTTTTTTTAAGGTTTACCACCAAATGAGCTGTGGTCAAACACCTAGCTTGTTTACCATTAAAATACCCCATTGCAATAAATATCTATCTATTTTGCTAGCAGCGTTTTCAAGGCTTTCAATTCATAAAACAGTGATGTTTTGTTTCACCCGCATAGTTCCCGTTTCCGTGGGAATACAGGGATAAAAAATAACCTATGTCACCCGGGGATAGTGTAGCTTCCCAACGCTGAAAGAATTTTTGAAATCGGTCCAGTAGTTTCGGAGCCCATTCAATACAAACAAACAAACAATCAAATCTTTCCTCTTTATAATAGAATAGATCACAACATCACGGATGGAAATAATAAATAAAGATTTCTCTGGAATATCCAAAGGACTTCCTATTTGAAAGGAATGTTCTTCAATCGTTCCTGTTCTTTGAAACCATTGCTTTGGCGTTCTTTGAAGACCAAGTCAATGAATGATGGTTGAACCCAGCGGGTCCAATCAATTAGACTCGACCAGTTGGTTGAGGCGTGTTATAATACCATCAAATAAATCCAGCGCCATTGTTCCGTGAATTTTAATCGAATTGTATCAAAGCCGTGTTCATAGGAATCAGTGTCTTGCGAATGCACACACGGTACTGACATAGTCAGTGACTAGTCTACAAACTTGTGGCAATAATTTTGTTATCATTTTTGTTTTAAAATAATATCGTAGATATGTGTACAATTGTACACTGATAGTACATAACACACAGCACTATCTAATCTCAAACTAATGACTAGTTTGAGATCAGATAGTGCTGTCATAGTATTTTATTGATAACATAAGCTACAAGTCAAATAATAAAAATAAAATAAGTGGATATTTCACACGTCAATGCGATGTTAAAAAAAATAAGCAAAAATTAAATTAAATTACAATAAAAATAAATAAAACATTCATTCAAATTACATAAAATAATAACAATGAATTAATTAATTTAATACAAAACACACAAAAATAGCACAGCTTGTACTATGGAAGTCAGATAACTGATAGAATTAAAAAAAAGCATTTAAGGTAGGTGGCAAATTTTCAACTGTGATGGTAACTATCCGTCCGAGAATTAGGAAGTATATTGCTGATGGTAAGAGATAACGCCTGTCCATGACCATTGCAGCGATACACAGAACTTTGAGTGACTAAACAAAGTCGCAGGCATCGCTGCTTTGGCACTCATTACTTTGAGACTGGATGGTTAGTCTCAACAGCCCTGTAATTTCGCTAGCTGCAGTGCCCTTCAAAAACCGGAACACAGTAATGCTTGCACACTACTGCTTGGCGGCAGAATATCTGGTACTACGGTGGTACTTAGACGATCTCCTGCTAAGGAAATCTACCTCCAAGTGAAAAATACAGAAGATATCCAACTTTCACCTAAGCTTAGTAACTGTTACACACTACAGCGTGGATGCCGCTTCCCAACTCACTCATACGTTCTGTGAAGACATCCTCCCAACTCCGCGTCTCTTGAGTTTCTAGAACAAAGTTCCTGAATGCTCAGTCATAGCTTCAGCTTCATTAGACAACTAGGTTGTTGGAACTCTGTCATAGCTGTGAAGAAGTGTTGTGAGAAATTAAAGAAGTGTCCTTATTGGTATTTATCTCAACTAAACACAGATAATAATAGGAAACATATTATACGTACTACGTAATCCCACTTATACTATAAATGTGAAAGTTTGGATGGATGTTTGTTACTCAATCACGCCAGAACGGCTGAACGGATCTGGGTGAAATTTGGCACAGAGATAGATTATAATCTGGAATAGTACATAGACTACTTTTTATTATATTATGGTTCCCGTGGGATAGATTTGTATGTATGGATGTTTGTTACTCTTTCACGCAAAAACTACTGAACGGATTGGATAAAATTTGGTATGGAGGTAGCTGACACCCTGGATTAACACAGGCTATTTTTTATCTCGAAAACATGTAGCGGGTAACACCGCAGGGCGCAGCTAGTAGTAAATATATTATACGTGCATTATGAGTCATATTATTCTATAAAAGAATTTATTGATGATAAGGCAAAAAATATATAGTAAGTATTAAATATTTAAATAAACTGCACTGATTGACATTTTGTAATAGATCTCATGACATATTTAATTAATATAAACTTGACATTATTATTTTATCCAATTTGACATTCTAATAGTAACTATTTTATTTGCACACTCAATTCTGGGTTAAGTATGGTCTAAGCGACGTTTTATTTATGTACCAACATTTTGACACCTGTACTTAGCAAATGAATACATTTTGATTTTGATTCTGATTTCGATTTTGATGTATAATATACATGACACGTACTACGTACTAAGAACCGTTTCAATAACTCACAAAAAACAATTTTTATGGTTGACAAAACAAAATAAAATAAAAATGAGACGCAAACTCATTAAAAAAACCCCCTATCAAAAATCGTTCAACGTGGCTATAAAAGTTTTTACTTGTATTCGAATACTTTTAAAATTATCATGAAAAATATAATTCCATTTAGTTTGCGTGACAAAGTTAAACCAATATGTTTCACAATGCCAGAACAATATGAAACTGAAAAGTAAATCAACGTTTTAATTAGCTTAAATACGGTACATTTTCACTTCACAATCTTAAACGTGATCAGTACCTACCAAACATAATTTAGCATTGATAATTAACATCACGGTTAAATGTGGAATCAAGCACTGGATATAATTAACAAGTGGCAAATTAAATTATTCATGACAGGTTTTGGAGTTGCATTACATGTTTTTGCCGGATACCAAATCTCATAATATATACTACCTTTTTGAAACCTGCTTTTAGTCTGTCTAGGTTCGAAAAAAAAGGTTCGATTCGGACACCAAACTATTGGTACAAAAATTTCATTACAAAAAATATTCATAGATCGCATCTACCCTTTATAAGGTTACGTACATAAAGGGTAAAACGGGACCCTATTACTAAGACTTCACTGTCCGTCTGTCTGTTTGTCAGTCTGTCACCAAGTTGTATCTCATGAACAAATTTTGTTTTGGTTTGCCATTGCTTTTTTAGTCTATGCAAGTTGCCTTACGACATTAGACATCAATTGAAAGTCAAGTTTATTTTATGTTTTTTCTATTAAAATAAACCCCATCTCATAGTTTACAGAGTTTTAAACGTAAAAATATTGTACAGAAATGTACTACTTCGAAATGGTTTTGGAATCAGTAAAGTTTCTTTTTTCTTTACATACTGAATTCTTCAATTTTATCGAAATTTCTATGAATCTGATTGTGTTTGAAATATTTTTTATTTATCTATTACTATAATTTTAACATTAACATCCAACTTAACTTTCGTATTTATAATATTTGTACGCTTACCGGAGATATCAGATCAGCTCTAGCTTATCAGTAGAGCTAATTAAATGTTGAACGTGGTATAAGCCAGTTTCTCATTTAAAATGTGAACGATGCGAACGAAAGAGCAGTCAATTATAGACGAAGTTGTGAGGATGGCATTATGCAAAATCACGTTGCTGTAGTTTTGTTAGGGAAAGGGTTGTGACATATTTAGTAGGAAAGCGATTTTTTGCTAAACATTCAAATCAAAACTTGTCAAAAAAATCCGGCCAAGTGCGAGTAGGACTCGCGCACGACTCTGTTCGACTCGATCTACTCGATCTACTGTTTTATTCAAGCTATTGTGATTTACCGCAAATAAAGACCAAAATAAATGCCAGTAGCTGTGGTTTCACTGTAAAATTATGCTCCATTTGTCCATAAATGGAAAAATTTATTTCTATGGAAATCGAACCACCTTAATGGGAGTTTTTCATCCCAGCAGTCCTATTACCGCGTTTCGTCTATTAGTGTGCCCTCATCCTTAGATTCTCGTCGAAATAGAAGCAATCTGATATGACGTCGGGTAATGCAGTCGCGTGCGCTGCTGTCTGGTTGGAAACTTACTCGTTACTGTAATTGTTGTTCTTGTCTGCGCTAGTTTAGGACAATGCCACCAGCTGAAATGTTGTGGTTGCGGATGTGAGATATGTTCAACTGTGCACATGAATCCCTTGTTACACAAATGATTTAAAATATAATAGAACAAGATTATGTCCGCGACTTCGTCCGTGTTGAGTTAAGAATTCGGTATGTAAAAAAAAGATTATTTACTGATTCCAAAACCATTTCGAAACATTACATTCGTGTTCATTTTTACGTTTAAAACGCTTTAGAATCTCTAATGACGTCATATAGTAGGCTGTATAAGGCTTATTTGAGTGCCTAAAAAAACAATGGCAAACTAAAACAAACTCTGTCAATGTCAAGTCAACGGCAGCTATAACAACCTCTTATATTTATACGTACGTCGAGTTGTTTTTCGCTTTATTGATACAAATATCTGGATTATTTTACTTTACACCTTTCTTAGACTCTGATATATCACCTTTATGAAGTTATGACATAAGATTTGTTTACTTCATGTCAATAGTCAAAATCAATCAAAATGTGTCAAAATAATATTTTTTACGCCATTCAAGCCGCATATAATTCGATTTATAGACACGTGCCTCCGTTCCCAACGCATGCACGGTGAAATTGTGTTATCGCGGGAAAATCGGAAAGTTTTAACAACCGAACCCAAATAAGTTCAAATTACTGTTTCCCATAATCTGGGGAGCTTCAATCAAATGCAAGAGTTATTCTGCAAAATTTGCAATATGAGAACGTAGGGTTTACGGCGTCGAGTCACGGCACGGTCCAAGTAGTACAGCTGTTACAACCGCAGTGATATTACGTGTCTGACACACGGACTGGAAAAATTACGATCTTCCCAACGCAAAATAATTTATTTATTAAAAAAAAAAACGATATGTATTTATTTGCTAAGTACAGGTGTCAAAATGTTGGTACATAAATAAAACGTCGCTTAATCTATACTTAGCCCAGAATTGGGTGTGCAAAAATAAAAATTAGATATAAAAGTTATTAAAATGTTAATGTTAGCATTATTTTTTGTATTATTATTATTTTTAAGAACTAAGTATGTTTATCACCGGTGCAATATACAAGAAATTAGTTTTGTATATTTCCCTCTATATAATTTAGTGTATTCTTCTAATTAATGTTTTTTTAAGATTTAAGTATGTTTATCACCGGTGCAATATACAAGGAATTAGTTTTGTACATTTACCTCTATGTATTGACAAATTTGTAATATTTTTATCGTTTTATTCGTACGTGTATGTTTTTGATTGTATTGTCGTACACCAACAGTTAAAAAATACTACACACTGAGCATGTGAAGACCGCATCTTCACTTAACATCAGGCGGGATGGCGATCAAACGCAAGCCTATCAACTATAAAAAAAAAAAAAAAAAATGTGACAGTGGTTAATATGTTGCCAATTAGAACAGACTAACAATTAGGCTTGTTCTGAGGTATATCATATTAATAACATGATAACAATTAATAACCAAGCCTACCTCACATAAGTTTCTGCAGTTGCCGCTAAGTTCAAGTCACTATTCACATAGGCCGGATCAGTTTGTGGTATGTTTTACTTCATGACCATCACCATCGTTTTAAATGCTGAATCACCTATATTGATATTAGGCGTCTCAGCTGTCATACGCTACTATTTTCGATCTTATACAAACTTATATTCTATGACAGTGAAATGAGTACACACGACATTGAATATTTCTATTAACATTCTGTGTTACATAATTTATTTTTATCAAAATTAAAAACCGTTAGAAAGGTTCGTCATTTTCTATAACTGTGTGTTCGCACCACGGCACCGATATTTCCATCCCGCTTGCATTGTCATAATTCGGCCACGGATTGCTCTATTTTTTTTATTTGTTTCACTAGAACTCCTCGCTAGGCATTGTTGCATTTTAAATAAGTCGGTCAACTTTTTGTGGTTCTTATGAATTGCATTATTACGAAACCTTATTATGTACCAACATCTATTAATGTTTTACTGGCTGCGCCGCGCGGTGTTACCCGCTACATATTTTTGGGATAAAAAGTAGCTTATGTGTTAAATACAAATATTTTATTGACAACACCAAGTCACTTCGAAATTTTAAATATGTCATTAAATGAGTTTTAAAACACTGATTACATGTCAACACAAAAATGTCAAACTAAGGTATGTCAGTATAAAAATACTGTCAATATAAAATATGTCAATAATACTACGGTCAATTTTTGTCTGTCAACCATAGAAAAAGAGAGTTTACCTTGTTGTAATTTTTTTTCTACACATAAAAAACAATTATTGTCTTCATGTTTTTAAAATTAGTTTTAGTACCAACTCGCTTTACTTTTGCGATCTTTTACAAAATCCACAAAAATGTTACATTTACTATTTTTTCAACCAACATTCAAATTCGTTAGCAACCAATGTCGAATCAAAGTCAAAGACTATTTTAGAAATTCAAATAGATTCTAGACTCTAATTGGAGTGGAACTTCTAAATCTTTGGTTTCAAAGTGAAGAGGTAAACCCGCTGAGTATACCTACTCAGAATAACTGGTTAGTGGTTCAATTTTGCTAATTCTTATTGACTTCGTAGATAAACAAACATTGGATAAGCTGCTGATTTAAAGAAAACAAAAGCGAAAGATTGTTAAAGGTATATACAACATTTTTTTTATTGTATAATGAAACTTAGATTTTATTGATGGGTCTCCGCGCGCGCTCCGACTAGATACCCCCAGCGTGCTCGTAAAATGCGGCAACAAATACTACGCCGAAGTCGGCGTACACGAGCCAGTCTCGTTGCAAGCAATGTACAAGGTGGGCGTGCCGAGTGTTTTGTTTAATTTTCGTCATAATCTTAAGTAATATGCCAGTTTGCGTTGTGAAACTGCGTAACAATAATACTGCAAGAAACAAGAATTTGGCAACAATTTTTGCATCCTCGCAAATTGTCTTACACACACTGCAATATGAAGTTGCCGCATTTAGGGGGCTGTTGTTTTTAAGTAGCGCGGTATCGAGTCGGATCCCGCGCGGAGACCCATCAATTAATCTAAGAGTTTAAATAAGAAAATAAAAATTAAAAACCATTAGTAATTTTGTCGTTCGTTGATAATTCCACAACCTCGCTGTGCGAATTAAAAATGTGAAATCTAAAATGAAAAAAAAAAATGTAAATTCTCTTTTTGAATATATGGGGAATACTCACCATGATAAATTACATGATCGCACCGTCACTCAACACCAGATGAGCTGTGTCAAACACCTAGCCTGTCGAATGTAAAAAAAATGATAACGAAAACAGCGCAAATGATGACAGCAGTGTGCCAAACTATGAAAACAGTCGAGTAAGTTGGTAATTAGTGTAAAATTGACAGTATAGACATATCAATCAGTAGATGAGCTCTAAATACCATTAAATTAAAACTCTTAAGACTGTGGTAAGCATTGTTATAGCTACACTATCCCGGGTGACATAGGCTACTTTTTATCCCTATATTCCCACGGGAACGGGAACTACGCGGGTGAATATATTAAATATTAATATTATAACATTCTGTGTTGAGTGTTATGAAATAAATAAATAAAGGAAGCTTTTCTTAGCAATGGGATCTATTAAGCTAAAAAATTATGTTTCGTAAAACGATTAAAGCTTATTAACTCTTTGAAATTAAACAACGCAAACTTCCAAAATGCATGTGGAGAGCACTCAGTTTTACACGTTAAGCATCAGTTTTAGTTTGCTGGTTAACTCTTACTGCTGCAGGTTAAAGCTCAAATTAGCGTTTGCGAGTTGCAAAGTTAAATTGGTCATTCAATACTGAGACAGTCTTTGCCAAATTGTTTGTTGAATATCTTAATAGCAAGGCTTCTGCGTCAGCTAAATGAAGTGAAAGTTTTTACATTGAAGAACTGAATGAGATAAAAGGCAATTTCTAAAGGGCTTCTGAGAGGAAATAATTTAAAAAGTCCTTTTTCCTAGTTCCTGACTTATGTTGGTGGATTTGTCGCTGATTTTTTGAACGATTTCAGAGTTTTGCTCAGTGTGAAAGTATTCTTTTGAAACGCTACCCACGACTATTGCAGCTGTATCCAGAATTTAGAGTTTTTTTTTATGGTTGACAGGCTAGATGTTTGAGCACAGCTCACCTGATGTTAAATGACGGTCGAAGATGGTAAAGCACACCTAGCCTGGAATGGAACTGGCTCTCAAGTGAGGCTGCCGGCACACCGTTAGATGCTCGGCAGCAGGTTTACAACTTGAGGGTGGTAGCAAGCTAGCCGAATACTAGAAAGTTCCCTACCACCATGCTAAGGTTTCCTCGCGATGTTTTCCTTTACCGGCAGCTCAAGCTCATTGTTGGGGCTTAAACCCACGTCTTTCGGCATGCGAACCGATCGCGCTAACCACTGAGCTATCATCGCTACAAGAGTAACAAAACCATGTCCAAGGTCGTTGTTCTGGCGCTTTCAATGGTTAATCTCTATGTAATTTCATAATTAATTCCAATAAATTGAACACACTTATTAAAGGCTGTCTTTTAATAAGTGTGTTCAATTTATTGGAATTTTGGTTTATTGGTAGTATATCTGCCATGAGAGCTTCAGGGCGTGGGTTCGATTCCCACTCAGGGCAAACATTTTGTGAATAAATAAATGTTTGTTCTGTGTCTGGGTGTTCTGTATGTATTATAATTATGTATTTACAAAAAAAAGTATATATGTATTCTATCAGTTACCTGACTTCCATCACACAAGCTCTGCTTATTTTGCGACCTGATAGCGATATGTGTATAGTCCTACGATAAAATTAAAATTGTATTGTACTTATAACATAACCATAAGATTTTATGTAAAAACAATTTAATGCGAATAAATGACTTGAACTCGAACTAAGACATCCTTGTTTCAGGGGATTTACAACTTAGTAATTAATTATAATGGTAATCGGATATAAGTGTTTTGTGTACCATTTTCTAGAGAAGTTGGTACTTATACTGTTTATCCCTCGGCAATTTCTTCTCAAGTTCTATTCGGAAACTTTCAGCGCACTCGACATGAATAAACAACGTCAATTTCTTTCACGAAATTCATAACAAATTCAAAATGTTTGTAATATTGTTTCTGAGAGAATGAAATCCGTGAAATTTCCGCTTACTCACTGATTTTCAACTTTGGCGTTTAGTTCGCTTAGGAATATTTCAAAGGAAATAGAAGGTAACCTGATGCTTTATTCTCACGGTGCATAGCTACCTATTGCGCTGGTTTTGATCGTAATGGGTACAGATTAGAACATCTCGTATGTTCAATACGTATACTATTTAAATAAAATATCTTAAATTAATATTATTTACAAATTTATAGAAATCCGTCAGAGGGATATGTGGCCAGAACGCTGGCAGCATTGCCACGCTGGATGGCAATGCTAAGCTTTGGACCAAAATAGATGCCAGCTTTCGGGTCACCTGAAGCCTCCTCTAAACATTATTATGGGTACATGCTACAAAATGACATAGTGACAGATTGACAGATTAACAAAGCGTCAGAGAGACATATTGAGAAAAATAGACAGATATTTTTTTTTATACCTATATTCAAAATAGGTTCGCGGTGTTGGTGGGAATGCAGAAAAAGTCGTGTCATCCCGTTGTATTTTTTCGGAAACTTGTGTTTTTCGAGTGCTTATGCATAAGAATGGTGGGTGTTTAATTCATAAAGTGCCGAATCACAAATGCGAGTGTGGGAAAATGATATAATGTGTTGAAACATGATTTTTCGTGTTGGTTCCAAAACTTCATCGAAACTTTCTAATAAAGTCGCCACTACTGTCCTAAAGCATGACTGGACTTGACTGACAAGGGCTGTATGTACTTGACCAAAATTAGCCTTTGACTATAACTAAAGCTACAAGGCAACTTAATTAACTAATGAAACTTGAAAATGTAAAACACTTGACCAGTGTCAAAATGCTCAAAATGCGACGCGAAAACCAAAGAAAAAAATAGGTTCGCAAAATAAATAGATAGATTGACAGATTAGCATATTGATATAGTAACAGAGCGCAAGATTAATAAAAAAATCATTTAAAAACACGAAACATTGATTGAAAAACAATGAGGTTATCTTAGAATGGGTATTTCGTTTCGAGAAATAATAATTATTATTTTTCGTAAATTCTGCGAACTGAACGAACTTTTTATGAAATTCCACGCGAACGAAGTCGCGAGCAGTGTATGTTTAAGATCATTCGATCTGCTTTTAGGGTTTTGTATTTTGTATAATATATATATAAATATGATAAAAACGTGTTTATTAAAAGTAAAAAAATATAAATTATGTTGTTAAAATGTTGACAAAAGTCACGGAATATCTACTAAAACATTATTTTTGTCATCACCGAATAGCAAATGAGGATGTATATAATTTTTATACTGCATGTTAAACTATAAGGCATAATCGGATTCGACCTTGACTTTTGACTCGACTTATGTTTTTGACTTAGATTGGTTAAAATGCTTGAAAATCCCACTATTACAAATGTGACAGTTTGGATGTTTCTTACTCTTTCACGAAAAAACTATTGAAAGGATTGTAATGAAATTTAGTATGGAGGTAGCCGACACCCTGGATTAACACATTAACACCCGTAAACATGTAGCGGGTAATACTGCGGGGCGCAGCTAGTGTTGAAATACTTGCACAAATGCGATGCCAAAAAAAAATCACTGCCCATAACACAACTTTTCTCGCCGCTATTCCAAGCTTTGTCGCTTTGTCAAAGGGTGTAAGTCGCGTTTTCTGAAACAGGATTCCGATTTCTCTGTAAGCCCGAGGGTTAATGGTTTTGTAGGGAATAACTGGGCTTTAATGGTGTGTCGTTTGTATTTGTATCAACTATTCATGTTTGAGTAGTGGTTGGCTTTGTACGTTCTGGGAAGTGGGCGCCGACCTTTTGCAGACGACTTAGTTGATAGGCAGAACTTTACATATGTATATCAAAAACAGTTGCTAACTAGACCGACGATAATTATTACTTTTTTTTTTAATGGTCGACAGGCTAGGTGTTTGACCACAGCTCACCTGATGTTAAGTGAAGGTGTGGTCGAAGATGGTACAGCACACCTAGCCTAGAATGGAACTGGCTGTCTAGTGAGGCTGCCGGAACACACCTTTAGATGCTTGGCGGCAGATTTTCAACTTGAGGGTGGTAGCTAGCCAGCCGAGTACTACCTATAAAGTACCGTACCGCTACGCTATGTTTTCCTTTACTGGCAGCTCAAGTACATTGTTGGGGATTGAATCCACGCAATTCAGTGCGTGAACTGATTGCGCTGACTGCGAAACGCTACAAAAGTGTTAAAAAAAAACTCAAGTTAAAAATGTCCCGTCAAGCATTTTTACATAAAACAAAATAGGGTAATTTTGTTTTATGTAAAAAACCCGCTGCAAAGCGCTTAATTGACTTAGTAAATGTTACAACAACCTCACTTGAGAGCCAGTTCCATTTCAGGCTAAATGTGTTTACAGTCTTCGATCACGTCATCACTTTACATCAGATATTTACATCACATAAAACAAATAGTTCAATTGCCTGACCAACACTACTTGAGAAACGTTCCAAATAGATAAAATAAATAAATTTACAATTTAAAAATACCTACTCCATGGCCTTAGGCCAACTAAAGGCACTGCTGCAATCAAACAGCGAGCTAAACGAAAATATAATCGATGTTTACAATTATTATAAGATTTTTGTTGATTTTTTAAAAACCGCTCGATCTAATTCGATTAAATTTAAATGGAACTTCTGAAGTATGATCTAGCAAGCAAAAAAAAACAATCATCAAAATCGATTCGCAAAATTTGGCGGAATGATCGTACAACATACAATCGAATTGAGAACCTCCTCGTCTATTAAGTCAGTTAAAAATAGCGGCGCATTCATTTCTATTGTTTTTTTTCTCGTTGAATGAACCGACCGCACTAACCACTGAAGTAACATCGCTACATTAAATAAATTGAATCTAGCTTTAAATAAATTAAAATCCAAACTCAAACCTGTATACAATACATTCTGCTAGCTGTACTGTAATAGCATTAAATCGCTCGATGTAAAATTACACAGCATAATATTTTATCCAAACGGCGTCATACTCCATTATTGTTCAATCACGTACCTCACTCATGATCATAATCTACGATAACAACGCTATTACTATTAAAACCCTGATAAAAATCACCATACGTAAATGACGTGTTAGAAAAAGTGCTAAAAATAACACACCATTGCTAATAGCAGCTAAATAGCAGTGTTGTATTAGCAAAACCTGTAAATAATTGGGGCGACATTATCAAGCCAAAATCGCTGGCTAGGGTTGTGATAAATAACATACATTACGCTTGAACGATGATAAGACCCTTCGCTAATGAACTTGGCGCATGTGGAAGGGTAGGATGTGGTTGGGAACAGTAATAAATTCGCCAGTCGAAAATTTAATAGGAAGCGTTCATGCGTTAAGAGATATCTATGTCCGGTGACTTTGCCCGTGATTGGGCGGGACAGCGTCAATCATCATCGTCGACAACCATCGACAACCATCATCGGCGTCAGCCTATCGTAGTCCAGACCTGGACAATACTGGACATTCTGAGTTTGACTTATTTAATAGTACCTAGTACTAATTTTATGAGACTCATAACAGAATATAATTACCGCATCAGTATCATGTAAATTACAGTAAGGTTTTGTGCTAAATTGCATTCCTTAACAAATGTGTATACAACATGAACATTGAAAAGAAAACAGTAGCATTTATAAAGTGAGTTACATTATTATACTAACTAACAATGTTGAGTTATATAGGTACTGTAAATAACAGGCGGAATGTAGAAGCCATCAACAATTACAATTACAATTATAATTGTTGATTGATGTATTACAATTATAATTGTTGATTGAAGAATTACAATTCTAATTGTAAATGTTGATTACAATTATAATTGAAATTGTTGATTACAATTATTAAAATACAAACACATACAAACTTTCGACTGCAAAGGGCGTGAAAACATTTTTTGCTACAAAGTAAAAATTATGTTTTCTATGTATTCTATTCTGTTTCTTATGTTTTCTATCGTATTTTTCTTTTCTTGGTTGCCTGGAAGAGATCGCTGTTAGCGATAAGGCCGTCACTTGTGGCACTAGTTAGTAAGGTTCTTTGTTCTCTGTACTCTTTTCTATTTATGATGTGCACAATAAGGAGTTATATCTATCTATCTATCTAAAAAAAGGAGACATAAAACCCGACCTAAAATAAGTAGGTACCATATCTGGCTTCTCTATTGAATCCAAATCCTGGGTCGGAAGAAAAAGAGTCCCCATAGTCTTTAATCGGCTATTATATTGTACTACCGACCTCGCATTACTCGGTCTTTAAACCGAACGGTAATTTTGATAAAACGTTATTTCTCAGCAACGAATTCTTTATAGAAGGGATCTTCAAGACAAAGAAATGTGTGCAAAACGATCGACCAATCTGCGGTATTGTTTAGTAGATGACTTTGTCATTGAGGACGTTTTATATTAACGAAAAGAAATTGTTTCAACTAAATCAATGAGTAATTGTGTCTTGTTATGAAATCCTTAATTTATTCCATGAATAAATTAATATTTATTTGTGGAGTAAGTACTGAGCAAGGTGTATACACTGCTCTGCAGTTGAGTGCTACAAAATGAGTGATTGGAACGCGTCATGTAGCACGTAGATTATTTATAAAGTCACTGTTATTCAGACATAGTTACTTGTTAGACAACCGCTGAGTAAAGTAGCTTTAATCTACTAAATTATTTATGGTTAGTTAGTTCTTTTATATATGGTTATGGTTAGTTCTTTTTAAAAAACCAATCAATATGATAGTCGTATTCTGGCTTCCAGCCGCTGTCAGCTATCCAACGTATATAGTCATTCCATCAAATCACATGGCGTCCTTACGCTACGTTTCCAGATTCGTGGTGTACACGCGTCTACCTCAACGTTTATCGATTCTAAGACAAATGTAACTGACCATTTCAGACTTGACTTTGCCAATGTTTTTTTACATTTATCTTTTAGACACTTATTGCCATGTTAGTTCATTTGGTCGTTGAATAGTTGTTTTGAATAATTGCTCGTTGTTGGGAGTTGAATACACGCTCTTCATTGATTATGATTAGACCACGTTAACGACTCATCATCGCTACATCCAACAAGGCATGGTATTTTCTAGTGCTCGACTTGTAAGCCACCACCCTCAAATTGAAAATCTGCCGCCTCATGGTGTGCTACGGCAACCTTGCTTGAGAGCCAGCTATTCGATGCAGAGTAGTATCTTCGACCACACCTTTACTTAACATGAGGTGAGATATGGTCAAACATCAAACCTGTCAACAGTGAAAAAAGGTTTTTAAAAATAGGGCTGATTCGTAATAGATGAAACCAAAATGTATAGTTGGTTAATTAATAGTCAATATATACCTTTATCGCACTAAATTTTTTTTTTAATTACATATAGGTTTTCGTTTGACCGCCAACTTGCCTGATGTAAAACGAAGATGCGGTCTACGGTCCAGCACGCTCGCCTAGGAGAAACCGATTCACTCGCGACTTGAAAGCACCCAGATTGTATCTATCAGGGAACACCCACTCAGGCAGCAAATTCCATTGTTTAGCGGTTCGTACAATGAAGGATTGTGACTATTATCATAATTTTATTATGATACAGTATGTTTTTACCATTCAGTAAAGCCACCTCTACTTTTAATCAAATCATGAAGGTTGTAAATGAGAAATTTCCAAGAATAAAAAAACATAAATAAAATTGTCTCTTTTTTAACATGAGCTCGAATATTTTCACGTTTAAATAACACAAATAAACGAGAAAATATCCGGTTTGTTTAACTCTGATGGAGATACATTTTTCTGTGTCTACTTTGTGATTGGTGATATTTGTGGCAAAACTGTTTCTAGGTATGAATAAAATTATGAACAAAGAAGAACAAAAAATACAATTAAGTACATATTTTATTTTGTAGCGATGGTAGCTCAGTGGTTGGCGCGATCGGTTCAACACTCAACAATGAGATTGAGCTGCCCGTGAAGAAAAACATCGTCTCGACCAACTAAGAAATTATATTTTTAAGTTTTTTTTTTTAATATAAAAGTAATGAGACGAACGATGCGCTCTCCTGATGGTAAGAGATAACGCATGTCCATGACCATTGCAGCAATACACAGAACTTTGAGTAGCAAAACAAAGTCTGGGGCATCGCTGCTTTGGCGCTGATTACTTTGAGACTTTCGTCTCAGCAGCCCTGTAATTTCGCTAGCTGCAGTACCCTTCAAACCGGAACACAGTAATGTTTACACACTACTGCTTGGCGGCAGAATATCTGGTACTGCGGTGGTACCTACCTAGACGACTTCCTGCTAAGGAAATCTACCACCAAGTATATGTTTATGTCAAACTAGTTCTAGATATTTAAGTAAGATTAGGTTTTTAATTAATAAGTTGTTGTCAAATTAGCTAAATTTAAGTCGTCATCACTGTTGTAACTGGAACGATTGTTGAGCGGAAATAAGCTAAAAATATACCTTGAATACAAAAAAGTTATAAATTTCAGCATTGCATGTACGACTTGCAACAAATACCCCTGTTTCATTGATCGATGTATACAATGTACCTAAGAATTTCTGACAAGATCTCATCTAACATTCTGAAAGACAAATGACAACTTGTTAAAGTTACAGTTGGCAGAAAGCAAGAAGGCACTTCGCAGGCACTTCGGTCGAAGTTGTGGGATTGACAAACTTGTCAAATTACTTTAAGAGTTCCGGGTTTCGGTAGTTTAGGGCAAAGAGATATTAAAGTAGAGTGAGCATAAATTTACGAATGCACAAGGTAGTCGGCAGTTGTGAATGATACTGTCACTTTTACAATTGCTGAAATGAAAGAAAATTTTTCATTTTTTATTTATTTGCTTTTAAAGGTTTGCGTTTGATCACTTGGCTGGCCCCTGATTTGCTAATTCACATGAGATTCCATCCTAAAAACGCAAATAACGTTTATATAAAGAATTAAATCATGTAGAATTAAAAAAAAACACTTAGACTTTAGCACTGTGGTAAGGTATTTTGGCATAGTCATGTTTGACTAAACCCTCTATAAAAAATAAAGATTTAAAAAAAAAAGAAAGGTATTTTCTAGTACTCGGCTGGCTGGCTAGCCTTGCTTGCGAGTCAGTTCCATTCCAGGCTAGGTGTACTTAGCCATTGTCGACCAAACCATCACTTAACATCAGGTGGGCTGTGGTCAACACCTAGCTTGTCAAATATTAAAATTAAATAAAAACGACATACCAATAACAATCAAAATTGGTTCAGTCTTTTATCGGACATATAAATAAGATAGATAGATATAGATAGATATAACTCTTTATTGTGCACATCATTATACAGTAAATAGTACAGAGAACAAAAAACCTTATTATCTAGTGACACAAGTGGCGGCCTTATCGCTAACAGCGATCTCTTCCAGGCAACCAAGAAAAGAAAAATACGATAGAAAGCTTAAGAAACAGACGGGAGATGTAACACTAATAAGAAATAAAAATTAAACATAATATAGTAAGTATATAAAAAATAATCATTTGAGCATACATATCAAACGCATAATCCCCCCTTTTAGCTTCTCCGCAGTTGGGTTGAAAATTGTATACAGTCGTCTCTTTCTTGCAAAGGAATCCGTTACAGTGTCAGAAAGAGATAAATAATGCTTAGGAAAGAGCAATTCTATAACTATTCTATTTCTTTGGTTTAGATAGCTACTGTCATACCGGTCGATGTTTGCGTTACAAGTTCAATGTCAGGTGCTCGTTCAAAATTAATTAGATTTAACTCGGTACCTACTTCTATAATTCATAGTATTGTGTAGTTACTTTGGACCGTATACATGGTATAAAGAAAATTTCTCAAAGTGAAGGAACAATTACCGATATAACATGATAAAAATATAAAGTTGGGTCAGATAACAACAAACGGTGGAACAAACGTTAAACTTTCGTGTCAGCTGATAGATATACCTGCCAACAAGCACCTGACGGTGCCATCCGGCAGCCTCACATGAGAGCCAGTTCCATTCCAGGCTGGGTGTACTTTATCATCTTCGACCACACTGTCACTTAACAATAAGTGAGCTGTGGTCAATCACCTAGCTTGACAAACATAAAAAAGTAGGTAATTTTATTGTATAATTATGTTAAATTAAATAGGTACCTAAAATCTCAAAAATAGCACATAAAAACATAAAATTACCCATTTTCAAAACTCCCGGAAAAAAATCCAGATAACTGGCTGTACTCAATAGAAGAGGCTGACATCCATAAATCAACTAGAAAAAACTGATAATTTTCAAACAAATGAACAGACATCAGTTTCCTGACATTTTATTTTATTTTATTGTATTAATAATGTCTAATTTTGAATTTTAAATTAATTTGCATGCCGAAAGGTAGTATGTGGTGCTTCTTTACTAAATATTTTACATCTGTACTTACCCATAGCGCAAATAAATGGATTATGGATTATGAATTATGAATTATGACATTTTTGAATCATAGTTAAGAAAACTCTCGATCGAGGTCCCTTTTAAACAAAAAATAAATAAATGTTAGTTTAGTCGATTAGGAGCTACGACGCCATAGAAAGAAACGGTATACTTATAACGCCCATCTTTTTAATTAATTTTACTTTACAAAAAATTACCATCCGACTTCATTTTACGTCCGAAATGTCGCTTCTGTGAATCGATCCGCGATGCGACTGTCACTTGACCCGCCGATCCCGCTACGATCTGGGTTACACAAACTCTCCGCCCATTACGCCTAATTGGAGGGCTTTTGTGATTGTAGAAAAAAAATTAGCCAATGTCAAAGTTCAGTCACAGTGGAAAAATTTTGGCAAGAAATCTGTCGAACTGGAAAGAAGCAATTGCTTAAGTGAGTTTTGGAAGAAACGCTGGAAAACGATGCATTGTATTATTTTCCGAAACTTTTGCGTGGGAGTGTGTGCCTGTGATATAATTTATGGTGAAATATAATTATAATTATGTGTTTTTTCCAAAACTACTCGTACGTTGAAGATTTTAGTGAAGTCATGACTACTTTATTAGGGCTTGTTTGTGATTTTCTTTATATAATTGGACTTTGACTTAGACTTGTATTACTTCAGACACTTTAAATGTCAATAACATGATACTGACATTATGCACAAAATGATGATGCCAAAAAGTACAGAAAATTGGCCAGTGTAAATTGCCTTAGACAAACCAACTAAATTTAATATTACCTTAAAAAATAAGCAACAACTAAAACTTTAAACTTCCGTTGTAGATTGAAGGTGGTAATTACACTTACCATCTGGTGAGCACTCTGCTCACTTGTTATTTTATAGGTATCTACCACAATTTATTTGAAATATTATTGTTACCCACCAAAGTAAACGAACTTTAGAACGCTGTACAGAATTCAAGATTTTGTTTTTTTTTCGTTCAGAATACATAATGCACCGATAACGCCAAAAGAGAAGAACAAAATCTTTTCAAAGTTGAAATATTACTACCGATGTGACACCACTGTAAGAACCTGGCAAACATTCACGCCCAGTTTTGTATTTCCGGAACGAAAACTGTGAAAAGTTCAAAGCATTTTAATATTTATTGGCAGCCAAAGTAAATTTGAGCTGGCTATCAAAAGCGCTTTAATTTGAACGAACGCTAAAGTTTTGAGCACTTTTTAATGATCTGTAAGCACCTTAACAATTTCTGTGTTAATTATGTTTCCGCGTCACATTTTTAATACGTATTCAATATTACGATTAAACTTTTTTTACTCAAACTTATTTTGAGTATATTTTTACTTCATCATTATCAGCCTAACGAAGTCCACTGCTGGGCATAGGCCTCTCCCAAGACACGCCACGCAGCCCGATCTTCGGCTTTTCGGTTCCATCCACCGCCAGTTGTCCTACGTATTTTACTTTTTTTTTCTTTTTTTTTTTATAGTAGATAGGCTTGCGTTTGACCACCATCCCGCCTGATGTTAAGCGAAGATGCGGTCTACGGTGGAGCATGCTCGCCTAGAAGAAACCGATTCACTCGCGACTTGAATTCACTCTACTTGGTGGTAGATCTCCTTAGCAGGAGGTCGTCTAGGTAGGTACCACCGCAGTACCAGTTATTCTGCCGCTAAGCAGTA
Source organism: Biston betularia (assembly GCA_905404145.2). Lineage (NCBI taxonomy): Eukaryota > Metazoa > Arthropoda > Insecta > Lepidoptera > Geometridae > Biston > Biston betularia. Next base: position 3,528,742 of record FR989887.1, on the reverse strand, counting down.
GTGTGTAAACATTACTGTGTTCCGGTTTGAAGGGTACTTGCAGCTAGCGAAATTACTGGGCTATTGAGACTAACCATCGAAAGTCTCAAAGTAATGAGCGCCAAAGAAGCGATGCCCCGGACTTTGTTTTGCTACTCAGAGTTCTGTGTATTGTTGCAATGGTCATGGACATGCGTTATCTCTTACCGTCAGGAGAGCGTCTCGTTCGTCTCATTACTTTTTTACATTAAAAAAAAAGTATATCGTCACAGGTCTCAGGGCGTCTTACGCTACGTTTGCCAACTCGCGGTCCCCACTCTAGAACACGTCTACTCCAGCGGTTATCGGTTCTGCGACAGATATGTCCAGCACATTGGCACTTCAGCTTGCCAATACGCTGAGCTATGTCTGTGACTTTAGTTATCTGGCGAATTACTTCGTTTCGGATCCGATCCCTCAGAGAAATGCCATGAATAATGTAATCATTTAAATTTTTGTTCAGAACGAGAGATTTTCAAACCGTAATAACATTCTCATTTGTTATTAACATAAACTAATGAAAAAATCATGGGATAACATAATGCCATCTGACCCCAAACTAAGCAGAGCTTGTTGCTTGTTGAAGTCAGATAACTGATAGAATACTTTAATGCTTTTTTTTTTGTAAATAGGTACATACTTATAATATGTACAGTGCCTACACCCAGACACTGAACAAATATTTGTTTATTCACAAAATGTTTGTCCTGGGTGGAAATTTTTAAATCGGGAATTTATTTTTAAAAAAATGTAAGAAACTCGGTATATGTGTGCCAAATTTTATCCAAATCCGTTTAGCTGCTTTTGCTTGATTGAGGAACAAACATCCGAACACACAAACTTTCAAATTCATAACATCAATAGGATTATCTGTTGAATCCGCCTCTCATTTCACGATCTTTCCAAAGATGTAACTCATCAATCAGTCATAAGTCACGGCTGTCGATAACGGGTCATAAATCTATTAGAGTCATAATTACGATCTGCCTCCATCGGAAGTGATCAGCGCGTACAATTAGACTGGCTTTGATGGATGGCCTTGATTGGCACTCCATACAGATCTAAGACTTTTATGTCAGTAGCGATCAAAGGTCTTTGTTTGAAACATAAAGGTAGGCATCCCAATTTACGTTTATTACTTACTAGCAGCTCGCCCCGGCTTTGCATGGAAAACAAAGCTAGAGTAACAATATAAATTTGTTACATAAAAATATATTGACAGCCCTGTTGGTTCATTAGTATTAGTAGTATGTCTGCTCCAAGAGCTGAAAGGCGTGGGTTCGATTCCTACCCAGGACAAGCATTTTGTGATATAAACAAATGTTTGTTCTGTATTTGTATGTACTGTATGTATTATAAGTATGTATTTACAAAAAAGAAGTATTTATATATTCTATCAGTTATCTGACTTCCATAGTACAAGCTTTGCTTAGTTTGGGGCCAGATGGCGCTGTATGCATAGTCCTACGATATTTATTTTTATTTATTTTTTGTAGCGGCAATAGAAATACATCATCTGTGAAAATTTCAACTGTCTAGCTATCACCGTTCTTGAGATACAGCCTGATGCCAAACGGACGGACGAACGGACAGCGAAGTCTCAGTAATAGGGTCCCGTTTTTACCCTTTGGGTACGGAACCCTAAAAACAGTACCTGCGATGGAACTGGCTCTCAAGTGAGGCTGCTGCATCACACTATCAAAAAATAAATTTTAACGTATAAAAAATAAAATTTAAAAATAATTCATAAGTCTTAATAGAGAAAAAAGTTAGATGAAAAAAAAATGTACTTAAAAGAACAAAAACCTTTTTTCACATTTTTGTTATAATAAAGCCAGCAACAAAATCTCCATAAAATACTTCAAATCTTGCAGAGACATGAAAATTTAATACCGTAATAAGATTTTGTTGTTATCTACTAAAAGTGTCCAAACATTTTCTGTTTTGCATATAACCTCATACACCTTCATAAAAGTTGACATCGTATACACTTGGTCAGATGTTTAAATCTTGAATTATTTTAAACGTTTATTCTTACAATCATACAGGGTTATTAATAACTAGCTTATCTGAAAAACTTCAAAAATGTGTTTATGTGTTTCCAAATATACATCATCATTATCATTATTTTCAGACCGTAATCGGCCTGCTGAGCATAGGTCTCTTTTCTCGTAAGCTACTCGCACACCCGGTCCTGTGCCAATCTGTTTGCGGCCACCAAAAACATACAGTATGTTGTTGTTGTTATAAAAAACATTATTCGGACTCTTATACAGTGTGACTGGTGAGACACCTGCGATACTCTTTTTTTTTATATCGGACTAGGCATGCGTTTGGCCACGATCTCACCTGGTGGAAAGCGACGATGTGGCCGAAGATGGAGCACGCTTGCCTAGAAAATACCTATTCACCTTCTTCTTGAACAACCCCAGATTGTATTTTGTTGGAAACACAGACGCTGGCAACGAGTCCCACACATCAGCAGTTCTTACAAGAAGCGTGTTACTCTACTACGTGTTGCTATACTCGAGAGCATATTTGGCGATCATATTCGAAGAAAAAAAAATAACGTTAAAAAGAAATAAATAAATAAATAAATATCGCAGGACATTACACACAGCGCCATCTGACCCCAAACTAAGCAAAGCTTGTACTATGGGAGTCAGATAACTCCCCCCCGTGGGTTCCCGCCTTGTCGTGGCGGGGGGGCTGAGTAACCGTGACTGGTCACCACGGTGAAACTAAGCGGAACCCGAGGTGGGGCTGCTTCTCCGGGTGTTCCCCCGGGCCTGGTAGAAGCGGCCAAGTAGGTTGCGGACTGTGTGGGCGGTATCGCAACTGAGGCGGGCTGCAGTGTCGAATGGGAGACACTGCGGCTGAGGGCTGGAGGCCGCGGCGGGAGAGGACTGTCGGTGTTTCGTTGCCGCTTTCCCTACCTTCCGCGGCCTTAACGGGGCCGCCACCGTTTGATGGCGGACGCGGTGGGGCTGCAGGGGAAGAGGAGTGTCGGTGTTGCGTTGTGCCGCTCTCCCTGTCCTCTGCAGCCGTGGTGGCAGGCGGCGGGGCCACTCACCTGACCCGTCGCATGAGGACCACTGGCGCTCAGACATGGGGTCGTCTGGCGCCAGTTGTTATTGGTCCTCGAGGTGGGTCACGACAAGCCATGTTATGGCATGTCGCGACGGCAAGAGGGACCCGGCCCCAGGAGGTGGCCTGGCGACGGGCTCTCCACGTGTCCCTCTGATGAGCTGAGGGCGCAGTGGAGGAGCCAAGTGGGAGGGGGTTGCGGAATGGGGGGAGTTCCGGTCTGGCGATCCCCATTCCAAGCAACCAAGTGGCAGGCGGCGGGGCCACTTATCTGACCCGTCGCATGGAGACCAGGGGCGTACGGACATGGGGCTGTCCGACGCCCATTTGCTGGTTTGGTCTCCGAGGTGGATGACGATGTGTCGGGTGTTCGGACACATCGTCATTGTTGCGGGGTGAGTTTAGGCTCCCCGAGGCGGGTCCGCGAGGACAAGCGCTGTCGAGGCCGCGGTAGAGTGCGAAAGCATGCCCGCAGCCTCGACACAAAGCGCCGAGGTGGAACACTCCAGGGTTTTTAGTGGGTAGGCCGTCATTAGGACGGAGAGTCCCACATAACCACCGTGCCCGCCCCAGGGCCGGTGGTATACACGAAGTATTTTCCCTGGACAAAAAAAAAAAAAAAAAAAAAAAAAATGGGAGTCAGATAACTGATAGAATACTTAATTTTTTTTTTTTTTTGTAAATATTAACAGTAGTCAGTTAATATTTCTTTTTAACGTTATTTTTTGTAGGTAAACTTAACCGAAGGCTATGTAATAATAATTAAATACATATAGATACCACGCGGACGCAAGAGCTGGACGTTTTTTTTAAATTCGACCTAAAATTAAGTACCTAATTTTGTTACATAATTGTAACGAGAATCGAGTACCAAGTACTCTCCTTCAGTATCGTAAGTATCGCCCCAGTCATGCTGTATATTTTTCAAAATACGCATACAAAGAATAGCACTTGTTTTACCCGACTACAAAACGGGATGCTCCATCAGCCTCACATAAGAGCCAGTTCCATGTCAGACTAGGTGTGTTTACCATCTTCAACTACACCATCACTTAACATCAGATGAGCTGCGGTCAAACCTTTCGCTTGAAAAATTTGAAAGTTGGAAAATATCGATAGCCCTGTATATCTTCAGATCGTAAATCCTGATTTATTTTAAACTGTTATTCTTATATGTATGTATGTACAAAATGTGTTCACAGTCTTTATCATAATATAAAATGCGCTGAGAATAGACCAGTCATTTTCAAATACACTCCCTACGGACTACCGTAGAACATGATTTTGATAGAACGGTTATAAATTACAATTTGAATTTTTCTTATATATGTATATAACCATGGAACTAAATCTAAACATAGTCTAGAACCAGACTTAATACACATTAGATTGTATAACGATGATGTAAAATTACTTAAAAGCTGTTTAAAGTTAACCAATGCTTAAAATGTTTTGTCAAATTCTTCGTGATGACACACGTAAAAAAGAGACAGGGGAATTTAAGCATAGATTAACTTCAAGCTTGGTTTTTAAGTTAAGCCCTAATTCTATTAAAAATATTTTTCCTTTTTTTTCTTAATAAATAACTTTGTGTTAGATATGCAAGCAGAAATTAGAAATAAGTACAGATATTATAATTTGTATAGAATATAAGCGAAGAATATTTGGCCCTACAATTTTTGCTTGTCATGCACTGCACGCACACAACTGTACGTCAAACAATTAAAACAACATAATAAAATGCGTTGGACACTCAAAATTGTAGAACTATGAAAATTTCATCGACTCCGCTTTTTAACCGACTCAAAAGAAAAGGATTTTTTTATGTTTGTGACGCGATAATTCCTCTAATTATTTATCAATCGATTTTAATGATTCTTTTTTTGCTTGGTAGATCGTACTTCAGAGATGGTCTCATAGAAATTTTATCAAAATATATTGAGCGGTTTCTAAAAAATTAACAAAAACCCAAAATTGTATTCGATGATATTTTCGTTGACTTCGAAACCTCGCTGTTTCATTGGAGCAGTGCATTTAGTTGGCCTAAGGGACACGGAGTCGGTTTTTTTAAATTGTAAATTTGTTTATTATTTTCTACAAGTGACAGGCTAGGTGTTTGACCACAGCTCACCTAATATCCCTAAGAGTCCTCCTCATTTCATAATACATATTATTATTTCTAAGTCTGTCCAGCAACCAATCTCTGAAAATGCTGTGAAAGTTTTAATAAGATATGTGATTGTGTTTTATTATGTGTTTTTATCAAGTGAAAAGATTTCTAAAAGTGACTTGTATATGGTCTGTTTTCCATTGATTCATTTAACGAGGTATCATTCTATAGTAATTTGTTTCCATGTAACAGCATAGACACAAGCTCGTTGACCTGAGTCTTTGAGATAAAAATGCTTTTCTTCCTAAATAGCTTAAAGTTTACACAAAAGAGAAAATAGCGTAGTCACTGCCATTTTCAACAGACAAATTACCTACTTTAAAAGTTCGATCACATTGATTTATTCCTTATGTGGAATGTGAAATTATGTGATATAATGTGGTTAAACATGACTTTTCGTGTTGCTTCCAATACTCCATCGAAGCTTTAGTAAAGTCGTCACTACTTTACGGACTGTACTTGATTAATACTAGACTTTGGCTTTAACTATAGCTACGAGGCAACTTACTTAACTTTTGAAACTTGAAAATATAAAATACTTGGCACTGACAAATGCTCAAAATGCTACGGCAAAATCAAAGAAAAAAAAACACGTCACAAAAGCCTATACTGTTTCCCGAGACATCACCGCCTCAGTTAGGCATAGTAGGTGTCACTTTCTATTAATATATTCTCTAACACGCGCGACGTGACACCTCATTAAGTTAAAACATTATTGGCAAGTTATACTGCCTTGATTCAAATGTCTAGTGTTTCGAAATTGTCAATGGCGAGATGGCGGTCAAACGTGGACCTATTTATTATGTAAAATAGTATTATGCCAAGTTTGTTTTATATAATTATGTATTTTGTGATATAGGATATTTGTAATTTCATTAAACACTAGCTGACGCGATTTAGTCCGTGTTAACTTTAGAAATAGGTTCAGAGAGAAATGCAACAAATAAACAATAGTCATGCCAATCTGACATCTGTCAACCTGACACCTGTCAAACTGACATCTGATAAAATTTCATCGGCCAATCTGACATCTGACAAACTGACATCCTGCCAATCCGTCAATGAATAAACGAGCTTTCAAATGAAATACATCTGTTGTAAAAGTATTTATTATATAAATCCAGGTATCCAGATATGTGTATGCCAAATTTCATCAAAATACGTTCTGCCGTTTTTGCGTGATTGAGTAACAAACATCCAAACATTTATATTTATAATATTATAACGCAGTATAATAAGTAACACAGAAAAAATATACTTTAACCAAACTTAAGATACATTTTCAATATTTTTTCATCCTACACTAAATCACAAAACTCTCAAATCCGACTTCCATCTGTGTAACAGATCTTTGACGTACAAAATCAAGTCTCACGATACAAAGACCTAGTTTACCTCAAATCTGTATCAAATTTGGAAAATCCTTTCGTGTACAACATCCTATTCAGATCCACAAAGGGTTCCCGTAATCCTACTGTACTGTATGTGACAGTAGAAAACAGTGACGTTCTTCTTCTTCTATGATTTTGGCGTCGCATTTTGAGTATTTGCCAGTGTCAACTGTTTTATATTTTCAAGTTTCATAAGTTAAATAAGTTGCCTTGTAGCTAATATTAAGTCTAGTATAGTCGAAACCCAGTCTTGGTCAAATCCAATCCATGTTAGTCAGTTGTTTTTTCATTTTATTGTAGGGCCAAAATTGACGCCTGCAAATTCTGCCATATTTTGGCGGAATTTCTAGTTAATAAGACACGATTTCGACCTCCACTAGAAAGCAACATTCACACCTTGTGCTTGAAAAAAATGTAATTTTACATACTGCGCAGAACCGTTAACTTTTCAGCATAACAAAATATATGAAGTAACGTAACACATTCGTCTGATTTCCATACTGGGTGTTTTATTTATTCAATCGGGATATTATGAATTTTTAACAGGGTTTTCGTCCGGGAAAATAGAACGGGAAAAATGATGTTTAGTAAGCGAGGCAAAAATGTAAATTAGGATAAAGTAAATCTCGCTGTGTAGACGAAGTAATTATGGGAAAATAATCATTTTAATGGTTTTAACTTTTATAGAGCTTAGAATATTATAAGACTGTTTCGAACAACTTTTGTTATAGGAACACGCGTAAGAAATTGTGGATACTGAAGTGGTTTTGACACATTTTTGTTTTACCTATTCATGAGTAATTATATCGGATACTCCGACTATAGTTTCGGCCACCTTTTAACTATTTCGGATCTCATATTTGATTATATCGGATACTCCCTACTATAGTTTCGGCCACCTTTTAACTATTTTGTATTTCACGTTTTACTATATCGGATACTCCTACTATAGTTTAATAGTAACGTTTTTGTTTTAATTAAACGCATAAGTCAAACAAAAACGTAATAAATTGCGTGCAGATAAAAGATTCTATACTTAGATCTACCAACAGATACTGAGACAGAGACATACTTAGATGTTTTTCTCCTTTGTTTTTGGCATAGCACTTTGTGCATTCTGACATTTCGCTTGTTGGTAAGTGACGATGTGGCCGAAGATGAAGCACGCAGATTTAATAGATATTTATTTAACCTGACTTTGAGAAGTTGTAGATTAAATCCCTCAGAAAACGAGGAAACCGTATAGATAGTATCAAATTAAGCATTTGTTGGAAATCAAATTATTTAATTAAATGTTGGAATGTTTTAGCCATAAAGCAAATGATGATCAAGTCAACTTTAGCCTCTGTAAACAAATATTTTGTATACATGTTTTAAAACAACAGCAAAACTCTGAAACGACTGTTAACCGGAAATAAACTAAATATATACCTTGAATATTCAAAATGTACTTCCGCAAACTAATGCCTGAATCAATCAATTGTCATTCCTTTTTTTCATGTAAAAAGTTATGAGACAAACGAGCCGCTCTCCTGATGGTAAGAGATAACGCCTGCCCATGACCATTGCAGCGATACGACTTTGAGTAACAAAACAAAGTCCAGGTCATCACTGCTTTGGCGCTCATTACTTTGAGACTTTCGATGGTTATTCTCAACAGCCTAGTAATTTCGCTAGATGCAGTACCCTTCGAACCGGAACACAGTAATGTTGCTTAGCGGCAGAATAACTGGTACTGGGGTGGTACCTACCTAGACGACCCTCTGCTAAAGAGATCTACCACCAAGAGAGTGTATAGTTATAGTTGTTCCCATAAAACGAGCAACAAGCGAGCATCTATTACAATATTCTTTTATTTCTCCTTCTCTCCCATAACGTGTAAACACTTCGTCAATTAATTGACGTCGTAGACAAATAACTGAGCTGCCAACGATTAATCGGGGAAGACGAGCGCTGCGACACCCTTGAGATACAAACTATTGTAGTGGACAGTATTGAAGTTTGTTAATGAAATATTGTTTCAATTTCTAATTAATAATAGACTTGGTGCAATTTTTTTTAAAAACTTTGTACTAGATGAACAACTAGCGGACGACTCGCGGTGTACCCGCATAGTTCCCGTTCCCGTGGGAATACAGGGATAAAAAGTAGCCTATGTCACCCGGGGATAGTGTAGGTTCCCAACGTTGAAAGAGTTTTTGAAATTTTTGGAGCCTATTCAATACAAACAAACAATCAAATCTTTCCTCTTTATAATAGTATATAGACAGATATAGATATAAATAGATACAGATAGCGCCTAGATATTTAAATATTAATTTATTTAAACGCGGTATTTTTCAAATAGTTTGCAGCTTTTTGTTTCAAATAATAGAAAGAGGAACGAAAACAATACTAATTAGTGTTTTTAAAACACGATATAAGTTTGTGGTGTATACATGATTTTATAACCCACCCGAATTAAATAAATAAATATCGTCATCTAACCCCAAACTAAGCAAAGCTGTACCAGGGAACTCGGATAACTGATAGAATACATAAATAAATGCTTTTTTCATTCCCGACTGCCAAGGAAGGGTTCTCGTATCTTCCAAACGGCAGAATGAATTTTGAAAGTTAAGATATCGTTATATCGATTACCACTAACCATTACAGCGGTGTCCAGAACTTTGAATAACAAAACAAAGTCCAGGGGCATCGCCGTTTTGTCGCTTGTTACTTTGAGACATTCGATGGTTAGTATCAAATTCTCAACAGACCTGTAATTCTACGCTATTTCTGTCGCCAAGCACATGGCAGTGTGTTCCAGCAGCTTCACTTGAGAACCAGTGCTATTCCAGACTAGGTGTGTTTTACCATCTTCGACCACACCATACACCACTTAACATGTCAAATAAAAAAAAATGCTAGCTTTTTTTATGGTTGACAGACGAGGTGTTTGACCACAATTCCAGGTGAATTGTGGTCAAAATGTTAAGTGACGGTGTGGTCGAAGATCGTAGAGAACACTTAGCCTGGATGGTCAAGTGAAGCTGCCGGAACACCGTTAAGTGCTTGGCGATAGATTATCAATCTGCGTATGGTAGCTAGCCAGTCGAGTACTAGAAAGTAGCCTACCACCATGCTATTTCCTTACGATGTGTTCCTTCATCAGCAGCTCAAGCTCATTGTTGGGGTTTGACCCACGCCCTTCGGTATGCGAACCGACCACGCTAACTGAGCTATCATCGCTACAGAAGCTCCAGTATACTTCAGATTGTAAAACAGTAATACCTACACACTACTGCCACACGGTAGTACCTCCTGCTAAGGATGCTTCTGTTTATAGTTTCCTCAAGATAAACAACTGACTCCCCAAAGTTAATCCACAATCGACTGGGATAATAATCTGCTCGCCATTGTTGGACCCTGAAGTATTAATGACATCGTTTACTGGCACTGATTTATTTGTGAATATTAATAAGGAAGCTCGGAGCTTATGAAAGACATTGAAGGATTTATTTAGTTTGGTAGTTAGCTTTGTCTGAGAAGACAGAATTCATAATTTCATACTACGCGTAAATTGTTGTAGCATTCATAGCGATGATAGCTGTGGTTAGCGCGGTAGGTTTGTATGCCGAAGGGCGTGGGCGCAAACCCCAACAATGAGCTTAAGCTGCCGGTGAAGGAAAAACATCGTGAGGAAACCATAGCATGGTGGTAGGGTACTTTCTAGTACTCTGCTGGCTAGCTACCATCCTCAAGTTGAAAATCTGCCGCCAAGCACCTAACGGTGTATTCCGGCAGCCTCACTTAAGAGCCAGTTCTATTCCATTTAACTTGAGGGTGGTAGCTAGCCAGCCGAGTACTAGAAAGTACCCTACCATTATGCTATGGTTTCCTCACGATGTTTTCCTTCACCGGCAGCTCAAGCTGATTGTTGGGGTTTGAACCCACGCCCTTCGGTATGCAAACCGACCGCGCTAACCACTCGGCTACCATCGATACAAATACTAGTATATATAAAAATAAAAAATAAATATTGTAGGACTATTGCACACAGCGCCATCTGGCCCCAAACTAAGCAAAGCTTGTGTGATAGATGTCAGATAACTGATAGAATACATAAATACTTTTTTTTGTAAATACATACTTACACACAGTAAACACTAGTTTTGGAAAAAAATACAATGGGGCGGCACGACTCTTTCCGCGTTCCCTCAACACTCCAGTCATCTACTTACATAATAACGAAGCCGTCTTAGTTGAGACGGAAAAAGTGTCATATGTTACACGACATTTTTTTATACCTCTTTTGTTCTTACAACCACGGCTCTACGTAATTATGTGCCTGTACAAAGGCAGACAAAGAAAGCCTTCACAGTGCTTACAAACGTGACCTACGCTTTATGAGATAAAAACATTTCTTATCGTCCAGAGAGTACAAAGTTATCCAGTTTGGAGTGACTTGCGTTTAGAATGATAAAGGTTTAATGTAATTTTAATATGGACACTGACGTGGTTTTGACACAATACATATTTGTTTTACTTGGGATTACGCTTAATATTGAAAGGGATTAAGTTGGTACGATTTGCATACAAGTAAAATTTTGGCATTTATGGATAAATGGAGCATAATTTGGAATTGAATTTGGATTATTAATCTACTGTTTAATTCAAGCAATTGGGGTTTACCGCAAATAAAGACCAACATAAATGCCAGTCGCTATGATTTCACTGTAAAATTATGCTCCATTTGTCCATAAGTGGCAAAAAATTATTTGTATGAAAATCAGACCACCTTGAGATAAAATGTTATAGGCAGGGGCAGCCTTAGCTGTTGCAAGGCCCCGGGGCGACTGATTATTGTGAGGCCCCATTTCTTTGTGTCCCTTTTAAAAAAAAAAATAGTTCGAGTGCTAGAGTGGCCGTTACATGCTTGCACTAATTATGAAACCGTGCGTTATATTAGGGTGGGATTTTATGAAGTGTAAGGCGCGAGATACACGTATGTGTATGTATACTTTTTTCTACTTGGGTAATTGAAGACGCGAGGCCCCTGCCAGAGCGAGGCCCCGGGCGGTTGTCCTGCTTGCCACCCCCTTAGGCCGCTGACATCCTTCCTTCTTCTTCAAAGTATTTATGCAAAAACATTATTGGATATGCTTAATTTTCGGAGACAACAGATAACCTATATTTAGTCAAAAAATTAGTAGGATTAGGTTTCAGACTAATATATCAATAAATAAATAAATCTATCGTAGGACATTTCACACAGCGCCATCTAGCCCGAAACTAAGCAATGCCAATATTCTACTATGGGAACCAGATAACTGATAGAATACTTAAAAACTCTTTTTTTATATACATTATACATACTTATAATACATAAAAAAATAACTATTTCATTCATCACGTTTAGGTTACACGTTACGTCGCGTTACATGGTACCCACTGGTTACATTTTGCCATAAAATTTTTCAATATGTCAAAGTGGTACCTTAACCCATATAAACGCAAATAAAAAAAAAGTTGATCGTAAATTCATCGTGCGAAACCAAATAACTGATAACCAAATAAAAAAATTATTTGCCATTTTGTGCAACCGATCGGGACAATAAAAAAATTTATGGCGTTTTTATATACATGGCGATGTTACGCACGGTTATGACTGAATATTGTAGATTATTTGTTTTTGTGATAGAAATGCGTATCAGTTTTATTGCAGAGTTTACGTGGAAAAATAGTGTGGGAAACTTTCATAAAATGCTTGTGACGGAACATTCTTCCCTGGCCGACGTTTTCAAAATAGGATCGTTTATTCGTGTATGGTTATTTGGCTCACCAATTTGTACCTTACAAGTAAATACAATAAAATTCCAGAAGATTTGGCGGGAACGCGGAAAGTGTCGTGTCGTAAAAACAAAATTAGTATTTTTTCGAGGGTGTATGTATAGAAATAGTAGGGTTATATTCATAAAGTACCGTATTACAAGTACAAGTGTCGTAAAGTAATATAATGTGGTGAAACGTGACTTTTAGTGTTGCTTCCAAAGCTCCATCGTAGCTTATAGTAAAGTCGCCACTACTTTACTCAAGCATGACTGGATTTGTTTGACACGAACTAGACTTGACCAAGACTAGACTCAAAGTACTTTTTAACTAATGGAACTTGAAAATATCAAAACACTTGACACTGGCATACGCACTAAAAATGTGACGCCAATATCAAAGAAAAAAAAAATTCCGTCAAAAGTGACGTTTCCAAATAAAGACATCCGTCAATTTGAAATCGACTCCATTAAAACAAGTCCATTTAAACTTTGCACATTAATCTTGCTAGTCGATTCTTTATCTTTGCTATACTAACTTTGTTAAATAAATTAAGCTTTGACATAAAACTTTGAAACAAAACAATCAAAATATTTTGTTTTTAGTTGATCGACGAGTATAGATCAAAATACGAAAATGTTAAGAAGATCGACGTAAGCCGGAAAGCTTTAGATCCACTTCCAAACTAGCTCATTAATATTCTGTGGTAATTTAAAATTTGGTCGAAGTTTTCCCATTAAATTATTATTTGTCTATAACAATTCATCGAAAGGAACTTCTGAATTGTTCGGAATGATTTTCTATTGTTTAAGGTTCGTTTGTCCATGTAATCTGCAATTTTTTTGATGACTCGAACTTATGACATTGTTAAGTTCAGTCTAAGAATGTATATCTAAGTAGTAAGTATACACCACAATTTTTTAATTACTAGAAAGTGAATTATGTCCATAGTTGTAGCCAGGATTTCCGAAAGTTTTGGCTATAACTTTGGCATTATAAAGTAAAAAAAATAATCTGATTGAACATTTACGTGTCCTAATCGGTATGTATTACCCATTAATTTTTTTCTAGTAATTAAAAAATAGTGGTGTATGATATGTTTAATACTCGCGTGTTCTTGTATTTACTAACTTAAAATAACAGTTAAAATGATATTTTTTGATTGGTGACAGATTAAGTTGACCACAACTCGGTTGATTATAAGTGTGGTCAAAGATAGTAAATTCACTTAGCCTAGAATGTGAACTCCTACGTGAAGCTGCCGCAACAGTCCACTAGGTGCTGAAAAGTGCCAGATTTTAAACTTGAGGATGGTATTTAGTCAGTTAATTGCTAGAAAATACCCTAACACCATGCTATGATTTCCTTCACCGGCAGCTCAAACTCATTGTTGGGATTTGAATCCACGCCCTTCAGCATATGAACAGACCGCGCTTCCCATTGAGCTATCATAGCTACATATATTTAAAACCAGCTACAAAAAAAACATCATGTTTGTCTACACTAATAAGATAAAGAGGAAAGATTTGTATTTTTGTATGTTTGTAATGAATAAACTCAAAAAGTACTGGACCGATTTCAAAAATTCTTTCACCGTTGGGAAGTTACACTATCCTCAGGTAAAATAGGCTACTTTTTATCTCTGTATTCCCACGGGAACGGGAACTACGGGGGGGAAACCGCGAGGCGTCTGCTAGTCACAAATATAATTACTCATGCTGAAATCAAATCCACGCTCTACAACTCATACTATTAAAAAAACGCTGACCCTTGACTATGACGTATGGAGCTACTGATTTCTTTTCGCGATAACAGAATTGTGACTATAGCAAAAGTTGTTTGAAACAATGACAAGCTTTCGGCATAATACCGGCCTTATGCCTATGTGACACCTTCTTCCAATATTGTGCATATTAATTTTACGTACTCTGGACGAAATGCTGTTTCATTTTCGATAATTTTGAAACGTCTGCATCGCTACTTTGCGGCATGCTCGTGGTAAAGTAGTCCACATTCATCTCAATCCATTGAATTCAAAGCCCAGCTTTGAAGATCGATCGTAGATTGAGAAAGACGATTTATAATAAAATCCTAGGGCGCAGCGAAAAAACTACAGTAAGGAAACTTAGCAAAGAGTCCGTCCGAATCAGCCCTGTTTTTAGGGTTCCGTACCCAAAGGGTGAAACGGGACCCTATTACGAAGACACCGCTGTCCACCGTCTGTCCGTCTGTCAGGTATCTCATGAACCGTGATAGTTAGACAGTTGAAATTTTCACAGATGATGTATTAGTTAATAGTAATATTCATGCGCAAGTCTGACTCGCGCTTGGCCTGTTTTTTTATGGTTGCCACACCTCGATCATACGTGATGTTATGTGACGGTATGGTCGAAGATGGTAAAGCACACATAGCCTGGAACTGGCTCTCAAGTGAGGCGACCGGAACACACTGCATGTTAGGTGCATAAAGTTCTAGGTAGCGCTGCAATGATCATTAAATTGTTTAATTACTTTTATTTAAAAAAAAACTCCTAACTTAATTTTTTTTCGGTGGTAGATCTCCTTAGCAGGAGGTCGTATAGTAGGTGCCACCGCAGTTAAGTACCAGACTGCCACATAGGAGTAGTGTGTAAACATTACTGTGTTCCGAGTTGAAGAGTACTGCAGCTAGCGAAATTACAGACTGTTAACACTAACCATCCAAAGTCTCAAAGTAATGAGCGCCAAAGCAGCGACGCCCTGGACTTTGTCTTGCTACTCAAAGTTCTGTGTATCGCTGCAATGATCATAGACCGGCGTTATCTTTTACCACCAGAAGAACGCCTCATCCGTTCATTTTACTTTAACATTTATATACTCCCTTTCTCCCGCGAAATTAAAAGAAAGAAAATAAATAAATTTGTTTTTTTTTGTTTCCATATGAATCGAATAAAGATCCTTTTTAAACGAGAGAAGAGTTTATGTATAAATGTTTCTGTTAAAATATAAATATATATATATTAAATGCAGAAACAACATTTTACTTATAAAAATACAGATAATTTATATACTCTCTATACATGTAAAAAAAAAAACAAATTAATTAAAACTTGGTCTACCGGTTGAGCCCGCCGCAAATGTACCCATCAAACTGGCAGCATTTCCTCGCTGGATCGCTAGAGAAATACGCTGGACTATGTACAGGTACACTATGTAGTCTCCCAACCTTGGATCCCGACCCCTCTCCCTAAGGCGACGACCTAACTCTGCTGTTTTTTTTTGTTATTTTGTTTTTTCTGTTACCACATTGGGTTCTACAAAAGGCGTGTTAATAGAATCTTAAAAGGAATCTTAAAAAGTTGGCAACGTATTTGTAGTGGCGGTGATTGCTTACCATCAGGTAACCAGTCTGTTTTATTACCACCTTTGACACATATAAATGTATATACAATGTATATATACATATTTGTAACCTTTCGTTTTAGTTATACCGTAACAAGATAAACCTACTTACTAAATTATGCTATCTCGTAATACAACATGAAGAAACCCTACTGATATAATTTTTCTGTGTCTCGGAGCTTTCATCGCCTGACAGTGACACATCGAGAGATACTGACGAACAAAGGCACAACTCTGTATTCTTTTCTGGAACTCGCCAATATCTGTAAACTTCGTCAAATTGAAAGACTTTTTTAAATAGAGATGATAACTTATGTAGGATTCTTATGGCATTTAAGCTTGCGATGATAGCGCAGTGGTAAGTGTGGTCGCTTTACACGCCGTAGGGCGTCGGTTCCAGACTCTTACAATGAGCTTGAGCTGCCGATGAATGAAACAACACGAGAAAACCATAGCATGGTGGTAGGGTACTTTTTAGGCTTTGACTAGGCCAGGTGTGTTCACCATCGACCATCGTAACTTAACATCAGATGGGGTGCATTCAAACTCCTTATCATATTTTGAATTTTTCTATTGCATGCAATCTTTCTTGTAAACAATTAAGAATATATTTTTTTTATTTTGCGTATTTTAAATTATTTATTCACATAATATGATTTATTGTCATTCTATCCAGTGAAGTAAGTATCTATAACATCTATCTATACAGGTCGTACATGTCAAAAAAAAAACTAATTAATTAAAACTAGGTCCACCGGTCGATCCCGCCGCAAAATTTATTTTTTATTATTTAAGTAGCGACCCGACTCATCTTTGCACGGTAGCAAATTATTTTAAATTGATTTCCAGCACATTGAATTCATCTTCTAATACAAAAAAACCATAAGGATATAATATATACTAGTATACATATCTATTAGAATAAGGAAAAATATGTAGTTATACCTAATATGTTATATGTATTTTTACAATGAAAACCGTATCAAAAACTGTTGTGTGGTTTAAAAAGAGGTCAGCAGAGACACAAACAGATGCGGACAGCGATTTATTTTAATACAATTTCCAGAAAAAATAGAATAGATAGATATACCTCTTTATTGTGCACACCATAAACAAAAAAAAGTACAGAGAACAAAAGAACCTTATGAACTAGTGCCGCAAGTGGCGGCCTTATCGCTAACAGCGATCTCTTCCAGGCAACCAATAAAAGAAAAACACGATAGAAAACACAAGAAACAGACGGGACATGTAACATTAATAAGAAAAATAAAAAAAAATAAAACGTATAGATAATAATAGGTGTGGATATTTAAGCACAATGTTTTAATAAGAAAATTTGATTCCGCTATTAATTTCAAAATCGCGTGAGGTTAGAAAATTTACTAAGAATCAGCATAATCCGGCCAAAACATACGTTGTCACATTACTATCTTATTCAGATTTGGGTAAAAAGTAGCAAAAAGTATTGGTAGAAATGTAACATAACTAAATTTATTTACTGTGCCCTGTTTACCGAATACCGCATATAGATAGATGCCTTTGATAGATTAAATTATAAGATATGCTCTAAAGGTTACAAATGGCGAAAGATAATTCATCCATTAAGTGATAAAAGCTTTGCTTTATTATTAACTAGCTACCGGTCCCGGCTTCGTATAGTTACTATTTATTTTGGCGATTTATCGGTCATTTACTTGATTTGGAATGTCATGTCACTGGCAAACGAACAAGGAATAAAAAAAATGATATGAAGGAATAATAAATTATCATACTTGCTTGAATTTATCTATATTAATTATAAAGAGGAAAGATTTGATTTATTGTTTGTTTGTTTCTATTGAAGCTCCGAAACTACTGGACCGTTATAAACATTCTTTCACCATTAGAATGCTACAATATCACTGAGTGACGTAGGCTATATTTATAGAAGCCGGGACGGACCGCTAGTCTTATACTATATAGACTGAGTGTTACAGGTATATTTAGTTTATTTCCCCTTTATAGTCGTTTCAGTTACAACAGTGATTTAAATTTAACTAAAATGGCAATATTTAAAAAAAACTTTCAAACAGTTTCGGATAAGTTTTTCAAATTATTGTCAAGTTAGTTAAGTTTAGATCCTCGACACTGTTGTAACTGAAACGACAATTAAGAGGAAATAAACTAAATAAATACCTTGAACACTCAAAATGAACTTCCGCAAAGTAACGCCTGAATCAATCAACTATATACAAACTGCTAAAATCATAAATGTCCTTTTTGCTTAGTCGTATAATAAATACAATTTGTTTTATTAACAACGTTGTTTTGTTTTAATTATCATAATAACTTTTTTATACAAATAGAAGATGATTACAATCCAATTTAAGCCGCCGAAACCGCGCCAAGTTATCATGAGTTATCATCGCTAGAAAATAATTTATGAAACGATTTATTTCTGTCCTTTTAATATTTCTTTGTGGCTAATAATGCTTATAATATTGCTATGACCTTCGCTTTACCAAACATTATGCGGAACCTCATGCCAAAAAGGTCAGCAACGTATCTTTCTAATCAATCAAAGAACAAAGTAAATAAATGATAACATATTCAAAGAGTAGGTTCATTTGGTTTATTCTCGTCTCATTTCCATGTCTTTGATTTCCTTTGCGTGTTTGCTTACTATAATGAAATGTATGCTTTTCATACAAAAGACTTTTTTGAGGTCTTACAAATTAACAGAACTTACAAATACTCTTCAGCATCATCATCATTTGCCTGTTCTTATGCCCTCTATACTCACTCCTCTTACACGAATATCTCCTGTCACGTAGGGTATCCTAAAATAAGGTAAGTAGGTAAGTATAATTTTAGTGTTTTTTTTTTAATGGTTGACAGGCTAGGCGTTTGACCACAGCTCACCTGATGTTAAGTGACGGTGTGGTCGAAGATGGTAAAGCACACCTAGCCTGGAATGGAACTGGCTCTCAAGTAAGGCTGCCGGAATACACCGTTAGATGCTTGGCGGCAGATTTTCATCTTGAGGGTGGTAGCTAGCCAGCAGAGTACTAGAAAGTACCCTACCACCATGCAAAGTGTATTTCTGATTATCAGTCGTTTTGATAACAATGAAGGTGTTCAAGGTATATGTTTAGTTTATTTCCGCTTAACAGTCGTTTCGGTTACTACAGTGATGTGGATTCAAGTTTAATTATTTCTACGACAACAAACATACAGTAACCTGTAGTAACCGAAACGACAGTTAAACGGAAAAAAAAATATCGTAGGACATTACACACTGCGCCATTTGGCCCCAAACTAAGCAAAGCTTGTACTGTGGAAGACATAACTGATAGAATACTAAAATACTTTTTTTTTGTAAGTACCATACTTATAACACATACAGTACACTCAGACACAGAATAAACACTTTTATACCACAAAATGTTTATCCTGGTTGGAAATCGAACCCACGCCTCTCAGCTCTTGGAGCAGACATACTACCAATGAACCAACAGGGCTGTCATAAATTAAATTAAATTAAAAAGACAGAAAGGAGACGCCGATTTTTACTTTCACAAAAAAAATGTATCCGTCATTCAAACTTTTTCAAAATTTAAATCCGTAGAATAGTGATCCGAATTATTCATCATCAGTATCGTCATCGTTTCGTATTTCTGTAATTTTTCATTTATTGGATTACCACGCTAAAGTCCCATTTTTTTTCTTTTAGCATAATATTGTTATGCTGGCATTGTCACGATGTTTTCCTTCGACAAAAAGCCATTTGTACAAGTTTTAAAACTCCAAGTATTAACATTTCCAAGAAACTAAACTCTAGTTATTGAATAAACTGCTTCTCACGCTTCGTAAGTATGAAATAAACGCGTTGCTCTGAATTTCAACTAGTTGTCGGCATTTGAAACGCAACTTGCTTGTTTTATATTGAAACTACTTATCGCAGCAAAGTTTAGTATTTGCCGACTGAATTTTGATGGAGCTTGTACAAACGTTACTATTTTTCACTGAGCACATGCTTTTAACCGACTACAAAAGAAAATATTCGTGATCGGGTGCTGCTTGCTGGTCTGCTCTCGGTATACACACAACTAGTACCTAGTTTAACATTAGATAAGATAAGATAAAATAAAATAAAAAAAAGAAGAAATAAGAAAGAAAAAAAAAAAAGATAAAAAGAAAAGAAAGATAAGATAAAAGAAAAAAGATAAGATAAAGATAAGATAAGATAAGATAAAAGAAAGAAAAGATAAGATAAAATAAAGAAAAATAAGATAAGATAAAAAAAGATAAGATTAAATTAATTTAAGGTGGTAAGATTTCCATACAAATAATTTTATGCCATATAAGGACAAATGAAGCATAATTTACTGTTTTATTCAGAGTTCATAAATTTGATTTTATGCTAATAATCTACTGTTTTATACAAGCAATTGTGATTTACCGCAAATAAAGACCAAAGTAAATGCCAGTAGCTGTGATTTCACTGTAAAATTGTGCTCCATTGGTCCATAAATGGCAAAAAATTATTTGTATGGAAATCGTACCACCTTAACTAAAACTTTCCTCTTCCTTTAGTGTATTATTGGAAAAAAAACATTGTAATTCAAGTTGACAAAGTTCACGTACCCAAGTGTCTGTGGAGCGTATAAATTTAAAAAAAAACAGACTTAAAAAAGGAGGAGGTTCTCATCTCGACACCATATTTTGCACTGCAGCAATGGTCTTTCAAAAAAGGTAGAGGTAAAAGCATAAAAAAATTGTGCTAAAGCAAAAAACCCTAGTTTTATTTGTTTTATGTGGTGCATGCATGCGTAATCTCTTATCGCCAGAAGAATGTATCATTAGTTTACTTTTACAAAAAAAATTAAAAAATCTTAATATCCAGTATGTTATTTCGTATGATGTACAATTCTGCCTGGTTGCTGCTATTTGTAAATTGACAGCGTGTCTCGTTAGTAGATATTTGTCGAAAGGATTGTCAATTTGAGATTTCTGTTGGTGTACACGATTTTATTTCACACATGATAAAAACACTTGGGATGGGTTTCCTTTTTTAGGATTTTCTGTTTTCTGGTGTTATATCTTTAGTGTTCCGAATCAGTCATGTTTTATACACTGACCCACTGCTGGGCTTCTCAACACTATAGACCACCACACTGGTAATGCTATAAGTTGGCAAAACAAAATTTGCGCCAAAGCAGCGATGCCCCGGACTTCGTTTTGAAACTCAAACTTCTGTGTATCAATGCAATAGACATGGACATACGTTATCTCTTATCATCTGTCATATATTAGTAGAGTATCTAGGTCGTAAAATTACTTTTACATGAAAAAAAATTATCGACGAAAATTTAATAACCCGTAACATTTTAAAACTATCAATCCATGATGATCATAAAGCTTATACAGCACACACACACACACACACACACACACACACACACACACACACACTGCAAACAAAACAATTAGAAAAATATCGAAGGTCACACTTCGGAAGAGTTCATCATTCCTGTCGAAGCGTTTTCCATCTTAGCTACAGTATCAAAGATAAGCGGGTAATGAGCCCAAATCCGTCCGTTCATTACCGATCCACGCCGTAAAATGCAGCGGCAATTTATCACCTCAATAACTCAGGATTACCATTTCTGAAGTTTTTACTCGAGGGGTCGAATTGTTGACCCGAGAGACGAGTGTCCACGATTTCTTTTTTCTGGGTATTTATTTAAAAATTTAGTTTTTTTTTTATTTACGTGCTGAATGCCCAGTATTTCAATGTCCGAGTGTGTTGCATGTATTTACAAAAAAAAAGTATCTATGTATTTTGTATTTGCCTTTTTTTTTTTTTCTTTTTTTTATGGTTGACAGGCTAGTTGTTTGACCACAGCTCACCTGATGTTAAGTGAAGGTGTGGTCGAAGATGGTAAAGCACACCTAGCCTGGAATGGAACTGGCTCTCAAGTGAGGCTGCCGGAACACACCGTTAGATGCTTGGCGGCAGATTTTCAACTTGAGGGTGGTAGCTAGCCAGCCGAGTACTAGAAAGTACCATGCCACCATGCATGCCATGGTTTCCTCACGATGTTTTCCTTCACCGGCAGCTTAAGCTCATTGTTGGGGTTTGAACCCACGCCCTTCGGCATGCGAACCTACCGCGCTAACCACTGAGCTATCATCGCATACTCGGTGTAACAGCGCTCTGCCTTTGCCCTCGCAAATTGTAAACCTCATTCAAAGTATAACAAAAAACAAATCAGTGAGATCGGCTCAGCCGTTTCCCTACTACGTTTATACATACATACATCATGTAGGTATGTATAGTTTGTATGTGCAGAAACAAAAGAACATCAATTTTCATTGGTACTTATACAAAATTAAAAAAAAATTGTAGTTTCCAGCGGGAACCAAACTAGGTGAAACCTATATCTTGGTTTCCCTTGTTACCACTTAGGTACCAGATCAAACTTAGTTATTCATATACCTTAAGACTGTTTTCTATTAATTATTTTTATGAATGTCTAACCATGACGATTTGCTAAAAAATCTTATCAAGTTATCTAAATCAAATTGTATAAAAAAAGTACTACAGTGACTGTAGTATATTAATTGTGACAAATATGTAGTACAAAAAAATTTGTCAAATGTGTAAAATGAGAATTAAATGAGTTCTCATTTACTCTAGAGTCGCAGTCCCACTAACATTCGTACATTTTGCCCCTCTATTTACGTTATGTATTTATGCCAGTCAAGAATACTGATCCATTTTAGTATAGAAAACACGACAAAAAATTTCGTACAAAACTTACCTTCAAATGCTATAATGACCTAACGTTAGTTCCGTAGACGCCCACCGCTGCCGAGCGCAACGATCAGCGCCAAAATGGCAGAAATCAGATTATATCCAATCAATTATTGCGATATTTAGGCAAGTGTCAGTCTGATATATGTCAGTGAAGTGAATATACGTTTATTATGGTCACCCTACAGGGAGTAATAATTCCAAAGGTCGCAAATGATAGACCCCTTGTGCGCTACATTTGTTTTTGCCGCGTCGGCCGAATTGCGTGGAAACTTTAACGAATCTTGGCCCCTTTTGTTTTATTACGACTTTGGAATTGGTTGAGTAATTTTTAAAACAATTTCAGTGGGACATTGCGTGTTGAGTACTTTGCCGAAATAAAAAACTTAATAGTTAAATTGAGTTCATTTTTGTTTTATTTTTGCCGAGTTATTCATGGTTACGAAACTCTATCTTGAGGCAAATCATGTCATTTACATGACATTTTTTTCAAGGCAATTAAAATCCTTTAATCTTTCCTTAATTATTAATAAGAATCCTTAATTATTTTTAATTTGAATTTATATTTAATTCATTTTATGATAATGAATTTTAACTCAATTTTGTAATGTAATTGTGGGACCACTATGGGCATGTAAATAGGTAAAGTAAATAGGTTTCTGCTACGTCAGCGTGCTCCATCTTAGACCGCATTACTTGGACAGAGAGGTGCTTAAAAATGCGGCTCCGCTTCATTGTAGATATTCTAAAAACTCAAACAAAGGTTTGAATCTACTTTTGGTTTGAACCGCTAAACAATGAAGTTTGCTACCCGAGTGGGAATTTCCTGATGGATACAATCTGAGTGCCTTCAAGTCGCGGGTGAATCGGTTTCTTCTAGGCGAGCGCGCTCCACCGTAGACCACATCTTCGCTTAACATCAGGCGAGATGGTGGTCAAACGCAAGCCTATCTCTACAATTATAAAACGTTTTTGAATGTTTTTCAAATTTAATAATAACTATTAAATCTGAATCACAGCAGTAAAAATAAAAAGATACGTAAACACCGAATTAACAATACTAAAAACAAAACTAAAAAAAAAAAGAGTTCTGAAAATGATAATTAATTAAAACTTTTTCAATTCAGTATTAAATTTTTCCACTTATAGCTCGTTTAGTTTATTTTTACTGAACAAACATCAGTTTTGTTAAAAAAGAGATACGTCGTACTTAAATAAATTATGTATTTTTTGGTTATATAAAAGTAATGGGACGAACAACCCCCTCTCCTGAAGGTTTTATCAGAATCAGATGTTAAAATAATTTTGTTAAAAATGCCAAAAAGGTTATGCAAATGTCAATATAAGGTAAATATAAATGTCAAAGAAATAAAATTATACAGATATTTTGCCGCCAAGCAGTGCAGTGCGTAAATATTAGGTACTGTGTTCCGGTTTGAAGGGTACTGCAGCTAGCAAAATTACTGTGCTGTTGAGACTAACCATCGAAAGTCTCAAATTAATGAGCACCAAATCAGCGATGCCCCGGACTTTGTTTTGCTGCTCAAAGTTCTGTGTATTGCTACAATAGTCATGAACATGCGGTATCTCTTACCATTAGGAGAGCGTATCGTTCGTCTCAATACCTTTACATAAAAAAAATCATCATCACTTTCAAAATTTTAACGGAATGTCTTGGCCATTTTGCAAAAAAAAGCAATAGTGATTTGCATGATTATAATAGTTGATGGTTTGTACAATAATAATTGTACATTTCACCTGTTTTTTTTATATGTATGTGATTCAACATTATTAATTTGTATGTGGTTTGTCACTCTCATTGCACTATTTATATGTTTAAGTATTGTTCATGTTGTATACACATTTGGATAGAAATATAATTTAGATCAAATCCTTTTTGTTATCAGCCATAACTTAACTGACAGCATAGAAAAGATAATAATACTGGCAGGCAATAACTTATTAATCTTCAAGTAGGAGTAGCACGTATCGCCTTCAATAATTATTAATCAAAGGTCAGATAAAATAGAGTTTGGAACATTACAACTTTGGTGATAAGCTCTTTATTGTGTTTGAAATTGCAAATACTTGGAGTAGAACAAATTAGTTCGTTAGATTACTTACTATAATTTATGGGTATGAATGTAATTATTACCCTTAACCAATTCAAGGTAACAGAGCAGTCGCTTCGATTTGTGTGATTTATAGCTGAAACTAATTGTAATGATTTTATTGGTTTTTTTATTAAAAACTAGCTGCGCCCTGCGGTGTTACCCAATACATGTTTTCGGGACAAAAAGTAACCTATGTGTTAATCCAAAGTCTCAGCTACATCCATACCAAATTTAATCAAAATCCGTTTAGTAGTTTTTGCGTGAAAGAGTAACAAACATTCATCCATCCATCCAAACTTTCATTTATAATATTAGTGGGATAAGCTTGCGATTGAGCGCCATCTCACTTTTTTATTTATTTATAAAAATTTATAAGAAACTACTGGACCGATTTAAATTTTTTTTTACCTTTGGGAAGCTACACTATCCTCGGTTAACATAGGCTACTTTTTATCCCTGTATTCACACGGGAACGGGAACTACGCGGCTGAAACCGCGAGGCGTCCGCTAGTAATATTATAAACTGATTTCCGTTTCTTTTTCCAAACGCGTACTGCTTTTCATTGTAGATAAAACTTTTCAAATAAAATCTTCCTTCATCCGTGTCTCGTGTTAAATAAACGTTTGACTAAACTGTTATATGTATAGGTGCCCGTGGGAAGCATTCAAGCGATAAAACCGGCGTGATGTCAGTTAAACACAAAGGGATTTATTTTAATTTCCAGAATTTTCATCTAGGGAATTATTTATTTTTGAGCGGTTTCTATATAATATATATTTGTTAATTGTTTTCGTATAGAACTATTAAGTAAACAAAATAAAATATCTAAAATTAATACCATTTTTGTATAAAAACACTTAATCTAAAACACTTAATCTAAAGGCATCGCCACGCTGGACGGCAATGCTAAGCTTTTGACCAAAGTAGATGCCGGCATTCTGGACACCTGAAGCCTCCTAAACGTTTGGCCAGGTCCCGATATAGATCGA
This sequence comes from Biston betularia, assembly GCA_905404145.2. Taxonomy (NCBI): domain Eukaryota; kingdom Metazoa; phylum Arthropoda; class Insecta; order Lepidoptera; family Geometridae; genus Biston; species Biston betularia. The sequence continues at coordinate 3,502,981 of FR989887.1, read as the reverse complement.
GAGCGGCCGGCCCCCACGGACCTATAGTTTGTATTGTTGTGTTCTTCTTTTGTCAGCTTTATGATTAAGTATGTCGAATAATATCTAGTCATCGGCGCAAATTAAAAAAAAAATGTGTAGACAATTGATTGATTCAGGCGTCACTTTGCGGACAAGTTTTCACTTCAAAAAACATCTAATGTAACAATTATATACAAGTAAATTTATATAGGTTTCCCTGCGAAATTTTCATTGACTGTTTCAATTTAGCAGCAATTCACAATATATTTATAACTCGAAAAAGACAGAGTGCCGTAAGATTCGAACCAAATTATTTTAAAGAATTAAATACCAGTAGCTTTAAATATTAGTTCATTGGTAGTATGTCTGCTCCAACAGCGACAGTGCGTGGGTTCAAACCCCAACAATCAGCTCGAGCTGCCGGTGAAGGAAAACATCGTGAGGAAACCATAGCATGGTGATCGCGCTAACCACCTTAAGCTATCATCGCTACCTAGTAGTTACTAAATAGTAACTGATATGGACTAAGCTAGCACTAATATGCCACCCAATCGTTACTACACAGCATAAATTTCGTAAGATTACAATATATCCTGAGCTTCCGAGACCCCGCATTGCAGGGGCACGCTGTCTTTCCCACAATTTGTAAGAATTAAAAGCGTAGCGGTTACATTTTAGGAGGTCACAGTGAAGTGGTTTTAGTAAACATAAAGCAGTAGGCTTGGGCCTAGATTCGGAGAATGCTCTGAAAAGCTTTTTGAATTCATTCTTGCGTCGAGTTTATAGTACATGCATGGTTTGAATATAGTGGTAGGGTATTTTCTTGTACTCAGCTGGCTAGCTCCCACCCTCACGTTGAAAATCTGCCGCCAAGCACCTTAAGGTTTATTCCGGCAACATCACTTGAGAGCCATTCCATTCCAGTCTAGGTGGGCTCGAAGATATGTAATCTTGGAGCACACCGTCAGCTTACCTGATGTTAAGTGCTATGATAGCTACAAAAATGTAAAAGCAATGTTTCATTTCATTTAATGTTCATTTTACTCAACATTACATATTTAGGTTAAGACATTCTAATGTAATTTTTCATTTTTTTTTTTTTTATTCTTTAGTTTTTTTATCGCTTTTTTTCCTTTTATATAAATACACAATAGAAATAAAGTAAATAATTGTTTCACACGACGTCCTTGCCTTACGAAGCTTTTGTTTGGTAAATATGCTGTCTGCCGTAATACAGGAGTTAATCCTAGCTCGGCAGCAGCCATTCACTTAATTCTAAACTACCTCCAGTTGCAGATTTATTAGATTTATTACTTAGTCAATTTAAATGTTTTTTATGTTGTATGTGTTATGTTTAGAGGTGATAAATGTGTGTAATAAATAAAAAAAATAAAATGAAAAAACTAATCTCACTAATGTTATACATGTAAAAGTTTGGATGGATGGATGTTTGTTACTCTTTAACGCAAAAACTACTGAACGGATTTAGATGAAATTTGGTATGGAGGTAGCTGAGACTCTGGATTAATACATAGGCTACTTTTTTATCCCAAAAACTTGTAGCGGGGCCGCGAGGCGCAGCTCTTAATGAATAATTAAATTGCTGCATGAAACAGCGCTGTTCCGGAAAAAATGTAATGTTACCTACTGAACTATTGAAACTGCGGCTCATCCTCTGAACCGAGTAATACGCGCAGATGAGTGCGCTCCACAATATTACACTGGATGTCTGATTAATTTAACTCTACGCGTAAAACTCTTGTTTTAGCTGACAAGACGCTTGTTTTATTGCTCCAGTGCTTTCTTTGCGAATTATATTTCTTTGACTGCCCTGTTGGCTTATTTGGAAGTATTTTTATATGAAAAAGTGGTAAACATGACGGGCCACGGTATTTTTTACCGGATACATTCCGAAGAGTGTTCACTTGAACTGCACTATCTGGTTCCCCCTGCACCTTTCTTCTACCGGACGGCCAGACGAACGCGGCCAATACGTCATCCGTACGTGGTGGATGTTCCCCATGCGTTTTGATTCCACATTTTTCATTCGCACAGCGAGGTTGCGGAACTTTCTGTCGGATTCTGTGTTACCTGTTAGGTACAATATGAGCGTCTTCAAATCTAGAGTTAATAGGTTTCTTCTAGGTAAGCTTGCTCCATCTTAGACCATACTACTGCTTAACACATTCAGTGCCGCCGACACGCCTCACGAACCCCTATCGCGATGCCGTGACCGACCATGCCAGGCGTGCTCTCGATTTTACATGGATTTGGGCATATTTTCTATCTGAAGCCGAAATACGGCTTTTTATGATTTCGCCTTTATTCAGTGCCAGTGAGCACGCCTTGCGTGTCCCTGTAATTTCATCTTGCAGTACCGAGAGCACGCTTGGCGTGCTCGCGTTTTATATAGGGCGGCATCGCTGGGAACTACTCGAAAATAGTAGTGGCAATGAAAGGGTTAACATCAGCAGAGAATGGTCAAACGCGAACCTATTTTAAATAAAAAAAAAACAAGTATATATAATATTCTATTGGATAAGTAGATATGAATATTCCCTTACATTTTGGACCAGCCATAGTACTTTATAGCAAACCTCATACTTACAGTTTATGGTAAGTGCTGGGTCAGATTGCGGTTCACTTTCATAACCGTAAGTAAAACTCTAAATGACACCGTCGAATGTGGAGCGTATTTATAGGATCTGAGACCTTCTGCTACGATGCGGGCCCCATTTAGAAGGCAAGATATGAATACGAATTGCGGTAACGTTAATTTTTAGGGTTCCATACATCAACAGAGTATGTATGACTCAGTCTGCAGTCCTAAGGTTGCCTGGGAGAGATCGCTTTTAGCGATAAGGCCACTAGTTGAGAAACCTCTTAATTAAGTTTATTTTTTCTGTATTGTATTATTTTTAGTGTGCGCAATAAAGAGTTTTATCTATCTGTCAATCAACAGGAAAAACGGAATCTTTAAAAGATCACTTTGTTGGCCGTCTGTCCGCCTGTCAATATCTTCTATTTTGGGAACGCGTGGAGGTATCAATGGGAAATTAAAACCATATACTCAGATCTGTAGTCTCTTGCAGCTGTGAAAAATAAATTTTCTCAGTGATCGTAAAAAAATTATACAGCCGTTTATGTTGCAAAAAACGCATATTTCAACACTCATAGGAATCAAATAAATCAATATCGTTGGACACACAGCGCCATCTGACCCCAAACTAATAATAAATAAAATATAAATAAATAACTTTTTTTTGTAAACACATACTTATAATAAATACAGAAGACACAGAACAAACATTTGTTTATATCACAAAATGCTTGTCCTGGGTGGGAATCGAACCCACGCCCTTCGGCTCTTGGAGCAGACATACTACCAATGAATCAACAAAAAATCTATGAAGTACTTCCCGTTGACTTAGAACTAAGAAATTCAGTAAGAAGCATTATCCTATAGTAAGTACACAAAAAGGAAAATCGAATTTTGTACATTTTAAATTTAATCACAAAATAATAGAATTTATCATACCTACTAGTTTGTACGGAACCTTCGGTAAGTGAGTCTGACTCGCACATTGTGTGTGTTTTTTATGAAATAGGTTAGTGTTTTATAGTCAGATACTCTCGCAGAGTCACTAGCCGCTTCACTTGCAATTTTATCTATATATTGTACTAGCTGCACCCCCGCGGTGTTACCCGCTATTTTACATAACTATTCAGTTATCTGTCTTCCATAGCACAAGCTTTGCTTAATTTGGGGACAGATATGGCGCTATATGAAAATGTTCTGCGATATTTATTATTAATAAACAACTTGATTTATCGTAAAATATCCAAACACTAAACACTGGCAAATACACAAAGTTCGACGCCAAAAACAAAAAAAAACGACATCATACGACGTCATTGGTACCTACGATAAAAATAAAGTTAATTTTCGAACTGTACCAAACGCGACTATTTGCTAACTTGCACCCGCATAAAACTCATGATTGTTTATCTCTTGTTCAGTAACGGTTTAAACCAAAAAGTTTCTTAATACCCAATAGCCCATGCCCACAAACGCCCACCCATATCCACACAAAGACATAATATGTACCCAATAGGGTCACGATTGGAAACTAAATTTATCGCCGAAATCAAAAGTCAAGTTTATTGACAGCCAGCACCGTTGGCTCATTGGTAGTATATCTGCCTTGAGAGCTGTAGGGCGTGGGTTTGATTCCCACTCAGGGCAAACATTTTGTAGATAAACAAATGTATGTTCTGTGTCTGGGTGTTCTGTATGTATTATAAGTATGTATTTACAAAAAAAGTATTTATGTACTCTATCAGTTATCCGACTTCCATCACACAAGCTCTGCTTAGTTTGGGGCCAGATGGCGCTGTGTGTACAGTCCTACGATATTTATTTATTTATTTGATGTACTTTATTTAAAACTAGCGGACGCCTTGCGGTTTCACCTGCGTAGTTCCCGTTCCCGTAGGAATACAGGGATAAAAAGTAGCCTATGTCGGATAGTGTAGCTTCCCAACGGTGAAAGAATTTTTGAAATCGGCCCAGTAGTTTCCGAGCCTATTCAATAAATCAATACAAACAAACAAACAGACAAACAATCGAATCCTTCCTCTTCATTATTATAAAGAGGAAGGATTCGATTGTAGACATGCTTTTTCGTTTTCATAGTTTTTAAAGTTTTAAACATAAAAATTATGTATAGGTAATTAGGTATGTAATATTCAGAGATGGTTTTGGAATCAGTAAAGTATATTTTTTCTTTACGTATCGAACGTTTCCTCACGATGTTTTCCTTCACCGGCAGCTCAAGCTCATTATTGGGGTTTGACCCACGCCCTTCAGCGTGTGATCCGACCGCGCTAACCACTGAACTGTCATCGTTACCGCTGCAATGGTCATAGGCAGTTTATAGTCTCTTACCATCAGGAGAGCGTTTCGTTTATATTTTTTTTTTTTTGTTATTGTAATAAGCCGAACGAGACGCTCTCCTGATGGTAACAGATAACGTCTGTCCATGACCATTGCAGCGATACACAGAACTTTGTGTATAAAAAAAAAGTTCAAGGCATGGCTGCTTTGGCGCTCATTACTTTGAGACTTTATATGGTTTGGATTATGATGATGATTAGGATGGTTATGGTTTGGTTGGTTTTATATCTAATTACGTATGTATTGGAACAAAACTTATTTTATAAAAGTGTACAAATATGCTTGAAGCTACATCGTTATATATTGCTAATCTTGATTGCTAATTAATGTTTTCTAATTTCTGATATTTACGCTTGTTTACATTTTAATTACTGTACATGACAGTTTAATATGTCACGCTTGGTTGAGATTAGTAGCAAATAACTTGATTCGACTATTTAAACAATGTCATTGCTTATTTGCATCGATTCTGCAAAACGAGGGTCAGGAAAATGGCGAAGTTTTTGTTCTTTCTCTTCTGTGAGTGAACAAATTAATTTCTATATTATTCAAAGTTGATCGGTAAAAGTTCGGCGGACCCATGACTGTGTCCGGGTTTGTTTGTTGTCAAACTTTTCGCTTTGGATCTAAGGAATTTTATAAAACTTGAGATATCTTAATTAAGTTTGTGAATTATGTATCTTTTACTTGGTTTACGTTAAGTGAAACAAAATTTTACAATATATCTAATACTGTAAAATTTTGTTTTGTAAGTTTTTTTTTGGTAATAATTTTAATAAAATCTTTAGGTAGGTACATGTATTAAGTAACGTTAAAAATTAGGTACTTCGATACTGCGTAATATTGTACTATAGCTAAGTTGGGCCCGAATAGCCGTGTTTTTACGTGTCTGCCCAAAAAGTTAATTTAAGTAGTAAATAGTTAAGTTACTAAGTTATTCCTCCATAAATTTTAATTTTGAATTTAACACGGCCATTACCAAAACATAGCCAAGAGTAATGAAAATGTTCTTCTTTGATTGACTTTGATTTCTTGATTGGGTGACACGAGTCTTTCCGCGTTCCCGCCAATGGCATCTCCATTGAAGTTTTAGTGGAAACGCTCTTTACACCTACGCCATTAATTGGTCAAGTTTATAAGTAAAAAATATGCTAAGATGCTTTTCAAATTGTCAATATATGTGTGTTAATTTATATATTGTTGGTGTATATAAAGTTATATTTAATTCCATTCTATTCTAAATTCTTATGATTTATTACAGGTATCGCTATTTGTTGCATATCGCCGTCCTTCGGCAGCCCCTCCCGATATTTAAAAGATTCAAAGAAATTCCGATCTAACAATTCGCAGTAAGTACATAATAACTTCTTCTAAACCACGCATCGGATTTTGATACGGGTTTACTCTCATTTACAGATTTTTCCGGAGGTTCTGTATATTAATTACATACATAAACACATTCTATACACTTTTGTAATAATATTTTTTTTTTGTCGGAGCGGGGCGCTTTGTTATCATACCTGTATTATGTATGTATGCTGTAATTGTAGCGATGATAGCTCAGTGGTTCGCGCGATCGGTTCGCACGCCGAAGGGCGTGGGTTCAAGCCCCAACAATAAGCTTGAGCTGCCGGTGAAGGAAAACATCTTGAGGAAACCATAGCATGGTGGTAGGGTACTTTCTAGTACTCGGCTGGCTAGCTACCACCCTAGTTGAAAATCTGCCGCCAAGCATCTAATTTCTCTCATCCATTGCAGGCTTGGTGTGCTTTACCATCTTCGACCACACCGTCACTTAATACAAGGTGAGCTGTGGTCAAACACCCAGCCTGTCAACCATAAAAAAATATATTTGTACCTATAAACCTCATACAAAGTATCACAATCATTGAAAAAAAAACGCTACATTGGTTCAGCCATTCTCAAGCGCTCACCAATGAACATAAATTGATCTCTATATTTTTAAACGTAGATAGATAGAGAAGATTGGGAAGAGCCGGTATGACCTGCCGCATTCGAGGTTTCTCATCAAAAACTAATCGTCAATTTTCCAGACAGACATCGACACACGAAACAGAAAATGAAATCATAGAAACAACCGCTTCCCCATACTACATGCCTCCGAAAGTGTGCGAATGCTCCGATATCTACGACCCGGTGTGCGGCTCGAACTCAAAGTCTTATTACAACCAATGCCAGATGGAATGCGAAATTGGACCCAACACTGACGTCACTATAGTCCACCAAGGCAACTGTATACCTTACTGAACTAATAAAAATATTTGAAATCATTATGTTTTTTACGGATTAGCAAGTTGAAGTGGCAGTGGGCAGGAAACATAGCACGTAGAACTGATGGCCGATGGGGCTGCAAAGTTCTGAAGTGCAGACCACGGACCACGGACGGTTTGAAGGATGCTGCAACCAGCGATATTATAGTGTTTTTTAGACTAAACATTGAAAGTCTCAAAGTAATAAGCACCAAAGTAGCAATACCCTGGACTTTGTTTTACTACTTATATTTTGTGGTTTTTTTATCTATGTTTTTTATTTATAGAAATTTGTTTGTTTTGTTGAAAGTGTTGTCTATTTTCTATTGTATTGCTGCAATGGGCATGGACAGGCGTTATCTCTTACCATCAGGAGAGCATCTCATTCGTCTCATAACTACAAAAAAAATGCATTAACCCTTTACCTGCAAATTACTGGTTGGTTAAAAATCGCCGTGTTCCAAACATTTATTGACGTAAAAAATTACCGCCCTAAAACTTTCTAACAAGAATCACGCCAAGACACCAACTCATCCAATCTGACATAAAATTATGAAAATTGCCACTAAACCTCTGAATAAAAATTACCTGGAGGTACATACTTACCCAACTTTTATTAGACCCTTCAGAGGACCCATTAATATTGCCCTTAAGAGGGATATTAAGATTAAAATCTGTTAATCCAGCCTTATAAGAAGGGTCAAGATGAAAACGCTTACTTTGGGTTTATCAGTGATATCTTGATGAAAAATTTGGGATTTACGCAGCTCCTGTAATGAAAATGTTTGATTGTCAAGATTTTACGTTATAATTAACTCTTACATAATTTATATTCATTTGTTATACAATTACACAGATAACCTTTGGATGGGAAGAAAAACAGAAATATTTAGCTGCTTTAACATTAAGTTAACTTAATTAAATCGATCTATATATTATATAGTTAACTTGCGATGGAAACTGATGTGGTTTTAATAAATTTGTGACACAAAAAAATAACGAAAACTAGTACATTCAGTTCCCTAATTTCGTTTTATTTTAGTTCGTACTCTTGAGTCAGATTTTTGAAAAATTTAAGTTTACTAAAAATATCATTAACCTCAACAAAATTTGGGTAGTCTTTGATTAAAATTATATGTTTCATAATTTTAAAACGTAATATAAATGTAATAATTGATTAATCGCTTGTATGACAATAAATAATTAGAATTATAGAGAAAAAAAATCAGTTATTAAAACTATAATATTATTTAATCATTTATTTTTGCAAATTTAATTTAATCATTATAACTGTCATGAATAGGCGATATCTTTTACTATCAGGAGAGCCTGGTTTGTCTCATTACTTTAACATTAAAAAAAAAAAAAACTTTTTCGAAACACTCTGTATACTAAAATATCCAACGTCTAGGCCCCTCGCTCTATTATCGCATAACATTACCAGATCTCTTCGAAATGTTACCCATGTTTCCCGAACAAACAGACATTTCGTTTCATATTCTGTGAATGTAAACACTTTGTGAAAGAGCAGTTGGTAACGTGGCGGGGTTCGTATACTCGGTAAAGTTGACATTGAAGTTGACATTGCGCCAGCAATGAATCTATTTTACTCGTTATGAATAAGTTTAGGAAACTTATTTTAAGCTACGTGAGTCATTTTCCACCGAAGTTCTGATTATAATCAGAATTATTATTTGAAGTTAAGAGGTAAGCAATACACTATAACGCTCCAAGAAGCTATTGTACTACCTACGAAAAGTTAATTTGTTGTTTTGTTTTTTCTTTTTCTCTTTACTATTTTTTTTTTACTAGCTGCGTTATGTATAAATGGGGTTATGGGACATTTTTAAGCTGTGATACAAGTATTAATCTTGTTGATATTCTTAAGAGGACCATGGTCCATTGTTCTCGATTGCTTAAGACAAATATATTGGATAGAAAAAAATCTAATTTTAAATTAACTTCTCAAATAATACTAATCACTAATGTTTTCTGTATTAACTTTACATTAAGACATTAATTATTCTATCGAAAGGTAAGTACACTACTTTGTATATTTGACTAGCTGTGCCTCGCGGTGTTACCCGCTACATTTTTTGCGGGATAAAAAGTAGCAATGTGTTAACCCAGAGTGTCAGGTACCTCCATACCAAATTTCATCCAAATCCGTTCAGTAGTTTTTACGTGAAAGAGTAACAAACATCCGTCCATCCATCCAAACTTTCACATTTATAATATTAGCGGGATTTATTAAACTAACTTCCCTTTCTCTGTATTATAAGAAAAAAAGTGTTGTATATCAAAGTTGATGGTCACGGCCGCCGGTGTCTGGAGTGTACGTTTTAAATGTATAAAAACAACAGTTACATAAGTAGAAATAAAGACATTGATTGATTCAGACGTCACTTTGCGGAAGTTCATTTTGAATGTTCAAGCTTAATACATACAAATCGTCATCGCTGTTGTAACTAAAACAACTGTTAAGCGGAAATAAACCAAATATGTACCTTAAATATACAACTAAACCATTGTTCAACTATTTTTCTTATAAGTGTTACATCTCCCGTCTGTTTCTTATGTTATCTATCGTGTTTTTCTTTTCTTGGTTGCCCTGGAAGAGATCGCTGCTAGCGATAAGGCCGCCACTTGTGGCACTAGTTCATAAGGTTCTTTTGTCCACCGCAGTACCAGTTGTTCTGCCGCTAAGCAGTAGTGTGTAAACATTACTGTGTTCCGGTTTGAAGGGTACTGCAGCTAGTGAAATTACTGGGCTATTAGACTAACCATCGAAAGTCTCAAAGTAATGAGCGCCAAAGCAGTGATACCCTCGACTTTTGTTTTGTTACTCAAAGTTCTGTGTATCGCTGCAATGGTCATGAACAGGCGTTATCTTTTACCATCAGGAGAGCGTCTCGTTTGTTTCATTACTTTTTGCATTAAAAAAAAACATATAATTATATAAAACAACATAAGATTATGTTATATAAATAATAGACTATATTATGATTAGAGTGTATTTGCCTCCTACCGCTTGTTGGTTTGATTAACTGCAGTAACAAACGCGCTAACAACTGCTTACAGTTTACATCACGCTCTTCAACCCTAGTCAAGTAGCCATGTAACTACTAACAAAAGCATTTTCCTGTCTCACAAGCTGTTAAACCTTCACCGACACCCTGAATTAGAAAGCTTACCGACATCAATTGTAAAAGGAGTAGGTACATTAAAGGGTTCGTTTCATTCAGAGTTCCTAATGTGCAGGTCGAAGTAAAAGCCACCGCGGGGATCATATGACTTGCTGTACTCGGAAATGGTGGCTCAAGCGACGAGAAGAAGCGATATGTCAACTAAGTACTTAAATAGTGTTTGTGCCTTACGAACACGAAATAATACTTCCCAAAAAATCCTATTTCACGACTTTGATGCCTTTGTTACAGTTTTATAGTCCACATGCTGAGAGAATAAATTATTGTATACGTTTAGCGAAACGACATCTCACTCGCTGAGACAGAAAGGCAGTGACGATGCATTCATCGCCAATATTCATCGACGCAAACAAATAATTTTACCATAAAAACCACATTTGTGAAACATGCAGCGAGGGATGATAGCTCGGTGGTTCGCGCGGATGGTTTAACCATCAAAGGGCACCTACTTTATACTTAGATTAAGATTAAAATAATTTGAGTAACTTACCTCTTTCTGCATTGTATTATTGTAAAAAGAAAATGTAATTCAAGTTGACAAAGGTCACGGACTCCGGTGTTTGTGGAGCGTATAAATTTAAATTAAAAAAAAAACATCAAAATATTATCATATCCGCTTCTGCCTAAGCCTTATACCGTTGGCTGAGGAGGTAGGACATTACATTACTAACGTCCACCGAATAGCTCTACAAGCGGGAGTCCACCAATTTATTTACGCAATGATCCGCAATTTTTGCCTCGAAGGCTACTGAAGGCAGATACCCATATTTTAGGTCATCAATGTAAAAGTAATGAAAGGAACGGAGCGTTCTCTAGATGGTCAGAGGCAACTTATATCCATGAACATAGCAGCGGTACCCAAAACTTTGAGTACCAAATTAAAGTCAACAGGGCAGTAGGGGAGACCGGTGTTAGTTGACCAAGTTTCAGCTTAAGGTGGTTCGATTTCCATACAAATATTTTTTTGCCATTTATGGACAAATGGAGCATAATTTTACAGTGAAATCACAGCTACTGGAATTTATTATGGTCTTTCTTTGCGGTAAATTACAATTGCTTAAATAAAACAGTAGGTTATTTTAATTTTTTTAGAGTATACTGTTTATTCTTTCACAAACTTATAAACGCACATATATCGAACAAAGACTAACGCTGGACGCCCATTGTTGCCGCGGCTTCCGAATTTTTGTGTCCCGGGGGGCCTGTATCACTGATACGGCTGATACAGCGGTCGCTACGCCTCTGCATCAGGGCATCCATCGCTGCTTTGGCGCTCATTACTTTGAGACGATCGATGCCGAATCTCAACAGCATTGTAATTTCGCAACATTTGAAACTTTTATTTCGTGTTATAATGTACTAGCGTACGCCTCGCGGTTTCACTCGCGTAGTTTCCTGTTCCCGTGGGATAAAAAGTAGCCTATGTCACCCGGGGATAGTGTAGCTTACCAACAGTGAGATATTTTTTGAAATCGTTCCGGTAGTTTCGAAGCCTATTCAATACAAACAAACAAACAATCAAATCTTTCCTCTTTATGATAGTATAGACAGATAGTGGACCCTTTTACGGATGGATGTTTGTTACTCTTTCACGCAAAAACTACTGAACGGATTTGGATAAAATTTGGTATGGAGGTAGCTGAGACCCTGCATTAGCGCATATGCTACTTTTTATGCCGAAAACATGTAGCGGGTAACACCGCGGGGCGCAGCTAGTCTTTTTATTAAATCTAAGCCCGTATGTAACACTTTTATCCTTTTGCTTACACATCACTCAAACATCCAATACGTGACCGGTCCATTGGTATTTCGCAATTACTTAGAAAGGGGCGGTGACTGGCAGTAAAGGTTGAGCACCATCGAGTCATGGTGCTTTCGTAATTTCATTTATGTTCACGCCTTGAAAGGTTTTCCTTTGCAAAGCTGTTTAGAGGCTGGAAGAGTTAACTTATTTTTAAGTTTCACAAGATCTGTGTTTGACCACAGCTCACATGCTCAGTGTGGTCGAAGATGGTATAGCACACCTAGCCTGGAATGGAACTGACTCTCAAGTGAAACTACTGGAACACACCGTTAGGTGCTTGGTGGCAAATTTTACAACTTGAGGGTTAGGTTAGCCAGCCGAGTTCTACTCGTAGAAAGTACTACCCTACCACCCTACTACCTATGGTTTCCTCACGATGTGTTTCCTTCACCGGCAGCTCAAGCTCATTGCTGGGGTTTGAACCCACGGCCTATTATGTATAATCTTAACTTTGTGATCTTACGTATGAACTATCGAGACCCCCTCTCACCCCCTTGTAAGGAAAAATAAGACATACGCCCTTTCCCCCCTTAATTTTCTTACGTAATAAATGAATGACCCCCAAGGGCAGAGACAGTGTGTGACGTGACGTACAGCAGCTCTGGGAACCAGCGGTGACGACGGGGTGCAACCCTGTCCATCGACAGCCATGACCAAGAGCCAAGAGTGCCCGACTAGGAAGTTATATCCTACTTCCTACTATCCTACTAATATTATAAATGCGAAAGTTTGGATGGATGGATGGATGTTTGTTACTCTTTCACGCAAAAACTACTGAATGGATTTGGATGAAATTTGGTATGGAGGTAGCGGAGACTGAATTAACACATAAGCTACTTTTTATCTTCGAAACATGTAGCGGGTAACACCGCGGGGCACAGCCAATCAAATATAAAGACAACAGCACAATTAAAAAAAATTGTGCACTTATTTTTCGATAGAAATTGTTTTAATGTAAAGTTAACACATAAAACATAAATAAATAAATAAATATCGTAGGACTATACACACAGCGCCATCTGGCCCCAAACTAAGCAGAGCTTGTGCGATGGAAGTCAGATAACTGATAGAATACATAAATACTTTTTTTTTGTAAGTACATACTTATAATACATACAGAACACCCAGACACAGAACAAACAATTGTTTATTCACAAAATGTTTGCTCTGAGTGGGAATTGAACCCACGCCCTACAGCTCTCAAGGCAGATATACTACCAATGAGCCAACAGGGCTGTCAGGAACGTTGGTAAGTACTGTAGTATTATTTTAGAAGTTAATTTAAAATTAGATTTTTTTTTATCTAGAATATTTGTCCTTAACAATCGAGATGGTCCATGGTCCTTTTAAAAATATCAACAAGATTAAAACTTGTATCACAGCTTAAAAATCTTACATAGCCCCTTTTATCGCGAAAGTATTTAGATATCCCACAGCGCCTTAACAAACCTATGGTAAGAAATAACAAAAATAATCTACAGTTCGTTCCGTCTATTGTGGAGGCTTTACAAAGGTCGTCCCATTGTAGCAAAGGTTAAGGAACAGGAAAAATTAAGATTTCAAGACATTGGGATAAACCGCTTTATTTGTGTTGTATACTTATTTAATATTTTGTAGCGATGATAGCTCAGTGGTTAGCGCGGTAGGTTCGCATGCCGAATGGCGTGGGTTCAAACCCCAACAATAAGCTTGAGCTGCCGGTGAAGGAAAACATCGTGAGGAAAGCATAGCATGGTGGTAGGGTACTTTCTAGTACTCGGCTGGCTAGCTACCACCCTCAAGTTGAAAGTCTGCCGCCAAGCATCTAACGATGTGTTCCGGCAGCCTCACTTGAGAGCCAGTTCCATTCCAGGCTAGGTGTGCTTTACCATCTTCGACCACACCTTCACTTAACATCAGGTGAGCTGTGGTCAAACAACTAGCTTGTCAACCATTAAAAAAAAATATTTAGAACTGGGTTATATTATAAGAAGGTTACATAGACATAATGCTGCCTACGAAAGCTTGTGTTTAGTGTAATTATACATTATAAGGCACACATAAAAAAAAATCTAAAAGAAATTTGTTATCACACTAATGTTATAAAGGCGAAAGTTTGTGAGTGTGCATGTTTGTTACTTCTCCGCGCCCAAATGGCTGGAGCAATTTTGATGAAATTTGGTATGGAGGTAAATAAAACAAAACAAATATTGTAGAGCACACACAGCGCCATCTGACCCCAAACTAAGCAAAGCTTGTACTATGGAAGACAGATAACTGATAGAATACTTTAAATACTTTTTTTTGTAAATACATACTTATAATAAATACAGGACACCCAGACACAGAACAAACATTTGTTTATGCCACAAAGTTTGTCCTGTGTGGGAATCGATACAAATACAAATAATCTTTATTTGTGCATATTGCTTTAAAACATGGGTTTGGCCTCTCCTTTTAAGTTTACATAAACCTGTATTAGGAGAGACCGCTCCTTCAAATACACTATTTTTATACATTTACAAACATAATAACAATATTTATTTATTTCAAACTAATTTCAAACACTTAATTCCAATCGATCCCACGCCCTTCAGCTCTTGAAGCAGACATTCTACCAATGAACCAAAAGGTAGTTAGGATTTACTTGCAATAAAGTAAGTAAGAAAAGTAGCCCAAGAATACGGTTCTAACGACGCAGAGTAGCTTTAACTTGATCGCTGTCGCTTATTTTAAATCTGAGCACATTTTCTATTTTCAATATCTTAGCTGCTTTAACGAGGATAATTAATTTTAAACGTTATTTATTGCACAAAGCTGTGCTTCGGGTTCTTAGGGTTTGAACTGACCGCGAATTCGAAATACGATGGCATGCCAAAACTCATTAAATAGGTACTCTCTACTATTTTTTTTTATACTGGCAAGTCACGCCATCTTATAAGCAGGTTTTTTTTTTCTTTGGTTTTGGCGTCGCGTTTTAGCATTTGCCAGTGTCAAGTAATTATATATTTTCAAGTTAAATAAGTGCCATCGTAGCTAGTTTTAGTCAAAGTCGTCTTTGTCAAGTCCAGTTCGTGTCAGTTGATTCCAGTCATGCTTTAGTAAAGTAGTGGCAACTTTACTACAAAGCTTCGATGGAGTTTTGGAAGCAACACGAAAACTCATGTTTCACCACATTATATCATTTTCCCACACTCGCGCTTGTAATTCGGCACTTTATGAATAAAACACCACCATTTTTATGCATAAACACTTGACAAAACACTAGTTTTGGAAAAAAATACAACGGAGCGACACGACTCTTCCCGCGTTCCCGCCAAAAAAAAAAAAACCCATATAAGCAGATTATTTACTACGAAACTTGAAATTAGAACCTCTAAAACTTTTAAAAAGGAGTTTTGGCGGGAACGCGGAAAGAATCGTGTCGCTCCGTTGTATTTTTGTCCAAAACTGGTGTTTTGTCGAGTGTTTATGCATAAAAATGGTGGTGTTTTATTCATAAAGTGCCGAATCACAAGCGCGAGTGTGGGAAAATGACATAATGTGGTGAAACGTGACTTTTCGTGTTGCTTCCAAAACTCCATCGAAGCTTTTTAGTAAAGTCGCCACTTCTTTACTAAAGCATGACTGGACTTGACTGACACGGACTGTACTTGACCAAGACTGGACTTGGACTATAACTTTAGATACAAGGACACTTATTTAACTTATGAAACTTGAAAATTTATAAATACTTGACACTGGCAAATGCTCAAAAGGCGACGCCAAAACCAAAGAAAAAAAATAACGGACGTAGTCTAAAATAATAATAAACCGCCCTATAGAATGTTGATTCGACGATCACTGTCGCGATAGTCGTCACGGCCTTATAACCAAGAGTCTCAAACAACATCTTAAGAGACTTGCTAGGCGGTTGGGTCAAGGGTCAGAATCAAAAGGCAGTGTTCCCGCATTGTTAGGAGATTCCTTACTCTACAACTCTAACCACCGAAAGTTTGAACTTTTCTTTTTTATACAGAATAGGTTCGCGTTTGACCACACCTTGCCTGATGTCAAGCAGGATGCAGTCTAAGATGAAGCACGCTTACCTAGAATAAAACCTGTTTACTCTAGATTTGAAGACACCCAAATTGTACTTCAAAATTCAACCTCGGAGCCGGTGGTACTCTAGACTTTAAGTTTTTGTTCTATTTATGTATTCGTCAATATTTTTGTAAAAATAAAGAAAATATATATTTTTAATACCTATGCCTATTAACTGCACATTCTATTTTACGTATACGATTATAATATTTAACGTGGTTCGATTTCCATACAAATAATTGTTTGCCATTTATGGGCAAATGGAGCATAATTTTACAGTGAAATCACAGCTACTGGCATTTATTTTGGTCTTTATTTGCGGTAAATCACAATTGCTTGAATATAACAGTAGATTATTAGCATAAAATCAAATACATGAATGATTTTAAAATTTATGATTTATAAGAAAACAGTAGATTGTTTTTTTTTTTTTAATGGTTGACAGGCTAGGTGTTTGACCACAGCTCACCTGATGTTAGGTGAAGGTGTGGTTGAAGATGGTAAAGCACACCTAGTCTGGAATGGAACTGGCTCTCAAGTGAGGCTACCGGAACACACCGTTAGATGCTTGGCGGCAGATTTTCAACTTGAGAGTGGTAGCTAGCCAGCCGATTACTAGAAAGTACCCTACCACCATGCTATGGTTTCCTCACGATGTTTTCCTTCACCGGCAGCTCAAGCCATTGTGCTGTGATTGTGATTGTGCCGGCAGATCATGACCCTTATAAGAAGAATTTATGAAAGCATTTTTTGTTAAGAAAATGATATTCTTTAACGAAACACTTGGGAGTTTCGGAAAAACTGAGTTACGAGATTGGTGTATAATAGAGGCAGTGAAAAGGATTTTTAGTTGAAAAAAACGTGAAATATAGAACTTTTGAATGTAATGGACTGCTCGAAGTGAAGATGCTATTGTCTTCTGCGTTTGGAATACAGAACAAAATAACATTGATAAACTTTCCTGTAATTACATATTTATTCACTTCGTCATTAAAAAGAAAGAAAGAAAAAATCGTAAATCGTAAATCGTAAATATCGTAGGACATTACACACAGCGCCATCTGACCCCAAACTAAGCAAAGCTTGTACTATGGAAGTCAGATAACTGATAGAATACTTAAATATTTTTTTTTTTGTAAATACATACTTATAATACATACAGTACACCCAGACACAGATCAAACATTTGGTTTTATGTCACAAAATGCTTGTCCTGGGTGGGAATCGAACCCACGCCCCACAGCTCTTGAAGCAGACATACCACCAATGAGCCAACAGGGCTGTCGTTACGTTTAACCCTGTAACAAGCACAAAAACAAACAAACAGAGACAGACAAAAGTTACAGAATAGAGACTCACCTCAGCATAATGCTGGTCATACTAAGTGATATGACCAGCGCTGGTCTTCCGGTGAGCCCTTGTAGTTTACACAACACAAAATGAATAAATAAAATAAATGTATGTTCTTAGTTTGTCTTCTTATATACGTATTTATTTATGTTTGTTTATTTATTGCGTATCAGTTTATAGAAGACGCTACGCATGGCGAAAGAGTCAAGTGAGCAGAATAAATAATTATTCTAGAAGTGATTGTTTCAGGTGTTACTTTGCGTAAGTTCATTTTGAATGTTATCTAGTTTATCTCCGCTTAACAGTCGTTCCGGTTCCAACAGTGATGAGGACTTAAATTAAACTAATTTGATACAGCTTATTAAATTAAAAACCTAATCTTACTTAAAATCTAGAACTAGTTTGACATAAACCTAAAAATATAATTTGACAAAAATTTTATTAAAATAACAAAAAATCTAATAAAAATAACCATAAGTCTTTAAATCCTCCTCTCTCTGCAGTAACCACTTGCCGACACGTGTTTCGCCTCTACATGAGGCATCCTCAGGTGTTGACTCGCGCTTACCAAGCGCTCGAAGAGTCAACACGTCAATAAACTAGATATATACCTTAAACATTTATTCAAGAACTTTTCACACAGCGCCATCTAGCCACAAACTAGACAAAGCTTGTACTGAACAAACCAGATAACTGATAGAGTACTTATATACACTTGTTTTTGTATAATACATATAGAGGTACAGAACAAAAACTCACATGCTCGTCCCGCATCTGTCCTGCATGGGAATCGAACCTACACGCCACAGCTCTTGAAGCAGATACACTAACACTTGAGCCAACAGGGTTGTCAAAACAATGCTGTCGTTTATTTAGATCAAAAACTAAGTTTTGCCATTCAATGTAGCAATGGCTTTAAGTTAAATTTTTTTTTTTAATTGTTTGATCACAGCTCACCTGATGTTATTGATGGTGTGTTCGAAGATGATAAGCACACTTAATCTGCAATGAAAACCAGCTCAAATAAAGCTTTCGGAACACATTGTAGCGATGATAGCTCAGTGGTTAGTGCGGTCGGTTCGCATGCCGAAGGGCGTGAGTTCAACCCCCAAGAATGAGCTTGAGCTGCCGGTGAAGGAAAACATCGTGAGGAAACCATAGCTTGGTGGTAGGGTACTTTCTAGTACTCGGCTGGCTAGCTACCACCCTCAAGTTGAAAATCTATCGCCAAGCATCTAACGGTGTGTTCCGGCAGCCTCACTTGAGAGCCAGTTCCATTCCAGGCTAGGTGTGCTTTACCATCTTCGACCACACCGTCACTTAACATCAGGTGAGCTGTGGTCAAACACCTAGCCTGTCTGCCTATAAAAAAAAAACAAAAAAAAAAATGTTACGTGATTAGCGATAGATGTTCAACTATGCTGGCATACCGTGGTACTTTTTTTTAAATGTAATAATGAACGTAGTAACGAGACGAGCGATACGCTCTCCTGATGGTAAGAGATAACGCAAGTCCACCATTGCGGTGATATTACCTTTTCATGTTCACAAAAAATCTCTTACACGAAAAATGTTGCAATAGTTAAAAATGTTTAAGTAAAATATAAAATAAACAGTAATACCCTTATCGCTACTAATCTTATTTATTCAAGTAGTAGCATTTTATACTAACTCCGCCACATAATATTACGATGGTATCTCTTGGGAAATCTATCTATTTTCTGAGGTAAAGTTGAGCTAACTTTTGTGTACGTCTTTGATGTGTTATTTGATGGAGAAAACTATCCGTAACCAATTAGTTATACATTTCTTTTGTTTAGAATTTTATTGTTTTCTATAAGTAGTTTAAAAGATATGAGAATAAGAATATTTGATTTTGTAAAACTGTGTACAATGTTTGTATATAACGACAGTCTTGTCCTTATAAACATACAATAACCTAACCATAGCATGGTATACTGTCAATTGTGTTGTCTGCCGTAATACAAGAGTTAAGGTGAAAACGCACTAGAGCGGCGCAGCGGCGGAGAGGCGCGTCGCGGCGGCGGAGCGGCGCGGCCAGAAAAATATTCTTTACACTGTTTCTTAAGAAATAAGACGCACTACAGTAGCACTGCAGCGGAGCGGCGCGGCGTAGTTGCCTCCTGGAGAATATTTTGCCGCATCGAACCGCGCCGCGCCGCTCCGCTGCTGCGCCGCTCTAGTGCGTTTTCACCTTTAATCATAGCTCGGCAGCAGCCACTCATTTAAATTTGAAAATACTTTCAATTCAAATTTATTAGTTTTTTTTTTAATACTTATAGGCTTGTGTTTGACCGCCAACTCGCCTGATGTAAAGCGAAGATGCGGCCTACGGTGGAGCACGCTCGCCTGGAAGAAACCAACTCACTCGCAATTGTTTAGCAGTTCGTACAATGAAGGTAGACTCGAACCGTTTAGTTCGATTCTTTGGAATAACGATCATGAAGCGGTGTCGCTTCTTGGAGCTCCTGGCTGTCCGATAGTAGAATGGGCAGGGGGGAATTAGGTCATGCAGATATGAAGCGCACTTACCAAAGTGTATCCGGTAGAAAACTGACAGACAAGCCACTTTGCCACTTTCTATATTATGTTAAGTTTGATGTATGTAGGTACCTTTATTGTTATTATTATACTAAATTAAAAATAAATCAAATCAGATATATTGAACTTAGTGCCAGTACTGTTTCCGCAATACCAGATATTCTGCCGCCAAGAAGTAATGCGTAAACATTACTGTGTTCCGGTTTGAAGGGTACTGCAGCTAGCGAAATTACTGGGCTTTGGAGACTAACCATCGCAAGTCTCAAAGCAATGAGCACCAAAGCAGCAATGCCCCGGACTTTGTTTTTCTACTCAAAGTTCTGTCTATCGCTGCAATGGTCATGAACATGCGTTATCTATTACCATCAGGAGAACGTCTCGTTCGACTCATTACTTTTACATAAAAAAAGACAGCAGTTTTGCCATTTATTTCTGAAAATGCGAGACAAGAAAGCCACGGCCCGAACCTGGTAAAACACAAAAAAAAGATTTATTATCCTCATCCTCTGTGAGACATTTCCTTTTGTAAAAATACCCTATTCCCCCGAGCTCCCCTTACATTTGGTTATGCATAAGTCTCTTTATAATGGAAAAGAGATTTTGTAAGATTAGAAATCAATATCTTAGATGGTATCACGGTTAATTTATGTATATTTCTGGAAAAAATGGGTTTAAACCAAATTCAGAAACAACAAACATTATTTGATGTGTTTGTTTTCATAGTAAACAATAAACGCAGTTCAAAATTGAAAATGTATAATTCTAAAACTTTATTAGTACAAATATATATACGCACACACAATCTTATTAAAATATATATGTACTGTATGTATTATAAGTATGTATTTACAAAAAAAAGTATTTATGTATTCTAACAGTTATCTGACTTCCATCACACAAGCTCTGCTTAGTTTGGGGCCAGATGGCGCTGTATGTATAGTCCAACAATATTTATTTATTTATTTTATTTATTAAAATCACCCAAATCTTAGGCATTATGTAGCCACATTAAATTCTTATTTGTTGTATCAATTGTCACTTATGTGCCGGGGAAGAAATTTATCTTTTTAGGGTTCCGTACCCAAAGGGTAAAACGGGACCCTATTACTAAGACTCCGCTGTCCTTCCGTCTGTCACCAGGCTGTATCTCATGAATGGTGATAGTTAGACAGTTGAAATATTCAGAGATGATGTATTTCTGTTGCAGCTACAACAACAAATACTAAAAAGAGAGTTAAATAAATATTTAAGGCTGCTCCCATACAACAAACATGCTTTTTTTGCCGTTTTTATAGATAATGATAATGGTACGAAGACAGAACACTTCGTGCGCGAGTCCGACTCGCACTTGGCCGCTTTTTTATAGTTTATTTATTTATAAAGTCCGCCAACACAGTGTAACCACAACCAATACATTAAAAAATTAAATTACTAAATTACAAATGTCAAGATAACAGCAATTATAGGCGAAGACGGCATGCATTACAATTAAATATTCAGTCAAAATTAAATAATTGTCAAAAAAAAATAATAATACTAATTAAGTCAAAAGCTTAGCTAGTTAACAGGACCACAGCTCACTTGTTGTTAAGTGACGACAGCGTATGACGACCTGAGTGTAACCGAGATTTAATACCCGCCCATCTCCAAAAACAAACGTGACCGGAGATTTCAGATACAGTAGGTGAGGAACACTGCCTATTTTTCTTACATTTACCCAACGGACCCCCCACCAATCTCCACAATATTTATCACCGGCCTTTTCTTTCTGAGACTTGATTTAGGCCCTTCCTCTTGCTATCTTAATTGGCAAAGTTCCCCTGAGATACGATTGTTGTGATCAATTTTTGTGATAAAATGGTAAAGATCCCCCTGTATGATAGTGTGAGGTGTGAAAGTTATTTTGAGGTTATAGCGGTGTTTCACGTTTGAGCAGGAAAAGTCGTTTTACTTTATGTGTGAATGGCGGCTACGCTAGAACTAGTTGTGCGCCTCATATTGTGACCTTGCCAGCCATATACATCTATATAAACATAGATGAACGGGTGAACCGAATTAGTCTTTTTTTTGTTGTTTTGATAATTATAATGTTACGTATAGACAGCCCTGTTGGTTCATTGGTAGTATGGCAGCTCCAAGAGCTGCAGGGCGTCGGTTCGATTCCCACCCAGGACAAACATTTTGTGATATAAACAAATGTTTGTTCTGTGTCTGGGTGTTCGTATGTATTATAAGTGTGTCATATACAAAAAAATAAAGTAATCAGTTATCTGTCTTCCATAATAATAAAACATTTGCTTAGTTTGGGGTCAGATGGCGCTGTGTGTAATGTCCTACAATATTAATTTTATTATTTATTATATGCGCAGACAAAGGTCAAAGGACAAATCCATTGTTCGCACCAAAGAATAATATAAGCTACGATAGAAAAAATAACTTGTAAACTAGTGTAACAATTGGCGGCTTTATTGATAAACGCGATCTCTTTCAGTCAACCTTTAGATGGAAAGGATTCAGAAACCTGTAGGAAACGAGATGTGCTAATAATAAAGTTTTTATTTATAATGAACCGAATGAGACGCTCTCCTGATGGTAAGAGATAACGTCTGTCCATGAACATTGCAGAGATACACAGAACTTTGTGTAGTAAAACAAAGTTCAAGCCATCACTGCTTTGGCGCTCATTACTTTGAGACTTTTGACGGTTAGTCTTAACAGCCCAGTAATTTTACTAAATGTGTTATAAGCCCAATAAGTAATTCTAATTCTTAAAACTTACATTTGTACAGATTATTCAATAATTGTTTCTTTATTTAATTTAATGGGGTTTAATCACGCAGTGACTATGTCACCCCCGTAATACACTAAACTACAATTATTATTAATTTTTTTTACTTATAACTTATACACTACTTATATATACTTTTAATAGCATTTTGGCTTACTCTGAAGCTGGTGAAGCCAAAATGCTGTTACAATATCCTACATCATAAGCAATACTATGAACACCACTACATAAATCTTGCCTTTGCGCCTCGTTCCGGACACATTCCATCAGCACATGATGCACGTCTTCCAAGATCTCACATGCAGTGCAGTTCGGTGAATCGGTCACTCCCATCAGGTATTCATACTTGTTTGATAGAATGTGTCCGGACCGAATTCTCATCAACAGTACGATATCCTTTCTGAATAATTGTTTCAATATTTCGTGAAGACATAAACATAAATAACTTATTAAACTAAAATAAAATTAATACTATTTACAACTTTAAATATAAATTAAGTAATTTTTATTAGTAGAACTGATGTTTAAAAATTAAGGGTATAGCTGTATCATGGACACATCTGTGATTACGTGTACATTTTTGAACGCTAAGAAGTCGTTCGGATTTCTACATTTGAAATCCTCACTCGACGTAACGAATTAATTAACTAAGCTTATCTTTAGCTACCAAGTGGATATTCAATTTTTGTTGTAGAGGGTAATTATGTCGCTACAACAGTATCCCTGATTTCATTATCAACATCTAACTAAATTTCTTCCTACTATAGAACAAAATACATGCCATGCTCGGAGTTTCCCTACAAGATCAAATCAGGAATGAGATCCGTAGACGAACCAAAGTTACCGACATAGGCCAAAGAATCAGCAAGTTGAAGTGGCAGTGGGCAGGGCACATAGCACGCAAAACTGATGACCGATGGTGCTGCAAAGTTCTAGAGTGGAGACCACGGACCGGCAAGCGCAGCGTAGGACGTCCACCCACAAGGTGGATAGACGACCTAATAAAGACGCGCAGCAGGAACGCGCTGGATGCGAGCCGCTTCCAACCGGTCTTTATGGAAGTCAATGGGGGAGGCCTATGTCCAGCAGTGGACGTCCTACGGCTGAAATGATGATGTTGATGATGATGATAGAGCCAAATCTAAAGACGTATTTACGTCAAATAATTAAATATTATTTTTTAGAGGTTGTTGGCCTAAGTCACCAAAACGATCAATTATTTCCTTTACAACAGCTGGTCCACTAGGTTTAAAGCCACCGTTTTTAAAATCACCACAAGTAGGAAAATCTGCAGGAACCGACACCATCTGGTCGTGCTCTCCAACTTGGAAGACTAAAGCCATACCAATTTCCGCATGAAACTCTATATGACAATGGAATAACCAGTAACCAGGGTTATCTGCTTCGAATCTTACAATCGTGTAGCCACCATCAGGAATGGTCACAGTATCTTTGAAAGGAGGATTCTTCAAATTCCGCGTCATCTCTCCCGCTCTTTCGAATGCTTTAACTTTTTCTACCGTGGTTCTTGTGTCTAGGCGTCTCTGTCCAACAACTCTGAAGCTGTACCCGTGGAGGTGGAATGGGTGATTGGTATCGAAAGGTGCCCCTTCGTCTATGATGATTAATTCTACGACAGAGTGGAGTTTGACTTTCAGGACGTGAGGACATTGGCAGTATTCTTCGACGCAAGAGTTTCTGACGGAAGACTGGTTGCAGAAAAGATCTTCTGACGGTTTTGTGTAGAGAAGTGGTCGCGTAGGTAACTTCATGCTGATATGGTTGAGTTGAGGAGTGCGTACTGCGAAGTCGCTTTTAACTGTAACAATTAGAAAGTTTTAGAAAATTTGAAAAAGACTGAACTGCCGGCTGAACGATCATTTTAAAAGTAAAACTTCTAATATATTCGTAATACTTTCAATAAGGTTTACATATAGATGTCCAAGTTTCAGTGTCCTCTGAAGTATCATGAAGTATCAAACAAAAAAAATCACCAAAATCGATTCATAATTGGCGAAATGATCGCGTAACATACATAGAAGAAAAACATACAGTCGAATTGAAAACCTCTTTTTTTGAAATAATAAATAATAAATATCGTAGGAATACTCCTATATAATATAATACTCCCACAGCGCCACCTGGCCCCAAACTAAGCAGAGCTTGTGTGATGGAAGTCAGATAACTGATAGAATACATAAATACTTTTTTTTTTGTAAATACATACTTATAATACATATAGAATGAAATGAAATCGATTAAAATAGTCGATAAGTTTTCTGAATATAAATTTTTTGCGCAATATTCTTAATTTTTCTTTTCGTAAGAACGTTCTACAAAGTATAAACTTTAAAAAAAAAGATGAAAGAAAGAATGAAATCGTTGAAAGCGTTCGCACCGTTTACCGTTTCACACCATTTTAAACTCTATGGGCCGCCTTACACGTTCAATCATGATCACGATCCGCGATCCGCGATCCGCGATCATGATTTCAAAATTTCTAGATATTATGCGATCCGGAGCATCAGTCCGTCAATCCGCTTCGTACACGATCAATCTGGATCGCGATCATTGATCGCGGATCGCGGATCGCGGATCGCGCGCTACGTGTACGGGCTGCCTATTAAAACCCCAAATACGGGAAAACAATTGTAGTAGTACAAAATCACGTCAGTCCACTTACCTTGATTGTACCCGTAGTAAGGATATTTATTGTAGTGAGTATTATTTTTGGCATATAGATCGTAAGATATGTAGAACTTATAGTCTGGAACTGGTTTGAGACTATTGTCGGATCCTTTAAGCGATCTGAGCTTTGAAATAGGCCTTGAAACTGCTTGTTCTTCAGCTTGGTTCACAGCATTTATTTGCTGAAAAAAAATTATATTGTGTTCAACATAGAGTATATTATTTGCAGATATGACGCGGTTTAATGAAATTAATCAATCAAATCAAATAAAAGTCATCCTGTTGTAATGGATTAGGGTAATTTCTAAACATTTTTTTAAATATATATTTTTTTTTTATTAATTTATTTATTTATTGAGCAGCAAGTATTACAATTTAAATATGATTCACCATACATATTTAAATATGTAGCACACTATGTAGCAATAATCATGTAAATTATTATGTTTGAGGCTAAGCGTTTGACCACAGCTCACCTGATGTTAAGTAACGGTGTGATCAAAGATGGTAAAGCACACCTAGCCCGGAATAGAACTGACTCTTTACCGGCAACTGAAGCGCCTTTTTGAGGCTTAAACCCACGCCTTTCAGCGTGTGAACCAACCACGCTAACCATTGAGTTCTCATTGATACGCAACGTTAAAAACTCACACTAAACACTGTTTTACTACTTAGTCAATATACTATAATATTAATTGATTGGTTCAGGCGTTACTTTGCGGCAGTTCATTTTGAATATTCAAGGTATATCTAGTTCATTTCCGCTTAACAGTAGTTCCAGTTACAACAGTGATGAGGACTTAAATTAAACTAATTTGACACAGCTCATTAATTAAAAACCTAATCTTACTTAAAATTTAGAACTAATTTGACATAAACATAAAAATGTAACATGACAAAAATTTAATTAAAATAACAAAAAATCAAATTAAAATAACCACAAGTCTTAAAATCCTCCTCTCTCTGCAGTAACCACTTGGCAAGTTTATGTCAAATTAGTTCTAGATTTTAAGTAAGATTAGGTTTTTAATTAATAAGCTGTGTCAAATTAGTTTAAGTCCTCATCACTGTTGTAACTGGAACGACTGTTAAGCGGAAATAAACTAGATATATACCTTGAACATTTACTATAATTATGCTGGTAATACCTTGTAAATCTACTACATCTGAGTACATCATTCTAACCTTGTAAAGCCTTTGACGGCAGCTGGCGGCAGGCCAGAGCTTTAATACTACGCACTAGTGGATAATTTCAAACAGAGATAATTAGGGTAGACAGTCCGTTCATATACTAGCTACATACTCTAACAATCCAGTCGGCTCATTCATCATCATCATCCACAGCCTCCATTATCCCACTGCTGGGTATAGGACTCTCTCTTTACATGCCATCTGCCTCGGTCCTGTGCCAATCTGGTCCAGGTTCGACCCGCGACGGTGACAATATCGGCGAAGCAAAATCGGCACGCATTCACGCAAAATCGCAGTCCAGAGACGCTAAAGAGGCCAACAGCAACATTATTTTAAAAAGGCACGCATTCACTATTGATCGAGGATCGAGCAGCTCTACCTTTATATGCGCCTAAAGTTATATTGATTTTATACTGACATGTTTGGATATTGACATACCTTATTTTGACATGTAATCAGTGTTTTAAAACCCATTTAATGACATCTTTAAAATTTTGAAATGACTTTTAATATTGGTGTTATCAATAAAGTATTTGTATTTGTATTTGTTAAAATACTTAATTGATTGTTGTTTCCAAAACTACATTAGGTAATTGTTAAAAAACAACGTGAAACGATTGTGTTAGGTAAAATATGTAGGTACATATGATTATTTGAATAAATTATTACTAAAGTATCTTTCATCAAATTCACGAATCACGATTTCAAAAACTTATGTAATGTATTTTTTTTTTTCATAAAATTTTGCGTCTAGTAATATTTTGCTTTTAGGATATTCCCGGTTACGTAACCGGTTCTATTTTAGGACAAACTTCTATATTTTATGTATTTTTTATATTCGAGCATAAAAGTAAATGAAACTCCCACTTGCACCGATATTTGTTTCGGTATATAAGTTTATATTTTCGATATACCGTAAGCTTCGCCATAATCTGAAAATAAACAGCGTGCATTACGTGCTAAGCCTTATGTTCCACATAGAATAAAGCGAGCGAATATAATTCCAAAATTTGGTATATTAATTGGTTTTGCAAACAATGAAATAGTTCCAAAAAAATGTCTAAAAGTTATTAAATTCTTAACTAGGTAATTGACGCGAAAAAAAAATCCTTTTAATTGTTTAAAACTTTTTCCTAGTTTTAATATTTTACTTCACAAAGAACCTTTATTATAAGTAGTCACTTTAGTCACTTTTTTTTATTTCGGTATCATATTTTGTGTATTTTGGCAGTGTGTCATTCAAGTATATGATGAAAAATCGAGTTCAAATAGGTATAAGTCGCAAATAAAGTCACAAAAGCTGTGTCAGGGTCGAGTTCAGTGATGGCCGTCATAATTAAAATCGTGTCAATTTTCAAGTATTAACTATTTATTTTTAATTATTTATGGACGCAGTTTTGGAAGCAATTAAAATTACATGTTTTCTCACACTATATCATATTGTCACACTCGTGTCACGTATTTTGGCACCTTATGAATAAAATGGCAGTATTAAATTTAATACATAAACACTCACAAGTTTTGGCAAATAATACACGATCTTTCCGAGTTCCCGCCAAAACTCTCTCTCTATTAGCGGCACCCGTGACAGTGACAGCTGTTATTTAATCAGGAGTTTGAAAGACTACGTTCATTCATTCATTCGTGTGCTTCTCGTCTGTCGTGACCTCATTCTCGTGTTCATTCATGAATGAACATAATTATGTGCATACATTTATGTTGTTCGCATAACAATACTACAGCTCTGTTTTGCTGTTTTGCGCAGCTCTGATCACGTAGGACGGCAGCCACGTTTTACGAGCGACAGGGGCGTGCTCCGGTCTCGATACAAACGACGGTGACGGCGGCACAAGCCCGATACTCTTTTTATGGCTCGAATATGACCTTCGCAGATAGTGCGTCTTTCCGCTGAATGCGTAATGTTGACTGAATACCTAACCGAGGGGTATCAAAAATTTATCTAACACTAGCGACAGGTTAGAAAGAAGTACCTACTCGCAATACAGATATAATGGTGCATGGTTCACTCGGTGGTAGATTTCCTTAGCAGGAGGTCGTCTAGGTAGGTACCACCGCAGTACCAGATATACTGCCGCCAAGCAGTAGTGTGCAAACATTACTGTGTTCCGGTTTGAAGGGTACTGCAGCTAGCGAAATTACTGGGCTGTTGAGACTAACCATCTAGTCTCAAAGTAATGAGTGTCAAAGCAGCGATGCCCTGGACGTTGTTTTGTTACTCAAAGTTCTGTGTATCGCTGCAATGGTCATGGGCAGGCGTTATCTCTTAACATCAGGAGAGCGCCTCGATCGTCTCATTACTTTACAAAAAAAAAAAAAAAATAGTAGTAGTGTATGGGTGAAGACTCCTTGGTAATATTATAATTTTAGTTTGTCTGTACGTGTATCATGCATCCGGGATTTAGATCAGGGACCTCAGGTGACATTTATGCTTCTTTTTCTTTGATTTTGGCGTCGCATTTTGAGCATTTGCCAGTGTCAAGCGTTTTAATATTTGCAATGTTCATAAGTTAAAGAAGTTGCCTTGTAGCTATAGTTTTAGTCGAAGCCCAGTCTTGATCAAGTCCAGTCATGCTTTAGTAAAGTAGACTTTAGTAGACTTTATTATAAGCTTTGATGTAGTTTTGGAAGTCACACGAAAAATCATGTTACACAACATTACGTAATCATTTTCCCACACTCGCGCTTGTAATTCAGCACTTTATGAATAAAACACCTCAGTTTTAGACATCAACACTCGAAATAACACTAGTTTTGGAAAAAAAATACAATGGAGCGACGCGACTCAAGCCGCGTTCCCGCCAAAAATACACTTAATGCTATAGTTGTTGGACACATTTTTTTTAAATAGCTATGATTTTTTGTCCGCATGCAAAACGTAACACTCCAAAAACAAGTAAACGGCTTCTTTAATTATATTATGATTAATAATACGAGATTTTTAATTTAAATGAGATTACCTATATAAAATTTTACTGGATTCCCGACCCCACGTAATTAATGAATATAGGAGTACCTACGTAATATCATAGAAAAGTGTTATAAAAAAACCATGTGATATTTAAAAAAAAGACACCTTCGAATCGGTCACGCAAACGAAACCGCTGGTAAAACTTAGTACAATGACAAAAAGTCTAAATTACTAATCGTTACAAAAATCTTCTCTCAGTAAGTGATCGAGCGCAGAATCTTCGGCCATTATCTTTAAATTCGAGCGCTTATCTTTATCTCTTCTCGTGATGACGTGCTTAAGTAAATAAACTTGAGAATGATGACTCTGGAAATCTTTGGAGGCTGTTTTCACAGAGATTTTTAACTAGATTCTCCTCTAAGCAAGCGTGAAAACGATTTTGAAGGATAAAGCCATTTTTTTTTTTAAATGTAAAAGTAATGAGACGAACGATACGCGCTCCTGATGGTAAGAGATAACGCATGTCCATGACCATTGCAATAATACACAGAACTTTGGGTAGCAAACAAAGTCCGGGGCATCGCTGTTTTGGCACTCATTACTTTGTGACTTAAAACCACCAATCCAACTGATCCTTTTAGGAAGTGCATCCTTTGTCAGTATTTAAGGTTATTAGATTATTAAGTAGGTGATTATGATATGCATAGGTACATAAAACTTTGTAGGCGGGTACTTTTGGAGAACATAAGAAAGATTATATTGTTCTTACCAATCCTTTTTTAGGAAGTGCATCCCATGTCAGTATTGAAGGTTCGTAGTCTTTAGCACCTTCGTAATGCAAGATGCCGACTTGCCGTACCGGGTTGGGTCTGAAACATAAAACAAATGATTATTAGCTCAGTGGTTAGCGCTATCGTTTCACACGCCGAAAGGTGTGGGTTTAAGCCCCAACAATGAGCTTGAACTGACAGAAATAACATACATCAAGAAGAAAAAAATAAAATAAAAAACAAAAGAAAAGAAATAAATTCAATATTCATTCTTACCCTGCAGCACAGCCTAGTAAGCCGCGGATTCTAATCCAGTAGTTATCAATCTTGTTGTTTGCGTTAATGATGAAGTCGAATCTTTCACCGGAATAGGACACTAACGAAATCGCTGCAACAATATAAAACGAAGCTATAAACCGTGACGTACGTACCTACTAAATGACGTGATCCAAACATTTATTTCAAAGAAGGGAAGAGAGAAAGAAAATAGTTTTATCTTGTAACACAAGCACATAAACAAACAGACAGTTTACGCTTTATAAGTTTTAAACTCAGTGGTTAACACGGTCGGTTCACATGCCGAAGCTTAAGCTGCCGGTGAAGGAAAACATCGTGAAGAAACCAAAGCATGGTGGTAGGGTACTTTAGTACTCGGCTGGCTAGCTACCACCCTCAAGTTGAAAATCTGCCGCCAAGCATCTAACGGTGTGTTCCGGCAGCCTCACTTGAGATTCAGTTGCATTCCAGGCTAGGTGTGGTTTACCATCTTCGGCCACACCTTCACTTGACATCAGGTGAGCTGTGGTCAAACACCTAGCCTGTCAACCATTAAAAAAAAAAAGTAGAAGTTGAAAATCTGTTGCCAAAAAAAATCTGTTTTGACAGCCCCGTTGGCTCATTGGCCTTGAGAGCTGTAGGGCGTGGGTTCGTTTCCCCCTCAGAGCAAAACATTTTATGAAGAAACAAATGTTTGTTCTGTGTCTAGGTGTTCTGTATGTATTATAGAATAAAATATAATATAACTTTGTTATACACCAAAAACTTACTAATGAAACACACCAAAAACTACTGAAATACCTTTTTTTTTTTTGTAAATAAATACAGTACACCTAGACACAGAACAAACATTTTGTTAATACCGCAAAATGTTTATCCTGGGTGGGAATTGAACCCAAGCTCTTCAGATCTTGGAGCAGATATACTACCAATGAACCAACAGGGCTGTCAAATTTGGCACACATACATTCATAGTTTATTCTTAGTTTCTTCTTTAGTCTGGATCGTATCATCTAAAGAATGTAGCGATGATAGCTCAGTGGTTAGCGCGGTAGATTCGCATGCCGAAGGGCGTGTGTTCAAACCCCAACAATAAGCTTGAGCTGCCGGTGAAGGAAAACATCGTGAGGAAACCATAGCATGGTGGTAGGGTACTTTCTAGTACTCGGCTGGCTAGCTACCACCCTCAAGTTGAAAATCTGCCGCCAAGCATCTAACGGTGTGTTCCGGCAGCCTCACTTGAGAGCCAGTTCCATTCCAGGCTAGGTGTACTTTACCATCTTCGACCACACCTTCACTTAACATCAGGTGAGCTGTGGTCAAACAACTAGCCTGTCAACCATAAAAAAAAAAAAAAAAAAGAACAATCTCGCAAATTTTTTGCCATTTTGCACAACCTTCTTTGTTTTGAAGTTATCTCGGTACATACAATTTGGGTGTTGTCAGAATTCAGATTGTTAATATCAGTTTATGGTTTCTGTGTGGGGCCAGCTTTTGTCGGGCTTCAGAATATTTCTCTCGGAATTCACAATCGAAATTGATTTTCATAATTCATAACGCCCGAAATTGCGTACAATAACATACCATACATATTGTGGTTATTTGAGATTATGACTTTATATTGAATTTGTGCCACTAATTTAATTTTTATCAGAACCAATCTGATGAGCTTTATGTATTTCGGATCAGAAAATCCTACTTCTTGTAATATCATAAATTTGAACGTTTGTGCATATGTTTGAATTTTCTGATGTTTGGTTGTTTGGATGTTTGTTACTCAATCACGCAAAAACGGCTGAACGGATTTGTATGAAATTTGGAATAGGTACACATAACCTGGTAACCTGATTAACATATAGAATACTTTTTACAACAAATGTATTTCATTTGAAAGCTTATTTATTCATTGACGGATTGACAGATGTCTGTTTGACAGATCTCAGATTTACAAATGCCCGATTGACAGATGTCCGAGGTCAGATTTATTACTATTGCTTATTTGTTTCTCTTCTCTCTGAACCTAATTTTTATGTTAACGCGGACGAAGTCGCGGGCGTCAACTAGTAAACGATAATTTCAGAACCATGTGGTTCTAGCATATTAATTTTCGAGAAATAGCTTAGCACCTACAAACCTACATAAAGCATATTATTAAAAAAAAACGTTTCCATTCAAGGAGCACCAGAGGCGCAGGCTAACTTTGGAAGGACTTTCTTTTAGATGCTAACCACTGCGAGAACGATGCTTTGCAAAAATGATATTATAACATTACTGTTCATATTTTTCATGATAATATTTTGTCAATACATTTAATAAAAAATTTAACTGTTGCCGCATGCTTGTCATGGAAGCTCAACAAGAACACACAGCACGCTCCAAAAGCATCAAAATAACATATTTTTTGTACCAACTGCACAAAAACCCGTACCAGAATAATTACAATTCAAGCCATCGCCATTTCGGAACACAAAACTCACGAATATACCCGACCCGAACACTGAAATGCAAGAAAATCATTTTCATACAGTTTCGGTGCTTCAGTGTGCCAGCAGGATTTTAAAATTACGGAGGTCATTACGAAGGCGGGTGGACAGTTCAGTGCAATGTTTAGTAGGTACAATCGAAATAAATAAAATTTGAAAAAATGGAACAAAAATAACCTTGACTTTGTTTGTTCTACTTCACACTAATAATTATATTAAACACAAAAACTAGTTGCATGTTTGTTTGCTTTATCACGCTGTAGCATTTTACGGAATTCGGATGACTGTTAGAATGCAGATAGCTAGGTATATCCTGGATTAGAACATAGGCTACTATTTATATGCCAAAAATCGCGGAGTGCAGCTAGCATAAATTAGTATAGTAGAAATAGACTAAAATTGGATCTAATATCTACATTGCTTATATAACATTCACATCAAGCCTACACTGACGCAACTTGTGGCAGTAGTTCGAGATACGGCCAAAACGGCAATTAGTCTTGCTCAAACTGCCGCTGCTTATGGAGCAGACGCGTCAACAAACTTTGAAGTCTTGAATATTAGTGTGGGTAGCTATTATTTACAGCGGGTAGCTAGTATTTCAGGTGAGGTAAAGAAAGAAAGGATAGAACTTTACAATCTCGATTTTTTCTTACATTCTAAGAAATTAAAAAGATTTGCGCAAGCTGTACCAGGGTAGTCAAAAAAGACTGTGCGAATGTATCATTAAAAATTTGTGAGAAGAATTTGTAAACTATACTTTAAGCATTACGTAACATAAGGTAGCGTGAATGAGAAGGAATGAATAACATATTAGCAGGTCTGAAAGAGCGAAAAGATATGAGGCTATGAATGGAACGTAACGTCAATATGAAAGAGATGCCTAGATGCGAGATAATTGTAAGTATGAAAGAGAAAGCTAATTCAGGTAACGTGTTAAAATGATAGTGTATATAGTTTTAGTAAGGTATGAAAGAGTAGTAATAAATCAATTAGAAAGGCACGCCATCTCTTTTAATTCTAACCTTACAAATTGCCATTTCATCTACAAAGTTATTAAAGTTTTGTCAATATTTAACTATAGGCTTTTAATATCGGCTGCAAGTGTTTTTCGTCCAAAATAGAGCAGAACTTTGGGAAACTATGCACATGGAAACAAAACGATATTATTGTCGTCGAAATGGTAATTACGCTACTTCGGTTTCAGAAGCATCCTGTTCAGTATAATATATGAATATTCATAAGAGAAATAAGTAGGTATTATATAACACAGCAAAAGTGTCTTTTGTTATTTTTTTTTTGTGTTTAGGTTAAATCTTGTACCTGAATAAAATTAAATCCACATTCTTTTTATACAAATTTTTACAATATGTATACTTTTTTTTATTATACAAATACATTATGCAATATACTTACACCCAGGATTGGGTCATCGACGGTCACGCACAACATTGTTTATACACATTAATTTTGATTGCCCGTTTTCAATTGCATCATTACTGAGTTCCCGACACTGACTAAAATATATTAAAAAAATGTGTTTTAATTGTTCTTTTTAATTTATTGGTTCTATTGATCTGTTTGGTATATTTGATCAAGCTTCAGAATATTGTACTCGAGGAACCAGAAATTTTGATATTTTCGTTATTTTTAACTTAAAATATCAAAATATTGTTTTTAAATCTGCCTTATTTTGGGGTTGTTCAAGATAAATTTTAAATGTCCTAAAGCGTTACCCATTTTCGGCCACACTCCATTAGGTGAGATCGTGGTCAAACGCATGACTATTAAAAAAAGTTGTAAAAAATTCTTTTTTGTTGTGTGCTTATTGTTTAAACAGTACCTAACCCATTTTTCCTTCAATGAGTTCTATATTTATAGTTATTACGTTTTTTTTTTCATTTCAAAATGGCAAGGAACTTGTCAGGACAAAATATTTATAGAATCGAAGATTTGAAAGAAATTCGTTTTTGTTTTAGGTACTTTTTATCTCGGAAAACGCGGGTGAATCTGCAGGGCAAATCTGGTTTTAATGTAAATTCAAATGTGACCAAAATCAATAGTAAACTTACGAAAATCTAGCTTTCATAACCTAAACAATTAATCAAATAAAATGTATTCGAATCGTTATGCTTTATTTAAATTTACATAGGTTTACCAATTAACGTATCTGCCCATTCACAAGCGCCATCAGTACATTTACACGAAACTGTTATATCATAAATTCAAACTCTCAATTTATACCAACTAAGCTTTGGATACGTCAAACCAATGAACCGACCAAAAATATTATCACAACGAAGCGCGAATTTTTACTGCAATTCAAAAATATTTGCTACGTTTGGAAAACCTAACTAAAATACGCCCTAACCCGTTGTGACAAGGTTGGTAGTTTTACTATTTTCGTGTCCATGTTCGAGTTAATATTTTCAGGAAGCGTCTGTCCAGTGGCAAATTTAGTAGCTCTTTGATCCCCGCTGCAAATTTGAATATGCAAATAGGAAAAGATGGACGTTACGGTACTGGACGGTACGCGACGAGAATGGTTTTGGTTAGTCCAGTAACTAAACTGTTTGGTAAAGATGTTTATATTTCAAACACAGTTAATTGAGATAAAAATAAAGAAATAGATAGTTTAATATAGAGCCTTTAGAAAAATAGTTTACAGAATAAAGTTGAGCCTAAGGGAACCGAAGAAAGTGTAAAAATAGAAAGGGACGAAAATGTATTGTATTGGCATGAGTGAAATCAGTTTCATTGACTAAAAAAGCATGGGTTAAATGATTTATTTTCGTTTAATTATTATTTACTTATTGACTAAAATGGAACAATATGCCAATTACAATAGTCATCAAAAAAACATTGTAAGAACAAAAGTATCTGAACAAAGTTTAAAGAACTTTTTTATGACAAGCTAGGTGTTTGACCACAGCTCACCTGATGCTAAGTGACTGTGTCATCAAAGATGGTAAAGCACACCTAACTTCGAATGGAGTGAGGGTGTCGGAGCACACCGTGATTGATGGCGGATTTTGAACAGTTCAAATCCAGGCTAGATGTGCTTTACCATCTTCGACCACAGCATCTCTTAATATCAAGTAAGCTGTGGTCAAACACCTAGCTTGTCAACCATAATAAAAAATTATAATTTTTATATGCAACAAATTTGGGAATTTCTCACGACCATTTTAATTATCAACTCTCTTTCCAGTGACTATGCCCAATAACTAATACGATCTCAAACTATGAATAAACGTCTGAGTTTGCCGTTACAGACAAATTTAATGTTGATTTAAATTTTATTATTAGTTTAGTTGGAAATCCTACTCATAGGTGGTCTCTGAACAAATAGGGTTATGATATGAAGCGTTTCCGGGAATAATCTATTTCAATTGAAAGCGATTTGCTGATTACTCTGATCATAACTGGTTTACGCTTAATTCACACGTTAACAACATTTGGATGGATAGATGGATGTTTGTTACTCTTTCACGCAAAAGCGGTGTGTTCCGGCAGCCTCACTTGAGAGCCAGTTCCATTCCAAGCTAAGTGTGCTTTACCATCTTCGACCACACCTTCACTTAACATCAGGTGAGCTGTGGTCAAACACCTGACCTGTCAACCATTAAAAAAAAAAAAAAAACTACAGAATGGATGAATCTATTCTATTGTTTTGTTATATATCTTCTTTTTTTTTGTTTGTTTCCTATTTGTATTAATTATGATCTGTGTTTCATTTTTGGTGTATTATAAAATTATATTATATTCTATTCTATTCCAATAATGGATTTGGATGAAATTTGGTATGGAGGTAGCTGACACCCTAGATTAACACATAGGCTACTAAAAGATTCTCTTTAAATTATGGTATTTAATTATAGTATATATACCTATTTTACCTATATTAACAAAATGGTGTCTGGAAAATTAAATGAAATGAAATTGCATGGTATAACTGTCACAGCTTAACATTTAAATTTATCATCAAGAAAATCATTTATTTTATAGTATTCCTTATCTATAAAAACAATTGAATAATTTGCGTTTAAATATAGAACAACTTCCTGACTCCAGCATTGATACAAATCTTTTATTAATAACACCAAAATTACAGGTCATTTTTCTATTCATATTTAAAAATATTAAAATCATAACATAATTATGTCAATACAAAAAAAATGTCAATGAAATAATATGTCACATATAAAATAATTATGTCAATATGATTAAATGCCAATTAAAAAGATATTTAGTATTTAAATAAAATAAATAAATAAATATCGCAGGACATTACACACAGCGCCATCTGACCCCAAACTAAGCAAAGCTTGTACTATGAGAGTCAGATAACTGATAGAATACTTAAATACTTTTTTTTTTGTAAATACATACTTATAATACATACAGTACACCCAGACACAGAACAAACATTTGTTTTTGTGTCACAAAATGCTTGTCCTGGGTGGGAATCGAACCCACGCCCATTTATTATTGATATTGTTATTTAGTTTAATATAGAACAGATTAGTGTATCAAAATATGCATACTTATTTGGCCCAAAACATAGCGTAGCATCGAATGTTCAGAAACTTTATCTAAGCCACTTTCAGTCAGTCCACCAGTATTACATAAGTACAATCAGCGATAGAAGTTTCTAGAGATTATTTTTGTTTATATAAATCAAACTTTAAGTAGAAAGTCACGTGAATGGACGTGTATCACTAGTACAACCAACTCTTGCTTGCCAAGGACAATTTTTTTTATGTATAAAAGTAATGACACGAACGATACGATCTCCTGATGGTTAGAGATAACGCTTACCGATGGTCATTGCAGTGCTACACAGAAAAACAAAATAAAGTCTACTAGGGCACAAAACGGATGTTAACACAAAAATGTATCTCTGTAGTCTGTCCAGTGTCCATTATGTAAACTGATTTTTGATAGGTCATACAAAGTTGACGACATAACTTCGTACAGCGTCTAGCAAAATAAATCACACACAAATAAATACGTTTAATTTAACGGGCAAGTCTTGTGAAATAAGGCAATCGATGTGTTTTTGTCAACATTTTTGTGCCGTTATACATCATGTGGAAGTTTGAAATTAATGAATACTATAGTACATATCCTGAATTATTATGCTTGGAGAAAAAATAGTTTCAAACGCTTTTCGTTTCTTGAAATTATGAAATTGAATATGGCCAAATTATTTTTAATCCGTAATCTTGACATCAAAATAATTATCGGAAAGGCGCAATTTTATAGATGCTAACTTTGATGCAGATACATTTAAGGCTTAGGCCTTTTATTGTACGTTTTGTTTATTCTATTAGCAGATAAGTACGGATAGTTTGATGAAAATTTCTGATAGTGCCTGCTGAAAATCTCTTTTCTGCGTTACGTCTGTTGCTGTTTTATTTTGGTAGGCGCTACAAACCATCGAGAATCTCTGAATCTGACAATCTAACGTCACGAGTCTCGTGGTCGTGTATAGCACGTCACGAGAGGCCGCAAGAGGTGGGCGCGCGGTGGCGGCGGTACCGAGCACCGCGCGCATGCTTCCCGCCCGTTTTGTATTTTGATTCTTCTAGTGTGCAACTAAATACCGACCGACCGCGCTCGGTCGTATTATTTTGTTGTCTTACCTCTTTAGTTTGAGTAAATGATACGTTACCGCGATTAACGCTTTTATGTAATTTAGTGAAGTGAATCAGTGATTAGTGCACAGACGCTTTTTTGTTTATTTTTTATTATTCATCTTGTGTTCATAATATTATTAAAATAAACAAGCAAGGAGGGAAAAGAAAATGTCTGTGTTTGTTTGTTACTTCTACACGCTTCAGTAGTTTAATTATAATCTTTTTGTTTGTATTTATAATTAACTTGTGGCCGGTCCCGGCTTCGCACGGGTGGACATTTATTTTTTAATTAAATTTTAGTAATAAATATAGCCTCATAGTAATTACTCTAAACTACTTTTTTAAAATGGGTCCAGAAGTTTTTCAACAATGGATATTAAAAAAGTCAAAGAGCGCCATATTCTGCATTGCGCCGTGCAAAAATAATCATGTAGGTACATGCAATACTAACGTAGATATACAAAAAATGACAGAACTTTTACAATATTATATTCATCGATAATTCGATGATTATAATAATATTATTAGTGTAGACTAGCTAACCCATGTTAAATATATTGTAATGTATGTAGTAAGCCTTATCCGTGTGCGGTCCACCTTACTCTATGGAAAATGTTGAATCGTGTGGTCTATGGAAAGGCGTCGGTTCTGAACGGTGAATAAAGATGGTGCCCGATATTAAAATGGTTTTCATTTAATATCTCAAAAACCCATCGGCCCCATTGCTTTCTCCATCTACGCCCCACCCTTTGCTGCCTACTTGCTACGTGCCCGCAGGCTACGCGATGCAACTAACTATTACTAAATACATTTGTGTTCTCTGTGACTTTCATTAACGTCATACGAATACGAAGTCGTGATGAACATTTAATTTGTACGAAACACCGTAGGTAGATTTATTCGTTTCCAGAGCGAAAATATCAATGTAATCATAAGTTCCCACGGTTGCTTTATGAAACTTGACATTATAAAACACTTGACACTGGCAAATATTCAAAACGCGATGCCAAAACAAAAAAAAAACTTCTGTCATAATGTAACAGATAATCAATGTAAAATCCGCTTCCGGCAATAGGAATAAACATTCTGTCTCCTTCTTGCTCGTGGCTATAGTAATTTAACTCTCCTTATCTATTTTAGCGTGACGTCAATGTATTCAAATCTAACGTCAGACGTATGTACGTCTGTGTGAGTGGAAAATATCAATGTAGGTGTTCAAGCAGAAGTTCCCACGGTCGAGGACTTGACCCTTAACATTACCCCTTTACAATGATGTGTTAACTTGAGAACAATTTTTATTAAACCTTGTAAAGAGGTAATGCTAGATTAAACGTATATTTTATTTGTGCAAGATTTATTTTTCTAGACGCTGTACAAAGTTATGTCGTCAACTTTGTATGAGCTGTCAAAAAGCGGTTTTTTATTTGATTTT
Source organism: Biston betularia (assembly GCA_905404145.2). Lineage (NCBI taxonomy): Eukaryota > Metazoa > Arthropoda > Insecta > Lepidoptera > Geometridae > Biston > Biston betularia. The sequence continues at coordinate 3,462,571 of FR989887.1, read as the reverse complement.
GGCTCTTATAACGCACGCCACTGAGCACGGTTGACTACTTTCTGTATCCAGTTTTTGCCCGCCGCAAACATTTTGAAGTTTAAACATCTGTAACGACTATTTTATGTCGGTGACAGTACTAACGTTCGTTTGAAAATTGTGCTTCGACGAAACTTTTCCAATTTCCTTGATGGAATTTTTTATCTGAGATAACCTAGTACGACTCGGATAGATAATCGTATATTAGTCCGTGATACTGAATCTATCGATTACCAAGATGTAATCTTCTAGATTTTTTTACCAACAGCCTGCAAAAAAAAAATTCTCAAGAGAACATTTTTTCGTGGTTATTGAGCTAACTTCAATTAATTTAGTAATGAGTATCAAAGTTGAAATCTTCAAACAAACAACATTTTGATCTACAAAATCTTATTTCGTCGAGTTAATCGCATTAGACATCTTTTGTTTAACAAAGCCAGATAACTTTACTGAGGACGACTAACGTGGTTAGCGAAATGAATTAACGTAAGGCCTAGTACTTTTAACAAAAGAGAGATTTCAGCCTGTTTCTTCATAAAATGGGATTAACTTTTTGTAGGTTGTCATCAAATCACAAATGTTTAATCAATCACTACAACCATGTTTTATACTAGCGGACGCCTCGCCGTTTCGCCCGCGTGCCCCGTTCCCGTGAGAATACAAGGATAAAAAGTAGCCTACGTCACCAGGAGATAGTGTAGTGTACCTTTCAACGGTTGAAATCGGTTCAGTAGTTTTTGAGTTTATTCGTTACAAACATACAAAAAATCAAATCTCTCCTCTTTATAATAGTACAGATAATAGATTTAAACATAGTTTATGCATATTTTTGTAATCCCCTTTTAATTTCCTTTATTTTGATGCCCTACTTGATAGGTTAGGTTAATTTGTTTAAATTGACATATTGCTATTTCGCTCCAATAATCCCCCATTTTCTTTTTTTTCAAACACCTATCTAAAACACTTACGGGTTTTAATATACCTAACGATACCTCTACTTTCAAAACCCACCCAGCCGTTTGGAAGATACGATGTAAGAAAATAAATTTACGTACAAGATACGCGCGAAAATCATAACCCGAATATTTGAGTTTGAATAAGAAATAAACAAAAAAATTTTTTACATTTATTCTAGCAATACATTTTTCCCCCTTTTTGTTTCTTTAAAAATTCAGATTCCAATAAGAAATTATTGTCTAGACATAGTTTCGAAAACACTCCATATTGGCATATGCACAACGTGCGAAGCCAAATACAATGAAGAAAAAGCATTTTTTCTTCATTGTTGTAGCTTTAGTAAGAAAGATTTTTGGCGGGAACGCGGGAAGAGCCGTGTCGCTCCGTTGTATTTTTTTCCAAAACGTTGTTTTTTTTTTTTTGTTTTGTCGAGTGTTTATGCATAAAAATGGTGGTGTTTTATTCATAAAGTGCCGAATTACAAGCGTGAGTGTGGGGAAATGATATAACGTGGTGAAACATGACTTTTCGTGTTGCTTCCAAAACTCCATCGAAGCTTTATAGTAAAGTCGCCACTACTTTACTAAAGCATGACTGGACTTGACTGACACGGACTGGACTTGATCAAGACTGGACTTTGACTATAACTTTATCTACGAGGACACTTATTTCAATTTTGAAACTTGAAAATATATAAATACTTGACACTGGCAAATGCTCAAAACGCGACGCCAAAACCAAAGAAAAAAAAATAAAAAAATTTGTTTCTGCCGTGATAACCAGCACTATCATCTAGCTAAACATTTTTTCGAAAGAACAGTACAAAAACAAACTTTTTCATACCATCTCGCCGTATTCTTGTCTCGCAGCTTTAGATAGAAATGTTCCAGAAAATAGTTTCTCAGTTACGATACCGTCTAGAACTACGCTAGTATTCAATTTATTTTCCAAAACTGCCGAAAACTAATTTCCATAAACCTTTAACACCCTTGTAACTACTCTTGTATCTTGTTTACATAGAAATTGGAAGAGAACTGGGTATTGTATTTACTGGCAGCGCGTAAAAAAACCTAGAGACCAAATTAAATATATGAGAACAAAGTAAGGTGATATACGATAACACAAGATGGTTTCTAGTTTGTTCCATTACTCAGCCGGGGCATCTAGTAATGCTACTTACTATGGCATAACTGGACTTAATTCCGACTTAGCTAACTTTTTTTTTTATTCATATTCGTCATCATTTTAGCCGTAGGACGTCCACTGCTGAACAAAGGTCTCCCCCATTGACTTTCTTATAGACCGAGTGGAAGCGGCTCGCATCCAGAGCGATCCTGCGGTCTTTATATGGTCGTCTGTCCATCTTGTAGGTGGACGTCCTACGCTGCGCTTGCCGGTCCGTGATCACCACTCCAAAACTTGATGAAAATCTGCCGCCAAGCATCCAACCGTATGTTCCGGCAGCCTCTCTTGAGAACCAGTTACATTCTAAGCTAGGTGTGCTTTACCATCTTTGACCACACAACATCAAGAGAGCTATCAACCATAAAAAAACGTTGCGTTGATTTGAATCGTAGAAATCCGAAGAACATTTTAGTGTTCGATAATCACACTAATATTATAAAAGCGAAAGTTTGAGAGTATTTTTGTCACTTCTTCACGTTGTAACGGCTGGACCAATTTTGATGAAATTTGGTATGGAGGTAGCTGATACCCTGGATTAACACATAGGCTTTGTATCCCGAAAAAAGTGTGGCGGGTAACACCGCAGGGCGCAGCTAGAGTAAATATAAACGTATCCACGTACACGCGTCCATATAAATCACTCGCTTTTTATGTTACAGTTTTTACACCATATATGCGTAGTTTATTTCAACTAATAAAATAACAAAAAGTTTAACTGTTTTACTCTTGTTTTTGTAAAAAAAAAAATAACGAGCATTCCACCCGCTGTCAAGTACTTAACGCATGTGAAACACAAGCCTTAAAAAAAGATTTAAATTTTTAATTATACATTAGTATAAAGAGCTTTAAATTGTGAAACGGTTAAAACAAACGATGAGGCTTAAACCAACTCAATTCGTTTGGCAGTTATAATGAATTCTAAATCCAAACGTAAAAGTTGAGAAACACAGCAGTGGCACCGATATTTTTATTTCCATGCCATTTTGAATTAACAACTGTCTTGGTAGGGATGTATTACTGAGTTACATAATACTTTTTGTTTAATTGTCGATAAGCTAGGTGTTTGACCACAGCTCACCGATATTAAGTGACGATGTGGCCGAAGATGATAAAGCACACCTAGCCTGGAATGGAATAGGCTACCTAATTCATTGAGAAAAAATGAACATCTTAAGCCACAAAAAGAAACGACTAGCAAAAACATGTAAATAAACTATACAGCATAACTGATAAGATACCTACTAGGACTTCATATTTAGCAAATTTTATATACGAAGAAAAAAATAGCATTAATAGTAAATATTAACTGACTAGGTAAACTTAACCGAAAGTTGTGTAATCAATCATGTAACGCATGGACACCGCTCGAACGCACGAGCTGGACGCTGTGAGGACGCTCGCGCTGAAGACGGACAGGCGGCACAAGCACGTACTTGTTGCGTTATCGACATCAGTGTCGGGAGTGTATCCAAGCTACATTTATTTATAGCGAATTTTGGCTAAAAATTAAGTACCTAATTTGATTACAGAACCGACGCCTCGCAGTTTCACCCGCGTAGTTCTCGTTTTCGTGGAAATACATGGATAAAAAGTAACCTATGACACCGGGGGATTATGTACCTTTCCAACGGTGAAAAAGTTTTTAAAATCGGTCCAGTAGTTTGTGAGTTTATTCGTTACAAACATACAAAAATCCAAAAATACAAATCTTTCCTCTTTATAACATTAGTGTAGATTATAACGAGAATAGAGTACCGAGTACTCTCTTTCTGTATAGTAGGAGTCTCACCAGTCATGCAGTATAACGTATAGAGCAACAAATATAAAATATAACAATTAAATCTGGTAGCAATTGAAATCTGGTACCTAAATTTAATTGCGTTTTCCCATTTCAATTGTTTTCGACAATAAAGCCAAAACGATCACTTACCGGTAACAGGTTCCAAGTCTGAACCATCTGAAGCTATCACAGTGATGTTATGCCCATCCACCGACAACTCTACCGGGCAATTCAGAAACTCCGCGTTGATCAGCCGAAAACGATACTTGGAACCCTGAAAATAAAGTTGATTTAAGCCTGGTCGTACAATAAGGACAATAGTAAAAAGTTTTCTGTTATTCTTCTTTATGGTTCATAATGCTCGGATGGAAACATTTTACTCGGACAAAAGAAATGTAAGGTTTTGTTCTCGATTTTGAACGTAATGTGCTCTAGGTCTGTAGAATTGCTGACAGTGATTTTGATTTACTGGCCCTTAAGCGGTTGGTTGCGTTAACCTTTAGGAGGAAATCTATTTTGCTTTTCTTAGATACTAGCAAGAAAAGTATTCGCATATGATATGAGGTTACACAGAGTATTACTATGCAGAGAAAAAAGGTTTGGAATTGGATAAGTTATGGGTGATAAGAAAAGAGGTTATATTTATAATTGTGAACAACTTTTACAAGGGAGAAATCCTTGCAATCGCGAAAAAAATGTGCCGTTTCATACATTTTATCAGTCAAATTTGATTTATTAATTTACTCTTAATTGTCGACACGAAACTGGACATAAAGAAGAAAAATAAAAAGTAATAGTTGTAATCATTGGCAAGCTTATCGCTAAAAGCAATTTCTTCCAGGCAACTTTAGGATTGAAAGAATTTGAGGACGAACAAGACAGGATATGTCAATAACAAGGAAATGTAGGGGAATACATTGCTTTAACAGATAGTCAAGGAGATAGCGTTGCGTTGTAGATATAAATACCAGTAACAAAATATAGCCAAAAACAAAAAAGACAGACAGACTCTATGGAGCAGACACCAGACAGCTCCTTGATCGAAGATTGTAAACATACCTAGAATAGAAACAGCAACTGTTACTGCTTCTAGAACGTTATTATTTTGGCAAAAATTGTTTTGTTTATGCAAGAACTTATTGTACAGGAACACTATACCTTTTGTTTTTTTATATGTAGTCGATATGCTAGATGCTTGACCACACCATGCCTGATGTTAAGTGTCGGTGACTTGTAGAAATATCATACAAATATTACCTTTACAACGTCGAATCTTTTTGTCTTCGTCAGAGCAGTTCTGTTACCATCTTTCACTTGGAACCTTCCGACTCCGTCGATCAGCAAGGCTGAAGGACTGGTGCCTCCAGAAGAGTGGTAGTGGTCAGTAAATACTCCCACAGCTAATTTATTGCTCCAGTCGGTAATTACCATTTTATGCTCCGATCTAATAGCAAAAGATTGAAATGATCACCTTCGAATAATTTACTTTTGTTTTAGTATAAAATTAAGAAAACAAACAAACCGCTACAACTTTAACAAAACTAAGTCCATGGCTGGTATGTCTTGCACACATTATTTTAAAACAAACGATATTTGTAGCGAAACCCCCTGTAATATCGCTAGCTGCTACACCCTGCTTGGTGACCAAATTATTGCGGTAGTACACACCTTTTTTTAACCAGGTTATACTAGATTGTAATTTCTAGCGACAGGATACCTGATACTGCGGTAGCACCCACCTTTTCTTAGCCAGGTTATACTAAATTGAACTAACTAAACCCCCTTTGGTGGCATCCGTGCCAGACGGAGGGCACCGGAAACTCCAAAGGAACCCATATGCCAACTTCGCCATCTAATATCTCAAAATGTAATTAACGCCAAATAGCACATTGATGCTCTGGATTTCTTCCCATAGTTCTGAATATTGTTTCGATAGTTTTGAACAGGCTTTCATTCGTCATATAATATGTATAAACATCCCACTAACATTATGAATGTGAAAGTATGGATGGATGTTTGTTACTCTTTCACGCAAAAACTACTGAACGGATTTGGATGAAATTTGGTATGGAGGTAGCTGAGACCCTGGATTAACACATGAGTTACTTTTACTACTATTTATCCCGAAAACATGTAGCGGGTAACATAGCGGGTAATAATAAATAACAAAAACTTTTCATTACTTTCGTTATAGTTATACTTACTTGTCAAAATCGTAAAGTTTTCCATGTAAGTCGTTAGTCTTCACTGGTCTGATGATGAGAGAACCCGCGACCCCATCACCTCGTTGCAGCCCGATGTGAGAGTGCCAGAAGTATGTGCCAGCTTGTATCGCCGTGAACTCGTATCTGTAATTCAAAATTATTTTTTTGGCATTATGCTGAGTTGAGGCCGGTTTGTGACATAAAATATATTTCAAACTTTTTGTTTTTTTGTTAATTTTTTATGTATATATACTATACTATATACCTCTAAGTTTTTTTCTATGTTTTATGTTTATTGTTTATTTTTTTGTATGTATGTATTGTAAATTATGTTGAAATGTGTTTTATGTCGCAAATAAAGTGTTGTCTATTGTCTATTTGGCATAAGTTTTGGACACATTAAAATGAACCCATTGGCTTTGAACTAGTGAAAACTGTTTTTCTGGAACCAATAGCTTGTCCCAATATCTTGATCAATTACAAAATGCCAAAGGCAGACTAAAAAACTAATCAATTACATGAAACCTGCATGCATTTATATAATTGTTTTGTTTTTATTGACATTTAATTATATTGACATAATTATTTTATATGTGACATATTATTTCATTGTCATTTTTATTGTATTGACATATGTTATGATTTTGATATTTTTAAATATGAATGGAAAAATTACCTGTAACTTTGGTGTTATTAATAAAAGATTTGTATTTGTACGTAAATATATATTTATGTCTGTGTGTGCTCGTGTAGTGTGTACGTGTGTATGTGCGCGTATGCGTGTAGTGTATGCGTATTTGTACTTGTGCATTCTACATTAAATTTTATGATGGATCTAAGTCAGTAAGCATATTATCAGTTTCCATAGTATAATTACGCGTAAACTTTAAAAATTACAGAATAAAAAAATATTTAAAGTATAGTAGGTAGTTTTGGCAGCCTAATTGGAAGACTGTCTGACTTCCGATCTGGAGGTCCTGGGTTCGAATCCCACGGCACGCACCTCTGTATTTTCTAGGTTATGTGCGTGTTGTCGATAACTTCAAACGGTGAAGGAAAACATCGCAAAGACACATAAAAAAATAAAAAAAATAATAATAATTAACATGTGTAAAGTCGGCCGACCCGCACTTGGCCAGCGTGGTGGAATATTGCCTTATCATTATAAAAAAACAGGATTGACTCGGACTTTTTAAAATTACAAAAATTTTCAACCCTACCAACCCTACCTACCAAAATAGGTATGTCTACTTAGCTACTCCCACGAAGGAAACTCAGAGATTTATCTTAGGTGCTGAATATGAATCTCCTTACTCAAGGTTAGGCCGCAGGGCCTAGAAAACTAATTTATGTCACGTAGTTTGTACAAAAAGATGAGAAAGATTCATTCCATTTTCAGTATATTTTCGTTAAGGTAGATTGTCTGTGCTTCCTACATTGTCTTAAGTTATGAAACCTGAAGGACAGACAAACGAGAAAAGTAATATATATCCATATATTTTTAGTATTGCACTTAGTTTACATATAGTTTAATATTTATAGTCTACTAGCGGACGTCTCGCGGTTTCACCCGCGTAGTTTTTTTTTATGTAATAAGTAATTAGACGAACGAGACGCTGTCCCGATGGCAAGAGATAACGCCTGTCCATGACCATTGCAGCGATACACAGAACTTTGAGTAGCAAAACAAAGTCCGGGGCATCGCTGTTATGGCGCTCATTACTTTGAGACTGAATGCTTAGTCTCAACATTACAGCTCAGTAATTTCGCTAGCTGCAGTACCCTTCACACCGGAACACAGTAATGTTTACAAACTACTGCTTGGCGGCAGAATATCTGGTACTGCGGTGGTACCTACCTAGACGACCTCCTGCTAAGGAGATCTACCACCAAGTGAAAAGTAGTTCCCGTTCCCGTGGGAATACAGGGATAAAAAGTATGTATACCTACGTCAACCGGGGATAGTGTAGATTCCCAACGGTGAAAGAATTTTTGAAATCGGTCCAGTAGTTTCGGAGCCTATTCAATACAAACAAACGAACAATCAAATCTTTCCTCTTTATAATAGTAAAGATAGATAGATGATTGCAGGATAGATAGTTCACTAGTCGGATAAAAATACTCACCTAAAACTGTTGCCCGGTTGTATTGGGCACTGGGTGACAAACGGCGTACCGTCCATGAATGGCTGATCCTTCTGGTACATGCCATGCCAATGAATAGTTGTCCCTGAAGCCATAAGATCGTTTGCCACGTCGACCACGATTCTGTCATTTTGGCACACCTGCAAATTAAAAAAAAAGATAGCATCATTGTTTAGTAATAGATGTATGTACACTATACACAGCGCCATCTGCCCGCAAAGCTAGTACTGTGGAAGTTAGATAACTCAGATTTCAGAAATCAATAAAATTTACCGTAAAAACGGCCAGAAACGTCATGGTCTTTTTTCTTCTATTTTTGGACAACGAACTGCAAAAAGATATTATAACATTATCACCTTTCAATTACATTAAAATTAAAAGTAACTTTTCAAATTAAAGCAAAGTTTGCTTCAACATAATAATATTTCACCAGAACAAACCACTATTTAGTGGTTTAAAACAATAAAAATAAAGTTAAAAAAACGGTGCACGTTTTCAAAACAAACTTTTTCAACAATGTGGTTGAAAAAAAAAACTAAAAGTGATGTAATTTTTATTTTATCTCTTCAACATAAAAGGGAACGGGCTTTTTATGTGTGCGTTGGTAAGCTATAAATTGTTGGATGGTGGCTGAAACGGCCAAAATGTTATTATTCGAGTACCGATGTTCAAATTGTGCAAAATGTTTTGTATATTTTACGAGAGTTTTCCTACTGTGTCACGTTTTACATAAATCATCAAGTGATCACGAGTTTTGTGCCGATTTAAAATGCTATAATATTAGGCTTTTATTATTAGATTAAAAAGCAATACATCGTTTTTCCGCTTTTTTTTTTTTTTTTAATGTAAAAGTAATGAGATGTTCGAGGCGCTCTCCTGATGTTAAGAGATAACGCCTGTCCATGACCATTGCAGCGATACAGAACTTTGAGTAACAAAACAACGTCCAGGGCATCGCTGCTTTGGCACTCACTACTTTGAGACTAGATGGTTAGTCTCAACAGCTCAGTAATTTCGCTAGCTGCAGTACCCTTCAAACCGGAACACAGTAATGTTTGCACACTACTGCTTGGCGGCAGAATATCTGGTACTGCGGTGGTACCTACCTAGACGACCTCCTGCTAAGGAAATCCACCACCAAGTAGCTTTTACCAAGCTTTTATTTATTAATAGCAGACACCTCGCGGTTTCACCCGCGTAGTTCCCGTTCCCGTAAAATATAGGATAAAAAGTAGCCTATGTCACCTGGGGATAGCGTAGATTCCCAACGGTGAAAGAATTTTTGAAATCGGTCTAGTCCGAAACTACTGTTTCGGAGCCTATTCATTACAAACAAACTAACAAGCAACCCTTTCCTCTTTTTAATAGTATAGACTAGCAGACGCCTCGCAGTTTCATCCGCGTAGTTCCCGTTCCCGTGGGAATACAAGGCTAAAAAGTAGCCTATGCCACCCGGGAATAGCGTAGCTTTCCAATGGTGAAAGATTTTTTAAATCGGTCCAGTAATTTCGGAGCCTATTCAATACAAACAAACAAATCTTTCCTCTTTACTTAGTGGACATTTTTTTAGTTAATTATTTACCTCAATAGCAGGTCCCGGCATCTTCCTATTGACAACCGTAATCGACCTGGTGAGTCCATCTGCGATCACACAATCCTTCCTTTCACAGTCAGTGGCATTGAAAGGACAATCGTAACACGCTTTAGACATGCTGTGGTACCACTCCACTTTGAAGTGGTAGTAGCAAATTCTGCTGCTCCCATCGCATCGTCGGTAGCAATGGTGGTCTTTCCCGTCTTTCAGGACCTCGTCAATGGAGGGTAGTTGCGGAACGCCTTGAGGGGGGGAAGAAATGGGAAGTGGCTGTATGGTTGGGATTTGCATGATACTTGCCCCGTACAATTGAAGGTCTGTAAAGAAAAAAGACATATTTATCATGCAGGTCTTTTAGATGCGGGTAGTTCAGCCACAGCAATTGAGATAATATGTCACACATAAAATAATTATAATGTAGAAACCGTCCATGCCATTATTGAGTCAGCCGCCCGCCTAACCGTACAGTGTATTTAGGTAAGCAAATACTTCTTGACCTTGTAAATTCCTTTGAAGTTAAATCTAATAGGAGATTCGCGAGGAAGGCAGCGGGTTTGTTTGCCATTGAGGTAGCTTAGGGGTATATGCAAATAATCCAGGGGTCCACAACAGTTTCAAAACATTCTTATAGCTACCATATTACGTATATATGTGTGTCTTTATTCTGTTAGGTACAATATAGGTATCTACAAATCTAGAGGAAATAGGTTTTGAAAGAAGGAAAATGTTTATTTTATTTTGTAACACAAAACACACAAAAATAACAACAAACAGAGACAAAATAGGGGCTCACCTAAGTATAAAGCTGGTCATACGAATTGGTATGACCAGCGCTGGTCTTCCGGTGAGCCCTTGTCGGTCAAATAAAACACAAACATAACAAATTACCAACAACAAATGTTTATAAAAGGTTTCTTCTAGGTAAGCGTGCTCCATCTCAGACCACACTACTGCTTAACATCAGGCAGAGTATGGTCAAACACAAACCTATTTTGAAAAAAAAAATGTATGTTTGTTCATAAATTCCCTCGTAATCCTTAAATTACTAATTGTATGTAAATCAAAAATTAAGGTGTTTATTAGATTTAGCTTAGCCGTATAAGTGCCCTCAAGTTGAAAATCTGTCGCCAAACAGCTACCGCCGATAACTTCACTTGAGAGCAAATTCCATTCCAGGCTAGATGTGTTTACCATAGTCAGGTGAGCTGTGATCAAACAACTAGTCTGGAAACCATAAAATACAAGTCTAGGAAAAACACAGGCCAGTGAGAACTCCAATGAAACAGCGAGGAAAACGAAAATATCAACTATGTAAACAGTTTTTAGTTTGTTGTTGATTTTTAAAAACCGCTCGATCGTTTTTCAAAATTTATATAGGACCACCTCTAAAGTATGATCTTCCAAGGAAAAAAAAATCATCAAAATTGATTGATGTAATTGGCGGAATGATCGCGTAACATACATACAAAAAAACATACAGACAAATTGAGAACTTCTTCCTTTTTTGAGTCAGTTAAAAAATAACAACACACACACGCATAAACTGAAAATAATGAACAAAAAAGTAAAGGATTTTTCTATTATTTTACCAAGCAAAAAAGTTTAATATACAGTCAAATTGAGGACCTCCTCCTTTTTGACTCCGTTAAAAAAAGAAATTTAACTCACTGTTAACGATGAAGAACAGTATCACTGCTTTATGGAGAGAAGACATCTCGATCCTGCAATAGAGAAAATTTAAATTAAAATGATTGATGTTAATAATAAATTAAAATTTTATTTACTTTGATTATGTACCTTAATTTAAATGAAGTTTTCAATACGGCAGGATTACAAAAAAGAACAAAAATTGTCTATGAGATAGACATACAAGATACGCGCGAGAAACATAACCCTTCCTTCGAAGTTTTGGCGGGAACGCGGAAAGAGTCGTGTCGCCCCATTGTATTTTTTTCCAAAACTGGTGTTTTGTCAAGTATTTATGCATAAAAAAGGTGGTGTTTTATTCATAAAGTGCCGAATCACAAGCGCGAGTGTGGGAAAATGATATGATGTGGTGAAACATGACTTTTCGTGTTGCTTCCAAAATTCCATCGAATCTTTTAGTAAAGTCGCCATTACATGACTAAACTTGACTGATACGGACTGGACTTTACCAAGACTGGACTTTGAATATAACTATAGCTACGAGGCAACTTATTTAACATATAAAACATTTGACACTGGCAAATGCTAAAAACGCGACGCCAAAATTAAAGAAAAAAATCCTTCGCAGTCGAATGACAACGCAAACAAAAATTACCTGTTTTTTCTTGTATTTGCAGAATTGTACTAGATTCTCAATGAATGTAGTTAGTGATTAATTGAAGGAGAAGTCATCATGCTGATTTTATATGAGCAATATAATCGGAAAATATTATTTTATTGATAAGATTTCATTAGTTTGTCCACAAAGAAACTTAACCTGCCGTACTAACGACATACATAAGGAAAATAAACTTGTACGTATCTAATGTAGAGATGCTTTGCTTCTTTCTGTGGTTTTTACTTGGTGGTTTGATTTCCTAAACAGGAAGTCATCTTGGAAGGCACCGCCGCAGTTACGCCAGATATTCTGCCACCAAGCAGTACTGTGTAAACACACACACACACGCTTCGGTTTTCCACAAACATTTTTAGTTTTAAACTACAACTACAACCAGTTCAATTACATCAAAAAAGTAATTTAAAGGAAAAAGAAATTGAAATTATACCGTTTTGTGGAATAGATAGACGAGCGTAATAAGAATAAATGTATTTAAAAAATTTAACAAATACAATTGTATAAATTAAACAGCGCCATAGAATTAATGGTAGAATGAAGAATAATTTAAATTATTTATCGATAACGTTAAAAACACGGTACATCTCTATTCTATCTCGTTCTCATTGCCAACCGATTCTAGTAAATATGATTATTTTATGACATAGATTAATAATTATAATTAGCAAATATGTTAACAATACTTGAACAAAGTGATAATAAGAACCATAAACTACGTCATTGCTTGCCTATTTATTGTAATAATGTGACATTATTACAATAAATAGGCTGACTGACTAGGTGTATGACCACAGCTCACCTGATGTTAAGTGACGGCATGGTCAAAGATTATAAGCGTATCTAACTGCTGAAACACACCGCTAGTCGTAAAATTAATTTTAAGCAAATTTAAGTTTATGCCTTTTAAGGTTGGTCAGATTAGGTGTTTCACCACAGCTCTCTTGATTTTAAGTGGCGGTGTGGTCGAAGACAGTAAACACACCTAGCCTGAAATGGAACTGGTTCTTAACTGAAGCTACCGGAACACAAATTTAGCTGTGCTTGGCGGAAGATTCTTGATTTGTAGGTGGTAACTAGCCAGCCGAATTCTATGAAATACCCTACAACCATGCTATTGATTCCTCACTGTGTTTTACTTCACCGGCAGCTCATGCTCTTCATTGAGATTTGAACCCACGTCTTTTGGTGTGTGATTAAGCGCATTAATCACTAAGATATCATCGCTACAAAAAGTTATTCATATTGGTAAGAAGAATAACTTATTTCGACTTAGTATACTCCAAGCTTATACACCTGTACGTATAAGTACTTACTAGTTAACGTAAAAGTACTTACTTGTTATTTTGAACGATTTCTTCTATACTCTAACTAAATAGAGTATAACACAGGTTATCAGTCTATTCACTTGCTACAAATTCTTTACCAAATAATAAAATAATAATGTTTTAATTTTCATCTTAATCCAACATTATTCAAGGTGCTGTTTCACTGAACTTGTGCAAATGGTCTCTTGGCTTTAAAAACATAGTTACATATACATGTTTCACGATACAAGGAAAGGGATTTTTTACATTTTGGATTTTACGCGCACAAGTTCATGGGAAAGTCATAATAATAATGTAATTCGTGTAATAAATAAGTTATGTCAAAATACCGTCACGTTGTAATGATGATTATTTGCCTAAGAACTGTTCGTTGAAAACAGGGAGTTGGAGTCCAAAGCAGCCTGCTTCGTAAGGACCTAATGTAAAAATACCAGTTTAGCTACAAGGCCTAATTTTGATATATGCTGCATACCAAATTGACTAACATAATTATAAAGACTTTCATGTAAAGTTATTTTGCGCCCACAACTTTGTTTACTTTGAGTTGAGAATTGGGTTTTTATGGAACATGAACAAAACAAACAGATGTTTGTTTTGTTTCGTTCAAAAACAAATGTTTGTTTTGTTTTCTGTATTTTCTTTTTGTTTTGTTTTTGTGTTCTGTATTTATTATAAGTATGTGTTTACAAAAAAAAAGATTTTTTTTTAAAGAATTCTATCTGTTGTCTGACTTCCACTGTACAAGATTTGCTTAGTTTGGGGTTAGATGGCGCTGTGTGTAATGTCCCACAATATTTATTTTATTTATATGTAAGTAACATCTATGCTCGAAGTTTCCCTACGAGATCGAATCAGAAATAAGGAAATCCGTAGACGAACTAAAATAACCGACATAGCCCAGAGAATCAGCAAGTCGAAGTGGCAGTGGGCAGGGCACATAGCACGCAGAATTGACGGCCGATGGGGCTGCAAAGTTCTGGAGTGGAGACCACGGACCGGCAAGCGCAGCGTAGGGCGTCCGTCGTCCACCCACAAGGTGGACTCAAATTTTAAAGTCTGTATTTACATAATTATACTCAAAGTTCTGTGTATCGCTGCAATGGTCATGGATAGGCGTTATCTCTTAACGTCTCGTTCGTCTCATTAAAAAAGAAACTTGATTGGGGTAGCCAAAAAAACATATTTTTTTTTTACATCAAGTTCACCTTTATTAGTTACGCGGTGACGTAATTTATTAATTCCTGTAATTATATTATCCTTGTTGACTTTCCTGCCAACAATTAATTCATTAAAATACCTGAAATATTTTCCTTAAATTTTAACATGTTGTTAATAGACGACCAAAAAGGGGTGACTCACAGTATCCTGCGATAATGTACGGCTTTACATTTTAGAGGTAAAATGGAAATACCAACAAACACAAACATTAACACAAATCGTGCTTATTGGTAGGTCGCGTCATGTAAAAAGAACGCTGGCGGTCAAACGTGTTTTTAATTCTATGTAATGATAAGTCTATCTAATATATTTTTCCATGTACCTACCAATAACCAATATACGAAGCCGCGAGCGAAAGGCTGGTTCAAAAGTAAAACAATAGGCTAGTACTTTGGTGCGCGAGTGTACACAGTCATGCGCAAACACTTTTCTCCAACGTTTTTTTTAGATGACGAAATGCGATTCCCACTCAAGACAAACATTTTGTATTTAACAATAAACACAAAATCAGTTTAATGAAATAGGATAAAAAAATTAATAAATTTTACGTCTCTGATTTACATTATGTCTCTTTACTTCAGGTGTCAGCGAAAAGCCGAAGATCGGGTTGAGTGGCGTGTCTTTGGAGAGGCCTATGTCCAGCAGTGGACTACAAAAGGCTGGTGATGATGATGATGATGACTTCAGGTGTTTATTTTAAAAAATAAGGAAAAGCATGAAAATAAAAAATATAGTTTTGTTTATTACAATAGTTATTTATTGTTAATTGCATTTCATTTAAAGATAAAGATAATTAATTTATAGAAATCTATAGAACAGGAGAAATTTTATACAGCATGTGCATAAAAGATGTTCCAGTACTCTTTTTAATGCGGCTGAAACATCTAAATTTTTGTTTTTTTATTATTTTTGTTTTTGTGATCTTAGTGTGACTAAAGAGAGTAAATTCATTATTCAGAATAATGAAAAGAATACCGAAGAAAAGAAAACCTCAAAATACAGTGTAAAACATAATAAATACTATGTAATGTTACATCGGTATGCCCTGGATTCCAGACTAGGGTGACCTGTGTCGCGGACTTCAAACTCTCCCTTCTAACAAACATTTATATTTATTGTGACACAAACAGTAACAAAAAAGTTGTGACAAACAGACTGCTTTTCGCTATCATGCTTAACTCCATCTCATCCACTGGAGCTACTATGCCAGCGGCCCAGAGCCTCGCTCCGGTACTTCAAGGAGCTGGGTTGGCTCGGGTAGACGCTGGCAAGGGGAAATGCACAATACACGTCAAGTCACACAAGCGGGACGTCAGTGCAGGACTTATCGCTCCCATTCCGAATAAGAATAAGAAAACTGACGAGTGTACAAAAAATCAACATAATATAATTATATTATGTTGATTTTTTGTACACTCGCCAGTTTTCTTCTTAATATATATTTACATATATTTCACCGTTGATGGAGGCGTCATCTTTTGTCATATGCACGAATATTGCTGGAAAACCCGAATTTTGTCTTGAAGTCCCATTGCAAGATGCATAGTACAATTGACCATCAGTGCTCGAAGTGTAGGTATAGGAAGACTTCAGGTGGGCCTTTATGATTAGACTTATCGCTTCAAGGTCTTGCAATCGATTATTATTATAATAAAACTGATATGAATTTACTAAGTACTAATAATAATATTGATAATTCAGAATATGTTTGAGCACTTGAAGGCGGAATGGGTTGTCTATAGTGACTCTCATAGATGGAGTCCCAGAAACGAACGCGTTCTCCTATTATCGTAGACTGTTCTACACGCGAAGTTTCATTTAGCGATATAAATGGCGACAGATATCCAGTAACTGGTGGCCACGGTGGCAGACTTGAGTCTTCTGACGTTGGCACCCTGTAAAATAAAACAAGAAAGATAAGTCAATACATCCTAGTTAAACTTTTGTATGTAAATAGAAAATTAAATGTCTTATAATCAAATCGCCAAAACAAATTGCACATGTGCAAAGCCAAAGTGTAACGCTTGTAACATACGAATACAAAATACATTCCCATAAACGTCTATTATTTAAGTTACCCAATTAAATTACATAAATACTATTTAAAAATAAATCACGTTAATATTCATGCGACACATAAGGTAATAAACACAACACAAATTTCATATCGAATGCCAACGTCAAGTACCAACTTTCGCGTCAGCGTTGGTACTTGTAAAATTACACTTGGTACAACGCAACGCCGTATTTCGGCACGATATGTTATTTTAATAGAGCGTAATTTACTACACGGTATTATCTCCTTAGCTACCCCCGCGGTTTCAGATATTCTGCCGCTAAATAGTAGTGCGTAACCATTACTGTGTTCCGCTTCGAAGGGTACTGTAGCTACCGAAATTACAGAGTTAATGAAACTTACCACCGAATGTATCAAAGTAATGAGTGTTATTTTGTTTTGCTACTCAAAGTTGTAAGTACTGCTGTAAGGTTCATGAGCAAGCGTTCTCTTTTATCATCAGGAGAGCGTTTCGTCTCATTACTTTTACAAAAAATAAAACCAAAATTCTAAAACTTCGTTTTATTTTACGGCAATAACTTCGTTTGTCTTATTACCAAGAACAGCCCGTCATCATTATCAATGCAAACAACAAGATTACTATTATCTACTGGATTATAATTTTTATTTTTATTTAACTCATCACTTCCTACCATTAAAAAAATGTTACATTAACTTACCCAGTTGTAATAAAATCTATCCACATTTTTCTCATAGTTTCTTTCATTGCCTTGTATTCGTCAGTAGCATCAGCTTCGTTTTCATTCATAACAGCAAGAAATTGATAGCAGTGATCACTTCCTCGAACGTTTGTGTGTGGTATTATTGGATTATGATCATGCACAAATGAATACTCATACAAATAAATGGTGTCGCCTAGTGATTCCCTTCGCATATTCGCAGCTCTAAGCATAGGATAGGCAAATAGAACGTCAGTATAATAATCTATGTATGAAAGTATGGTGTTTTCGGTAACACCTTGGTTTCCGAAGTAAAATTCTTTGATTCTTGCAGCCACTTCTTCCTTCTGAGCTTCGCTTTCAAATTCCAACTCATCAGGCACAAAATTTGAAAAATTCTCGTTCATTTTATCCTTTAAGTTATCAAATTCGTCTATAATTATTAATCCTTCCATTTCTGAAAAGCCATAGACCAAAGGCACTTTTAAATAGTTACCGCTTTTTATAATATTTACCGGAGTATCGGCAAGAAATATTTCGTCCCCAGTATCACGTTCTACGCAAGGCACAAATACTAAGGAGGTCGCCTCTCCAAAAGTAAAGTCAATTTCCGACAAAAGCAACTCGTTTGAAGCTGTCTTGTAGAATTCTTCTAAAGCATCGAAATTATCGACATCAGTGAAATTGAGTTTCCTAGCATATGTTTTTGCATTTGCGACTGGGTCATATTGAGCTCCAGCTACGCCTAAAATTGATGCGCTTTCAGTGATTGCTCTTCTGAACAGACCGGTTGCCATTGGAGATATGGTGAGATAATCAACGGATGCTCCACCGGCACTGCATCCTGAAATGGTTACGTCATCGGGGTTTCCTCCAAAACTAGCTATATTTCTATTGACCCACCGCAGCAACGCCACTTGATCTTTCATTCCGGCATTTCCGGGAACATCTTGTGTTCCGAGGCAGAGGAAACCATGGACTCCAAGACGATAGTTGAAGGTCACGACGATAGTTTTTTGAGTGGCAGCTAAGTTGGTTAACGGGAAAAAGTATGCAGCTGCCAAAGTGAATCCTCCTCCATGAATATTTATCAGAACAGGAAGATTAGTCTCGTTAGTATTTGGTACAATGACATTGGCAACTAGACAGTCATCTTGTGTGGGAATAGGTAGAGCTTGCGGACACGCAATCATTCTAAATACTGCATCAAATGTGTCTGTCCATACCGGAGCTGGTAGGGGAGCCTGGCAATCATAAAAATGTAGCGTTACTGATACTGAACTGATACTTATTAAGGGCGAGCTAAGTACATTGGACAACTTGGATATCAGTAAACTTTTTAACTACCTTAAAAAGGGAGGAAGGTTTTTAATTATTTTATATTTTGAACGACTGTGTTTATCCTGAATTTTCTAAAGCCTCAGAACTAATTTTTGTGTAAAGGTCGACGTACCCTTTCCATATAATAGTTAATATTTTATTTATTATTTCAAAATTGCGCTGACAGTAAAAATTGTTAATAATGTTCAGTAACTCAGCCGATATTAAGCCTATATCTTAAAATGAATAATGATCTCAGTACGCCCCAAGTTTATAACCCTAAATTTGATATACTGAAGTCACCTCGGCAAATCTATAAAACATTAAAAGAAATGCTACAATCATTGTAAAGGTACATAATTATGAAGTAAATTTAAAATTTTCCCAATACCTTATATCTGTCGGTTCCTGTAGGGGCTGTAGCGTATGGAATATCCAAGAATTTGTAGAAATCTTCTCCTTCTTCCTTGTATCCTCTTACTAACCCTTGATCTATTTGCACTACTCTAGACTCAGTTTGGGCTACCACCGCTTGGACCAAAACAGCAATAAATAAGACGATAAGTAACATTTTAAATGTATCAATGGTATTTTGATTTAAAATAAAGATCGAAATATATTTACAATGTTTTGTTTTGCATAAAATTTGAATGCGATTTAAAAACGCCATCTGTTTATATTTATACACTAATACGTGGGTAGTCACCGTTTATCTGAAATAATCACTTAAGATTGTTTTTATCAACGTGACAAGTTAAATTTATATAATACCAGCTGCTGCCCGTGGTTTCGCTATCGTTGTCAAACGGTTTGCGATTCAAAGAAATTTTAATAAAAAATCTTGTGATGTATAAAATTTTGAAACTGTCAGCTTCAGTAACAAAACCAGCAAATAGTGGAATTTATGCTAACTTGCTCATTATGGGTACCGACATAATAGTACGTCGGGGTTCAACAGCAAATAGTGGAATTAATTTTCAACTCGATACCCTTTGAGATAACTCCTTTTTCCATGGACCTATTTTGGTAAAACAAAGGCTAATTTTTATGTTTTTTTTTTGTGTTACTTTTATGTAAAAGTAATTAGACAAATGAGACGCTTTCCCGGTTGTAAGGAATAACCCATGCCCTAAGTGAAGCTGCCAGAATACACCGTTAGGTGCTTGGCAGCAGATTTTCTACTTGACGCTGTGTGGTAGCTAGCTAGCTGAGTACTAGAAAGTACCTTACCACCATGTTATGGTTTCCTCACGATAATTTCCTTCTTCGGCAGCTCAAGCTAAAGCTTAAAAAATAACGATAATAAGTAATCTTTATCTAAAATTTTAGTGTATTGTATTTTATAGTTTGGTATGATGACAAGAAACCCTCTGTAACTCCGTACGTTCATACACAATATTGATGTTGTCTGTTTGACGTTTTTTCAATTTATACATCGTTATCAATTTTATTATGAATCAAAGCGTTCGAGTAATAATATTATTTTCTAAAACTAGCTCTGTTATCGTCGGGTGTTCAAATTCCAATCGCTGCCAATTGAGTCACAGTTTTCTATCTCGCGGGATTATTTCTGGATTGAATTCAATCCAGCGGGAACCCGAGGTAATAAGTTATAGAATTTAAAAGGAATTGAAAAAAAAACAACTTACATACTTAAAAATTGTTTTTTTGTTATATTTTTTACTGTCCTATTAACTCATCTATTTTGGTAGAATTTCTGTGGTGGTGGGGTATTCAAGGCAAGGACTTGAACTGATATCAGTGTGCGAATATGGAAAGAATCCCAAAAATTTAAACGATCCCGGAGCTAAGATAGAGAAGAAGGGTTAAAGAGAATGAAGCGGTTTGTGTGATTGTTTCACACGACAAAGGAAGTAGGTTCAAACCCCAATAATGAGCCTGAGTTGCTAGTTAAGAAATACATCGCGAGAAACCTGTAGCAGAGATGGTGGTAGAGATATTTTCTAGTACCTACTTGATTGGTTAGCTACCACCCTCAAGTTAAAAATCTGCCGCCAAGCACCTAACGATCTGTTCTGGAAGCTTGATTTGAGAGTCAGTTCCATTCCTGGCTAGGTGTGTTTTACCATCTTCGACTACACCGTCACTTAACATCAGGTGAGCTGCAGTCAAACAACTGGCTTGTTAACCATAAAAACAAGTATCGGATGCATAGAAGTGTTTGTAAAAGATTTAGTTAGTAGACATCGGCGTAGTTCAGGATTGGGAGTAGGAAATAGTTTGCAAGCGCAATTAATAAGTAATTCTCGCAAATTATTATGCTACTTGTCATAAAGATTGTTAAAATCAATGAGTTTTTTTTTCTATATTTAATAATTGAATTGGAACAATTATTGATTCAATTTCGCGATTTCATGCGTGTTCATTTATCAATCCTTATTGTTTACCTACATAATATATGTACATTATCGAGATAGCCAAAAAATCATTGACTCATTGCGATACTATACGGCTCTAGATAATAGAAGAAAGGTAAAAACGGAAATGCCAAGATAAAAATAAATACTAATTAAAATAAATTCGAAAACAACATTGCGTGTCATTCTGTTTCTTTTTCACAAAACAAAATTCGTATCTTAATGAAATTTGATACAACGATAACACAGAAAAAGACATGGATCCTCATATTCATCTTCGCCACATGAAAGGAACTGTTAATAATACAAAATTTACAATTACGAAAAACCGACTCCATGACCCTTAGGCCAACTAAATGCACTGCTCCAATGAAACAGCGAGGTTTCAGAGTAAACGAAAATATTATCGATGAGTACAATATTTAGATTTTTTAGAAACAACTCAATTGATTTAGATAAAAATTATACGGGACCTCCACTGAAATATGATCTACCTATGAAAAAAATAATTTTCAAAATCGATTCATAATTGGCAGAATGATCGTAATATACATACAAAAAAGAACATACAGTCAAATTGAAAACCTCTTCCTTTTTTGAGTCAGTTAAAAAATAACAACACACACGCGTAAACTAAAAGAAATAAATAAAAAAGAACAGGATTTTATTAATAAACAGTAGACGGTTTCAATTAGATATGTATAAGCTTGTAATATATGTTCATAATATGTATCATAATAATACTGATATAAATTTACTAAGTACTAGTAATAATATTGACAACTCAGAATACTTTGGAGCACTTGAAGGTGGAATGGGTTGTCTGTAGTGATTTTCATAGATGGAGTCCCAAAAATGGATGCGTTCTCCTAGCATTGTAGAGTGTTCTACACGTGAAGTTTCATTCAGCGATATAAATGGTGACAGATATCCAGTGACTGGTGGCCAGGGTGGCAAACTTGAGTTTTCTGACGTTGGCACCCTGTAAAATTAGACAAGAAAGATCATTGTAAATGTTTTCAAATTCGGTTCAACCCTTCAAATTGCAACAATTAAACATCTAAACCAGTATTTTCCAAACTATGGGTGACATATTCGTGACTCCTCCAGGGGTCTCGCCCTAGAGGAGTCACGAAGCCTTACTTGGGGGGTCGCCGGCAATAGAAAAAATTGCTAGTATGCAAGTGGCGAATGGCACTAATAACTTTAGAGCTTCCTTTGCCAGGTTTAGATACTCTCGTTTTCTTTTCATGCAAAACAAGTCAACACGTTAGCAGCTAAACCATAAGATTTTCTATCATATTTGTGATAAGATCAGCCAGGTCTATTGACTTATCCAAGAAAGGGTTTAATACGTTCTATTTTGGTGCCTACATTGTAATAATGAATATAGGTACCAAAATAGAGAAAATCTTAAACGTAGTTTTTTAAATTACTTTTTTCTGTCTATGGCCCAAGGGGGTCGTGATAAAATTTTTCAACCAATAGATGGGGCATATAATTTATAACTACTGGATTGGTATCTTCATTAGTCTCATAACTTCTATCCAAAAAAAATTTAAGGCTTCTTCAACTTACCCTGTTGTAACAAAATCTATCCACATTTTCCTCATAGTTTCTTTCATTGTTTTATACTCATCCGTGGCGTTGGTTACGTCTTCATCCGTGACAGCAAAAAATTGAAAGCAGTGATCGCTACCTCGAATGTTTGTATGTGGTATTATTGGAGTATGATCATCCACAAATGAATACTCATACAAATAAATACTGTCTCCTAGTGATTCCCTTCGCATATTGGCAGCTCTTAGCATAGGATATGCAAATAAGACGTCAGTGTAATAGTCTACGTAAGAAAGTATGTTGTTTTCGGTAACTCCTTGAGATCCGAAGTAAAATTCTTTAATTCTTGCAGCTACTTCTTCTTTCTGAGCTTCGCTCTCAAATTCCAGCTCATCGGGAACAAAATTTGAAAAATTCTCATTCATTTTATCTTTCATAGTGTCAAACTCGTCTATTACTATCAATCCTTCCATTTCTGAAAAGCCATAGACCAAGGGCACTTTTAAATAGTTACCGCTTTTTATGATATTCACCGGAGTATCGGCAAGAAATCTTTCCTCTCCTACGTCACGTTCCACGCAAGGCGCAAATAGTAAAGAAGTAAAATCGCCCAAAGTATAACCAATTTCTGACAAAAGTAACTCGTTTGTAGCTGTCTTGTAGAATTCTTCTAAAGCATCGAAATCATCCACATCAGTGAAATTGAGTTTCCTAGCATATGTTTTTGCATTTGCGACTGGGTCATGCTGAGCTCCAGTCACGCCAAGAATTGCTCCACTTTCAGTGATTGCTTTTGTGAATAAACCAGCTGCCATTGGAGATAAGGTGAGATAATCAACAGAGCCTCCTCCGGCACTGCAACCCGAAATGGTAACGTCGTTGGGGTTTCCTCCAAAACTAGCTATATTTCTATTGACCCACCGCAACAACGCTACTTGATCTTTCATCGCCGCATTTCCGGGAACATCCTTTGTTCCGAGGCAGAGGAAACCGTGGACTCCAAGACGATAGTTGAAGGTCACAACGATAGTTTTTTGAGTGGCAGCTAAGTTGGTTAACGGAAAAAAGTATCCAGTTGCCATAGTAAATCCTCCTCCATGAACATTTATCAGAACAGGAAGATTAGTCTCGTTGGTGTTTGGTACGAAGACATTAGTAACAAGACAGTCTTCTTGTGTGGGAATAGGTAGATCTTGCGGGCATGCAATCGCTCTAAATACTGCATCAAATGTGTCTGTCCAGACAGGGGCCGGTAGGGGAGCCTGATAATTGTAAAATACAGGGTTACTGATAATTAACTGACAATCTTTTCAGGGCAAGTTAAGTTGTTACGTAGGTATTTATAATATGCTCAACATTGCAAATATTTTTTTAAGTGTTCAAGGTATATATTTAGTTTATTTCCGCTTAATATATTATAATTCATTTATTGCATAAATTATAGATTCGTATATACATAAATAGATGGAAAGTAAATAATACCTCCATTTTTAACCTTACGGCATGTAAAATAATTAAAACTACCTACTACTAACAATAAGTAATTATACTTTGAAACTATAAATAACTATTGAAAACATTTACGTAATAAAATTAGAATTGAAGAAATTATTTATTTTTTAAATAGAGTTTTTTTATTCTACAACATTTGGAAATCGCGAAAAAAATCTACTGGTATTATTGTACATTTAGTCAAAGATCAGTAAACTTTTTGACTGATTCTAAAATTTACAGTTTATATAATATAGTTTTCAATCCGAGCGGATTCATATTTTTTTGTTTGCAGCTTTGTTTTATGTAATTGGTCAAAAATAGCCTAACAAATGTTTTCTGGTATTCAGGGTTATACGTTTCAGGTGTGTTAATCTGAAAATGGGTCGCTGTACACATTATTGTAAATATTTTTAACACAAATTGGTCAATCTGAAACTCCAAAAAAACAGACTGTCCATACCAACTTTTATTTAATATTTTATAGTTGTACTGACAGTATAAAATTGTTCATAATGAAGAAACCGTAACGAAGTTAATGTCACACAATCCATTTAACCTTACATTTGATGTACTAAACTCATTCCAGTAGGCATGTAAAACAATAAAGCAAACATTTCTAATACCTTATATTTGTCGGTCCCTGTCGGGGTTGTAGCGTATGGAATATCAAAGAACTTGTAGAAATCACCTTCTTCATCCTTGTATCCCCTTACTAACCCTTGATCTATTTGCACTACTCTAGACTCAGTTTGTGCTACCACGGCTTGGACCCAGACAGAAACAAATAAAAATATAAAGAACATTTTAATAACAATAGATTGAATCGATGGTACACTGTTTTTAAACTTTTTTTTTATAATAAAAACAAGTTTATGCTTGAAATTTGACTGCAATAGAAGAACGCGTTTCCGTTTATATACGCCAGCTAAATTGGACTTTACCAGTCACCTTTTATCTCAAATAATCACTCGAGATTGTTTATATCTCGTACATGCGTAATCACTAGTGACAAATTGATACTAAATAAAACACTGGCTGCTGCCCGCAGTTGTTGGTGTTCTCAACAAAATATTTGTATTTGATTTTCGTTTCAAAGAATACAAACTAAACACAGACAATACAGACTGTTCAACTTCAGTCACGTACCAGAGAAAGCTAAGCGTGGTTCAGTATGGATGTCCTATGTTTTGGGGTTCAACTTATAGTGTGAATTCATTTCCTTTTTTTATTCTATTTTTGTAATAGCTCAATTTTTCAACAAAGACAAGATAATTGATTTGTTCAGACGTTTTGTGTGTTCAAGGTATATAAAATATTTAGTGTGTATTTCTCTCAAAGCCGTGGTAAGAGATAACGTATGTCCATGACCATTGCAGCGATACACATAACTTTGAGTAACAAAGCAAAGTCCGGGACATCGCAGCTTTGGCGTTTATTACTTTGAGACTTTTGATGGTCAATCGCAACAGCCCAGTAATTTCGCTAGCTGCAGTACCTTTCAAACCGGAACACAGTAATGTTTACACACTACTGCTTGGCGGCAGAATATCTGGTACAGCGGAGGTACCTACCTAGACGACTGCCTGCTAAGGAAATCTACCACCCATATATTGTAATAGTTACAACAGTGACGAGGATGTAAATTAAATATTTATCTTACTTGACAATAATTTTTATAGCTATCCGAAATATGAAACTAAAATTCGACATAAACTTTAAATTTAAATAAACAAGTCTTTATCATCTTCTCGCTGCAGTAAGCACTTGTTGACACGTGTCTCGCTTCTAACTAAGGCATCCTCAGCACGTGTTGACTCTCAAAAAGTCAACAGAACAGTCTTAGAGGAAAGTCAACACTGTTGTAACCAAAACGACTTATAAGCGGAAATACACTAAATATGTATAATTTTATAATACATACCTTGAACACACAAAGACGAAATGTATTTCAAGACTTCTCAATATACATTGTCCAAACCCAAATGTAAATTATTGTTTAGATTATGCGCTATTAAACACGCAATTCTATAACGGTGATAGCTCAGTGGGTAGCGCAGTCGGTTCAAACGCCGAAGAGCGTGGACTCAAACCCCAATAATGAGCTTGAGCTTAACTAGGATCATCAATAGAACTAGGATCTTCTCTAGAACTAGGATCTTTATTAGATTGCATGAAGTAGCTTCCTCATCTAAATCACCGCAACAGACAGACTGCTTTTCGCTATCATGCTTAACTCCATCTCATCCACTGGAGCTGCCAGCGGCCCAGAGCCTCGCTCCGATATTTCAAGGAGCTAGGTTGGCTCGGGTAGACGCTGGCAGGGGGAAATGCACAATACACTTCAAGCGGGACGTCAGTGCAGGACTCGTCGACCCCATTTTTATTATCCGAATAACAATAAGAATGAGCTTGAGCTGCCGGTGAAGGAAAACATCGTGAGGAAACCATAGCATGGTGGTAGGTTCTAATATTCGACTAGCTAGCTAGCACCCTCAAGTTGAAAATCTGCCGCCAAGCACCTAACAGTGTGTACCGGCAGCCTCACTTGAGAGCCAGTACAATACCAAGCTAGATGTGCTTTACAATCTTCGACTACGCTGTCATATGATATCAGGTGAGCTGTGGTCAAACACCTAGTTTGTCACAAAAACAAAACATAAAAAAACAGACAAAATTGTGCCGCTATCACCCACAGTTCATAAGCGGTATAACGACCATTTATTTATTTATTTTATTTGGAAAACATAGTGATTACCATCTTAATTACTAATAAATATTACTATCTTAACACCATCAATCATTTTTCGCATATTGAACCTAAGCTTGTTTGCTAATAGAGATGAGAAAAGTATATCGGCGTAGTATTAGTAGTATTGTTGACACGTTGACACTCTAAATTGAAATAATGAGACGTACTATACGGTCTCCTGATGGTAAGAAATAACGTCTGTCTATGACCAATGACCATTGTAGCGACACGCTGAATTTTGAGTAGCTAAACAAAGTTCAGAGCGTCGCTGCTTTAGTGCTCATTACTTTTAGTTTTGTCGCAGACTCTAGCTATAGTTGCGGTCACATCCGGTGGCCTTCATCATGGAAGCAATGCGAAGAAAAACGACGCCGCACGCGCGTTTTCACGGTTTTGTCAGGACAAACATTAGTGACGATAAATATCTGTTCTGTGTGTTCTTTATGTATTATAACTACCTATGTATTCACAAAAAAAAGTATAAAATTGTATTTTTAGTTAATCTATGTATTAGTGCTTTCATTATTCCTATGTGAATTATGTCCTCGTTATTAACACACTCCGTCGTTTTTTTCCTCTGATCCTCTCCGTCCTAAGGTTGCTTGGAAGAGATCGCTTTTAGCAATAAGGTCGCCAGTTGTTACAGTTACTTAATGTTGCTTCTAATTTTATTTTTTATAGTGTGCAACAAAGAGTCAATCAATCAATCTATCAGCTAGTACCCATAGTACAAGCTTTGCTTAGTTTGGGTTTGGCAATGTTGAAAATGTCCTAGAATATTGTAGAACTAAATAAACTTATAAGTATTTATGTAATAAAAAAACAATTTAATCTTTTCAATAGTGTACTCGTTTTCACATTATAAAATACTAAATTAGTTTAAATAAAACCTATAACTAACTTAACTAAGTAATATCACATAATCAGCGACATTTCAAATATCGTGAATAATAAACGAAAAACCAAAAAACATTTTTTGAAAATGTTCATCATATTAGCGAATCGTTAGAAATTTAATCACAGATAAAATAAATCTCAAACATAATACAGGCACACGGCTTAACACATTTTTGACGATGTTAATACAAAAAATGTTAAAATTTACACAAAATAAAAGGAACAAACTGGTAATATATAATAGAATAAAAGTAAGTACTATCAATTCAACAAGTGTTCTAAAATAAACTTAAAACTGGATCACTGAAGACCCAAATAAATACAACGAAATTACACACAATCTATTAAATTCTAGAAGTAAGTACAAATTCGTATTCGATACGATATAATTCACAAAACGTATACCATATTTGCTATAGGAAAGTCATAATCACTTTATAAACTATCTACCGTTTAGTATTGACATGCAGAAACTGCACAAAACCACAATTATCGATATACTCGTACTTAAAGCGTTTGCAGACGACGTGGAGTTATTATTTACTACCACAACAGGCCACCAATGTGCAATTGAAATAACAGAATTATCAGTTTTAGGCTTCTCTGTAGTAGCTAATTCTAACATATTGTCTGGCACATAGCTACCACAAGTAGGAAAATCTCTTGGAATCGGCGCCATATCTTTATGCTCCCCGACCTTAAAAACTAAAGCCATGCCAATCTCCACGTGAAATTCTATATGACAATGGAACAGCCAATAACCAGGGTTATCTGCTTTGAACCTTAGAACAGTGTAACCACCATCTGGTACTGTAACAGTATCCTTAATGGGAGGGTTCTTAAGATTCCTTTTCAAAAGTCCTGCTCTATCGAAAGCTTGTATTTCTTCTATAGTTGTGTGTGTAGCTAATCTTCTAAGGCCGACAACTCTGAATGAATGTCCGTGAAGGTGGAAAGGATGGTTTGCATCAAATGTGACTCCTTCGTCTACTATGATGACTTCAACGATAGAGTTGAGTTTTACTGATAGAACGTGCGAGCATTCGCAATATCCAGCTTTGCAGTCTTCGTCTATTGAAGATGAGTTGCAGAAACCTTCGGTGGTGGGTCGGGTAATGAGAAGAGGACTGGAAGGCATTTTCATACTGATGTGGTTCAGCTGGGGTGTGTAAAGACGATTCGTTTTTTCTGGTACTGAAATAAAAAAAAATCATTCTTTATTGACCACTCACTAAAATATGTAAGGATTTAATGTTAAAGCATTTTCTACCAGCCATAGATGTGGATGTAGGCGCGCATTAAACACAGTACGTGACAGACGAATATACACATATTATTAGCTAACAAACTAATATGATACTACTTAACAAAAAAAATAATGAATAAATTAAAAAACAAATGAATGTTATTTGTTATTAATCATTTATTTTATTAAAGTATAAAATTGATATAGTAAGACTAGCGTAAGGAACTAAGTCTTTTTCAAAATTTCTCACTGGTTGAATTGATAAAAAAATGATAAATAATATTGAATTACCTACAGCCTATATTACAGCCACTGATAATCGTGTTTCCAGGTGTACAAATAATATTTAAAGGCAATAAAGATCGTGAAGTCTTGACTTTAAGTGATATACACTATTTGGTGATACATTTCCTTAGCAGGAGGTCGTCTAGGTAGGTACCAACGTAGTACTAGATATTCTGCCAGCCAAGCAATAGTGTATAAACATTACTGTGTTCTGGTTTAAAGGGTACTGCAGCTAACGAAATTACATAGCTGTTGAGATTGACCATCGAAAGTCTTAAAGTAATAAGCGCCAAAGCGCGATGCCCTAGACTTTGTTTTAGTACACAAAGTTCTGTGTATCACTGCAATGACCATGCGTTATCTTTTATCATCAAGGGAGCGTACCATTCGTTTCATACTATTTACATTTTTTAAAACTTCCCCATAGAAATAAGCTCAGAGCAAAATCAACTAAGCTGTAATCGAAATCTATTGAGAAAATAAATAGCTTAATAATAAACTTACCTTGGTAATACCCATAGTAAGGTGACCTGTGGAAATGCGAATTGTTCTTTGCATAGAAGTCATAAGCCACGTAGAATTGGTAATCAGCAATCTCCTTCAAACTTTCGTCAGGTCCCGCTAGTGACCTCATCTCAGCGACGCTGATAGTTTCATCTTCTTCTTCGCCTTTGTTTAGCGCATTCAATTGCTAAAATTAAAAAAATTTTGTTGTCAAAATTTGAGATTTGGGTGATACAAAATAAAAAAAAATATTTGTTTTAAAAAAATATATCGTAGAACACACAGTGTTATCTGACCCCAAACTAAGCAAAGTTTGTACCTACGATAAAAATCAGATAACTGACAAAACATTTAAATCCGTTTTTTTTGTAAATACAAAAATACGTAAATACCTACTTATAACACAAACAAAACACCCAGATTAAGAACAAACATTTGTTTATACTACAAAATGTTTGTCTTGGATGGGAATTCAAAACCAGGTCCTACAGCTCTTAACGCAGATATTCTATCAAGGAGCTAACAAGGCTATCAAAGGCTAAGAACTTCATTCACTACAACCCATCCGATGTTAAGTAGCCAAATCAATATATGATTGAACATGAGAATTTTAAGTTGAATGAAAATCATATCAAATAGTTGCAAAATCAACATTCAATACAATAAACAATAATACATTTATACTTATTAATATACTAGCGGACGCCTTACGGTTTCACCCGCTTAGTTCCCGTTCCCGTGAGAATATAGGAATTAAAAGTAGCCTATGTCACCCGGGGATAGTGAAGCTTCCCAGCGGTGAAAGAATTTTTGAAATTAGTCCAGTAGTTTCGGAGCCTATTCATTACAAACAAACAAACAATCAAATCTTTCCTCTTTATAAGAGCATTGATTACAATAAAACGTTCATATTAGTGAACCGCTCTAAACTAAATACTAACCAATCCTTCGTTATGCAGTTCTTCCCAAGTTGGATCTCCCGGGGGCTCGGATTCCATAGCTCCTTCGTAATGTAACACTCCAACTTGTTTGGCTTTCGTAAAACTAAAAAAGTTATACACAATCAAAATAAATAACTGCAATTAAAATCATAAGGTTTAAGGGATCCCAGAGACATATTCTCATGTAACTTCTTTTTCTTTAAGCTTAGAGTACTTGGTGGTAGATTTCCTTAGCAGCAGGTCGTCTAGGTAGGTACCACCGCAGTTACCAGATATTCTGCCGCCAAGCAGTGTGCAAACATTACTGTGTTCCGGTTTGAAGGGTACTGCAGCTAGCGAAATTACTGGGCTGAGCTGGCTGGCTGGCTTGAGACTAATCATCGAAAGTCTCAAAGTATTGAGTGCCAAAGCAGTGATGCCCTGGACGTTGTTTTGTTACTCAAAGTTCTGTGTATCGCTGCAATGGTCATGGACAGGCGTTATCTCTTAACATCAGGAGAGCGCCTCGATCGTCACATAACTTTTTAATTTAAAAAAAAAAAAAATTGTCTGTATAACTTTCCAATACATTTGTATTACATACTTATTTAAGTAGTAACACATAAGTCGGTTTATATTTACATATAAGTTGTGTATAGTTGTAATTGAACCTTAGGCTCACTATGATATCTTAATTATATAATACATTGCATATACTCAGTAGCCTAAGGTCGGTAACTGTACCTATATCAATAAAATAAAATAAATAAATATTTGGTCTCGATAGATACTGAAATGTACGTTGCCTTTGTTTCTTTGATCAATAGTGCCATGTTAGTTTATGATTCTAGTATAATTAACTAGAAAACTACATCAACGTTTTGGGGAACAGGTAAACACTTACATTTCATCACAGTCCATGAGGCCACGATATCTGATCCAATAGTTGTCTATTTCATTGTTAGCTTCTAGTACGAAGTCGTAGCGTTCTCCCGCATAAGTTACCAAAGACGTCGCTGTAAATGAGGAATATTTAGCAACCTTTAGTTGGAGTGTATTTTGTCATAAATCATGTTTTTCCATGTCTACATTTTTTTATTTATTTTTTTATGGTTGACAGGCTTGGTGTTCACCACAGCTCACCTGATGTTAAGTGAAGGTGTGGTCGAAGATGGTAAAGCACAGCTAGCCTGGAATGCAGCTGGCTCTCAAGTGAGGCTGCCGGAACACACCGTTAGATGCTTGGCGGCAGATTTTCAACTTGAGGGTGGTAGCTAGCCAGCCGAGTACTAAAGTACCCTACCACCATGCTACGGTTTCCTCACGATGTTTTTCCTTCACCGGCAGCTCAAGCTCATTGTTGGGGTTTGAACCCACGCCTTTCGGCATGCGAACCTACCGCGCTAACCACTGGGCTATCATCGCTACGAAATATTCGTAGCATAATCTTATCTTATCGTTTAAACTAAAGATTTTGATGTGATTTTCATCAATAAACAGAGTGATTCAAGAGGAAGGTTTGTATGTATAATACATGTATGTTGTTGTAGAAAAAATCTGAGAATTTTGAAGATTTTTATTGTGATGTCATATCGTGCGCTTACATTGCAAACGCTGGCTAAACCTTATGAGATAGATCAAAATAATGTACTACGTTAGCGTTTACATAGCACTGCTATTACTCTTGTATCTATGAAGCCGGTGTGGGTCGCTAGTATATAATAAATGGCACACGAGCAGTCCGGCTTACTTGGGATATATGACTCTATTGCAAGAGGTCATTACATCAAATGGATATATCGTACAAAAATTAAAACAAAATTAGAGCTAAAAAATTTTTTTTTTTATTGTCATCTTGTCTGGTCGACGCCACACGTGAACAAAACGCTGGCCTTTATTTTGCTCAGCGTTTGAGTATTGCCATACAACGCGGCAATGGGGCCAGCGTTTTGGGAACTATTCCCTTTGATAGCGGCCTTTTAGATTAATTAGTATTTTACATGTTACATTTGTCTTAGTTACTTATTTATACCTGTAAATAGTATTTATTTAAGTAATTTTATTTTGTTTAATAAGCCCATTATTGATAAAAATAAAAATAAATTTAAACCAAATTCTAATCATGCTGCTTAGTATTTTACAAGGATGATGTCTTCTATACCGAAAAGGCAATTTGTATACAAAATTACGATTTCGATTTTATCGATGTTTCAGCTGTTCTTTTTCCTAATTTTCTTTTTTTCTAAACCACCTCAGTATTCAGGAGAACAAAACAAAAAAAAAAGACAATTAAATTGTTCCAGCCATTTTCAAGTTTTTGCGAGACTAACACACAGCAATTGATTCTCATATATAGATATAGATACATTGTTTTGCATATCAAAAAACCCCGTGAACTGTGCAATGAAATGGCAGCCAATTTCAATTTAACCGTGTTTTGCAAAACGTAAATGCTAACACGAATTCTCGTTTCACGATATTTATTCATTTCAGTCAAAGTGCACAGCTCACTGATGTTTGAATTGGAAAATTGGATTCAACTAGAGAAATAGAAGTTTGAAATGGGAAAACTACTCATTGAGATATGAAAACAAAGATGCGATTAGGTTTTTTTCCAATTTTACGCAGTGTAGATTATGAATCGGAGAGATATCGATAGAAATATAAACATATACAATACTAGGACAGCGCTTTGGGCGTAAAAGACTAAAAGACACAAGAAAGAAAGAAGAATCAAACTTGAGAATTGGCACAATGCACGAATGAGCCATGGCCGAAGAAAGAAAAAAAAAAAAAGAAGAAAGAATTAAGAATTCTTTTTCTAATTAGGTTCGTCCTACAATTTTATCGACGATCAGCGCTCTTTTTATCCAGGAGAAATGATGATAGATGGACTTTAGTTTAGAAATAGTGAAAAAACTATGACCAAAAGCTAGGGCCAGCGGAACCTTTCTTCCGGATAAGCTTTGTTTTTATAAACTGGTCATGCTAAGCTGCCCAGACTCCTTATTCTATCAAAATAAAAAGGTGCTCACCAGTAATGGGTTCCAGATCGTATCCATCCGAAGCAATGACAGTAATGTTGTGGCCATCCACCGACAACTCTATGGGACAGTTGAGAAACTCGGCGTTTATCACTCTGAACCTGTATTTATAGCCCTAAAAATAAAACAAACAATAAAATAAACACTGAAATCTACTCTTCTATTGAATATGTGTTGTTTAGTTTGGGAACCCTACAGCGCGGCAGCGATCTCGTCGGCGTGTTCATTTTATAGTAGTATAAATTTGTTTGTTTTGTTTATTTATGATTTTGTTTTGAATATGTAATAATTAATAAAATTTTCACTGTAAATTAACAGTTAAACGATATAAAATATTTAAAAAACTTCACAGCAACTTTTTATTATTACTGTTTTTTATGTTGTTAATTGTCTATATTCTTATAAGCTAGAAGCACGTTACAGTTTCCTCTAGATATTTTCCATCACTGGCAGCTCAAGTTTTTAGTTGGGATTTGAATCCACGCCATTTAAATTTTCTAACTGGCCACATTGGTGGGATATCGTCTGGTCACCATTCGAGGATATGACTGTTTGCAGCGGAACGACGTCAAACAATCCAGTAGGTATTCAGATAAACTAACATTTTTGCTAAAACTGACTGCATACATGCATTTTTTAATTTATTTCAAGTTACTTAGACTCATATTATTTTATACATGATCAAAATCAATATTATAAAAATGTCAATAAAACAAATAACAGATGATAATAATAATAAAGAGTCATTGAGCGTGTGTCGCAAATGCCGGTCAGGAAACTACTCTTTATACGGCATTGAGACTGACCATTGCAGCGATACTCAGAACTTTAAGTGACAAAACAAAGTCCAGGGCATCGCTGCTTTGGTGCTCATTACTTTGAGACATTAGATGGTTAATCTCAAGAGCCTTGTAATTTCGCTAGCTGCAGTACACTTCAGACAGCCCCGGCTCATTGGTAGTATATCTGCCTTGAGAGCTGTAGGGCGTGGGTTCGATTCCCACTCAGGTCAAACATTTTGTGAATAAACAAATATTTGTTCTGTGTCTGGGTGTTCTGTATGTATTATAAGTAAGTATTTAAAAAAAAAGTATATAATATGTATTCTATCAGTTATCTGACTTCCATGGCGCTGTGTGTATAGTCCTACGATATTTATTTATTTTAAACCGGAACACAGTAATGTTTACACACCACTGCATGGCGGCAGAATATCTGGTACTGCGGTGGTACCTACCCAGACGACCTCCTGCTAAGGAGATCTAACACCAAGTAAAAAGTAATACTGACAATACAGTAGCAGTAAATTTGTAAGTAATCTGAAGAATTGTCAAATATTTTACCTGTTCAACATTAAATCTAGCAGCTCTCATGTACTTCGGTTTTTCAGTCTCGTTGAAGATCCTGAAGCGACCGACTCCGTTGATGAGTAAAGTGGGCGGCTTGTTGTCACCGCGTGAGTGGTGGTGGTCGGTGAACATGGTCGTCGATAGTTCGTGGATCCAGTCTGTGACGATCATGACGTGCTCCGATCTGGAAAGACAAAGACACAACGCTACAACCTTGTGGTGTACCGAGGGGGTCATTGCACTCATCGTCATTAGTTAGTTAATGGTTACATAAATGCGTGGTTTGTTTCTTTAGATCAAATATACCCAAATAAAAAATGATAAGTGAAAAATGTTTTTTCAAGATAAACGGTGTTATTGAAATAAATGTATTGTAATCAGAACTAAATTACCAAATATCAGATAAATCTGACAATAAGAAAGGGGTAAAATTTCAATTTCTAAATTTAACCCAAAAACATTAACAACAATTCCAATTCCAGCCAATTCCATTCTAGGTTAGGTATGCTTTACCGTCTTCGACCGCACCGTCACTTAACATCAAATGAGCTGTGGTCAAACACATAGCTTGTCAACCATTAAAAAATCTTTATTTCTACTAAAGATTTATTCAAATTTACTAACTAAAGTAGGACTTCAAAAAAACCCCTATTTTGAAACGGTTATATTTAGTTTGCTCTGTTTATCTTTGTTGTCTTAAAACATTGTTACGCGTAATCTTGGATAGATTTTTTGTTGAGATACTAAAATGGTGTTTCATCCGACTGTTCGACAAATAAATGGTCTTTACTGTTTTTCAATACACAAACGAAAGCTGTTCAATTTCAATTTGAAACAGAACTGAGCAGAGCAATACTAAAGTTTTGTTTAACTGAAGTGCGCTTTGGAACGGATCGGAATCCGATGGCTGAATTAAATTTGCCCGTATGTGGGCGAAAGTTGTATTTATGAGAATTGGGACGTTTTGAAACCAATAGTATTTATTAAATACTAGCTGTACTGTACCCGTGATCGTTTACCCGTTCGTCCGTGTAGAATTTAACAAAAAAA
Source organism: Biston betularia (assembly GCA_905404145.2). Taxonomy (NCBI): domain Eukaryota; kingdom Metazoa; phylum Arthropoda; class Insecta; order Lepidoptera; family Geometridae; genus Biston; species Biston betularia. The sequence continues at coordinate 3,426,291 of FR989887.1, read as the reverse complement.
AACATTGTTTTGTTAGCAGAATTTACGAAAAGCAATGCTAGTTTCCTACCAATAGATAAACTGAACTTCATTCTTCTTCAATGAGTATCGATGTTTCGTGTCTTTTTCGTTTATTTTATACTGCTGTTTTTTTTCCTTTGGTTTTGGCGTCGCGTTTTAGCATTTGCCAGTGTCAAGTATTTATATGTTTTCAAGTTACAAAAGTTAAATAAGTGTCCTTGTAGCTAGTTATAGTCAAAGTCCAGTCTTAGTCAAGTCCAGTCTGTGTCAGTCAAGTCCAGTCATGCTTTAGTAAAGTAGTGGCGACTTTACTATAAAGCTTCGATGGAGTTTTGGAAGCAACACGAAAAGTCATGTTTCACCACATTATATCATTTTCCCACAATCACGCATATCATTCGGCACTTTATGAATAAAACACCACCATTTTTATGCATAAACACTCGACAAAACACAAGTATTGGAAAAAAATACAACGGAGCGACACGACTCTTCCCGCGTTTCCGCCAAAACTCGTATACTGCTGTTATTCTTTTTTTTGGGTTATTTTTTTTTGCCTTTTGTATTAAAAATCCTTTAAAAAATCTCGTGCAATACAATTTTTCTAGAGCAAAAACAACAACGCTAATTTATTAAATAAGAAATGAGCTGAGTTTTGCTTTTGATAACAGCAAAGCAAATAATGTACGTGATTAAAGAACATATGTAACGAATAATACAAATTCAAATAAATGCTCGCTTTACGTGTTTCATGTGAATTATAAGGATGTATGTATTGTATTAGAAATTAAAACGCCCATCGTGAGAATTATTCATAATGATGAGTAGGTACAATTGCCCTCTTACGGCTAACATACCAAGCTTATTAGCTTCTAGATAGATACGTAGACTACTAAAATCATATTCCTTCTATTCGTGATGTCAGTTAAAACTAGCATGATAATCTTACCTGTCGTAATCATAAATGCGTCCGTGCGCATCCTGTGACTTGGGTTTCCTGATGATGAAGGCTCCAGCTGCACCATCAGCCCGCTGCATCCCCGAATGGGAATGCCAGAAGTGAGTACCAGCATGGGTAGCATTAAACTGGTACCTGAAAAGAAAGGGTTAACTTTAAAAGGCCTATTAGAGTTTCTTTTAATCCTCGACGTAAACGGTTATAAGTTTGACGTATCTATGTGACATCGTAGCTTCCAAACGGCTGAATCAATATTAGTTTAGAACTGTTTTATGTTTGACAAGCTAGGTGTTTGGCGACAGCTTATCTGATGTTAAGTGACGGTGTAATCGAAGATGGTAAAGCACACCTAGCCTAGAATGGAACTGTCTTTTAGATGAGATTTCATCTTAAATGATTCAGGGTGGTAGCTAACTAGACAGATGATCATCTAATTTTATTACCAGATGATGAAAGGAAATACACTCTGGGGAGTGCGGTTCAAATCTGCATGACCTAATTCCCCCTGCTTCTTCTATCGGACAGCCAGGAGCTTTAAAAAGCGGCACCGCTTCATTGTAGATATTTCAAAAACTAGAACTAAACGATCCGATTCCACATTCATTGCAAAAACTGGTAAACAATAAAGTTTGTTGCCTGAATGAGTGTTCCCGAATGAATACAATCTGGATGCCTTCAAGTCGCGAGTGAATTAGTTGTTTCTAAGCAAGCATGATCCATCGTAGACACCAACTTCGCTTAACATCAGGCGAGATGGCGGTCAAACGTAAGCCTTAAGCCTACCTATCTTCTGTTTATTTTCAATTTAAACTTATCACAAGATAGGTAGTTTATTGGAACTATTTTAGTGACCCCTAGACCTTTAAACACACAATACTAAAAAGTCACAAGAAAGCAAAATACGCAATTTCATTTACTTGGATGACATGTTTTTCTAATTTTTTGATTTCAAATCTAACTACTGGAATTACTTTGATGAAATTACAATGGGACCAATCTGAAAGTACAATAAATATCCTTTTGAATAAATATATAATTTTTAGACGTCTTTGAGTAATCGAGTAACATCCTAAAAGAATATTTTGAAGAATTGAGAACCTTCTCCTTTTCTGAAGTCCATTTAATAGTTAAAGACAGAGATGTGTGTTTACCTAAAAGTAGTTTCGGGTAGGATTGGACACTGGGTGACGTAAGGCGTTCCGTCCATATAGGGAGTCCCTCGCTGATGCTGCCCATGCCAATGCACGGTTGTACCCTCCGTCATCAGGTCATTTTCCACGTCCACGATCACGCGATCGTGTTGGCACACCTGCAATAGCATTATCCACTTTAGAGACAAAATTCTGATCAAGCAAAAACATATGTATATGTACAATAGTATAGGGTTTGTTTGTATCTTCGCCATCGTTAACAACTTTACATTCTCTTCCTTTTTACCAGATTACGTAAAATGAGGGTTGTGACTTTAGCAATCTATGTATGTATGTTTATTGGTTCCCTCGTGTTTTCTGAATCACGAATTGTATCTTGACAAATTAGATGTTTATTTACGCATATACAATACATGTTTTGTAGGACGACACGTCGAAAGGACGTCACAGTAAATTTAATTTGCTGAAATTTAAAACCTTAATTTGCAATGCAAAAACTTGATATAAACTTGGCGTTAGGTATCAAATAAGGCTAACAGATAGATTACTTTCAAATATGTACAACTCATTAGCTATAATCTATTGTGGCGAAAGTACTCGTAATATGGATCATGGCGGGTAGTAGTTTTTTAAAAATTATCTTTATTTTGTTTTCTCTTATTTGACAATGATCTCTGACCAGCATCAACCTTTTATTCAAAGTGTTCTCACAAAAGCAAAATTATCAATAGCAAAAAAGCATTAATTAAACGTAGTGAAAACTGATCATCAACATAAAATTGATCAAGAAATTATGAAAATGTTGAAATCGTAAAACCGTATTTTGAGGCAAATAACTATTTAAATGCCAAAGTTAAAAAAATAGAGTTCTCCAAAACGATTTCTATGGGCTTGTCCAAAAATCTGCAAGTGTTAACATTTTACCAAAAAGTTTTACTCGAATATAAAATTGTGTAATTCTGCTTTATTTTGCATTATAAGTACAGTAAATTATAAGTACTTATTATTATCAAATAACTTTTACTGCAGGCACAGCTCTGATATCATGAAAAAAATAGGTTCTCTACAAAACTGTTCTCTAAAAAATTACTCCATTTTGTTTTTACACCAAGCATATAACCCTACCTTTACATTTTAATTGTTTTTTGTCGAGCGTAATTTTTCCATCAAATAAATCATTATTGAGATAAAAGATTTCAGTTTTTACATTCATAATTTTTGTCAGATGTATCTAAGCTTATGCGAACTAAAAAATGTCCAATGTAATCACCTCAATTGCTGGTCCGGGCATTTTTCTATTAATCACATTAAGAGCTCTATTCATGCCATCAGCTGGTATGCAATCTAGTCTCATACAATCCGTTTCATTATACGGACAGTTGTAACATGCCTTGCTCATCGTCTGGTACCACTCTAGATTGAAATGGTAATAGCATATCATTGGGTCTTCGCCTTCTTTACAATCTCTTTGGCAAGGATGATCTCCACCTATCAATTCTCCAGTCACTTCGTCATATTGCACGTGAGCTCTTATATTATTCTTTTTGCTTCTATTTATTAAGTTCTTTAAGTCTTCATCTTTTAGCTCTTTGACAGGATGCTTAACTTTAATGTTTGGTAAATTATTATTGTTTTCTGGTTTGTTAATAGCTTCTATGACTTTTGACGCGCTTACTAAAGGCTTATTCTTATTTAAATTTGTAATGGTGGGTTCTTCTTCTTCGTGTTCTAAGTTGACGTTATCTAATGTTAGATTTCTGCTTTTGCTTTTAGTTTTGATCTGTTGGATGTTTGTTTGTGTGAAGTTTGCTATCTGTTCATGCTGTTCCGTTGATGTGTTTACTTGTTCTGTTGTATAAAGGTCTGTGACAGTTTCTGTACTGTCTTGTTGAGAACTGATTCCATTGATATCTGTAAAAAATTAGACGTTTATTTTATTAATATTGAAATTATGACGCATTTTTTCATTTTCGGGTTTCTTGCGCTCGTTTGAAAATGTATCGCGAGATAAAATTCTTTTTTTGATTATAATTCAAAAGCTAATACATTTATTCGTTCATTTATTTCCATTATATACGTACGTAAGTATATAAATACTTTATTGTTCACAGAAAATATTGTTTGTCAAATTATATTAGAAAAAATAAACTTTAAACAACTAATGCAATAACTGGCGGCCTTGTCGCTAAAAAAATAGACAAGACATTGCAAGCATTTTTGCAGTTTTGAGGTTATTTATTTCAGAGCAATAAAAGAGCCGACGTAAATCAAATAAAATCAAACAATGGCAAAAATTTTAGGAAAAAAATAAGACAGCCTTTGCGAACAACAGTGAGTAATATAAAAGTGAAAAAAAAAAAACACAAAAGACTGAAAATTATTTTGTCTCGATGATCATCCTAAGTGAATTATAATTACATTCAAATTCCCTCCCTAATAAAAAATCAAAACACAATTTCTTTCCTGATTCTTCGAAATGTTCCTCATTCAAGTTTCTCGATCCAATTGACATGAATAATAATTTGAGTTCTTACACCGAGAAAATACAATGAGGAGGCGGCAAATGTGTTAAAGGAATACGAGTATGAACGAGACCAACAATAAGTTTTTTCACTTGCGCTTAGTCTGTCCCGTTAACATAAACTAAGAGGTTGAATGAAATATTAACAACGACATCTAGTGTCAAGATTGGGAAATACTTATTCATCAAGTAACTATTGAATTTCATACATAAATATACTGGTGTTCGTATGATTTTTGAAGCTATGATAGCTCAGTGGTTAGTGCGGTCGTGAATGAACACATCGTGAGAACATAACATGGTAGGCTACATTTTAGTACCTAGAAAACTGCCTCACTTGAGAGCTTTAGGCTAGGTGTGTTTACCGTCTTCAACCAAACCGTTACATAATATTAGCTGAGCTGTGGTCATAAAATTCCCTATCAACCATAAAAAAAAATTGATTTTGATGAATATATTGTGAAATAGTGTAAAGCCATGATGCCATAACATGGTAATGCAAAAACATAATTTTTGAAAAAAATATTGTATAAAAATAGTGTCTCGCCATCTCTTCTTTATAGCTCTGTGGTTCTCCCCGGGAGTGTCATTACATGAAATTTGAATTGTAAATACGATATGATTGATTTCTTCTCACCTTTTGAAATCGGAAAACTTGAGTTGTTTATTGGAATGACATAAGTACTACGCTCTAGAAAATGAGCTATCACGTTCGAGAGAGTAAGATTATACTACATATTTATTTGTTCTTAAATCAGGTTATGAAAATGCCTAAGATAAAAGCCAAAAAAAAGTTTGTAGTATTTGCCCACGGGAATATAGTATTATAAGCTCGGAATTATGACTCCTTTCAACTTAATAGATCCCAAGCTATAAAAATTAAAATAAAATGCCTTTTTAAAACTGCCTAATATTATATCATTAAACGCAGAGAAACATTTTACGCCTTCAAATTATAAAATACATTCAAATTATACAAAAACATATTTCTCTAAACTTTAATTGAAAATCTGTTCTAATTTGAAACTTCAGTCCTTTACAAGCTGAACGCTAAGGAAACTTTCGAGCGAAATAATTCAATTAAAATACACCAACAATTGGCCATCATGTTGTAGTTATAATATCAGAAAGAAAGATTCATGAATAGGCTTAGATAAGTTTTTGAGTATTGTCTTTAGTTGTTTCGCAGTCAATTTTAAACCAAACAATAGAACGGATTTGAGTTCGATTCCTAGCCAGGACAAACATTTAAGTGTTGATAAATGTTAGTTCTGTCTGGGTATACTGTGTTTATTATATATATATGTGTTTAAAAAAAAAGGTATATAATTATATAAGTGTTCTATCAGTTATCTAATTCCCATAGTGCAACAAGGCTCTAAGCTTGAAGAGTACTAAGCTATTATACTCTCATTATAAACAACTTTTACAACAACAACTCACGCAACAACAACTCAACACAACTCTGAAATCGAGAAAAAAAATCAGATGTTTTATAGAAAAAGTACTTTAACCCTTGAACAAATGTATGGTATAACAGCTGTTTTATTTTTTGCGATTTCAGAGTTATTCCCATAGTAAAACTTGTTTACAATGGTGAGTACAATGCCTTACGGCTTAGCACACACTTATAATCCCGTAAAGATTGCTTTGAACTTAGACCCTTGTCCATATAAAAAATTATCAATAGGATTAAAGGATATCACAAAACATAAGCTTGTTGTGATTACTCTTGAAAGTGCGCGCCTTTATAACAAAATACCCTCGAATATAAATAAAATAAATAAATATCGTAGGACATTACACACAGCGCCACCTGACCCCAAACTATGTAAAGCTCGTACTTTGGCAGTCAGATAACTGATAGAATACTTAAATCCTTTTTTTGTAAATACATAGCCCTGATGGTTCATTGGTAGTTTGTCTGCTTCGAGAGCTGAAGGGCGTGGGTTCGATTCCCACTCAGGACTAACATTTGTGTGACTAACATCGATGTTTGTTCTGTGTCTGGGTGTACTGTATGTATTATAAGTATGTATTTACAAAAAAAAAAAAGTATTTAAGTATTCTATCAGTTATCTGTCTTCCATAGCACAAGCTCTGCTTAGTTTGGGATCAGATGGCGCTGTGTGTAATGTCCTATGATATTTATTTATTTATTTATACTCATACATATAAGTTAATAAATAAATAAATATCGTAGGAAATTTACACACAGCGGCGCCTGACCCCAAACTAAGCAAAGCTTGTACTATGGCAGTCAAATAACCGATAGAATACTTTTTTTGTAAATACATACTTATACATATAATACTTACTTATAATAAATACAGAACACCCAAACACAGAAAAAACATTTGTTCATGCCACAAAGTTTGTCCTGGGTGGGAATCGAACCCACGCCCTGCAGCTCATGAAGCAGAAATTCTACCAATGAACCAAGAGGGCTGTGAGGGATATTAAAAATAAGTACTCATGAAACGTATTCTTAAAATGACTCGCGAGCTATGGAAAGAGCTACGCTTGGCATTTCTCAAAAGGATCGTGTTTGGAACGAACTCATTCGCCAGAGAACTAAAGTAACAGACATAACTCAGCGTTTTAACAAGCTGAAGTGGCAGTGGGCTGGACATATCTGTCGCAAAACCGATAACTGCTGGGGTAGACGTGCCCTGTTAGACCACGCCCTGACTGATGTTAAGCAAGATGTAGGGTAAGATGAAGCACGCTTTTCCTAGAAAAAACCTGTTCACTCTTGATATGAAGACACCGAATCGTACTTGGCGGGAAAAACAGACGCAGAGAGTTCCACATCTTCGCTGTATGTATGGAAGAAAGAAGAAAAGAAGAAAAGTTCGTAAAGAAGAACTTTATAAACAGGCACGGAACATTGCAACTTCTATATATATCTTTACTATTTTAAAGAGGAAAGATTTGAGTTCCAGTAGTTTCGAAGCCTATTCAATACAAACATGTATTGAATAGGCTTCGAAACTACTGGACGAATTCAAAAATTCTTTCGCCGTTGCAAAGCTACGCTATCCCCGGGTGACATAAGCTACTTTTTATCCATGTATTCTTACGGGAACGGGAACTACGCGGGTGAAACTGCAAGGCGTCCGCTAGACTATTATATGGAGAAGAATTGAAAGGTCACATTGTACCTATTAGAATACCATACCAACCACTCAAATAAAGAATGTTTCTATAAACTTTAATTCAACATTGTAAAGATAGGAAAAAACATCAAAGTCTCAAAGAATCGCCGAATCTAACTTTTTAATGAGAAAATGACTTCATGCGTACAAAAAGCTTTGAAAAAATTCATAAGCATTCTTTTACAAGAAAATCCGGTTTCGCTTTTTTAGCAGACTTCAATTAATGTGCCTATACAACTTTTAGTCTGGGAGAAACAGTCACATCGTGAGGTAGCGAGTTGAAAACTGGCTTGTCGAAAAGGCATTTTATACATTTGAAGACATTGTTAAAATACTAATAAATAATTACATAGAAATAAGTTAATTTTATGTTATTTAATTGTACTTAATTTATTTGAATGTGAAATATATTATTTTTTTTATTTGCGATTTGAATTGTTAAAACATCCTGTTAAACCCCAGGTTGAGCCTGCTAAAGCTACCGCAGTTAGTGGTAAAACAAAGTGAAGCCTATCCAACACAAATGTAGCTTACTGTAATGGTTCATGGCCACCATCATGACCACCGCACGAAGCGGTCAACATCACATTTAAGGGGTAATAGTACCATTATTATTTCATTACCATTGTACCATTACCATTGTACCATTACCATTGTACCATTACCATTGTACCATTACCATTGTACCATTACCATTGTACCATTACCATTGTACCATTACCATTGTACCATTACCATTGTACCATTACCATTGTACCATTACCATTGTACCATTACCATTGTACCATTACCATTGTACCATTACCATTGTACCATTACCATTGTACCATTACCATTGTACCATTACCATTGTACCATTACCATTGTACCATTACCATTGTACCATTACCATTGTACCATTACCATTGTACCATTACCATTATATCATTAGCAGCAGATCATTAGTAGAGCATTTCGTTTATCCCACAATATACTTTAACACAACAAATCTATCCATTCCCATTACCATACATTTTGAGAAAGACCTTCCTAAGAAAAAATCTTTCAAGTTACATCTAAAAATGACAACTCTTTGACATATGCAGTGGTCTGTTCACAAGTTCCTATTTTTATTAAAAACAAGTAAATAGAATATAACTTTATTATACACCAAAAACTTACAATTAATAAAAATATGAAACAAAAAATAAATAAAAAAAAAGAAGAAGATATTATATAACAAAACAATATGATAGATACTTGATGTATAAGGGCGTATATATATTTTATGTGAAAAATAATGAGACGAACGAGACGCTCTCCTGATGGTAAGAGATAACGCCTGTCCATGACCATTGCAGCGATACACAGAACTTTGAGTAACAAAACAAAGTCCAGGGCATCGTTCTGTTTTGGTGCTCATTACTTTGAGACTTTCGAAGGTTAATCTCAACAGCCCAGTAATTTCACTAGCTGCAGTACCCTTCAAACCGGAACACAGTAATGTTTACACACTACTGGTTGGCGGCAGAATATCTGGTACTGCGGTGGTACCTACCTAGATGACCTCCTGCTAAGGAGATCTACCACCAAGTATATATATATGTAAATGCGGAAAAGACTTCCGTATAAAATGTTACATGTAAATAACTGATGCTTTACCTCCCTATCTATGGTCATTGAACAATCAAGTTTTTTGTCGAACCATCAGTTAACACTGCGTTTTTGCAGTTTAAATACTTACGTGCTTTTATGTTTGTTCAATTATTTCCTTAATAGATACTCGAAGGATATTTATATTTGTTTTATACCTATTGTTTTAACAACTTTACACCTTGAGTGTTCAATGTTTATATTTAGTTTATTTCCGCTTAACAGTCGTTCGGTCGTTCGTCGTTTAATTTTTGTCAAATTAAGAATATTTCTAAGTTTATGAGTTCTAGATTTTAAGTAAGATTAGGGTTTTTAATTAATAAGCAGTGTAAAATTAGTTTAATTTAAGTCTCCTCGTCACTGTTGGAACTGGAACGACTGTTAAGCGGAAATAAACTAAATATAAACATTGAACATTCAAAATGAACTTCCGCAAAGTAACGCCTGAATCAATCAATTAACTTTACACCTTTTTTCGGCCAAAATTATCTTTACAGTTTATCGGTGATTTTATAGCGATTATGTTGTAAACAGTGATCTGTATTTTCCGAAATTAAATTTAGTTTTGACAAATCATTCATTATCATCATCATCATCATTTCAGCCGTAGGACGTCCACTGCTGGACATAGGCCTCCCCCATCGACCTCCACAAAGACCGGTTGGAAGCGGCTCGCATCCAGCGCGTTCCTACGGTCTTTATTAGGTCGTCTGTCCACCTTGTGGGTGGACGTCCTACGCTGCGATTGCCGGTTCGTGGTCTCCACTCCAGAACTTTGCAGCCCCATCGGCCATCAGTTCTGCGTGCTATGTGCCCTGCCCACTGCCACTTCAACTTGCTGATTGTCTGGGCTATGTCGGTTACTTTAGTTCGTCTACGGATCTCCTCATTTCTGATTCGATCTCGTAGGGAAACTCCGAGCGTAGCCCTCTCCATAGCTCGTTGCGCTACTTTGAGCTTACCAAGAAGGCACATAGAGACCACGTTTCAGCGCCATAAGTCATCACTGGTAACACACACTGGTCGAAGGACTGGACAAATCATTACAATTATTAGTCAGATAGACAAATTACTTAAAATACTTCTTTTTTTTAAACATGCCTACCGGAACACCCCGACACATAAAGAATACTATTCGTTATGTTGAGTGAGGACTTCAATCCTTTTTTGTGTCCAAAAATGTACACGTGTTCACGTAGACACGACCTTGTGCACAACACAGCCACTTCCCGATTTTTTCTTTATTTTTTTCAATGTGATTTCGGCCTAAGTCAAAACTAAACTATGCCCCAACAGACTTATGAAACCTATTGTTAGTAATTATTCCTCAAAGTTATTATATTAATAACAGTGTAAATCTATCTTAGCCGCGTGTTCTATTATTATCTACCTATAAATAAAATATTCTTGAAACTTGGCCTCAATACTTTGATAATGTTGCATAATTCTTAATGGTGGAACCTTCACCTTTGCATATTTAACCTTATAATAGTCATCAGGCTGTTAATGTAATAATTAAAATATTACGATGAGTTCATCAGAATAGTGGCATGAGTTTTAGTGTTGCTACCAGACCTCCTTCAAAGTTTGCATTAAAAGTATACACTACTTTACTTGGACACTAGCTGCGCCCCGCGGTGTTACCTGCTACATGTTTTCGGAATAAAAAGTAGTATTTATGTTAATCCAGGGTCTCAGCTACCTCCATACCAAAATTCGTCTAAATCCGTTCAGTAGTTACTGCGTGAAAGAGTAACAAACATCCATCCAAACTTTCACATTTATAATATTAGTAGGATGGCGGGACTTTTTCGTTCTTTTTTTTATATTATAAGTAATGAGACGAACGAGACGGTCTCCTGTTGGCAAGAAATAATACCTGTCCGTGCATAATGTTTACACAGGAAATATATCGTCTCTCCAATGAGTCGCAGGAATCCTCCAATCTGATTACGGTAATTTTTTTTTTTTTTTTTTTTTTATGTGACAAATAATGAGACGAACGAGACGCTCTCCTGATGTTAAGAGATAGCGCCTGTCCATGACCATTGCAGCGATACACAGAACTTTGAGTAACAAAACAAAGTCCAGGGCATCGCTGCTTTGGTGCTCATTACTTTGAGACTTTCGATGGTTGGTCTCAACAGCCCAGTAATTTCGCTAGCTGCAGTACCCTTCAAACCGGAACACATTAATGTTTACATACTACTGCTTGGCGGCAGAATATCTGGTACTGCGGTGGTACCTACCTAGATGACCTCCTGCTAAGGAAATCTACCACCAAGTGTTTATAATATATTATGTTTTACTGTGTAAACTGTCCCACTGCTAGACGCAGCTTCTTATTGTAAGAAGGGCAAGGTTGTAAGTCCACCTAGCTGGCCAAGTGCGGAGTGGCAGACTTCACACATCTTTAAGAACATTATGAACCCTCGGACATGCAAGGTAATGTTTTCCTGTGCGGTGCTAGCAATACGCAAACAACTCAGAAAATACAAAAAAGTGATCTGAGCTTAACGCCTGAAGAAAAACAATCTAAATGTACAAAAACTCATAAAACGCAAAAAAAATAAGGCGTTCAAAGCAACTTTAGTGTGAATCCTAGTATTAAAACCATCTTCTGGATTTTAGCAGTTCTATCTACTTCTACATTTATACTACAGTATAACTTTTCAATGAAAGAAATTAAATTGGATTAAAATTAAATACCTACATACTCTAGAGCTTAACTTGGTGGTAGATACACCTCCTTAGCTGGAGGTCGTCTACGTACCTACATAGGTACCACCAAAGTACCAGATATTCTGCATTTTTGAACATTTCGGTTTGAATGGTAATGTAGCTAGAAAATTACAATGCTGTTGAGACTAACCATCAAAAGTCTCAAAGTAATGAGCATCAAACGAGCGATGCCACGGACTTTGTTTGGTTTTGTGTATCGCTGCAATGGTTATGGAAATGCGTTATCTCTTACTATCAGGAGAGCGACACGTTCGACTTAATAAATATATAAAATAAATATCATAGGGCATTACACACAGCGCCATCTGAATCCAAACTAAGCAAAGCTTGTATACCTACTATAGAAGTCAGATAACTGATAGAATATTTAAATAGTTTTTTTTTTAAATAAATACTTACATATATATTACTTTGCATATAAAAAAAGCTTCGTAATAGTATAAACGTGATTTAAAATAATTGAATCGCTAGAAATTTAAACCAAAGCTAAAACCAAAAAGATGCGTTTTAACAGACTTGCTTCGAGATTTTCTTTAAAAAATACGAATATCTTATTTAATTGTCTGCAATTTAATACAAAAGAGAAATCTTTTTATTTTTTAGATCTTCGTGAAAATAATGAACGAATGATTTGAGAAAATATCAAGGATTAATGTTTGACGCACGGTCGGGGACGAACTTGCGCATAACCGCCAAATTTTTGGTCCGCAAAATGTGACCCTATTATAGAGATTTACTACGATAACATGACCCGGCCCTCCAAAATTGAAAACATTTGAAAGTATTTACAACGCACCACCACGCATGTATGTGCGCTTACTGGTACTGCCGTCAAACACTTAGTCAAGCTAGCAAAACCATGGATTTGTGTATCGACTTTTTTTTTTTTATTACTTTGCCCCATCGGGCAGGCTAAAGCCGTAAAGCCATACTGCCTTGTCTTAAGTGTGTGTCTCGACTAGTGGCGTTCATTAATCGCTCTTTATTATTAGTATGGCTCTGCACTGACGTACTCTATGAAAATGACACGTGCGTTGTCTTCCGCGGTCAACTAGTTATGGTAAGTTAACAAACAAATCTGGTCCAGTGTTGTTTAAGTCAAAAATCACCTAAAATAGATAAAAAAGTAACCTTTTGATGTAAAAAGTTACCGTCTACTTTTTTTTATAACATCAAGTTCGTATATGCCTATAAATCGAAGACAGCGCGCGGAATTAAACTCTTCTTATGTTTACAACGAAACCACTCATCGCAAGTTCATGAAATAAAAAAAATGGCAAAATACGCAAGAAAATATGATTTGCACATATGACGCACTGTTTGGCCCTTAAAAATTTCTACAGTTGTAAGTTAACTCACAGAAATATACGTACGTTGTACGTTAGTTTCGTAAGAAAAAATATGTTAATTCTACCAATTCCAGAAAATCACCTAAAAGTTACCTTTTCAGTTTGTAACCTAAAAGTAACCTGACAGCGTTAAAAGTTACCTAAAAGGTTACAAAAGTAACCTTCTGGCAACACTGCTGGTGCTACTGAAGACGAATAAATTATTACAATTACATACAAACTCGTTCTATAAGGATGTGACTACACACATTAAAACAGTTATTTGGAGGGGCGGACCATGTTATCGTAGTAAATCTCTACAAAGGATTAGACTGACAAAATTAATTGACTGCAGTAACAAACGTGCTTGAAACAAAGTTATGACTTACTTATTGTAATTGCCAATACCACTGTCCACACGATATTCATGCTTCCTTTCTTATACATTTTTGGTGAATCTGAAACAAACAAAAAACTATTAATATTTATACATATAATAAATAAAATAATAATAATAAATATCGTATGACATTACACACAGCGCCATCTGCCCCAAACTAAGCAAAGCTTGTGTGATGGAAGTCAGATAACTGATAGAATACATAAATACTTTTTTTTTGTAAATACATACTTATAATACATACAGGACACCCAGACACAGAACAAACATTTGTTAATACCACAAAGTGTATGTCCTGGGTGGGATTCGAACCCACGCCCTTCGACTCTAGAAGCAAACATACTACCAATGAACCAACAGGGCTGTCATATAATATAATATATATACATTTACAATTAAAAAAAAACAACTCCATGACCCTTAGGCCAACTAAACGCACTGCTCCAATGAAACAGCGAGGTTTCGGAGCAAACGTAAATATCATCTATGTGTACAATTTTTAGATTTGTGTTGATTCTTTAAAAACCGCTGGATCGATTTCGATCAAATTTATATGGGATCACCTCTTAAGTATGATCTACAAAACTAAAAACGAATCATCAAAATTGGCGAAATGATCGCATAACATACATACAAAAAAACACAGTCGAATTGAGAACCAACCCCAATTCTGGGTTAAGCATAGTCTAAGCGACGACGTTTTAATTTATATGCCAACATTTTGACACCGTACGTAGCAAAATAAAAAAAACTAAAAAATAGATTTTGTTTTTGATTTTGACTAGAACGTGCCGTGTAAAAATGCACTACCAAATTACGATTACTTTCAGGATAGTAGTCAATTCCACTTTCACACTCATTACATTACCATGACAAAGTAGATGAGACACTCGTAACACAAGTGAGAAAAAGCACTAATTAAGCGAATGTTTAGGCAAACGACACTTTGTCATCTTTTAAGCAAGAAGCGACGACGGGAAAAAAATTGAAAACTTTGTTGGTGAAGTGAAGCAAAACTTTCCTCAGAATGTGTTTCTTTCACCGGCAGCTCAAGCTCATTGCTGCAGTTTGAACCCACGCCTTTTAACGTGTGATCCAAGCGCGCTTACCACTGAGCTATCATCCCTATAAATAAATATCGTAGGACTATACACACAGCGCCATCTGGTCCCAAACTAAGCAGAGCTTGTGCGATGGAATCAGATATCTGATAGAACACATAAATACTTTTCTTTGTTAATACATACAGAACACTCAGACACAGAACAAACATTTGTTTATTCACAAAATGTTTGCCCTGGTTGGGACTCGAACCCGCGCCCTACAGCTCTCAAGGCAGATATAGATAATTATTTAAAAGCTAAACCAACATGGTCTGAGCTGCAATCCCGCTCTGCTCCAACATTTTTCTACTCTAGTTTTCTAATGATTGTAATTTGTTTTGTGTGTTTGAATAAATAAAAAAAAAAAAAAGATATACTACCAATGAGCCAACGGGGCTGGCTATGTTCTTGGTAGGCCGATATCGTATTTGTGAGTAGCATTAAAAATTGAAATCGTAGAATTTATTCAAATCACAGCTAAGTCTGTACAAAATGTATTAACAACGCTTGAATCTTATGACTGAAAATACGGCACGTAGACTTGAACAGTCATCTACAAGTCCGCACAAAGATAAACTCATTACGAAATAATAACACAGAAGCAAGGTAACGATATCTCGTTAAAAGCTCGCGAAACTCTGTACACTTAAACACATAAGTTAATAGGTTTACTTTTTTTTTTTTAATGTAAATGTAATGAGACGAACCATGCGCTTTCCTGATGGTAAGAGATAACCGATGTCCATGACAATTGCAGCTATACACAGAACTTTGAGTAGCAAAACAAAGTCCGGGGCATCGCTGCTTTGGTGCTCATTACTTTGAGACTTGCGATGGTTAGTCTCAACAGCCCAGTAATTTCGCTAGCTGCAGTACCCTTTAAACCGGAACACAGTAATGTTTACACACTACTGCTTGGTGGCAGAATATCTGGTACTACGGTGGTACCTACCTAGACGACTTCCTAGAAATTTACCACCAAGTATATTTTATGGTAAGAAGAATATTGAGCGATGAATGGTAGCTATCTATTATTTAGCCTTTCAGAAATTCGTGGCGATGATAGCTCAGTGGTTAGCGTGGTCGGTTCGCACGCCGAAGGGCGTGAGTTCAAAGCCTTACAATAAACTTGAAGGAAAACATAGTAAGAAAACCATAGCATGGTTGTAGGTTACTTTCTAGTACTCGGCTGGCTAGCTACCACCCTCAGTAAGAAAATCTGCCGCCAAGTATCTAACGGTGTGATCCTGCAGCCTCACTTGAGATCAAGTTCCATTCCAGGCTAGGTGTGTTAACCATCTACGACCACACCGTCACTTAACATAAGATGAGCTGTGGTCAAACACCTAGCCTGTCAACCACAAAAATATCATCATCATCATCATCAGCCTTTCGTAGCCCACTGCTGGACATAGGCCTCTCCCAAGACACGCCACTCAGCCCGATCTTCGGCTTTTCGTTTCCATCCACCGCCAGCTGTCCTACCTATATCGTCACTCCACGGAGTCTCAGGGCCCTTCGCTACGTTTGCCAATTCGCGGTGTCCACTCTAGAACGCGTCTACCCCAGCGGTTATTGGTTCTGCGACAAACATGTCCAGCAAAAATATACAGAAAGAAAATAACGTCATAAGTTAAGGAATAACGCCTAAAACATAATCCTGGGGCCGTCTATATGACGTGTAATAAATTGAAAATGTAATTTAATAACCCAAAATATTTTATTAAATCATAAATTTCACAATGTCAAACAAAATAAAATGTCCATTAAACAATAATTGCTTATTCTATTGAAATAAAAATAAAACAATACTATTTAAAATGTCAAAAAGGTTAGCGACATTCAGTCAAAAAAATACCCCGCCCCTGACTGAACTAATTTAATTGAAAAATTATAATTTAATGCCTTTGAAGAGTGATTGGGCGTTATTGCAAATCAGATTAAGGCATTCTATTGGAAAATGAGGCCGCTGCTGCACGATTCTGACTGTACATTGACACTAGTTTGTTATTTCTCGCGATATGCAATAATTTAGTCTTTATTGAGAAACCTAATCTGCTCTCATAGCAATGTAAAACTCGATATGACAATAAACATGTAGGTTATTTACGGTTGAAACAAACAAATTTAGTTTTACAGAACGGGTCAGAATATCTCCATATTCTGACCCGTTCTGTAAAACTAAATTTGTACTAATAAATATAGTTAATATGTCAGTTTATTACAGATTTTCTAGGTATTAAACAATAATGAGCTTGAGCTGCCGGTGATGGAAAACATCATTCAAACCATAGCATGACGGTAGGGTACTTTCTAGTCCTCTGCTGGATACCACTCTCAAGTTAAAAATCTGTTCAAGTTATTCTGCCGCCAAGCACCTAATGGTGTTTTCCTGCGAGCTAGTTCCATTCCAGGCTAAGTGTGTTAACCATCTTCGACCACACCATCACTTAGACATCAGGTGAGCTGTGGTCAAACACCTAGTTTGTCAAGTACAAAAAGAAAAAAATATACTATGCATTACTACAAGTGACTTGCCCCGGCTTCGCACAGGTGTAATGTATATATGTATATAGATACTAATGACAATATAATAGATAGAGTGATTCAAGAGGAAAGCGTATCAATACATATATTGCATCCGTGCGAAGCCCGGGTAGGGCGCTAGTCAAGAAAAAAAACAAGAATTGCAAAATCAATTAAACTTAAATGATTTCCAAGGCTAACTTCGTAAAAAATATCGCATAATCGTTAAAAAATCTAAACAAATTCAATGTTAAAAAATGACAGATCACATGACAGTGCATCGTTATGACGATATTCCGTTGAATGACCTCTGGCCTTATTCTGGACGCATGCTCGATTGAAGGTCGATGTCGAAACACGGTGAAGAACGTTCGAGATGAGAACGTAAACACACAGGTGAGTCCTTTCTATGGTTAGCTAAAATGCTAAGCAGACTATGAAGCGACTTATTGACGGTTCATTTTTTTCTATCACATTGCTTGATTTTTCTCTTCTTCTTCTTATACAAAATAGGTTCGCGTTTGACCACACTCTGCCTGATGTTAAACAGTAGTGTGGTCTAAGATGGAGCACGCTTACCTAGAAGAAACCTATTTACTCTAGATTTTACACTGTAGATAGAATAATAACATTCACATAATTATATATTCGTAACAATGTACACGCTGAAATTGTCTATGCTATAACTAATCATTTTAATAAAATAATAATTTAACTTTAGTTTTTAAATTTACTTCATATTTTTTATTAAGTTTCACTATGACTATTATACATAGTACTAATAATACATATATTTTTTGTTTCTTTTGTAATTGTATTTAATTTTCGAATTGTTATGAATGATGTGACGAATGAATAATATAATAACTATGACTAATTTATTGGATTATTGTTTTTAAATTATTATAGATTATTTAGTATTGATTGAATATGTTATTTAATTATTTTTGTTTTCTAATTTATATTATTCGGATTTTTTATGATTACATGACAATTATTGCCCCTTTACAGCAAATAAAATTAATACATTTAATTTTTGTAAACTGACAATACATATTTTTTAAACTGTATGATAACTGTGTAAGCATAGTACCTGCATAGTTTAAGTATCTGTTTTAAATAATTATGTCAATAAATAATTCTATTCTATTTTATTCTGTAAAATCCGACTAAAAAGTAACAAGGTACATATTTTTATATTTTAGTTTTTAAAATACGCCCGTGACTTCGTCCACGTTAACTTTAGAATTAGGTTCAGAGTGAAATGAAACATTTGTTAGTAACAAATAGGCAATAATAAAACTTGAGCTATTTTATAATTATCTACATGGATTAAAATAAAAGATACTTGTTTAAACTCTGAATAATGTTCCATTAGACTCATCTATGCCAAATTTCAAGTTATTTTTTAGTAATCCTAAAGAAACTACGATTTTTATGATAAAAATAGTTTTCTATATTATATTAATCTAGGTATATGTATACTATAATTTTGTCGATCGGACAGGTGACTCCCGCTCCGGTTCGTTCCTGGTGCAGAGGTTGGCCATGGCCATTCAGCGTGGGAATGCGGCGAGTGTGATGGGCACCATTGCACCAGGAACGGTCACAAGCGGGTTATTTTAATTTAATTAAAAATTTTATTAGGACCTATTGATAATTTTATAAGAATACATAACAATTTTCACATATTTATAGTATTTTTTTTATTATTATTGATTATGTATGTGTGCCACATTCATTCGGCCGTTTTTTGCGTGATTGAGTAACAAACAACTAAACATAAAAACTTTCACAATTATAATATTATACTAGGACATTATTTTTTAATGCCGTGCTATTTCCAAAAGATGGCACTTAAATCATTTTCTTTATTTGCCCATCTTTTTGTTTTTAAGCTATAAGTTTCTTTAGCTGTTATTTATACCATATTATTATAGGATGTTTAACATCATAAACGATAAAATATTTAATAGTTAAATGCGATGTCACAGTTGAAGCAATAATGTCTCCTAATAGCAACGATCACCATAAAGCCATGTCAAAGGCCTTCGAGCGGTTTATGGACTCTAAAAACAGAACTGGTTACTACAACCGCGCCTGTATGAAGTTACTTACAATAACATCAAAATCGAATCGCTCTCGAAACGGCCTTCCAGAATAAGGCCCGCGTCATCCAACCACCATGATAACAAAGACGTACCATTACGTGAACTGTAAGTATGTCAATGACGTTCACTAGTTTTGTATGTTTATATGCGACCATTAGAAAGTGAATCATACGCAGTAGGTATCCTACATGCCACTGACGTGACATTGAACAAAATTAGTGTCAATTTATGTATGAATATCAATTTATGTCGAGTAAGGATAGAATAGTGTACCTACTTATCACTGAAGCATATTTTTAATAACTTCAATTATTTTTTTAATTATCTTAAGTTGAAAATATGTCGCCAAGCACCTGGCTGTTTTGGCTTACCATTCTGGACCACAGCGGCGTTTAATATTTGGCATTAGATAAATATTTGACATACCATGTCCTTCATTATTATATTTGTCATTTTTTTAATTACATATATGTCAAATTCAAATTTGAATTTAAATTTTACATCCAATGAGCTGTGATCAAACATCTAGCCTATCAACTATAAAAAAACTATTTTTATATATAATTATGTTCATACACTGTATTTTTTTAATTAATAGGTTTTAATTTTAAAATTTAACAATTATTTTTTGTGCACTTTTACATACAATAATTTTATTTTTTCTGAGACTTTTAACGGTGTTCTAATCACCCCGTAGAAACAAATATCAGCACTGCTGTGAGATGTCAATCGAAACATAATAAAAAATCTGATAGTTACCTAACGCTTTATTCAACTTCTTAAAATAGTAATTTATCAGCTTAATCAAAAATATATGTAAATCTTTTAACTATCTCTGCTTATCATCTCATCTTGATTTTTTATTAAAATTTTATTTTTATGTAATCATAATTGAGAAACTTATAGCTAGGTATAAATATAGGTTTATGTAATAAATATGGTAATAAGGCACAAAAAATTGGTCATCGTGTTGTTAGTAAGTTTTTACTAAACGTAATTGATTTTTAGTAAATTAACACATTTTTTTTATCTAAACATTTTATTAGACCAGGGCTGAAGCCTTTGAAAATGGTAAAAAGTGAAATGCCGACTATAAAGCCCACAGACTTTTTAAAAAAGCTGATATTTTGACGGGAGAATTTTCGATTGATAAATTAGGTTACTTTTTTGATATTAAGTCAAAATGAGGTGAAAAAAAAAATTTAAAATCAAAAAAACCACAGTGTGTTTAGTACATAAAAAAAGTAAGTTTTCACCAAATCTTGTGAAAAAAAATATTTTTTTGTACAGAATAAAAATAAAAAACTTGGTTATTTGAATTTTTCACATACATTTTGAGGTTATGTGAAAAAACTGTACAATACAAAAGTTGTAGATCTTTTTATTACCTTCAATTTTGCTTTTAATTTTTTCCCACAATACTTAATATCCAGAAATAGAGATAAACCGTTTCTTACCCTTAAAAACTCACCCCCTTCCACTTCCCGACTTCAGATCACCCGTAAATAATTATTTATTTTTCCTTTCATTTTTGTTACATTCCCTTCCTTTTTCAACGAGTTTCATCCTACTATTATTTTTTTTGTTCCAGAAATTATCGACCCTGGTGTATATTATGGCGTAAGTACATTTTGAAGCGCTATACTCACCGTTGAGGTAAATTGTTTGACCACGAATCGATCACATTTAAAATCCGTGAGACACATGGAGTGGAATTGCATTGGAATCAATATTTTTGATGTATATATTTTTACTCTATATATCTATTTATACATAGAGGTAGGTACAATCGCGTACGCGCTTCCATTCGGGATGCACCTTCCATCGCGTGCTTCAGAAGCAAACTAAGATCTTGGCTTCAAGAGACCTTGTTTTATTACTTTGCCGATTATTTAAAAATAAGAGATTATTGAATTACTAGTAAGTAATTCTATTTTTGTTTGTTTTTATTGACATTCAATCGTATTGACATAATTATTTTAATTATGATTTTAAAAATAATTAGTTTTAATTTTGTGTATTTGTACTCATTGTAATAAAATTTTAATGATAATTAATTGAAAATAAATTAGGTATTTTAAAGCTTTAATTACTTTATATTTGACATATTATTTCATTGACATTTTAATTGTCATGACATAATATTATGTCATAAATATAAATGTGAAAATTACCTGTAACATTGGTGTTGACAATAAAAGAATTGTATTTGTATTTGGTACAACGCTAAAAAAATCTAAATGTAAAACCAACGTAAGAACATTTTTTTTATTTTATGGTTGACAAGCTATGTATTTGACCACGGCTCGCCTGATGTTAAGTGACGGTGTGGTCGAAAATAGTAAAGCACATCTTGCCTGAAATGGATTTGACTCTAAGCTAATTTTGTCCCTATTGCCAGCCAACAGCCCAGTTAGTTATTTTTATGCATAAACATTCAACAAAACGCTAGTTTTGGAAAAAAATACAACAAGGCGACACGACTCTCTCCGCGTTCCCGCCAAAACTCACTATCTAAATTAGACGGTCTCCGAACAAAGCGGCTGTAACTTCGTTTGTCATTGATGACATATCTGATCGATTAAAATGACAGTTTATATTACGTAAATGACGTTATTGACATTGACAATCGATTTTATCGAAGGATTATTGGCGGCAAGTTTAGGCTTGACAATGAGTCGTTCTTCACGCTCCGTCGCCTCATCCTTTCCCTCGTGAGGTAGGCAAGACCTTCAAGCAAATTTAGTTTCCTGTTAATGATTAGGTGATTCTAATTGTCTATTGTCGAATTTGTCTTTTTCGTTTAACGTTCATTAATGTGAAGATTTAGAAATAGTTTTTGTGACTACCCTTTTTTCTCGGTATAGCTAATTCATGGTAAGTTCAGGGTAAGTCAAAACCACTGGGAATTTTCTTCATGGTATTTTTTTACGTATAGATTTTTGACTTTACAAATGAGTTGATCATTTTATTTAATACTTTATTGCACACTTAAAACATGTACAAAGAAAGGACTTAATGCTAAAGCATTTTACTTTCTAGTACTCGGCTGGCTAGCTACCGGGTGGTAGCTAGCCAGCAAGTTGAAAATCTGCCGCCAAGCATCTAACGGTGTGTTCCGGCAGCCTCACTTGAGAGCCAGTTCCATTCCAGGCTAGGTGTGCTTTACCATCATCGACCATACCGTCACATAGCATCAGGTGAGCTGTGGTCAAGTCAAACACATAGCCTGTCAGCTATATAAAAAAAAAATAAAAAAAAAATTTCCTCTTTATAATAGTATAGATAGATTGTTACTAATAATATAATTATTATTAGTAACAATACGGTACGTGTTTAATTTTATGCACTACGTGTAACTACGCCGATAAATGACTTTATCTTTTCAGTAACAAAAGATGTTGTGTCATTGTTGACATCAGTGAGTACAGAGTAAGCAATTAAAATGTATTGTTTATGTACAATAATGAAGATTTACCGCATTAGTTTTTATTACTGTAAATAAACAAATACACCTTCGCCTTTGTTTAAAAAATATCTCTGACCATCAAAAATCTCAAAGTAATGAGTGCCAAAGCAGTGATGCCCTGAACTTTGTTTTACCCCTGAAAGTCATGTGTATCTGCAATGGTCATGGAAGGCGTAATATCTTACCATCAGGAGAGCGACACGATCGTCTCATTACTTTTAAAGTAAAATTTAAAAATGTCTTACATTTCTTTTGATTGATTTCTAAACAAATGGGCAAAAGTTGCGTGTTGTAATTCGAACGAAGAGAGATTATAATCTATATAGCGTAGGTCGCCCTGAGACTCGATGGAGTGACGACATACGGAGGACAGCTGGCGGTGGATGGAAGCGAAAAGCCGAAGATCGGGCTTTTTTTTAATTTTAAACTGTTTTCTTTTTTGTTATTTTCTATGTCTGCAACCTGTAATTGTTATGACATTTATCTATATACTTTTAATTATGCGATAATATACACAACGTTGGTGTTCATAAAATAATGGTGATAGAGGCGAAATTATAGCGCGATCAACATTTCGCCACTCTTTTTTATGTTCCATTTTTTTGTATGTTATAACGCATGTATATATACACCAAACATACATATATATATATATGTATGTTTGGTGTGTAATAATGTTGTATTCTATTCTACTTTTACACAAAATACCTGATGTACATACAAACCGGAAAACAGTAATGTTTACACATAATTGCTTAGCGACGGAATATCTGCATAATATCTAAGTAGCCGACCTTAAATCATTGATTCTTTTGCGATCGTTGGAGCGATGAGAATTCAGCGTGGTCCGTTCATATGTTGCAGGGCTGACAATGAGCTTGAGCTGCTCGTGAAGGAAAACATCGTCAGAAAACCATAGCATGGTGGTAGTGTACTTTCTAGTACTCGGCTGGCTATCTTAATACGCTCAAGTTGAAAATCTGTCGTTAATCACCTAACAGTGATTCGGATAGCGTTAAAGCAAAGCTAGATGCGTTTATC
This sequence comes from Biston betularia, assembly GCA_905404145.2. Taxonomy (NCBI): domain Eukaryota; kingdom Metazoa; phylum Arthropoda; class Insecta; order Lepidoptera; family Geometridae; genus Biston; species Biston betularia. The sequence continues at coordinate 3,402,151 of FR989887.1, read as the reverse complement.
ATATCAGGTCATCAGGTCAGCTGTAGCATCTAGTATGTCAGCCATATAAAAAGTAATTTGCTCAATACTTTACATTACGGCTACATACTTTGTGCAAAGATCAATCATTATAATTGCCTGTATTATGTATACTGTTCACTCGAGACAGAGTGCAGTAGCGCAAGATGTATGAAAACTTGGAAAAAATATGCAAAAAGTACGGCACAGTTATCCGACGGCTAACGGCTGAACTGAGCTGTGGTAGAAGCTAATTATTTATTAATTATGTAGAATTATACTGACTGACTGAATTATATTGGAAATTGTTCGCATTTAAAATGTCGGAAATGATAATAATAGCACTAGCTATTCGTGCGCTTTAGCCGTAGACGAAAATATTGATTTAATTTCTACAGTATTGATTGTTTATTTGGGATGTGAATAGAACTAATGAAATGTCCTTGTTATTATACTAAATAAAATTAAAAAAATGTATTACTTGGTGGTAGATTTCCTTAGCAGGAGGTCGTCTAGGTAGATACCATCACAGTACTAAATATTCTGCCGCCAAGCAGTATTGTGCAAACATTACACAGGGCTGTTGAAACTAACCATCTAGTCTCAAAGTAATGAGTGCCAAAGCAGCGATGTCCTGGACTTTTTTTTGTTACTCAAAGTTCTGTGTATGGCTGCAATGGTCATGGACAGGCGTTATCTCTTACCATCAGGAGAGTGCCTCGATCGTCTCATTACATTTACATTAAAAAAAAACTTTTTTTACCCGCGGTTTTACCGGTGTAGTGATGGATGATGATGATGAAAGTATTCTATGTCTTATTCTAGGGCCTAAAGTATCACCCAGATCCGTTGAGCAGTTTACGCGTAAAAGCGAAACTAACAAACAAACTCCCATTCGCATTTATAATATTAGAAAGGATTAGAAAAGCCCTCAGATGACAAGAATGCTGGTAATTAATTTAGTCAATAGCTTAGCATTGCCATCCAGCGTGGCAATGCTGCCAGCATTCTGACCAAACTTTTCTCGCCTTTGATGGTTGTTTTTTTGTAAGTAATTGTTTCGTTTTTCAAATTTAGTTTTTTAAGTTGTTATTTTGTTTTAATTAGTTTTAGTAAATACAATTTTTCAATTACAAAACACTTATTTTTGTTTTCCATATTAGACAGTTACCTACAGCATGCTACCTAATTTTTTTTCCTTAGCTTCTCAGTATAATTAAATTTAATACACATTTATTTATATTATTCTAAACTCGTAAATACCGACTAATTTTATCATTATAAATTCTCCTTTCAATAAATAATAAATGCAAATTCCATTCATATATTATTACCTATTATCTAGGCTACGTTACAGGTAAAATGCATAAAGATGAGATGTGAATTTTCTTCCATAAAAAAACACGTTATTTTTTGCTCGTTATAAGCAAATCTTATTGTAAAGCACCTTATTATCTCGAAGATAGTTGCGGTCTACGGGTTCGACTGCCTATAACCTATAAAAACTGAGAAAGTTTTCGCAGTTTTAAATATAAAAGTAGACGAATGTGACGCTCCCTTGATGGTATGTGATAATACAGCCATTTCATTACAGGGATACCCAGAACCTTGAGTAACAAAGTCCAGGGCTTCGCTGCTTTGACTCATTATTTTGAGACTTTCAAAAGTCTCAATAGCCTAGTAATTTGACTAGCTAGCCAGCTAGACTAGCAGAGCCCTTCAAATTCGAACACAGTAATTTGTACATACTACTGCATGGCGACAGAATATTTGATTCTGCGGTGGTGCCTACCTAGACTATCTTCTGCTAAGGATTTCTACTACCATATTAAAAGTCCTTTAAATCGATATAGTGTGGAAAATATTATGTCAGATGCGTCCTGGCGGCACATTAACTTCGACACTGGGGCATGCTACTCAGTTTCACTTACTTTTTAATAACAAATACACACACCAAAAACGTTTCCATTATTAAAAGCTAGTTTCACTAATAGCGCTTTATGGTTTCACTAGCTATCACAGACATAGCTCTGCGTATTAGCAAGCTGAAGTGGCAATGGGCTGGACATATTTGTCGCAGAACCGATAACCGCTGGGGTAGACGTGTTCTAGAGTGGAGGCCGCGAATTGGCAAACGTAGCGTAGAACGCCCTGAGACTCGATGGAGTAACGATATACGTAGGATAGCTGGCGGTGGATGGAAGCGAAAAGCCGAAGATCGGGCTGAGTGGCGTGTCTTGGGAGAAGCCTATGTCCAGCAGTGGACCACAAAAGGTTGATGATGATGAGGGATTTTTTGGAATAAAAGAAAATTTCATAAAAATGTCCTGGTTTCTATAATATACATAATACATATATGATATTTTAATGTTAAACAAAAAATACCGTTGATTTATTACCCTTTTGTCATTATACAATCAAATTGATAAATGAAAAACAAAAAATAACCAAATGGTCAAATATATAAAACAAAGTGCACACGATGATAGACATATTAAAGGACGTATAAGTACAATACATACCTACATATAATATTATAAGGATATCTAAACATCATTAAGAAAATCTCAATTATCGGTAAAAACCGATGACGTGATCTGCAAACCATAAAATATCTTAAATGATTTATGAAGATTAGGTTGTTTAGGTACTTCAACAAAAAGCTTTGTATTTCCCCCTACGTTGTGTAGGAGTAAGTTACGACTGTTTTTTCTTTGTTTTTGGTATTATATTCTGTGCATTTTGCCAGTATCAAATGTTATTTTCAAGTATTTGATGATAAATCTAGTTAAATTAATCTGAAACATAGTCAAAATAACACAATTAAGTCAAGGTCAGATCCTTTCTTGTTCTAGTAAATTACCAGTAAAGTCAAGTTTCGCCAATTATATTATTCTGCATTTTATGAATACCGCTATTTTTTTAGTAAAAACCAATGACAAAAACACAATTAAATTTTTCCGAGTTTTTATTACCCGTATTCAATTCGTAACGGTTCTTTTTTATTAAAACCAAGACACGTTTCCCGCCATAAAAGTTGGACGAGACTTTACATCCAGCCAGAATTAATAATTCACAAAAAGTTTTTAGTTTATAGGATCTGATCACGGAGGTTGGTCTAGATTAGGTCATATCCTGGTTTTCTGTGATTCCCAAGATCCGGCAGCCAACTAGAATTGAATATGCAGCGTGATACTTATTGTGCCTAGACCTTGAACAATCAGAAGTCAATATTCTTACCTACTTACGTATGTAAATATGTGATGGGCATGAGTGCGAGCGACCAATGAATGTATAATATTAATTAATAAATAAATTTTCGTAACAAATAATTAATAGATTTTTTTTTTAAATATCGCCACATTTTTTTACTTCTGAAACAATAAAATATTAAAGAAAAAAATCATGGTTTTTTGGCGGGAACGCGGGAAGAGTCGTGTCGCTCCGTTGTATTTTTTCCAAAACTAGTGTTTTGTCGAGTGTTTATGCATAAAAATGGTGGTATTTTATTCATAAAGTGCCGAACTACAAGCGCGAGTGTGGGAAAATGATATAATGTGGTGAAACATGAGTTTTCGTGTTGCTTCCAAAACTCCATCGAAGCTTTATAGTAAAGTTGCGACGACTTTACTAAAGCATGACTGGAATTAACTGACACGAACTGGACTTGACAAAGACGACTTTGACGATAACTATAGCTAAGATACAGCAGAAATAACACTTAAGACAAGGCAGTATGGCTCTATAGCTTTAGCCTGCCCGAAGGGGCAAATTAATAAAAAAAATAATATTAAAACTATGGGCCTGCACATTGTGAATTTACCAGTGTCAAAAAATGTTGTTGACATTCTTTGAAGCTGTTAAGGTAATAAATTGTACCTAATAAAATTAGCGTTCAACATTGGTTATTGCTTTGATTGACAAGTATGTACATAATGAGAGGGTTATTGAGTATTCGAATATATGTACCAATGATCTAATGTGGGAAAAGCGTTTAATATTCTTGTAGTTTTCAAAATTCTCTTGAAGTTTTTACCACCACATTACTTGGAATTTGACCGTGAATTGTTTTCTTTATCTGCGGCAAAGTATGTGTCTAATGATAAAATTATTCAAAATACTGGAAACTAGAAAATGCACAATGTGCTACGTCATAATCCTTCTAGGAGAAAAAACGAAATAGATTAAAATATAACTTTATTAAACACCAAAATTTTTACGTAGGATGAGACATTAGCCTGCCCGATGGGGCAAATTAACAAAAAAAAAACAATGCTCAGATTAAAACTCAATGTAACGATTGGAGTTTTGGCGGGAACGCGGGAAGAGTCGTGTCGCTCCGTTGTATTTTTTTCCAAAACTCGTGTTTTGTCGAGTGTTTATGCATAAAAATGGTGGTGTTTTATTCATAAAGTGCCGAATTACATGCGTGAGTGTGGGAAAATGATATAATGTGGTGAAACATGACTTTTCGTGGTGCTTCCAAAACTCTATCGAAGCTTTATAGTAAAGTCGCCACTACTTTACTTAAGCATGACTGGACTTGACTGACCCAGACTGGACTTGATTAAGACTGGACTTTGACTATAACTAGCTACGAGGACACTTATTTAACTTTTGTAACTTGAAAATATATAAATACTTGACACTGGCAAATGCTAAAACGCGACGACAAAACCAAAGAAAAAAAAAATGTAACGATTTGTAATATACAACGGCAGCCTTATAATATAGCTTATAACGCCTTATAATATAGCTTATAACTTATATCTAATAATAAAGGTGACGTAACATGAATGAATATAAAACAACACGTAATTACGTACTTCATTGATAAAACTAATTTAATTACGCCTGTTTCTTATTTTGCTTGCATTTGAATTAACGTTTCTTTATATACAAAAGTGTGTGTGTTGATGGGTATTACTGAACTTGATCAAAATTCAGTAATCCGTTATGATATATCGATAGATAGATATATACATACATACAGTCGTACATAGATAGAAAATAGTTTTAATTTTGCCACAAAATAAAACTCTTTTCTTTCATTCTTTTCCTTTTCTTTTTTTACTGTGCGTACAATCATTTTAAATAGAAAACAAAATAATGTTATGAGCTAGTGCCACAAATGGTAGCCTTGTAGCTAACAGCGATATCTTCCAGGCAACCAAAAATGGTAAACACGATACATAATGTAACACTAATAAGTTAAAAATAAATACATTAATAAAAACAATACATGATATTATTATGGTATGTAAATGTCTAGTACAAGCTTTGCTAAGTTTGGGGTCAGATGGCGCTTTGTGATGTCTTACGATATTTCTTCATTCAATAAATCATTCACTCAATCGATCAATCGTTCGTTCATTCGTTTGTTTGTCCGATCATTCGTTCATTCATTCATTCATTTGTTCCATCATTTGTTCATTCATTCATTTGCTCATTCATTCATTCATTTGTTAATTAATTAATTAGTTCATTCATTCATTAAATGTCTAGATTCCTATTATATAAGATAGAGTGGCAAAAGGCCGCTTTGCAGTTACTCCACAAATAATTTGTACTGAAATCTACATCTACAAAGTAAATGTGTAACTAACGAGTATTGCCTAGTAAGTAAGCAGGTTGAGTAGCTAATGCACAATATTCTGTTTTTACGAGACGACCTGGTCAAGGCTGAAGTTGGGTAAGACTAACTTACATTACCGCACCACATGGTCGCCTTACAACCGATAAATTTTAAGACAAAATATATACGACGACCTGTGCGAAATTTATTCTTTCCAGACACGGGGAATCCTTGCCAAGAGATGTATACTTATTCTTTGTGAAGCGAATTCTTAATTCTTTTATTAATCTGTCTGTTTTAAGAATTGTCTCAATTTCAAGTTAAGTATTGTCGAGTTGTTTTAAGTTGGTTGGTAATAATCGCTTTCATGGATGAGTTGTGATTGTTTCTGTTACGCTCGATAAATGCAAGGTTATAAGTTTAGGGTTTTCGCGGCCGTAAGGGGGGGTTATGTTTACATGTTGTATACATACAACAACACTTGAATCACGAAATATGTTTTTTTAGATTTAAGAGTTCTGCCCGCAACAATAGTTGGTAGTAAATATGTGTACAATGACAACTTTTCGGCTTAGTATGCTTTTGTTTTGTTTTTTTAGTTTAGCGTTTGACATTAATCAACGATGTGGAGGATGCAGCACGCTTCCCTTTATTCATGGTTGCCAAGCTAGGTGTTTCCCCAGAGTTCACCTGATGTTAAGTGACGGTTCTTTTGAAGATAGTAAAGCACACCTTGCCTGGAATGGAACTGGTTTTCAAGAGAAGTTGCCGGAACACCGTTAAGTGCTTGGCGACAGATTATCAACTTAAGGGTGGTAGCTAGCAAGCCGTGTACGTATAATATCCTACCACCTTGCTATGGGTTTCCTCGCGATGTTATCCTTCACCAGCAGTTCAAGCTCATTGTTAGAGTTTGAACCTACAGTCTTTGGGGTGTGAAAAGACCGCGCTAATCACTGAGCTATCATCGCTACAAAAGAAGAACCTTACTTTACCTAGAAAGAACTTGCTTGCTTGAAGTTTGAAAGAAATTTGTATTGTACTTTTTGGGAAACCGACTCTACCAAAGAGTTCCACATCCTCGCTGTGCGAATAAATATGGAGTCAAAGAGTTTGGTGCGCACGTGCGAATTGTTCAGCATGTCTGGGTGACGCCTTGTTAGAGTAGCCTATAATATAGTTGTATACTCTAGTTCGTTAAGTTAGCATACATGATTATAAAGTTTCCAATCTTGTTTATAAATCAAACATCCATGACCTACAGTCTAAGTCCCCTTCTAAACTGGATATAACTGCTTTGATAAAGATCTCAATGGGTAATAAAATTGTGCTGAAACATTGTAAAGATGAGTTAAAGATATACAAAGGTATGCTATTTTTGTTTACGAACGTAATTGTTAGAAGATAATTACGTACGTAACCACCCACCCTAAAATTGATCGCCATGCATAGAAATGCATGGCGATCAATTTTATGATGCACAAAGGCGAAATAGCGTTATAAATCCCACAAATATTGTAAATGTGAAAGATTGGATGGATGGACGTTTGTTACCCTTTCACGCGAAAACTACTGAACGGATTTGGTTGAAATTTGGTATGGAGGTTGGCTGAAACCCTGGATTAGAACATAGGTTATTTTTTATCCCGAAAACATGTAGCGGATAACACCGCGGGGCGCAGTTAGTAAATTATACTTACCATTGTGAGCAAACAGTGTAATGTCAGCACAACTCTAAAATCGCGTAAAAAATAAAACAGCTGTTTCGTAACATTCAAGGTTAAGGGTTAACGAACTTTTTTTAACAGCTTAGCTAGATCAACTAAGTTACCATGAAAAACTAACTTTTCATTTGGGATCCCATTTGGAACCTCGGAAAGCAAAATTGGAATACTTGCCAATGGCTAACGCAAAAACTGCGATGCCAAAAACCAAAGAAGAAACTCAAAACAAAAACGCTATTTTGCAAAAACTGATACAGAAATTAGCGCGTAGCTCAACATGCTTTTGACTGGTTTAATATAAAACTGCGATGCCAAAAACCAAAAAAGAAAATCAAAACAAAAACGCTATTTTGCAAAAACTGATACAGAAATTAGCGCGTGGCTCAACATGCTTTTGACTGATTTAATATATTTTTTTATTAGCAAAAGTGTTTTTGTTCACATCCACAGATGTAGTGTTGTATCCGGCACGAAGCGTGTCCGACACGTTACTTTTAATAGTCACAAAAAACAATACAGATAACGATATTTAGTTAGGGGGAGCACTAATTGAACAATCGTAAATATAATAAAAAAAACCGGCCAAGTGCGAGTCGGACTCACGCAGAGTTTCGTACCATTATCTATAAAAAAAATCAAGTTTGTTGTATGGGAGCCCTTAAATATTTATTTTATTTTATTTTTAGTATTTGTTGCTATAGCGGCAATAGAAATACATCATCTGTGAAATTTTCAACTGTCTAGCTATAATTATATATCACCGTTCTTGAGATACAGCCTGGTGACGGACGGACGGACGGACGGACAGCGAAGTCTCAGTAATAGGGTCCCGTTTTTACCCTTTGGGTACGGAACCCTAAAAAAGAACTGGCTCACAAGTGAGGCTGCCGTAACACACCGTTACGTGCTTGGCGGCAGATTTTCAACTTGAAGGTGGTAGCTAGCCAGCCGAGTACTAGAAAGTACCCTACCACCACGCTAGGGTTTCCTAACGATGTTTTTCCTTTACCGGCAAAATACTAATGTAAAATAAATTAAAATAAATAACGTAGGACTATACACACAGCGCCATCTGGCCCCAAACTAAGCAGAGCTTGTGTGATGGAAGTCAGATAACTGATAGAATACATTAATACTTTTTTTTATGTAAATACATACAGAACACCCAGACACAGAACAAACATTTAATTTTGTTTATTCACAAAATGTTTGCCCTGAGTGGGCCCATGTGTGAATCGAACCCACGCCCTACAGCTCTCAAGGCAGGTATACTACCAATGAGCCAACGGGGCTGTCAATTACCTCCTTGTATTACCGAATTGAATTTTAAAACATTTGAATAGACACTAAGAAGTACGTAGGTACTCTGCTGTCTAGCTACAGCCCTCAAGTTGGAAATCTGCAGCCAAGCATCTAACGGTGTGTTCCGGCTGCCTCACTTCAGAGCTTTCCTCACGATATTCTTTCACTGTTTAAAGTCATCGGCAGATTGGGAGCCAGACGGTTTTCAACTAGGCTACTAGCCTTTAATATCAGCTTCTGATCAGTAAATTCAAATAACACAAAGAGGTTTAAGATAGGTATCTAGGCATGGTATAACACTTTGTAAAATGAAATACCAAGAGCGGCAATATACTGTTTTCCTCTTTAGCGAAGTCCAATCAAGTTCGCTTAACACCACAAGCGAGAATATCCGGTCTGTCTTGGTATCATATACCACAGAATAGTTTTAAACGACAAATCGCGACAATTTTTTTATTTGTCGCAAAGTTTTATGTAACACGTAAAATACATTATATAAAGCGACTAGATTAACTAAGCAAATCTTGTACTATGGAAGTCAGATAACTGATAGAATACTTAAATACAAAGATTAAGTTAAAACTTTTTTTTATGGTTGACAGGCTAGGTGTTTGACCACAGCACACGTGATGTTAAGTGACGGTGTGGTCGAAGATGGCAAACTCACCTCGACTGGAACGGAACTGGTTTGCAAGTGCGGCTGCTAGAACACGCCGTTAAGTGCTTGGCGGCAGACTTTCAACTAGAGGGTAATTAGCCAGCCGAGAAACGTACCTTACCACCATGTTATGGTTTCCTTTGCTTGGTGGTAGATCTCCTTAGCAGGAGGTCGGTCGTCTAGGTAGGTACCACCGCAGTACCAGTTATTCTGCCGCTAAGCAGTAGTGTGTAAACGTTACTGTGTTCCAGTTCGAAGGGTACTGCAGCTAGCGAAATTACTGGGCTGTTGAGACTAACCATCGAAAGTCTCAAAGTAATGAGCGCCAAAGCAGTGTTACCCTGGACTTTGTTTCGTCACTCAAAGTTCTGTGTATCGTTGCAATGGTCATGGACAGGCGTTATCTCTTACTATCAGGAGAGCGTCTCGACACAGAACAAAAATTTGTTTATATCACAAAATACTTGTCCTGTGTGAGAATCGAACCCACGCCCTTCAGCTCTTGGAGCAGACATGCAACCAATAAACCAACAGAGCTGTCGATAATGCTTTTATACATCCAAGATTTGTGTATTAGCGTCTTCCTTTAAAGTTTCTTTAAGTGGTTTACCTGTATTTCACACGTGATCCATATCACGTGTAATATGGCCGGTTTCACTTAAAACGTATAACAACTTAAATTTACATAATTTACGACACGAATTTTAAAGCGGTAGCGGTTTTTATATTGTAGCGATGATATCTCAGTGGTTAGCGCGGTAGGTTCGCATGCCAAAAGGCGTGAGTTCAAACCCCAACAATAAGCTTGAGCTGCCGGTGAAGAAAACATCGTGAAGAAACCATAGCATGGTGGTAAGGTGCTTTCTAGTACTCGGCTGGCTAGCTACCACCCTCAAGTTGAAAACCTGCCGCCGAGCATCTAACGGTGTGTTGCGGCAGCCTCACTTGAGAGCCAGTTTCATTCCAGACTAGGTGTGCTTTACCATTTTCGACCACACCTTCACTTAACATCAGATGAGCTGTGGTCAAACACCTAGCTTGTCAAACGTCATATGTATATTTGTTTACCAAAACTTTTATAAAAATATCAATGTTAGTTGGGGAATGTTTCTTATCGTGTCTTCGATTAGGCACGAACATAAGTATCGCGTGTTGTTTCCGTATAAAAACCTCATGTGACGTCGTCATCGCTTTGGCATATGCTGTACTTGACCGTGACTTGCTTTGTTTGACCACAACTTTTTGAACAAAAGCTATATACTGCTAGTAAAATAAAAAGCTGCTATAAAGCTATATACAAAAGCTATAATTCATCATCATCATCATCATCAGCCCTTCGCTGTCCACTGCTGGGCGTAGGCCTCTCCCAATGCTCGCCCCTGAGCTCGGTCGACAGCTTTTTGCGTCCATTGCTTTCGCGCCGCTTTAAGCGGTCGTCACACCACCTGGCCGCAGGGTGCCCTACACTACGCTTGCCTGTACGCGGTCTCCACTCAAGAACTCGTCTACCCCATCGGTTATCGGTTCTTGAGAAATGTGGTCCACTGCCACTTCAGCTTACTGATTCTTTGAGCTATGAAGCTACAATTAGCTGTCGATCATTTTGAAATACTTAACAATAAATGGGAAATGCGAATGACTTTTCGTATTGTTTCCAAAACTCTGTTGAAGCTTTGTAGTAAAATCACCACTATTTTACTAATACATTGCCGGACTCGACTTTGACTTACCTTGACTGTGACTTATTTCATTTGACATGCCGTAAAAATTAAAAAAAAAACTGGCACATGCTTCACGTGAGATGGCAAATAAAAAGAAGTAGGTATATTGTTTTCTTTTTTTCTGCAACGGAATATATCATTATAATGTAAATTTCAACACGTTTCTGTAGCCAATGCAAACATTTGAATATGAATGTATTTTCAATCAGAATTTGGTGCGTAAAATATATCTTAACTTACTTATGTAAATTATGCTCTTAAATTCAAATGTATATTGCATTATGATTTGGCTGCAAAAAGCGTTGATTGACAATTTAGTAATGCAATGACAGAAAAATAAATAATTGTTTGAAGAAATTAGTTTCGGCATCGAAAAGCTCTATTGATGTTTTGTGTGAGTGTCATAAGAGTTTCTTAAACTATTTTTTTGTTCTGTAATGATGGAATATAACCCGTTAAATGCCTGTTTTCAAGACTGTATTGTAGACAAATCATGCAAAATTTAAAAAAAAAACGAGAATTTTGTATTATTGCCAAAGCTGTCAAGGATATACGGGGTGAATAAGTTTTTGACTTTGACTTGGCTATATTTTTTTTTTACAATAATTAGGCTTGCCTTTAATCTAGAAGATTCCGATTCACTTCATGCAGACACCTGGAAACATGTAGCGGGTAACAGCGCGAGGCGAAGCTAGTAAATAATAAAAGCGTTCCGGGAACTTTTAAAATTGGTAGCAGGCTTTTAGATTAGTCAAAATTATTTAAATGTATGTTTCTTCTATGTCCCACCCAGCATTTTGTGATATAAAACAAATGTTTGTTCTGTGTCTGGATGTACTGTATGTATTATAAGTATGTATTTACAAAAAAAAAAAGTATTTAAGTATTGTATCAGTTATCTGACTCCCATAGTACAAGCTTTGCTTAGTTTGGGGGCAGATGGCGCTGTGTGGAATGTCCTACGATATTTATTTATTTATTTATTTATTTATTCTACCTTATTTTTTGACATAAGTACAAGTATATTATGCTTATCAGTATTGCGTACATTATAAAATAAATAATAAATAAATAAATATCCTAGAACATTTCATACAGCACTATCTAGCCCCAAACTAAGGAAAGCTTGTACTATGGGAACCAAATAACTGATAGAATACTTCATAGATTTTCTTTTTCGTTGTTTCGTAGCGATAATAGCTCAGTGGTTAGCGCGATCGGTTCGCATGCCGAAGGGCGTGGGTTTAAACAATGTGCTTGAGCTGCCGGTGAAGGAAAACATCGTGAGGAAACCATAGCATGGTGGTAGAGTACTTTCTAGTACTCGACTGGCTAGCTACCAACCCTCAAGTTGAAAAATCCATCAAGCATCTAATAATGTGTTCCGGTAGCCTCACTTCAGAGCCAGTTCCATTCCAGGCCAGGTGTGCTTTACCATCTTCGACCACACCTTCACTTAACATCAGGTGAGCTGTGGTCAAAAACCTAGCCTGTCAAACATTAAAAAAAAGATCTAGTCAAGTCTTCAAGTATCTTCATAGATTAAGCTAAGAGAACCTCCTTTTACCCGACCACGGTGGAACGGTTAAGTTTTTGTCTATCACTATATATAGTATATCTGTACAATTATCTTGTTTTACTTGTGTTCTATCATAGCTTTGATACAATTTATCGTATTTTGATGAATGAGATTTCAATTGATTTGTTATTGTGCATCGTGTGACGTAGACTACATTTTTCCCTTTAACTCTAGCTTTTCTCAATAATCGCGTTATCGTTTTTTTTTTACTTGTTGGCTTGTGCTTCGACATCGACATAGTTATAATAATATCTATAGAGCCTACCTATACATTAAGGTTGCCTTTGACAGTTCATTGTCACTCAGAGTTTTAACTTTTTTTTAATGGTTGGCAGGCTAGTTGTTTTACCATAGCTCACCTGATGGTAAGTGACGGTGCGGTCGAAGATGGTAAAGTACGCCTAGCCTGGACGGCGGCGGCAAATTTTCAACTTGAGGGTGGTAGCTAGCCAGCCGAGTACAAAAAACACTGTCACCATGCTATGGTTTCCTCACAATGTTTTCCTTTACCTGGCAGCTCAAGCTCATTGTTGGAATTTGAACCCACACCGTTCGGTGTGTAAACCGACCGCGCTAACCACTAAGCTATCATCGCTACAAAATTTACCTGCCTCCGTTCTGTGCCAATTTGGTCCAGATTCAACCCGTGATTGTGACGACATCGTCGAAAAGTTTAAAATATTGCAAAGTAACGCTTGTCATCCAGAAATATAAGATACTAGCAGCTGACCCCGGCTTCGCACGGGAAAACAAAACTTGATTAACAATATAAACAAAGCCTATGTCATTCAGTGATAATAATGTAGCATTCTAATGATGAAAGAATTAATCAGATCGGTTCAGTAGTTTCGGAGCCTATTCAATACACACAAACAAACATAAAATCAAATCTTTTCTCTTTATAATAGTATACATAGATAGATTTATCTGTACGTCTAGTAATTTCTCTATAATTATATCTTTGTCATAAATTAAAATGAACCTAGTCAAGCATATATGCAAATCAAGTTGATATTAAATTTAAAAGTGAGAGTGGCACAGTTACGAAATTATTAGGTATGTATAAATACAACGAATTCTATGTACGTAGTACATATAGATCCATGGGTACCTAATGACTAGTTTGTGTGAAATTGATTTATTTGATAATTTTTTTCTTAATTTTTGGCACTACTCTTAGTGGACTTGTTTTTGTTGCCAGTGAAAAGTATTTTAATATTTTTAAGTAGATGATGTACATTCAAATAAGTCAAAGTCACAGAAAGTAAGTCAGGTCTATTTTACTAAAAACTAAAGAGTTTTGGAAGCAACAAATCTTGACAGCCCTGTTGGTTCATTGGTAGTATGTTCAATTCCCATCCAGGATAAACATTTGCGGTATAAATAAATCAGATGGCGCTGTGTGTAATGTCCTACGATATTTATTTGTTATTATTTATTTATAAAAAAAAAACATATGTTTCACCACATTGTATCACTTTCCCGCACTTATACATCAGAAATGTAATCGACATTTAATTATTAAAAACCGTTATTTTTATACTGAATACAGGTTTCGTATAAGAGTATAATAAAGCGACAAGATTTTTTCCGTATTCCCGCTTAAAATGTCTTATTTATTAGATGTTATTTTACGTTGGTTTTTTTTTTTGCGTTTCTGCTTGCCGTAATATAATAGATTCTATGCGCGAAAGGAATAATCTTTATTACAAACAGAGTATCTGAATTGGAACAGTTACTGATTAAATTTCAATAACTTTTCATATCAGTTGCCTTAAATTTTTTTTTTTAAATCGCCTATTAATGAGAAATATTTTTTACTCTGTTTCTTTTTATTTCAATTGAAATATTTTTACAATGAAAATTAATTTGTAATAATTTTGACGCGAATTTAAAAAAAGCATTTTTTTAATTACTAGCACAAATCCAATAAACACTTTAATTTAATAAAATTTAAAAAATTAAAACTTACAATTTTCAAGGCTGCAATCAATCCTTTATCCACTGTCACACACTGTCATACTTAAAAAGTTAATAAAAAAAATAAACACCGCTGTCAAATCGAATGTCTATTTGAAAATGGAATCGCGGGATTCGCGCGGTTTACGTGGTAGATAGGTGGTAAATGGCCATGCGATCACCTGTGCGGCCCGGTGGCATCTCTACATGCTCTATCGAAGATGGGGCATTGCACACGTGATGCTTTTTGTGTCGCTTTTTATCGAATACGTCATTCTTGGTAATAAAGATTTGTTACTATAATTTTTTGTTATAGTTTTATATCCAATTATTCACTTACAGGAAAACTGAGAGGTCAAACACGCGTGGTTTAGGATATGGAACGAGTTTTTTTTTTTAATTTGATCTTTAATGAGTTCTTCTTACTAAGGACCTACTACCAATTTGCGAATGAAATAGAACAATTTTTTTTTTTCACTAAAATTGGTAGTGGTAATTCGTAATTCGTAGATCAATTTATATAAATACAATTATTGTTTTTAGATCTATAACCACTTTTAACAATTTAATCGGTTTGTAGTGTTTTTCATTTACACATTTAGTCAAACGCGTTCGAATTAAAATAAAATTTTGTAAATTATGTTTCCGACTCAATTTAATAAATTAGAATTTAAATAAAACTTTTTGTTTTTTTTATTATTACGTGACTTGTGCAACGTTAAGTATTCACCACACAACAAAATATCTTCCGTCTGCAAAGACGCAGCTGGCAGGACACCGATCGGCCTTGCACTGTGAAAGGTAACAACTTCTGGCGCCACAAAATTATTTAGTTTAATTAACAACCACTTGAAATTAACACCCGTCTCGTATCTTATCATAAAAGTGATGGAAATATCTCAGAATACTTCAAAACAAAGCCAGCATCTTCATAAAATTTATCTAATCTGTGAAGTTATTGAAAAGTATAACATGTGACATTAATGTCGTATATATAAGCTGAGTAAAAATTGTTGATAGGTAGGTAATCCGTCTATTTCTGCATTTACAATATACAATTTAAATATAGAAAATCTTTGTCTAC
Organism: Biston betularia; assembly: GCA_905404145.2. Classification (NCBI taxonomy): domain Eukaryota; kingdom Metazoa; phylum Arthropoda; class Insecta; order Lepidoptera; family Geometridae; genus Biston; species Biston betularia. The sequence continues at coordinate 3,386,552 of FR989887.1, read as the reverse complement.
CCTCTTAACACAAATATTAAAATTTACTTATGTCCGTATGTCAACAAAAATCGAATTTGTAAAAGGTGTCGGAGCTGTTTAAAAACTATTAGATAATATATAATTAACTACATAATAATAAGTTGTGTTAGTTTGAACTTTTTTTCTGGTTGACAGACTAAGCGTTTGACCACAGTTCACCTAATTTATAGCTAACCATTGAATTCGATATGTAAAGTTATTTTTTGTATTAATTTTATATGTTTTATTAATTGTGAACTTTATTTAATGAAACTAATTACAATATTTTGGCTTTCTGTGCGGTAGTTGATTTTAAATACGTTTTCATACTTTTATAGTGATGACGTCATAAAGTAGGCTGAAAAAATATATTTGTTTTACACTGTAATATATATATTATATATATTACCGTGTAAAACAAAAAAGTATACATAGCTATTTTGACACATTTAGTGTCAAAATGACAATTGACATAAAACAAATCTTTTAGCATAGATATAAGATAGACAGGGTTTCGGCGGGAACGCGGATAGCGTCGTGTCGGCCCGTTGTATTTTTTCCAAAACTAGGGTTTTTTCTAAAGGGGTGTTCTCTGATGAATCATTTTCCTCTTCATCGTAGACCACATCTATGATTAACATCAGCAAGTTGGCATTCAAACGCAAGCCAATATTTAATAAAAAAAATTACAATCTTAGCAGTTTTACCGTCAATACATGAATTTGACCGAAACTGACGTCATACGAGTATGACACGTAATGAAAGAGCCAGACGGTCTGGCATCAGTTTAATTCGCTTGATTGCTACTTCCTAACACACCCACAACAATTCCAAGATCTAACGTAGAGTGAAGGAATTTTTTGCGGGAACGCGGAAAGAGTCGTGTCGCCCCATTGTATTCTTTTCCAAAACTAGTGTTTTTCCGAGTGTCTATGTATAGAAATAATGTTGTTTTGTTCATAAAGTACCGAATTACAAGCACAAGTGTGGGAAAGTGATATAATGTGGTGAAATATGACTTTTCATGTTGCTTCTAAAACTCCATCGAAGCTTTTACTAAAGTAGCAACTACTAAAGCATGACTGGATTTAACTGATACGGACTGAACTTGACCAAGACTGGACTTTGACTAATTTTAATTATGAAACCTGAAAATATCAAAACACTTGACACTGGCAAATACACAAAATGCGATGACAAAAACCCAAAAAGAAGAACCTAGAGTGGCGTAGCTAAGTATCCAAAAGCCCTAGTGGAAAGAATTGGGCCCGCAGAACAAATTGTGCAAAATAATGAATAGGCACATGACCTCCTTTCGGCGTACACCTCAGACTTATAACCCTGTAACTGATAGAATAACCTAAATTAGCTTTGCTTAGTTTAGGACTAAATAATGTGTGAAATATCTTTTGTATTTATTTTATTTTACATACTCGCGTATCACTAGCACTTGACCGATTTTAATTTTAAGCGATTTACTCCAACTTTCAGTGACTACCCGATATCAACCAGTTCTTACGCTACCAAATAGTTAAAATTGTAATTAACATAACTCAAAAAAATTAAATATGTCAACATGACATTAAACTGAGTAAGTAATGTCAATAACTTAATCCAAATATAAAAAACAGGTTTCTACGTTTGCGAGCGGATTAACTTATGTCATAAAGGAACTGTTATTTATTCTGTGATCCCATTTTTTTTTAAATTGCGAAAGAGTTGCGTATGATTTTGGCGCCATATATATTTCAATTAATTGTTAAGAAGTCAGATTGGCCGATATGTATTTACCGCACATGTTTAATTAGCCCGTATATTAATAAAATACCGCTATTTCAGGGTTGCAAGCTTAGGATATACAAGCCGGAAGGGGGTCATTGTAGTCATCGTTGCACTTGAGAGTTAATTCCAGATTAGGTGTAATTACCATCTTCGACCACACTGTCACTTAACATCCGGTGATCTGTAGTAAAACACCTAGCCTTTACATTAAAAAAAACATTACAACAACAACAACAAAACAAAGTATTTTCACAATAGCGCTTATTATTTTTAGACATTCAATTGTGAATGTAATATGATTGGAAAACATAATTTTTATTAAACAAAAAGCTTATTCGCTTAGTCTTATAGCTAGTCTATCATCATCGTCATCATATCATAGGACATTACACACAGCGCCATCTGATCCCAAACTAAGCAAAGCTTGTACTATGGAAGACAGCTAACTGATAGAATACTTAAATGGTTTTTTTTTTTTTTGTAAATACATAGAGTATTTTGTTTATATCACAAAATGCTTGTCCTGGGTAGGAATCGAACCCACGCCCTTTAGCTCTTGGAGCAGGCATACTACCAATGAACCAACAGGGCTGTCAACTTGGATCATAGTAGCGAATCGATTGACACTTCATTCATCGAAATCGTATAAATAATTCCGGGGCTATATTTTACAACGTATACACATATAAACATAGACTGCTAAATACATGCATTTTGTAGCGATGATAGCTCAGTGGTTAGCGCGGTAGGTTCGCATGCCGAAGGACGTGGGTTCAAACCCCAACAATGAGCTTGAGCTGCCGGTGAAGGAAAACATCGTGAGGAAACCAAAGCATGGTGGTAGGGTACTTTAGTACTCGGCTGGCTAGCTACCACCCTCAAGTTGAAAATCTGCCGCCAAGCATCTAACGGTGTGTTCCGGCAGCCTCACTTGAGAGCCAGTTGCATTCCAGGCTAGGTATGCTTTACCATCTTCGGCCACACCTTCACTTGACATCAGGTGAGCTGTGGTCAAACACCCAGCCTGTCAACCATTAAAAAAAAAAAACATTGCTTTTGCTTTGCCTTAGTCGTGTAAAAACACAGTTAGTAACAACACGTATTTTTATCACGATCTCGTGACGAGACACATAAATGCATATTTTACTGTCACCTGCTTTTAATCAGTAGTCTTATAGGGAATCCCTGTGCTGTCATTGCTTAATCCTGTTTGCAATAATGTCGAAACAACCTGGGGCCAAACTGTGAGCTCTTATTGCCATTCATTACGCGATCGCCATTAAGTTACGCTAATGCAAAATTTCTTGAGCTAGCATACAACAAGCAGATGCGTGCCTTTATGAAATGAAAATAACTTTATTACCAACATCTATGCTCAGAAACAATATCTGTTTATATTTGAATGCGCGCAAATTTCTAGGAGGCATTTCTTGTTCAGGGCCACCAAAAGACCGGCCTTGCCGAGTTTGGTGTTTCTTTTCGGTGAAATAAAGTTATTATTATTATTATTACATTTTGTAGGGATGTTATCTATTATACTGTAAAAGGTTTTTAATCTGAGTGTAAAAGTGACGCTTTTTATTTTGGTAGGATATTCCGATTTTTGTTAGAACGTTTGTCAAAACTTTGGCGATGATTGCAGTTTTTTGTTTACGATGCATTCGATCGTTCCTCGCAAAAACTAGTTATCTGCATGTGTTGCAGAAAACCTGTTACAAAATGCAAGTTTGTCGAACTCCCCGCTTGGGTTTTGCCACGTGATTCCCAAACGTAAAAACGATGCAAAATAATAATTAACATACTAAAATATATAGTTTGAAAAACCTACATCCGTACCGAAGGTTTTATTTATTCATTTATTTTATGAACACAAACGTTGTGTACATTATCGCATGACTAATAGTAAAAAGGAAATTATTAAGTGTATAGTTTTTTTTTTATGACGTAAAGCGAAGATGCGACCTACGGTGGAGCACGCTCGCCTAGAAGAAACCCATTCACTCGCGACTTGAAGGCACCCAGATTGTGTCTGTCTGGGAACACCCACTCGGGCAGCAAATTCCATTGTTTAGCGGTTCGTACAATTCGTACAATGTAGACAGCATGCAATTATAACAATAAAATCAGTTCATAATTAATACAAAATTAAATGTCAAAGAAATACATAAATAAAAATAATTTTGTAAGGTTAATGGCTTTATGATCTTACAGCGGAGAAAACTTAAAATTTTGCATAATTTAAACATTTTACGTAACAAAAATTATATATAGATAAATAGAAACTCTTTATTGTGAGACACACCAAAAATTAGAAAAAAAAAGAGAAACATAATAATCTTTTGAGCTAGTGCCACAAGTGAAATTTTGTGTAGGTAATAAAATTAATTTGAATACCTTTGAATTTTATAACCAATTCTTTATTCGATGTTTTTTACTGATGGAATGATTTTATTATTGTTATTATAATTTTTTTTTCTTTTAATGTCTATTTTTTTGCTTTTTTTGTGACATAATTGTAAATGTACTTATAACGTTTTTATATCAATAAAATAATTTGAATTTGAATTTAGTCTCCAAATAAAAACGTGATATACAGACATGAATATGGTAAGAAAATTACAAACAGCAAAACTAGAGGAAACCCTAAAAATTTGCCTAAAACGGAAATCTTAATAATTTTATAATTTATTAACGTAGAATCACAAAAAAAAAAAATTTGGCTATCAGTGCACTTACCTCAACAGCTATAAAACTTATCTCACCGTCGCCCAAAACTTGAAATTAAGTTACGTCGGCTGTACGCCAGGTAATGGACGAGAGACCCGGCATAATTTGACTTTTAAAAAGGATACCTCATTTCTTTAAGTATTTAAGGGGCAGCCTTAAACATGTAAATGAGGGGATAATAAGGCCCAAAGAAAATTCTCGTGAAAAATCCAACACGGTGTTCTTCTCTCAAATTGAAATGTACGACGTTGGATCAAAAACTTGGCTTCCTTTTATTTAGCGTTTCGCTTTTGTTTTTATATTGTGACAGGTTTTTTTTTTAAATTAAAACACCAATGTTTTATGCTGATGTATGGTTAAATTGAAAATGTCACTGGTATGATTGTGAAGTTATGAACCCAGCTAGCGACTTTGATATAATTGAACAAATATATGTAAGTAATTGACAGCCCTGTTGGTTCATTGGTAGTGTGTCTGCTTCGAGAGCTGAAGGGCGTGGGTTCGATTCCCACTCAGGACTAACATTTGTGTGACTAACATCGATGTTTGTTCTGTGTCTGGGTGTACTGTATGTATTATAAGTATGTATTTACAAAAAAAAAAAGTATTTAAGTATTCTATCAGTTATCTGTCTTCCATAGCACAAGCTCTGCTTAGTTTGGGGTCAGATGGCGCTGTGTGTAATGTCCTATGATATTTATTTATTTATTTAATTAATTGGCAAACTACAGACAAAATTCTTTCTTCATAACATCAGCAAACTATGGCAACATTCTAGACCTTTTCCCTGACTACGATCTATTTAATATTAGTTTATGTACACGTAAAAATGTTACTTTCAAAAACTGGATTGGTGTGGTGCTGTTGTCTTCATTACTAGATATAATGTACACTTGTAATATAAACACTTCTATGTAGAAATATGTAAATGGTGCCTAGTTATTACATTGTATACTTATTTAGAAATCAATATGTACTGTTTGTTTCCCGAATAAAATGAAAACCCCAGCTCCCAGAAGCAAAATTCCTAGACAATGCTGTAGAAAATGCTTACATGTGCTTGCTTATAGCAAGGATAGGCCATACGTTATCTTTTATCACGCGGAGAGCGTCGCGTTCGTCACATTACTTTTTTCTTTAATCGTGTTTTCACGGTGTCCCACCGTGCCATCCTGAGTGAAGCACAAGTGCTAAAGGTCTTTAGATGCCAGGGCCCCCTAGCAAATACCAAGGCATGCCATGGAGTTTTAGTAAAAGCCCACATTACCAACGTGAACTGCAGTGTAACCTCTTTCAAAGATCCTCCGAAGGGGAAACCTTCGCCAACAAAAAAAAGCGCATCGCCTTAACAAAAAAGTCACACTCAATTTGAAGTAATAGGAATCGTGCAAAATCGTTTTGAAAAGCTGATTATGTTTCAACTAATTAGTAGCAATGTTTTGTTTTGTAATGAATAAAATATATTGTATGCAAATATTATGTTAAAACATATAACGAGACTTCCAGATTGAATTGTTCGTTTCAAGTGTTCGAATTGTTTGTTTTAATTGTTTGAATTGGTTCTGGATAATTGGCACCTACTAGCAATTTGTTTCAGACACACAATTTAAAAACGAACAATATATTGAATAGGTGCTATATTTTAAAAAATAAAATGTTTTATGCAAATTTATATGTTAAATATACAATGAAAATTCCAGATTGAATTGTTCTTTTTTATTTTCTAGCAATTAGCTCCAGACATCAAAATGAGCGCCAAAGCAGCGATGCCCTAGATTTTGTGTTGTTACTCAAAGTTCTGTGTGTCGCTGCAATGGGCATGGGCAGGCGTTGTCTCTTACCATCAGGAGAGCGTTTCATTCGTCTCATGACTCTCACATAAAAAAAAATGTTACTGTAGTGCGCAAGTATACAACATGTCGAGTCGGTGGGGTGCCAGAATTGTCTGAACAACAGTAAACAGTAACAGTAAGTTTTTTATTTGAATATTTAGATCATTGGATAATAAACTCGGAAAACAATTGTCCTAAAAAATGGATGGTTTGACTGGAGCGTCCTGCACTCCGAATATGTCCAAATATTATCATAAAAATGATGACCAGCTGATTTTTAGTATGCAGCTTAGTAAAAATTTGTATAAAGGAATGGTCACATAGTCCTATATAGATTTTGTCGTGGACACTGTGGACAGGCGTCGTCTCGTAGCATACGGAGAGTGTTTCGTCTATTTTTCTTTTTTTGACAGGTCTATTTTTTTTGTTTAACAGGCTAGTTTTTTGACCATAGCTAACCTGATGCTAAGTGAAGATGTGGTCGAAGATGGTAAAGCACACCTAGCCTGCAATTGAACTGGCTCTCAAGTGAGGCTGCCGGAACACACCGTTAGATGCTTGGCGGCAGATTTTCAACTTGAGGGTGGTAGCTAGCCAGCCGAGTACTAGAAAGTACTCTACCACCATGCTATGGTTTCCTCACGATGTTTTCCTTCACCGGCAGCTCAAGCTCATTGTTGGGACGTGAACTATCTCATCACTTTTACCCAAAATATATTTGTATACCTAGGTATATAGTGGATAACTTAGATATCTAGTGGTATATCCACTCGTTCAGAGCATGATAAACCCATAAGGTATGCGTTGATTGAGCATCTGCTCGTAGGAATTCCCCTGAGGTAAATATTTATTATGGTAAGATAGGTTTGGTATAGGTTAAACGAAGTATTTGCAGTTCAAGAGACGGGTTTTTACTTTTTACAATACTTAAAGAAAATGATCACTTTTTTATTAACATATATATACTAGCTGCACCCCGCGGTGTTACCAAATTTTGTTTCATCCATTCATTTCATCCAAATCCGTTCAGTAGTTTTTACGTGAAAGAGCAACAAACATCCATCCATCCATCCAAACTTTCAATTTATAATATTAGTAAGATTTATAGTATTAGTAGGATAGGATAGGATTTTATGTTAAAAGTCTTAAATCACCCAAAATTACCCTTACCTTTCGGGTAAGTTCTATACGGGTCCCTGTCGTACCTATATATCGTAGAACATTACACACAGCGCCATCTGACCCCAAACTAAGGAAAGCTTGTACTACGGAAGTCGGATAACTGATAGAATACTTGAATACTTTTTTTTGTAAATACAATACTTACAGAACACCCAGACACGGAACAAATATTTTTTTTCTTTATACCACAAAATGTTTGTCCTGGGTGGGAATCGAATCCACGCCCACCGCTCTTAAAACAGATAACAAAGTAAGATGAGTTTTGGCAAGAATGCGGAAATAGTCGTGTGGCCCAATTGTATTTTTTCCAAAAATAGTGATTTTTCGAGTGTTTATGCATAGAAATAGTGGTGTTTTATTCATAAAGTGCCGAATTACAAGCGTGAGTGTCGGAAAGTGATATAATGTGGTCAAACATTACTTTTCGGATTGCTTCCAAAACTCAACCGAAGCTTGTAGTAAAGTCGCCACTAGCTTTAACCAAGGCTGGACTTTGACTACTTTTTAACTTATGAAACTTGATAATAGCAAAACACTTGACACTGGCTTATGCACAAAATGCGACGCCAAAATCTAAGAAGAAAAAGAACAAAGTGAGACAGTCATTTCCAAGTCTATTGCTATGGTGTCAGTTATCATGCATAATAACAATTATGAGTGCTTGAAATCTGTTTGAAAATCAAGTTATCTTTAATACCACTTCAGGATGCGGAACAATAAAATAATTTAATTACTTACAAATTCATCAAAGCATAATCCACACAAATCCCGTCACTTTTTCACAAGACACTTAAACCACTCAAACTAAATATCACAATTTGCACCTTTAGTAACTTTTTTTTTTTAAATAATTCACTTTTGCGTTCCCTTTTGTATTATTTAAACAAAGTTTATTTTTAATTCTTATTTTTCCAACGTCTAAGGTGCTTAGTTTTTAACTAAGTTTCTTGTTTTATTTTATCGTTTTCCAGACCGCATTTCGTCGTTCAGCTCTATGGGTCGACGACTTCCGACCCAATGAGGGGCACACGTGGATGAAATTAGTCTGAGGAACGAGCACAAGAGACATAAGGTCTTTACCCAGCTGTAGGCTTACAGGATAACCACTTTCGTCTCTGTTATTATAAACAAGACATTATCACAAAGGTAGGAGATAATGCCTTCCCTTCGCAACAGTATCTGTAATCTGAAGTAACGCAACAAAACGAATGAAATTCATTATAGAATGTTTCAAAGTATTTATTTTATGTAAAAGTAATGAGACAAACGAGACGCTCTCCTGTTGGTAAGAGGTAACGCCTCGCCATGACCATTGGCAGCGATACACAAAACTTTGAGTAACAAAACAAAGTCCAGTCCTGCTTTGACGCTCATTACTTTGAGACATTAGATGGTTAGTCTCAAAAACCCGTAAATTCGGTAGCTAGAAACACAGTAATGCTGTTGTTTGGCAGTAATGTGTAAACATCTGGTAATGAAGACTGCAGAATATCTGGTAATGAACGCCAATGCAGAAACAAAATATAGTCAAGCGCTAGTCCTAGACTGTGTTTTGTTTCTCAAAGCTTTGGATAACGCTACAATGGGCATGGGAAGGCATTATCTCTTATCATCACAGGACATATTCTCCCATTAGAATAGAATAGAATAGAATATAACTTTATTATACACCAAATAACCATTACTTGTTATTTAAAAAAATATAGACTTTATGCTCTTTATAGGCATGTCACCTGTAGATTATATTGATGAAAAGAACATTCCGAACCGTTCAAAGCGACGCGTTCACATCCAGCGATAGAATACTGACATTGTATTCCAATCGGGACAATTGGTCTATTACCACAGGATATACAGTAGCCCAACTCAGTGACAAAGTAATAAAGGTTCATCCACTATTCATCTATCTCGTCTTACTGTTCATGGAAAAGTTCATATCTCTTATACTTACTCGTATGTGAATATTAGATTTGGCAGAAGCATGCATGATTAATGCTGTGTAATAAGAGATCTGCGTAGAATAGCTGATCACGGTGCCCTAAAAGGTGTTGTGACAAAGATAGATAAAGCGATGCTTGGATAGTTTGACCATGTAGAGAGGATGAATGAAAGAAGACAGAGGAAATATAACGAAGTTTTTTTTTTAATAGTTGACAAGCTAGATGTTGACCTGACCTGATGTTAAGTTACAGTGTATTCGATGTAACTGGCTCTCAAGTTAAGCTGCTGGAACACATTTTTAGGTGCATGGAGGCAGATTTTTTATTTGAGGGTAGTAGCTAGCCAGCCGAGTAGGTACTAGAAAATACCCTACCGCAATGCAATGGTTTCCTCACGATGATTTACTTTCACCGGCGGCTCAAGCTTATTGTCTTTCGGCGTTTGAACTAACCGCGCTAACCACTAGACTATCATCGCTACAAAAGAAAGAAGAAGGTTAGAAACAAATTTATGGGAACAAGTGGCGTTCTATGTTTTTTTTTTGCTCAATTTACCCCATCGGGCAGGCTAAAGCTATAAAGCCATACTGCCTTGTTTTCGGTTTTTGCAATTCATGTCTATAGAAATACGCGGGTGAAACCGCGAGGCGTCCGCTAGTATTTTAATAATGAGCACGTGTCAAAACCACGTCAGTTTTGTAGTAAAATGTGCATGTTTTTCAAAATGTGGTCTTACTATTCTGATACTCTCTAGTTGCATAGCCAACATAGCCCAATAGCATTATGAAACTGTTTCTGATTGTACCAGTTAAATCTCTTCGCTAGAATCGAGATCCGGCTTTGTAGTTCTCGTTGTAAAACAGACTTCAATCACTTCTATAACTCGAGCAGTAAGGTCGATAGCCGTATAGCAGGATCGTCAATAATGTTGTGTAGTTATGAACGGAGGTGATGGATCTAGGAAGTGTCTCGCGAGTTTCACACGTGGCTGTATCATCATCACCATCATCAGCACACATTAGTCCGTTTTGCTTGATTTAAATCTCAATTGCCCAAAATAAAGTTAACTATGGCACAATTTTGGTATTATAAGTATGTATTTACAAAAAAAAAAATATTTAAGTATTCTATCAGTTATCTGACTCCCATAGTACAAGCTTTGCTTAGTTTCGGGTCAGATGGCGCTGTGTGTAATGTCCTACGATATTTATTTATTTATTTAATTTAAGTTACTTAAATTACTAAAACTTCTTTATTAACGTATACACGTTTTAATCTAGATAGCCGATAAATAGTTATGTTTATTCATAATGAAGATATTTGGCTATTTTGGGCAATGCGAAACCCTCAAATAGTCTTCGAGAAAACTCTAGGGTAGCTTTTTTTTTTATTTGTAATTTCTATTAACATAAAGGATTCTCTCTACACCATCTTTAACAGTCTCGCTTAAGTCAATACCTACATATTTTTTTTATTAATCTAAAACGACAAGTTTGACAGCTCTGTTGACTCATTGGTAGTGTGTCTGCTTTAAGAGTTGTAGGGCGTGGGTTCGATTCCCACCCAAGACATTTTGTGGTATAAACAAATGTTTGTTCTGTGTCTGGGCTTTTTGTACGTATAATAAGTATGTACTTACAAAAAAAAAGTAAGTAAGTATTCTATCAGTTATTTGACTTTCATAGTAAATGTTTAAGGTCAGATGGCGCTGTGTGCAATGTCCTACGTATTTCACGGTACCAAATGGTGTGAATCAACTTATAAAATATGAAACCAAAGTCTTTTTTTTCTGAAAAATAGAATCGTGGATGTCTTCAAATCCAGAGAATACTATAATAAATATTTGAATGATTGCTTCTTAACTATGTATACTCCACTGTAAACTTCATCGTTCATTAACATTAGACAAATATTAATACATCGTTAAAGGACTACCATTAATTATTTTATGAAACGAATAAAGACATCGCTGCTTTGGCGCTCATTACTTTGACACTTTCGATGGTTAGTCTCAACAGCCCAGTAATTTCGCTGCAGTACCCTTCAAACCGGAACACAGTACACTACTGCTCAGCAAAATATCTGGTACTGCAGTAGTACCTAGACGACCTCTTGCTAAGGAAATCTACCACCAAGTACCTAATTAATATATGTGACGGTGTGATCAAAGAAGATCAAGAAGAAATTTATTCACTCGTGGAATGTAGATATTTAAAAATTGTATTTATAATAATTCGAGAAACAGGAACTAACACAAGCAAGTTACTTATCTACCCACTTGAATATGTCTTCACATGTTTACTAGTGTCGTTAAATATCACGTTTTTGCTATAAAATTATACAATGTTACATGACATTTCATTTTATTTCGTAAACAACGGTTTTCCCTGCTTTTGAAATACATACATTGAATCTAACCTTTCTCGGTGATTTAAATTAAAAATGCTCTTTGGTGATGTCATTGGAAATCTGGGAACATGATGAACGGGACAATTCTCATTATGGGAAGGTCCCAACAGTGGCGGACAGTTGACTATCACATTTGCCCACACGCAGACCTTGATCTGCCATTACTATTTTTTCCGACCGGGCTAGGACATTTGATATATATAAATATATATATATAATAGTGTCGCATCCCTAGCGTTCAAAATAAAAAGTTTAAAAATCTCATGTAGGTAATGTTTTGTAAACGGAATAATACCCTTTAATTAATTTGCGCTCTGTAGTTAAGTCTGTATTACTTAGTATCTGGGCTATGGAATTTCGTTTGGTGTATAAAAAATTTTAAACTCTGAAAACACGTCTAGAGATAAGATTCTGATCGATTTTTCGGTCTCAAAAACTCTCGCAGTTATTCAGTTCGCTCGTAGAGCCCCCAGTTTTAGATGCGACGGTGATTCTCCTAGTAGATACACTATACTATGTAAATATGTAATACTATGTAAACGTTCAAAAATCGACTTATCGAATACTTTTATGACACTAGATATAAACCAACTGGGCGTTTTAAAATCAAATTATTTATTCTGGATAGAACAACGTGCGCTATTAGGTACATAAATTATGATTTTGGCGCCCCCTGAAACTGCCGCCCGAGTCAGATGCCCCGGTTTTGCTTCGCCGTGTGAAGAGACTGCGCTAACCACTGAGCTATCATCGATCGTTGCTTCAGTGCTGATGGGATGGCTGCAGGTGAAGGACCTTCTCAAAGTTAAAAAAAATGATCTAGAAAAATACTGTTGGTTCATTGGTAGCATGTCTGCTTCGAGAGCTGAAGGGCGTGGGTTCGATTCCCAATCAGGACTAACATTTGTGTGACTAACCTCGATGTTTGTTCTGTGTCTGGGTGTACTGTATGTATTATAAGTATGTATTTACAAAAAAAAAGTATTTAAGTATTCTATCAGTTATCTGTCTTCCATAGCACAAGCTCTGCTTAGTTTGGGGTCAGATGGCGCTGTGTGTAATGTCCTATGATATTTATTATTTATTATTACTGTGGCTCTAGCATATTACTTTACGAGAATGACATAGTGCGTAAACAATAGTCAAATGTATCTACTTATTACAATAAAATCAGTTCCAATTTTTTCCCGCCACGGGCGTACATCGTAAATCTCGCAAATCTATATACTAGCCCCGCTAAGTAGAGATAAATTCCATACTGCAGCTTGTTTGCCAAAAAAATCAACCAAATCAACTAATGAAGTAGTTTTATTACTAAACCGGTTCAGTTTGAATGATTGTAAAATCCCGGTAAAGTCTCAAAATGAGTCTACACGCTCCAAAACACGTGCTTTCATCAAAATACCTACATATTTTGAACGAATCGATTAGATAAATCACGTGCTAGTTTTTATTAAGCTGATTTATGTATAACTTATCTACCTCAATAGGTACGATAGATACCATTCCATTTTAGGGTCTCGTAACGCTAACTAGAAAACTGTTCCGCCATTTGTGTATTGGACGACATTTCAAACTGCGAGCTATAAGAATCAGATAACTGATAAAATACTTATATATACTTATATCCTTTTTTGTTATTGTAAACATTAAATACTAGATGCGCCCCGCGGTGTTACCCGCTATATGTTTTCGAGATAAAACGTAGCCTAAGTGTTAATCCAGGGTCTCAGCTACCTCCATACCAAATTTCATCCAAATCCGTTCAGTAGTTTTCGCGTGAAAGAGTAACAAACATCCATCCATCCAAACTTTGACATTTATAATGTTAGTGGGATTATTATCATACAAACCGAAAGTACAGATACGTATAGGAAGTAAGGATACTTTATAGTACCTACTTGGCTATGGTTTCACTGTCATGCTATGGTTTCTTTCCGATGCATCAATGTAAGTAATTTCGGTGGGCAATTGTGGACTGAAAATTAATGAAACTTGAACTAAAAGGTTCAATTCATTGTACCAACCGCCATGGAATGCTGCCCGAGTGGATGTTCCCTGATAGATAAAATCTGGGTGCATTCAAATCGCTAGTGAATCGGTTTCTTCTAGGCGAGCGTGCTCCATCGTAGACCACATCTTCCACGTAACATCAGCGAGATGATGGTCAAACGCAACGCTATTTGTCAAAATAAAAGTATTTTCAGTTGGTATATCTATATACACATTATTTTTTATCCAAAATCTGAAATTTTCGCAAAAAAATTCAGCAATATTTTTAGCGCAAAGCTACCGACATAGCCCAACGAATTAGAAAGTTGAAGCGGCAGTGTGCAGGGCACATAGCACGCAGAACTGATGGCCGAGGGGGCTGCAAAGTTCTGAAGTGGAGATCATGGACCGGCAAGCGCAGCGTAGTACGTCCACCCACAAAGTGGACAGGCAACCTAATAAAGACCGCAGGAACGCGCTGGATGCGAGCCGCTTCCAACCGGTCTTTGTGGAAGTTAATAGGGGAGGCCTATGTCCAGCAGTGGACATCCTACGGTTGAAATGATGATGACGAGACGATGATTTTTTTAACAATACTAACTATACAGCTTTTTTTTAAAAGTACTATGTTCAGACCAAAAAATTTTGGCTACCCTATCGTTTGTTGACCAACCAACGCTGACAAACTTTCAGCTTTTATAAAATAACGAAGGTCTGGGGTTCACGGGTATACGGTTATACGGGCATACGGTTTTAACCGTGGTATGCCCGCGCAAATACAAAGACTATTTGCCAACACTCTTGTTAGGTATGTACCTGTTGCGTCTCATTTCTACGAATGTACAATATACATATACATACATAACATATTCCTATTATGATGTACTTTAAACACCGCGGCATATTTCATGACTAACGTTCGTGACTTGTTCTAGATTGGAGACCGCTAACCATACACAGCGCACGAAAACAGAGCTCAGAGATTTTTTGTTTTTAAATTCGTTTCCATAATGAGAAGCAATTCTGAAAACTGATGATATCAAAATGGGATGTTACAGTTTGGTGTTGCAGTTACATATATATAATCTACATCTAAATTTTATTGACACCTCTCAAAAGTTAAAAGATGAAAGAATTCGTTACGTAAAGTGAGGTCCATGGAAATCTGGACAACTTCTTGAGTTTAAAAATGTCCACATATTAAGTACCAGCTACCCCCGCGGTGTTACCCGCTACATGTTTTCGGGATAAAAAGTAGCCTATGTTTTAATCCAGGTTCTCAGCTATCTCCATACCAAATTTGATCTAAATCCGTTGAGTTGTTTTTGCGTGAAAGAGTAACAAACGTCCATCCAAATGGCATATATTAAAGTATTTCGTGATAAAATAAAAAAATATGCAAAAAAGTTTCAAACAAGCGACGTGCCACCGTAAGTGGTCACCGCCGCCTATGGACACCTGCATTACCGGGGTATTGACTGTGCGCTGCCTACCTTTAAGGACCCAATTCACACTTTGTTTGCTGGTAGATCAAAACTCGGTGGAAAACCCGAAGGTAACCTTTATTGTCAGAAAATGCTGGTGACTTTTCTGAGACTGGTGTCAGAACATAATATTAGCTACTGCTGATTAAAACATACTTATTTTTAACGAACTTCAAAAAAGGCGGAGGTTCTCAATATTTTTTTTATGTTTTTTACCTCAAAACTCCGTTATATATTAATCAAAAGGAATAGCGAAATTAATGAGCTGTTGAGACTAAGTATCGATAGTCTCAAAGTAGTGAGCGCCAAAGTAGCGATGTCTTTGTTTTGCTACTCAAAGTTCTGTGTATTGCTCCAATATTCATGGGCACGCGTTATCTCTTATTATATTACATAAAAAAACCAAAACACTTGAAAGAGACAAAATAAAGAATTTTTGCCGCGTACTCTTAAAATTTCCAGATAAAATTTATTTCCAAATAAAATAAAACAATTTCCAAAGCTCCCTGCTAACACCTGCTCTAAATTCATCTAGACAAGGAAAATTGCGCAATGTTTTGATCAAACTGTCAATGATCTGTATAACATATACCTACATACTTGTTTTCTTATATCTTTACAGTTGACTTACTATGATGAATAGAGAGATAGGAGCAATGGAGATAACGTAAGGATCATGAGAATGTTGAGAGGTAAATTGTTGATTAAGACGTAGGATGATGTAATACCAATACTGGGTGGGGTCCTGAAATCTAGTAACAGGCGCTGTCTCAGCTTGAAATTTTGGAAAGGGTCATTAACTATAAAATATTATGTCAAGTAAATTAGACTTTATTGTACAATACAAAATTGTAAAACGAATAGATGGATGGATGTCTTCTTCGTCGTCGTCGTAGAAGACATCCGTCGTCGTCTTTGACAGCCCCGTTGGCGCATTGGTAGTATAATTATCTGCTTTGAGAGCTGGGGAATACAGTCCGGTGACGCTGTAGAGGCCATCTGCGGCTAACAGCAAGAGTCATTCATAAAAAAAAAAGTAGGGCGTGGGTTCGATTCCCACTCAGGGCAAACATTTTGTGAATAAACAAATGTTTGTTCTGTGTCTGGGTTTTATGTATGTATTTACAAAAAAAGTATTTATGTATGCTATCAATTATCTGACTTCCATCACACAAGCTCTGCTTAGTTTGGGGCCAGATGGCGCTGTGTGTATAGTCCTACGATATTTATTTATTTATTCTATTTTTATTGGCAAATCGGGAGATAATATCGACGTCTGGGGCTATCTGTATATAAATTTAACTCTGGTAAAATGCACAAAATGCTTTACCAAAAATAAAGAAAAACAGTAGAGACAGTTTTACTTTTCTTTGGCTGTATTGGACTGATTGCCCCACTTTGCCACTACCCGTATAGTCTCTACACTAATGGCTCTATTTGTCTTACTTTCAATCAGAAGAGCAGCAGTCACAGATAAAAAATCAGGGTGTCTGTGGGTGTAACCATGTGTTCGTGAATGCGTTTACATTTTTACCCGACTGCCAAGGCAGTGTTATATTTTTCGCGCGTATCTTGTATAGGTATATAAGTATGTAAATTTCTTCATTACCTCGTTTCTTCCACACGGCCAAATGGATTACAACATTTGAAGTATCGTTAGATTCGTCTCAATAACCCAAATGTATTAGGGGGTGGTTTTACAATAAAATCAAAATGGTGGATTTTTGACGCGAAATAGTATTATGTTAATAAAAAATTAATTAAATCTATCTAAATAAAGGAAAATAAAAATATTGAAATTTTATGTGTAAATTTAACTAAGAATAATAAATTGGTTGAAAAAGTTTTTTACCTTCAATTATAGCTACCTATTTGATTCGCAGTCGGGCTAAAGATTTTTAAACGCGACAGCTTGTTGCAACTAAGAAATCCTTCAAATGTATCTTCAACAGTCAAAATGAACTTCCGCTAAGCAACGCGTGATTCAATCAATTTTATCAAAGGGACATATTTTATTCAAACACCCCAGTCTTATATATTTTATCAGCACCAGATTTAGATATTTTTTTTTAATTTGAAGGAATGAATGCCATTGTCAAATAATTGTTCCGATTCGGTAAATCGTATAGGCATCTAAAATTTCAACAAGAAAAATCAAGTATTTTTGAATAGATTAAAAATGTACTTACCGGTTATTTTTTCAAATGTGCAGGTATAGGAAACTACAGGGAAGTGCCCAAGTCGATATGTATGCCCCAAGAGACTCAATGAGAGTCAAAAGTTGTAAAGCGTCAAAATATTGCCTACAAAGTATACCTACACTTTACACTAAGCTATCGAAAAACGCAACTTTTTCTTGAAAATTTTCATCTTTCTCATCACAAACTGGTCCACAGTACTTAACTTTTAGTCTCCGTAACAAAAATTGAAAAAGTTCGACCACTTCACGGAAACTTTTCGGGGCCACCGACTGAATGTGCGACTACGTCCGGTGCCAATCAACCCTTGATTAATGAAAGAATAAAACAAAATCGCGGCAAATTCGAAAATAGAACTCTCGTGCGTCGACAAAAATGGCGGCTGACTTACGGAAGCCGTTAAGTGGCGGCTATTTTGACCGTTGCTTTGCGTATTATTTAGTTTTATTGGAAAATTAGAGTTTAATGGTTAGATTGGCGTTGTATGGGCTGCAAGAGCCCACGCGGCACTGAACGCGTGCTGGGCAAATATTCAAAGTGATCATTTAACATCACTGGATGTACCCAGCCTGTATATGGCTCGTCTCGGATGTCAGAATGTCATACACACTATGTGACGTGTGGGGAAATTTATAGAGCTGTTACAACATTTCTATAGAGGCTTTTCTAACCAATGGAACTGGCTCTCAAGTCACGCTGCCGGAACACACCGATTAGACACGCGGCGGCAGATTTTCAACTTGAGGATGGTAGCTAGCCAGCCGAGTACTAGAAACTACCCTACCACCATACTGTGGTTTCCTCACGATGTTTTCCTGCACCGGCAACTCAAGCTCATTGTTGGTGTTTGAACCCACGCCCTTCGGCGTCTGAACCGACTGATCAGATGCTAACCGCTAAGCTATCATCGCTACAAAATATTATTGACTACTAAACAACCTAACTAACAGTACCTACTTATCTCAAAAAGAGTTGGTTAGTAAAAAGACCCCTAAGGCGTGGAATCGACCGCGCTAACCACTGAGCTATCATAGCTACAAATTTTAGGAATACCATACCTTCATGCATAGGTATATGCAATCAATCAAATCTTGAATCTGAACACGAACGGAGATCATAAAAAATGCAATACAAATGAATGGTGACAACATCTCTTTAACTTGTCCTGAAGTTAGCGTTGATTGTTTCAATAATTTTATAGTGCTCTCCACCGCCTACCGTCTGATCCTCATACTGCATTCTAAGCCCTCAGATCAAAATGCAGTTTATTTATATCGTTTTAAAGACTTATAACTGAGCAGCAAAACGTACGTAATTAAAGGAATTAAACGATGCATGTTCTGAGAATTTCTTCTATAAGTAATGTAAAAGAGGGTATGTGACTAATCTATTATCCTGTCGTTCTCTCCTTTTGTATTAATTAGGAGCGACGCCAAGTTATGACAGGAATGTGCGAAAACGATTATTATCCAAAACTTCTTTGTTTTTGCCGTTCCACTTGCATTTTTCAATTTACAGCGATGACAGTTTAGTGGTTAGCGCGGTCAGTACATCGGCGAGGGTTCAAACCCGTATAGGTACGTAATTTGTGTCCACGACATAACCATTGTATTTAAAAAAAAAGATGAAATCGTTATATCTTACCATCAAGAGAGCGGCCTGTTCTTCTCGTTACTTCTTACAATAAAAAAATAAGATTTCAACGTTGTTAGTTTGTTTATGTAAAAAGTAATGAGACGAACGAGATGCTCTCCTTATGGTAAGAGATAACGCATGTCCATGACTATTGCAGCGATACACAGAACAAAGTCTAGGGCATCGCTGCTTTGACGCTCATTATTTTGAGCCTTTCAATGGTCAGTTTCAACAGCGCAGTAATTACGTAATTTCGCATTGAACAAATAAACATACACATGTAATCATTGTAGTCTCCTACATCATACCTCTAGCGAACTCAACAACTGCCAAGATAAAGATATATTGATAAGAAATTCTCAAATCATGATAATAATAGGTACCTACAAATCTTTTGATCCTAATACGATAGGTAGCTCACTCAGAATCTCTCTTGATAACTTTTTATCACACTCTTCACTTGCCGATGAGATGTAAACGGTATGTCTCTATTTATAATCTACAAAGTCGCGAACTAAACAGGTGTCCAAAATCTTGCTAATACGGGTTTAATTCGGACTATACTACACGGATATAAAATCCCGTATTGTTTCAATATCGCATCTTTTATTCACGCTGTAAGGTTGTGGCAAAGTCCATTTTCCCCGAAAGATACATTGTCTTGTAGCAATGTCAGTCGATCAAATCGGATACGCTGCAATCTAACCACCATTCAACCACCAAGCACCTGACGGTGTATTTTGACAGACACATTTGAAACACCTAGCCTGTAAACCTTACAAATATACGTGCTTCATTCTAGACCAGGCTTTACGACCCAGGTTTAAATTCAAGCATGATTTGAATCAATATCGCTTTTAATATTATATTATTATAATACTTGGTGGTAGATTTCCTTAGCAGGAGGTCGACTAGGTGGGTACCACCGCAGTACCAGATATTCTGCCGCCAAGCAGTAGTGTGCAAACATTACTGTGTTTCGGTTTAAAGGGTACTGCATCTAGCGCAATTACTAGGCTGTTGAGACTAACCATCTAGTCTCAAAGTAGTGAGTGCCAAAGCAGCGATGCCCTGGACGTTGTTTTGTTACTCAAAGTTCTGTGTATCGCTGCAATGGTCATGGACAGGCGTTATCTCTTAACATCAGGGGAGCGCCTCTCGATCGTCTCATTACTTTCACATTAAAAAAAAAAAAAAAAAAAAAAAATCTTAACTTATAGATGTTCTCGATAAGCGGTAAACTTTTAATAGAGTATCGAGAGATTTTGCTAGTATTTCTGTCTAATCCAGTAGAAGGATTTAATACATGTATATAATTTAAAAAAAAAACAGATTACATGCCATGCCATGCCAGATTTTAGATATTTTGGTTTCAAAATCAAAGTAGGTACTGAACCAATTTTCATATCTTTTTATAGTAGGTACCTACTAATTTGAATGTACATATATATCCTTTCAAAGAGTTTCAAATCGGCTTATAAAAGACGGAGTGCTAAGGTATCAAACGTTTAAAAAAAACTTGGTTGATAACCACAAAGTCATTCATGGTCAATTGACAATTCATTTGTGAGGTCATGATATCAATTGAATTTTATCGTGTGATGGTTAGGGATTTTACCTAATACGAGTACGTAAACAACGGTAAAATTTATGACAGAAATAACCTTTCCCACTTATATCAGATTGTAGTGGATATTTTTATCGTTGATGTAGTTTTTATATAATTGTTAATACACTACGTATTTTGTACAAATTTCTATGTTAAACACAGAATTATAATACGGCATATTAGATGTCTGAGACGTTTATTATTCTGTAAGATGATGAGAGCTATTGAGAGGGCTATGCTCGGAGTTTCCTTGAGATCGAGTCAAAAATGAGGAGATCCGTAGACGAACTAAAGTAACCGACATAGCCCAACAAATTAACAAGTTAAAGTGGCAGTGGGCAGGTCACATAGCACGCAGAACTGATGGCCGATGGGGCTGCAAAGTTTTGGAGTGGATTCCACGGACCGGCAAGCGCAGCGTAGTATTTCCATCCACAAGGTGGATAGACGACTTCATAAAGACCGCAGGAAAGCGCTTCCAACCGGTTGTTATGGAAGTCAATGAGGCATATGTCCAGCAGTGGACGTCCTACGGCTGAGATGATGAATGCGTACAAGGTCCATGGGTATTTAAGAAAGTTGAAATCATACGATGACAACACGTGCTAACTGAATAAGCGCCTAAATATTGACAATAAAACGCGTGAATAAATCCAAACAAATAACAACCTTAAACAAATCTAATTAAGCATAGTTTACAAACAATAGTTCAATACTTATAACGAAACCGCAGATTAGAAGAATACAGAAGGATGATCCACGCTTTTAAATTAACTTCAATACAAAGAAGTGTCTGTCTGTGTAGTGCGTGTCTTCAATACAAATGTAAAACTTTACGATAAAACCCAGTATACTCTCTGCAACGAAGATATTAAACTTATTTTCAACAGTAAACTAATTTATTTAAGTTTTATTCCATCGAAATCTCTACACTAATTCATATTCCGATTGCAAAAATCAAATTAACGCTAGAATATAATTGTAGCGTTAATTTGACGAGTTTTAAGGTCTAATTCTGCACTACATTTGTCGGCGGATTTGAATTAGTCGTATACATAAAATTCATTATTATTTTTGTCACTGAACAAATCCATTTTTTAATGTTTGAATTACAGGTCAACTGTTACATATCTTCCAAAATTGAGAGATGGCGCGAAATTGTAATTCTCAATTGATTGTTATTCTGTTAAACTTTATTAAATGTTAACTATGGTCAACTCAATTATTTGATAGATATACAAAAACAATGATAGAATTAAGCTGTCCTTTCCATATCCTTTCCATCTTCTTCTTAGTTTTTAAAGTCGTAATTTGTGTATTTGCCAGTGGCAAGTATTTCTTTTCAAATATTATAAGGTAAATCCAGTAAAATAAGTCTAAGTGACAATCCAAGCCACACAAAGTAAGTCAAAGTCGAGTCTATTCATGCCCTATTAAAGTAATGGCGCCTTTACTACAAGATTATAGGGCGTTTTGGAAGCAACACGAAAAATATTTTTTCCACAATCGCGCTTATAATGGGGAACTTTATAAATTTTTTCTTTATTCATAAACATTTAAAAAAGCTTGTTTTGGAAATTAAGAGACGTTTTGCCGCCAAAAACTCCTTTCATAAATCGTTAGACTTGTCAAAATTATAAGCAAATCTTTTTTGTTTTCTTTGGTTTTGGCGTCGCATTTTGAGCATTTGCCAGTGTCAAGTGTTTTACATTCTCAAGTTTCAAAGGTTGCCTTGTAGCTATAGTTATAGTCAAAGTCCAGTCTTGGTCAAGTACAGTCCGTGTCAATCAAGTCCAGTGATGCTTTAGTAAAATAGTGGCGACTTTACTGTAAAGCTTCGATGGAGTTCTGGAAGTAACACAAAAAGTCAAGTATTTCAAAATTTTGAAACCGAATAGATAACTATAGCGGTTTCATTCCTTTAAAGAACTTCTTTAACAAGTGACAGTAGGTACTTCTAACCACAACAATTGTCCCGAGTTTTGGCGGGAACGCGGGAAGAGTCGTGTCGCTTCGTTGTATTTTTTTCCAAAACTAGTGTTTTGTCCAGTGTTTATGCATAAAAATGGTGGTGTTTTATTCATAAAGTGCCGAATTACAAGCGCGAGTGTGGGAAAATGATATAATGTGGTGAAACATGAGTCTTCGTGTTGCTTCCAAAACTCCATCGAAGCTTTATAATAAAGTTGCCACTACTTTACTAAAGCATGACTGGCACGAACTGACACGAACTGGACTTGACTAAGACGACTTTGACGATAACCATAGTTAAGATACAGCAGAAATAACACTGAAGACGAGGCAGTATGGCTTTATAGCTTTAGCCTACCGGAAAGGGCAAATTAACGAAAAAAAAAAAAATATAGTAAATAATAGATAGGCATAATGTTAGGTATACTTTAGTAGAACTAGTTAAATACGTACATACCTAGTGTTTAGTAGTAGGTACGGTAGGTTAATAGTGTGTGTTTGGGCTTGGCTCAATTAATCTTATTGACTTAGGGCCGGATTTTCCGCTTACTTAACGGTGTAGAAAACATTGCCAGGAAATCAAAGGAAACCTTTGTCTCTCTTATTGCCTGGTTTTCTTGAGAAAACGTTTATTCTTGCCGACCGTTCTCGATGGTATTTAGATAAGGAACCAAAAAAACGTGGAACGGTTAGGTTTTAATAAATAGGCAGGCCTAACCGTTCTAATAAGTAGGTACAGAAAATATATTTTTTTAATTATCTTACCACCCCTAGCAAGGAACTTCTTGATGTCATACAAAATAACCTTTGGAACTGGCTCTCAAGTGAGGCTGCCGCAACACACCGTTAGGTGCTTGGTGACAGATTTTCAACGTGAGGGTGGTAGCTAGCCAGCCGAGTACTAGAAAGTACCCTACCACAACTGAAGAACGCCAATTTCATAAAGACCTTTTATTATTTTATTTTTTTGTGACACTAAATTGTACGCTTTTAATTAATGTACTTATTTACTTAAAATATATAAATACTTGATATTTATATATTTTCAAGTTTCAAAAGTTAAATAAGTGTCCTCGTAACTAAAGTTATAGTCGCAGTACAGTCCGTGTCAGTCAAGTCCAGTCATGCTTTAGTAAAGTAGCGGTGACTTTACTACAAAGCTTCGATGGAGTTTTGGAAGCAACACAAAAAGTCATGTTTCACCACATTATATCATTTTCCCACACTCGCGCTTGTGATTCGGCACTTTATGAATAAAACCATTTTTATGCATAAACACTCGACAAAACACTAGTTTTGAAAAAAAAATACTACGGTGCGCCGTGCGCCACGACTATTTCCGCGTTCCCGCCAAAACCCACGGGGTGTTATAAGTTTGACGTGTCCTGTCTGTGGCATTTTTTTTCTTTGGTTTGGCGTCCCGTTTTGAGCATTTGCCAGTTTTTTTTTTTTTCGTAGGACTATACCCGTAGTGCCATCTGGCCCCAAACTAAGCAGAGCTTGTGTGATGGAAGTCAGATAACTGATAGAATACATACATACTTTTTTTTTTGTAATTACATACTTATAATACATACAGAACACCCAGACATAGAACAGTTTGTTTATTCACAAAATGTTTGCACTGTGTGGGGATCGAACCCACGCCCTACAGCTCTCAAGGCAGATATACTACCAATGAGGCAACGGGGCTGTAACCACTGAGCTATCATCGCTACAGTTGTTACACCTTTTAAATAAGTTTATTTCCTTTTTCTTTGGAATTGTATAATTTTTGGTGTGGACCATATAAAAAGTTAATCAATCAATCAATCATCTTCATACAAAGACAAATAAAATCACTTACCCTATTAATCGCTGGCTTGTAACAAACAAATTAGCTTCTTGATTTCACAACAACATTGCGAGATGAAAGCGAGGCCCACATGTGTAATCTACGACGCTTATCATGCATAAATAATACCTTTAGCAAAACGTAATAGATTAGATAACAATTGTAAGATTGTCTAATCGAGAGAGATTTTATCAGTTTTGTCTCTACGGTAAAGCGTCTGTATTGATCTTGAATTTTGAATGATAGCCAATCAAGTTGATGGTCACTTATCTACATAAATAAATATTATTAACAGGCTGATTCGTCTCGCGTTTCTTACTGCCTCTTCTAGATATCTATTATTTGTAATGGTAAAAAACCAAGCAATAAAAAGATCAACAAATTAAAAACCTACTACAGAAAAATAACTATAATTTTAAAGAGCACAGAGCAAGGTAGTCTGTCAATTATCTACAGGATTTATTTCGGAGAATGTGCGACTGAGTTGTACGACATTGTACTTCCATCCCCTTTTTACCACACGACAAGTAGAAAGACGGAAAGATGGACTACCCATACGTATGGAATTTCTTTGGGTACGTACGTTTTGACTCTACGTTTTTCATCCGTACGGCCAAGGAACAGTAAATAACAATCGATACATAATCATTATCTCAATGATATTAGTCTGAAGTGCCGGATGTAATGTGATCGAAAAGTCACGTGGGATCAATTTCATCATTGAAACTAATACGCATAACTTCAGAGGCTGAATAATGCAAGAGCAATGAGCGCAGACAGGGGGTGGACATGCTGTTAAGTTTTTATCAGGCGTTTAACTTAATTAGTCTTAGTTTTGGGCTTTTGGCAACGCGGAATAAACAGTTATTTGCACTACATAATTTTTTCCCAAAATAGGTTCGTATAGGTTCTACATCTTGCCTGATGTTGAGTAGTAGTGCCGTTGAAAATGGAGCACGTTTATCTAGAACCAGCGGCGGCCTTAGCTGTTGCAAAGTCCCGGGGCGACAGATCATTGTGAGGTCCCTTTTTCTTTGTGTCCGTTTTAATAAAAAATTAGTTTGAGTGCTCAAGTGGCCGTTACATGCTTGCACTAATTTTGAAACTGTGGGTTCGGGTGAGGTTTTTTTCCGTCCTCCTCCACCAATGTTCCTCTGACGTAATCAGAGCCTTTGTCTAGGTTATTTAGTCTTGCAACACTTATATTTTTAGTTAGCGCTACCACTGTAGCTTTGGTGTACATATTTGCATTGATTTTTAGATGATAATTTATTTAATAAAATTATAATATTGTACATTTTTATATTTATACTAGACATATATTTATTGTAAATTATTATTATGTTGTACTAAGATTAAAATTATTATTGTTAAAATGAAGTAAAATATTAGTTATATATTTAAAAATGTTTATTGTATTGTATTAAAATTAGAATTATTATTGTTTAAAATGAAGTAAAATATTAGTTATATATTTAAAAAAAATATTGTATTGTATTAAATTTAGAATTGTTATTGTTTAAAATGAAATAAAATATTTGTCATATGTTTAAAAAATTTTATTGTAGTTCAGACCGAATTTAATTGTGCTTAATTTAAGTTTTAACCTGAGTGATACGAAACAATTTTCTAACCAACTTTTCCACGTGCGTGCATAACTCTTAATTCTTTAGAATTAAGAATTGCACGCACCTTCCCTTCAATACTTTCGTTGAATGAGGCTCAATGACGCTCAGCGTCAGTAATCCCCATTCCTTATCTGTTGTTTATTTGCTGCCGTCGTGTCGACTGCGGCCAGGTGCGTCCTGGACTCTATTCCGACCTTCATCTCGCAGGATGCGGGTACGGTTCGGATTAATCGTAGGTATAGGTTTCAGGACGCATCTGGTCGCGTCTTGTTCAGGATACTCCGGCAGCGAATGTGTTCTCTCACCGGCTGTGTTATAACGCGTTGGACTCTTTCCGTAACTGAGATCACTCCGATGCGAGAAGAGACCCACGCGTTCGGCCTTCACCAATGACCTATTTGGAACCCCCACGAGACCACCAGTGTTTACAGGTGTCGCCCCCACGACCATGTTGACTGAGGTGCCCGGTACGTCAGCAGTACGCAACGCTAGACCTTGCCATGGCGTCCCATCGCTTACGCACCGGACACTCCTAGTCAAAAGCGTTATGACCAACCTCGGCGTACTTCGCCGTCTTGCAGTTGCGGCAAGTCGCAGTTTCAGCCGCCGCATGTGCCGGGCAGTGTGCCGGGTGAGGTTTTGTGAAGTGCAAGGCGCGAGATACACGTACGTATGTATACATATTTTATGGTAAAGACTTTTTTCTACTTGGGTAGTTGAGGACACAAGGCCCCTGCCAGAGCGAGGCCCCGGGCGGTTGCCCTGCTTGGGTGGCAAGCAGGGCAACCGCCGTGCCTAAGGCCACCACTGCCTAGAACCCTAGAAAGAACTTATTTAAACTGGTTTTTAAAACACATTTATATATAGATACTCTTTATTGTGCACACCAAAAATAAATAAATAAAAAGAGTACAAAAAACAAAAGAATCTTATGAACTAATACCACAAGGGGCGGCCTTGTCTCTAAGAGTGATCTCTTCTTCCAACCAACAACAATCAACCAAGACGATAGAAGTTGGACCAAGGACGAAACGCGTCCCGTCTGTTCTGGGAGATGTTATACCTTTATACTATACCTACCTTTGTTATTTTCCATTCTTTACTTATGCATACTTAAGTATTCATGTATTTTTATTTATCATGTATTTTGTAGCAATGATAGCTCAGTGATTAATGCGGTCGGTTCACACGCCGAAGGGCATGGGCCTATACCGAATGAGCTTGTGCTGCCGGTGAAGGAAATCATCGTTCGTAAACCATAGTGTCTTGGTTGGTAGGGCATAGTAGGTACTCGGCTGGCTAGATACCAAGCACCTAACGGTATTTTCCGGCAGCCTCGCTGGAGAACCAGTTCTTTTCCAGGCTAGGTGTAAATAAATAAATAAATAAATAAATAAATAAATAAATAAATAAATAAATAAATAAATAAATAAATAAATAAATAAATAAATAAATAAATAAATAAATAAATAAATAAATAAATAAATAAATAAATAAACAAACAAATAAACAAATAAACAAACAAACAAACAAACAAACAAATAAACAAATAAATAAATAAATAAATAAATAAATAAATAAATAAATAAATAAATAAATAAATAAATAAATAAATAAATAATTAAATAAATAAATAAATAAATAAATAAATAAATAAATAAATAAATAAATAAATAAATAAACAAACAAACAAACAAACAAACAAACAAACAAACAAACAAACAAACAAACAAACAAACAAACAAACAAACAAACAAACAAACAAACAAACAAATAAATAAATAAATACATATCGTAGGACATTACACACAGCGCCATCTGACCCCAAACTAAGCAGAGCTTGTGCTATGGAAGACAGATAACTGATAGAATACTTAAATACTTTTTTTTTTTGTAAATACATACTTATAATACATACAGTACACCCAGACACAGAACAAACATCGATGTTAGTCACACAAATGTTAGTCCTGAGTGGGAATCGAACCCACGCCCTTCAGCTCTCGAAGCAGACACACTACCAATGAACCAACCAAGTGTGTTTACTATCTTTGACCATATTGTTTTACAATGTTTAAAAAGCTATGCTCAAATGCCTAGCTTTTTAAACATTAGGAAAAAAATGTACCGGATTGTACACATCATCAGGAAAATAAAAACGTGAAACGTGCTTAAAAACGTTTAAGCACGTTTCGGAGCTTATTTTCAAAAAATAATGGTATTTTATTCATAGAGTAACGAATGCCGAGTTTGGGGAGAGTGATACATAGGTATATAATGTGTAGAAACGTGTACTTTTGTGTTGCATTGAAAACAGAGTCAATACTCTTAGTGTCGACATATACTAGGACATAGACTGGACTTGACCGTGACTTATTATATGTAACTTTGACTGTAACTATTGTCTTATTTTACTTTATTTCATCATTAAATACTCTTTCTTCTTTGGTTTTGGCGTCGCATTCTGTGTATTTGCCAGTGTCAAATGTTTTGATAAGTATTATCAAGTTTCATAAATTAAAAAGTAATGAAAGTCCAATATTGGTCAAGTTCAGTCCGTGTCAGTCAAATTCAGTCATGCTTTAGTAACATGAAACACTAATTGAAAATATGATTTATTTCACAAAGCAATGTGGTGACGACCAAAGCAAAAAATATCCAAAATAATTAAATGTGTCGAAAACTTGAAAGCAGGCACAGTACACGAACGTGCTGTTGGCGAAAAGAATAATTAAACGTAGAAAAAAATGTAACACACACACAAGTAAAAATGTGTCAAAACCACGTCACTTTCAATAGTAAAGAAAAGAGTGTTTATTTAAAACACAAAAAGTGTGTTTTGTTATAAATAAAGTACTTATTGTTCATTGTCTATTTAAATGTATGAAATTGTTTGCAAGTCTAAACTATGTGAAACGACCGCTAATTCCGGTAGCATACATTACCTACTTAACAACGATTATTTATTTAGCTACGAATGAAAATTAACTAGGAACGAAAACATTTTTATTACCCGCTTTTTTACATTATCCGCCCGTACCAGAGTAATATTTTTTGACGCTTTGATAATAACAAAACATCAAATATATTCTGTACTGAAACAAAAGTTACAAGTAAGAAGTTAGAAGTATATAAATATGTATATATAGCCTTTTATACAGATATCTATTCTAGTACACATAAATGATAATTAATTTATTTCTGTAGTAGGTAATTGATTCTTATTTTTGCCAGTCGGCAAAGGCCTCCTCCGATATTTTCCATTCACGTCCTTCTGTTCCCACTCTTATGTGACACAATAATAATAATGAATCATTTATTTTACCGTACTAGACGTTTGTTCCGTTTCATGAGAATGCTTTTTTTCTATATAAATACATGGTATTAATTGGTACAAAATTCTTTCATGTTATTGATATAAGTGTCTTCATCAATTATCAATGGTAGACCTTCAGGAGTTTTCGTGGTAGTCGTATGTGAGAGATTGAGAGGGTTGTCAGAACTGACCGCGGTAGCATTTGCCACGGCCTCATCAGCACTGAAGCGGTAGTGGGTTCCATCCCCTAATCTGAAGATGCGACTTTCCACCTGAAATGCAAAAATCTATAATTAATTAACGTCGTTGAACATTTCTTCGATGAGAATTACGATCTAGGTGATTTTAGAGCTGGAGAAAATTGATTTCGAACAACGTGCTTTAACGGTGAAAAATGGAGCTATCTCTGGGAAGACAAGTTTTTCGAAGTTTATACAATAATGTTTGTATATACCGAGCAAAGCTTGTTCGCTCAGGTATTACATTATATCTAAATAACTATATTTGTGACATTTGATATTAATTGACATTTAAACTTAAACTCGAACACGGAAAAAACATACACACATTTGGGCGCCAAAAATTAAATATTCCTGCACTGACGTTCCGCTTGAGGTTTATTGCGTGTCCCCCACTAGCATGTACTCGAGCCAAGCCAGCTCCTGGAAGCAGCGGTGCTCTGGGCCGCTGGCATATAGTAGCTCCAGTAGATGAGATTTTTGTTTATTTAATTATTCCCAGTGACGCCCGCGCGAGACGAGAGATAATATGGTCGGTTATACATGTACACACACACACAGATACAGTTAAAACACATAAGACGATACTTACCATTTCAGGGGAAGCACTTTTTAAATCATATGCGAGTCCAATGGATTCAAAGAATCTAATTAACTGTGCAGAATAGTTGAAATGCATGGAGAGTTCAGCCGCCTTGTAGTCCCATGGGAAAGCGTGATGGTAGTTATGCCAACCTTCGCCACAGGTAATAAAGGATACTAACCACGATTCCACGGGTTTTATCATCCTGAAACAAAATATAGGATGGAAAACTCGTACACGCTTACTTTTAAAAACTATATATAAAGAACAAAGAAAGCCGCATCAAAATCCGTTGTGTAACTTAAAAGAATTACCTATAGCTATATTATGTATCTGCTACAAGTACCTATCGTATAGATATATTATGTACGTATGTACCTACCGGTGGCCCGCCATCAGCGCTTAATTTTTTTTTCTATCCGAATACGCGTTAGATCTCGCGTAAATCTCAAACAATTTGTAAATTAAGGTTTTTGTAATATCATCGAAGGAATCAATAAAATTAGATACCTATTTAAGTATTGTAGACAAACTGAGTCTCCGTGCAAGAATTCAATTATTGGAAGCGCATGAAATTTCTTCCCAAATTATTATGATTATCGTCGTTTTTCAAAGAGAAATAACATGAACATACTTTCCATTACATTTTATATAGACGTCTTAGAAACATTAATGACTAATAACATAAGAGTTCAAAACTACAAAACAGACGTTGTAAGTAGTTTTTTTGATAATTATAGAGGCTACGCGTTAAAGAATGATTGCTAAGTACGACGACGGGAATTGTGCCTCCCCTCTGAATTTCGGGACAAATAGTTTTTCTAGCTCATAGTTTGTACTTTAACTATGCTAAGTTTCATTGAAATCCGTTCAATAGCAGCTTCCAAGTGATGCTCCTTTAAGATGCAGACAGACCGAAAAATCAATTAAATTAGAATTTTCGCTCCAGTGTCTACAATGGGCTGCCGTCCAATGAAAATTAATAAAATAACTTCAAAGTAATATGCGCTTGCCAACGTACAGAATTTCGTTTTATTTTATTTATACCTATATAGATAGAAGAATAAGTTATTTCGTATATGGATTCAGA
This sequence comes from Biston betularia, assembly GCA_905404145.2. NCBI lineage: Eukaryota > Metazoa > Arthropoda > Insecta > Lepidoptera > Geometridae > Biston > Biston betularia. Next base: position 3,355,101 of record FR989887.1, on the reverse strand, counting down.
ACAATATACTTATAAATCTGGAAAAATTACAAGTAATGAAATCTTACTTACGTATCATAAGGCCTAGTCCCATATATGTGAGCGGCGCTGTTAACGAACCAAGCGAAGTTTAGAATCAACACGTAGCGGAAGAAATAGCAAAGAAGGAAAGAGTTTTTCCACGTCTCTCCGAAGTAATACACCGGCACACCTACAGGAATCAGTACTGCCATAACGGCGTACAACGGCAAGTAATATCTGTAACGAAAACATAGATCCTAAACTTGAACAGGAGAAAACATATAGACTCAGAGGCCGTTCTTGATTAATTAAAACTAGGTTTCAAAACTAGCACAAAAGTAAAAATAAAAAAATACTGTATGGTTAGTTTATTGACCAGCTTGAGGCCATATAAATCTACCTATATCTATATAAATATATATCTATCTATCTATATACTATTATACAGAGAAAATATTTGATTGTTTGTTTGTTTCTATTGAATAAGCTCCGAAACTACTGGACCGATATCAAAAATATTTCAAAATGGAATCCTTAGCGCATCGTAGGCACACACTCGACAATTTATTTTTGTTTAAACTTGCTAATGGAATCCTAGACACGCCTGACTTGTTGTTTGAACTGGGCTTTAACATACCGCGTAGGTTGCACAGGTCTACACAACGTTTTGGTTTGTTCTGCACCCCATACTCCCACTCCAATTTGGGACACTTAGCTCCTCTAGCTAGACTGGCACGTCAACACAACACTATTAATAACATCGATATCTTTTCCAACAGCTTGCTCTCTTTCAAAGATTCTATTTGGTCCTTGACACCATGAATTATTTATTTTTATATTATTATTATTCCTTTATTTAAAATTATTATGATTTGTATATTGTTTAAATTTAATTTAATTTGCATTATTTAATTTGACTTATTGAAAATTGACATATTTATCCATTGACTATCTATTTAGCTGACATTTCTTAATTTTGTAAATAATTGTTAACTTATTGCATGTTGTCGTCACCTATAACTGCTATCACATCTAGTTTTGTTTTTTTTTGTGTTGATGACCGCCATTATTGTTGAGATGTGTATAGTGTTGGTGATCTAAATAAAATTCTTTCACTGTTGGGAGGTTACACTATCTCCGGGTGCCATTATCCCTGTATTCCCACGGGAACGGGAACTACGCGGGTGAAACCGCGAGGCGTCCGCTAGCATAAAATAATAATTATGATTCATTTGTTTTAGACAAAGGTTCATAAACACAATTCAACGTGATCATAGAAATCAAATACAATGAATTTGAAATAATTACAAGGTCCAAAAATTTTTTTTCACTTCCTAAGTAGTACCTACTTTCGCTCCGGAGCAATGGTGCTGTACTACGCAGCAATGACGAAGGAAGGCACAGTCAAACCGGTCGCATCCATTTATTTGGAAAACAATATGCGCAATGTAGAAACTCATCACTGCTGCTACTTTTATTTATTTACTTTTTTTAATTTGTTTTATACTAACTTTAGTGAACGAGAATTCATTTGATGTGTATGTTATAAGTAAATATACTACAAGAATTGCTACGAGGCTCCAAGCTGATTTGTTATTCATGTTATTGTCATTGAACATTCCACCCAACTCACTGGAGCTACTATGCCAGCGGCCCAGAGCCTCGCTCCGGTACTTCAAGGAGCTGGGTTGGCTCGGGTAGACACTGGTAGGGGGAAATGCACAATACACCCCAAGCGGGACGTCAGCGCAGAACCTAACGCCCCCACTTTGAATATGAATAAGAATACACACGTTTCATTATATCGCTAACACCAACTATAGTTTCAGCCACATCCGGTGGGCTTCTTCGTGGAGACAAAGCTAAGTGCAAGCGCGCGCGTCTTGCTTCGCACTGCGGACTGCTGCATGCCTCTCCCAGTTTGCCAGGCACTTAATAATTTTCTAGTCGATACTTTTTTCGTTTAAACACTGCTAGGTGATCGGCGAAAGATTTTCACTTTGTTGGTGGTAGATAGCCAGCCTATTATCGAAATTTTCCTTTAAATTTTTTTGACATTTGATTTTTTTCGAATTAATTTACACTAGCTTCGCCCCGCGGTGTTACCCGCTATATATTTTCGGGATAACAAGTAGTCTATGTTCTAATCCAGGGTCTCAGCTACCTCCATACCAAATTTCATCCAAATCCGTTAAGTAGTCTTTCGTGAAAGAGTAACAAACATTCATCCATCCATCCAAACTTTCACATTTATAATGTTAGTGGTATTTTAGTAAATACTTTTAATTACAAAATGACGAAGAATATTACTTTAGGTTAGTCTCGGCTATACTTGATACACAATAACATCCTTCTTAATCGTTCCTACGTTGTATTTTCATTTTAGAACTTTGTAATCATAACTAGGTACCTACTTGCTATTTTAATTCATCATGCGCAACACTAAAAAGAACAATCTGCCCGTCATTCACTTACTTATCCTGGAACATGACCATCCAATCGGCTTCCAAGTCACTCATGTTTATCTGCTTTTTGTGTTTCAGACATATTGGATGTCTTTTGGTCATGAGCCAGCCGACATGACTGAAGAAAAACCCACGCTGAGCATTGTGAGGATCGGCATCAGTGTCGGAAAAACGGTGGTGCAGGCGATGCGTACGACACCAAGTGTATATAGAGAACTGCAAAGTTATTAATACAAAAAGTAGTAAAATGCAGGCAAACCAGGTGTACATTCAAGGCAAAAGCTATCTTTAGGCAGGAATGCGGAAAAGTCGCTTCGTTACATTTGTATTTTTTCCTAAATATTGGATTCTTCGAGTGTGTGTGTGAATGTACATATGTACAATAGTTGTTTTTTTTTAAAGTTTCGAAATACTTCCGTGATTGAATGGTATAGCGAGATGAGGTGAACATTTTGCTGCTAAAATTCATTTAACACCACTATTTGATATGATTTACTTTGTGTCATTTTAAAGACTTATAATTATATTTCATTTCATTTATATTTTGAAAATATCAAACACTTGGCACTGGCAAATTCACAAAGTGCCAAAAACAAATAAGAGGGGGGAAAAGGAGCGACAAATGACAGACGCGTGTGTATGTAGCGCAACAGGGAGTACGTGGAGTACGGCTTACCTGACCAGATACTGTGGAAAATATTACTATAAGCGCTCTCAGAAGCGGCTTGGCTTTATACGTCCTGTGAGCGTAGTATCGATGTACTCCTATGGTGACACTTTCGCTTGAAGATAAGTGTACAAACAGTACTGAAAATTAGGAATAAAACACTTACTTATTTCTCATGCAAAGTTTACGTAAATAATTTTATTACCTAAACAAAATATATCATAGAGACACCAATAAAGAATTAAAATTTTGACAACATTTCTGACTTTGCATATTGTAGTGCAATCAAACGAGTTAAGCTGATTAATAATTACATAATTTGGAAATAATTGAAGATAATAACTAAATAGTTTTTTTTTTATTTGAATTACAGGTCATTTTTACATAATTATTTAAAAATTATAAGATACATAATATTTATCATAATTTACAAGTCATGTTAACTATATGTTACTAAATTACAACATACCATACCTAAGGTATTGCTCTGAGGCTGAATACAATACAAATAACTATAGCTGAAAACTTCTATATCTTGTTTCATATACTTAACTATACCATAATTTAGATATATCTACGGGATTTTGTGCCACAGGTATTTTTAATACTTACCTGAAGGTCCCAACGTACGTCGTGATTAGAAAAACTGGTTACAGAAATGAAAATATTTTCATACCTGATTATAGTCGTTTAGGCAGAATGCAGTTCTTGAAACTCGTGCAGTTTGAGATTGAAACTTAAGGTTCGTCTGGGCCTACGGTTACGAACTTCAGGGACCTGGCCAAACGTTTTTAAAAAAGGCGGTAGGTGACTAGAATGCCAGCATCTACCTCAATCAAAAACTTAGCATCCCCGTACCTGTGGCACATTTCGCTCCTCTTGTGGACTATTTGATTTGATTTTTTTATTACAAATAGGCGTTTGCATTTGACAGCAAACTTGCCTGAAGTTAAGCGAAGATGCGGTCTACCGAGAAAAAACCCGATTCACTCGCGACTTGAAGGCACCCAGATTGTATTTATCAGGGAACACCCACTCGGGCAGTACATTCCATCGTTCGGTTCGTACAATGACATTCAGAGTTTTAGGATTGTACATCTGTATATAATGTAATTTACATTTATTTCGATATTTATTTAGATACTAGATTCACCTGTGCCAATTTCTGCTAATGGCAACTTTCATCTAGCGTCCACTGGCATTTTCTAAAGCAAACGCGAGCAAAAATTAAAATACTAGTTTAATAGTTATTTGTTATACAAGAGTGCAAAGTTGCTTTTTAACCACGTGCTCAATTTTGGTTCCCTCGCTAACGCTCAGGATTCTATTTTTTTTAATTTCATTAAAAATTAGAATCCTGAGCGTTAGCGAGGGAATCAAAAGAGTACGAGGTGAAAAATCTTTGCACTCGAGGGCAACACGTAACTTTTCATCCCACCTCAGCGAGGAAATGACTAAATGTTAAAAAATCGTATAAAAACGACTTATGCACTCAGATATCGAAGAGCAAAAATACTCTTTCCGAGATGGGGGGATGAAAATTTTATTCTACCACCTACGAAGTGGTAAAAAATAATCTCTGCAGCATGTGGTCACCTATGTAGATACTACCGCAGTGTTAGATATTCTGTTACCAAGAAGTAGTGAGAGAGTATAATATGAGGGATATTATATGAATGTTTGCCTTAATAATATAATCTAAAAACCCGAGCAAACTATCGATAAAAAAAAACTGCAATCTGCGAAGGTTTTTAAAGTCATGAGTGCAATTTCACTTACCCCAGATTAATGTGTTTAACTTGTAGGTGCCCGTAAAAAGCAAAAGCATTCCGTAGACCGCTAAAATATGCAAGATCGTGAAAAAAACTACATATTTCCAAATTATTTCGTGCGTATAACTTTTATCCGTCCCTATTTTATCTTTATCACTTAAGTATGTTACCATATCACTATTTTTAAAACTAGTTTTATCGTCGCCATGTATTATATCTGTACCAGTCATTTTTCTTATGAAACAATATTGTTTGCCATATAAAAATGGTATACAAAATCATGTCTTAGCTTATTATATACCGCTCAATTGGCCAAATTTATTTATTTGGTATTAAATAAATAAATTTGGTGTCAACTTGCAAAGTCATTTTAACCTTTGATCCCGAATAGTGGTTCCGGTTGAAGTTTCACTGTCACTAGAGACGTACTCAAGGAGGAAATGTCTAGGAAATTTACAATTACGACGGTAACGGCACTATTGTTCTATAATACTCATTTTATCATGTCCGTATGTACCAGCTAGGTATATTATTCTGAACCTTACCCTTTTCAGCGTGCGGGTGCGGTTAAAAAACCGGCCATGTGCGAGTCGGACTCGCGCACAAAGGGTTCCGTACCATTACATATCTTTAAAAACGGCAAAAAAACCACGTTCGTTATATGGGAGCCCCCCTTAAATATTTATTTTAGTCTGTTTTTTAGTGTTTGTTGTAATAACGGCAACAGAAATTCATCATCTGAGAAAATCTCAACTGTCTAACTATGGCGGTTCATGAGATACAGCCTCGTGACAGACGGATAGACGGACGGACAGCGGAGTCTTAGTAATAGGGTCCCGTTTTACCCTATGGGTATGGAACCCTGAGGATATGATTAGGAAGTGACAGCCCTGTTGGTTCATTGGTAGTATGTCTGCTCCAAGAGCTGAAGAACGTGGGTTTGATTCCCACCCAGGACAAGCATTTTGTGATAGCAACAAATGTTTGTTCTGTGTCTGGGTGTACTGTATGTATTTACAAAAAAAAAGTATTTAGGAATTCTATCAGTTATCTGTCTTCCATAGCACAAGCTTTGCTTAGTTTGGGGTCAGATAGCGCTGTGTGTAATGTCCTACGATATTTATTTGTTTATTTATTTATTAAGTCTGTGATATAGATCATTGTTCTGCAGTATTTCATAGAATTCGCTCTAAAATCTTGTTATTTCCTCCTCACTCGAACCAGAAAACTGAATACGTACCTGAATTACCTGCATGTCATTGATTACAATACATTTAATTAACTAAATAACATAACATATTATATATCATTTAAGGAAACGTGAAAACATTAAATTTAAATAGGCAAGTACCTACAAGCTTTTTCAGAATCGCTAACATAAAAAAAATCGTGAAATATATACCTACGCTGTCCGTAGCACTACGCATCTATGTAAGATCTAAGCCTTAGTAAGAGTCCCAAACAAAACTTTCGAAAATATTTGCATTAGTTCTGCTATCCCATTCCACTAATCCCACTAATATTATAAATGTAAAAGTTTGGATGGAAGGATGTTTGTTACTCTTTCACGCAAAAACTACTGAACGGATTTGGATGAAATTTTGTATGGAGGTAGCTGAGATCCTGGATTAACACATAGGATATTAGACTTTTTATCCCGAAAACATGTAGCGGGTAACACCGCGGGGTGCAGCTAGTTTTTAACATAATAATTCCCACCAATCGAAAAATACTGATTTGACAGCCCCGTTGGCTCATTGGTAGTATATCTGCCTTGAGAGCTGTAGGGCGTGGGTTCGATTCCCACTCAGGTCAAACATTTTGTGAATAAACAAATGTTTGTTCTGTGTCTGGGTGTTCTGTATGTATTATAAGTAGGTATATGTATTTACAAAAAAAAAGTATTTATGTATTCTATCAGTTATCTGACTTCCATCACACAAACTCTGCTTAGTTTGGGGCCAGATGGCGCTGTGTGTATGGTCCTACGATATTATTTATTTAATAAATCCCATGTACTTATATAGTACACTTGGCTCTATATTTGCTGTAACATGTTCTTTGCACCATTAATAGTCGGACTCCCATTCGCTTTTACTGACACGGACTGGACTAGACCAACATTGGACTTCGACTATAACTATAGCCACAAGACAACTTATTGAACACTTAATTGATATTTTCCATTCACATAGACGTGTCGCCGGACGCTCAGTATTGGTATACTTACCCTGGAAACAAATAAATCTATTGGTTATTCTATTCGTTTTCGGCTTTTGGCAATCTATACTTCTGTACTATATAATATATTATATTTATTGACTTTCTACTGGTTAAAGAATTTTAAAAATCAGTTCAGTAGATTCAGAAATTACTCCCTACAACCTCACAAACTTTACCTCTTTATAATATTAGTATAGATTACTTAAACGATTTATTATAGGTAATGATATTTGGATTATATCGTTATAATCTACTATCTACTATCCAAAGACCCCAAATTGTATGTTGGCGGGAACGCGAAAAGTCAGGTCGTCGCATTTTATTATTTTCAGAGTTTATTCTTTTAAAATAACGGTATTTTATTCATAAAGTATCGGATTACACGACGAGCTTGGGGAAAGTTATAAACAATAAATAATAAATATCGTTGGACTATACACACAGCGCCATCTGGCCCCAAACTAAGCAGAGCTTGTGTGATGGAAGTCAGATAACTGATAGAATACATAAATACTTTTTTTTTTGTAAATAAATACTTATAATACATACGGAACACCCAGACACAGAACAAACATTTTGTTTATTCACAAAATGCTTGCCCTGAGTGGGAATCGAACCCACGCCCCACAGCTGTTAAGGCAGATATACTACCAATGAGCCAACGGGGCTATCAACAATGTGTAGAAACATGTAGATACTTTTGTGTTACATACATAACCGCGTCAAAACTCTTAGTGTCAACTTCTACTAGGACATAGGACTTGACCGTGATTTACCTTACGTAACTTCGACTGTGACTATTTCTTATTTTACTTTTATTTTATCTCATGATGAGACATTTGTAAATAAGTAATACCTATACCTACTTGACAATTTCAATTTGCAAAATGTCAAAATTATTCGACTTAAGTTCTTAAACGTGTAGAAATCTTGATAACAGGCACAATGCACGATCGTGCTATGGGCGAAATAAATAAATAAACGTATAGTCGTATAGTAAGTCATCACGCACAAGTAAAAACGTGGAGTTTTGGCGGGAACGCGGAAAGAGTCGTGTAGCCCAGTTGTATTTTTTTCTAAAACTTGTGTTTTGTTGAGTGTTCATGCATAAAAATGGTGGTGTTTTATTCATAGAGTGCCGAATTATAAGCGCGAGTCTGGGAAAATTATATAATGTGGTGAAACATGACTTTTCGTGTTGCTTCCAAAATTCCATTGAAGCTTATAGTAAAGTCACCACTACTTTACTAAAGTTTGACTGGCACGGACTGTACTTGACCAAGACGACTTTGACTATAACTTTAGATACGATGACACTTATTTAACTTTTGAAACTTGAAAATATAAAATACTTGACACTGGTAAATATTCAAAACGCGACGCCAAAACCAAAAAAAAAAAAGTAAACACGTGGCAAAACTACGTCAGTTGCATAATAATAAAAAGAGTGTTTATTTAAATATATGGAATAATTTGCAATTCTAAATTAAGTGAATCGACTGTTGATTCCAGTTCTATAGGTACATTACTTATCAATCATTATTTATTTGGCTGCGAAAGAAATTTAACACGAAAATAAATGCTTTTTATTATAACTTAAATTACCCGCTCCAGCTTGGCACTAGAGTAATATTTTTTAACGCATTGATAACAAAACTTTTAATTCTGTACTGATACAGAAGATATAAGTACGTTAGACTGTTAGAACGTAATTATGTGAGAGATTTAGAGGATGGTCAGAACTAACCGCTGTAGTATTTGCCAAGGCCTCATCAGCACTGAAGCGGTAGTGGGTTCCGTCTCCTAATCTGAAGATGTGATTTTCCACCTGAAATGCTAAAAAATCTATAATTAATTAACGTCGTTGAACATTTCTTCGATGATAATTGCGATCTAGGCGATTTTAAAGCTGGATCTCCGAGAAAACACGTCTTTCAAAGTAAATAAGAATTAAACAATAATTTTTGTATATATACTGAGCGAAGCTCGATCGCTCAGGTATTACATTATATCTAAATAACTATATTTGTGCCATTTGATATTAATTATGTAGGCTTATAATAATTATAAATCTTTGCAAGTATTAATTCATAGTAACATTTTTCTTATATCTAACAAGTTAAAAAGTTAGAACAACCTAAATGTATGTTTTTTACCGTGTTCTGGACACGGTAAAAAACATACATTTTGGCGCCTAAAATTTGCTATTTCTATTTTTGTTTACTATAAATATTATTTTAATCGGAATGGGGGCGATGAGTCCTGCACTGACGTTCCGATTGGGGTGTATTGTGCTGGACCACTGGCATAATAGCTCCAGTGGATAAGAGTTTTTAATTATTCCCAGTGACGCCCGCGCGAGACGAGAGATAATATGGTCGGTTATACATGTACACACCAACACAGATACAGTTAAAGCACATAAGACGATACTTGCCATTTCAGGGGAAGCACTTTTTAAATCATATGCAAGTCTAATGGATTCAAAAAACCTAATTAACTGTGCAAAATAGTTCAGCTGCCTTGTAGTCTCATAGGAAAGCGTAGCGTAGTAGCGTGTTGGTATTTATGCCTACCTTCGCCACAGGTATACTAGGCACGATTCCACGGGCTTTATCATCCTGAAACAAAATTTAGATTGGAAAACTCTTACCCGCTTACATTTAGCTTCGAGGCAAGGCAACTTAATTAACTGATTAACGACACTAGCAAATGCTCAAAATGCGACGCCAAAAAAAAACCTTTATGTCAATATTGTCAATTGTCAAATATGTCATACTTGTCATTGAATGCCCGAAAGCGAAACGATTTTTATTTTCAGTATGAGTGGCTATATTTTCATTAAATTATCCTGTTTTGGTTGGAAATTATATGTGTAATGTCGTTATTCGATAACGCGGTTTTCAATTCTACCCTTTACGAGGCTCTGTATCTTCAAATTGAGGATACTTTGTCGTTCGCAAAGGATTTCTTTGAGTCGTGCGTATCTTCCATTCCAGTCGAAAGTTTTCCTAAATCTTTCGTAAATTTATCGGAACTATCGTTCTATGAAGAAATTTCAGAGGTTTTTTACTTCAACGAGTTCCAGTTCTTGCTTTTAAAAACGTTTTTTTTTTATCCTATTGTTCACGTTATTTCTGATTATTTTGTCTTGGCGTGTCTACGGTAAGCGAATTTCGGAGCGGTTCATGAGGCCAGGTGAGTCAAATAAGTATTATGTTTTTTAACCTTGGGGTTATGCTAGGTTCGACAGTAATCAGGAATCAATGTTTACCAAACATTGTGTTAAAATCTTGCACTATTTTACATATTACATTACCTGTATAATTGGTTACATTATTTTTCCAGTGGGTCCCACACTAGGCACTATTCTGGGACACACAACAATTAATGTAACCAATAATACAGGTACAGATAAAATAAATTAGTTGAATAAGTAAGTAATAATTGAATAAATCAAATGTACAAATTTGTTAAAAATAATTAAGCTACATTATGTAGAATTTCTCAGTTATAAATATAGCATGGCCATATATAAAAATAGTATAACAGGGATGGACAATGCCATGACAAATCTTTGTTTTCCTACCTAATCTTGTTTTATCACATTAGGTACCTCATTGTACATAAATGCTATGTGACACATAAAAACAAAGAAAACAAAAGATAACTTATCACCATATTTATTATCATGACAGCTACATCTGCGACCATCGAACAGCTGAAAGAAAGTGTTTCCAAGTTAAAACTTCCCAAAGAGCACACACCGAGGATATAAATCGAAAATGGCAGATAAGATAAAGAAATTCTTCCAAAAGAAGAAGGTCGAAGCGAAGTTCAAGCTTGCGGGCCCGGGGCATAAGTTGAGCGAGTCTACACTCAGCAGTCAGAGTTCTTCGAAGATAGACGTAGTGCCGAAGAGATCTGGTTTGACAGTGGAGAGTAAGGTGGCCGCGGAAGCAGCACTCTCGAGATTGAATCTGAAAAGAGAGAACCCTGCGTTTAATACTTCACTTGCAGCTATACAGGTTTATTTCACAAGATATTAGCTTCTTACATGCTCAAATTAATTCAGAATATGCTCACATTTAATCATCAGCCTTATTCTTATGCCTATTTGGAATGGGGGCTATGAGTCCTGCACTGACATCTCTCTTGGGATGTATTGTCCATTTCCCCCTACCAGCGTCTACCTAAGCCAACCCAGCTCCATGAAGTATTGGAGCGAGGCTCTGGGCTGCTGGTATAGTAGTTTTTACAGTAGTAGTTGTTCCATCAACCTGATGGTAAACAGTAATGTAGTCTAGTATACAGCATGCTTACTTTAGGTAAACATAATTTATTTTGAAACTTTTTTGTTTTTCTTTTTATTTCTTTATTTCATAACATACAAAACAGAATGCAATAATATTCATAACAATACAAATACATACACATTTTTTTTTATCTGTATTGCATTCCAAAACTATGCATGTCTAGGTGCATTACAATTACATTTTTTAAAAGTAGTTAGATAGTAGGTAGTTGGGATTTAAGAAATTATAATTATAAATTAAATTAAATAATAATAATCTAATCTAAATAATAATCTTTATTTGTGTTTGTTTACATTTTTAATAATAATTTAATCTGAAACCATAAAGCAGCCTATTTACTATTTTTACCCCAACAATGAGCTTTAGCTGCCGGTGAAGGAAAACATCGTGAGGAAACCATAGCATGGTGGTAGGGTACTTTAGTACTCGACTGGCTAGTTACCACCCTCAAGTTGAAAAATCTGCCGCCAAGCATCTAACGGTGTGTTCCGGCAGCCTCACTTGAGAGCCAGTTACATTCCAGGCTAGGTGTGCTTTACCATCTTCGACCACACCTTCACTTGACATCAGGTGAGCTGTGGTCAAACACCTAGCCTGTCAACCATAAAAAAAAAATATAGAATACCCAAATATAGAATGTACATTTATGTACCTTACATACATGTAAATGTTAGTACTGGGTGGGAATCAAGCTCACCTTCAGCTTAAAAGGCAGGTCAGGCAGCTACCAGCGGGGCATAAAAAAAGCAGATAGTTTATTCTTATTTAACATGTTAACAAACATAGACCTGGTTAGACTTTCTAGAGCTCAAAGTCGAGTTTTGGATTAAACTTATAAATGATTACAGGCGCAAGTAAAGAAAGAGCTGGAGAATGAGAAGGCATCGACATCCATTCCCGAGCAGTCACACAGTGTCGAGGAAGTCAAGGAAAGAGAGAGCCAACTTGACTTGCCCAAGAATTATGCAGCTTCGGGTGTATTCTTCAAGTTAGTTGATTAAATTCAATATATTTTTATTTAAGTTCTCTTAGTCTTGCCCTAGCTTGGTGCATATGGCTACGCGCTGTCCATAATTTCTGGAGTCTTGGGATACACTTTAACCAAGGTTTTTATAGTTTTTTTTTGTATTTGTTGCTATTTTATTTCTCTATGTTTCATATGACCACTAACTAACATGTCTTTGAATATTGCTAATGTTCAAACTGTCAGTTCAATATGTACATACAAATCCCACTAATATTGTAAATGTGAAAGTTTGGATGGATGGATGTTTGTTACTCTTTCATGCAAAAACTACTGAACGCATTTGGTGAGGAGGTAGCTGAGACCTTGGATTAACACCTAGGCTACTTTTATCCCGAAAACATATAGCGGGTAACACCGCGGGGCGTAGCTAGTAAGCAATAGTTTCCCACTTAATTTATGTCTGTGGAAATGATCCTGGATTTAGTAAAAACATCAAATTTTTCAGGTGTCCGATGATTGGCAATGATATCTTACCCCGAGACGAATGGAAGCGTAACATTAAAAAATTCCTATATGAGCAGTTGGAGGAAGAGAGAGGGCTGACAGCCTGTCTCATCATACAATCCTGCAACAGCAATAGAGAAAAGGTATCACATTTAGAACTAATCTATCTATACTATTAAAAAGAGGAAAGATTTGATTGTTTGTTTGTTTGTATTGAATAGGCTCCGAAACTACAGGATCAATTTTAAAAATTCTTTCACCGTTGGGAAGCTACACTATCCCCGGGTGACATAGGCTAATTTTATCCCTGTATTCCCACGGGAACATGAAACCGCGAGGCGTCCGCTAGTCAAGGATAAAGTGTTCGTATGTTTGTTACTTGTCACGCTCAAACGGCTGGACCAATTTTGATGAAATTGAACTGAAGTATATTCGTCGTCTTGTTTCAGATTGATACATGTGTAGAGACTCTCTGCAAGTATTTAGAGAACATCGTCGCACATCCAGACGAAGAAAAATATATGAAAATCAGAATGTCTAACAGGTATATAGTAAAAATATAATTACAATACAAAGTGGTACTTTCTAGTACTCAACTGTCTAGCTACCATCGTCAGGTGAAAAATCTGCCACCGAGCACCCAACGGTGTGCTCCTGCAGCCTCGACTTTAAAATAGGTCCCCTTTGACATCAATATACCTGTTTTCTTTGTGGTTTGATTTCCATACAAACAATTTTTTGCCATTTATGGACAAATGGAGTATAATTTTACACTCCATTTGTCCATGTCCAATTTTTCCATTTGTCCAATCACAATTGCTTGAATAAAACAGTAGATTATTACAGAGGCAATTATGATTTACCGCAAATAAAGAACAAAATAAATGCCAGTAGCTGTGATTTCACTGTAAAATTATGCTCCATTTGTCCATAAATGGAAAAAAAGATTTGTATGCAAATCGAACCACCAGCTTCTTGTTATACCTGCAAAGCGGTACAAATGATGTTTTTATTTTTAATAAAGTTTATTTTCTTTTTCTTCTGTGTTGTATAATTTTTGGTGTGGACAATAAACAGTTAATCAATCAATCACATTACATCAGGTGAGCTATGGTCAAGCACCTGCAAAAAAAAATTGTCTCAAAGTAAAAAACGCCTAAACAGTGATGCCCTAATCTGTTTTGTTATTCAAAGTTCCAATGGTCATGGACATACGTTATCTTTTGACACAGGTTAGTCTTTCGTTGGTCTCATTACTTTTTATGTAAAAGTTTTTTTTTTATGCCCCTGAATCGCCTTCTGCTAAGCTTGGTGGTAGATCTCCTTAGCAGAAGGTCGTCTAGCTAGGTACCACCGCAGTACCAGTTATTCTGCCACTAAGCAGTAGCGTGCAAACATTACTGTGTTTCGGTTCGAAACTGCAGCTAGCGAAAGTACTGGGCTGTTGAGACTAACCATCGAAAGTCTCCAAAGTAATGAGCGCCGAAGCAGCGATGCCCCGGACTTTGTTTTGTTACTCAGAGTTCTGTGTATCGCGGCAATGGTCATGGACAGGCGTTATCTCTTACCATCAGGAGAGCGTCTTGTTCGTCTCATTATTTAAAAAAAAAAAAGCCTAGGCCTCTACGCCGCTCATAACATTAACTTAATGTACAATGTTTTTATATCTGTGTCTAAATTAAATTATAAAAAGGTTTTTGTTTATCGTCAAACACCTAGCCTGAAATAAATAAGTGAAACAGCCATACGCAGTAATAAATAGTATATTTTTCCTAATTTTCAATTTCAAGGGTGTTTACGGAGAGAGTGCAACCGATAGAAGGTGCAATTGAACTATTGCTAGCAGCGGGGTTCTTGCAACAAAGCTTGCCCAACTCAGACGGTGGAACGGAAGACTATCTAGTATTTCAGATCGAAAATATACCTTCACTTGAAACGCTACACGTAAGTTATGTCGTGGCTGAAACCGTTTTGGGTTTGACGTTTGTTTAATTGTGTTTGTTTGTTTGTTATGTTGTTTGTTTGTTTGTTTGTTGTTTAGTTTGTTTGTTTGTTTAATTTAGGGGTTGGCTAGCAGAAAATGCTTTAGCATTAAGTCCTCCCTTTGTACATATTTTTATAAAGTGTGCAACAAAGAATTAAAATGAGTAAATAAATAATTGCACCCTCACAGAAATCTAAAAATCAGAAATTAAAAAGCGATTAGCTAATCTTGTTATAATAAACGAGCCATGTTTTTTTATTGAGATCTCTAAAACAGCACTAACGATTTCAAGTTTTCCTCCAACCCTCGTTCACCTAGATACTAAGCAAATTTCATAAAAAATGCTAATCATTATACACAACTATTTTTATTACAAAAAAAAAATGTTATCTTCTGATAAATCTTAACCCATCTATGAAAAAAAACGATGTAGAAATATTATCCACAAAAAAAAGGTGACTCCTGGTTATTATTCTACCCGTAAGCATTTACTTAAACCTAGCCCGTCGCAATTTCATTCATAAATCACGGGGCAAGCTCGTGCGACTGGATCGGGAGGCCTCGCCTAAATGAGTGTTATGCCCATGATTTTAGCTACGATTTCCGACTAGTAATAATTTTGGCATTATGAAGTAAACAAAAATTACGATTGCACATTTACGATGTCTTATTTGGTCTGTATTACCCATTAAAAAAAATCTAGTAATTAAAAAGTAGTGGTGTACAAATACATTTGTGACTTTAAGCAAATTATCTCAAATGCTGGTAAGAGTTGAGTTTCCATCAAATTTCTGCCCCGATTTGAAAAAAAATGTTGATCCGGTGATGCATCCTCCAACCCATACTTGTATCCACTAGAATTAAAACATACACAAAATATCTAGCACCAAGTAACCCATATGTTCCTCTATCCCCAGACGTTAATGCGCTGGATGCTATATCTAGCACTAAGTTAACCCATATGTTCCTCTATCCCAGACGTTAATGCGCATGATGCTATATCTAGCACCAAGTTAACCCACATGTTCCTCTATCCCCAGACGTTAATGCGCATGATGCTATATCTAGCACCAAGTTAACCCACATGTTCCTCTATCCCCAGACGTTAATGCGCATGATGCTATATCTAGCACCAAGTTAACCCACATGTTCCTCTATCCCCAGACGTTAATGCGCATGATGCTATATCTAGCACCAAGTTAACGCATATGTTTCTCTATCCCCAGACGTTAATAGACGCGCTGCGGTCTGCAACTCCTATCCAACTGGAGTTGGATCGCAACCTGCAAGTTCTGCTGCCGTCGCAAGCTGCCGCCAAGGTCGCGCTACCGACTGCGTTCTACGCCCTCACTCCCGCTGAGCTCAAGAGAGAAGCGCAACTCAAGTAAAAAACTCATTATATTAATATTGTAAATTCGAAAGCTCGTGTGTTTGTGGGAGGAGGGGGATGTGTATGCATGTGGGGGGGAGGGGTTATATGTATACATAGCATAGGGCGTGAGATCGATTCCCACTTAGGACAAACTGTTTGTGGTATAAACAAATGTTCGTTCTGTGTCTGGGTGTTCTGTGTGTATTATAAGTATGTATTTACAAAAAAGAAGTATTTAAGTATTCTATCAGTTATCAGACTTCCATAGCACAAGCTTTACCTAGTTTGGGGTCAGATGGCGCGTAATTTCCTGCGATAATTATTTATTATTTTATATTGTCGTAATTATTAAATAAAACGCAACATAATTATGTAAATAACATAAACCATAACCAGACCGAAGGGCGTGGGTTCAAACCTCAGCAATGAGCTTGAGCTGCCGATGAAGGAAACCATATCATTGTGGTAAGGTGCTTTCTTGTACTCGGCTGGCTAGCTCTCAAGTTGAAAATCTGCCGCCAAACATCTAACGGTGTGTTCCAGCTGCCTCATTTGAGAGCTAGTTCCATTCCATAACGTATATTTTAGCTATTAATTGTATAACATTAAGTATGTAACTTTCTAATATATGCTGGATGTTTTTGTCTTTACAAATATATTAACACACCAATACACCTACAAATACATGCCCTCTCTCACATACATACAATCACACGCACACACACCCACACACTACCCCTACATGCTTGTATAAATAAATTAAAAACATAGACATAGCCAGTTCTATTTCAGGCTAGGTGTGCTTTACCATCTTCGACCACACCTTCATTTAACATCAGGTGAGCTGTGGTCAAACACCTAGCCTGTCAACCATAAAAAAATAGACATAGATATCGAAGAGCGGGATCTTCCGCCACAAGTATTTTTTATATTTACCAGAAAGTCACAACCAACTACTTTTAAAGAAATCTGGTCAAAAAATAAAGCATGTTTTCAATTTTCATTTTCATTCCAGGCTAGATGTACACTTAACATCAGGTGTGCTATGGTCAAACATCTAGCCTGTCAACAATAACCTGTTTACTTGGTGGTAGATCTCCTTAGCTGGAGGTCGTCTAGGTAGGTACCACCGCAATACCAGCTATTCTGCCGCTAAGTAGTAGTGTGTAAACATTACTGTATTCCGGTTTGAATGGTACTGCAGCTAGCGAAATTACTGAGCTGTTGAGACTTACCATCGAAAGTCTCCAAAGTAATGAGCACCAAAGCAGCGATGCCCTGGACTTTGTTTTGTTACTCAGAGTTCTGTGTATCGCTGCAATGGTCATGAACAGACGTTATCTCTTACCATCAGGAGAGCGTCTAGTTCGTCTCATAATTTTTTGCATTAAACAAAAAAAAATAAAGAGAAATGACACTTGAAAAATGTATTTCTTTTTTGGACGATCGTGTAAGATGGTAAAATTTTCACTGTTTCAGAGCCGAGTTGATAGAAAAGAGTCAAATGCTGCGAACGAAAGCGATGCGAGAGAAAGACGAGATCAGAGAAATGCGCAAATATAAATTCGCCATAATAAGAGTGCGCTTCCCGGACGGAATCTTGTTACAGGTACGTTTACAACAATTTTTGCCAATTCTGAGTCGAAACTTAATTTTACTTAGGTGTTTGACCACAGCTCACCTGATGCTGGTGGTTCGATTTCCATACAAATAAATTTTTGCCATTTATGGACAAATGGAGTATAATTTTACAGTGAAATCACAGCTACTGGCATTTATTTTGGTCTTTATTTGCAGTAAATCACAATTGATTGAATAAAACATTGCATGGTGGTAGGGTACTTTAGTACTCGGCTGGCTAGCTACCACTCTCAAGTTGAAAATCTGCCGCCAAGCATCTAACGGCGTGTTCCGGCAGCCTCACTTGAGAGCCAGTTGCATTCCAGGCTAGGTGTGCTTTACCATCTTCGGCCACACCTCCACTTGACATCAGGTGAGCTGTGGTCAAACACCTAGCCTGTCAAACATTAAAAAAAAAAAAAAAAACAGTGTAGATTAATTAGCATAATCTACTGTTATTAAAAAATCATAAATTCGTAAATCATTCATAAATTTGATTTTTGCTAATAATCTACTGTTTTGTTCAAGCAATTGTGATAAAGACCAAAATAAATGCCAGTAGCTGTGATTTCACTGTAAAATTATGCTCCATTTGTCCATAAATTGCAAAAATTTATTTGTATGGAAATCGAACCACCTTAATTAGGATTATTTCGTCATACTTTTACAGAACAACGTCTTCTTTCTCTTTTTAGGGAACTTTTTCAGTTTACGAAAAGTACAACGACATCCACGATTTCGTCCGAGAAAACCTGGAAAACGATCTACCCTTCGTTCTGAACACACCAACTGGGCACAAACTTATCTTAGAAGAGAACGCTAATAACACCCTTATAGACCTTAGACTGGTGCCGGCAACAGTGCTCACATTCGCCTGGCACTCGTCGTTTATAGAAGAGATCAGTAGAAGCCCAAACAAGGATGTGTATTTGAAGCCTGAGGTCATGATTTTGGTCCAAGAATTGTAGAATTTTATTGTCAACGCAAAAGAAAAATACTCCTCTTGGAGACAGTTGAGACTAATGTTCAGAATTAGAGATGAAACGGATATTCGATAACTATCCGGAATTCGCCATTGAGTTTGATTTTTTTCCTTTGGTTTTGGCGTCGCATTTTTAGCATTTGCCCAGTGTCAAGTGTTTTATATTTTCAAGTTTCATAAGTTAAATAAGTTGCCCCGTAGCTATAGTTATAGTCAAAGTCCTGTCATGTTTTAGTAAAGTAGTGGCGACTTTACCAATAAAGCTTCGATGGAGTTTTGGAAGCAACACGAAAGGTCATATTTCACATTATTATAATTTTCCCACACTCGCGCACTGTAATTCGGCACTTAGTAGTAGATATATTTTTTTTTTATGCTTGACAGGCTAGGTGTTTAACCACAGCTCACCTGATGTTAAGTGACGGTGTGGTCGAAGAAGGTTAAGCACACCTAGCCTGGAATGGAACTGGCTTTCAAGTGAGGCTGCCGGAACACACCGTTAGATGCTTGGCGGCAGATTTCCAACTTGAAGGTACATCGATATATTTTTGTACAAAGTACGTGTATATCTGGTATTCGCCCTATCAGGCCTAAATTTAAAATCTGGCCAGATACCGGATAATAAACGATCCGGCTAGATATCGGACTTTAAAATACGACAGAGGCACTTTATTTAATCCACATAACAAAGAAAAACTACAACAGCACGTTCTTTCGTAACCTCAAATGATTGTGTTTGCAATCATTTCAATAAGACAAAACACTAGCTTCGCTCATAAACGAAAGGACCCGAACTCACAGAGTCCACACTACCGTCACTCGTGCAACAAGTCGCCAATCGGCTATGTTCGGCCGGATATCTGGATATCTGGCTTCAAGGTTGGTCGGATATCCGGCCAAAAATCTATCCGTTTCATCTCTACTCAGAATATTGTGACGCCCTGGACTTTGTTACTCAATTCTGAGTAACGCTGCAATGGCCATGCAGTAATCTTACCATCAGGAGAGCGTTTTGTTTGTCTTATTACCATACAAAAATCTGCTCTGCCGTCTTGCACCCTGGGGCTCCTAGCTCTGAACTCGCGATACTAGCCATAGGGGTCTAGTAATAAGGTCGCATATTATTTGTAAGAAATGTGTAAAACATTTAAGATCTTTTTGTAAATATTTTTGTATAACACGAAAAATGCGCTGTACGAACCTAAATTTGCGCTAATGTACCGACCGATAGATGTTTTTTTGTTCTATATAATCTGTTGTCTATGGGATGGGATATCGTTGCGTATAACGCTACTGTTTTGTGTACTGCTATTTTTTTATAAACATTATTTGATTGCTAGTAAACACTGTTCGAATCTAAAAACGCCTTGTACACTCGTAGTACAACAGTATAATATTATGAAGGCGAAAGTTTGTGTGTTGTTATTTACACTCAAACAGGCAAACCAATTTTGATGAAATTTGGTGTAGAGGTAGCCTACACCTTGGATTAACGAGCTTTTTATCCCGAAAAAATGTAGCACCATTTTGTGGCGGCGGCCATCTTGGACATAGCTAAGAACACACGACTAAATCACCTTCCAAACAAAAAAAAAACTAAACCAAAATCGGTTCATCCCTTCGGGAGCTACGATGCCACAGACAGACACACACACACAGACACGTCAAACTTATACCACCCCGTCGTTTTTGCGGGGGGATTAAAATCGATTGACTTCTACACCTATATTTGTCGTGTTGTGCCAGTAATGGGCAGCACTATAACCTGTCATAATTTTTGGAATTCATCCCCTTACACCTGGTACAAAAATAACTTAACTTTTTTTGCGTTAAAACTTTGTATGGTATTAAGATTGGTGCATAGGATTCGCAATCGCTTGTCAAATATAGACTTCGCTTAGCACGCGAGGCGTGATAAGTCTT
Organism: Biston betularia; assembly: GCA_905404145.2. NCBI lineage: Eukaryota > Metazoa > Arthropoda > Insecta > Lepidoptera > Geometridae > Biston > Biston betularia. Next base: position 3,334,306 of record FR989887.1, on the reverse strand, counting down.
TCCACTCTCGAAAATGTATCATTATTCTAGCTTTGTCACGTTCCCTCGCGGGGAAAGACATTTTTATCCACGGTGTGTTATAGAGGAGATTGAAGGTTACAATAAAATTCGGTTAAAACGACCGCCTGACTGACGACTTACTAACCAAATAACTTTTATTTAATTATACATAATGGTACACAATTATAAATTTAAAAAAAACAACGGAATACCACATTTTTACTCTAACTTAAGATACTTCCTACTACTTATATGGAAGATTCCCAAATAGAAAGTCTTTATCAACTAGAAAAGGTATGATTAATTCAAATTGTAACTTTAAATGGTTGAACGAATCTTTTTCAAGAACACTCGATCAAGTCACCTTTCAAACATAAACATCTAAACCAATATAATAATTGATTTCTCCGTTTGGGATACGTCTCTTACGTTTAAATTTCTGCTAAAGCGTAAAGTAAAGCATTTTTATAGCGCCGCGTTGAGCGAAAACGATCCTTTATAAAAGGGAAATTGCCTAAACCGGATTCTATTGTATCTCCAGTTATATGTATATGATTATAGAGACTGAAAGTATGTGTACTTGAAATTAATAATTAATTCACGCTATATTTTTACTTGTCGTTAGATCACAAAACAAACTATATACAAATTAGGTATAGTGATTTTAGAACAATTCTTTTTCATGTGTTGCTATTGAAAAACGTCTGGAGTCAATTCTATTTCTATTCCCGTTCTTTGGACAAATGTTATTTCGGTGATGACATGCCATTTTTGCCGCTCGAGAACTGCAATTACACTTTAATATCACTATACAAAATATGCATTATTTTAAACTATTATAGTTTTAATAATCGTTATAAAACTCACTCGTATGATAAAGTCACGTTTTTAATGTGTTTCATTCTTAGCTTTTTTCATTATTCTAGCATTGTCCGTTTCCTAAACGTTATTGTTTTTTTCTGATTGGCAAATAAAGTCAACACGTTGCAATGTTTTTTTTACAACACTCATAAAATACTAGCCGCGTTTTAAGTATTATGAGTGCATCTGAGAAACCTTACGGATTTATTTATTGTTTTTATATAATAATAATTATTCTTCAGACTGGTCAATGGCGATTGAATCGCCTGTTTATGTATAAAAGACAATTATAAAATATATTTTCATAATAATACTGTACAGTTAAAGTTAAATCTGTTTGTCGAGCGTATTTTTTTAAATAATTTATTTATCCGTCCTTCCTGGTCATTGTGGTTATCCCATTCGCACGTTTCATGTTTGTTTAGTGATAAGTTGTTTTTTAAAATCGTGAGATGATTGATTTTTGGTGGTAGATCTCCTTAGCAGGAGGTCGTCTAGCAAGGTACCACCGCAGTACCAGTTATTCTGCCGCTAAGCAGTAGTGTGTAAACATTACTGTGTTCCGGTTTGAAGGGTACTGCAGCTAGCGAAATGACTGGGCTGTTGAGACTAACCATCGAAAGTCCCAAAGTAATGAGCGCCATAGCAGTGATGCCCTGGACTTTGTTTTGTTACTCAAAGTTCTATGTATCGCTGCAATGGTTATGGACAGGCGTTATCTCTTACCATCAGGAGAGCGTCTCGTTCGTCTCATTACTTTTTAAATAAAAAAAATGCTAGTAAGATTTTGTTACCGACTAAAAAATTGTCACACATTAAACGAGAGGGTGTCAATAGTGTGACAACATCGAGTGTCAACAAAGTGTAATAAAATTGTGTCCGAGAAGGAAGAGGGTCGTTGTATTAATTTAATAATAGAAAATAAGTGACGCCACACTAATGAGGGGTCCTGGGGGAGTAGGTACCTAACTCATGAATTATGTGCCTTCGTTGATGGAAATTGTGAGGGAACTTGCATATGTCCGGAAAAGTAATTTTGGGTTTCCCGAACTTTTTTGATTTTTTTTTAACTATAAAATTTAAATGTGTGTACTCGCACCCAGTCGCCATTATAGTAAAATATTAAAAGCTCATGTAGAATACAGTGTTTTTTTTTAAATATGCTTCTTTTGTCTATAATATTATTAAAAATGTTATTTACGACACGATATTTTTAATTTATTATAGGTAGCGGAAATGGTAGCAGTTTGGTTCGATGAGATAAAATGTGGTTACACTTCGTTGAAACATTCGGTATAATCCATTACATTGAAACAAATATTTTCTTTCAATATTACTATTATTTATGCAAAGCTCGATGCGAGACACTTTACAAATTCAATTATTTCATATTTTTGAAAATATGAATATTTGCGAATGAAATGACCACGGAACTACACAATTTTACATGTCAGCAAGCTTCGATCGTCGTGAACGTACGCAAATAAATATAAAGCATGTTTGTCGAGTAGTTATGGCCAAATTCTATTGGCTAACGGCTAGGTACAAAAATGTTGACACTGCTTGACAAGCCTGTCTTTTTTTTTCTTAATTTTTGGTTTCACACTTTGTGCATTCTCTGTGAGCCTAATATGCTAGCCGTTTATTTTTTTTAGTTTAAGAATGTTTTTAATTTATTTTAAATCTAATTTAATATCTTTATGTATATGAGATGTTCACATAATGTTCCAATAAATTCATAAAATGTTTCAGAGTGCGTTTTACTATTATATTAGTGGAATACTAATCATCCTAAAATTACCTCATAAACCCCTTTCTACCAAAATTCTACATTCTACTATAAAAGCCTGATTTGTAGCTGGATAAATTAAAACGACATTTGTTTTTAAGATTAACGTTTATTCATTAGAATTATGCGGCGCCGCCGGGATCGGCCATCGCCTGCCGTACTTCCTCGGGGAGCACGTTGTCCACGGTGACGGACTTGGTGCAGTCCTGAGTCTTGTAAATGCCCACGAGTCTGTTGCAAACCTCGAACATGTTGTACCGGAGAGATATTATAATGAACTGAGCGTTCTTCGTCCGGTCCTGAGAAAGAGAACACACATAGATATTGTGAATTACAAATAGGTTTCTCAACCAGTTTTTATTCTCGAGTTTAGAAAATTTTGAGACCAATTTCTCGAGTTTTCTCGGGTCTCGAGTCTGTTTTCTTTTCTCTTTTTGTGTTTCTCGATAATTTTGCTGGATATTAATTTATAAATACAAATTTTTAGTCGGTCTAATTTTTTAATGCACCATTATATAGTATTCAACTTTTATTTAGGCAAATAAATACAAATCAAAACGATTGAAATCTTGTTACAAAGAGAACAAAAAGTAAAATTTTCTTACAAGACATCGTCACGTCACTCCACCGGGTCCCAGGGCGTGCTACGCCACTTACCTTGATATAATTGGCGACGATCGAGACGTTTTTGAAATCCAACGCGGCGTCGATTTCGTCCATTACGTAGAGAGGAGTCGGCTTGTAGTAATGGAGGGCGAACACCAGCGCTAATGACGAAAGTGTTTTTTCGCCTCCAGATAAGTTAGAAATGCTTTTCCACGACTTGTTTGGAGGGCGAACGCTGAAATAGAGACGAATTGTTCGGTTATGTCGTGTTTTCACTTAGGGGGCCATCCATAAATCACGTCACACGTTATGGTGGAAGGAAGGGGTCGACGAAGTGTGACATTGTGTGACAAAAGGAGGGGAGGGTTCCCAAATTTTGTGACATCACATTTTTTCAAACTACATTTTTTTTAATTCAAAATAGGTTTACGTTTGACCATGCTCTGCTTGATGTTAAGCAGCAGCGTAGTCTAAGATGGAGCACGCTTACCGAGAAGGAACCTATAACACTTGTCGCACTATTTCATAAGGTTCTTCTATGACTTTGACGATTATTTAAAACTAAGAGATTATTGAATTACTAGTAAGTAATTATAATATTTTTGTTTTTATGGGCATTTAATTATATTGACATAATTATTTGACATAATTGACATTTTCATTTTCATTGTTTTGACATATGTAATGATTTTGATAATAATTTTTTGTATTTTGTAGAATTCATTTGGGGGGGATTTTGCCAATACTCGCCACGCTTGGCAGGCGGGTTGGCGGGCGCGGTTGGGTGTAATTGTTCAAGGTAGGACGTCCACCTACAAGGTGGACAGACGACCTAGTAAGGACCGCAGGAACGCGCTGGATGCGAGCCGCTTCCAACTGGTATTTATGGAAGTCAATGGGGGGAGGCCTATGTCCAGCAGTGGACGTCCTACGGCTGAAATGATGATGATGATGATTTGTATTTGTATCTATTTATCTATTTCATACATTTCTAAATGTAAAATTGCAAAATATGTGACATCACACTAGGAAGGGGTTAGTCTCACATATATGATCAGCTGTGACAAAGACGACGGAGGGGTCAAAAAATCAGGCATGAAGTTCGTGTGACGTAATTTATTGGATAATTTTTTTATTTATTTTAGCGGTCATTGGCAGAATGTATTTTACCTGAATATGACTCCCTCTGAGAAGGGGTTCATGGAATCCACGAGTTCGAGCTCTGCGTCGCCTCCGAGAGTTATCATCTGGTACATCTCTTTCAATTTTCTTGTTATTTGACAGAAACCTGAAAGTATACACGTGCGCATTGTTCATTCATAATTCATAATATTTATACAAATACAAAATTAATTTATTTCATAATGTGTGAAACAGATTTCATCATTTCTTGTAATGCCTGCCATTAACCACTAACTAGTAAGTAAGGTAAAAATAAGTTGTAGGCATAATATGTGGAACGAATATTTTGATGAACGCTTACTTACAAAAGGAATTTGTAGCGATGACAGCTCAGTGGTTAGCGCGGTAGGTTCGCATGCCGAAGGGCGTAGGTTCAAACCCCAACAATGAGTTTGAGCTGCCGGGGAAGGAAAACATCGTGAGGAAAACCATAGCATGGTGGTAGGGTACTTTCTAGTACTCTGCTGGCTAGCTACCACCCTCAAGTTGAAAATCTGCCGCCATGCATCTAACGGTGTGTTCCGGCAGCCTCACTTGACAGCCAGTTCCATTCCAGGCTAGGTGTGCTTTACCATCTTCGACCACGCCTTCACTTAACATCAGGTGATCTGTGGTCAAAAACCTGGCCTGTCAACCATAAAAAAAAAAAAAATTTGGTATAGGACAATCCAAAGTCATTTAGCGATATAAATATAAACAGAAGAGATATCGTACTGTTGATGGGACTTCGGTCCGGACACATTCTAGCAAACAAGTTTAGATACCTGATGGGAGTGACCGATTCACCGAACTGCACTGCATGTGAGATCTTGGAAGACGTGTATCATGTGCTGATGGAATGTGTCCGGAACGAGGCGCAAAGGCGATATCTAGTTAGTTATTGTAATAATAGTATACTTATAGCATTTTGGATTCACCAGCTTCAGAGGAAGACCACCATGCTATGGTTTCCTCACTGTTTTTTCCTACACCAGCAACTAAAGCTGGGGTTTGAAACTACGCCCTTCAGCGTGTGAACAAACCGCGCTAACCACTGAGCTATCATCGCTACAAAAAAATATACTAGAGTTATCTTACCATAATAGAATTCATCCAAACGTTTCTTCGCAATTTCGTCCTTGAAGTTCCGAATCCTATTTCTCTCCATCGTAATTGTTTCCAAATCTTGAACTCGCTTCAGATAGTTCTCTTCTTTGGCTTTATACGCCTGTCAACAAAATATATATGTCGGCGTGTAGCTAAAGCTACACAACATTAAAATGTTGATTTAGTTTAGCGCCATCTTGCGTAATTTTGGTGGACTAGAGGTGGAATGGCGACACCTCTGACGTAACGCTGGTTCCGTGCTCTGCTTGTTGTTATTCGTGTAAAGTATTTTGACTTCAACCAATGAGAGAAGGTGAAGTTGCGGATGTCGGCCGGTAGGGGCGCTGTGTGAAGCGAGCCGGCCGTGCGTTGAATGTTGAGGTGGGGGGATCATTTCTTGCTTTGGTTGAGGAGAGATGAACATTGATTCTTGCTTTGAGAGTAGATTGAGTTGGTCGGTTGCAGAGTGCGGGCTAAGCGGAACGTTTTGTCCCCAACCTATGTAATAGTGTCTATAATGTTCTAATCGTTCTTAAACTAAAGTCGTTGTGAAGTGCTGAATAAACTTTGTACAAGATAACTGAATTGTGTGGTTTGTCTCCTCGCCCGCTACACCCACGCCCAGTTACCCAGTAACCATACATGATGTTGATCGGCCATCCCACCGTATGTCGTGATATAGTTCCTTCTTCTTATATCTCCGACATATATTTATATCTTCAACAACATTGAACATCTCTAAGAGCTGAAGGGCGTGGGTTCGATTCCCACCCAGGATGAACCACCCGTTTAATGACATCTTTAAAGTTTTGAAGTGACTTGTAACATTGGTGTTCTTTTTTTTTTCTTTGGTTTTGGCGTCGCGTTTTAGCATTTGCCAGTGTCAAGTAATTTTATATTTTCAAGTTTCAAAAGTTAAATAAGTGTCATCGTAGCTAGTTTTAGTCAAAGTCCGGTCTTAGTCAAGTCCAGTTCGTGGCAGTCAAGTCCAGTCATGCTTTAGTAAAGTAGTGGCGACTTTACTATAAAGCTTTTTTTTTTTTTTTTTTTTTTTAATACGGATAAGCCCGCGTTTGACCACCAACTCGCCTGATGGTAAGCGACGATGAAAGCTTCGATAGAGTTTTGGAAGCACCACGAAAAGTCATGTTTCACCACATTATATCATTTTCCCACACTCGCGCTTGTAACTCGGCACTTTATGAATAAAACACCACCATTTTTATGCATAAACACTCGACAAAACACTAGTTTTGGAAAAAAATACAACGGAGCGACACGACTCTTCCCGCGTTCCCGCCAAAACTCGTTCTCTTGGTGTTCTTAAGAACTTGTAATTCTGTTTATATTATCTTAAGAACACCAATGTCACAAGTCACAAATAAAAAAAATTATTAATAAAGTATTTGTATTTGAACATTTTGTGATATAAACAAATGTTCGTTCTGTGTCTGGGTGTTCTGTATTTATTATAAGTATGTATTTACAAAAAAAAGTATTGGAGTATTCTATCAGTTGTCTATGGAAGTCATTATTTTTGACAGGTTAGGTGTTTGACCGCAGCTTTGCTTCACCGGCAGCTCAAGTCTACTGTTCGGGTTTCGGCGTGCGAACCGACCGCGCTAACCACTGAGCTATCTAACCCTTCTCTTGTGGAGGACCCAGGATAGTAGAACCAAATCTGACCCTACATACGATAACCAACCCAGTCTTCACAATCCGAAGATTGGTGACCGTGTGTGGTACTTGATTACCCGTATATCCATGAGATTGGGCTTCTTGTCTCCAAGTCTGGATTTGAGCGCTTCGTGTTGTTTCCTCAATTCGTCCAATTCTGCCGCCTCCAACTCTTCCGGAGTATACGTCTTTAGAGGTTCAGGAGTTTCGAGATTTGGTATGTCTTGGACGCCGGGGTCTTCAAATTTTAGATCGTTTAACTGAAATAAAAAAAAGTGTTTATGTAATCATTGGTAACATACAAGTAACATACATTATACCATAGAGAAAACGGTACAGTACGGTTATTCTTTCAGTGTCTGTGTCTGCTTCAAGAGTTGTACGGGCTACCCCCACTCCGCGTGCTTTAAGATAGATATTTTTTTTTATGGTTGACAGGCCAGATGTTTGACCACAGCTCAACTGATGTTAAGTGAAGGCGTGGTCAAAGATCATAAAGCACACCTAGCCTGGAATGGAACTGGCTCTCAAGTGAGGCTGCCGGAACACACCGTTAGATGCTTGGCGGCAGATTTTCAACTTGAGGGTGGTAGCTAGCCAACCGAGTACCAGAAAATACCCTACCACCATGCTATGGTTTCCTCACGATGTTTTCCTTCACCGGCAGCTCAAACTCATTGTTGGGGTTTGAACCCACGCCCTTCGGCATGCGAACCGACCGCGCTAACCACTCAGCTATCATCGCTACAAACAATATTTGTCAATAATATTATACACATTTTTCAGATCTGTATCGCATTCCAAAACTATGTAGGTACTAGAAGGTAAGAATTAAAATCATAAATTAAATAAAATAATAATAATTGGTTAGTTGTACGGTCAAAAAAATCTCATAGATATTATATATATATATACCTATACTCTGACTGGCGAAAACTCTCTCAAAAACGAACAGTGGCGGATTTACAAATTTTCAAGGCATAGGCTACACAGTTTTTGCCGCCCTTGCCTCTACAATTGTCATCTCCTACATTATTTTTACAATCCAAAAATTTTTCTACTCTCGGAGTGTGCAATGGCAAGCGAGAGAGGAAAGTCATTAGCAAAATTTGTTGCAGACTTCTATCTGTGAGACATCAGAAAACCGTCATGCAAAAATCTTTTTGATTTCTATGAGGTAGCAAAAAAAATTCGGTCCCCAAATTTGCCGCCCCAAAAATCTGCGGCCCTAGGCTCACTTTTATTTTATTTTATTTTTTATGTAAAACAGTAATGAGACGAACGACACGCTCTCCTGATGGTAAGAGATAACGCCTGTCCATGACCATTGCAGCGATACACAGAACTTTGAGTTACAAAACAAAGTCCGGGGCATCGCTGCTTTGGCGCTCATTACTTTGAGACTTTCGATGGTTAGTCTCAACAGCCCAGTAATTTCGCTAGCTGCAGTACCCTTCAAACCGGAACACAGTAATGTTTACACACTACTGCTTAGCGGCAGAATAACTGGTACTGCAGTGGTACCTACCTAGACGACCTCCTGCTAAGGAGATCTACCACTAAAACCTACCTAGGCCTACTCAGCCTACTGGTAAATCCGCCACTGAAAACGAACCTACAACTTTGTGGTTTGCTTGGTACTTACTATTTACGCACACTAAGAGCATGCGGAGTGGGAAAAGCTAGGAGCTGTACTCACGTCTCTCCTGAAAGCCGGCTCCCTCGCTTTATATTCTTGTAAGCTCTTGTCTTTCTTGGCGACCGCTGCGGCCGCGGTGATTCGTTCGCTTTGCCGCCTGTCCTCTTTTTGCTGCAATTTGTTGATCTCTTCCTTCAAACCCGCGAAATCTCCCGTACCTTCGTTGATTTGTTCTAAAAGCTACAAAAATATATATTTAAAACGACTTTCAGTTTTTTTTTTATTTTTTTTTAAATGTTTGACAGGCTAGATGTTTGACCACAGCTGACCTGATGTTAAGTGAAGGTGTGATCGAAGATGGTAAAGCACACCTAGCCTGGAATGGAACTGGCTCTCAAGTGAGGCTGCCGGAACACACCGTTAGATGCTTGGCGGCAGATTTTCAACTTGAGGGTGGTAGCTAGCCAGCCGAGTACTAGAAAGTACCCTACCACCATGCTATGGTTTCCTCACGATGTTTTCCTTCACCGGCAGCTCAAGCTCATTGTTGGGGTTTGAACCCACGCCCTTCGGCATGCGAATCTACCGCGCTAACCACTGAGCTATCATCGCTACAAGACAGTTACAGTTTGTAAACACCAGACTGCTACTAAAATGTATAATTACTAGCGGACGCTCTCCGTTTTGTGTAGTCGCGTAAAGTCTTATATTTTTTTAATAATAGATAGGCTTGCGTTTGACCGCCATCCTGCGTGATGATAAACGAAGACGCGGTCTACGATGGAGCACGCTTGCCTAGAAGAAACCGACGCGCGACTTGAAGGTACCCAGACTGTATTCAGAGTCAGAGTTCAGATGAGAAATGCATTATGGTTATTTTTTAGTTTCAACACTTCAAAAAAGCATCCTGTACCAGACTAATGTATTTTTTATTTTATTTTTTTATAATAATTATATGCTCCACAGACACTGGGGCCCGTGACCTTTGTCAACTTTAGTTACATTTTTTTTTTTACAATATTACATTACAAAAAAGAGGAAAGTTACGTTAGTAATCTTAATCTACTGACTAATGTATTGAGAATAGTCTAACTAATCTTTGAAGATATTCATATTATGCCCAACAGTGGGTTGTGTAAAGTTGAAGTAGTAAATACCTCGTCAATAGTCTTCTGGTACTCTGCAGCTTCAACGGTTAAGGTTTTCTTCTGAGATTTCAAGTTTTCTAAATTAGCTTCCGTGTCGCGTAGATCTGTCTCCATCTGAGTGATTTTATCTTTAGATTTTGTCGCGTTTCTAGAAAAAACATGTGTAAAGGTTTTTAGTGCTACTAAAATAAATAAATAAATATCGTAGGACTATACACACAGCACCATCTGGCCCCAAACTAAGCAGAGCTTGTGTGATGGAAGTCAGATAATTGATAGCATACATAAATACTTTTTTTTTGTAAATACATACTTATAATACATACAGAACACCCAGACACAGAACAAACATTTGTTTATTCACAAAATGTTTGCCCTGAGTGGGAATCGAACCCACGCCCTACAGCTCTCAAGGCAGATATACTACCAATGAGCCAACGGGGCTGTCTACTAGAGTAAGTATTAAAATTTAGCGATTATTTCTTCTTTAATATGGCGATAACTTGCTTTGCGGTTTGGACTAAAACTTAAAAAAAAAAACTTTTAAAGCAATCTTTTTTACATTGTCACGTTTTAGTCGAAAACAGTAATAATAACAATATGTTTTGGTTCGAACCAAAGAAGAGGTATCAATTATTTGAGTCCCGAACTTGAGAAGAAAAAAACACATTGACATTGGTAGTATGTTTGCTTCAAGAGCCGTGGGTTCGATTCCCACCCAGGACAAAGAGTTTGTGGTATAAACAAATGTTTGTTCTATCTGGGTGTCCCGTATGTATTTTTTTGTTTTTGTATGTATGTACAAAAAAAAAGTATTTAAGTATTCTATCAGTTATCTGAAGTTCCATAGTACAAGCTTTGCTTAATTTAAGGTCAGATGATGCTGTGTGTAATGTCCTACGATATTTATTTATTTACAATTTTTCAATCCAAACCACAGAACTAAATAATAGTCACTTTTTAATGTGAAAAATAACGGACGAACGAGACGCTCTCCTGATGGTAAGAGATAACGCCTGTCCATGACCATTGCAGCAACACACAGAATTTTAAATAACAAAACAAAGTCCAGGGCGTCACTGCTTTGTTGCTCATTTGTTGCTTTGTTACTTTGAGACCTTTTATGGTTAGTCTCAAACAGCCCAGTAATTTCGCTAGCTGCAGTACCCTTCAAACCGGAACACAGTAATGTTTGCACACTACTGCTTGGCGGCAGAATAACTGGTACTGCGGTGGTACCCACCTAGACGACCTCCTGCTAAGGAGATCTACCACCAAGGGAGATTGAGATCATCACCAGATGAGACCAATTCAAACTAGGGGAGAGTTGTCACGAGCGCATACAATTCATACCTCTTGCTAGTGTTGATAGCGACCTTGAGTTTAGTCACTTCAGAGGCAATCTTACTGATTTTCTTCCCGAGTTCGTCGACGGTTTTCTGTAGGTCTTTCACTTTCCCCCCAGCTTGTTCCGCAATCTTTTTATCCACTTCATGCACTTGCATCTCCACCTAAAAATGACAAGAACAATTGCTATACAATCATCATCATATCAGCCGCAGGGCGTCCACTGCTGGACATCCTCCCCATTGACTTCCATAAAGGTTGGAAGCGGCTCGCATCCAGCGCGTTCCTGCGGTCTTTACTAGGTCGTCTGTCCACTTGTGGGTGGATATCCTACGCTGCGCTTGCCGATCCGCTTTACAATACTCTTTACTAATAACAAAATTAAAAGAAAAATTTTGTTAGGTGCAATAAAAAGGCTGTACAGGAATATTTCTGAAATCGAGAAAAATAACCTAAGCAAAATTTATTTCTGATCAACTTACCTTAATAGTAACACTAATGAACAATAATTACTTATCTACTTTTTGTATAGCAAAAACTAGTAAACCAAGTTATTGATAATACTAAACTAAGCCCCCCTTTGTAAAACAAGATAAAATAAAAAGCCCCCCGACAGGTATATAGTATACTACTAGTCGAGCCTTTTCGTTTGATACCCATATTGAGGGAGTTGTGAAAAAATATGTAATCCGCCATTTTGTGGCGGCCGCCATCTTGAACCGATTTTCATCAAACATAGCCAAGAACACTGCCAACTAATTCACCTTTCAAACAAAAAAAAAACAAAATCAAAATCGGTCCATCCGTTCGCGAGCTACGATGCCACAGACAGAAAGACACACACACACACACACAGACACGTCAAACTTATAGCACCCCTAGCATTTTTTTTCTTGGAAATTTCTTCTAAGTATTGTAACCGCATTTTACCTCTTTAGAGTTAGTTTTAGCTTCGTCCAGATTTTCAGCAGCTACTTTCATTTTATTTTCGAGTTGCGCTGTCTGCGTGGAGTCCACTTTCACGGACGCCACTCTGCCCTCTTGCTGGGTTATTTGATTCTGTAAAAAAAAATAACAAAATAATTAATAATTTATTTTATTTATACATAACAAGACCTATAAAACACTATAATTTATTTTTTTTTGTAAAATTGTAAAAAAAATAAAAATTTGTAACTAAAGTTGACAAAGGTCACGGACCCCAGCGTCTGTGGAGCGTATAATAATAATAATAAAAAAAAAAAAAAACTATAATTTATCTGTGCTTAAAAGTAGCCTGTAATATTGTAACAGAAGTTGAGAATTGTCATGCATTGGTGAACATAAGGCAATGCATGACAACCCTTCATGATAAGGCCTTTAACTAATGCTTTTCTCGATAAGGTACCATCTGTTTAAATTTAATCTAATATTGCATATTTGTATCACAAAATATACATTACGCGGAATGATAGGATATTTTTTTAATATAAGTTCCAGTTCCATTCCAGGCTAGGTGTGCTTTACCATCTTCGACCACACCTTCACTTAACATCAGGTGAGCTGTGGTCAAACAACTAGCCTGTCAACCATAAAAAAAAAAAAAAAATATGTAATTGTAACTAACCGAACGAGACGCTCTCCAGATGGTAAGAGATAACGCCTGTCCAAGACTGATTGGAGCGATACACATAACTTTGAGTAACAAAACAAAGTCCAGGGCATCACTGATTTGGCGCTCATTACTTTGAGACTTTCGATGGTTAGTCTCAACAGCCCAGTAATTTCGCTAGCTGCAGTACCCTTCGAACCGGAACACAGTATTGTTTTAATATTAATCTGTTGCCGCTAAAACAACGCACACTAAAAAACAAAGGGGGCTCCCATACAACAACCGTGATTTTTTTGCCATTTTTATCGATAATGATATTGAACCCTTCGTGCGCGGGTCCGACTCGCACCTGGACGGTTTTTTAATACTGCGAAAATCCAACGTATCATATGTAGAGAAGACATGTTCAAATGCACGTACCTTCAAAAGGGGCACTTGGTCCGTCAAACTCTTCAAATCGAAGTCGAGTTTGCTGAGAGCTTTCTTCCCTTCGCGGACAGTCTGAGTGAGTTTTGTTATCGTATCTTCTATACGGGCCTGTTCTGAACGAAGTTCCGTCAATCTAAAACATAAGGTGATGCGAGCTACTATGCCAGCTTCAAGGAGCTGGGTTGGCTCTAGGGGGAAATGTACAAAACACCCCAGGCGGGATGTTGTGCGGGACTTCGCACAGCGAGGTTGTGGAACTCTCTGCCGGAGTCTGTGTTCCCTGTTCAATGTGGGTGTCTTCAAATCTACAGTAAATAGGTTTCTTCTAGGTAAGCGTGTTCCATCATCTAAGAACAGATTTTTCTTAACACTTTCATTGCCACCACTATTTTCGAGTAGTTCCCAGCGATGTCGCCCTATATAAAACGCGAGCTCACGCCACTGCAAGATGGAAATTACATGGGCACGCTAGGCGTGTTCACTGGCACTGAATAAAGGAATATACAGTGCCAGTGAACGCCATATGTATGTTCCATATGTAGTGAAATTTCCTTGGGTACGTACCAACGTTTTGACTCTACGTTTCTCATCCGTACGGCCAAGGAACGGAACAAGCTGCCGGCTTCCTTGTTTCCTGATAGATATAATCTAGATCTTTTCAAGGTCAGAGAGAATAGGTATCTTCTAGGTCTGCGTGCTTCATCTTCGACCACATCGTCGCTTACCATCAGGCGAGTTGGTGGTCAAACGCGGACTTATCCGTATTAAAAAATCAAAAAATCATTAAGAAATCATTAAGAGCGTATTTCGGCTTCAGATAGAAGATATGTCCAAATTCATGAAAAATCGAGAGCACGCCTGGCGTGCTCGCGGCATCGCGATAGGGATGTGAGGACACGCTAGGCGTACTCGACGGCACTGAATGTGTTAAAGCATATATTTTTTGAAAGAAAAAATCTAAATTAATTTCGGTTCAGGTATGTATTATAATTGGCACAAAATGATATCCCACTAACATTACAAATGTAAAAGTTTGGATGGATGGATGGATGTTTGTTACTCTTTCACGCAAAAACTACTGAACGGATTTGGATGAAATTTGTCCCAAGTTTTTTTTTGTATTTTTTTATTACCTGGATTCACATATAAGATATTTTTCACAGCAGAAAAATTTAGGCTTATCAAAAAACGAACTACTCCACCCATCTCACTGGAGCTACTATGCCAGCGGCCCAGAGCCTCGCTCCGGTACTTCAAGGAGCTGGGTTGGCTCGGGTGGATGCTGGCAGGGGGAAATGCACAATACACCCCAAGCGGGACGTCAGTGCAGGACTCATCGCCCCCACTTTGAATAAGAATAAGAATAAGAACGAACTACTGGACGTATCCTCTTGAAATTTGGTGTAGATGCGTCTTATGAAACATTATTTAGGAATAAAAGTTAAGATGAAGATTAAATCTTGTATCTTAACCTAACTTTTTTTTAAATTAAATTATACGCTTTACAGACACCGGGGTCCACTTTGTCTACTTGAATTATAATGCATTTTTTTTTACAATGATACAATATACAAATATTTTACTGATAACACCAATGTAACAAACATCTAAACATACAAACTTTCACTTTTATAATATTAGTAGGGCAACTTATGTTTGATGGGATTGCTAAGGAGGAAAGAAGAAAACTTACTTATTTTCCAACTCTGAGAGTTTCCTCTCGTTCTCCTTTATAACAGCGGGGTTTTGTTCATTAGTCTCTTGTTGCACAGAACTCGACATTCGACCTCGCATCGTCGAACGACCGCCACCGGACATTGTACCTTAACGTTTACAAAACAAGATTAGTTATGTAAAATTATTAAATGAAAAAAAAACATGAATTTGGTGGAACCTGGACCAGATTGGCACAGGACTGAGGCAGATGGCATAACAAGAGAAAGGCAGCGGGATAAAGAAAGATGTGGATGATGATGATGATGATGGAAGCAAATTTAAAAACACGAATGGGTCGAACCTGGACCAGATTGGCACAGGGCCGATGCAGATGGCATAACAAGAGAGAGGCAGCGGGATAAAGAAGGCTGTGGATGTGGATGATGATGATGAAAGCAAATTTAAAAACACGAACGGGTCGAACCTGGGCCAGATTGGCACAGGACCGAGGCAGATGGCATAACAAGAAAGAGGTAGTGGGATAAAGAAGGCTGGGGATGTGGATGATGATGATGAAAGCAAATTTAAAAACACGAACGGGTCGAACCTGGACCAGATTGGCACAGGACCGAGGCAGATGGCATAACAAGAGAGAGGCAGCGGGATAAAGAAGGCTGTGGATGTGGATGATGATGATGAAAGCAAATTTAAAAACACGAACGGGTCGAACCTGGACCAGATTGGCACAGGACCGAGGCAGATGGCATAACAAGAGAGAGGCAGCGGGATAAAGAAGGCTGTGGATGTGGATGATGATGATGAAAGCAAATTTAAAAACACGAACGGGTCGAACCTGGACCAGATTGGCACAGGACTAAGGCAGATGGCATAACAAGAGAGAGGCAGCGGGATAAAGAAGGTTGTGGATGATGATGATGATGATGAAAGCAAATTTAAAAACACGAACGGGTCGAACCTGGACCAGATTGGCACAGGACCGAGGCAGATGGCATAACAAGAGAGAGGCAGCGGGATAAAGAAGGCTGTGGATGTGGATGATGATGATGAAAGCAAATTTAAAAACACGAACGGGTCGAACCTGGACCAGATTGGCACAGGACCAAGGCAGATGGCATCACAAGAGAGAGGCAGTGGGATATAGAAGGTTGTGGATGATGATGATGATGATGATAAAAGCAAATTTAAAAACACGAATGAGTCGAACCTGGACCAGATTGGCACAGGACCGATGCAGATGGCATCACAAGAGAGAGGCAGCGGGATAAAGAAGGCTGTGGATAATGATGAAAGCAAAGACAGTGTAAAAAAATTGTCTCATATAAACTCACCAGCTATCTCGATGACGTCACCGTTGAGTGAGACAACTCGATAACGCGTCTCGCCGTACGCGATACGCGAAGCTTGTTCCAAATCCTTAGCGACTAAGGTATCACGCAGGCCGAAGTAAAACGCGGGCAAGACTCGGTTGTCTTTCACACGGATCAAGTCGAACAGACGAGGCGCGTTCTCTGGGCTAAAAATCACACTAATATTATACACCACTACTTTTCAATTACTAGAAAAATGTTAATGGGTAATACAGACTAAGTAAGACATCGTCAATGTGCAATCGGAATTTTTGTTTACTTCATAATGCCAAAGTTATTAAAGGTCAAAATTTTCGGAAATCCTGCCTAAAATTATGGGTATAGTCACTCATTTCATCATCATCATCACTTCAGCCGTAGGACGTTCACTGGACATAGGCCTCCCCCATTGACTTCCACAAAGACCGGTTGGAAGCGGCTCGCATCCAGCGCGTTCCTGCGGTCTTTATTAGGTCGTCTGTCCACCGGCAAGCGCAGCGTAGGACGTCCACTCGGACGTCCTACGCTGCGCTTGCCGGTTCGTGGCCTCCACTCCAGAACTTTGCAGCCCCATCGGCCATCAGTTCTGCGTGCTATGTGCCCTGCCCATTACCACTTCAACTTGCTGATTCTCTGGGCTATGTCGGTTACTATAATTCGTCTACGGATCTCCTCATGTCTCAAAACTCATTTACTACAAAAGAATACTGTCACTGGACCAGCTGGCGATACCAATGGCGGCTTTCATTGAAAAATTGCAAAAACATTTTCTTTCTCTATCGCACTATCGCGACCGAGGCCTCCCGATCCAGTCGCACGAGCTTGCCCCGTGATCTATAAATGAAATTGCGACGGACTGGTGGTAGATTTCCTTAGCAGGAGGTCGTCTAGGTAGGTACCACCGCAGTACCAGTTGTTCTGCCGCTAAGTAGTAGTGTATAAACATTACTGTGTACCGGTTTGAAGGGTACTGCAGCAAGTGAAATTACTGGGCTGTTGAGACTAACCATCGAAAGTCTCCAAGTAATGAGCGCCAAAGCAGTGATACCCTCGACTTTTGTTTTGTTAATCAAAGTTCTGTGTATCGCTGCAATGGTCATGGACAGGCGTTATCTCTTACCATCAGGAGAGCATCTCGATCGTCTCACTACTTTTTGCACAAAAAAAATTAAAATAACCAGTAGTCGCCAATTTTTGTGGATATTTCAATATCGATTTTTTTTTAGATGGGTTCAGTTATAGCAGTAGATAACGCCATTTTTTTAGTAATTACAAAATTGTGGTGTAGAGGCGAAAGTTTGCGAGTGTGTTTGTATCTTTGTTACTATTTCAGGCTTAAACGGCTGGATGAAATTTGGTATGGAGGTAGCTACATAAATATCGTACACAGCGCCATCTGACTCCAAATTAAGAATTGATCTATGGAACATCAGATCTCTGATCAGAGAAATCAGATAACTGATAGAATACTTAAATACTTTTCTGACACCCTGGATTAACACATAGGCTACTTTTCATCCCGAAGAATGTAATGTTCAAGTGTGAACAGTGGGTAAAACCGCGGAGCGTCATTAAACTTTCGGCGAGTTTAGCAGAACAAATCCTTACTAATTTCCTCTTCGCTCGTAATACTGCTTCAGATGTTCTTGTTTGTCGAGCGCAATGAAGGTAGCTCGGCCGATGTTGTGATTCTTGAGATACTCTACGGCCGCCTGCGCCGTCTCCACGGTGTCCACGACAATGTTATCGAGTGCACCGCAGCACGTGGAGATGGCGACGTCGTATTTAGCGTCTATACCGCCAAGATCGCCCTGAAAGTGGTCAATTGTACGTAAGCACCAAAGAGGGGTGAAGCGAGGGCCTTTGCGTTATTTATTTCATACAAGCTGCGCCCCGCGCTGTTACCCGCAACATGTTTTCGGGGTATAGTAGCCTATGTGTTAATCCAGGGTCTAAGCTACCTCCATATCATAATTTCATCAAAATCCGTTGAATTAATGTTTGTTACTCTTTCACGCAAAAACTACTACACGGATTTAGATGAATTTTGGTATGGAGGTAGCTGAGACCCTGGATTAACACATAAGCTACTTTTTATCCCGAAAACATGTAGCGGATAACACCGCGGGGCGCAGCTAGTTATCTAAAAAACGGCAAAAAAATAACGTTTGTTGTATGGGAGCCCCCTTAAATATATATTTTATTTGGTATTTTAGTATCTGTTGTTATAGCGGCAATAGAAATACATTATCTGTGAAAATTTCAACTGTCTAGCCATCACGGTTCATGAGATACAGCCTGGTGACAAACGGACAGCGGAGTCTTAGTAATAGTGTCCCATTTTACCCTATGGGAACGGAACCCTAATAACCACAAACAAATCCTGTTTTGTTCCTCACCAGTCGTCCAAAAATCCCGGGCAGGTTTCCGTTCTTTTTCTCTTTCATGAGGGAGTCGAGCACCCGGCCTCGTGATCTGTTTGCTGTCATCGTTTGTTTCGATTCTTCCAATTGCGCTCTGTACAGTAAAACAAACCTTCTGGATAATTGATTGATTCAGGCGTTACTTTGCGGAAGTTCATTTTGAATATTCAAGGTATATATTTAGTTTATTTCCGCTTAACAGTCGTTCCAGTTACAACAATGATGAGGACTTCAATTTAACTAATTTGATAACAACTTATTAATTATAACCCTAATCTTACTTAATATGTAGAACTAATTTGACATAAACTTTAAAAATATAATTTGACAAAAATCTAATTAAAATAACCACAAGTCTTAAAATCCTCCTCTCGCTGCAGTAACCACTTGCCGACACGTGTTTCGCCTCTACACGAGGCATCCACCGTCTTCGATCACACCGTCACTTAACATCAGGTGAGCTGTGGTCAAAAACCTAGCCTGTCGACCATAAAAAAATGTGATAACTTTTTTTAAATTTAATTTTTGATTCACTACAAATGTATTGTAATCCCAAGTTAAGCGAACAGCTGACCTGAGAGATCGAACGTTAGCGGCAACACTGGTTTCTTCCTTCTTGATGTTTTGAAACTGGTTCTTCAGGCTTTCCAACTCGCGCTCCTGAGTTGGCAGGGACGACTTTAACTCACTTAGCGATCTAAAAGTAATCAAATGTTTTACATTTCTACCTGACTACGCAAAAAAAAAGTTGGATGAAAATAAACTTTAAAATTCAGTTTAAAATCTAACTTCCTAGTACTTCCTTTGCTTAGTAATGTCCAGCGATATTTATTTAGTTGAGTCTTCTCGTCACCCATCCCGCAAAATCTCAAGACAAAAGTCTTTAACCAGTGCATTCTACCAGTCATGACCTACGGAGCCGAAACGTGGACACTCACAACGGGAATGGTCCACAAATTCAAAGTCGCTCAGCGAGCTATGGATAAGGCTATGCTCGGCATTTCTCTTAGGGATTGTCTCCGGAACGAAGTAATTCGCCAGAGAACTAAAGTTACCGACAGCTGAGCGTATTAGCGCAAGCTGAAGTGGCAATGGGTTGAACAATTGGACATGTTTGTCGCAGAACCGATAACCGTTGGGGTGTTCTGGTGTGAAGACCGTGAACTGGCAAAACGTAACGTAGGACGCCCTGAGACTAGATTTTTTTTTTTATATATTGAATAGGTTCGCGCTTGACCACATCCCGCCTGATGTGAAGCATCGATGCGGTCTAAGATGTAACACGCTTACCTAGAAGGAACCTGTTTACTCTTGATTTGAAGACACTCATATTGTAACACAGACTCCGGCGAAGAGTTCCACATCCTCGCTGTGCGAATAAAGAATGTGGACTCAAAGCGCTTAGTGCGCACATGGGGAACATCCACCACGTACGGGTGTCGCCTCGGTCGCGTTTGTTTGGAGTGACTATATACGTAGGACAGCTGGCGGTGGATAGAATCGAAAAGCCAAAGATCGGGCTGAGTTTCTGTGCACGGTTGAAATGTTGGCTGGTGAAGGAGTGCTTCTATGATGTTGATGAGTTCTTAAATGGTATGTCGTGTCGTCTACACGTTTACGGACGGACCAAATAACAAAATTAAGATCTCACAATCATTAATGCAATAATTGTATTTACTAAAATGACATCTATTAAATGTAATAATTAATAAAAAAAATGTTTGAATGTAATTGACATATTTTATTTTATTTTAAGTGTAGAATTGTATAATTTTATTCAATCCATTTAATGTATTTGCACACTGTAATGGTTGACAATAGACGCTAACTTTAACTATTAAGACCACTATTGTCATGTAAATAAAACTTTTGACTTTGACTTTGACTTTGAGTGGCGTGTCTTGGGAGAGGACTATGTCCAGCAGTAGACCACGATAGGCTGATGATGAACCTAATACCACGTTACTTACGTTTTTTTCTCTTGCAAATCCTTCTCAGCCTTGATATAGGCCTCTTTCAAACTGTTCAGTTTACCGTTCTCCTTTGTCTCATTGCTGAGATATATCTTCAACTCAGACTCGGCTAGTTTGTGACTGCGATTTGCTTCGTCAACAATTCGCTTTAACTCTATGAGGCGTGCTTGTAGACCATCCTTTTGCTCTTGGAAACCTTGCGTGCGAGACCTGTAAAGTTTTTTATAATTATGTAACTATGATAACTGGCAGAGCTATTGGGCCATGAAGGGCTAATTACCCATGTGCCTAAAACATAAACTCATGGGCATGTGCATTTTTCCCATCCTCACATACGGCGCTCAGACTTGGTCTTTGACAATTTTTTTTTTTTTTAATGGTTGACAGGCTAGTTGTTTGACCACAGCTCACCTGATGTCAAGTGAAGGTGTGGCCGAAGATGGTAAAGCACACCTAGCCTGGAATGCAACTGGCTCTCAAGTGAGGCTGCCGGAACACACCGTTAGATGCTTGGCGGCAGATTTTCAACTTGAGGGTGGTAGCTAGCCAGCCGAGTACTAAAGTACCCTACCACCATGCTTTGGTTTCCTCACGATGTTTTTCCTTCACCGGCAGCTCAAGCTCATTGTTGGGGTTTGAACCCACGCCCTTCGGCATGCGAACCTACCGCGCTAACCACTGAGCTATCATCGCTACAAACAATCGAGCAAAGGTCCACACTCGCGGTTTGTCAACGAGCGATGGAGCGCAGCATACTGGGCGTAAGGTTATTATTAGACCGCATAAAAAACTCAGTACTGCGCTCCAAAACTCAGATCATTGACGTGACTCAAAAAGCTGCCATGCTAAAGTGGGACTGGGCTGGACACGTCTGCCGAATGCCAGCGGAGCTATGGGCACAAACCACCACCGACTGTGTCCCGGAGGTTAAACCACCACCAGGCCGGCCTAGGAGACGGTGGAAAGATGAGCTCGATGCCCACAATGACCTCAATAGCACCAAACAGTGGCGTGGAAGGGAGGGAGAGGTCTTTGCCCAGCAGTGGGACAAAGTGGGCTCAAATAAAAACTATGATAACTCAGTTGTTCAGATATTTAGTAGCTCGTCTAGTGGTTAGCGCGATCGGTTCGCATGCTGAAGGGGTTCAAACCCCCAACAATGAGCTTGAGCTGCCGGTGAAGTAAAACATCGTGAGGAAACCATAGCATTGTGGTAGGGTACTTTCTAGTAGGTACTCGGCTGGCTAGCTACCACCCTCAAGTTGACAATCTGCCGCCACACATCGAATGATGTATTCCGGCAATCTCACTTGAGAGCCAGTTCCATTTCAGGCTAGGTGAGCTTCACCATCTTCGACCACACCTTCACTTAACATCAGGACAAACACCTAGCCAGTCAAAAATAAAAAAAACGAGCTGCTCCCCGCGGTGTTACCAGCTACATGTTTTCGGGATAAAAAGTAGCCCATGTGTCAATCCAGGGTCTCAGCTACCTCCATACCAAATTTTATCCAAATCCGTTCAGTAGTTTTTGCGTGAAAGAGTAACAAACATCCATCCATCCATCCAAACTTTCACATTTATAATATTAGTGGGATTACGATATAACAAAAGATAAAATGAACATACCTGACGCCAGCCATTACAGTCTCCAGCTCTTCTTCTGCTTCTCGCTTATTCTCGTTGTGCTTCTCCAGTAGCTTCTCGCAATCTTCTATCTCCCTCTTATTTTTCTCGGGGATCTGTTACAAAATACATTTAATATGATTGTTTTAATTTGGCGAAAGATCTTTTTGGAAAGATGTTATCCACCGCATCCGGTACCAGATATTCAGCCGCCAAGCAGTAGTGTGTAAACATTTTTTATTTTTTTTTATAGTTGACAGGCAAGTTGTTTGACCACAGCTCACCTGATGTTAAGTGAAGGTGTGGTCTAAGATGGTAAAGCACACCTAGCCTGGAATGGAACTGGCTCTCAAGTGAGGCTGCCGGAACACACCGTTAGATGCTTGGCGGCAGATTTTCAACTTGAGGGTGGTAGCTAGCCAGCTGAGTACTAGAAAGTACCTTACCACCATGCTATGGTTTCCTCACGATGTTTTCCTTCACCGGCAGCTTAAGTTCATTGTTGGGGTTTGAACCCACGCCCTTCGGCATGCGAACCTACCGCGCTAACCACTGAGCTATCATCGCTACAAAACATTACTGTATAATTAATTTATGACTGTTTAATATCCAGAAAATTGGTGTAGTATAGTTAGTATATTATTTACTGTATGTAGCGCCTTACATGTAATTAAAATAGTATTATATAATATTTATAGTACATAACTCATTTTTTGCGTATATGGTATAATACATATAATAGATATTTAAAAAAGTTAAAGAGCGCCATATTCAGCCTTGAGGCATGCGAAATTTAATGCTAGGTACATGCTGACGTGACAAAAATTTTTTTTGTAGCGATGATAGCTTAATGGTTTGCGCGGTCGGTTCGCATGCCGAAGGGTGTGGGTTCAAATCCTAAGAATGAGCTTGAGCTACTGGTGAAGGTAAACATCGTGAGGAAACCATAGCATGGTGGTAGGGTACTTTCTAGTACTCGGCTGGCTAGCTACCACCCTCAAGTTGAAAGTCTGCCGCCAAGAACCTAACGGTGTCTTCCGGCAGCCTCACTTGAGAGCCAGTTCCATTCCAGGCTAGGTGTGCTTTACCATCATCGACCACACCGTCACTTAACATCAGATGAGCTGTGGTCAACAACCTAGCCTGTCAGCTATAAAAAAAAATTAAACAAAACAAAATAGGAACTACACTGTCAGTGATACGTCAAATCAGAAGTAAAAAAAATAAAAATGTCAATGAGATGTAATAAATGTCAAGCAATAAAGTACAATTACGTCCGAGAATAAAAAAAAAATATGTCAAATTGTATTTGTATTGTCAGCACAATTAATGTTACCATTAATATGCTGACAATACAATAACTACAATATTATAAATTTTAGACAGTTTTTTTTTTAATGTAAAAAGTAATGAGACGAACGAGACGCTCTTCTGATGGTAAGAGATAACGCATGTACAGAACCATTGCAGCAATACACAGAACTTTGAGTAGCAAAACAAAGTCCGGGGCATCGCTGCTTTGGCGCTCATTACTTTGAGACTTTCGATTGTTAGTCTCAACAGCCCAGTAATTTCGCTAGCTGCAGTATCATTATACAAGAAATCACGAAAAAAAACCTTTGTTGATCTTCAACAAAGTGTATGAAATGGAAATGGCTGTAGTGTGACTGCAGAAACACAAAGTTGGGTGCTTGGAAGCTAATTTTCTATATTAACATTTTTGTAGCGATGATAGCGCAGTGGTTAGCGCGGTCGGTTCGCATGCCGAATGGCATGGGTTCAACCCCCAACAACGAGCTTGAGCTGCCGGTGAAAGAAAACATCATGAGGAAACCTTAGCATGGTGGTAGGGTACTCTCTAGTACTCGACTGGCTAGCTACCACCTTCAAGTTGAAAATCTGCCGCCAAGCATCTAACGGTGTTCCGGCAGCCACACTTGAGAGCCAGTTCTTCACCATCTTCGACCACACCGTCACTTAACATCAGGTGAGTTGTGGTCAAATACCTAAAAAAAATTAACAGCAATTCTTACAAAATGTTATTTCATAATATTAAAGAA
Organism: Biston betularia; assembly: GCA_905404145.2. Classification (NCBI taxonomy): domain Eukaryota; kingdom Metazoa; phylum Arthropoda; class Insecta; order Lepidoptera; family Geometridae; genus Biston; species Biston betularia. The sequence continues at coordinate 3,309,846 of FR989887.1, read as the reverse complement.
ATCCTTACCAGTTCCAACTCCATGAGCTTCTTTTTCTCCTGTTCTATAAGTTGTTCTAGATTTTTCTTCTTTTTGTTCGATTGAGTCGTTTCCGCCTGTACCGACACGGTCTTACGTTTGCACCCTTGGAGTTTTTCCGTCGCTTCGTCTTTTTGTTTGCAGAGGGTGTTGTATTTTCTGCGGGAAAAATTAATAAATTCAAAAGACATAACACTAAATATAAATAAATATCGTAGGTCATCATTACACACAGCGTTATCTGCCTCAAAACTAAGCAGAGCTTGTGTTATAGAAGTCAGATAGCCGATAGAATACATAAATATTTTTATTTTTTTTGTAAATACATACAGAACACCCAGACACAGAACAAACATTTGTTTATACTTGTTTTTTGACACCATGTTTGTTCTGGGTGGGAACCGAACCCACGTCCTACAGCGCTTAAAGCAGATATGTTACCAATAAACCAACAGGGCTGTCGAAAAAATATGTATATAGATAAACGACTGTAAAATCTTCCCCCTAGTACAAGAAACTCGTAGCAAACTCGTAACTTGTAGCGATGATAGCTCAGTGGTTAGCGAGGTAGGTTCGCATGCCGAAGGGCGTGGGTTCAAACCCCAACAATGAGCTTGAGCTGCCGGTTAAGGAAAACATGGTGAGGAAACCATAGCATGGTGGTAGGATACTTTCTAGTACTCGGCTGGGTAGCTACCACCCTCAAGTTGGAAATCTGCCGCCAAGCATCTAACGGTGTGTTCCGGCAGCCTCACTTGAGATCCAGTTCCATTCCAGGCTAGGTGTGCTTTACCATCTTCGACCACACCTTCACTTAACATCAGGTGAGCTGTGGTCAAACACCTAGCCTGTCAAGCATTAAAAAAAATAAAAACTCGCATGAAGAAACAAGTTACAATCTCCACAGTTACGATCTCCCTTCTTTCTCTCACTCACATTACGTCTCCCTTCTCCACTTTGATAAGATTGTTTTCCACTTACTCCATGCCAGTGTTCAGCACGCCCCGTTTTTCCTTCAGTTCCTCTTGTATTTTTACCAATTTTTCGTCAATTTTAGCAACCGTCTCCTTCAGTTCATCTAGTACCCCTTCCTCCTTCGTTACGATTTTTCTACTTTCATGACTGTAACGAAAGAAATATTTTTAATAAGTTTTTATTGGATCAAATTACTAGTCAAGAGTACGCCTAATGCCAGAAAAACGCTAAAAGGGGGCTTTTCTATGCCACTCTTTGACAGCCCCGTTGGCATTGGTAGTATATCTGCCTTGAGAGCTGTAGGGCGTGGGTTCGATTCCCACTCAGGGCAAACATTTTGTGAATAAACAAATGTTTGTTCTGTGTCTGGGTGTTCTGTATGTATAATAAGTATGTATTTACACAAAAAAAAGAATTTATATATTCTATCAGTTATCTGACTTCCATCACACAAGCTGCTTAGTTTGGGGCCAGATGGCGCTGTGTGTATAGTCCTACGATATTTATTTATTATTACTCTTTGATATTAAAAAACATAAATAACTTATTAATTAAATTTACAATCATTTGCCGAAATCAGTGCTGGAATCGGAGAGCATAGGTGCATTAAAAAGATATTTAATTAATGTTTTTGCTGACAAAGGGATATTATACGACTAAAGAATACATTGAAGATAAATGATTTTAAATTTAATTAATTTTCTATTTGACATTGTGAATTAATTAATTATTATGACATTGATTTGACTTTTTTTTTGATTGATTATAATATATTTAATTATTACTGTATGCCCCAATGGGCGCAGTATGTTGACACGCTTTTCTCATGTATAAATAAGATCCTACGCTACACAGGCTGACAATAAAAATATCTTATCTTATCTTATATATATAAGTTCTGTGTATCGCTGCAATGGTCATGGACAGGCGTTATCTCTTAACATCAGGAGAGCGCCTCGATCGTCTCATTACTTTTACATAAAAAAAAAAACAATATTAATTTGAAAACAAAATATTGAAGTACGGGTATAACTCTGAAGAAATACAATTATAAATAGCCAGATGGAATTTTGAAAATAGGTCGGAGTTTCTCACAAAAAAAAAATTACAAATGCCGCAGAAAATATCTATTTTAATTCAAATACTCGAAATTATCAGGGATGACCCCACATTATTTTTTATGAATAAAATAGCTACACTTATGTTTCAATAAAGTCACCAATTACTATTTCATTTTGATGTAAAAGTTTTGAGTAATTAAATAAAACTCAGTCAAAAATATACCCCGGATTTCAAATTCATTTTCATTATCATCTGTGTCATGCAATTCTAAACTTTATACTAATCTTGTTTCTTCTCACTAGCGCGGATGGAATCTGTTTTTTCCTGGCATTAGGCCCGCTCTTAAGTCCTTTATTAAAGTAAAAGTTAAGAGACGAACGAGACGCTCTCCTGATGGTATGAGATAACGCACATCCATGACCATTGCAATGATACAGAACTTTTTGTAGCAAAACAAAGTTCTGAGCATCGCTGCTTTGGCGCACATTAGTCGTATCGTGGCTCTATTACTAGTTGGTTCTATTGACGAGATCGACTGCGACGCGATAGGGCTCGTGGATACCGCTTGCAAACTCCTTCATCATCGTCATTTCAGCCATAGGATGTCCACTGCTGGGCATAGTCCTCCCCATTGACTTCCATAAAGACCGGTTGGAAGCTGCTCGAATCCAGCGCGTTCCTGCGGTCTTTACTAGGTCGTCTGTCCACCTTGTGGGTGGACGACCTACGCTGCGCTTGCCGTCCTCCTTCGTCATAACAAAACCGGTTTAAAATAACCGAAAATATACTCACATATACTTCTGCAGTACATAGTTCCTCATTTTGACGACCGTGTTGGTTCTATTGACGAGATCGACTGCCACGGCACAGGGCTCGTGGTACCGCTTCCATTCTCCCTCGGCGTTACGAACCCGATTCAGCTTTTCTTTGCGTTGGTCATTCAACAGTTCCACTTTGTCTTCTAGTCTTTTTATAGGGGCCTGTATGAAGAAAACGTTTTTTAGTTTGCTTTTTGCACGAGGCGCTCTCCCGTTGGTAAGAGATAACGCCTGTCCATGATTATCACAGTGATACACAGAAATTGTAGTAAAACAAAGTCCAGGACATTGCCACTTAGGCGCTCATAACTTTCGATGGTTAGTCTCAACAGTCCTGTAATTTCGCTAGCTGCAAGAACCCTGCAAACCGGAACACAGTAATGTTTACACACTACTGCTTTGCGGCAGAACCGATCATTACGCCGATCAAAGCAGATAAAATAATTTAATTTACCTTATATCTGTTCGTGCTCATTATGTCTTCGAGGTACTCCAACATTCCGCACTCATGTTCGTTTTGAGCTTTTGCCTTCATCATGGCTATCTGCTCGATTTCACCCTGAAACAATAATCTTGCATAAAGCCTGCTTCAAACTGACGCGGGCCACAGAAAAGGTTGCAATGCTGCAGACCGCGCTTGAAGGGGCAGATTTCTCTTTTTTCATGAGAAAAAGTAGCAAACGAGCTTCCCCTTGATGGTAAGTGATCAACGCCGCCTATGGACACCTACAAACCCCGAGGCATTGTCAATGCGATGTCTACCTTTAAGGACCATGTTCACTCATTATTTTCTACCGCATCCATCACAAGCTGCGGCAGTGTGAGCAGACTTTGTCACGGATTTAGCCTGACGCATTTTTAGACACTACCGCAGGCTGCGCTTATCTGTTACCAGCTTTACGAGCACAAGGGCTTCGCGCCTGCCGTTACGATAGATTAGGTACTACAATACAGAATGTAGAAACCCACCCTTATGTATGGCGCTCATTACTTAGAGACATTAGATTTACGACGATTAGTCTCAACAGCCCTGTAATTTCACCAGTTGCAGTACCCTTCAAACCGGAACACAGTAATGTTTACACACTACTGCTTGGCGGCAGAATATCTGGTACTACGGTGGTACCTACCTAGAGTCATCTAGGTAGGTACTCCTGCTAAGGAGATTTGCCAACTAGTAAGTATTCTATCAGTTATCTGGTTCCCATAGTACAAGCTGCTTAGTTTGGGGCTAGATAGCGTATGAAATCTCCGATATTTATTTATTATTTACAACTAGCTGGGAGGGTTTTGGCGGGAACGCGGAAAGAGTCTTGTCGCCCCGTTGTATTTTTTTCCAAAACCAGTGTTTTGTTTATGCATAAAAATGGTGGTGTTTTATTCATAAAGTGCCGAATCACAAGCGTGAGTGTGCGAAAATGATACACTGTGGTGAAACATGACTTTTCGTGTTACTTCCAAAACTCCATCGAAGCTTTATAGTAAAGTTGCCACTACTTTACTGAAGCATGACTGGATTTGACTGACACAGACTGGACTTTGACTATAACTACGAGGCAACTTATTTAACTTTTGAAACTTGAAAATATAAAACACTGGCAAATGCTTAAAATGCGACGCCAAAACCAAAGAAAAAAAACTAGCTAGAATTGGGCGCTTTGCTGCCGCAAAAAAAAAACAATTGTGATAGGCCCATAACCTTCGCGCAAGTACAAGCGATAAGTTGACAAGGTTTCGTCGCAATCATAATATAAACGGTACGGCATCGCATAAAATATGAACAAACAAACATTAATTTTTATATAGATAGATAGATAGATATAACTCTTTATTGTGCACATCATATATAGTAAAAAGTACAGAGAACAAAAAACCTTATTAACTAGTGACACAAGTGGCGGCCTTATCGCTAACAGCGATCTCTTCCAGGCAACCAAGAAAAGAATAATACGATAGAAAGCTTAAGAAACAGACGGGAGATGTAACACTAATAAGAAATAAAAATTAAACATAATATAGTAAGTATATAAAAAATAATCATTTAATTAAAACGAATAATTTTTATATATGAAACAGTGGACTATGTATAGAATATGAATCGATATTCAGCGGCGGCCTTAGCTGTTGCGAGGCCCAAGCGACAGAGCATTGTGAGGCCTTTTTTCCTTGTGTCCGTTTTAATAAAAAATTTGTTCGAGTGCTCGAGTGCCCGTAACATGCTTGCACTAGTTATGAAACCGTGCGTTCAGGGGGTTTTGTAAAATGCAAGGCGCTAAATACACGTACATAATTATGTATACATGTGGTTTAGGCTTTTTAGGGTTCCGTACCCAAAGGGTAAAAACGGGACCCTATTACTGAGACTTCGCCGTCCGTCCGTCCGTCTGTCACCAGGCTGTCATCTCAAGAACGGTGATAGCTAAACAGTTGAAACTTTCATAGATGATGTATTTCTATTGCCGCTATAACAAATACTAAAAATAAAATAAAATAAATATTTAAAGGCCCCATATAACAAACTTGATTTTTTTAATAGATAACGGTACAGAACATTTCGCGCGAGTCCGACTCGCACTTGACCGATTTTTTCTACTTGGCTAATTGAGGACGCAAGGCCGCTGCGAGAGCGAGGCCCGGGCGGTTGCCCTGCTTGCCACCCCCTAAGGCCGCCACTGTCGATATTTACGACAAAGTTCAAAGGACATTGAACACAGTGCCTACGTTCATTTGTTGCCATCGATTAGATTCCACAGGGAAAACCTAACGATCAATTACATATAACAAACAACAAATCGATGGAAAAGTTATTAATCGGCGAATTACTTCATATCAGCGGATTGTAATGATCTGTGTCCAAACATGATTATTGCACAAGGTTATGACATAAATATTACATACCTACATGTATTTAGATTGATTGGGTAAGCACATAAATTAACATTATCTATTAAGTATTATAATTTATCAATGATTTATCCAAATATAACATAAGTTGCACCGGATGACAACTTCTGCATTAGATTGATAAGTATTGGGAGTTCCAAAATTTAGTAGCGATGATAGCTCAGTTGTTAGCGCGGTCAGCTTACACGCGTGGGCGTAGGTTCAAACCCCAACAATGAGCTTGACAACTACTTACTTGACAACAACTGCCGGTGAAGGGAAACATCGTGAGGCAACCGTAGCATGGTGGTAGGGTACTTTCTAGTACTCGACCGGCTAGCTACCACCCTCAAGTTGAAAATCTGCCGCCAAGAACCTAACGGTGTGGTCCGGCTGCCTCAAAGCAACATTTTTTTTCTTGACAAGCTAGTTGTTTGACCACAATTCTGGCCAATTTTCATAGTTCTAGGTCGACGGGAAGCACCCTATAGGTTTTGATTCTTTTCGAGTGTCGAAATATGCGATATAAACGGCTGTAACTTAAAAATAAAAATTTTGACGTAATGCCTCTCTTCTCTTCTAAACATTGCTGTGCCCGACAGGGTCCATATTTGACTGTGTACCATATACTACCTTGTATTTCAAAGATCTTGTTCTGTATGGAAGCAATAAATATCTTGAATCTTTAACTTCTTTTACGATAACTGAAAAGTTATATTTTTTCACAGCTGCATGGGACTACAGATCAGCGTATATGGTTTTAATTTCAACTGGATACATCCACGCGTTCCCGAGATAGAAGGTCTTGACAACCAGACATACAGACGACAAATTGATCCTATTGTCTGAGGAGCCTGTGAAAGGCGAGAAGTTAGGCGCGCGCCTAATTAGACGAACTTCACTTTCTTAAAAACCCAATGACGTTTACGCAATACAATCAATTCTACGAAGCAAATACTCTTTTATTTTTACACCGGTACGTCAGCTAAAGATGTAACATCTTAGGGGTTTCGTTTTTCTCCTTTTGAGGTACGGAACCCTAAAAACCAATGGAATACCCAAATTACACAGAATGACCCGAAACCAGATAATTCTTAAAGATCGGAACGCCAGTTATATGATAAGCGCACTGTGGGATTTCCTGTTGACATTTATAAATACGGCGATTAACCGATATCTATGACACCAACAGCTAAACAGGTGCTCGATATAATGAATCAATTACTTATACTGTTTACTGATTATAACAGCGGCTACTTAGCGTCATTCACGTGGTTTAACTGATACGGACAATCTTTGAACAGTATACCAGGGGGCACAATTCTTTTTTTTAATTTTCAGACTAGTTGCTTGAACGAGACGCTTAGAACGACACCTCATTTGTCAAATACTTCTTTGAACATTTAACCAGGGGGCACAATTCTTTTTTTTAATTTTTAGACTAGTTGCTTGAACGAGACGCTTAGAACGACACCTCATTTGTCAAATATTTATTTGCAATTAAACCACGGGGCACAATTCTTTTTTTCTCATTTTTAGACTAGATGCTTGTACAAGACGCTTAGAACGACACTTCATTTGTCAAATACTTCTTTGAACATTATACCAAGGGGCACAATTCTTTTTTTTTTTTCATTTTCAGACTAGATGCTTAGTATGATGCTTGAGTATTGCCATACAACGCGGCAATGGGGCCAGCGTTTTGAGAACTATTCCCATTGATAGCGGCCTTTTAGATTAGTTATTATTAAAAAATAAAATAAATGTTGCTTATTTTTGATTTACATTGATTATGTATACAAATAAGTACGTATGTTAGCACTGGAGCTACTATGACAGCGGCCCAGAGCCTCGCTCCGATACTTCCAGGAGCTGGGTTGGCTCGGGTAGACGCTGATAAGGAGAAATGCACAATACACCCCAAGCGGGACGTCAGTGCAGGACTTATCGCCCCCACTTTGAATAAGAATAAGTACGTATGTTACAATTTGAAAAAAAAAACAGAAGATTAAAACAAAAAACATTCCGTCTAGTCCCAGGCAGTACTACTCTACATACGTATGTCGTTGGTCTACATCAGCACATACCTGCAAAATAAGGAACCGATTGTGCTCCAGGTCGATGCCGTGTGATATCAGCATCTTGTTGATTTCCTTGAATTGCACTCGTTTGCCGTCTAGCTGGTAGAAGGAGGAGTTGTCCTTGAAAGCTGTGCGGGACACTACTATCTCTGAACCGGGCACCGTTTCGTATGTGTCGCCTTCCTGTAGAAATAAGTATAAATTAATAAATTAAAAACCCCCTACATGTGTTATTCTACTAGTCAAGCTCTTTTGTTTGAGGGGAGTAGTGAAAAAAATATGTAATACGCAATTTTGTACCTACTGCAGACAACTCTATCAAAAGTCTCAAAGTAATGAGCGCCAAAGCAGTGATGCCCTGAACTTTGTTTCGTTACTTGTTCTGTGTATTGCTGCGATGGTCATGGACAGGCGTTATCTCTTACCATCAGGAGAGCATCTCGTTCGTCTCATTAATTTTTAATTTAAAAAAAAAACATTATATAGGAGCTATATATCTCTCAGGAGAAATTATTTTTGTGTGCGATTTATTTATGTGTTTCTTCTGTTAATGTGATATTTTTTTTAGTCGCCGTCATCGCTATGGCCCACCTCACTCTGGCAAACGAACCGCAGCCGCCTCTCTGCGGGTGCCCACCAGCCTCCGAAATCTGTGCCAGCAACCACCAGACATACAATGGAGTGTGCAAAATGGGATGCGACTACAATAACCCGAACCTTTATAAACTACACGACGGTCCCTGTGTACCAGGAGATGCTTAAGATCGATCCAATTTCAATTCATGAACATAATAACATTATATAGAAAAAAACAAAAACACAATCAGTTCATTTGTTAGAATATTGTCCTAAATTGTAGGTCTTATTATAAAAATTATATATCGGTATCAAATAGCGATCAGCTAGTTGCCTATGAATTCAAAAATTGTGAAGTGTATGAGGAATGAGGTCCAGTGTGGATGTGACTTTAAACCAAGATGTAATAGAAAACTCATGCACGAGCCCTACCAGTCAATGTGATGTACATTTAAGTATGTATTTCTAATATTGTACCGTGAAAATTGCATTTGTAACCAATGCCCTTCTAACGCTTTTCACCGTTAATTGTATTGGAGTCGCATTTTTACCCACCGATAGCAAAGGCAAGGAAAGACAACTTATATGTAGAATATGAACATGACTGTGTTATGTCTTTGTGTCTGTATCTTAGCAGGTCAGCTTGGTAGGTTCCACGATGGGATTAGATATTCTACCGCCAATCAGTAGCGTGTAAACGACACTGTGATCTAGTTTGAAGGGTACAGCTAGCAAAATTACAGGGCTACTGACAAACAAAGTCAACATTCAGTCATTCTCAAAGTAACGAGCGTCAAAGCAGCCATGACCTGTACATTATTTTGTGACTCGAGTACCTACCACTACAACGGTCATGGGCAGACGTTACTTCTGACCATCATGACAATGTTTTCGTCTCATTACTTTTACATTACTCGACAGCCCTGTTGGTTTATTTCTAGTATGTCTGCTCCAAGATCTAAAGGACGTGGGTTCGATTTCCACCCTGGATAAACATTTTGTGGTAAAGAAAAGTATTTAAGTAGGTAATCTATCAGTTATCTGACTTCCATAGTACAAGCTTTGCTTAGTTTGGGGTCAGATTGCGCTGTGTGTAATGTCCTACGATAGTTATTTATTTATTTACATGAAGCAAAGTCACATCAAATAAGTAACGCAATCGAATTTTACCTGAGTACCTGACGACTTTAGCGGTGGCGTTTTCAAGAATTGAATCAGTCCCGCGGTCAAAAGTCCGATGAAATTCAGACTTTTTTTAAATAATACATTTTACTTTATCGTTTTTTATTTAGTACTATGTACATAATTCCGTACATAAGGCAGTACAATAAATGGAAGCAAAAAGCCTAGGATGAAGCTAGGTGGCGTGCATTAGAAGAGGCCTATGAGTAAAGTTAAGGCTTATAAATAAAGTAGCCAGACTAAAGTTGGGTCATGATGACTTAAAATCGATTAACGATATTTCTTATTGGAAAGTTTATAATTATTTACTCATGTTTTCGTTTTAAAGAGAAAAAAATTATAAAATTTAATTGTAGTTCACAATGCACCTTAACAAATAAACATAATTATAATTAACTAGCAGACGCCTCGCGGTTTCACCCGCGTAGTTCCCGTTCCCGTGGGAATACAGGGATAAACAGTAGCCTATGCCACCAGGGGATAGTGTACCTTCCTAATGGTGAAATAATTTTTGAAATCGATCTAGTAGTATCGGAGTCTATTCAATATAAACAATCAAATATTTCCTCTTTATAATAGTATAGATTAATTGAAATAAAATATAGATTAAGATTCTGAGAATGACAGAGGACTGTTTTACAAACAGTTTCTGTGCTAATGTTTCGGGTAAATCTATGGGGCTCAACTAGCTCTAAATATTAATGTACCATAAATAATAATCATTATTTATGGGTATTACATACATACACAATACAAAGTATAAAAACACAATGCTTTGACATACTCAAACAGTCCATAAATAAGAAACAGGAAATCAACAGTAAGATGAAGATAACTATTCTTATTGTTATGTGTAAGTTCTACTTTTATTATAGTTAAAAGTAAGAATAAAAGGAAAACCATTTATTACATACAAAGCCATGCAGACCACCAGTGGGCCATTAAAACTTCCTATTGGACTAATCCAAAAACTGCCTTTCCATTTATTTGCTAAGTTGGTGTTAAAATATTCTAAATATCAAAAATTTTAGTGTATCTGTGTATTAATGTTTGGTGCTACTTGCAATTTTTTTTCTAAAATGTTTGTAAATTTTTACAAATTGCTAGTATCCCCTGTGGCCTGAATGGTTTATTGCCTTATGGCCTGACCAGGGACTGACACGGCTCCAATGTATTATCCTAAATTTTTGCTCAGCTGTTAACATATTATATTATAATATGTATCTCAAAGCTTAATAAATAATCACCTCCATACCAAACTTCATACAAATCCGTTCAGTAGTTTTTGTGTGTTTTTCCATCCATCTATCCAAACTTTCACATTTATAATATTAGTGGGATTATTTAGTAATTATTAGCTATCTGATTCTCATAGTACAAGTTTTGCTTAGTTGTTTTTTAAAGGTTAAGTGGTTGTAGGAGATAACTCCAACTCATGACATGAACAATGCAGCTATATTTTAAACCTTGAATAACAAAACAATGCCCAAAGAAAAAAAAAGCATAAACACATTGCTTCAGGACTTTTGATAGTGGGACTCTATAGCTCAATTACATTAATCTTTTGTTCTAGTGTCAGTACTTGCCATGGGTACCACAACATCGGTACCACCTCTTTGTGGCTGCATACCGGGGCCACCTATCTGTGCCAGCAATTTCAAGACTTACAATGGTGAATGTTGGATGAAATGTGATCATAACTACAAAAACCTGTACAAAGTATATGATGGCCATTGTTTACCACATTCAAATTAAATTCAAAAATGAATAAACGGCAAATTTCAAAATAATTTTTGTTTCAACTTTTCTGTTGTGACAGTGTATTTCATTTATTAGTAACTCAATAGACAATTTAATTAGTTTCGATAAAGATTATAATTATTTATTGATGGCAAATAAATTTGTCAAAATTACACATTTAGCAAATATGACTGTGAACACCAAATGGAGAGTATACCATCACACCATACAAAAAAACTGTTGACATTTTTGTAGAATAACTGTCATACTGTTTTGTTTATTTTATGCAGCATGATGTCATTCAATTTGATTTGATACTAAAAACAGAATAAAATAAATATTTTAGAGTGCATCATAAGAGGCACGGCACTGCATCATGGCATAAGAGGGCTCAGGTAGCTGCGGGTAGGGAGAAACACATAAAACACCTCAAGCAGGACTTTTTTATTATTATCTTGCAATCAGTCATCTTCGACTATAAACAGATGGGATGTGTGTTTTTTGGTGTGTAGGGCGCTATTCCCAGTGGAGCCGGCCCTGTATGTTATTCTTTACTGGCCAAAGATATCTCGCCCCTTCTTAAGCTGACAATTGGACATATTTCAGGGATGGTTAGTTGCCCCGCTAACTGATTTGGTTGCTTTTGAATTCTTAATGCATAGTCAGCCTTAATATATAAGAATATAGAAAAAGAATCCTCTTGTTATTATTTGAGGGCTATAACAAAATAACTTACCCCATCGATGATCTGGCAAAAGTGTACTTCCACTGTAGCACTTGTGCAACTTGGGTATAAGCTTGAAGAGTGTATCATCACTGACACTTTTTTGGATCGGATCTTGGAAGCCCGGTATCCAAATACAAACATCATAGAATCTATAACATTAGACTTGCCACTGCCGTTTGGTCCAATGATTGATGTGAAACTCTGTAAAATTTTATTTTTTTATCAACAATACTTTTTTCTGAACAAAAGCAATAATTATTTGCTGTATTCTAAGCCATTGTTATAGTAGAATTATATGAATACATACATTAAACATACTAGATAATACATACCAGAAAATGGTACACTGTTTTGCATATAAGATAGGTATGTAGAATGATCTGAATAACGCTACTTATTCATCCATATTTCTTAGTTTATACTTCTAAAATACACACTGTTAATTTTATTATTTACTTATATAGTTTTAAGTAGGAGGTATAAAATGGATATCAGACACTTTGGACCCCTAGGCTAAATTTATTGCTACATAAAATGATTAGTAGCTCCAGCATACCTTGTGGAAAGGTCCAAGGACTTGAGTTCCAGCGTAACTTTTAAAGTTGTGATTTTTTATGTAGGTAATGATCAACCTAGGACCAGCAGTGTCGAAAGTAAGCGCCGGTTTCGGTGGCGGCGGTATGTATATATCTCCAAGTCTAATCCCGCCTTCTTCATCATCAGAAATATGGTCGAATTCATTGAAATCATAGTCAAATTCCGGCTCATTCTCATTCCCACCATTTGAAGCTACGTCCACTTCCATGGGTTCGTTGGAGGATTTCCTCCTTTTAGATTTGGGCTCTAATCCCATTTTTCCCGCTGCGCAATACCTTTGTGGTAAATTTAACAAGACGGTATGTCGCGTAATCTATTTAGACAATTTTCATCGAAAAATTAAGATTTATTTTAATTCAGTTATTTTTTGTTAGATCAAGGTAAATAAAAATTATGGATTTATTTAAATCGACCGTTTTTGTTTTGATTTTGACATTTTAATAATGTTTGACATTCTCGCTTCTTTTCTTTTTTTCTTCGGCCATGGCACATTCGTGCTTTCAGCCAATTCTCAACAATGTGACAATATGTTTCTGAAATTTCTTTTACCTTCTTGGCTTTAAACGTTATACCTTTTGTAGTGTAATACACAAATACGTATAAATATTTAAAAAAACAAACAGATTCATGATACATTACGTACTGCGTATTGTACACTCGTAGTTTTCTTAGTAGGTTGCGATCTTTCTTGTGATTAGTCATTTTTATACACTAAAATTTATTTATTTAGTAGTAAAAATTCAGCATTGCAAAAGCTAGCAATTTTTTTTTCACATATCCTGCGAAGTTGCCTAAGAAGTCTTCGTAAAAGTTAATCGAAGTTTGAAGTGCGCGGTCCCCGCATCCTTTGCAACATTAATAACCATTGTTATGATTTGCCTCATTAAAACTTAAAGGAGATGGTATATGATTACAAAATATTTTACTACTTGCGCAACCGTTTGAAATTGTTGGTAAATTTTCATCGATGAATGGTGTAAAAACACGTAAGACGTGACAGGTAGAAAGGCTTTACAGTTTTAGCCTGCCCGATGGGCCAAATTAGTAAAAAAATTATGTATTTAAAATTCCAAAACAATATGTCAATGTCAAAGAAATGTAAACTTTAAAAATGGCGAACCGCACGGTAAAAGATGCAAAATCAATTCGCGGCACAAATCCACAATATTTAATTGAGAAGATCATCAGGTCTCGTATTTACGACTCCAAATTTTGGAAGGAAGAATGCTTCGCTTTAACAGCAGAGTTGCTAGTCGACAAGGCTATGGAATTACGATATTTGGGCGGCGTGCACGGTGGCTTTATTTATCCCACACCGTTCCTGTGTTTGGTTTTGAAGATGCTTCAAATTCAGCCGGAAAAAGATATCGTTGTAGAATTTATCAAAAATGAGGAGTTCAAGTACGTTCGAGCCCTTGGGGCCTTTTATATGAGACTTACAGGAACTTCAGTCGATTGTTACAAATATTTGGAACCTCTGTACAATGATAATCGGAAGTTACGGAGACAAAATCGCGAGGGGCAGTTTGAAATCGTACATGTAGATGAGTTTATTGACGAACTTCTCAGAGAGGAGCGCCTCTGCGACATAATTCTGCCCAGAATACAGAGGAGACATGTTTTAGAAGAGAATAATGAGTTAGACGCCAAAGTGTCTGCTCTAGATGACGATTTAGACGAAGAAATGCCTTCAGATGAGGAAAATGTTGACGGTGATTCCAAAGAAAATAGGAGAGACAAAGATAGACGGGATAGAGAGAGGAGAAGAGACAGGTAAACACAATTTCTAAGATCCCTTGTTTACTGGGTTGTATTGGACTATAATTTAACTCTAAACACAACCTATATCCATTAACAGTCCTAGATCACAATTGTATCCTACCCAACATACATATTTTTGTTCTTAATTTGTTTTTGTAGTAGATCTCCGTGTATCAATATAAACTTAATTTATTCTGTGATGAATACCTTATGAAAACCAGGCAAAATCAACGGCCAGCAGAGTACTAGAAAGTACCCTACCACCATGCTATGGTTTCCTCACGATGTTTACCGCCAGCTCATTGTTAGGGTTTGAACCCACACCCTTGGTCGTGCGAACCGACCGCGCTAACCACTGAGCTATCTTCGCTACAATTATCATTGATGTACCTATGCCAATAGTTGTGATAAAATATTTCTTTTCAGATCCAGAGATCGTGAAAGACGAGATGTTGATAAAAGTCGTAAACGCGATCGGTCCCGAAGCAGAGATCGCGAGCGGCGACGCGAGCGCGAACGTGAACGGGAAAAAGAGAGAGAACGCGAGAAAGAAAGAGATAGAGAACGCGTCAGGGAGCCGAGAGATAGAGAGAAAGAGAGGAGGGAAAGAGACAGAGATGGTGAAAGAAGAAGGGAAAGAGAGAGGGGAGGGCGGTATTAAGTGTGTTCAATAAATTAGGTAAATATTAAGACTATTCAATTGTTTTACTTTAAGAGTTTCCCTTATAAATAAGTAATAGATAGTATTCGAAATAATTGATAAAGACATAAATTACAATCATCTTTAGACTATAAAAAAAATATGTTTACACATGATTTTTACAGAGAATGAAAATAATATTTAAGGCCTGCTATTTCAATAGTTTCTTACATCTCAAATTCGCGATTTTGATACATACACGGTTTTCATTATAATGTAACAATATTATGGGTATATACTTTTCAAAGTAAACATCTATAGAACAAACCCTTAAATTAGGATATAAACCTCGTTCATACCTTTTTTGAGGGCCAATGACATTTTCTATTGCACGGTTGATTATTTTGTAATATTAGATTACTATTTAACAATCCTTAAGAGTTAAGATTAACACTAAACTTCTCTATACAGATTTCTTACCAGTACTTACCTACTAAAGGGAAGAACGAAAATCTAATGGTGGGGCATAGATCCTGTCCATGACCATTGCAGAATTTTCCAGAACATTATTGCTTTAGCACTTGTCATTTGAAGACATTCAGTTGTTAGTGTAATTTACTCTGTAATGTTGCTAGCAGCAGTATACTACCAGGGGCGTAGTTAACGCCATATCAGCCGTATCAATGATATCCCCGGGCGTCAGGGGTCCCTAACGTGTGTAAGCAAAAATTAGTAAAATGTTATCCACAATTTCATTTAATCTTGTGCTGCCCGGAGAAAAAACAAAAAAAAACTATAATATTATCAATACTTATATTAATTTAATGCAAGCATTTTTGTTTTTTTTTTTGGTGAGAAATCTTTCCCCTTAATTTGGGACAAACAACAATTTCTTATGTGCCTTTACCTTAACCCTTATTAAAGCATTGGGAGGAAGACTTCCCACCTCTCAAATCGTCATTTATTTTTATACGGTAACACCAAATTAATCCACTTGTTTCTGAACGCAGACAATAAATACAAGGCAATATTTCTAATGGCAACACTCTTCTATGAAATGTCATTTGTCATCATAAGTCAACGTCAAAGGTTGATGAAGCGATTTTTTGTTCAAAAGCCGGTGTTTACGTTTTGTTTTTTGTGTTATGCTGCGAAAAAAATCAGGTACGTAGAAGCAAGTCCCAGAAATGGAAAGTAGACTATATTTCTGTTGTTTTGACCTAAAAGTTTACATAGAATCGTTGGTATGTAGCCTGGTAGTCTTGCCTAAAGTTGGGTCTTCTAAGTGGGAATATATGATCCCAATGTCCGTGGAACATAAATTACGGGTGAATTTATCTATATAAAATTATGAGTGTTTGTCTTTGAACATAAAGGAAAGAAAACTATTGTCTAAGGGGCGTTCAGAGCAATTTTTGTATAGCATTTCCTAATACTAATACCTACTTGGTGTTTGTAGATCAAAGAAACCTTACTCATCGGTTTACATTTAATTTTTTCGTTTATTTATGTATTTTTTTCCGTTGTTTTAGAAAAAAATGCCACCTAAGAAGCTAAATACAAAAGCGTTAGAAAAAATTATCGAGAATTTGGACGATTTGTCTGAAAATGATTCAGAAGATGATTTTTTTTATGGTGATTCTGTAATAAGTCCCTCAAGCTCTTACTTACACCAAAATGAAGATGATAGAATCGAAAGGAAACTTGAAATGATGTTTGGCATTGACAACATTAATGATAGAGAAGAAGAGGCACAGGAAGCCACCATCACATTACAAACGAGAGAGTCCGTACAAGATATTTTGGGTTCTGATTGTATCACGACAGAAGAGGCAGCTTGCAGTACACCAATGGCAACGGATGATATCTATGATGAGCAGAGTGGTGACCAAAATGCCAATTTTGATAATAATCCATATATACGAGAATTTATTGAGCAAGATGCAGATTTAAATGTATCCACTTCTGATAATCCACTTCTGCAAGAAATAATTTGTGAACATGATGAGCAACCATTGGACAATATACAAGTATATCCTGCTGGTGAAGAAGACTATCAAACGACACAGAATTTAGTCATGCACAGAGACCGATCCAAACCAAGGGAATGGAAAATGTCGAGAACGACTCATGACATTCCTAGTTTCGACAAAGGCTTACAACCTAAAAATGAATACAACCACAAAACACAACCGATAACTATTTTCGAAAAGTTCTTCCCGGAATATTTAGTACAATTGATTGTCGCACAAACAAATAGATACGCCATATACAAAAACAGTAAAGACTGGGTTCCAGTCACTGATGATGGAATCAGAGCTTATTTAGGAATATTGATAATGATGGGATTAAATCCCCTACCGGATATGGAACTTTACTGGTCTAGCGATTCTTTCTACAATAATTCAGAAATTTCCAGAGTGTTTCCTATAAAGAGATTCAAGAAAATAACAGAAAATCTCCACCTCAATGACAATACCATGGAACCATCAAGAGATTCTCCAGATTACGATAAGTTATACAAATTGAGACCTTTGATAACAACATTGAATGAGGTATATCAAGAAGAAGTATACAATTCAAGTGTACAGTCAATCGATGAATGTATGGTGAAATTTAAGGGGCGGTGCTCTCTTAAGCAGTATATGCCACAAAAGCCTATTAAAAGGGGATTTAAAGTATGGGCAAGATGTGACGCCAAGACTGGCTACTTATACCAGTTTGAAATCTATACCGGAAAAGGAGATAGTATCGAAAATGAAGGCCTTGGGTATAACGTGGTAATGAAACTTTGTAATAGTCTGCCCATAAACACACTGGTTGCCTTCGACAATTTCTTCACAAGTTGCAACTTACTAGAGGATCTATATGATAAAGCAATATATGCCGTAGGAACAGTAAGATCAAACCGAAAAGATCTCCCAGAAATGATGAAAAAGCAACCCAAAAATTTAAGATTACAAAAGCACGAATTTTCAGCTATGACAGCCGAACCAATCACAGCAATTAAATGGCTTGATACAAAAGACGTCACACTGCTCACCACAGCACATCAACCACTTGACATCATGTATGTAAAAAGAACTCAACGTGATGGATCAAGAGCCGAAATTCTGTGCCCAAAAGCGATCGCTTCATATACACTGAGCATGGGTGGCGTGGATCTATTTGACCACTATAGATCCTCTTACCCAATCAGCAGAAAATCGCGTAAATTTTGGATGCGTCTTTTCTTTTTTATGTTTGACGCATCCATAATTAATGCATACATCACATACAACCAAACTCATACTGTAACACCACATTCACACCGGGAATTTAGGTTGCGCCTGGCGCGTGCGCTGATTGACAATTACTCTGAAAAAAAAGCGCCCATAAATGTGCCTTTTAAAAGTAAGAAAGGTGGAGTGTTTGGCGTACCAGACGAGGTACGTCTGATAAATGTTGGTGAACATCTGCCAGAAGAATCTAGCACATATAAGAGATGCAGGTTCTGCAGTACAAAAAAAGAAGAGAAGAGAACGAGAATGAAATGCTCCTATTGCAATGTACCCCTGTGTATTAGGGGCTGTTTCAAAAACTTCCATAAAGCAAAAACAAACTAGAATCACACTCAGCGATATGAAAGAGTCCAAAAATTGTGATGAATAAATAAGTATAATTTATGTAGCTACATACTCGTAAGTTACCAAATATTATGTTGGAATTGTGATGAATAAACATTATAATATAGGAAATAAATAAGTATAGTATGATTAAAAAGATTTCATAATTTCTTAAAATAAAACTCTAGTTACACGAAAAGTTGTTTTATTTACTTTAAATTTTGCGTACAAATTAAATCAGAAGTAAAGCCAGGGCAACTAGCTAGTAAAAAATATATCACCATGCTATACCAGACAATGGGAGTTATAGTTCCCACTTACACAATTTAGGTGAGCGCATTAACAGACAACGGGAGCTCTACTTCCCACCAAAACAAAGTCACTTCCCCCCCATTTCCCCCCTTTTTTTATGGATTTTTGAAATCTATGACCCAAACTTACCCTAAAACCGATCTTAGTTTTCCATTTACCCTTCCATAGGCTCGCGTTTGAATAAGGGTTAACAAAAAAAAATAAAAAAATTAAACTTCAAATTTTAGAACTAGAATAGAATATAACTCACATACAAACAATCAAAGGTGAATTTGATGAAAGGTCCAAGGTATAACTTCATCATACACCGAAACAAACTTCTAAGAAATTGGCAAATGCACAGAAAGTGCGACGCCAAGTCCTCCTCGGAGGAATAAGAAAAAAAAACTTCTAAGAAAATTGACTCACTAATTTTTTTGTGGATTGATGGGCTAGGTGCCATTTTTGTACATATTTATTATACATTACAGAGAGTTTTGGCGGGAACGCGGGAAGAGTCGTGTCGCTCCGTTGTATTTTTTTCCAAAACTAGTGTTTTGTCGAGTGTTTAGGTATAAAAATCGTGGTGTTTTATTCATGACATTTATTTATTTATAAACTGCCGAATTACAAGTGCGAGTGTGGGAAAATGATATAATGTGGTGAAACATGACTTTTCGTGTTGCTTCCAAAACTCCATCGAAGCTTTATAATAAAGTTGCCACTACTTTACTAAAGCATGACTGGAACTAACTGCCACGAACTGGACTTGACAAAGACGACTTCGACTATAATTATAGCTAAGATACAGCAGAAATAACACTTAAGACAAGTATGGCTTTATAGCTTTAGCCTGCCCGAAGGGGCAAATTATCAAAAAAAAAAAAATTATACATTACACTTCTAAAATAAAAAACAGTATTGTAAATAAAATCAACATATTTATTTCCAAATAACATATTTTATATTGCTTATTTGCTGCATGAGAGTTTGGTATAAATAACATTTTTATAGAATAATTTTGTAGTAGTCAAGGCTACATATTTTGATTTAATCTAACTACAATACCTAGTGTACCTAACTACACCTAGTGTATATTTTACTAAGAGATTTACATTTGTACATGACAAGGTTTTCATTTCTAAAGGTTGTCATCAAATTAGATAAATTTTTAATAAATCCTTATCACTGCTGTAACCAAAACGACTTTTTAGCGTATATACACTAAATATATACCTTGATCACTTGATTTTATTTTATTTTAATAAATGATTATCATAGGACATTACACACAGCGCCATCGGACCCCAAACTAAGCAAAGCTTGTACTATGGAAGATAGATAACTGATAGAATACTTAAATACTTTTTTTTTGTTTGTAAATACATACAGTACACCCAGACACAGAACAAACATTTGTTTATATCACAAAATGCTTGTAATAAATGTAGAATATTGATTATTTACTCATTTTAACTGTTTTAACAAAACAGACGTCTGTCAAAGTCATAGCCATGTACCTAACGTGCCCTCGAATGTTGTTAAAAACGGTATTTTTTGTAGCGATAATAGCTCAGTGGTTAGCGCGGCAGGTTCGCATGCCAAACGGCGTGGGTTCAAACCCCAACAATGAGCTTGAGCTGCCAGTGAAGGAAAACATCGTAAGGAAACCATTGCATGGTGGTAGGGTACTTTCTAGTACTCGGCTGGCTAGCTACCACCCTCAAGTTGAAAATCTGCCGCCAAGCATCTAACGGTGTTCCGGCAGCCTCACTTGAGAGCCAGTCACATGACAGCCCCGTTGGCTCATTGGTAGTATATCTGCCTTGAGAGCTGTAGGGTGTGGGTTCGATTCCCACTCATATTACTTGACAGTTTATGACAAAAATGACATTTAAAATGACAAACATATTAATTACACGTAAAACCCTACTCAGGGCAAACATTTTGTGAATAAACAAATGTTTGTTCTGTGTCTTGGTGTTTAGTATGTCTTATAAAATACGTCGGTATGTCTTATAGTATGTATTTACAAAAAAAAGTATGTATGTATTCTATCAGTTATCTGACTTCCATCGCACAAGCTCTGCTTAGTTTGGGGCCAGGTGGCACTGTGTGTATAGTCCTACAATGTTTATTTATTTATTAATCATAGGGTAGAAAAAAGAATATACAATGTGGCGAAAAAATTTATGAAGACTTGTTGGTCCTACAATTTTTACTTGTATTACAGGAACTATCCGCACACAAATATGTACATTAATGTATTAGTGTGACTTAAGTCCATGGTGTACAATATATCTAGCAAAGAACTTCAATCTGTGATTTAAATAAAATGAATGTAGTCTGGGTTCCTTCAAGTCGCGAGTGAATCGGTTTCTTCTAGGCAAGCGTGCTCCACCGTAGACCGCATCTTCGCTTAACATCAGGAGGGAAGGAGGCCAAACGCAAGCCTATTATAAAAAAATCAAGCAACGGCTGATAAATCTTTTTTTTTTTATGTAAAAAGTAATGAGACGAACGAGACGCTCTCCTGATGGTAAGAGATAACGCCTGTCCATGACCATCGCAGCGATACACAAAACTTTAAGTAACAAAACAAAATCCAGGGCATCACTGCTTTGGCGCTCATTACTTTGACACTTTTGATAGAGTTAGTCTCAACAGCCCAGTAATTTCGCTAGCTGCAGTACCTTTCAAACGGGAACACAGTAATGCTTACACACTACTGCTTAGCGGCAGAATAACTGGTACTGCGGTGGTACCTACCTAGACGACCTCCTGCTAAGGAGATCGTCCTAATCCTAATCCTTGGATCGTTCCTAATGATTGGTGGAAATCTACCAATCATAACGAAAAACTTGCGCCACACTGACGCGCCTGCGGTAACGGCAGCCCCAAATTGAGTCTCTATTGCAGGCGATTTTATAGCAGTAACACGGTACAAGTAGAATGGTCGTATTTGCATGTATGTCAATATTTTTGCCAAGTACAACA
Organism: Biston betularia; assembly: GCA_905404145.2. Lineage (NCBI taxonomy): Eukaryota > Metazoa > Arthropoda > Insecta > Lepidoptera > Geometridae > Biston > Biston betularia. The sequence goes on along the minus strand of FR989887.1, from coordinate 3,287,893 downwards.
AACACCCAATAGCGAACACAAATAACTATGTGAAGTGCCACCATCACACAAATCTTAGTCCCGAGTGAGAACCCACGCTCTTTAGCACCGGAAGCAGAACTTCTACCTAACGAGATAACAGGGCAGTCAAATATTACAGCGATTATTTTTGCAATCACACCACACACTTGCTTAATCCGTTGGTTAACAATATTTTTTGTTCCTTACTTAATTTCATTACGATTTACAATTTCAAAACATATTTCTTTTAATTTCTCATCACTGTTCCTCACTAGGGATTGAATACCGGGATCCCGGAATCCCGAAAACCGGGATACCGGACCGATTTTCTCCGGTATTACAATACCGGTATTAGTAAGACAATACCGAAATTTCGGTATTTGGGAAAAAAGGTTTTACCAACCAATATCATCTTTTCTGTTTTATTCAAATCTCGACAAATGATTGTCTTTCATGTTTTTGCACTATACTGCGAAGTCGTCTTGGTGACGACAGCATTGACAAATTGTGTTTTTTGCGTGCTTACTTTTTGCGTACAGACAAATGAAAAGAAGATTTTGTATATATTTGTGATAACTGTTGAATTTTGACATTAAAGAAATTAAAGTTCAATGATTGTGTTTAGTGTGTTCTTTTATTCTCATTTATTATTTTCTCCATTTTGTTTTTCTTTTTTTTACGAGCATTTACACTCGATGCATATTTGCACCATTTGTTATTGTTTTTTATTAACATTTATATTCGATGCGTGTTGTTCCATTTGTTATTGTTTGTTAATTTGAACAAATTTTAATTGTTATCATAATACCGGTATCAATACCGGTATCCCGGTATCATTCAGGTACAATACCGAAATACCGGTATTGAAAAACACCTTCGGTATTGCAATCCTTATTCCTCACTTGAGTTTCTACTAAGCGAAGAGTTCAAGTACTTTCTAAGAGTATTCATTTTCTGCTAAAAAGTCGGCGCATTCATGATAAATATCCTTTGTTCTTCCTTTTTGATCCACCTCAGGAGCCGGTCTACTGCGCGGATGGCCTGGTCTTTCTCCATTAAAGGATCGAATGTCACGTACAACTCGAAACCATTTGTAACCTGGAAGAAAAATACATGACACATCATTAACAATTTCTTCGATGATTTAGCATCGTTCTTGTCATGCCTACCAAATACTCCGCCAAAATATTTGAGAAGAAACACAGCTCCTTTTTATCCCGGAGTTCGTGGCAGAGAACAGCAAGCCCCATTTTTTCGTTAGGCACTCTGAACAAGTACCCAGGGCCTTGCGATGGGGAAGCCATATTATCAACCATTAACCAATATTTCGTTGACACAAATAATTAAAACAAATTTAAATAAAAATACTTTTCAATTAATAAATATCAGGCGACATTTACACAGAATCATCTAGCCAAAAAACTAAGCAACATAAAAAAAAACTTTTTTTTTTAGATTATAAATCTAAAAATATCTCATTCTCAACCAAGCGCTCGAAGAGTCAACACGTCCCGAGGATGCCTCGTGTAGAGGCGAAACACGTGTTGGCAACTGGTTACTGCAGCGAGAAAAGGATGTTAAGATTGTGGTTAATCAAATTCGTTATTTTAAATTTATTTAGTTTACGTGGGATTTTAGTATTAGAATATTTCGGATAGATAAAATTAAAGGTTGTCATCAAATTAGATAAATTTTTAATAAATCCTTATCACTGCTGTAACCAAAACGACTTTTTAGCGTATATACACTAAATATATACCTTGATCACTTGATTTTATTTTATTTTAATAAATGATTATCATAGGACATTACACACAGCGCCATCGGACCCCAAACTAAGCAAAGCTTGTACTATGGAAGATAGATAACTGATAGAATACTTAAATACTTTTTTTTTGTTTGTAAATACATACAGTACACCCAGACACAGAACAAACATTTGTTTATATCACAAAATGCTTGTAATAAATGTAGAATATTGATTATTTACTCATTTTAACTGTTTTAACAAAACAGACGTCTGTCAAAGTCATAGCCATGTACCTAACGTGCCCTCGAATGTTGTTAAAAACGGTATTTTTTGTAGCGATAATAGCTCAGTGGTTAGCGCGGCAGGTTCGCATGCCAAACGGCGTGGGTTCAAACCCCAACAATGAGCTTGAGCTGCCAGTGAAGGAAAACATCGTAAGGAAACCATTGCATGGTGGTAGGGTACTTTCTAGTACTCGGCTGGCTAGCTACCACCCTCAAGTTGAAAATCTGCCGCCAAGCATCTAACGGTGTTCCGGCAGCCTCACTTGAGAGCCAGTCACATGACAGCCCCGTTGGCTCATTGGTAGTTTATCTGCCTTGAGAGCTGTAGGGCGTGGGTTCGATTCCCACTCAGGGCAAACATTTTGTGAATAAACAAATGTTTGTTCTGTGTCTGGGTGTTCTGTATGCATTATAAGTATGTATTTACAAAAAAAAAGTATTTATGTATTCTATCAGTTATCTGACTTCCATCACACAAGCTCTGCTTAGTTTGGCGTCAGATGGCGCTGTGTGTATAGTCCTATGATATTTATTTATAGTTCCATTCCAGGCTAGGTGTGCTTCACCATCTTCGACCACATCTTCACTTAACATCAGGTGAGCTGTGGTCAAACACCTAGACTGGCAATCATAAAAAATTTTGTTAAAAACGGCCTAGGGGAATAGCTAATATTTATTAAAAGGGAATGCTCACCCAAGCCAATATTGTATCATCAGAATTCGATCTAAAAATCAACTTCGCCGGCGTCGATGTGCAATGAATCTGTCTACAAAACTTTCTGTAATTTTTCACATACTCTATATCCGACATCTTCTCTATCTTCTTCACGCACACGTCACCGCCCTCTTTGTGTCTCATTCTATAATCCTGCAATCGGTCTAAGGATATCGGATCCGATGTGAAAAGCTGAGCGGTAGACTTGCATTTGTACATAAAGTGTCTGATTTCTGGTATGCCGATGTGTTTTAATGGGTTGGTGGTTGGTAACTCTTGGTTGCGGTTCAATGCGTCGTTTATAGCGACGAGGCAGTTAGACCGACGCAGTTTGTCGGCAATGGTGTGCTTTGCTTGTGATAGGGGAAAGAATGCGTCCCGTTGTACGGTCAAAAGAAGTAGACACGCTTGGCAATCGTCCGATATGTAGGACACGTGGCCGTGGAGAAATCCTCTGCAAATGTCAAAAATAATTATACATCAAAAGTTTTAACAATGTTTTCATCTTTTTTTTTTAGTTTTCATTTAAAGCAGGAGTCGGCAACACGCGGCCCGCGAATGTCCTACTTGCGGCCCGTGATTAATTTGTAAATTAGTCATAAATACAAAAAAATATTATAGATTCTAGATAGAATAATATTGTAATTACATGTAAGAATTAAATTGCCTATATTTTAACAATTCTTAATAGCAACATCTCCCATCTGTTCTTAGTCAATAATCCGTTTTACATTTCTGCTTGCCTAGAAGAGATCGCTTTTAGCAATAAGGACGCCATTTGTGGCATTTGCTCATAAGTTTTTATTTTCTGTACATTTTTTATTTCTGATGACAATTCACTAAGTATAAACAATTTCTATGTAAATAGGTTAGTTGTTTATTCTCAAGATAGGTGCTTACTAACCAATATATTTTATTTATTTGGATTCTCTCCACATTTTCATCCACGTTTATTGGTAGAGTTGGGATATAATACATAATAATAATATTTTGGGATTACATATTATTATACATGTTATATATTCATAATATATAGATTTTATATATTATGTGTAATTGTGTACACATATATGCGTATATTTAAAAGTAGCTTTTGGATTTTTTGCTAATAGAGATAAAATCCTGGACCTGGTTTACAGGTGTTTGCCAAGCTATGTATATGCTATGTATGTAGTTATGTATATATACTTAGCGCAGCAATTGTTTGAAATCAACAGTTTCGGTAATAACGTATTCAGCTTCGTAAGTAGGCAAACAATTAAAAAAAAAAGAACTTATGCAGATTATTGTCCTTTGGATGCAATATAACAAATTTTATTGAAATTCGACAAGCCGCGAGATAAAGTAATCAATAAACACGCAAACAGACAAACCTGTTTATTAGCTCCTATTATAGAATAGAATATAACTTTATTATACACCAAAACAAATCACAACAACATATGAAACATCAGTGGTTAGCGCGGTAGGTTCGCATGCCGAAGGGCGTGGGTTCAAACCCCAACAATGAGCTTGAGCTGCCGGTGAAGGAAAACATCGTGAGGAAACCATAGCATGGTGGTAGGGTACTTTCTAGTACTCGGCTGGCTAGCTACCACCCTCAAGTTGAAAATCTGCCGCCAAGCATCTAACGGTGTGTTCCGGCAGCCTCACTTGAGAGCCAGTTCCATTCCAGGCTAGGTGTGCTTTACCATCTTCGACCACACCTTCACTTAACATCAGGTGAGCTGTGGTCAAACAACTAGCCTGTCAACCATAAAAAAAAAAACGAGGTGATAAAAAATTGCGGCGGGCTCGACCGGTGGACCGAGTTTTTAATTAATTAGTTTTTTTTACTTGTATTGACATATGTATTTTAGACAGTATTATAAAATTAAGTGTTTTAATATTATCATGTATTATTGTGAGTAATCTGAGTTTTGAATAGCTAAATGTATTATTCCTAATTAAATTTAAAAACACAAAATAATAATAAAATTAAAACAAATAAATCAATTAATTAATTCACAGAGGATATTTAATTATAGAGGATTTATATTAGTGTGATAAAATCTATTAGTAAAGTACTCACGTGGAATCAAACTTTGGCAAGCAAATCGGCGTCCAACTTTCGGCAGTCTTGAAACTCTCCGAACTTCTGACCAAGTTGAACAGTAGATGGATGTCGGACGGATGAAGGGTGTACTTCTTCATCCTCACGAGAGTTATGAGCTGGTTCCCTGCCAGCATTATCGCGAACACGAGGTCGCGAATCTTGTTGCAAGTAGACGTTATAGCGTTGGTTATGTTTTCCCGGGCTTTTTCTGGTAAGGGCAAACAACGGACGGCACCTGAAGAGAAAAAAAAATGAGTGAAGACAAAAAAAAAACAAAAGAATCATGGTACAATGTATAGTTTTTGTTTATTTTAATTAAAACTGGCCGAAATTCTAACTTCGCGAATCTTATATACCTTTACATACCACGTGCCTATGTACTTTCACTCATGGACAGACGCATATATATTTTTTAACTTGGTACGTATCCACGCGAAGACAATTTGGCAAACGGCGTGCGGCTTGAAATCACTAATTATTACTCGATTACGCAAAAAAGAGGTCTTCTGTGGGAAAAAGCGATTTTCAGATTTTTTTGCAAACACCAGGTTAGGGGTCGGCCGCCCAAGTAGGTACTTGTTATAAAACAATATTTAATTAACCTATTTCTAAAATAAGTTTTGCGCTTATAAAGTCGTTATATTATTCATCACTTTCTCACTAATATTTATCAAGTAGAGAAACATTATCTATTGACCAAAAACGCATTAAATTCTCGCTTCACGATTGTTATAGATGAACAAAAAAGTATAAAATTCTCGCTACACGAATGTTATAGATGATCAAAAAAGTATAAAATTCTCGCTTCACGAATGTTATAGTTGAACAAAAAATTCTCGCTTTGCAAATGTTATAGAGTAGGCGTATTTTTATTTATTATACTGTCAAAAAAAAGGTAAAAATATGCCTTTCAGATGTAGCTCAACTATAATATTGGCCGAGCTTCTTTACAGAGTGGTATGGACCTGTCTAGTGCATTTGCCATAGGTCTGAGCAGTGCAGTTTGTCTCATTACTAAAAATAAATAAAAAATCTTACCCAATAAGAACGCCGGGTCTTTTTCCATAAATATTAACAAATGATCTATTAGCCTTTCAGCCCCAGACAGCAGCCTTCTCAAGTCATAATTCCTTCTTTGCTCGAATATCCGATTCAGTTGAGTGAGTGTAAGCACTGATACTATTTGATTAAATGCATATCTGAAAATAAATGCTTAATTACTTAGTATTTCTAGGAAAACATACAGCATAACTACAAGATATGAATTTATTCTAGGCCAAGTTACTTATGCAGAATTACCTAAGTTTAATTTTATCGAAAATTCCGACTATAGTTTCGGTCACATACGGTGGCCTTTATCATGGAGGCAAAGTTGAATACAACGAGCGCGCGGCCTCGTCTTGCTACGCACGACCGACGGGGCCGCGCTTGGTTGCGTTTTCATTTCCGATTAAGTTGAACGTGAGAAATCCCGCATAAGTAAAACAAAAAAGTGTCAAACTACTTTAGTTTCCATACTAAAATAGTAATTATGTATCTGCCAAATATCTTACGGCAGACATTCGCAAAATTACTATACAAGACATTGGTAAAATTGTGGCAACACCGCAAGCCAGTAGGGTAAAAAGTTGAAGTTGAGATAAAAAAATAAAATTAATATAAAAGAGTCAGGTCGTTAAATCAATATTACCCTGATTGATATAAACATAATATTATAATGCCTTATAATGATGTCTCAATCAAAAGCTCAATACTCTCGCTGGATGCTTGGGTCAAGGGTCAGAACTTAAAAGGCAGTGACCCTTGACACAGCTCGTACTATCAAGAGGATCCTCACTCTCCAGTTTCATACATGGCTGAACAGATTCAAAAATAAGATCTTTCTTTCCTCGATAGATATTATACTTACGTTAGCTGCAAAACTAATTGAGTCTCACTCTCGTTGGACTTGGAAACTGCCACCAGTATCAATGGCCCCTTGACCAGGAACACTGCCTTGCAATCGCCGGTGGTAATACATCTCAAGATATCCTGGTTTTGCTCCTCCACCACGCTGACGAGGGCCTGAATAACCCCACACAGACCTGCCAGTTTGTCTTCATTACCGTATCTAAAATTTTTGTTTGTTTTTGATGTAGGTGGTACTCTAAGAATTATATCACATACTACATCTATAGATATCCTATATTATCATACTGTTTTTTTAATAATTTGCCCCTTCAGGCAGGCTAAAGCTATAAAGCCATACTGCCTTGTCTTAAGTGTTATTTCTGCTGTATCTTAGCTATAGCTATCGTCAAAGTCGTTTTAGTCAAGTCCAGTTCGTGTCAGTTAAGTTCAGTCATGCTTTAGTAAAGTAGTGGCGACTTTACTATAAAGCTTCGATGGAGTTTTGGAAGCAACACGAAAACTCATGTTTCACCACATTATATCATTTTCCCACACTCGCGCTTGTAATTCGGCACTTTATGAATAAAACACCACCATTCATAAACACTCGACAAAACACTAGTTTTGGAAAAAAATACAACGGAGCGACACGACTCTTCCCGCGTTCCCGCCAAAACTCTTATCATACTGATAAATAATACACGTTTCTAATCGACTTAAAAAGGAGATTTGAGAAAAGAAGTTTAAGTAAAGCTCTGGAAGTTTCAGATTCATTTATGCCATCTATTATGTTGTCAAAAATGTTAGATAGAACATACAAGTGAAATAAGTAATTTTGGTGATGTCTTGTCATCACCAAAATTACTAATAATTGAAAAAAAGAACCATGTTAATCAATAATAATGAAAACATACTAAAATGCAAAAAAATACATACTATAATTAACACTTTTTTTATGTTGGTCCCTAATAGTATTAAGCTAGATGAAAAATAGTTATTATTTGTATTGTTAATGTAATAATATTATTTCATGTCTTTTTTCATCATCATCATCAGCCTATACTAGTCCACTGCTGGACATAGGCCTCTCCCAAGACACGCCACTCAGCCCGATCTTCGGCTTTTCGCTTCCATCCACCGCCAGCTGTCTGTGTAAGTCATTGACATAGCGTATTAGCAAGCTGAAGTGGCAATGGGCTGGACATATCTGTCGCAGAACCGATAACCGCTGGGGTAGACGTGTTCTAGACTGGAGACCGCGTATTGGCAAGCGTAGCGTAGGACGCCCTGAGACTCGATGGAGTGACGATATACGTAGGACATGTCTTTTTTGTGTGGTTCTATCTGATTAAATATTAATTGGTCTTTTAAATTATCATCTTTCCTCTTAAGTTTGGGTCCACTGCTATTTTCAAATGACAACAGGTGATAAACAAACAACATAATACAATACTGATCATATCATAATATTGCAATTTAAATAGTGTTTTTTTTTCAATAACTAGATGTAATTTTAAAATCAATAAGAGTAAAATAGGAGTTTTGGCGGGAACGCGGGAAGAGTCGTGTCGCTCTGTTGTATTTTTTTCCAAAACTAGTGTTTTGTCGAGTGTTTATGCATAAAAATGGTGGTGTTTTATTCATAAAGTGCCGAATTACATGCGTGAGTGTCGGAAAATGATATAATGTGGTGAAACACGAGTTTTCGTGTTGCTTCCAAAACTCCATCGAAGCTTTATAGTAAAGTTGCCACTACTTTACTAAAGCATGACTGGCACGAACTGACACGAACTGGACTTGACTAAGACGACTTTGACGATAACCATAGTTAAGATATTTTATGCATAAACACTCGACAAAACTAGTGTTTTGTCGAGTTTTTATGCATAAAAATGGTGGTGTTTTATTCATAAAGTGCCGAATTACATGCGTGAGTGTCGGAAAATGATATAATGTGGTGAAACATGACTTTTCGTGGTGCTTCCAAAACTCCATCGAAGCTGTATAGTAAAGTCGCCACTACTTTACTAAAGCATGACTGGACTTGACTGACACAGACTAGACTTGACTAAGACAGGACTTTCACTATAACTAGCTACGAGGACACTTATTTAACTTTTGTAACTTGAAAATATATAAATACTTGACACTGGCAAATGCTAAAACGCGACGCCAAAACAAAAAAAAAAAAAAAAAGAGTAAAATAAATATTAATGTTTTATGTCAAAAACTTAATTCATGTAAAAAAATTGTATTTGTATTTTGGTTGCATTTTCTTTTTTTATAGTTGTAACATTAAATTCCATAATGTATGTTATTACCGAGAATAAATAGGCTTTCCTGCTGAGCTCAATATGAAGACATGTTTCTCCTTGTTGACTAGTTCTGGTGATTGTAAGTAATCATCTCTCTCGTCGTCTGCATCTCCATTATTATCCTCTATAAGGTTTGAGCAACTATGTGATGCTGACATTAAGTCCTGAAATACATCACATACACCATACTCATATTACAAAATACTATTATTATGTAGTTTAATTATGTCTATTAATCACATATAGTCATTTTGTAGCGATGATAGCTCAGTGGGTAGCGCGGTAGGTTCGCATGCCGAAGGGCGTGGGTTCAAACCCCAACAATGAGCTTGAGCTGCCGGTGAAGGAAAAACATCGTGAGGAAACCAAAGCATGGTGGTAGGGTACTTTAGTACTCGGCTGGCTAGCTACCACCCTCAAGTTGAAAATCTGCCGCCAAGCATCTAACGGTGTGTTCCGGCAGCCTCACTTGAGAGCCAGTTCCATTCCAGGCTAGGTGTGCTTTACCATCTTCGACCACGCTTTCACTTAACATCTGGTGAGCTGTGGTCAAACACCTAGCCTGTCAAACAAAAAAAAAAAAAACACACCAAATACTATGAAATTAGTTTTTTTGTTTACCTCAACCTTTTTGCTATATTGCAATAGCCAAAGTCAACTCGTGACCCTGGTAATTGCAATTTGGTCAAAACATCAAGGTAAAAAACTCATAATAAACGCAAATCATACAATTTATTTATTTATTTAAATATGTATTTACAAAAAAAAAAGTATTTAAGTATTCTATCAGTTATCTGTCTTCCATAGCACAAGCTCTGCTTAGTTTGGGGTCAGATGGCGCTGTGTGTAACGTCCTGTGATATTTATTTATTTACATTTTTACACACTTATTATTATTATTCACAGTTATTTATTTCTTATCTTATTTTTATACTTTATATTGTACAGACATAAGTACATGTATCAAAGATATAAAAGAAAATTAAAAACTAGCATGCCGCCGGCAGCAGTGCAGGGCTCAAATTGCCAATGGTTAGGGCTACAGAGTGGTGAACTTCCTTAAAATGCACACCATATTAAGGATCTATAATTATTTATTATTACTGCTCGCCGCGATGATGGGTGTGCATAGCCAAACAGCACAGTATGCTCCCAACACATAAGTCATTAGCCTACTTGATAATACGATTGGTTAGACATGCTGTCAGACATGCATAAATAGTAGGACCAAGGAGTTTTGACAATTTTTTAAGCAATATTTATATCTGTACTATTTTTTCTAGCATTTGCATTTTTAGAATTACATTTTGCTATGTATGAAGCACAAGTTGTAGAAATCATAAATCTTTCAAGAAACTTTGAAAGAGTATTGACCTATAAAGAAAATAAATAAAAAGTAGAAAACTTACATCTTTGTTTTGCAGGTCATCAGTAGATTTTGTGTTTTTAATTTGAGCTTTTTCATTTTCACCAATTTCATTTTGTATCTCACTTATAGTGCTGTTTTTGGAGGCTAAGCTCGTGTTTCTATCCTCAAGACTAGAGCTCATTTCAGAAGCAAATTCTTCAAAAGAATCTGTTGGGTTCAATATGCTCTCGGGACATGCACCGGGTTCTAGTACATCGGAAACGTTTTCAGACGCATTAGAACTTGTAGCCGCACTATCATTCGATGTAGATGCCATGTTTATGCACTTTATTACATAGGAAATCAATTAAACCTCTAATTTAACTTACTGAAGGGGAGTATTTCCAATCTTGATGAATCTTGTTTTCGTTTTAGACAATAATGCATGACCACAAATCACAATACTGTAAATATTACATACCCCGTTAAATTATAATGACAATAATACAATATTACATGTTTTATAATGGCAACACATTCTTCGAAAATTCACTATTCGGTATGTAAAGAAAAAAATAACTTTACTGATTCCAAAACCATTTCGAAATAGTACATTTCTGTACAATATTTATACGTTTAAAACTCTGTAAACTATGAGGGGGGGTTTATTTTAATAAAAACATAAATCAAACTTGACTTTCAATTGATGTCTCATGACGTCATCTCGACGGGCAACTTTCATAGACTGGCAAACCAAAACATAACAAGTCAACGGCGATCATAATAATATTTTCAATACAGTGCAGAAAGTGGCTTTGTGGCACTAGATGAAGCCGAGACGGAGCGAACAGGAAGACCAAAATACGCGATACCATCGAATGACCCAATCGTAGTCACCGCCAAGTGCACCAAGATAATGCTGGATGACAGGATCCTCGAGATGGCTAAGACTATCGAAGGGAACTCAGATGTCGAGGCAAATTGGGACAACTGGGTGGTGCCAAAGATGCAATGGGTCAACGGAGTTCCAGGGTGTGGAAAGACAACATGGGTGATCAGACATTTCGATGTCGACAGGGACGCTATCATCACCACAACAACAGAAGCAGCAAAAGATCTGAGGGAGAAACTATCGCACAGAATAGGTGACCTGGTAAAAACCAGGGTGCGAACCATGGCTTCCTCCCTCGTAAATGGTTTTGGTAGAAATAGCTTCAGCCGCCTTTTGGTGGATGAAGCCCTTATGAACCATTTTGGAGCCATAGTAATGGCTGCACGGCTGTCTGGTGCTAGCGAACTTGTCCTTGTCGGAGACGTCAATCAATTACCTTATATCGACAGAGAAAATATCTTCGAAATGAGGTACCATCGCCCAAACCTGGTCACAAACATCAGTCAGGAGTTGCTTTGCACACATAGAAACCCAATGGACGTCGCGTACGCGCTGAGGGAAATATACTCCGGTATATATTTCTCAGCTCCCCGTATTAAATCCCTTGAGCACAGACGGTACAAGGGAGCGCAAATACCCATCACCCTTCCCAACACACTTTTCTTAGTGCACACTCAAGAAGAAAAGGAAACCCTCATCAGCCTAGGGTATGGGGGAGGCACGGGGTCGCGCACTCTTACCATCCATGAAGCTCAGGGGTTAACGTACGAGTCGGTAATCGCCATAAAGACCAAGCCAAAAATGAAGCTGCACGAGAGCGTGTCGCATGCGGTCGTCGCAGTATCACGGCACACCGGGACCTTCGTCTACTACGCCGACAATACTGAAGACGATGCTATCTGTCGGTTCGTGCGTCGTGCGTCGGCTGCGTCACTGAAGACCATCAAAGAATATAATTTGCAGATGGCCATCAAAGATCGGAACACGGCGGTGATGGAGGCCTTGAGTCGGGAGGAGGCGATTTCAAACGAAAACTCATGTAAATAGAAATAAGGATTGTGTGTATGCCTCGAGCATTCATGCTCACCATCGAAGGCTCCTTCTTGCGGCGGCGTCGTGTGTCGGGTCGCTCTCTTCCCTCAGATAAGGTTGAGGAGGGCGATGGCTGGCACATGCGTCATACTCGTGATCGGGTGCTGCTTGCGGGTCGCTGGTCTGCTCGCGGTATACACACAATCTAGTACCTACTTTAACCTTAGATTAAGATCCTACTAACCTCTCCTCTTTTTGTAATGTAAAATTGTAAAAAAAAAAAAAAAAATTTTGTAACTAAAGTTGACAAAGGTCACGGACCCCAGCGTCTGTGGAGCGTATAATAATAAATAAAAAAAAAAAAAAAAAAATATTTTCAATACACATACGTCGAGATGTTTTTCGGTTTATTGATACAAATATCTAGTTTACTTTACTTGAAACGTTATTTGGACTCTGATATCGCTTTTATGACATAAGATTTGTTACTTTATGTCATGCATTGTAAAAACCGAAGACGTGACAGAATGGCTTTAAAGCCTGCCCGAAGGGGCAAATTAAAAAAAAATTTGTCAATTCTGTTCTTCGAGGAATGTCATATCTCGATGGTTCTGTTGTCAAATTTAATGAAATGTGTCAAATGTTTTGTATACTTTTTTGTTTCGTATGGCAAAGGCAGATTCTACGTATTTAGCCGTACTCATGACGTCATAACTATAAAAAGTTTGAAATTAGAATTAAACTACCGCATAGAAAGCCAAATTATTCAAATTAGTTTCTTAAAATAAAGTTTACTATCAGTAAATATAAAAAATAAATACAAAAAAACTTTACATACCGAAGCTCGAAATGAGTGACCACACACTCGTGTAACTTCGTGAGAGTCTTCATAATAAAATTATTCTGAAATTATTCATCGTAGTTGCCCGAGCGCTGTTTTAGGGGCCCTTCGCATCATACGAAACATATTTTTTGTTCGGTTAAAAAAGAAACTGGTCTCACTTTGGATTCTCTTCGCGAGGAACCTCATCGTATCACTCAGCAGCTCGTTACGTCGCTACGGACTAAGATACTGCTGCTGATGATTATAACATCTTACTGCTAAAGTGTTGCACTTGTTGTCATAAACTCTAATCGAGACCATAAGCTCATACTATTTTTAGAAAAGCATAACGCCTTACCGATACGTTATGCGTACACGTGGCAGAAGAATAATAATCAATAGCGCGACGTGGTGAACAATATTTCGCGCATGCGTATTCTTGTCTGCCATCAAAAAAGGAGGATGTTATAGAAGCAATTAAACGATTTGGTTTAACAGTTTATCTATAAATATATTAACAAACAACATTATGCACAATATGTTACAAGGATAATATTACAATAGATAGGAATACAATTCAACGGGGAAATAGATTGGCTCCTAGTGCACATTCTCAACTCCTACACTTCGTAGTATGCTCCAACATACTAGTTTCTGTCAAAGCTACCTAGTGACACTCGGAAAAGCTGCCAACTCGACACCCCGATGTCTTCTTCAATCTGAGAAAGCCTCATTCGGATTACTTTGGCTCGGGATTATCCAATATTTTCAGAGATGTAATTTAGTCGTTGTTCACAACGGTGATACAAAAGACAACACCGCCTGTTACAGCTATAAAGTTCACTCAATTGTGGGCTTTCTTCATTTGTTTCACGCAGATTTCTCGTGATAATTTTATTAAACTCTCCATTAGTACCATCGTCCAAGCCGGTCCAGTTCGTGAAGTTGTTGCATAGCGCGTCGTTACGATTGTGGATACATATTTTCAAGTAGCACTTGGGACAGTTCATGTCTACAGAACGTTGATTTTCCAGCAGATTGTATACCTTCAGCGAGCGTAAATCGCCCAAAATCTTGGAACGCGGTTTGTGTCTGTGGGAGTGATAAAGACCGAATGAACAGTCGCACGAGTATACTCCTTCTGGCACGACGAGTGATACATCTTTGAAGGTAGCGGTGCCTCCCATAGGCTGCATGCAATCTAGGGATACGCACTGATGAGATATCGAAAAATTGCACTCTATACACTTATGTGTTTTCATGAAGCGAGTATTGTGTTTCTGTATACAACTGGCCTTTCGACTCATGTGATAACACATATCTCGTAACATCTTGGTTTGACTCGGAGTAAACATTTGTTTCAGTGCTTGCTCAAATTCACGAGTACCGAAATCACCTTTTTCTGATCTCATCCAGAAATTAACTCCAGTCTTGATCGCCGTTGGTTCTTCAGAATCCGGTTTCACTTCCTGTTTTGCTGCCGACGACTGTGACACTTCCTTGTTTTCTTTTCTTGTTTTTCGACGTCGCTTCTCAGGCTGGTCATAATCGACCGCTGTAGCAGGAGCTGGTGTACGCGACTGCTCGATGTTTACCGAAGATTTGTTATGCGATAAATTCAACGGTTTTCCATCCTTTCCATTATTTTTAGGATGTGAAGACTTCTCTTTCTCCACAGGAGTTCTTTCTGCCACTATAGTTTCAGCAACTTCCGATTCAATGTAGCGACGTTTCTTCGGCACGGTGATCGCCACAGCAGCCTTATTGGTTTCCATTCTACCGGTATTGAATTCTCTAACCTTCAGTTCTCCTGTTACCGGAATAAAGTACTCGACTACTCTATCTACTCGTCGCGAGCGTGACGTAAATCGAATTCGTTCAACATGCTAGAATAGAACGTTCCAAGGTTATCGCCATCGCCCTTTACAATAGAACTGAGAAGAGTTAGATGTGACGATCGGTATTTCCGTTTATTCGCATAACCAATGAAAAACTTATTGTATGTTGCAGATTTGTTTTTACGGTACAAGATGTGAATTTTTATTTTCAGATTTTATGTATCATAGTCATCTTTTTTATGGCTCAACGTTGTTAATTCATGCGACAGATTTTCACAACGTTAAGTTGTTAATCCGGTCGACAGATTTTCACATAATTGTTTGTGAATCTTCTTGCTCCAGAATAAATTTATTTGTTTACATAGTTCCCGAATACTTGTTCTTGCCATATCCTAACGATAACCTTCGTACTCTATTTTTTATTTTGTTAACGGTAGACCACGTGACTTATCGGCCCCTTATGTCAATCCCTTTTTTTTTTTTTTTTTTCTTCGGCTTTGGCTAACAATCCCATACATTTTCGGACTTTTTTTTTTTCTTTGGTTTTGGCGTCGCATTTTAGCATTTGCCAGTGTCAAGTATTTATATATTTTCAAGTTAAATAAGTGTCCTCGTAGCTAGTTATAGTCAAAGTAAAGTCTTAGTCAAGTCCAGCCCGTGTCAGTCAAGTCCAGTCATGCTTTAGTAAAGTAGTGGTGACTTTACTATAAAGCTTCGATGGAGTTTTGGAAGCAACACGAAAAGTCATGTTTCACCACATTATATCATTTTCTCACACTCACGCTTGTAATTCGGCACTTTATGAATAAAACACCACCATTTTTATGCATAAAAACTCGATAAAACACAAGTTTTGAAAAAAATACAACGGAGCGACACGACTCTTCCCCCGTTCCCGCCAAAAACTCATTTTCGGACTTTTCTAGTAGCGTCGCAGTTAATTGATTGCCTTGACACTTCGAGTCGTTTGACTTGGGGCCAAATATCTTCAACGATCATAAGTCAACCGAGGTGAAACGAAGTTTCCCTTTACA
This sequence comes from Biston betularia, assembly GCA_905404145.2. Taxonomy (NCBI): domain Eukaryota; kingdom Metazoa; phylum Arthropoda; class Insecta; order Lepidoptera; family Geometridae; genus Biston; species Biston betularia. The sequence goes on along the minus strand of FR989887.1, from coordinate 3,271,877 downwards.
TTCTTGTCTGCTACTTCGGGAAATAACAAGAATAATGTGGAGCCCATTTAATAACGAGCTGTGAAATATTTTTATACAAATATCGACACGAACGTAATGTTTTGGTAAACTTACTTTGGCAGTAGGTATATAACTTATAGCTGTAATGTTATTCTTTGGGTTAAAGTGTTTAATCTCAGAACATAATTATGCAAAGGTTGGAGTCAAGTTTTGGTGGGGCCGCTGAAGGGCCGCGACGGCTGCATTGTATTGTTTCCAAAACTTTAGTTTTTTCGAGTGTTTATGTATAAAATAGTGGTGTGTTATGCATAAAGATGCGAATGTGGAAAATGATGCAATGTGGTGAAACCTGACCTTTTATGTTGCTTAAAAAACTCCATCGAAGCTTGAAGTAAAGCCACCACTACTTCACTAAGGCATGACCGAACTCGGCCAAGATTTACTTAACATTTTCACAAAATACTTGAAAATATCGATACTGGCAAAATTCACAAAGTGCGACGCCAAAAACAAGGAAGAAAAAGAATAGACGAAGTTTTGGCGGAAACTCAGAAAAGTAACGTCACGGGTCACCGCATTGCACATCTTTCCAAAATCTGTATTTTTGGAGTTTTATTTTTATTCATAAAGTGCTGAATGCTGAATTATGTGTGTGGGAAATTGATATAAAGTAATGAAACATGATTTTTCGTGTTATTTCTTTCGAACTCCATTAAAGCTTGTCGATACTAAAATAAGATTGCCACTTCTATTACTGAGGCATGACCACTTTTTTTTTTTAATGTGAAAAGTAATGAGACGAACGAGACGCTCTCCTGATGGTAAGAGATAACGCTTGTCCACGACCATTGCAGTGATACACAGAACTCTGAGTAGCAAAACAAAGTCCAGGGCATCACTGCTTTGGTGCTCATTACTTTGAGACTTTCGATGGTTAGTCTCAACAGCCCAGTAATTTCGCTAGCTGCAATACCCTTCAAACCGGAACACAGTAATGCTTACACACTACTGCTTGGCGGCAAAATATCTGGTGCTGCGGTGGTACCTACCTAGATGACCTCCTGCTAAGGAGATCTACCACCATCACCATCACCACCACCACCATCTACCATCTACTTGACCATGATGTTATACTTTGCGACTTGGTTTTATTCAACGTAATTTGGATAAGCCAATGTATAAAGATATATAATAATTATATTCGGATTCAATATGCGTCAGCTGGTAACGACAACACATTGGTACCGACTAAGAGGATTATCTGTTACATTGTAATGGAAAAATACACAAAAAAAGCACCCAAACTATAGTAAACATATTTTATTAATATCAAACTAAAGAGGCACAACAATTCCAGTCCAATATTGTCATATTCAAAGAGCATCGACATAATCAGAGTCATTAATCTGGCGACGGGCACTGACATTTGGAACTTGTCAGTGTGTATTGCTTTAATTTATGAACTCACGGAGCCGTTATCAAGCAATTTTTTTCCATGCAGGAAAAAAATATAATGGATTCCGTGGTCCAGTAACCGCTGTGATTGAAGACCACAAATCTTTAGGTTATCTATTTTTGGTAGATGGTCAATTCGCCATTAAGCCAACCGTAATGCGCACAGGGTACTGCCACCATGCTCGTGTCTGGCGGGCAAAAACAACTCTGTGAAAGCTTAGCCTTAGGGTACATACTTGTACATTTTTTTTATTGTGACCAAAGGTGTCAAAACGCTGTCAACATTGCTATTCAAATCTTTAATTTAACCAGTAACCACCATAGCTTTCTCTAACCACACTATTGTATAATTTTTATTACAAATTTATTAACATAACAGTAAAATTTATAATTACGTTGCAGCAGCGGGATTTAATCGCGTACAGAAAAATACACTTCATTCATAATTTTTTTCTTCTTTTTCCTCCGAGGAGGACTTGGCGTCGCACTTTCCGTACATTTGCCAGTGTTAAGATTTTTTATAAATATTACTTTTACACATCATTACCTTTTTTCTTTCGACTGTAAACGTTCGTGCATAATTCTCCAGTTTTTAAATTACTTTTACATTTAAATATTTGAAACGAGTAAACTTAACATAACCCCAAATTAAAACGATACTCATTACTTATAAAAACCACTTAAAACAAGCATAAAAAATGTTATAAACTAAATGTATTTAGTTAATTCAAAGACAGTCAGCTTTGACTAAACAAATTAATTTAACTAAACTGCTCTTTTTTTCTTGTTTTTTTTTCTTTTTTTTTATATATTTTATAGTAAGTATTTTGTGCGCGATTAGGTCCCGGTGATACATATATAATTATGTATTCAAAAAAATTGAAAGTCAAAGTTCAATAAATAATAATTAATCACGTAAAAAAAATCTAGTTACATACCTATAACACTAGGGCTGACCACTTAAATCATACGGACTTATTATACTGAAGTCCATAAAAGTGTTATCTAATAAACAAGCAGTATACAGGCTATACACATCTTATCAAAATGTATGCAATGGAAATGCTACCTTATCTCGGGTACTGAAAGTTCACATTCACATGAAAGAAAGTCGCAGCCGCGATCGCCTACATAAGATTGCTTTTTAGTTATACATATATGCATTATAAAATAATACATATTAACCGGATAATACATTTTTTCCTACTTACCCGAGTTCATACATCTAATAATTGCTTCATGTTTTAAATTCATTATTTACACGTTCTAATTAATTAATATTACAATACATTTTTTTTTAATTCAAAATCTATGTACGAGGTTACGCGGATTGGTAGTAATAGGCCGAAACCAGGTTACTATAGTCATTATCATAAACAACTTTTATTTCCAAAATTAACAGTTCTATAGAAAAATTTCATTAACTCAACAAAATCTATGGAATGGTTAATTTTTTCATTGTTTCTAGGTTAATTCCATAGGAAAAAGTTGTTTGCAATAATAAATACCATGAGCTCATTTCAGTACCTATGTTATACCGTTCCGCGTAACTGCATAAAGTTGTTCAATGCTCATTTTCTTACAAAAAAATTAATGATAAACAAAAAAGTAAAAACCAAGTTCACTTGGCAAGAAAAGTGACGTCTGTAAATATACAGATACATTAACAAAAGCTTAGAAATACATTTTAGAATTTCATTTGCAAAAATTAAGGTTTCTTTCGCTATAGGGGATAAAAAAAAGAAAGTACGAAATGTTACCTATCGTATACACGGTTATAAGTTTGGGATGGACTGAACCGAAAAGATATTACTGTATTCATTACTATAAACAAATTTTCACTATGGTACACAACCCCAAAAAATCGCAAAAACGACTCAGGTGTTTTATTCCAGGCTAGGTATACTTTACCATCTTCGATCACACCTTCACTTAACATCAGGTGAGCTGTGGTTAAACACCAAGATTGTCAACCATAAAAAAAATATAGAAAAAAATTCCATACGATTTCATAGTTGTGTCCATAGTAAAAGTTGTTCATAATAGTTGTAAAATAACCTTTTTTCGACTTAGTGTACTCCAAGGTTATAGCTCTGTATAAGTATCGTCTTACTACAGGATCTGGTCTTCGGTTTTAATTTCATTTTTATTGTGTGCAACCTATATTGTACACAATAGTGAGAGTCAAGGTTGTCCCTTTCCGTCTAGGACGCCCAGATGGTAGATTCGTCGTGATTTTGGCCCAACAATCCTCCAACATGCGGTTAACATGATTTTAAACACAATATTCTACAAAAAAAAATCGTATGAACATAATATAACAATATTCCCAGAATAGTATAGGAATATTGTTATATATACTCTTACGAAAATTTTGAATTTCAATCAAAAAAATGCGAGGGGAGAATCCGTTAGGTATGGTGGCAGACATGTGCTCGATATGGGAATGTACCATACAACTTATCATGGAATCAACACTGAAAGCGCGACAAATAAAAAAAACATCTGTTCCATACATTTTGTAGAAATTTAATAACATTCTTGCTGATCTGTGTCCCACTTTACATAATTTCTGGGCGTTAGAGAGACAAGAGTCTTTATAATCAAACTGTCATGTGATTTTTTATAAATTATCCTTCTGAAAAGTTGTTATTTCTTATAGGTATTTATTAAACTATGAATAGCTTATAAGCCAATAGTTGGCAACACTATTCCGCTTGTAGTTAGCAACCTACTTCCAAAGGTTGTCACAACAACCTTAAGTGCTATGCGCGCTGATGTTACTGTTTAATTTAGTTCAATAGCTTCTGTGCCAATGTTTTGCAATATATTTCGTGAGTGATTATAATTCGAATCTATTGGTTGTAGTAACAACCAATGTGCATTGTGCAGTATTTGCAGATACATCAACTATCCTTTATCATAATTTGTTTGATAAATAGTTTCTATTGAAATTAATATTTCACAAGTGACTGTCACTTGTAACCATCGGTTGTCGCAACAACCTTAGTGCGATATACGCACATACATTTTACATTCTTTATTATAACTATTTTTATAACAGCAATGCGACAGTAATTAGCGTGTGCCTGTAGCTCTTAATCATTGGTAGTCGCAACAACCTCAGTGCGATATATATGCATATAAATAACTCTTTATTAGAAGTGTTTGTCCAATAGTTTTTACGCCAATGCATTGCGACAATATTCCGCGATTGGTTGCAACCCACACCCGTTGGTTGTCGCGACAACCCTAGTGTTTTGTGCACACACGTTACTGTTTATGTGTGCGTTGTGCAGCTCTGCTATTTGTGTGGAGCAAGCGGCCGCTGGATCGCCTGAGCCGTCCAAGCTGCCAAACCTGAAAAAATATTATTGGACATTTCACAGAGCGCCATCTAGTCTAAAAGTAACCAAACCTTGTATTATAAAACTTTCTAGAAGTTTAGGCAACCTAGTTGAGAGACCGTCTGGCTTCCTATCTGGAAATTATCTGGGTTTTTAATCCTTTGGCACGCATCTCTGTCTATTCTAAGTTATGTGCATATTGCCGCTGACTTCAAATGGTGATGAAAAACAGTTCTCTAAGACATGTAAAGTCTACCAACCCTCACATTTTTTTTTATAGAGATGATTGTGGTCAAAGCGTTAGGACTATACGATCGAAGGCGTGTGTTCAAATCCCAGCAATAAGCTTAAGCTGCCGGTAAAGAAAACATTGCGAGTAAACTAAACCATGGTGGTAGGGTACTTTCAGTACTCGGCTGTCTAGCTACAACCTCAAGTTCAAAATCTACCGGTAAGTACCTAACGGTGTATTCCCGCAGCCACAATTGAAAGCCAATTTCCATTTCAGGCTAGATGTATCTACCGTCATCGATATAACACCAGATGAGAAGTGGTCAAAACACATAACCTGTCAAAGATAAAAAACCCTTCTTGGGCAGACGGGTAAAAAAACACTTAAAACATTATGAAATAGTAATAGTTACCAAAACTCATTCCCGGGATGTGCGTTGCTGTCCCATGGATAAGTCATGACAAGGAGTTTGCCCGCATGTTTGCCTGTCAGTCGAGCTGATGGTTCTCTGTTTTGTATTTGAACGTTAATACCTCCTGTAATAATTACAAAATCTTTTAGTATCCCGAGGGCAGAGCGAAAATAGGACACTAATCCTTAGTATTATGTTTACATCAAGAAAACACACTAGTATCGCTTTCTTAAATAATGGATTGTTTTAGGCGTTATTTCATTATCAGTCCTAGCATTCGAAAAGCCAACACGTCCTGAGAATTGATCAGGTGTTAAGTGACGGCTGACCAACATTTATCTGATGTTAAGTGAAGGCTGACCAACATTTATCTGATGTTAAGTGACGGCTGACCAACATTTATCTGATGTTAAGTGAAGGCTGACCAACATTTATCTGATGTTAAGTGAAGGCTGACCAACATTTATCTGATGTTAAGTGAAGGCTGACCAACATTTATCTGATGTTAAGTGAAGGCTGACCAACATTTATCAGATGTTAAGTAATAGCTGACCAACATTTATTCGATGTTAAATAATGGCTGACCAGTATTTATCTGATATTGAATGTAGGCCGACCAACATTTATCAAATGTTAAAGATGATTATTTCATAACATCTGTTTCGTTTACTGTTTGTTTTTATGTATATATATGTGTGTTTCTATTCTATAATATTATGGTGTCGGTAATAATTTGCAGTTTTAACTATGTATGTTAGTAAATAAATAAAATACCTTTTGGATGCTTCTTGCTTTCGAGAAATATCCTCATTTCAGCATTTTCACTGTTCCCTTCAGATGTATTTTTGAAGAAAGCTGTAAATAATCATAAACAATTTTTATTACAAAACTAGCAAATCAAGTTCAGTTATGTCCCGGCACATAGATTTCTCTTCTAGTATTTTTGCTTAGACGCACGCCGTTCGCCGAGGGGCCAGCAATGAGCCTGAGCAATGGTAAAGAAAAACATCGTCGGGAAACCAAAGTATGATGGTAGCTTGCTAATAGAGTACTAGCTAGCTACCCTCGATTGGAAAATTTGCCACGTAGCACCTTAAGGTGTGTTTTAGCAGACTTACTTGTGAGCCAGTTTCGTTCCAGATAAATTACCTTTAATCCCGTCCGTAGTGGAGATATAAGCGAAGTTGACATCAGTAATGTGCGATAGCGCGTCCCGTCGCAGCAACGCGCGAGTCCTTTCAATAAACGTCAGAACATATACGTCATTTTGATGCGAAGATATTTTCCAAACCCCGAGCCCTGTAAACAATGAAATAAAGAGCAATATTTATTATATATGTATGTATATTACATAGAAGTTTCAGCAGCCTAGTTCGGAGACCATCTGGCTTCTAATCTGGAGGTCCTAGGTTCGTATCCAACGGCAAGCACCTCTGTTTTTTCTAAGTTATGTACGTATTGCCGCAGACTTCAAATGGTGAAGGAATACATCGCGAGGAAACCTACATGTCTAAAAGTTCATAAAAAAAACTTCTCGAAAATGTGTGAAATCTGTCAAACTCCACTTAGCCATCGTGGTCGATTATGGTCATACCCTTCACACAATGAGATAAGGCCTGCACCCAACAGTGGGACAGTTTATAAAACAAGTTTTGATTGGGGGATGTGTACATATAGATGTATTATGATCTTGAAAACGGCTCTTTAAATAATTTCGATGACGTTTGCTATGTGGAGGTATTTGAGTGGGAAAAATCGTTCTAGCGTTTATTCTGATTTTTATTGAATTCGGAATTTTGCATACACAACGACGAGCAAAGCTCGGATGCCCAGGTAGGTATATAATATTGATAGAAATTCACATTCAGATTTGTTTAATTTTTTCATGATTGACAGGTTTGTGATTGTGTTTGACCACAGATTATATTCATGTTTAGTAAACACGTAGCTGTAACGGCTTAAACGATCAAAATGAAATTTGAATTGCAGACGCATGAGACGCTGAAGAGACCTGATGGTAAGAGATAACGCCTGCCTATGACCTTTGGAGCAATACACAGAACTTTGAGTAACAAAACAAAGTCCAGGGCATCGCTGCTTTGGCGCTCATTACTTTGAGATAATAGGTGGATAGTCCCAAAAGCCCAGTAATTTAGCTAGCTGCAATGCCCTTCAAACAGGAACACAGTAAGGTTTACACACTACTGCTTGGCGGTAAAATATCTGGTATTGCGGTGGTACCTAGACGACCTCCTGCTAAGGAGGCATACCACCAAGAAAACGTTAAGAACTAAATTAAGCGAGATTGAAACATATTTCGTCTAAAGGGAGTTTTCCTGGAAAACACGGATGAACTAGTGGGATATTCTGGAAAGCAGCATACTTACCAGCTCCAATAACATTTAAAAAGGCATCCTTCCCAGCTTGATGAGCTCTATGCTGAGCTTCCAATAACGTTGTTTCAACTAGTACGGAAAGCCGCTTGTAGTAAGATTCATTGTCGAATATAGCTGCTTTCTTCTCCACAGCTACAAACCTATTGGGATAAATATTATGTTGTTATGAGCAAACAATCTTTTAACAGGAATAAGAAAGTGTTCAATGTATATATTTAGTGTATTTCCGCTTAAAAGTTGTTTTGGTTACAACAGTAATGACGATTTAATTTCAAATTTATCTAACTTTATAAAAAAAATCTATGCGAAATGTTCTTTTATTTTATCCTTTTCTTCATTCTCAGCTAAGCGCTCGAAGAGTCAAGACGTGCCTCGTGTAGAGACGAAACACGTGTCGACAACTGGTTACTACAGAGAGAAAATAATATAAAGACTTGTTGTTATTTTTAATTTAGTTGCATTTTTTTTAGATATTAAGGAATACTATTTCAGATAGATATTTAAAAAAAATTGTCCAGTTAGATACATTTTAAATTAAATCCCCATCACTGTTGTAACCAAAACGACTTTTAACCCGAAACACACTAAATATATACTTTGAACACTCAAAATGAACTTCCACATAGTAACCCCGGAATTAATCAATCAATCAATCAATCTTGGGATATAAAATTCACGTGTAGTTTTTAAACTCTTCAAAGTTAAACTCATGTCGAGGTAACAACACTAATTTATAGTATTTTGAATTGGAAGTATTGTAGAACCTATTTTTGAATATGAAGTAATTTCTGCGATATATTGTAAGTGTACAACCACATCATCAATCCATCTAAACGAATTAGGAATTAGGGATGGTTTTTTTTTTTTTATGGTTGACAGGCTAGTTGTTTGACCACAGCTCACCTGATGTTAAGTGAAGGTGTGGTCGAAGATGGTAAAGCACATCTAGCCTGGAATGGAACTGGCTCTCAAGTGAGGCTGCCGGAACACACCATTAGATGCTTGGCGGCAGATTTTCAACTTGAGGGTGGTAGCTAGCCAGCGGAGTACTAGAAAGTACCCTACCACCATGCTATGGTTTCCTCACGATGTTTTCCTTCACCGGCAGCTCAAGCTCATTGTTGGGGTTTGAACCCACGCCCTTCGGCATGCGAACCTACCGCACTAACCACTGAGCTATCATCGCTACATAAATGGTGATATTAAAGATGGATGGTGGGTTTGGTTGTTTACCTGTCTGTATATCTTCTCTCATCGCTTTTCGCTTCTGAATTTATGTAAGAAGATAATTCTTGATACGTGTAACTTGGTACCTGAAAGATATTATAAAATCACTAGCAGACCTGTCACCTAAAAAAATTTAGTTACAAAGAACTCTCTAAAATATTTTTTTACTGTGGCTAGTAAGTACCTGATAAAATTCCGCCCACATCTGTCTCCACATATGCTTGGCCGACTGATTGTTCCTTACATAAGTTGTCTTCAGAACGTTAAGACAGGTGGTAGGTGTCACTTCTTCCCCGTAACCGTTCTCGGGACAGTTCTGCTGTTCCGTTATCAGCATATCTTCATAATCCATACGTTCTGACCGTTCGAATCGGGGACCAATTACGCCTGGAATAATATTTTTTACCTAATAAACACCAGGTGTGGGAAAAAGGTTCATGTTCTACGTCATAGAATACAACGTCACGGGCAAAACAAACGCTGCACGAAAAACATGTACAGACATGTTCTACCCATTGAGACCTCAACTGTTGTTATGCCATTATTGGTGTTCTGTATGTATTCTAAGTAAAAAAGTATTCTACCAGTGATCTGATTTCCATAGTACAAGCTTTGTTTAGTTTGGGGTCAGATAAAGCTGTGTGTAATGTCCGACGATATTTCTTTTACGATATGGTTAACAATTCGTTGAAATATTTTTTTTAATTTATGTTCCCCGATTACTTGAAGACGCCTAGACCGATTTGAGAAATTATTTTTTTGATTAAAAGGGTATATTTTCCAGGTGGCCCCATAGAAATTTAATGAAAATTAGTTAAGTAGTTTAATTTTTAAGATACCTAAAACCTTTAAAGCCGTGTTTGGACTTAGGGGCATGATGTCGGTTTTTTTTTATTGTTAATTTATTAGTTATACTTTTCTTATTACAATTATGCATATGTAATATGTAATTAACTAGCACATATATTTTAATGTATTTCCGATGTTATTCCCGAACACGCCATCATTAACTTAAAGGTAGATGTAGTTAAATGCCTAGTCTGTAAAACATTTACATAAAATGAACACACAAATGGGTGCATATTCAAATAGTTTATACTATGCAATGTTTAGTCTAGTAAATAAATTGTTTTGCATTTCTTTCCAATGCATTAATTTCACATAAATGTTCAATTCTTACCTATAATAACAGCATTGTCCTCTATGTCCGTCTCGTTCACTACTCCACTATTTCTCCTCTCTCCATTGTTGATACATTCCGTATGTGAGCTAATATACATCATGGCAGATATTTTGAGTTCATCGTAACTGAGACAGTTGTTGAGTACTAAAGGGTCCCGTTGTTGCAATGTGCCTATATTCTCCCATTGTTCTTTCTGCCTGAAACATGATATTTTATATAACAGAGTGTAGGTAATCTTATTTTAAAAGGTTTGCCAGCGGCCCAGAGCCTCGCTCCGATATTTCAAGGAGCTGGGTTGGCTCGGGTAGACGCTGGCAGGGGGAAATGCACAATACACCCCAAGCGGGACGTCAGTGCAGGACTCATCGCCCCCACTTCGAATAAGAAGAATAAGGTTTGACGTTTTTTTTATATGTGCTTAACATTATGAAAAATTTATGCTAAATCCTGAAATCATGGATAAAAATCAGTTGCTCTATACATTTGGTTTAAGGTTGATTAACTTTTAATATGAAACTGCTTATAATTTTCACACGATTTCAGAGTTGAATTTATAGTAAGTCCTTCATAACTATGAATACAACGGCCCACTGTGGGTTAGTACACCCAAAGGTCTTAGCGTATATTTCTGTATTGTATAAGCAGGTAGGTATTATAATATTTTTATGGTTGACAATCAAAATAGGTGTTTGATCACAGCTCACCAGATATTAAGTGTCGGTGTGGTCAAAGATGGTAAGCACACCGAGCCTGGAATGAAAGTGAGGCATCCGGAACACATCGTTAGATGCTTGGCGGCAGATTTTCAACTAGAGGGTGGTAGCTAGCCAGTCGAGAAAGTACCTTACCACCATGCAACATTCTATCAACATCAAAATAATGTAACTTGAATATCTCTATCCCCAGATCGCTATAAGTCGTTTCTATCAAGCGAGTTGAAGAAAAAATATAAGAAAATGTATTCGAGCAAGTATGACGCTCGAAGGTGTAACGCCAGAAGCATGGAATAGAGGCGTGGTGGTGCTGTTCTTCAAGAAAGGTGACAACACTTTATTGAAGAATTACAGACCCATCTCGCTTCTGAGCCATGTTTATAAGCTGTTTTCGAGGGTCATTACGAACCGTCTCAGTCGCAGGTTCGATGACTTCCAGCCTTCCGAACAAGCCGGTTTCCGAAAAGGTTACAGTACCATAGACCACATCCACACGCTAAGGCAAATTATACAGAAGACCGAAGAGTATAATTTGCCTCTATGTTTAGCGTTTGTGGACTATGAGAAAGCCTTTGATTCGATCGAGACATGGGCGGTGGTTGAGTCTCTCCAGCGATGCCATATTGACTATCGGTATATCGAAGTGTTGAAGTGTTTGTATAATAACGCCACTATGTCGGTCCAAGTACAGGAGCAGACTTCGAAGGCGATTCCATTAAAAAGAGGCGTAAGACAGGGAGACGTTATATCTCCGAAACTGTTTACTGCCACAGTGGAAGACGCCTTCAAGCTCCTGGAATGGAAAGGATTCGGCATCAATATTAATGGCGAATACATCACTCACCTTCGGTTTGCCGACGATATAGTGGTCATGGCAGAATCGTTGGAAGATCTCAGCACAATGCTCGAAGACCTCAATCGAGTTTCCCAACGGGTGGGTCTTAAAATAAACATGGACAAGACGAAGGTAATGTTGAATGCCCGTGTTGTGCCCACCCCAGTATCAGTTGGGAACTCTGTTCTCGAAGTTGTTGACACATACATTTACCTAGGACAAGCAGTCCAATTAGGTAGGTCCAACTTTGAGAAAGAGGTCAGTCGTCGAATCCAACTCGGCTGGGCAGCGTTCGGAAAACTGCGCGACGTCTTCTCGTCCGAATTACCTCAGTGCCTCAAGTCGAAAGTCTTCGACCAGTGTGTGTTACCAGTGATGACTTATGGCGCTGAAACGTGGTCTCTGACTGTGTGCCTTCTTGGTAAGCTCAAAGTAGCACAACGCGCTATGGAGAGGGCTATGCTCGGAGTTTCCCTACGAGATCGAATCAGGAATGAGGAGATCCGTAGACGAACCAAAGTTACCGACATAGCCCAACGGATTAGCAAGTTGAAGTGGCAGTGGGCAGGGCACATAGCACGCAGAACTGATGGCCGATGGGGCTGCAAAGTTCTGGAGTGGAGACCACGGACCGGCAAGCGCAGCGTAGGACGTCCACCCACAAGGTGGACAGATGACCTAGTAAAGACCGCAGGAACGCGCTGGATGCGAGCCGCTTCCAACCGGTCTTTATGGAAGTCAATGGGGGAGGCCTATGTCCAGCAGTGGACGTCCTACGGCTGAAATGATGATGATGATGATGATGAAGTATGACGCAACCTGTGATTATAAGTATGATAGTATGTTGACGATAGTTAAATAAATATGAAGAAAACAAATTACTTTTTAAATATTCGTCTATCGTTCACGTAGGATACCTATAAATCACGCTATTGACGAAATCTAGTAATAGGAGCTATGAAAACGTTATGTACAAGATACCCACCCCTTCTCTCCTCCCAGCAGTATATAAAGGTCGTGCTGTCCCACAAACGACACGGCGCGTTTAGTTAGCAGTCTATTGATGAATTCATGTACTGTCATGTCTTTGTAGAATGCCTTCTCTATACTACTGCCAAACTCTCTGAAAATGTTATTTATATAGACGACATACTAGTAGATTCTAGTGACATTGAAATCTTTCATTGAGATCATGATGGTAAACACACCTGGCCTGGGATGGAACTGGGTATCGAGTGAGGCTGCCGGAACACACCGATAGATGCTTGGCGACAGATTCTCTACTTGAGCCAGCTAGCCAGCCGAGTACTAGAAAGTACCCTACCGCCATGCTATGGTTTTCTCACGATGTTTTCATTCACCGGCAGCTCTATCCCATTGTTGGGAGTTGAACCCACGCCCTTCGGTATACGAACCGACCGCGCTAACCACTGAGATATTATCGATACAAAAGAAACTTGCTATATGCTACATATGGTAAAATTTTCTTATTACGTTCTTTACAAAAAAGAAGTTTAAGCAACTAAAATTCGATTACGGAAAAATAAAACATGCCCATAAATGCTAACATTCAGTGATTACTAAAAACGATCATTTATTTTACTGTAGTCGGGTAAAAAACGTGTCTCACCTCTTATAGATAAGAAAATGCGTCATTAGTAATAACACCCTTTCGTGTACGACGGGGTATGCCGACACTATATTTCTTTGTAATCGGTCTGCTGGTCTTCTTTCTTTTAGAGTTACTAGTCTGAAAATACAAAATAGCTGAATTTGTGGGACAGACCCGAGTGAGCTGTAGGCTGTGGGTTTGATTCCTATAAAGAACACTCAAAATATTTCTGTTTTTTCTCACCTGACAGTCTCAATGGGGAAAGGGATAGGGAATGCCTTGCTCCGTTTAATAACATCATCAATATTATAAGTTGGCTGTGTAGTGGGTATATTGGCACATTGTCGTAAAAGCTCGTCTGTTTCCTTACTGGTACTAGGCAGGCACCAGTCTGGTTTGCACCTGGAATTATAAGGTCCTGGTATAATACATAAATCATATATATGCGATATTAAGTATCAGAATAATAAATTTATGGAACAATAAAGATCTGCTCTGAAGATCTGAATATCTTAATAGATGTTTGCCATAATATAAAATAGTGATTTCCAAAAATATAAATAACTAGCTGTTACTCGCAACTTCATCCATGTGGAATTTAACAAATAGTTTCTTCAGTTAGCAGTTTAAAAAGTATCCTATTTGTTAATACGGACTATAAACTATGTGTGCTAAATTTCAACCAAATATGTTCAGTAGTTTTTGCGTGAAAGAGTAACAAACATCCATCCAACCTTAGAAACTTTCACATTTATAATATTTGTAGGATTAGATAGAATATTTTAGGGTGATTAAAGTTTAAAAATTATTTAAAAGGATATTTAACTATAAACAACAACAAAAAATACATACCATGAAAAGTTTTGAAAATGGCGCAGTTTTTCCATTGTGGAAAATTTTATCTGAAAAATTCAATTCAATTTCTTTTAGAAAAATATAATTACAATTTATGCTTTTAATAAATGTTAAATGAAAACAATGATATCCTCTTATAGATGTCATTAAAATCACTAGTGAGATTAATCCACACCAGCAGTTACCAATTTTATTTTGCTTTTTAGACAGACCCCCAGGTCCTAATAGTTAGTTATAAAGGTTCTAAACATTCTATTATGGTATAAATTGTTATTCTAATAATTAATATTAATTTCATTTTTGCTACTTCTGTATTTTACAATTTTTAAAAATAGTTTTTGATTTTTATTGAGATAATCAGATTTTAAATACATTTACGAAAAAATGGTTAAAATTCTAATAATAGTTAATTCATTATTAATATCCCTAATCTTAAGATAGAACTTTTCTTAGTGTAGCATGATGATGGCCCTATGTGAAATGTCCACAAATAATATTTATTACTATTACAACCCAAGTTCAAATTCAAATTAATCAAATCATTACATTTAGACCTGTTACACAATCTTAATAACAAAATCTTACAAACACTCAGCAATTGATTTAAATTTATATCTAATCAACTACAGTGAAATTCGGAGAAAATTTTTGTGTTTAGATCTGAAAAAATATTATAACTATTAAATAGCTGCGGCTAGTAACTTAGAAAAGATATATGTACATAAATTTATGACACATCACAAATCTAACTTTGAATCATGATTATAAACACTTCAAGTAGTGCATGGCCTATTATATGATATGCTAATTATTTACTACAGGCTAACAAATGAAACACAATGTTGTGACATGACTTTTTAATTTTTCTGTATAATTATGTTGATTCAGATGCTAAGAATTCCACTTCATTTTATACTGAATTGTATTACATATATTTAAGAATAGTGGACATCTCGCGGTTTCACACGCGTAGTTCCAGTTCCCGTGGGAATACAGGGATAAAAAGTAGCCTGTCACCTGAAGATAGTGTAGATTCCCAACAGTGAAAGAATTTTTGAAATCGGTTCAAATCTTTCCTCTTTATAATAGTACATAGGTAATTATTTGATGTCATAGGAAGTTGGGTAAACAAGAATTGTGTAAAACATTTACAAAAAATTAATAAAAGCTAAAAATGTTGAAACAAATGTAAACAAAATGTAACAAAATTTCAAAGAATGTTTTCAATTGACTTTCTATAATGTAATGTCAGAATATTTCTTGATTGTGTAGTTTCAGCATTAGTGGAAAAATCAGCAAGTTTTACTTGAACAGTTTGTAGTGTGATTCACAATACTCTTATGTAATAAAATGCAGGAACATCTTACTATCCTACATTTCGCAGAATCTGGGCGCAAAGAATTGAAGTATTCTGATGATGACACATCCTAGAAAATTTTAGTACAGCCATACATATTTACAATACACACTTAATAGTTAATTTTAATTTTTTTAAATAGCTTGCTGCTACTTGTATTTTGTAATACAGTTCTGCCATTTAGTGTTGTATAAACATTCCATTAACCCGTAAAACAAACAAAGAGTTGAATAAGCAACTACAGTAGATTATAAGATCGAGCAGCGCAAAATCTCTAAAAGTAATAAGTTCGAATCTGCATACTATTTGGTAATTACAGACTATGGTTATTTTGAAAATACTATAGTTGTTGTTATGTTGGTGAGTTGATTACAGCTTAAATTAATACAATCCAAATAAAATCAAAATTAGGTAACCCGCTGCCGTACATAACGGTACTTACTTGGTGTCCAAATAAAGTTAAACACAAATAAAAGCGGATTAACTGCATAAAACTTCTTTATGGCGATTCTTGTATTAAATACTTTTCAATGTTTTTGTCTGTTAACAACAATATTCTAGACTATTTCATTCTCAAGTTTATTCACCCACATCACATCATTCACATCACATCTCAAATAAAAAATCAACTTCACTTCAACATTTTTTTATTTTTTTTATTCTATAGACCAAGACCCGCCCGGCCATGTTGCCAGTTATACATAGAAAAAAACTTATTGCATCGGCTATTATTGGGTTCAGATTTTAATGCATAATTTCTTTATTTTTACCATTTACAAAATATTCTTAGCCACAGCTAAGTACAGTCCATGTCCTAGTAAATTTGTCACATTTGAAAGGACTTGATAACATGTGTGACTTTGATCTTAACTTTCTGCCAGTATCTTCTTAAAAGAATGGCTTAGATAACTCCTACATAACCTGTTATTGTACTATGTACAACACTAATGATATAACATTTCATTATAAAGTAAAATATATTTATTTTACAATTAAAAGGAAAAAGTTACAAATTAATTTTTTCAGACAATGCTGAGAAAAAAAACAAAACACAATTTTTTTTTTTTTATAATTTGCCCCTTCGGGCAGGCTAAAGCTATAAAGCCATACTGCCTTGTCTTAAGTGTTATTTCTGCTGTATCTTAGCTATAGCTATCGTCAAAGTCGTCTTAGTCAAGTCCAGTTCGTGTCAGTTAAGTTCAGTCATGCTTTAGTAAAGTAGTGGCGACTTTACTATAAAGCTTCGATGGAGTTTTGGAAGCAACACGAAAACTCATGTTTCACCACATTATATCATTTTCCCACACTCGCGCTTGTAATTCGGCACTTTATGAATAAAACACTACCATTTTCATGCATAAACACTCGACAAAACACTAGTTTTGGAAAAAAATACAACGGAGCGACACGACTCTTCCCGCGTTCCCGCCAAAACCCCCCCAAAACACAATGTATTCCATTGAAATACATTTAAATTAATCAAGAAATTAATATAGAAAACAAAACCAAAGAGTTTTTAACTTTCTATGAAAGAGTTTTGAACTTTCTATCATAATTATATTCTCCATGAAGTACAATGTTTAAGTGACTTCAAATTTAGAGTAACCAAGTTTATTTTAGATAAACGTGCTCCATCCTAGACCATATCACTGCTTAATATCAGGCAAAATGTGGTCAAACGCAAACCTTTTCAATATTTCTCATAAAATATCACATAAATTCTATACTGGTCAAATGCATAAAGTGAGAAGTCAAAAACAAAGAAAAGAAGGAATAAAATAAAAGAAAAATTCCTAAAATCAATCTGACTGTTATCGGGTCATTATTTCAGTAAATAGTTATTTAGTAAAAAATAACTATTAATTCCTTATATTAACCATTTCTCTACTTTATTTACTAAAAATTATCAAGATATTTCAATGTTCACCTAAGTTTTACCTCAAAATACCTGGATTGAAGCCAGAGAAACCAGTTTTCAAGCCGTTTGTTGAGTTAAGAATGATCATCTCCCAGCCTTTCGTGTTATTTCATCAGTAGCCAAAGTTGTAGATACATTTAAAAAACTGTGTAAGTTTTCGACAATATGTGCTGAAAGATACTACTAAGAATCACTAGATAGCTAATATGAGTGATTCAACTGGTGAATCTTCTGCTAGCTCATCACAAAGCTCCAATGACTTTACTGTGAAGCAATACGAAAGCAGTGATAGTCAACCCAGTTGTGAAGTGCCTCTTGCCTATGATTCTTCCTTACTGTCAGTGAAAGTTGAGATAGAATCAGACTATGAATATAAAGGTAACGATTCAGACTGCTCTGACACAGATACTGCACATCCACATCCCCAAGATGTCAACAACAAATTAAATCAACCTACAAGTAGTATAAAATCCATTACTGAAGATATAGTTGCATTTGCCAAAAAAATAAGACAATCGAAACCTGGTGAGAAAAAATTTAAATGTGAACTGTGTGAATATAAATCAAGAAAAGCTGATACACTGAAACGCCATATGAGAACCCATACAGGTGAAAAACCGTATGCTTGTGATATCTGTGACTTTAGGTCAGGGCAGCCTGGACACTTAAAACAGCACATAAGGCGTCATACTGGAGAAAAGCCATACCAATGCAATTTGTGTGACTATAAATCTGTAA
This sequence comes from Biston betularia, assembly GCA_905404145.2. Classification (NCBI taxonomy): domain Eukaryota; kingdom Metazoa; phylum Arthropoda; class Insecta; order Lepidoptera; family Geometridae; genus Biston; species Biston betularia. Next base: position 3,253,597 of record FR989887.1, on the reverse strand, counting down.
GAGCTGGTAATTTGAAGCAACATATAAAAACACACACCGGAGAGAAACCATATAAATGTAATTTATGTGATTACAAGTCCATACAACTTGGTCATTTGAAATTGCATATGAAATCTCATTCAGGAGAAAAAGTCTACAGCTGCATCGGATGTGAATACAAAACAGAACATTATGTACGATTCCGAGAACACTTAAAACAGCATTATGGGGAAAAAAATATAAAATGTACAATGTGTGATTATAGAACAGACACTACAAGCAGATTAAGACGGCATATGATGAGGCATACCGGTGAAAAACCTTTTCATTGTCATTTTTGTGACTACAAATCAATTCAACTCGGAGACTTAAAACGACATATTAAACAGCACACTGGAGAAAAACCATATCAATGCAATTTGTGTGATTATAAATGTATCCAAAATGCTCATCTAAAAGCACACCTAAAAACACATGATGAAGTTGAATTTGAATGTACTATGACAGTAGGAAATGAAGTTCTTAACAGTACATTACTGCTGACAGGAAATGAAGCAATGGTGGATATGCATAAGGATGAAGATCAAAGCAATGCTGAAACAAATATGACGTGAGCACATGAATATCTAATTGTCACCATGACAACAAGATAATGATGTACGAATTAGGTCTAGGTATTAATTAGGCTGAAAATTTTTATTTCTTGACTACTTATTTTACCGTTGAATGGATGAAATAAGATCAATGTTATGCGAGTTTTAACTGTATGTTAATGGGGATCATCCCTTAATATAAATCTATGAAAAAATGGAATAATATGTGGAAGTTGGATTCCCTTATAACTGCACCATATGTACTTTAACCTTTTATATTCCATAGAGGTAAGAATCTTTTATTGAGTAAGTTACATAGTTATGTATTTGATTTGAAATAATGAAATATTTTAATAGATTATCTTGAAGTTTTGTTTTATTATTTAAGCTATTAAAATAAGATTATTGCCTAAATTAATAAAATAAAAATTCTTGCATAGTTCACTTCATAACTATAAGAGTATGGTAGGAAAAAAATATGGTAGCCGATAGAGAATCGAATTATGATATGATACTTCAACCCACCATGGCTGTTTTATGAGTGAGAAGATGTGCAGTAATATTCACCATTACCAGCTATCTAGGCTGATTTATTTTTATATATATTTTCCTTGTAAAATCATACACATTGTGTGTCTATCTGTGATATTTAACTGCTTATCACATTTTTGCATTATCTTCGCTGTCTAGACTTTAATTTTTATTTACTTACTAATTTTATATTAGTAAATAAAAATTAAAATCTAGACAGCATGCGCCCGGGTAGCCTAAGCCTTTAATTTTAATTTTTGAGCGTTTGGAACTAATGATTTCTGCTAAAGTTGTTTAGCGAAAACTATGACAACAATATTTTTGGCTATAAATATTTAATAATGGGACAAGCAAATCGCGTTAAAAACATATCCTCAATATTGACTTAATATAATACTTAACAAGTACCGAATCTATGAGATATACAGAGTTACATGGAACTTTGTAATGTAAAGTCGTGCAAGCTCAGAACAACTCTTGCATTATCTGAACTTACCGATTTTAGCGGGAACGCGGAAAAACACGCTTTGTTTTATTTTCTAAACATGCCGCCAATACAAGACATATATTCTGCCGCCAAGCAGTAGTAAGTGTAAACATTACTGTGTTCCGGTTTAAAGGGTAGCTAGCGAAATTACTGGGCCATTGAGACTAACCATCGAAAGTCTCAAAATTACCAAGGTACCATTAAAAGCGCGCATCGTTCGTCCCATTAGATTAACATTTAAAAAAAATGTGATGTTTCAAATATTTAAGAATCGTGGTGTTTTGTTCATAAACTACGAATAATAGACTATTGTTATTCGTAGGTATAAAATTATGAACCTACATGCAAGTGTGGGTAAGTTTTAAAACATCTTTACGTTTCTTTTCAAAAAAATTATCGAAGCATTTAGTGAGCAAAGTTGCTACTATTCTTTTAGGCCCTAGTCTAGTCATGCCCTAGAATCTAGGGCACGACTTCCAGTCTAAAAGACGGGACTTGGGTTGCAAAAGATAGATGGAAGGAGGGAAGGGAGGCCGTTGCCTTGCAATGGGAAATTGCATGTTGATAATATTATGTCATAGTCACATAAATTATTGAGTCATGTTATGATTGTAGGGCATGACTAGACTATGGCTTAGAAGAATAGACACAGGAGTCAAGTACGTCCTTCCTCTTCGCCTGGGCCGTCCAGGAGATCGTTTAGTTTTTTTTGGTCTACTTAATTTTTCATCAAATAGCTACACACTGGCAGAATGCACAAAGTGTTTGCTGTGATGAGGCAAAATAGCCCAAACAATCAGCGTGAGGCACCATAAAAACTTTGTGTGACGTTGACTTCCTTAATTTGAAATTTTTATTAAATCGAAAACTTGACACTGGCAACTTTTAATATACAAAGCGTGTGATTTGGTTTTTTGGCGGGAACGCGGGAAGAGTCGTGTCGCTCCGTTGTATTTTTTTCCAAAACTAGTGTTTTGTCGAGTGTTTATGCATAAAAATGGTGGTGTTTTATTCATAAAGTGCCGAATTACAAGCGCGAGTGTGGGAAAATGATATAATGTGGTGAAACATGAGTTTTCGTGTTGCTTCCAAAACTCCATTGAAGCTTTGTAGTAAAGTTGCCACTACTTTACTAAAGCATGACTGGACTTGACTGACACAGACTGGACTTGACTAAGACTGGACTTTGACTATAACTAGCTACGAGGACACTTATTTATCTTTTGAAACTTGAAAATATATAAATACTTGACACTGGCAAATGCTAAAACGCGACGCCAAAACCAAAGAAAAAAAAAAAAAAGCGTGTGACACCAAATAAGGAAAAAAAACTTAACATTGGCAAATGCACAGAAAGCGCGACGCCAAGTCTTCCTCGAAAGAATAAGAAAAAAAAAACTTCGGATATTAATCATTTATTCTCGCGCGGAAACACGAAGGCGGCAACCAAAGTTTTTGTTGATATTGTGGAATGTTGAATTTATTATTACAAGAATTCAAACTATGGGAGACTTGAAACAAATCCGCGCCGAAGTCAACAACGCATTCAAACTTAGTGGTTTCACCGTTCGAAGAGACGCTAGCATCTACATTGCGGAACAAATTTTAACTTTATCGTTCGAGCAACGGCAAACAACAATCGACAAACTTACTTCACATTTGTTACACCAGTGTCTTTCGCAGCCTGTCTTGGAGAAGCATCACTTAGAGACTGCATTCAGAGAATGCTCTTCACAAGGGCTGGAAGAGACTGAGACTATACTTAACGTAATAGATGCCTTTAGCGTTCCGAAGCTTTGCTACGACAATGAAAGAAAGAGGTTCGTTAAAGATGTGAGTACCAATAACACATTGTATCCTGAACCTAAATGGAAGGCCCAGTTTTTAATAGACAGGTACACTGTCATTTGGCAAAGGACGTTAAGAAATAAGCTCTTTGCACAGGAAGCTTTACCTTTAGCTGAAGGCGAAACGAGATTTAAACTCCGTACTATAGAAGTCTTGCTCAGCTCTTCGAGTAGAATTGACGAGGTTATAACTTTAGGATTGCTGACTCAGCTAACAGAAGGGAAATATTACCTAGAAGATCCTACTGGTAGTGTTTTGCTAGATATCTCTGAAGCAAGGTTTCATTCAGGCTTATTCACGGAAAACAGCTTTGTATTAGCTGAGGGTTATTATGATGATAAGATGTTACATGTTACTGGATTAGTATTACCACCATCAGAGAATAGAAATACATCACTGCCATATTTTGGTAATTTGAACACATTTGGTGGCAAATCGAAAACATTGCTCAAGAGTTCGAAAAGTTTGCTAAAAATAGAAACAGATGACAAGGATGGGATGATAATCTTTCTCTCAGATTGCTGGTTTGACAATTTGAAGGTTATGTCAAAGCTTAAAACCTTATTTACAGGGTATAATGACTTTCCACCCCTGGCTGTAGTATTTATAGGGGAATTTTTATCTAATCCATATGGTTGTGAACACAGTTCACAACTGAAAATTGCACTAACAAATTTGGGAGATATAATAAACCAATTTAAGAAGTTAAAGGATGCTACAAAATTTATCTTTGTTCCCGGAAGGGGAGACCCTGCCGCTGCAAATATTCTACCCAGACCAGCAATTCCAAACTCTATAACCAAAGAAATAAGAGATAGATTAGGTGACACAGTCGTGTTTACAACAAATCCATGTAGAATCCAGTACTGTACACAAGAAATTGTTGTCATTAGACAAGACTTAGTAATGAAAATGTGTCGAAACTCAATACATTTTCCTGAATCGGGGGATATTCCTGATCATTTAATAAAGACCTTGTTAAGTCAATGTACATTGTCACCATTGCCTTTAGGTGTCCAGCCAACATACTGGAAGCATGTAGATGCATTGAGCTTGTATCCTGTACCAGATTTGATAGTGGTTGCTGACCATTTTCAACCTTATGCCAGGACATATCAAGATTGTCAAATGATTAATCCTGGATCTTTTCCGAGAACAGAATTTTCGTTCAAAGTTTATGTACCTGGCACAAGAACGGTGGAAGATTCTCAGATACCTAAAGATGATTTCTAAACACTTTTAATGGCACACAAACTCTCTTGCCTAACATTGGGTATATAAAAAACAACTTTTCAGTCTGATGATTCACTTAAACATATTGTTTTCCTAGTCTAATACACTAAAAACTAAAAGAAATTGGTGACAGAGTATTCTGGTGATAATTAGAAAATGGTCCAAAAAATCGGAAAAAAGGGAATGTGCTCCAATTAATTCTGTTGGTAATCTAAAATTGTATTTAGACTTATAATATTTATATTGATTGCCCACAAACAAGAAAAAGAAATTGGAATATGGAACATTGCACCAACATAATTTTTCTGCATACTGTCTATAATTCAAACATTCCAAAACTATTGCTGGCGCATTGGTTATCCACTAAGTAATGTGGGTGTCCTTTGTCAGGGTTACATATATAGACAGTGCTTTGCTAAACTCTTCCTGAATAGTTATGGACGATAGATGTCAGTACTGAGCTTCAAAATAAGTCTTATTACTTATTTGTGTAATGCTTGTGGCTTCTACTCCATTGTTTTCAAACAATCACCAATTTTATACAATGGACAATCAGGCCAGTCTTCAGATGGGTGACCACAAGTGGTATTTCTATCAGAGCTCTATTGTGGGTCGGAAGGCATATTGAATCGTCCTTGATGTTTATTTTTATAAGTATAATTGAAAGGCCTTCTGGTAGCATATTATTTCTGCCACTAGGACAAATTAATAGCTGCACATGATTTTCGTGCTATATAACAATTGTATTGATTAATAATAAAGTATTTGCTAATGTAAGTACAAAATGTAAGTCACATTTTCTTGTACATAACTGTATAGATTGTTTTAAGTTTGCACCAACATAATATCTATTTTGAAACATACCTGTATGATTTTGTAAATAAAGAAATTTGTTCAAAGTTAAATGTTTATTTTCATAAATAAAGTTAACTATATATACATCAGATCTTATTCTTACATATCTAAATCTAAAACACATTAATTTTAAAATGTATAACTTAACACATTACATGTTCTTATGTAATTCAACAACTCTGAATTAATATGATTAGTTCTAGGCCACAAAAAAAAATTTTAGCTAAATAATACAAGCTAAACAACTTTGATCATAGCATTTCAGATTGAAGTACCGAAACTTATTTTATCTTGGTCATAAGAATTATTAATATTTATATCAAACATAACCATAACTACTTACAAGCTAAGGTACTTTTAACACTCAAATTACTCGTTAATAACTATTCGCAACAATGAAAACGAAACGAATAAAATCGATGTTTCGACTAACAGCTACCATAAAAAGTTTATATTTCAGCTTATAGCCAAAATGCTAAATTTGTTCGTGTTGATTTTTTAAAACCATGACAATTATGCAATTGTTAAGGTATTCTAAAAAAATTATGACATACAATTTGTATGAAATGAAAGCAATGCCATCTAGTGGTATGATATTGCTTTCATTGATCATTTTATATATTTAAAAACCTTCCATTATACATATAAAGCAATCGATTTGGTTTACCCACAAAATGTCATCAACAACTATAGATTGAGTTTACAACTTACACCAAACTATAGGGTTACTCGCAACGGTAGTTATTAGCATAAGGGAGGTCATTGCACTCATCATTGTGAACAATTTAAGTTAACTGTATTTTAGGCTCTTGAAGGCAAGGCTCAAACTCCCATAACGCTGTTGTAAGTTTGACTGATAGGAGCGAGAGCAACGAGACAGATCATAGCGATGGTGAACAGCAGGATAACAGGCCCGTACACTCCAAGTAGCAGCTTTCTGAACCCGGTGAACTGAAACAAAAAGAAGTTATGTAATTGAAAGTGAAAATAATATAAACACAACTAACGACTTACTTTTTTACGGAAAGCATAGTTCTTGTGAGCTTGTGGGTGAGAATACAGTGAGATCATGCTCAGAGGCGTCTCTAGCCCATGTAGCGCCCGTGTGCAATCATACGCTAGCGCCCTCTAGTAAGCGCGCGGTCAAAATGGAATAGGTACAAATGTTAACATGCCTAATTGCCTATATAAATGTTGGCGTTACACGAACTCTTCGACATGTAGGTAGGTATATATTATTATGTCGAAGGCAATTGGTATGATTCTGTGTTTTACGAACGGCGTCGTCCGTTTAAAACAACTCGCAGTTTTTAAACAGTGTCGAAGGTAAATTGACAACTTGTTCAATTTTATAATTTCAACATTAATTGTTATTGTAGGGTGACCATCATAAAACATAGCTTGCACTAATCAGACTTTATTTTAGTAATCAGGTACCTACCTATCAATACTTTAAATAATAATTATAATTTGCCGCGGCATTTTGTAAACAACGTTTGAATTATCTATCAAATGCAGCATTTTATATACCTAGTAGTATTTTAAAGCAGTTTACAATTAACCTCGGCCATATTTTATTACAGCGAATGTTTTTAAACGAACGACGCCATTTGTAAAACCCGGAATCATACAAATTGCCTAAATACATATTTCAACTAAGTAAATAGGTAATCATTCTAATTTATGTGTTTCGAAGTTTTTTTTTTATATAGCTGACAGGTTATGTTTTTGACCACAGCTCACCTGATGTTAAGTGACGGTGTGGTCGATGATGGTAAAGCACATCTAGCCTGGAATGGAACTGGCTCTCAAGTGAGGCTTCCGGAACACACCGTTAGATGCTTGGCGGCAGATTTTCAACTTGAGGGTGGTAGCTAGGCAGCCGAGTACTAGAAAGTACCCTACCACCATGCTATGGTTTCCTCACGATGTTTTCCTTCACCGGCAGCTCAAGCTGATTTCTTCGACATGCGAACCGACCGCGTTAACCACTGAGCTATCATCGGTACTACTACTACTACTGTACACAAATTAATACAACGATTCTATTTTTGAATTATATGTTTTCACGGACACGACACGGTTTCATGCAAATATTCATACGATGTTGTATAATCGGATAATAAATTCGTGAATCAGTCAGATTTCAACGGGCATGCACTCTAAGGCGGCCAGAAGTCGCCGTCCGACGCGATGGCGCGACTAATTTATAAAAAAGAGATTGCTGCTGAACGGAACAAGTTGGCTAAAAAACTGTAATGCGCTCAAGTAAAAGCATAGCGACTTACCGGTGCGTCAGTGCTCCTGTCGACCTGGGTGTTGTGCCGCGCGTGGCCCATCATGTCCTTCATTGGGAAGGAGTTGACTCGCCCATTGCTGATCCGTCCGTCCGACACGCATGCTGTCAGCTTCGGAACGGACACGTTACATTACACATGGGAAGCTTAAGCAAACTCAAAGCAGGTGCGCTCAAAATAAATGGGTACCAATATACTAATAACTACACAAAATAAATAAGAAATATAAATAGATCATTGACGCATCCGTAATAAGACTCTCTCATACTTAGTCTGTTATTTTTAATAAATTAGGTTGTAATCCTCAGTCCTATTAATGTAATCATATTCCAGTCATGTGTCATTGTAATCAGATTCTAGTTATCTGCTCTGTCATTGTAATCAGATTTCTGTCATCTGCCATTATTGTAATCATATTCCAGTCATGTGTCCTGTTATTGAATTTAGATTTCAGTCCAGTGCCCTGGTATTGTAATCAGATTCCTACCTGATACCTGATTACAATAATAGGGCCGATGACTGCATCGGCCCTATTATTGTAATCAGGTATCATTACTTTCAAATAAAAGAGGAGCTGATGTATCAATTGCGTAATTTACTTACTACTACAAAAACGATAAAAATAAAATGTATGAAAAGGAAGGCAGCCTATGAAAAAAGGCAAATGGTTTTTTTTCATACATTAATTTAATTATTGCTTACGTAGGTACCTACTAGTTAGTACTACGTAGATTACACAAATTGACCTGGTATAGCAGTATTGTTCTAGTTTAGTTCCTGTTGTAATCAAATTCCAGTCATATGCCCAGTAATTGCAATCAGATTCCAGTCATCTGCCCCGTTATTGTAATCCGATTCCAGTCATATGCCTAGTTATTGTAGTCAGATTCCAGTCATCTGCCCCGTTATTGTAATCAGATTCCAGTCATTTGCCCCGTTATTTTAATCAGTAATAGTTGTCAGTTGCAATCTGATAAGTATTAGTATCTATTTTTGTCGCTGCAATTTTATCCAACGCGGTTGCATTCTCAGTTGAACTAATTTCAAACATTTCATACAGCAAAAAAAAAAGTTATATTTTATAGTGTGTAAGACTTATTAGGCTAAAATACTTACAGATAGCACTAAATGCATGACAACATGGAAAGCGACGAAAGCCGCCAAAATGTAGACACTCCAGATCGGCAGCTCAGCCTTCTTCAAATATACTGCCAGGAATATTGTCACGACTGGAATGGAAAAAAAAATTACATGACGTTCTCGCTTACCTATCAGATGTCAATAGACTCATAATTATTAATTTATACTTATTTAAGGCACGGACGATACGGGTGTCAGACTGGTAGTTTTCAAAATTAGGTCGTCTGGCGGGCCAGATTCAAAATGACTAAACACATAATAAATTGTTTTTTTTATTTAAATTTATTGAATGTTTGATCCTTATCGTTCTCTAACATGGATACCTTTATCAGAAGATACTCATAATAAACCTTGTGGAGGTCAATTCTGTACCTACATTGAACACATTTTGAAATGAATGTATTTGATGGGCACTCGATTATCGATGCTGAAGCAAAAAAATAATGTGTTTTGTACAGTGTTACTACTTACTTCCAAGAATATGCGCTGCGTTGCCAAAAAGCCAATGCACCCAGTTGAAGATGGGCCTTTTATCAGTACCAGGGTGCGGTCTGAAGTACGCTCCTGTAACAATTTTTAATAGGTAATTAACTCATAGCTCTCTAGATTAGGATATATTTAGTAAGAAACATTTTCAAATCTAAGATCTCGCTTAGGTATAAATTAACAATCGATGTAGATACCTAATTAGGGATTTTGTGTATAAATAATATAATACAGAGTGTCCCAGATGGTATCATAACATGGTGTTGGCACAAACATTAGATACATAGACCATAATAAGTACCTATCTACAGCAGCAAGTGGACAAAACATTTTAAGCAAATTTTAAAACGGACATCTTATGTAGGTACCTACAATAAAAAATACCGTAGAAACTACTTTAATAAAACTAATTTTTGGTATCTTTTGTTCGTTTTTTACATTTTTAGTAATTAATTAGAATAGTGCATTACGAAACCATTTTAAAAGTGTTATAACGAGTTTTGTGTTTAGGTAAATACTGACCAATGGGCTGCAAGAAGCATAGGATAACAGTGACGATGCCGGTGATAGCGTGAGGGTTGTCGTCGGCCGTGGCCCAGCCTCCAACCTCCACCAGGATCAACACGAACCCGACCATCGTCAGTAGCCATGTGCTGACCATCAGTATCCTGTGCCACTGGAAGTACAAAAAAAATCATATTTAGTGTTCCGTAAAGAAAAAAATAACTTTTAGTTAAGTAGGTACCTAGTAGTGGTGTATAGTTCCGTGTTCTGGTTTATTTATTTAATTCTTTATTGCATATATACAAAATAACTTGTACAAAAGGTTACCTAATGCTAATTTGCAATTTTTTAATGCATTTCGGCCTTTTTTTGGTTCGAAGGGTACGTAGGTACTGCAGCTAGCGAAATTATAGTGCTGTTGAGATTAACCATCTAATAATGTATACCTACTTATTTAAAGTAACAAGCTTCAAAGCGATGATGTATGATTGGCAGGCCGGCCCGGCTTCGCACGGGTAAACAAAACTCGACTAACAATATAGCCTATGTTACTTAGTGATAATGTAGCATTCTAATGATGAAAGAATTATTCAGATCGGTCCAGTAGTTTCGGAACCTATTCAATACAAACAAACAATAAAAAAACAAATATCCTCTCCTCCTATCGTCTTTATAATTAGTGTAGATATACATTTATATTGGAAGACTTTTTGAGTTTTTACAATTAACAATAAAAACAACAGACTTACAGCGAACCAGATATCTTTGCCTCCTAGCTGCTTGCCAACCCAAGTCTGTCTAAAGTACCTGCAACCAAATAAAAACAATAGATTAGCTAAAACTATTACTTGGTGGTAGATTTCCTTAGCAGGAAGTCGTCTAGGTAGGTACCACCGCAGTACCAGATATTCTGCCGCCAAGCAGTAGAGTCCAACATTACTGTGTTCCGGTTTGAACCGGACTGCAGTTAGCGAAATTACTGGGTTGTTGAGACTCACAATCGAAAGTCTCAAAGTAATGAGCGCCAAAGCAGCGATGTCCCGGACTTTGTTTTGCTACTCAAAGTTCTGCGTATCGCTGCAATGGTCATGGACATGCGTTATCTTTCACCACCAGGAGAGCCCATCGTTCGTCTCATTACTTTTACATTAAAAAAAAAGCTCCTTGTGAATACCATGTTAGTTTGATTACCCTGTTTACTTATTTAGTAGTATTTACTAAGGGCGTGTGTTCGATTCCCATTCAAGACAAACATTTTTATGACGACCATAAATGTACTCGTATGTTCTGTATCTGTTCGCTGTTCGGTATGTATTTAAAAAAAAGTAAAAAAATAAAAAAATAGAATTAGAATTAAAATTAGATCTGATTTTAGATCAGATTTGATTGGCATTTCTTGTTAGAAATTACTATCATATATGTGGCGAGTCGCGCTTTGCCGATCACTGGCGCCGTTGCTCTCCTTAGCCTCACTAAAGAAAGGTCAGATATCCCAATCTTACAATGAACGAGCCTTAAGATCTTCATATTATCAGCTTTTACAATAGCAGGGAATGCCGAATCCGTATTCTATAGATATATCTACTTAAATTCTATGGAGTTGGGTAGGACATGTCGCCAGGCAGCGAGATGGCAGATGGACTAAAGCGATGACGAAGTGGTCTGGTCCGCGACCTGGTAGGTAAACGAAGCGGTTGTCGTCCACAAATATGTTAGACCGGACAAATATGATTTTTTAATATTGCATGGAAGAAAAAAAAAACGAATTTTCAACAGAAGGAGAGCAAAAGTTGTTAGATTTAATATTTTGAAACAAATAACCCTGTATGTATAGCTACAAGGTTTTTGCAACTCACCTAGCCAGGAGTATTCCGAGTGAGGCAGCTCCCAGCCAAGCAGCCAGCATGAAGGATCCATGTAGCTTTACCAGAAGCTTGGAGGAACCGGCCGCGGCTCCCACGCTCGATAACGCTTGAGGTTCGCCGGTCGATTCGTATACAATGTCGTGGAATCCTACGCGATTCGCATCTGTTGGCGGAAAACAATCATCATTATTGTCTATCATTAGCTAATCTGTAGTTAAATGTCAAGATACAGGCTTTGCCTGGTATGGGGCCCAATGATGCTGCATATACATTATACATAAGTATTTCATTCAAAAAGGCAATTCCAAAAGGCTTGAAATGGATCAGCTGCCCGAGTGGGTGTTCCCCAATGAATATAGTCTGGGTACCTTCAAGTCGCGGGTGAATCGGTTTCTTCTAAGCGAGCGTGCTCCACCGTAGACCGCATCTTCGCTTAACATCAGGCGGGATGGCGGTCAAAAGCAAGCCTATCTACTATAAAAAAAAAAAAAAAATTGTACCCTCTGTCCAGGGTACTATAAAGTACCGTAGCCTTTTAAGTCTTTCGCCTCTATAGACTATAGAATTCTATAGACATACCTGCCTTAGTCTAATTTCAGGGAAGTTGTAACGGTGTCAAAATATAAACGTAAGTAGCGTCCAATACAAAAAGCCTTCTGAAGGAGGATTAAGTTAACTGAATTCGAATAATATCTACACAAATTATAAAGAGGTAAGATTTGATTTTTTGTTTGATTGTTTGTTTGTATTGAATAGGCTCAGAAACTATTGGACCGATCTGAATAATTCTTTCATCATTAGAATGCTACATTATCACTGACATTTATATTGTTAATCGAGTTTTGTTTTCCCGTGCCAGGGCGAGCTGCTAGTATAGATTAACTTGCGAATAGATTTGAATCGATACTACGATATTACAAGCAGCATAAAATCGAGTATTCTTTTAGTTATCTGGTTCCCAGAGTACAAGGTTTTTTTTTTTATGGTTGACAGGCTAGGTGTTTGTCCACAGCTCACCTGACGTTAAGTGAAGGTGTGGTCGAAGATGGTAAAGCACACGTAGCCTGGAATGGAACTGGCTCTCAAGTGAGGCCGACGGAACACACCGTTAGATGCTTGGCAGCAGATTTTCAACTTGAGGGTGGTAGCTAGCCAGCCGAGTACTAGAAAGTACCCTACCACCATGCTATGGTTTCCTCACGATGTTTTCTTTCACCGGCAGCTCAAGCTCATTGTTGGGGTTTGAACCCACGCCCTTCGGCATGCGAACCTACCGCGCTAACCACTGAGCTATCATCGCCACGAAGCTTTGCTTAGTTTGGAGTTGGCTATGATTATGATGAGTTATTTAATTACTTACCTTTCATGGAGTTTCCTGCTAGCACCATCAAGTTATATTTGTTGCTCGGTAAATCGAATGTGAATCCTTTCACCGTGGATACTGCATCCCTTCTAAATTTGCAGTACAGCTTCCCATCGATGGTAGACGACTCTAGCAGTTGAACTATCTCCTGGGGTGAGTCGGATCGGCTGACATAAGGCTCTACTTTGGGGTAAGTCCAGGACGTAAAGAGGCTGACTCTGCCGTTGTCGTTACGAACGCATTCCATCGCGCTGTCGTCACCCATTTTGCTGTCCATACTAGAAAGAAGTCAAATTATTATTACTTTTACACTAAGTAATACGAGTAGGTCATTTTAATGTTACTTCCTTATACGGGTAAGGAAGTTAAATTAGGGGTAAGCCTGTAAGGGTGGTGTGAAATGTTGTAAATAAAAAATAAAAAATTATAAGGCAAATAATTGTTACTTCCTAATACGTTTAAGTCATATTAATGTTACTTTCTAATACGAGTAAGTCAAATTACTGTTACTTCCTAAAACGATCCAAGTAAGTCCAAAGAGATGGTATCTACCAAAAACTGATTAGATGATCTTTAATGTCAATTTGCGACTAAAATATGCCATTTAATATTTCTCTACAAACGGAACATGTATTCCACAACTACTTCAAATGTTTTTTTTTTCTTTGTAGATCACAATATTTAATAACTGGACGCGCTATCACTTGTGAGCATACGACAGTGGCGGTCATTGGGTTAATGACTTGTATCTTTGAACTTTTATATATTGAAATGGCAAGGTTACATAGGATTAATGTGCTCATATATAATTATGTGTTTTTACACTATCACAACTGAAAAATGGTAATTGAAAGTAACTACCTACTTGACCTTGAGTATAAGGTACCTACAGTTAGATTAAGTGTAGGTGTTTCCGTCTGATTCCCTTCAGCTTTGTTATATCGGGGTTGTACTGTATTTATATAGTACATAGGTACTTAGTATAAGTATAATTACTAGATCTGTCTAACTGACTGATTCATCAACGCTGAGTCTTAATAGTTGGGGTTACGAACTTGAAATTTTCGCTGTTGATGCCTTTTATGATCTAATTTTCGACAGCCCTGTTGGTTCATTGGTAGTATGTCTGCTTCGAGAGCTGAAGGGCGTGGGTTCGAGTCCCACTCAGGACTAACATTTGTGTGACTGACATCGATGTTTGTTCTGTGTCTGGGTGTACTGTATGTATTATAAGTATGTATTTACAAAAAAAAAAGTATTTAAGTATTCTGTCAGCTATCTGGTTCCCATAGTACAAGCTTTGCTTAGTTTGGGGCTAGATGGCGTTGTGTTAAAATGTCCTCCAATATTTATTTATTTAATTTAGTTGTAAGTATCGACTAAAAAACTATCTTTGGATTTTATGTACTTTTAAGGGGGGTGTATGGCTTTCGAGGTTTAGATGGAAGTTAGTAATTTTGAAAGTTCACGAAAAAATATTATAAGTTTACATGTAAGCTCGATAGATGACGTTATGCCTATTGTAAAAAAAATCCACGCGAGCGAAGCCGTGTTTAACTAGTAGTTTTAACTATAAATTGGAGCTGTGATTTCAAACAGTGAGAGATTACGAAATCATAGTTGAAATAACTATATTTGACAGGATCCCGTTAAAATTTTCCTATAAGTACCTACCTAAAGCAAGAAGGATTCAAGTTTCTTTCCTAATTCGTTCACAAATTTTGGAGTAATTGTCGTATTAAAAAAAGATAAGTGCAATTGAGAACCTTCTCTATCTATAAGTCAAATAAAAGCACTCACCTTAATCCAGCAGCGACATATTTAGGGTTGCCAATACCCTGAATTTCAAATGTGTAAGCATCGCCAGCGACGAAGATGGCGACAACAGCTTTACAATCGCCTTTTTGGACGCAGTCCTGTGGAACCCCGAAGCAGAGTTTGTTGTCAGCACAGCCCTGGTAGATTACGTCCAAAGGTGCATCCACAGGTTTAGGCTGAAAAGAAACATATATATGTATAAATAAATATAACTAACATTTAATATCGAACGAGGAGTGATCAACGCCAAGCCAGTTAACAATGAAAAAAATGTACCCCAAATTTCTTCACACTTCCAAATTTTTTCACTTTTTTAACATGTACATTGTACATATGTATTAGTTTCACTTGTAAATAAAATGCAATGTATAGTAATCAAATCTTGAAGGCAATTTTAACCTAAGTTACTTCTAATTGTCGTATGGACATGAAACAGTCTACAGCTAGCCAGCCGAGCGTTAGAAAGTACCCTACTACCATGCCATGGTTTCCTCACGATATTTTATTTCACCGGCAGTTCAAGCTTATTGTTGAAATTTGTACCCACGCCTATCCACGTTTGATCTTGGCTGCTAGATACCTTGTTTTATGACATTGACGAGTATTTCAAACTTAAAGATTATTGAATTACTAGTAAGTAATTGTGATTTTTTTTGTCGTGTCATTTTAATATATTGACAATATTTTTGGTATTGACATATTTTTATATTGACAGTATTTTTATATTGACAATATTTTTTTTATATTGACATGTTTGGATATTGACATACCTTATTTTGACATGTAATCAGTGTTTCAAAACCCATTTAATGACATCTTTAAAATTTTGAAGTGACTTGTAACATTGGTGTTATCAATAAATTTTATTTGTACTTGTATTTGATCCGACCGCGCTAACTACTAACCTAATCATCGCTACATTTACAGTTTATGTCCTGTATTGATACATCGCGCATCCTGGAGCGCAGCTAGTATAAAATGCCCATTTAGCTGTCTGTTTACCTTATTCGCCATGATGACTGGTGGGAGTGGTGTGGTGACCGGAGCAGACGCAGTGGGGATAGGGGCGGCGAGCGGAGTGCCCGGAGTGACCACTTCCAACAGAGGAGATTTCACTCGAGACCAGAACGTGTTGTAGCTTTGCGCCACAGTCCCTCTTGAAACAAGAAGTGAGTTATTTTAGTAAATTTGATCAAATCACTTCATTGACACTGACATCCTGTGAACGCTAGAGTCACAAAGAGTATTAAGTTGCTTATGAGTGTACTTTGAAGAGAGCCTAAATTTATAAGGCAATTAAATAAAAATAATAATTAATAAAATAATGGTTTTTTAAATTTATATTTATTTTTTATGTTTAGTTCTGCAGTACAAAGTTTAGCTGCCGAGAAGAGTAGAAAAAAATTAACATTAAACATCGAATAGGGCTGGTAAGATTTACCATGTAACATCTTAAAGCAAGAAGGGCTAATGCAGTGATACCTTGGATATTGGTTTGTTTCTCAAAGTTAGACATGGATGCTACTGCAATATGTTGGTGTACCCGCTATCGCTTGTCAAGATTTAAGTAATGAGACTAAGAAACATTTAAGAACAGATGAGAAGAAAAAGGATTGGAGTCGAAAAAGTTACATCGATAGGAGTCGATAAGAATTACAATTAAGTACCTGAATTCAACTCCCCCTAGGAAGTCCGTCGGTGCCTGCCAAGTGAAGGTGAGAGCTGGTTTGTCAGCGGGTGAGGAGTGAGTAGCAGTGTCGTTCTCGTGACTGCAGCTAGTGAAATGGCTCATTGTTAACGGGCCTTTCACGAACTTGCCCACTATTTTATCAGGATCCTGGAAAGTAAATGACAATTGCTATAGTAAAAACCATAATTAGAGGCAAAAGCTTTAGTCGGATCCGATTCACAGAAAAGCTAAATCCTTTCTTTCAGTGTCCGTCCGTTTTTAATAGTGTCAGGATAAAGCTGATAGTTGGAAAAATGTGTGTGTATAACTGTATGAATTTTGGGTTCTATTCAGGGCATACGCCAAATGGTTCTTTGGTTTGATCCCCATCACCATCCACAGTTTTTTATCTCATCTATGCCTCCTGCATCTGCACGGTCTTTTGTATCAAGATTCAACCTAAAATAAAATATCGTCGATTCAATTTATACTATCAGACGACTGCGTTAGTCGTCTGATAGGAAAAGTATAAGTATTTGAGCCAGGGGAGCTGGTTTTGGCACAAATTGAGACCCTGGTCGCATCATCAGCTTACCTGAATCTCCCTAGCCTGCAACAGAAATCCGCCGATTGGCACTGGTGCGCCTGCTGGACTACCCACGGTCACGTTGACCGTGTCTCCCTGACGAACTTGGGCTACTGACGTAAGGATGAAGTATGGAGGCACCGAGCTCTGGGGCTGAACATCCCTGTGCCGGGGAAGTTGGTCTTCACACGCCTGAAATTAAAGGTAACATCAAGATAAAATATTGACTTCAGTCTCTACAAGCTCGTGTCCGTAGCAATGAAAACAATCACGACCTTTATTTATTGCTGCGACAAAGAATAAAAAAAATATACAAATTTACAATAAAGAAATACCGACTCCATGACCCTTAGGCCAACTAAAAGCACTGCTCCAACGAAACAGCGAGGTTTCGGAGTAAACGAAAATTTCATCGACGTATACAATTTTTGTTGAAATTTTCAAAAACGCACGATCGATTTCGATAAAATTTATATGGGACCTCTGAAGTATAATCTACAAAGCAAAAAAGTTAGCGGAATGACATACAAAAAAAAAACATACAGTCGAATTGAGTCGGTTAACAAGGATGGAAATATAAGGGGTTTAACAGATAAACTAGAAAAAAATTACTCAAAAGTTTAAAAGTGAATTTAAGTATACTTTCAAAGACTTTTTATATGGTACTTATAAGTTAGTACAAAACTTACAGTAGGAGGAGCCCCTGATCCATATTGTTCAGTGGACTTGATGAACAGCAATATCGTGATAAGCAGACATGGTATTCTTTTCCTTGGTAACATTTTGTAAGATCTGTAAAAGAGCAAGAGGGGAAATTACAAAATTGCTCGTATAGTATCCATGTTGTGAAAGATAATTAGTAGCATAACCAGTGACCCTATTAACACATTCCTATATACATAATTATATATATTGTACCAATTCTTTGTTACAAAATTTTGCAATTTATGTACCAATTCTTTGGTACATAAATTGCAAAACAAAAATTTTGTCAGTCTTGGATTATAGAATAAAAATAGACGGCCAAACAAATGCCTCTGAAATCATTCATAGTTAAAAAGAAGATATTCCCATTGCCAGTCCTGGATTACCCTATAAGCTGTTTAAGCAATGCTTAGCTTAGGGCATCCCGTCTAGGGAGACCAGAGACGACCGAGACAAAAAAGTAATTTCAAAATCCGTGCGTTTTAAATTGTCGTTGACGTTCGGTTCGGTCGGGAAACAACACATAATATGTTGTGTAAGATGTTCCCGAGATGAATTGACGTCAGGTAGGCGGTCGGTTGTAAAAATATAGTCAAATCTTAGGACGACATGTGAAATCATGTTGTGCCGACCCCATGGGATAAGGGCAGGAGGAACAGCATATGCATACTCTACTTACGGTAGGTGCGTATTAACATTTTTTAAAATTAATTCTGTGTAGTTTACATAATGATAGTGGACAGGGGAAGATTGTGGAACTGTCTGCCGGAGTTCGTGTTTCTATAAAGTATAATGTGGGAGTTTTCAAATATACATAAATATCTTCTGTGAATGTAAACAATGGTAAACGTATTCTAACCGCATATATCGCCATCAGACAGGATGTCGTCAAATCAATCCAATTTCTATGTTCTACATAAATAACACAGATCCAAAAAGTCCATGACAAGTTATTCAAAACTTTTTGACATTTTGTTAACAGACTATTTTTTTTGTTTGTAAGATTTTGTTAACTTTATTGTGCATGACGTTTTGTTAATTTTGTTTACCGACTATTTTTATATATGTACATACATATACACATAATGCGCGCTCGAGATGAGGAATTCCGTGTAACCAGTCATTTAGTTCTGCAGCCTAACACCATGAGACAGTCCCTTCACTTGATCTGACCTTCCACGCATGACTTGATCTACTTTGTCTCTTTCTTGCAAAGGCTGCTGTTATGCTGTCTCAGTCTTAACGGACCTCGCTGATGTTATTGTTCCGTAGATGCTTGAGGTGTTTCCTATGGTTATGTTTTTGTACCTAGTACTGGTAATATAAGAAGTCAATCAAAGTTTGTTCGCTCGTGAAGGTTGATTGATCGTTTCTGAATAAACTACTAAATTTGGTTGAAACATTCAAATTCTTATATTATAGCTATTCGAAATATTACTTAATTGAAAAGTAGTTGCGTTCATTGACGAAGGTGAAGCCAATAATATTGTAGATAACTTCGTCTACCATCTGTCGGCTCTGCATCTCATTAAGATAGGTAGGTAGGTATATATTACGTTTTAGTGTCATCATGAATTGTAGAATCTTCTCGTGTCTCTCGGAGGTCCTGGATGGGTATCGAACCCATGCTCAAAAGCTCTTAAAGCAGATATTAATACTAATGAGCCAACAGAGCTGTCTTAAATAATTAATCGGTTATATAATTAACTTATTATATAGCCGGCTAGCGGACGCCTCGCGGTTTCACCCGCGTAGTTCCCGTTCCCGTGGAAATACAGGGATAAAAAGTAGCCTATGTCACCTGGAGATAGTGTAGCTTCGCAATGGAGAAAGAATTTTTGAAATCGGTGCAGTTGTTTCACGGGAACTACGCGAGTGAAACCACTAGGCGTCCGCTAGTATTTTATACAGCCGATTGCTAGTTTTACTCAAGCCACGTTGTTCAGTTGATCTTCGACTCATCTATTTGTTAGCAAATTCTTGATCTAAAACACGTCTACTAATCTACTAGATTTAAATTCTACTTCAATAAATGACCAATTGACCACGGCATATACTCTGACGCTCAGAGCCTGAGCTACATTAGTGACATGAGTTCTTCAGTGCATCCACGTTATGAGCCACTTCGTCCCGGATATGAAACGTTTTGCCCGGAACATATAAAATATACCTAACTGACCGTGCTAATTTATTGATAGCCAAATGTTTTGATTACCTAATATTTAGATGCCTAGAGCGAAAAAGTAGAGGTCAACCAGCAGTTAGCCTTGCGACCGGCTGCCAATGTCATATTGTCGTACAACTAGACCGCTTTTTAGAAAGGAATGTGCACTTTGTAAGCGTTAAAGAGATGCTTTAGTTATTTCGGAACAGCTTGCATAAAGTGCTTAGAGAATTGGTGGTAAGTACCTACCTACACTTGGTAGTAGATTTCCTTAGCAGGAAGTCGTCTAGGTAGGTACCACCGCAGTACCAGATATTCTGCTGCTAAGCGGTAGTGTGTAAATATTACTGTGTTCCGGTTTGAAGGGTACTGCAGCTAGCGGGGTCGGATCACATCGGGTCGGGTTCAAATCCCCACAATGAGCTTGAGCTGCTGGTGTAGAAAAACATTGTAGAGTGATACTTTCTAGTACTCAGTTAGCTAGTTACCACCCTCTCGTTAAAAATCTGTGGTCAAGTACCTAACAATGTGCCCCGGCAGCCTCAGTTGAGAGCCAATTCCATATGTACTACTGCCGGTGAAGGAAAACCTCGTGAGGAAACTATAGCATGGTGATAGGTACTTTCTAGTACTCTGGCAAGCTACCACCCTCAAGTTTAAAATCTGTCGCCAAGCTCTAATGCTCCGGAAGCCTCGCTAGAGAGCTAGTTCCATTCTAGACTAGGTGTGCTTTACCATCTTCGACCACACCTTCACTTAACATTAGGTGAGCTGTGGTCAAACACATAGCCTGTCAACCATAAAAAAAAATGTTCTATGTTCTTTGGTTTTACTATTTTTCCCCAAGAATAGTCACAGTCTCTAACTAAGTTCGTTATTGAAACAATACAACTGAAACAAGTAACCCACTATAAGGTTTTAATTACCAATGTTGACCGCTTTTCGACCGCTCAAGTAACCACTTTTTCAACATTACTTAACCAAAACACGCAACTTGCCTAAGAATGCTCTAACCGTGTCAATCGTCTACTCGATGAATAACTTAGACCAGTGATTTTCAAATTGGGGTCTGATCTCCGAAAAGGGTCCTGTATGTTTATAGGAATACTACAAATTGAACAAACTCTTTGCTTAATTCCACGCGGAAAACAACAGCTAGTAACAAATAAAAACCTAAAATTACCTTGATACATATAAGTGATGTTGTGGTCTACGATGGAGCACGCTTACGAATAAGAAACAGATTCACTCGCGACTTACAGGCTTAGACTGACTGGCAGACTTGATTGTAATTATTAGAGCCTATTCACTCGAGTAGCAAGTTCAGCGGTATGTATGATGGAAAGTAACCCAAAAACGATATAAAGTAGGTAATTAGTAGGCAATAAAAGGCTTTTTTTATTTATTTTAGTATTATGGAAATGGAATCAAACCGTTTTATTTGAATTTTTGGAACATCGACAATGGTGACACTTTTTACAGATTTTTATTTATAATGACAACATAAATGAATAATTCTTTTTTTTTTTCGTCACTGAGTTGGATATTTTTTTTGTGTAAAAGATAGAGTTGACGAAATAAGAATAGGTTGTGATGTCCTTTTCTATTGAGAGTACACCGACAATTTGGTAGTGGTCTTAAAAACTTTGAAAATCACTGATTTAAAGCATAACTTAAGTAAGGAGTTAAGCGGATCAGATTACAATCTAGGGCAAGGGTTGGGATACAATGCCTTATAAGAAATACGAATAATTAATTATATGGCCAAAAGTAGGGCAATGAAGGGTCGACTCATGGCGTGTGAAAAGTCGTTTGTAATTCGAAGTCTTGGAAGAAATCGATCGTTAAGGTTAGTGACCAAATAGAACCTAACACATTCGTTCAAGTGGTTCGTGAAAAGGATAGCGCTATACACTTTCGCATGAAAATAAAAGAGGACGGATTTTCAGGCGCTTTGGTAAAAAGTTATCAAATGAAACGCTGCTGGCAACAAAACCACGAAATTTGTTATGTTTTTGTACGTACTGTTATGTTTTACGTTATGTTCTAATCAGTTGATAGTTAAACTTATATTCATTCAAATAAGCACTGGGGTCGAATGTATGAAAAATGTGTTTATAGTATTTTTTATGCAACAAAACAAATGAATTGTATTTTGTTAAAGTTACCCAAAAATATATTATCTACTTTATATAACCCTAATGAACAAACTTGATGACAAAATAAAAATTACAGGATTCAGTGTTTTAATACATTTTGTACCTACAGAAATTTCTCTAGGAATCGTTACCTGATGTTACTGTCGTAACGTGTTAGTGACGGTATGGTCGAAGATGGTAAAGCACTGAATGGAACTGGCTCTCATTGAGGCTGCCGAGACACACAGGTACTAAGTGGCAGATTTCAGCATGAGGGTGGTAGCTAGCCAGCCGAGTACTAGAAAGTACCCTACCACCACGCTATGGTTTCCTCACAATGTTTTCCTTCACCGACAGCTCAAGCTCATTTTTGAGGTTTGAACCCACGCCCTTCGCCGTGTGAACCGACCGCGCTAACCACTCAGCTATCACCGTTACAAAATTCCATTTGTGATAAAAAAACCCATCCATCACATTAATTAACAAAAAGAACATGTCTATACTCTTCAGTATCTTCTTTTTAATATCTAGTCTTATATCTATCTATAGTCATATAATGTACAAGCAGACGCCTCGCGGTTTCACCCGCGTAGTTCCAGTTCCCGTAGGAATACAGGGATAAAAAGTAGCCTATGACACCCGGGGATAGTGTAGCTTTTGTAAAAGAATTTTTGAAATCGGTCCAGTAGTTTCGGAGCCTATTCAATACAAACAAATCTTTCCTCTTTATAATAGTATAGATAAGGGGTTCGCCTTGAAGGTCTAATAGGGGTACGTGACGTTTTAAGTTTAAGAAACCCAGCCTTAAAACTAACCGTTTCAGAGAGTTTTTACATAGCTTGTCGAAGTGTAAATAGAAATGTGAAATCATTCACTGATACGTGGGGAATATTCGCCATGTACGAATGGCGCTTTCGCGTTTGTATTGTTTTGATACATGTAGGTACATAAAATTACGAACAAAGTAATCCATTTTTATCTCACAACCTGCGACTTGCAATTAGTTGTTACATGCTGTTGGTAACCATGGGAATAGAGTTCACACTTTAATTTAATCGATCGTTCACAGTTCGATGTACTTTCGACATGCCAATTGCTTTACTTGTCTTTACAAACATGCTTTCTACATCTTTGACGGTGAAAAGTACACTTTAGAACCACTGAAGAACACGTTTTAGTGTTTGGAAATCTATATTTAAATTTTTAACATGGTTTTTTTTTCTGTTTTTGGCTTCACATGGTTAAAAAAGAATTTATCAAATCTGTTTTGTACATACGTATTTTTCTGCTATGGTAATAATCATCAATTTAAAATAGAACGTGCAAATGTAATTAAATTCTACTTGTAATATTTTGAAGTTCGCTCGAATAGAATATAAACATGTGCAAAAATATTAACAGTACCTAACTATTTGATTTAATCCTGTCACTCAGTGGATTTTCCAGTATCAAGTATTTTATGACAAATCAAATGATGTACCTAAGTCTCAGTCACAGTCAAAGTCACACAAAGTAAATCAAGGACGTGTCCGGTCATGCCGTAGTAAAGTAGTGGCAACTAAACTACAAGCTCGAGAATTTTGAAATCAATACAAAAACGAATTATTTTTCACAGTTATGTCGAATTATGTGACTGAGTAAAGGAAAGTTATAACTTTCCTGTACTCAAGCACATAATTCAGCACTTGTACAAACACCATTATTTTGTACATTAGTTAAAACAATTAAAAAAACATTAATTTTGGAAAGTAATACAATACACCTCTTAGTAGGTATATAATGTTCAATGTTTATATTTAGTTTATTTCCGCTTAACCGTCGTTCCAAGTCTCCTCGTCACTGTTGGAACTGGAACGACTGTTAAGCGGAAATAAACTAAATATAAACATTGAACATTCAAAATGAACTTCCGCAAAGTAACGCCTGAATCAATCAATTAGGTATAATATAATGTTTCCGTGCTTCCCCCAAAAAAATCATGGAATTATTTTAAAGACTTTTTTGTAGAGATTACAACAAAAAAGTTTTACTTACGCCGTAACACGTAATGTACAGAGTTTGTTTTGTAAAATCAACTAGCGTAGTTCCGCACCAAAATATATGCCGTTACAAATGGCTAATTTTCCCACCGGGTCACGCCAGACACGTCAGAATGTTAGTCATGGGCAAATTTTTAATTTACTTTGAAAAAAGAAGTTAGCAAAATCGGGGATTCAATTTGGTGTTACAGGTACATATCTATCATCAACATCCAAAATTTAATTACATCACTTGTTAGCTAAAGGACCAATGAATTGAGAATATTGAAATGATCACTATGGAAGCCAATTTAAAGATGTATTATCGTAAAATCTATCGCCAAGTAACATGATAGAAAATCTATGTAACGGATAAGTTCTTACGTATTTAATAAACAAGTATGCATATAAAATAACTGTGAGTCACGCCAGACTTGCCCAAGCGACCCACTCTCGTGCCGAACAAGTTCTTGCCCAAAACCTGGATGATGGTTTTCCCCGCACGTGCGAAATACAATTATAAATTATTCATGACGAATACCGTATCGTAGGACATTTCATTCGACTATTGAACTGGCTACTCACTATACCGGAAAATTTTATTTTGAAGTCGTTTTTCCTTATTTTTAACCGACTCTGTTTGTGTGTTACATCATATTTTTATGATATGGAAGAATGTTCACTAGTTTCGATTTTTAACTTTTCTTATAGTTCATATGAAATAAAAAAAACGTGTGTAAAAATTATTTCGATATGTCACTTAGTTCCCGAGATATTGAATTTTAAACGGCGCGAGTGTCGGCCGGCCGGCGCTCGGTGCGCTGACGTCACAAGTCATACACTCACGCAGTACGTTGCGCGCTCCGGCACGTCTCACTACGAAATAACGCAAATATTATTCGAAAATGTCGAATTTAAATACAAGAAAATCATGTGTTGTGCCAAAATGTAAAAGCACTACCACCAATGCACCGGAAAAGTTATTTTTTTTGGTTCCAATGGATATTAAAATACGTAAGAAATGGATAAAAGCTATGAAGAGGTTGGATCCATTTGGAGATAAAAGCAAAGTATATTGTTGTGAAGATCATTTTGACGTAAGTACATGACAATCTATTATGTATACAAGTATATTTATTAGATGGTAGGTATGTATGTAGTTTGCAGTAGGTTAGTATCTCTTATACCTATCTAGTTTGTATTTGGTTGGTATAAGTAGGTATCAGTGGTGGCTCGTGATACCAAGAAATGATGGTTCAGTTACATAGAACAAACAAACGATAAAACTATAATCTTTCAAGATGTCGCATCACAGGTGCGAAACAATAAACGACTGAAATTAGGTCAAGGTCACGCAGGGCCTGCCCGGGCGCACCGAACGTCGTCACTCGGAAACATAGGCCGCCCGTGCGCCGCTCCATTTATTCCTCATTCATTTAGTACCTACAGAACATTTTCCGTTTCACGCGCGAGAACATTTCTATCTCTAACAATAGTTTGTATGGAGAGACGTGCGCTCTTTTAAAAGCACTCCGCAAAATTTGAGTTAAACAAAAATGGATAAAGTTGTAAAACTTAAAGATGTAGTCGTTCAGTGCGTGCACGAGTGCAGTCAAAGAGCGGCCGCCGCCGCCAGCAAGAGTACCTACCTAAGTATATAGGAACTTATATAAAAATAAGACCAGAGGTGCAAAACCTTTGGTATCAGTTTAAACGTATCTACCTAATATGTAAATAAAAAAACAACTAATTTTACGTCATCCTTTGTTTATTTTATCTACTAGCTTTCGCCCGCGGCTCCGCCCGCGTTACTATCGATCCCTCGGGAACTGTATTATTTCAGGGATGAAAGCTAGCTCCTTCTCCGTGTTCTTAACAATACCAATGCTATATTTCATGAAGATCGGTTCAATATTTTTTGCGTGATAGCGTAATAAACAAACAAATAAACGAACAAACTCACTTTCGCATTTATAATATTAGTTAGGATAAGAACCTACAAGTATTAGTGTATCAATACGAGTCAAAACCTTTTGCTCCACATGCTTCAAATCACAACTTATAGTATTTATTCTTGAAAGAGGAAAGAGGTGTATGACCTGTGACGTCACACCGAAGCAGCGCCACCGCGCAGCGATTTCAAATTAACGGGATTTTTGAATGTCTATAAAATCTAAACTAATTGATATTTTGGCATGAAACAAAAACTAGTATATTTATATTCACATAGGCTTTACTGTGACAAAGTTTCAAGCGATTTTGCATACCCAGTAACATTCTCCATTGTGCGCTTGGTTTTTTGTATTACCGTTTTAGGTTTAGGTGTAGAAAAAGAGCATGTTACCAACTTTCTTATGTAAATAAGTATTAACAATAGCTAGTTTAACAAGTTTATAACTTGAGAACGAAAAAAACAAAATATCCTGGAGCGTGATAACAAATCGATTGTCGCATCATTAATCAAAATCGGATAAGTAGTTCCAACACTACGGTGGAACGTATACATACATAGACTGTGTAGTTAGTTTTACATCCATACATAGTTTCAAGACTATTGCTTATAATATTTTATATTTTTCCAAAAAAAAAAGGTATTCTATGAATTATCTGACTTCCATCACACAAGCTCTGCTTAGTTTGGGGTCAGATGGCGCTGTGTGTAATGTCCTACGATATTTATTTATTTAATATGTTACTAACATAATTATGTTTAATTTCTCCCTTAAACGAATTCTAAAGTTAACGCAGAAGTCGCGGGCGTAAGCTAGTATGAAATAAAGTAAAAAAACGTATTCAGTACAAAAAAATATAGTTTTTCCTTCTATATCACATGCAACGCCGATAAACATTTTTTGAGTTCATTTCAAGGTTCAGAACATCTCAAATTGAGGAAACTTGGTGTAGGTACTGAATACCTACAAGTGCTTAAAGCAGTAGCAAATGAAATAATTTTATCATAATGGTTTTACATACTACTAATAGATATTATAAAAACAAGAAACTCCCACGGCGTCTGAATCATCAACAGAGGTCGTATAAAAAGTGATTTGTCTAAATTGCTCAATGCCATTCGAAGTTCACGTTAAGCGTAAAACTTGCGTGTAGAGTTACATAGTAAATTATACGTTTATTGTTATCGTTGCAAATGAAAATAGTTGAATTTGTAAATAGCTTATGAGAAGCGAGAATAAATTTGTTGAAATAAATTTGCGGTGACGCGGAAGGGTAGTTTCTTTTCTTTTCTAATTCTAGTTTCTTCTGTGGTTCCAACACAGCACTTTTGGCACTTCAAATATGTAGCAAATGTTACATAGACCATTATACAAAATAAGGTAATAGATTATGATGGTTAACAAAAATGAAAAATAAGTTGTAGTGGTTGTGGGCTGGACTTATTTACCGCAGAATCGACCACTGCTGGGGTAGACGTGTTCTAGAGTGGGGACCGCGAATAGGAAAGCGTTGTGTGGGACACTCTGAGATTATATGGAGTGACGTTATGCTGGCAGTGGCTGGAAGCCGAAGATCAGGCTAATTGGCGTGTCCTGTGAGATACCTATGTGGTCTAGCAGTAGACTATGCTAGTTTGTAATTATGGAAATGAAAGATATTATTATTATTTTAGCCCATTTTGTCCCACTGCTGGGCAAAGGCCTCTCTCCCCCCCTTCCACACCTCTCTGTTGTGTGCTGTTGTGGTCCACTCTTTATTGTGGGCATCGAGCTCATCTTTCCACCGCCTTTTAGGCCGGCCTGGTGGCCGTTTAACCTCCGGGACCCAGTCGGTGGTGGTTTTCGCCCATAGCTCCGCTGGCATTCGGCAGACGTGTCCAGCCCAGTCCCACTTTAGCATGGCAGCTTTTTGAGTGACGTCAATGATCTGAGTTTTGGAGCGCAGTACTGAGTTTTTTATGCGGTCTAATAACCTTACGCCCAGTATGCTGCGCTCCATCGCTCGTTGACAAACCGCGAGTGTGGACCTTTGCTCGATTGTCAAAGACCAAGTTTGAGCGCCGTATGTGAGGATGGGAAGAATGCACATGTCGATGAGTTTAATGAAAGATATACTAATGGACAATGTATTAGGTGACAACCCGTGTCGCAGGGACCAAATTGGTTGCTCTTTCTGACTATAGTTTTTATTACTAATACGTTGCGTATACTTATAGTAATGTTAGATGTAGTTAGAATAAGTTGTTAGATCTGCTCAGCAATCAAAAGAAAGATCAACGTGTAGTACCATCGCACCGGCTCGTCAAGTCGGAGAGGTCGGTATACATTCTAGGACCCGTTTCCATCCGGGATGCACCTTCCACTGCGTGCTTCAGAACCAAGCTATCACGGAATTTGGGGTAGTAACTTTGGTGCCATCAATATTTTTTTTTGTATTTGTAACTAAATTTTGTACTCATTTTAATTTAGCTACTTAAGGCGCTGTATGTAAAATAATTATGTACCTACATTTTAATGCAGCAAAAAAACGAAGACGGGACAGAAGAGGCGAGGAAGCGCAACTCCGGCGCATCAAAACCGCTCAAATATGAATTTCTTGTCTTCATATACAAAAAACATTTTAGACTAAATATTTCTAAAGTTTTTAAACAAAATGTTTAATATATTTTTTTTTACATAGTTGATGGTTGTCTTTTAAAAAAAAAACGCAACAGTTTTAATGTTATTATTTTCCATATACATCGTACGAATCACAACGTCGATGTGTGACTGCTATATTTTTGTTCCGCTAAACGTGACAATGTGTTTCGCTAAATAAGTTTGGTTATCAACTGAGCTACCAAAAAATGCTCGTATTTATTTACTGGAAGCGCCTTAATGCGCAGTACCATTAACATGTTAAATGTTTTTTTATTAGCCTCTTTAATTGGTAAACGTTATTTATACCCTGATTTTATTGTCGTCAGTGTTGGAACCAGTTTAGCGATTGTATTGATTTCATAACCAACACGGTAAAGTGAAACTTGGGAGTTAATTTGGCATTGTATTTAATAAATAAATAACCATCCAGCGTGGCAATGCTGCCAGCATTCTAAATAAATAAAATAAATAAATATCATAGGACATTACACACAGCGCCATCTGACCCCAAACTAAGCAGAGCTTGTGCTATGGAAGACAGATAACTGATAGAATACTTAAATACTTTTTTTTTTTGTAAATACATACTTATAATACATACAGTACACCCAGACACAGAACAAACATCGATGTTAGTCACACAAATGGCCACATATCCCTCCTCTGACGGACTTTTAGACTAAGTTTTTTGTATAAATTTGTAAACAGTATTAATTTAAGATATTTCATTTTGTTTAATGAATTGTATAAAATGAATTGTTGACTTTGAGTGTGACATTGTATTTAAGTTTGACATGGTATTTGAATTTAACATGTAATTTTGGAATTCATAGGTTTTGCTCTGGCATAACACCACATAATTTTTAAATCTGTTTTCTCTTTAATTTGTGTATACCTAACATTGTGACAGATGTAATTGATTCACCGTTTTAATGTTAAAAAATGACTTGAATTTGAATTAACTGAACGATACTGAGTAAAAAACTTATTTGCAAATAAGATGATTTATGACTTTAGAGTAACAAAACAAATTAAGTATAGGTACCTACTTACCTATTGTTTTTATAAGTAGTTTTTATTTGATTTGTCCATTGTGTTATCTATTCGATGCAATGAAAACTAGGTACTTAAGCGAATAACTTAGTTCTTTCTTATTCTGTGAAGAGATCGTTAATTAATCATCAGTCTTTATTGTCTACAACTCTGACTAATTTAAATAAATAAATAAATATCGTAGGACTATACACACAGCGCCATCTGGCCCCAAACTAAGCAGAGCTTGTGTGATGGAAGTCAGATAACTGATAGAATACATAAATACTTTTTTTTTTTGTAAATACATACTTATAATAAATACAGAACACCCAGACACAGAACAATCATTTGTTTATTCACAAAATGTTTGCCCTGAGTGGGAATCGAACCCACGCCCTACAGCTCTCAAGGCAGATATACTACCAATGAGCCAACGGGGCTGTCAAATTTATTACACGCTGAGCTCTTAGTCATGAAATTAATTTTACAAATACAATACAAATAACTTGGAACCCAGAATGGAAGCAAATTTAAAGACTTATTCACGTCAAACTACAGGCAGTAGACTGCTATCTCCAGTATGAAGTCGGAACAGTAAACCAATGCCAGTGACGTAAAAATAGCATGTCTCGAAAGTAGAAGTAACGTTTACTTCATCAAGGTTAGCAATAATTTATTTTAGTCCGGATTTCCTCATGCCGTTCAATGTGTCACTGTCACCGCCTTAAAGATTAACAAAGTCTTTAACAAGCTGAAAAGTTAATGAATCTATAAACCGTATGCGAAAAAAATTGCTACAGTTACCGGAAATAAACTTTTTAAACCAACGTATTATTCCTTATTACATTTAAACATTTTTTTTTATGGATGACAGGCTAGGTGTTTGACCTCAGCTCACCTGATGTTAAGTGAAGGTGTGGTCGAAGATGGTAAAGCACATCTAGCCTGGAATGGAACTGGCTCTCAAGTAAGGCTGCCGGAACACACCGTTAGGTGCTTGGCGGCAGATTTTCAACTTGAGGGTGGTAGCTAGCCAGCAGAGTACTAGAAAGTACCCTACCACCAAATAAACAAACAACAAACAAACTTTGATAATTTTTTGTAATCCTTTTTAATTTTCTTTGATACCCTACTCGATAGGTAAGGGTATTTTTTTTATTAGTGTTACTATTTCGCGCCAAAAACTCGCATTTTTTTTCAAACATAATTTTTTTCATTAAGATCACTTGGGGTTTTTAAGATGAATATTATAACGATCACGATTCTGAAATCTCAAAAAGAAAATCAGTTGTTCGATAGAAAAAGTTTGTGATCCTCAACTAAGTGTATAAAATAATAAATAAATATCGTAGGACATTACACACAGCGCCATCTGACCCCAAACTTAGCAAAGCTTGTACTGTAAGGATCCATCCAATCGTTTGGAAGAAACGAGGTAATAAAGAAATATACGGTGTCTTTAAAAAAGTAAATAGGTTTCTTTGGTAAGCGTGCTCCATCTTAGTCCACACCTACTGCTAAACATCAGGCAGAGTGTGGTAAAACGTGAAGTTATTTTTAATGAAAAAAAGATACAAATAAAAGCACACATACCTATAAGAAACGCGCAAAAAACTTGCTAGCGAGTCGCCTCGGCTTTGCACTCCTATTTTGGCACTTAGATTGTAAACCATTGTTTTTCTCTACATACATTTATATACGAGTTTAATTAGGGTAATATATAACTTCCTTAAAATATCTGAATTACAAATAACAATGAAAGCCACATCGAAATCCGTTGCGGGGTTAGAAGAATTAAGCGGAGAAGTAGACACGTACGTGTCTTATACTATTTAAAAAATTTTTTTCCTTGTTCCCTTGTCAATGAACATTTTCCATTTACGGTGTTGCCACATCCATCGCACACGTATGGTCAGCTGTCAGCATAGTACTCAAAAAGACGTGCCCATTCACGGTTAAGTATTTAAAATTCTTGCCAAATCATGGTCACTGAATATTTGGTAGTAGATAACGTAGTATGCTAAATACTTTTGAAACAAGTCGCAAACTCAAGGATTACCGGTTACTACACGTGAGGATTTGGTGATAATTGGCCTGTTTACTGATACATATGTTATTTTACCTTGTGGCAAACTAATATAGTCTTTCTAACCAATGGTATCATAATATTTTGAAGTGTAACCATTACTTTTTTTATTTGGTTTATGGTTAGCTAAGATTTACTATTTTATGTACTTAATTATTTGTACACAATCTAGTATATAACGCCTGTGTATGACCATTTTGATCATGTAACGATATTCAAAACTTAGAGTAATAAAACAAAGTCCAAGGTATCGTTACATTAGCGCTCATTACTTTGAGACTGATGGTTTGTCTCAAGCCCTGTAATTTCGCTAGCTGTACCATAGGCGGGATGGCGGTCAAACGCAAGCCTATCTACTATAAAAAAAAAAAAAAAAAACCATTTAAACCGAAACACAGTAATGCTTACACACTAAGTACTGAGACCTCCTGCTATCAGTCTTCTACAGTCGTTATCTCTTACCATGAGGAGACCGATTGCTAATTCCATAAAAACTGTGTAAGATGGCTTAAAAAATATACCTATTTAAATTTATCAAATTAAATTATGACCCAATTATTCTGTTCAAACTAAGCGTATTCAATGTTTTTTTAAATATATCCTACATGATATAATATTGCCATTTTGTTATAAATATTGATACATTTTTATACATAACACATTGATATTTAGTTATATATTTTTTATTTCATACATTTATTTGGGATGTCAAGAAATAACTTTTTTTTGTACAAGTTAAAATATCGTGTTTACGGTAGACTAAATAAATCCGCGGGCCTTGCTTTGAACATACCTGGTGTAGTGAATGTACTACATTCCTACAAAAAAATAGTATAAGACGGTCCCCGATTCATCAGATCGAAGGGGTCTACTTACAAAGATATCTCCGATCTAGTTCACGTGTCAGTATAAATGATTTAATCGCGATGTCTCTCGTCATTATGCAAACAATTATATTCATTTACAGTGTAGCGTGCAATATCCCACCACGTCATAACTTCGTGTGTTAGCCGACTTTCACCTGTTCGTACGGAGAACTCACATTCTATACTAGGTAGGTATAAGTGGGTATATCTGTTCAACTGTTAGGGTTATGCGGAACGGTGCGAAACCTAACTGAAAAGTAACTCGTGTTTTTAGTAGGTTTGTTTTTGCAGCGAAGTTAGTGTATCTGCTTTAAGAGTAGACACACTAACTTCGATGTGTCTCTTTACTTGTCTTCGGTGTGTGTTCGATTCACAATCAGGATAAACATTTATGTGACGTAATATGTCTGCGTCATATTACGTCATGTCATATGTAATTATTTTCAAAAAAAGTTGATAAAAGTATCCTATAATTTATCTGGTTCCCATAGTACTAACTTTGTTAAGTTTGGGCTAGGAGATAATTTTTTAAATGTCATAATAATCTATGACTATAGATTTGATTGTTTGTTTGTTTGTAATGAATAGGCTCCGAAACTACTGGACAGATTTCAAAAATTCTTTCACCGTTGGGAAGCTGCGCTATCCCCAGATGACATAGGCTACTTTTTATCCCTGTATTCCCACGGGAACGGGAATAATTATATAATTATAGATGTCAAGTTTCACAATACAAAAATAGTAATGATTATTTTACTTATAACTTGACGACATCTGATGGTGCTAGTGACATTTTTTTGTTAAATTTTGAGCTGCTGATGATTTTTGAGAACATCGTACGACAGATTGATACTCAAGATGTCGCACGTATGCGTTGAGCCATGGGAATATCTTCCCATAGCTCAACGCAATAAACTCAACCTGTTTTCGTAAGCAAACATAACGTGCTCAACCGGGCGTTACTTTCCACAATCTACTGGAAACCGGCAGTTTAATATTTACTTTGTCGGGTCAATGCTTGATTTGATCTTTATTTCGGCACAGAATATTTAATAGTGTGTTTCAATTTCGATGTGCTTAACATTCATAGATTTATACTACCGAATCTGACTATTTATTAACAAATAGACTCGCATTTGACCGCCACCTATCCTAATAAATAAATAACGCAGGACATTACACAGCGCCATCTGACCCCAAACTAAGCAAAGCTTGTACTGTGGATGTCAGATAACTGATGGAATACTTAAGTACTAATTTTTTAGTAAATACATACTTATAATACACTACCGACCCGCCCCGGCTTCGCACGGGTGCAATGTAGATACTTATGTGGTGCATATGCAAGTATTATGCATATAAATTCTCTTCCTCTCTTGAATCACTCTATCCATTAAAAAAACCGCATCAAAATCCGTTGCGTAGTTTTAAATATCTAAGCATACATAGGGGCAGAGGGGAGCGACTTTGTTTTATACTATGTAGTGATGATACAGTACACCCAGACACAGAACAAATATTTGTTTGTACCACAAAGTTTGTCCTGCGTGGGAATCTAACCCACGCCCTTCAGCTCTTGAAGCAGATATTTTACCAATGAAACAACAGGGCTGTCAAATGTAAAGCAACTATCCGGTTTACGATCTTCATCGTCTAGAAGAAACTTACGATAATTATTCATTGTTTCCATACGGTATAAGAGATTGTAAATACAAAATAGGTCAAATATAGACCCTATCGGGCATATAGGCCAGCAATAGCAATTAGCAATAAAAAAGCAAAAGTTGTCCGATTTTTTTAAAATTCTTAAAGGCGTACAATCTGGTATCTATCCGAGAATAGCCACTCGAGCAGTATTTCAAATACGATGAAATATTCAATTTGATCAGGGGTTCTACTATCATATAATACGAAAGTGTTTTTGCATACGACTATCGCAGACTTTCGACGAACGCTTTTATTTCGAAAGGCAGACATAGTAGTTTATTCGGCTCTACTACCTATTAAGTCTACGCTATCTGTTTATTTGTCTGTCCAACCTATAGAGTATACGTATGTATATTTATATGGATATACATTATACATTTATGGTAATGTTTTTTTATACACCAACCAACCAACCAACCAACTAATCTATTTCTGTTTTTCTTTCCATCCAAAGGTTGTCTGGAAGAAATCGCTCTAGGCGATAAGACCGCCGTCATACACCAATTATGTATTAAATTGTCTTGTTCTGTTCTTTCTCTTTTTTCATGTTTCATATTTGTTTTTTATGTTTTGTCTGTGTTTTGTTTTGTTTTGGTGTGTAATAAAGTTATATTCTATTCTATGTACCTATGCTGTTTTATTTATATAGTCTTATAACCATCATTGGCACGTCTGAACATAGGTCTCTCTTCTTGTACACCACGCGTCCTGGTCCTGTGCCAATCTTGTGCAGGTTCGACCCGCGATTTTTATTATGTTGTCTACCCAGCAAGCTGGTGGATGATTACCGGTTTGCGACCACCAACTTGTAACTTCAAAAAAACCTTTATCAAGGTTTATCACCAAAGACTTGCGGTTTTCCTTTTGTCTGCTTCCGCCAACATGCCTTGTGACTTGCCAAACAATGGACGACTCGCTGCCTTCCTTGATTCTGTATACTATATCTGTGTAAATTTGTAGTATTTACTCTGTGATCAACGACTTTATAGTAATTACCATGACTTATAATGTACAAATATGAATTGTAATGGGTAACATATCTTGAAAATAAAGTTTTGACGTTTAATTTATCATCATTTATGGCATTTCTACTCTGTCATCATATTTTCGAATTTTAGATTTTAGATTGTCTGTCACCCTACCTGAAACAGGAAAGACTACGCGTGCCTAGAATAAACCTATTCCCTCGCAACAGTAATTTTGTTTCAATTAGGAATAAAACTGATGAACTAGTGATGATTAATTTTTTTTTTTAATGTAAAAGTAATGAGTTGGTCGAGGCGCTCTCCTGATGTTAAGAGATAACGCCTGAGATAACGCCTATGACCATTGCAGCGATACACAGAACTTTGAGTAACAAAACAACGTCCAGGGTATCGCTCCTTTGGCACTCATTACTTTGAGACTAGATGGTTAGTCTCAACAGCCCAGTAATTTCGCTAGCTGCAGTACCCTTCAAACCGGAACACAGTAACGTTTGCACACTACTGCTTGGCGGCAGAATATCTGGTACTGCGGTGGTACCTACCTAGACGACCTCCTGCTAAGGAAATCTACCACCAAGTTAATGATATGATTAATCATCATTATGTAGGTAACAAAACCAAAATGATTTACTTTAAACTATGATAATTATAGCTTTGGATATTTTTTTTATCACCGAACAACGAGGCTCAGTACCTACCGTACAAATTCTTGCGTTTGATGGTCTATCTTTCGACGTGACAGTGGCGGAGTTGTGAAACGTTTTCACAATAGCCATAAACCAAGAATTGAATTGAATTGAATTGTTTTTTTAAATCGTAAGCGAAGTAAATATATAAATTTTTTAAAATTTGTGAACTAGGCTTTTGTACATTTTTTTTTTTAATTTTGACATTTATATTAATAATTTAAAATTTAATGATTATTTCTTTTTTACGTAACTTTGTACATGTATTTTATGAACAAGTTTCTCAAATAAATAAATAAATACAATAATTGACAAACAAGTCTGAGCATCACTTATCAACAAGTTTAATCAGCAACCATAAAACAGGTTGTGAGTAATTAATTTAATACCATTGTTTGCTAACCAGTTGTATGAGTACCTATTTTGCTAAATAAAACCTAACTTCTTATCATTGCAGAAACTTCATTGCAAATAATTCCATTTCATATCATCTTCTTAATTCTATTTAGGAATGTTCTTAAAAGAACTGAGTGTATAATTATTTAAATAGGTTTGCATTTAACCTCAAACTGAATATTTTATTGCAATGTTGGAATATTACATAACATCCCTGTTGGTTCATTGGTAGTAGGTCTGCTTCGAGAGCTGAAGGGTGTGGGTTAGATTCCCACTCAGGACTAACATTGGTGTGACTAACATCGATGTTTGTTCTGTGTCTGGGTGTACTGTATGTATTATAAGTATGTATTTACAAAAAAAGTATTTAAGTATTCTGTCAGCTGTCTGGTTCCCATAGTACAAGCTTTGCTTAGTTTGGGGCCAGATAGCGCTGCGTGTATTGTCCTACGATATTTATTTATTTATATAGTGTGTGTATGGAAGCACAGTATTATTGTTTTGGCCACAAAAAACAATATTTCCTATTATAATGAACGCTGCTTATGAAAAATATCGTAAATTTATGAACGCGACCGACCACAGAACAGAAAGTAGGGTTATCCCCATTAGTCATACGTCATTTAATTGCACTGTAAAATACATTTTATTTTGTTTCATCAAACACAGTATTTTTTTCATAAACACCGTATTTTAACGTGGAAAACACAGTATTTTTTTAAATATGATCTGATAACACTGGTTGTTGTGCAAGCGCCGGGAGAACGTAGGTATACAATCCTCCCTTTTTTACTTACATCGATAGCCTTACAGCTCAAGAACCAAAGTTTATACCAAAATAATGAGCTAACAGAACAATCACGATAATGCTATTGTCCGCCTTCGCACATACGAGTACAAACAGCCACCTTTACGTCATTTATCATAAATCAAGTGACGAATGAAAATCATGCTACTTAAATTCATATTTAAAGGAATTGAATTCGTAAGCGTTTATTTATAAAATGCTAATTTAATTCACCAACAATTGGATGACTGCAAGTCACAATGGTCATAATGACATGACAATTTAAACTGAGATGTATTGACAAATTCACACCTATCTGTACAGGGTTATTTAAAACACACACATTAAGTCAAAAGTGGGCATTGTACTCTTAGTTTTAAACAACTTTTACACATAAAATCGTAAAAAAATGCTACATTTTTTCTGTAAAACACAAATTTCATATTACATTTTTTTTTTTTTTATGGTTGACATTTGTGAGAATAATAATAATAAATACATTAATTAATATCATAGGATATTACACACAGCGCCATCTGACCCCACAATAAGCAAAGCTTGTACCTACCATGGAAGTCAGATAACTGATAGAATACTTAAATAGTTTTTTTTTGTAAATACATACTTATAATACATACAGTACACCCAGACACAGAACAAACATTTGTTTATACCACAAAATGCTTGTCCTGGGTGGGAATCGAACTTAATAATAATATTTATTTCTCTAAGTTTTTTTTTGTATACTAAATAGGTTTGCGTTTGACCATACCCTGCGTGATGTTAAGCATGATGATAAGATGAAGCACGCTTACCTAGAAAAAACCTGTTTACTCTGGACTTGAAGACACCCAAGTTGTACTTCGCGGGAAAAACAGACGC
Source organism: Biston betularia (assembly GCA_905404145.2). NCBI lineage: Eukaryota > Metazoa > Arthropoda > Insecta > Lepidoptera > Geometridae > Biston > Biston betularia. The sequence continues at coordinate 3,215,295 of FR989887.1, read as the reverse complement.
CGGCAGAGAGTTCCACATACTTGCAGTACGTATAAAGAATGTGGAATCGAAGCGTCAAGGCAAGTTAACGCTTAAGTTAACGTTTCACTTGGTTATTTTCAAATACGACGCCAAAAACTTAAATCAAATGAAGAAAGCAATCCGCGTGTAGCGAAAACATTAGCATATGGTGAAGCGAACTCATAACTTTACAGTTACAACCTAACATTATGTTATGCTACATGTTATTAAAGTTACGCGAGTTGTCTTGGTACCTTGGTAGGTGTGAATGGGTACCTATACACATACACATAGTAGATGTCATAAAGAGAACAGTTATAAACACAAGCTTGCACTGTAAATCAAATTCACACCCTTATGGCAAATCACCAGGGAAGTAATAAGTAAGATTACTGATTATTTTTATTGCCTCATTCAAAATTTGAGCATAAACAGAGTCGACTAACGGAAACAACATCTATAAAAATTAGGGATTTCTTCGATTTCATGCTAGACAAAGTACTACTATAATAAGAAATTAATTGGAGCGAATTCATTGTATGTATTTATCAATATCAAACAACGCTGTAAGAAATCGCATAAAAACAGCTGTTCTATAGAAAAGATTTCCTTAGGTGGTAGATCTCTTTAGCAGGAGGTCGACTAAGCAGGTACCACCGCAGTACCAGATATTCTGCCGCCAGCAATAGCGTGGATTTGAAGGGTACTTCAGCTAGTGAAATTACACGGCTGTTGTGCCTAACCATCGAAAGTCTCAAAGTAATGAGAGTTAAAGCAGCAATGCCCTGGGCTTTGTTTTCTGCTCAAAGTTTTGTGTTCCGCTGCAATGGCCATGGACAGGCGTTATCTCTTACCACCAGGGGAGCGTCTCGTTCGTATAATTACTTTTACATATAAAAATGTTATCCTGATTTGTTTACAGTTACATAATTATGCAGTTGATTTTTTCTTGAAATGTTTTCCAATTTATCTTTGTGACGACGGTGTGCAACCCGTGCGTATTCAAGTTAATTATTATTTGTCTACAACGGTGAAGGAAAACATCATGAGGAAGGAAATCTACATGATGTCTCAGAGTTCAAACTTTGCCCGCGTAGTGGCTATGGCTTTCTCGCAATAAGCTCGATAATAATTTTATTATTATTAGGTGCAAAATTTCTAATTTCTTGTTTTTTCTTCTTCCTTGTCATGGCACTCTGTGCATTCTGCCAGTTTCAAAGTAATTATACGGCTTCAAGCTTCAAAATAATTTATCCTTAACCATTATCATGATATATTGTAAAGTTCTAGCAACTTGAAATGAAATGAAATGAATGAAATGAAATGAAATGAAATGAAATGAGATTTATTCACTAAAAATAGGGTTTACATTGGTGTTATTATAAATATATAAGTCATTCCTCCTATTTTGCCGTAACTCGGCATGTGAATTAATTATTGAACAAATTTATTAAATATTATGATTAAAATAAACAATGTCAAGTTGATACAAATAAGTAATATAATAAAAAATTAATAATTATGTTAATGTCAATGTCAAATATAGTATTAGGTAAATTGTCCAGTCAAAATAAAATATAATTAATTAAAGCGATTTACATTTTGATATCATTTAAAAAATCTTTTAAACAATAGTAACATTTTTCTACAAGCCAAGTCTTAAGTTTTTTCCGGAACATCGTATAAGGAAGCGTTTTTAGCGATGTCGGTAGCTTGTTATATGTATACAGTGATACACATAGCATAGCAATTTTTATGAAACAGTGTCAATCTCGGTTGGTAGGCGAGAACAAGCCTCTGTCCATTTCTTGTATTACGTGGAAACAAATCTTTAGCCGTGGTAAACAGATCAGAATGGCTACGAACAAATACAGCTATTTCAAAAATGTACATGCAAGTCAGCGTCAAGATTCCAAAATCTTTAAAAAAAGGTTTGCAGGACTCATATGGACGAATACCTACCATCGCACGTATGCACTTTTTTTGCGATAAGAACGCTTTATCTTTATCTGTCGAGTTACCCCAGAGAAGCAGGCCATACCGTAGTACGGAGCTTACATAACCATGGTATGCCAATAACACTGTCCTTCGTGATGCAGTTTTTCGAAGTTTATTTAGAACAAACACAAATCTATTAACCCTTGTACAGAGGTTTTTTATATGATCTTTCCAGTCTATATATTTATCTATTGTAATACCCAAAAACTTAACAGTATTCGTCTCGTTCAAATTTTTATTATCATACATAATTTGTCTTGAGATTGATTTAGATCCATGAGTCAAAAATTGAACGTAATTAGTTTTGGTCAAATTAACTTTAAGATTATTATCATCTAGCCATTTAATAATTGTTTGGATCGTTTTATTAATTACCGTGTCAAAATTTGTATCTTTTTTATTACTAGTTAATATAATAGAAATATCGTCTGCAAATAATGTACATTTATATTGAGTAATGTCAGGTAGGTCATTAATATATAATAAGAACAGTAACGGCCCTAGCACACTACCTTGGGGGACTCCGTATCTATTTGTTTGATATAAAGATCTATAATAACATATTTCAGCTTTTTACTTAAGCTAGAAATTTCAACACATTGTTCTCTATATGATAAGTAGCTTTTTATCCATTCTAAGGCAGGGCCTCTTATACCATAATTGTCTAATTTTTGTAAAAGCAGCGGATGCGATACAAAATCGAAAGCTTTTGACATGTCAAAAAAGACAGCCACAGTCTGCATTTTTTTGTCACTTGAGGCATTAGAGTCGATCGAGAGACGTGCCAGGAGGCTAATTGGCAACGACGCTTTACTAGAGTCTCGGCTTCAAAGTCTTGAGCATCGTCGTAGTATTGCCAGCCTGTCAGTTTTCTACCGGATACATTTCGGAGTGTGCACTTGAGCTGCACAATTTGGTTCCACCTGCACCTTTCTTATACCGGACGGCCAGACAAACGAGACCAAAACGTCATCCGTACATGGTGGATGTTCCCCATGTACGCACAAAGCGTTTTGACTCCACATTTTTCATTCGCATAGCGAGGTTGTGGAACTCTCTGCCGGAGTCTGAGTTCCCTGTTAGGTACAATATTGGCGTCTTCAAATCTAGAGTAAATAGGTTTCTTCTAGGTAAGCGTGCTCCATCTTAGACCACACTACTGTTTAACATCAGGCAGAGTGTGGTCAAACGCGAACCTATTTTGAATAAAAAAAAAAAGTTCTTCTTAATTTTCTAATACAACGATTTTGTGTTTTGGCTGCAATCAGTGTTTTGTTATTTCTTTTTTTTTGGCATTGCACTTTGTGCATTCTGCCAGTGTCAAGTAGTTCATTTATTTCGAAGAAGTCCAGGTAAATAATACAGCTTAGCGACATTATATTTTCGCGTTCCCAAAAGAATTCGTTTGGTTATTTAGTGTTTAACGGTATATTGAGAGTTTATTAATTTATGTCATTGACAGACAGAAACACAATTATTGTTGAGTACCGTGACAAAGGCGGCCTTCACGGTCCGTGACTCGCCTTGTCAAAATTGTGATAATACTTATATTATGCAGTTTTTGCACTTGACAGATTCTGGGTAAAAGAAACGTGAGGATAAGGATCAATTCCATTCCAGACTAGTTGTGCTTTACAATCTTCGACAACATCGTCACTTAACATCAGGTGAGCTGTGGTCAAACAACTAGCTTGTTGAACATTAAAAAAATAAACAAATAAATTAAATTTGTTATTTAAAAAATAGTTTAGTACATAAAAACGTAATTTGTAATTACTAAAAGTTGTTTTTGTTTTATTATTGTTTATAGCTTTGAGTATCTATCGACAAACTCTTATATCATTCTTCTATTATTTTAGCACACATCTTTCCTTTCTAATTTCATTATACATAAGACGCAAAAAAAATTGTTTCTATACGGCCTTTACGATTTAGGGAAGTGCAATAGAAAATACGTTAGCAAATGATCACAGCACATCCATTCGAAATGAGTTTACTGAAAAAGGCTTTTATAAATTTTAAGATGTATGCAATTTAATACTGTAGAAACCACTATTATTTTATCTATGCCTGTTAAGATTAATGACAGTAACTTAGACACAAATGACTATTTTAACGTACACACCACCTGTCTTTACAATTTACATTCTTTGGCAATACAAATATACTTTCAATACTTACTTAACGACTCGTCCAACAAGGCTGCAGTAGGTACTAATGCAACAACAACACTGGATTTCTACCGTTTCTTCACTGGACGCGGTCAAAATTTAAAACAAAAATATTTGAACACAACACAATGCACTCTTTTAAAACCTTAAAAAACTTTCAAAAAGTTTTTAATCAGAACGTCACACAACACACCGCAGAGATGAAAAAAAAAGTTTACAAACTTTTTATGAATAAAAGTATTCGATGTTTGAATTTTGAGCGGGAAATAGACACGTTCGCGTTGGAGGAACGCGGTCCGTGACTGGTAAACTCTCGTAAACTGGTTGCCTGGTTGATTTAAAAAAGTTGTTGTGTTTTGGTCGCGAATGAATGAAAGGAACGAATGATGACTCATACAAGGTATTCACACGTTCGTATCTGGTAAGTCCGAGGCTCGACTAATTTAAAAACAAAATTCCCACAGTTTGGTTTTCCCGTCGCTAGAACATTCTCTTGAAAATTGTCCCAGCTATAATAGGATCGATTTATAAACATAGAAGATTTACGGTATTATAAGATTATTTGTTTTAGCTTTGCAAATGTCTTATTGAAAATCTGCGTTTCCGTCTCCTATATGTACTTTTACATTTTTTTAGCGTTCTTTAGCTAAACAAGACATGAGGAACCTGTTTTGCAGCGATGATAGCTCAGTGGTTAGCGCGGTCGGTTCGCATGCCGAAGCGTGTGACGTAACCTTAAAAACGGTATTTAATTAGATAAAAACAAAATAACAATGTGTTTTATTATATTTTATTGATATAATTTTGTACAAATAACGGCATATAATACATCGGGCACGTCTCACATACAAAACTATTACTAAAAGCTATCAATAGTATGTCACAAGTAGAAACTACGTTGCTTATTCATTAAACTAAACCATGAGTGTGATTACCAATATAAATAATATGATTTATTATAAGTAAACAATCTTCAAAATATCATGACAACGCACCAAAAAACTGATACAAAATAACTGATAGAATGCAATTAAAATATCACAATGTATATAAAATTATTTTTATTATTTTGACAATGAAGGCTTAATATTAAATTGACGAATATCATTAAGAGTTTTTTTTTAAATAATATAATAACATTTAATATCATTTAAAAAAAATGTAAGTTATTGTTAAGTGATTTGTTTATACACAGTTGTTATTAAACACTTGACACTGGCAAATGCTCAATATTCAACGCCAAAACCAAAGAAAAAAATAAAAAGTTGTTACTGACATTAATCAATATTGTAAATTGTACCTATTCCAGATCTCGTACTCGACACAGCGCCCTTATTCGCACATGAATACTTAACACGGCGCGTTTATGTAACACGGCGGATTTCTAGTTAAACAGTTTGAATGTAAACGGTATCTTTATGCTAATGCCAAATTATGACAAGCTAAAGAGTAAAAAAAAAAATTATATTCCGACTAGGGGAAAAATAACTATAATTTAACGGAAATTTATACGTATTGAGAGAGCGTGTATAAATGCTGATATACGTTATTTTATCTTATCTATATTGTTATAAAGAGGAAAGATTTGATTGTTTGTTTGTATTGAATAGATTCCGGAACTACTGGACCGATTTAAAAATACTTTCACTGTTGGGAAGCTACACTATCCCCGGGTGACGTAGGCAATATCACAAAAGTGTCGAAAAAAAGGAAAATTAAAGCCTATTTCACTTGATTTTTATTCTTATGTATAATGTACATAATATATATACATATACAATTGTGTTAAAGGTGCGTAGTCACAATAATTTTGACGATCGTTTAAATGATTAAAACTGTTAATATTTTTACAAAAGCATTTGGTGTTCCGTTAAAGTCCTAGGTTATTTTATTTTAATTAATATTTTAAGCTAGTTATGTCATGATCAGTTACATACAGTTGATGTTAACAGTTAAGTAAGTAGGTACATTTTTTCTATCTATAGATAAATATCTAGTTTATAATAAACTACGATAAATATGGCAGTTACTTTGATTATGCGTTAAACAATTTTTGGACTTTAAGCCTTTATGCTGGTAAAGTAAAAAAAAAATTTGCCATGGGAACCGACGTGGTTTTGACACATTTTTGTTTTATTTATACGTGATTACTCATGTTTCATAAGCTCACATACTCCAGATATAATTTGAAAGAAAGAAAGAATAAGATTTTATTCTGTAACATAAAAACACATAAAACACAAACGAACAAACAGTTACAAAATAAGGGCTCACCTCAGCATAATACTGGTCATACTAAGTATGACCAGCGCTGGTCTTCCGGTGAGCCCCTGTAGTTGAAAACCAAAGTGTGTGTGCGACCTCATTCGGTGGCTTTTTTCAAGGATTTAAAACAAAGTACGACGCGTGCGAGTCGTACGTTAAGACAGGTTAGTGCGCGGGCGCGGGTGTCATAGCGGGACTTTCCTTACTGGAGTCCTTCTGTACGGCGTCTATAGTCGAAATATCCAAGTTAATGAAACGTGAGTTATCCCCGTATAATTGAAATAAAAATGTTGGCCGTTATTTTCAAAGGGTTTTTGCAAATACATATATAAAGATAAATACATTTTGATTTTAAATAAAAATACCTAGTAATACGTAATTATATGAGGAAATGACAACAAACCCTGTGGATAGGTAGGTACAATTAATAATTGACAAAAACGTGTAAAGAAATCCCAGCTTAGGGTTCTAGGGAATAAGGTGTAAAAGTCATTTGCACTTTTCAATTGATAAATGTTAATGAACAATTGAAAAGCACAACGTTTGTACACAAAAAGCGCGCTTAGTTCATTAATCTACAATATAAAATATTAAGTGTACGCCATGATTTTAAATGAAATTTTAAACGTTTTTAGGTTAAACACGTTAAATGGAATAATTTTATTTCACTGTAACGTTATTTATTATTTTAGAGATCCTTTGCCGTTACATTGAAGATGGCAAACGATTATGATATGCCGATCTTTTTAATTAGTTGGATTCAACATTATTTGTTAATTTAGTACTTCAGACTTTTACAACAATCACGTTTACGCGAATAATTTCATTTATCATCATGGATATTTCAACACTGTGTATTTCTATGACTAATTTGACTAGATTGGTGCTAACTTTGGGAGTCTGAAGCAAAGCAAGTGAAATGCAAAACGTAAGCTAATATATGCTTTTACACTTAAATATAAAAAAAGCTCAGTATTAAAACTCTATGTTACATCTACTTTTATACTTTTCAGTGTCTCAACGCAATGAATAGATATGACAAACACCGATATATCTTTTTTAATTTATTTTCCAATATAATTTTTTTTTTCGAATGTCACATCATATCTATTCATAGAAACAGTTCATTTTTTTAATGAAAATGTACCGATATACAAAACGCTATGTATACTTATATTATCGATTGAACTATTTATAAAATACACTCAGGTTCTAACAAATTGCGATAGTGAAAATAAAATATTTGAAAAAAAAATTAAACGTTAAGTGCGTACACACACTTTAGAGGGATTGTTTTGTAGTACATAAAACATAAGTATGCAGATGTTGAATAAATATTGTTAATGAAGATATTTCTTTTGTAGAACTAGCTTTCAATTGCATTGGCCACAGAAAAATACATTATTACTTCATAGTTTGATTTCTCAAGAATAAGGATTTTAATTTAATTATTTTTATTTCAAAGCAAATAAACGATTTAAAAAAAACTGTCGTTGCTAATCTTTAGGAAATCGTCCAGGAAAAACATACTACAGAACCCTTCAAAAATGTGTGAATGTCACTCGTAGGTACAGCCTACAGTTAAATTTATTAACATTACAAATAGTTTTTTTCCATATCTACTAGACAGTAAAGCACTTTGAAAAGTTATTCCATTTATTCATGGAAACAAGGACGTATAAAATCATCTTAATCAAAAATAAAAAAGAAGAATAAAGTTTTCAGTTCAGCTTATACTAAATTGACTAGAGTATTTTTATAAAATATTTTTTAATTACATTTTTATCTTTAAATTCAAAACGCGAGAAATTAAAAGTTGTTAAATATTCGTATTATTATTTATTGCCTCCGTAATTCATAGTATTTTACATTGATATGTAAGGTCGGAGATTAGAAAAAGGAACATAATTGTTAAATTTGACATATTTGAAAATAAATCAAAACAAACAGTATAATTGTTAACGTTGCGTTAATGAACATATTATAAAAACCTTTAAATTAATTTAGGTGTGTGTATATTATCCTCCAGTGTATTATGACGAACGATACATAGGTATATTTGTTTCAACTAACGTTCTAGTAAAGCTAAGGAAATTTCCCATTGGTACATGATTTAGGATGATCTAACCCTACAAGGGTTAGATCATCATATCCTATGCTTTTAATCAAGTTGCATAGTCAATATCTCTAGCCTGCCAATCATAGAGAAATCCTTACAAAACTAAACAAAAATGTTATCAAATAATTGATTAAATATTAAATAAAGTGAATAGAAATATTATTAAATAATTGAATTAAATTAATTCAGGGATAAATTAAATAAACAATACAAACAATTTGGGCAAAATCTCTTTTTAACTATTGATATACTTACATTTAAATGTTCCACGGTAATATTTTTTTTCAGTATTTTCAATAAAATGAATACTTCAAAATATATTTTCGTGGTAAAAGAATAACATATTTAGCTTCGTTATGGCGTGCATCGACCCACGTTGTTCGTGATAGTGTGTGGTAATTTTGACAGAGACAATGGAATGTCGTAGTCGCCACTCAGCGAGATCTGTGACACGCATCCCACTAGACCAGACTTGTATTTACCGCCTGTGTTCATCTCTATGGACGGTAGACCACCTGCGAAAAAAATATTTATTTTCTAGACATATTATCAACATTATTAAAAATTCCATTGAACTTTGGCCAAATGCATGGAGTAGCTGACTTTTATTTCGCAATTTCAGATTAATGCCCTTGGTAAAATTTGTTCATAATGATAAGTACTGAACCCTTTTTGGAATAGCATAGCAAAACCTTATATTATAAAGTAGTACAATAGATCGTACCAATATATAGTCCATTTTCAGTGTTTAGTTGTTTATGTTTTCCGGGAGATATTTTGCCGACGGAACCCAGCCCATCAACTTCTAGCACCCCCGCTTGTCGATTTCTGAAAATGGTAAAATGCTTAGTCGCTTACAGTAATGAAAATGTACCACGAATGAATGAACGAACGAATGTTAGTTCATTCACACTCACTTCGTTCAGTACCTTTTCTTTAGGTATTTATTTAGTGAAAAAAATAATAATTTTGTAACATGACACAATACGAAATGGAGGGTTTTTGATAGAAATGCGAAAAGGTCGCGGCGACACGGCCGATTATTGTATTTTAATTCGTTTTTAAGTTTATGTCAAATTTTAGTTTTAGATATGGAGAAAAACAGAAAATCTGCTGGCATCTACTTTGTTCAAAAGCTTAGCATTGCCATCCACCGTGGCAATGCTGCGAGCGGCATATCCCTCCTCTGACGGACTTTTAGATTAAGATTTTTTTGTATAAATTTGTAAATACATAGTATAAATTTAAGATATTTTAATTTATATTTCAATAAAAAGTAATGTTTCGGATAAGTTTTTTGAAATTGTTGTCAAGTTGGTTAAATTTTAATCCTCATCAATGTTGTAACTGAAACGACTGTTAATTGGAAATAAACGAAATATATCCCTTGAACACTTTCATGTGTTAGCATGAACTTACAATAAATATTGGATTTACCTAGTAGCCCTTGCTCGGTGCCACAGACCGTCATCGACTTTCGTGTGGTTGGCTATGATTACTACTTCTCCGCTACCGAGATCGTATCTGTAAACAAATTATTGCGTATATTATGACCCATGCAGCTTTGGTTTACATTTCTATAAGTAAGCCCAGGGTAGATCTTGTTAAACGGTTACGTTTATTTTGTACTCGACAGTCTAGGTATTTGACCACAGTTCACCTGATGTTGAGTGACGGTGTGGTCGAAGATGGTAAACACACAAAGCTTGGAATGGAACTGGCTCTCAAGTGAGGCTGCCGGAACACACCGATAGATGCTTGGCGGCAGATTTTCAACTCGAGCGTGGTAGCTAGCCAGCCGAGTACCTACTATACCCCCCCCACCATGCTAAGGTTTCCTCTTTATGGTTTTCTTCACCGGCAGCTCAAGCTTATTTTTGGGGTTTGAACCCACGCCCTTCGGCATGCGAATCGACCGCGCTAACCACTGAGCTATCATCTTTACATTATGTATACTATACGGCGCGCATCTCTGTCTATCTTTTCTAAGTTAGACAGAGATGCGCGCAATCGTTGAAGGAAAGCATTGTGAGGAAACATTCATTTCTGAGAGTTATTTTAAAAAAGGTTTCCTAGACCTGAGACGTTTGCCAACCCGCACTTGGTCAGCCTGATGGACTACAGCTTCATTCTTTTCACATTGAGAGGAGACCCGCGCGCAGCAGTTGGACAGTTTATAAAAAGAGGGCTGATTCGGAGTTACTAACATATATTTACAGTTATTTTTGGACATGTATGAAAATATAAGTTGTATCTTTGGTGTTATCTATAAAATATTTTATTGTGTTGAACACAATGGTGCAGCGAGCTGTAGCCGAAGATAGAAAGGAAAATGCTGTCTGCATTGTTTGGTAGTGTTGTCAGAGCGCTATATCCTCTTCACCAAAAAAAATAGCTTAAATTGTTTACCTAAGCACGAGGACAGAGTTCTCGACGGCGAGCGACAGGAAGTCGCGCGGTGGTCGGCCACTCCACACCACTAGTGCATTTCCGGATTCGCTCCGGAACCGGATGTTGATATCTAGCGTGTAGCGCCGAAGGCTAGAAACACAAAATTAATAAGTTGATTGTTGTAGGTAAAGTCATCACTACTGTACTAGGGCATGACTGGACTCGACCATGACTTAATTTGTGTGGCTTAGACATGTTTAACTTGAATTTTCACAAAAAAAAAACTTGTAAATACAGAACCTTGGACAAAATGCGACGACAAAAAGAAAGAAGAAGTATACACGCACACAGTCGTAAGTCATGGCAGTACATTTTTAAGTTATTTGATTTTTTTTTTTTTTTAATGGTTGACAGGCTAGGTGTTTGACCACAGCTCACCTGATGTTAAGTGAAGGTGTGGTCGAAGATGGTAAAGCACACCTAGTCTGGAATGGAACTGGCTCTCAAGTGAGGCTACCGGAACACACCGTTAGATGCTTGGCGGCAGATTTTCAACTTGAGGGTGGTAGCTAGGCAGCCGAGTACTAGAAAGTACCCTACCACCATGCTATGGTTTCCTCACGATGTTTTCCTTCACCGGCAGCTCAAGCTCATTGTTGGGGTTTGAACCCACGCCCTTCGGCATGCGAACCGACCGCGCTAACCACTGGGCTATCATCGCTACAATGCTCACCGCTTCATAGTTTCTTCATCATCTATGTGTATAAAGCTGTCTGTCCCAGAAAAACTAGGATACGTGTTAGTGTCACCCCAGTTGATTTCATTTTCACTCAAATACTTTATTTGCATATATGTCTGTCCGTCGTAAGGCTTTTCAGTTATCACATCGTTTTCTGTATATCTCTTCTTACTGATGAAATATTTCTTCTTCTTCCTGTCTAAGTGTGGGTGTATGCTGTGTTTTCTCGGCTTTGTCTTGTGGTATTTCAATTTGAATCCTTTTTTGGGTACTATTACATGGCGTATCTCGTTTTCGGATACGTTGTGTGGGTATATCGGCATTTTGACGATTTCTTTGCATTGAGTCTTGTCACTGAAATTATAAATGAAAAACGTTTAGTAACTTTTTTATTTAAAAGTAATGAGACGGAAGTGACTATCGCTGGGGTAGACGTGCTCTGAAGTATAGACGTAGCTCTGATATTAGGTGGAGTGATGGTATTCGTAAGTCCACCTTTTGGGTGGACGTCCTACGCTGTGCTTGCCGGTCCGTGGTCTTCACTCCAGAACTTTGCGTCCTATCGGCCATCAGTTCTGCGTATTATGTGTACCCACTGCCACTTCAACTTGCTAATTCGTTGGGCTATGTCGGAAAGTTTGATTTTAGCTACAGCTAAAACATATTAGTAAGGGGGTTATTACTCACGTGCAGTTACTTTCGTGTGGTTCCTCACAGTTGTCGACGTTTAATCCTCCTAAAGCTGACGACACGACTGACAGTTTGGCATCGTTTATAATAAGCTGGAAACAATAAAAAGCAAAATTAAATATTTTGCAAAAACCCACAACGGTTAAAAAGTTATTGTCACCTATCTAAGATAATGTAGCAATCAAACCCGAACCCATAACTGAAAACTTCATAAAAATTGGACTAGTAGTTTTGGAGAAAAATGGCAACATGTATTTGCACAAACAAACATCCTCTCACCCCAAATGCATGTACCGTCTCCGTTCCGTCGTGGGTAAAAAGAAAAATATTATATCTCAGTAGTAGTTTGTAGTGATGATAGCTTAGTGGTTAGCGTGGTTGATTCACACGTTGAAGGGCGTGAGTTCAAGCCCCAACAATGAGCATGAGCTGCCGGTAAAGGAAACCATCGTGAGAAAATCATAGCATGGTTGTAGGGTATTTTCTGCTACTCAGCTGGCTAGCCAAGATAAAAGATAAAGATATATTTATTTGCATAAACATGAGTGGTTGCATAGTACCTACTGATCTTATATTACCGAAGTCTCATCATGTTCTTGCCTCTATGGGCGTCCAAATGTTGTCATAGCTTTTTTAAAATAATTCTAAAAGCTACTACTAAGCTACTACCCTTAATTTGAAAATCTGCCGCCAAGCGCCTGACGATGTGTTTCGGCAGCCTTCCTTGAGAGCCAACTCCATTCCAGACGCTAACCGCACCGTGACTTAATACATAGCTTGTCAACCATAAAATAAGCTGCCCACGTGACATATATTTTTTTTCTTTTTTTTCAGATGAGAATATAAATAAATAAATGAAATCGTAGGACATTACACACAGCGCCATCTGACCCAAACTAAGCAAAGCTTGTACTATGGAAGTCAGATGACCGATAGGTTACATAAACACTTTTTTTTTGTTGTAAATACTTACTCATAATAAAAACAGAACACCCAGACACAGAACAAACATTTGTTAACCACAAAATGTTTACCCTGGGTGGAAATCGAACCCACGTCCTTCAAATCATGGAGCAGACACACTACCAATGAACCAACAGGGCTGTTGACGTAGCGCAGTGTTCCGAACACTGACCAGCCGAGTTGGATTCGACGACTGACGTCTTACACAAATACAAATATGGCCCTACAAAACTGTAATCTTTCTCACCTGCCGAACACAGCCGCTAAAGGAAGCCGTGAGCGCCAGCCGCTGCGGTAGCGGGTGAGGCGCCCCTCCTAATAACAGCGGCTGCTTCAACCGTAGCCGACGTGATGAGCCTTGAGATCTCACCCATCGGGTTACTCTGTTCTCCTGAAACGTAAGTTTATATTAAAAGTAATGAGACCAACGAAACGCTTTCCTTGTGGTAAACGCTTGTAAATGAGAGCATTGTTAAGAAGAGTGAATGCATGTTCTTTCGGGCCAGGGGCCGGAGGTGTCCTGATACTGTTCCAGCTATTAAGCTAAGTGGAACTGAATTAAGCAGGGTGCAAGAGTTCAAATACCTCGGACACCTTGTTACCTCGGACCTGAAAGACGATGCAGACATAGAGCGGGAGCGGAGGGCGCTGTCTGTGAGGGCCAATATGATTGCCCGCAGGTTTGCTCGTTGCTCGGAGGACGTCAAGGTGACTCTTTTCCGAGCATTCTGTACATCTTTCTACACTGGCAGCCTGTGGGTGTCATATACGCAGAAGCGGTACAGCGCCCTTCGTGTTCAATACAACAATGCATTTAGGGTGCTGTTGGGGCTGCCCCGGCACTGCAGCGCCTCTGGGATGTTCGCCGAGTCGCGAGTCGACTGTTTTTACTCGACAATGCGAAAACGGTGCACATCCCTGTATCGTCGGGTCCGGGGCAGCCGTAACAGCATCCTAAATGTGTTTGCCAATAGGTTTGACTGTCAGTACATGAACCATTGCTGTATGGTTCATGTACTGACTAATGAGCAAGTATTAAAATGTAAAATGTAATTGTTCTAATAATCTGACTGTTTTATGCTAACTTTACCTTTATGCCTATGACTATGGTGAAATAAATGTATGTATGTATGTATTGGAGCAGTGCCTACAAAGAACTTTAACAAAACATACTCCAAAATGTTGCTGCTTTGACGTTTAATACTTTAAGACATTCGAACGGTTTAATCTATACTTTTTATTTGGCATCCTCGACATATTTTTTTCATCTCGTTCTGTCCTCTGGCCTCCTTTATCTTTATCTACATTAATATAATAAAGAGGAAAGATTTGGATTTATGTATGTTTGTATATTCGTTATAAACATACTAAAAACTACTGGACCGATTTCAAAAATTTTTTCACCGCTGGGAAGGTACACAATCCCGGGGGGAAATAGGTTACTTTATATCCCTATATTCCCACGGAAACGGGAACTATGCTGGTGAAACCGAGAGGCGTCTGCTAGTATCCATATATACATATTTTGTTTTACATTTTCTCTTTCTATTTTTGTTTACTTTTTTAATAATAATTAGGTGCTGCATGCTATGCTGATTAGCACAATAATATAACTATTAACAAGTTTAGTTATACTGAGATTACCAAACTTTGAACTTTGTGAATTAATTTAAATTCTTATGAGATTAATAAATGTTCTTAAACTGTACACTGGCCGATCATTATATTTACTTGGTAGTAGATTTCCTTAGCAGGAGGACTTCTTCGAGGAGCGTCTAGGACGGTACCTACCACCGCAGTACCGAGATATTCTGCCGCCAAGCAGTAGTGTGTAAACATTGCAGCGAGAGAAAGATGTAAAGACTTGTGAATATTTTAAATAAATATTTTTAATATATTTAAATTTTATGTTTATTTCGAATTTATTTTGATAGCTGATATTATGCACTTTTCTTACCACAAATGCTGCTTATTGCAAATTCTCGGCCGGCTTGACTGACAAGGGACTATACACTGTATAGATATGCCAGCATTGATGAATTTGTCGGCTGACGTGATGTCACATAACAAACGCTTATAATAAAATTAGCTGCGCCCCGCGGTGTTTCCCGCTACATGTTTTCGGGATAAAAAGTAGCCTATGTTCTAATCGAGGTCTCAACTACCTCCATACTAAATTTCATCCAAATCCGTTCAGTAGTTTTTGCCTGAAAGAGTAACAAACATCCATCTATCCAAACTTTCACATTTATAATATTAGTGGGATCAGTGACTAACCTGATCAAAATCATATTTTTCTCCATAGGCCTCGACTCTCAGCGAGGCTCCCCGGCCGGCCCGCGTGGCTGTCACGTTGTGCCATCGGTTCGGCGTCAGGGGATAAGCAGATCTGAAATCACAATGTTGATGTTTTTGAAATAGGCTCGCGAATTCCAAATATCTCAAAGTAACGAGCGATGACGCGGATGCCTTGCTCCTGTAGAGACTATAGATGGAGAATACTTGTTTTGTATATACATACTTATAATACATAGGTACACACCCATGTAATATACTCGGAGAACAAACAAACTGAGTGGGTGTTCCCCGATGGATATAATCTGGATGTCTTCAAGTCCAGAGTGAATCGGTACCTCATAGGTAAGCCTCCATCTTAGACCGCATCATCACTTAACATCAAATGAGATGACGATCAAAGGTAAGCCTATTTCTTATTAAAAAAAAACATCGTCGCATAAATGTTTGTTATCGTGGGAATCGAACCCACAAGTACAGCTCTTCAAGCAAATATTCTACCAAATGAGCTAACAACACATTGATAAGAAGCTTTGAGTACACGGATTAGGCTTTTTCTATAACTATATAAAAGTTATAATTAGGGTTACATAATACTACATACCTAACGAGCGCTATCCCAGAGCCCAGATCGAAGGCGAATTCCATAAAGTAGTCCCGTAGGTGAAGCGAGAAGAAATCTCCATCACCACTCGCGTGCTCAGAGTTGTACAGCACCAGACCATCTCCGCTGCTCGGCTTTAGTGTTATCTGAAACCAGTTTAATGGTTTATATAAAGAAACGTTCTTACCAGTATTTTTTTTTGCAATTCTTAAATTATAGTTTTTTTATGTGTAAGTAATGAGGTGACCGCAGGAACGCGCTGGATGCGGGCCACTTCCAATCGGTCTTTACGGAAATCAATGGGGGAGGCCTATGTCCAGCAGTGGACGTCTTACGCCTGAAATGGTGATGATAATGATGAATGAGGTGACCGAGACGCTTTCCTGATGGTAAGAAATAACACATGCCCATCACCATTGCAGCGATACACAGGACTTTGAGTAACAAAACTAAGTTCAGGGCATCGCTGCTTTGGCGCTCATTACTTTGAGACTTTCGATGGTAAATCTCAAAAGGCCTGTAATTTCGCTAGCTGCAATACTCTTTAAACTGTGCACTGCTGCATAAGCCTCTCCCAAGACATGCCACTCAGCCTGATCTTCGGCTTTTCGCTTTTATCCACCGTCAGCTATCCTACGTATATCGTCACTCCATCGCGTCTCAGTGTTGTACTACGCTACGTTGTTTACCCCAGCGGTTCTATATGTGCAGCCCATAGCCACTTCAGCTTGTTAATATATCTGACTTTAGTTCTCTGACGAATTACTTCGTTCCGGATACAATTTCATAGAGAAATGCCAAGCATAGCGTTTTCCATAGCTCGCTAAACGATATTGAGCTTACGAACCGCTGTAAGTGTCCACGTTTCGGCTCTGTAGGTCATGAGAAGTAGAACGCACTGACTTTGATTCATTATTAATTTTCATACCTATTTTCATTATTCTAAGTCCCAAATAAGGGTTACTTGACTACCTGGTTGACTACTACAAGTAAAACAATCTCATAACATACGAGCTCCTACCAAATAAGTTTGAAAATATAAAAGTGCTTATTTTTCTCGATAAACAAGTAAAGTACCTACTAGGTCACTGCTGTCTTCGAAGAATATAATTAAAAGCACCATTAATACCACTTTATTTAAAACTGAGTATCAAGTATCGAGGGTAACGGGAGCGCCAGCTCCAATTAAAACTTTTCTCAGTAGTTTCTCCTCAAACATCGAGGGTGGAAAGAATACAAACTCCATCAAAGAACTTTTGATTAATGATCTACAAATGAATTGATACAAAAGTTCTAGAAGCACTAAGCTCCTGTGAGAATCTAGTTTTGTAATTATTTCCTTAGTTATAAAGCTATTCCAGGATTTCAAGGATAAGTGAAATTATTAATCTGAGCTTTCTTTAGAATTCTTGAATATCTGAAAGTCTTATTATGGAAATTCTAAGCCTCATTTTATTTCGCAGTACAGAAATTGTATGCGGAATACTAGACTCAAAAAATACTGTCAGAAAAATACACTATAGAAAACTATACATCCTAAAATGTTAGCTCGAGTTGTATTAGAAAAAAAACGCTTACATCACAATTTATAATAAATTGCCGACCGAAATAAAAACACCACCTAAAACGAAAAATATAAATGTAAACTAAATTCTTGGTTATTTTGTAAATGTTACTATATAATTCTAGATTATATTAATTAAACTTTGCGTCCGAGGGGGCCAGCCGCTCTCGATCTATATCGGGACCTGGCCAAACGTTTAGAGGAGGCTTCAGATGACCAGAAAGCTTAGCATTGCCACGATGGATGGCAATGCTGCCAGCATTCTGGCCACAGATCCTTCATCTGACCGACATTTAGATTAAGTTATTTATAGAAATTTGTAAATAGTATTATAGATATTTTATTTTCCAATTTATTTAAATGTTATGACTTTTTTTTTATGTGAATGTATTGAGACGAACGATGCGCTCTCCTAATGGTAAGAGATAACGCATGTCCATGACCATTGCAGCAATACACAGAACTTTGAGTAGCAAAACAAAGTCCGGGGCATCGCTGCTTTGGCGGTCATTACTTTGAGACTTTCGATGGTTAGTCTCAACAGCCTAGTAATTTCGCTAGCTGCAATACCCTTCAAACCGGAACACAGTAATGTTTACACTACTGCTTGGTGGCAGAATAACTGGTACTGCGGTGTTACCTACCTAGACGACCTCCTGCTAAAGAAACCTACAACCAAGTAAAGAAAAGACTATTGGATGTTATTAATAAATTATTTATGATTTGTATTATTGATAAAAATGTATAAAATAGAATTTACTTTACTGTACACCTCTTAAAGAAATAGTTTGTATGGAACTATTTCATTTATAATTGTAAGATCTTTACTACCTACATTCGACAATCAAATCTTGAATTTTATTTTTATCAAATTACCGCTGTTTTCAAATGATATGATGTTTATAATATTGCCGTGTAATAGAAACAAAAATACTTTATGTGAAAGCATTCGCAGAAAGAAAACAAAATACGCCAAACAATGTTACCAGCGAAACGCTATTTTTACGTCCATCCCAAAATCAATAGTTCAAATCAAAGCTCGTACCAATTTAATTCCGAAACCATGAAACTTTTTCTCCCTAACTTCCATTGGTTCAAAACCGACTTACTCGTCTCATTTTCCACGTGATCGCTTCTATGATTCTCAGCTAGCGTGTTTTCTTTAAGTTGGTACAAATTGGGTGTCATGTGATGAATAGGTTCAAATAGATCCGATTGGTTGTGGAATTTTTTAAGAAATTTAATAAAATTAGAGTCGTCGTTTGTACGTAAATCAATACAAGGTTGTACATACTTCGACTATTGCATATAGTTTTAAGTACCCGACGTAATTAGATGTGAACAATTCCGCATCAGTAAAACAAAAACAAATTTAATTTTACATATAAAAGTATTTAACCGTTGTTAAAAGTTTTTCATTAAATACTTTACAAATTACAATATTCAAAAAAGGGTATAGCTGTGTCGTAGATGAGGCAGTGTGTACACTTAGAAGTCCTTGAGTATATAATATATTATTGTATGATATAACTTTATTATATACTACTAACTTTGGTGTATCATTTAACTTTATTATACACCAAAACAAAACAACATACAAATATGAATCTTAAAACCAGAAGAGACAATTAATAAAACAACACAATATAATACATATTTGGTGTATAAAGGCGGTCTTATCGCGTAGAGCGATTTCTTCCAGACAACCTTCGGATGGAAAGAAAAACAGAAATAGATATTAGGTTGGTGTATAAAAAAAGAACAATACAATAAACGTATATCCATAGAAATATAATTATACATATAAAATACTAAATATAAATTAGCATGCTGATAAATAATGTTTATACACTTTCTATATAATAAAAAAATTATATAAATATAATAATGTTTATATACTTTTTTTTCTTTTTAGATTTCCATGTTTAAAGTCCTCACTCAACGTAAATAATTCTTTGAACGTTTAGCTATCGAGTGGTTTAATACAATTTTGAATTTAACACCAAATAACATTATCAGTTTTCTAAATTTCTTCACATTATGAAAGCAAATTCAAGGACGCATTGTGTTCACGCCTTGATGTAAAAAAAACGTATAGTTCAAAAGGAAAAAAAAAAGTTTTAACTCGTATTGCTGTATTTTACCGACAAATTAAAAAATATAGACACCTATCTGTTACCTAAGTGCCTAGTCTGTATTAATTTACACCGCAAAGTGTCTCAACATATTACCTCAAGTTATATTTTTTCCGACGGCCAATTTACTACCGAGAAAGCTTTTAAAAACCTCCCCGTTCAAGTTTGTTTAAAAATTATGGAGGTCTGTTATAACTTCATTTTGGGAATCAACACTCGACGGGAAATTTCACTTTTTCGCGATGCGGAGTTTCATTTTGAATCGAGCATTGGGGGAAAACAGAAACATGGGCAGGTTTTACGAAATTTAGTGTAAGTATTGTTTCCTTTGTTCGTTCTCTGTCTATTTATACCTATACTAATTAATGTTGCAATATAAATTAATCTTGTTTCAAACTAAATTGTATTTATTATGCTTTCGCGTAATTTCTAAAATAACTTATTTAATTATTATTGTTGACAAACTTCAGTGTTTCTTCGTTAATTACCTGTATATCAAGCCAGGATACTGCTGAATTTCCCAGTCCAGGCAAGCGAAGGTAGGATGATCCATTGAAACGTGGTACCTGGAAACCAAATGCAAACATGCTGTAATAAAAAATAAAGAAATTGTAGCAAATATCAGTATGTATTTGAAAACATACAGAGAAAGAAACGATTTGTCTCGTTCTGCGTAAGTTTTCGTAGTGGTTATAGATGGTGACTGCACCTAGCCTAATATGGGTATCAGCTTTCATGTGAGGCTACCGGAATATCCCATTATGAGAGTGGTATACCATCACCATGGTAAAGTTTCTTTAGCATTTTCTTTTTTCTTTGGTTTTGGCGTCGCGTTTTAGCATTTGCCAGTGTCAAGTATTTATATATTTTCAACTTTCAAAAGTTAACTAAGTGTCCTCGTAGCTAAAGTTATAGTCAAAGTCCAGTCTTCGTCAAGTACAATCCATGACAGTCAAGTCCAGTCATGCTTTAGTAAAGTAGTGGTGACTTTACTATAAAGCTTCGATGGAGTTTTGGAAGCAACACGAAAAGTAATGTTTCACCACATTATATCATTTTCCTACACTCGCGCTTGTGATTCGGCACTTTATGATTAAAACACCACCATTTTTATGCATAAACACGCGACAAAACACAAGTTTTGGAAAAAATACAACGGGGCGATACGACTCTTTCCGCGTTCCCGACAAAACTCCTTCTTTAGTATTAGTAACAAGCTGTGCATTTATCTAAACTTCGAGATGTTGGGAAGTTCTCACCTTCAAATCCAAAGTGATTTCGCATTTATCTCCCGCGTACCCCAAAGGGCACAAACAAACATGGTTGACGCATCCCCCACCATGTTGACAAGCGCACTCATCTCTATCCACTTTAATCTGGTTCACTTCATCACTTTTTACATCACCGCTGTTTACATTATTTCCTAAAAACTTTCTATTTGGTGTGTTCACTAATATTTTTTTAATATCATAAGATTTGAAAGGTTCCACGGAGTTGTCAAGTTTATTGTGGTCATGGAATTTGACGTTGGAGTCTCGCATGACAAGATCGTTGTCTTCGAAGTGTACTATGTCATTGATATCGTATATGGCGTGTTTCTCGTCTGGGTGGGAAGTAGCTTCGATGGTAGTGACTTCGTTGATTGGCTTCCAGGGTGCAAGCGTTGGTGCACATTCACCTGTAGACAAAGAAAAAGTAACTTTGAATTACGAAGCAAATGTTTTCATATATCTCAAAGTGTCAATTTTTACGTTCATATTATTTTTTTCATGTAAAAAAACGCTCTCCTGATGATGGTAATTAATATTACTAGAAGTAATTATGATTTTTTTGTCATGTCATACATCACACAAGTCCAAAATAAATGCCAGTAGCTATGATTTCGCAGTAAAATTATGCTCCATATGTCCATAAATGGCAAAAAATTATTTATAAATGTAAATCGAACTACTTTAAGGAAGGCATCGGGACTAGACTAATCCTAATAACTAGTAAAGCTTAGGGTTCTATTAGTTAAGTTTTCCTATGAATCTGTCTATCCGTTTGTAAGGTCACAGAAGAAAAGTTTATAGAAAAATCAAGACGTCTTCTCCGTATGTGACACGCCAACAAAACCGCGGTTAAAAGCGTTATAAATCACAATACATTTGAAACAATAATTACACGTCACACCGAGTTATAAATACGAATGAAAATACTTTCCTTAATACAAAAGTTATCATTCCTCAGGAAGAAAAAGAAAAATAGGCTTCGCATAAGATGGTCGCATGAGATCCCCATTACGAATATACTACGTGACAAATCATTACGTATTCACGACTGGAGCTGGAGGAATTTCATTATTCTGCTGAGATGTATTGGGTGATAGTAGATGTAATCGAAGTCAGGGAGGCAGAAGAGAAATTGTGACAATGTGGATGTCTGGAGCATTTCAAACACCATTGCTTAAAGGCGATGCAGTTTCAAACAAAATATAATCTCAGTACTAATAATTTACTAAGCGTATTACAAAAATTAGACAAAGCTTCAATAGTATCGCCGGTATACAGAGTTCAGCGCTTTGCAGGAATGGAAACACGTACAGTGCCTAGAATTTGCGATCCCGGTGATGGTTTAAAGGACCCCTTTACATACGTATCAAACCCGTGTTCCCATCCTTGCCCAAGTACATTTTATACGATGCTACCAACGCTACTTGGGATATTCTTTCCAGCAATGTATATTTATGGATAGATATTTAATAGTAACTTGTGACTTTTTAATCTATGGTTGACAGGCTAAGTGTTTGATCACAGCTCACCTGATGTTGAACAACACTTCATTTGTGACATAAAACAAATTATTTATTTTTCTATAATAATATTTCTTGACTCAGTCTCGATCAAGCGCTCGAAGAGTCAACACGTCCTGAGGATGCCTCGTGTAGAGGCGAAACACGTGTTGGCAACGTGTCACAAACCGGCACGTGTCGGTGTCACAAACCGGCCTCAACTCAGCATAATGCAATGCCCAATGCCCAATGTACATAGTTGTTAGTTTGTTAGCTAACTAATAACTTCAATTATGTTAAAATGGTTTAAACGACTCTACAATTACAATCGACTATTAATTTTGTTCACAGAACCGTTTTTATTGACGTTCAATCCAATTAGAATTCTAAGAAACGAAAATGATATTAACTAGAGACTAAAAGAACAAAGCGTTTCAGTTTTAACTACCCATCTCGAATATTATACAAAACTAGCGACCCGCCCCGGCTCCGCACGGGTACAACGTAGATACTAACATGTATTATACAAATAAACATGCCTCTTAAATCACTCTTGAGTGTGGAAGTCGCATTAAAATCCGTTGCGTAGTTTATAAGATCAAAGCGTACAGACGGCAGGAAGCGACTATGTTTTAAACTATGTAGAAAAGGGCTAGTCTTACATAATGATTCGGAAGACTGATCTGTTTAAAAAAAAACTACTTACTAATATATATGTTAGAGCAAAGTTTTCCCGTTGCAAGTGAGAAAGAAAACCCATTTGTCATGCTAAATTACGTAATCTTTTAAGTGACGTCATTAGAGGTAATTTAAAAGTCAACTTTATTTAATGTATTTTATAAACATAATGTACAGGAATGTAATATTCGGAAACGGTTCTGGAATCAGAAAAGTATTTTTTATCTTTACATACCGAATTATATTGATGTTGAATATGAGTCAAAATTTAAAGGGGCGTTTCATTTTCACTGTAGCTTGATAACTGCATTAGACTTAAAGCGAGGGTTTCCAAGTCAAAGTTTAACGTGATTTTGTTAGAATTAATATCTCTCTGGCTTTATTATGCCGATGAGCTGGATAGATGGGAGTTTCCGACTCAATTATGTCTGTATAGTTTGTTAGAAACCGTTAAGCTGGCAAATGAGATAAGTTACTTTATATTTGATGGTCGTATATCTGGATCTTATTAATATTTGTTTCATAGTTATTTAGGATCTGATGGGTTAGCATATTAACTTGCGAGAGTCAATTCATACAACGGTAGAAATATATTAAATTGAAAGTTAGACAGCGTCTCTGGCGAATGTAAATGGAAGCTGCTGTTTTTTTTTAAATCTTAAAGTAGTGAGACAAACGAGACGTTCTCCTGACGGTAAGACCGCATGTCCATGACCATTGCAGCGATACACAGAACTTTGAGTAATAAAACAAAGTCCAGGGCATCGCTGCTTTGGTGCTCATTACTTTGAGACTTTCGATGGTTAGTCTCAACAGCCTAGTAATTTCGCTAGCTGCAGTACCCTTCAAACCGGAACACAGTAATGTTTACACACTACTGCTAGGCGGCAGAAGATCTGGTGCTGCGGTGGTACCTACCTAGACGACCTCCAGCTAAGGAGATCTACCGTCAAGTAAAATAGGTGACTATTCAAGTTGCAATGACCGGTTATGAGTTAATACACCCATATATAAAAAAATATATATTATTTCAAAATAAAATAATTACTACTAAACATGCTGTTACAGAACACGCGGCATCCATCTCTAAAGATTCAAATTCAAGACCTTGCAACAGTAATGGCGAGCACCATCGGCGTCGGCAATATTCTCTGCACGTTCCTGAACTAATAACCGAGCGCCGGGACGCCCGATGGCAAATAATGATAGGTGCTCCGTTAAAACAAATAAGAAAGGACGTAGGATTTTTTCTAGGCTTCCATCAAAAGCGCCGGTCTGGCTTTTTGACACAAATTGCACAATCTGCGTCGAATCAAATACCTACTCTTTTGAATATTCAAGGTATATATTAGGAAAGTCGATGGCAAGAGAACACGAAGCCATAGCCCGATGCGTTGGACCAGATTCGCACCGCACTCGACACATCGGTGTATGACGCGCTGCATGTCGCCAGTGATAGGCGAAGATGGCGCAACATCGTGCATGCACGGCTCCTGGGAGGCGGAGGTCACGACCCTCAGACATGAGGAACACGACACTAGGAGGAGGATATTAGGTATTCAGACTCAACCAAACGCTCGAAGAGTCAACACGTCCTGAGGATGCCTCGAGTAAAGGCGAAACACGTGTCGGCAAGTGATTACTGCAGAGAGAGGAGGATTTTAAGACTTGAGGTTATTTTAATTAGATTTTTGTTATTTAAATTAAACTTTTGTCAAATTACATTTTTTAAGTTTATGTCAAATTAGTTCTAGATAATAAGTAACATTAGGTTTTTAATTACCTAATAAGTTGTGTCAAATTAGTTAAATTTAAGTCCTCATCACTGTTGTAACTGGAACGACTGTTAAGCGGAAATAAACTAAATATATGTATACTTTGAATATTCAAAATGAACTTCCGCAAAGTTACGCCTGAATCAATCAATTATCTACTCTTTTTTAGGGTTCCGTACCCAAAGGATAAAAACGGGACCCTATTACTGAGACAACGCTGTCCGTCCGTCCGTCCGTCTGTCACCAGGCTGTAGGTATCTCAAGAACGGTGATAGCTAGACAGTTGACATTTTCACAGATGATGTATTTCTATTGCCGCTATAACAACAAATACTAAAAATAATAAAATAAATATTTAAGGGCGGCTCCCATACAATAAACGTGATTTTATTTTGCCGTTTTTATAAATAATGGTACGGGACCCTTCGTGCGCAAGTCCGACTAGCACTTGGCCGGTTTTTTTTACATTATCTATATACGTATAGGCTATTTAGTTTAAGACAAAAATGAGCCATATGTAAATTCTGACAACATATTCCGTAAATAATATTGAAATAAACGCTGCTTTTTCGTAATATGCGCGTTGGTTGTTATACGAATAAATTTAGTAATCACTATTGCTTATTTCTTTTTTTAACTTGACCCAATGCCC
The DNA here is from genome assembly GCA_905404145.2 of Biston betularia. Taxonomy (NCBI): domain Eukaryota; kingdom Metazoa; phylum Arthropoda; class Insecta; order Lepidoptera; family Geometridae; genus Biston; species Biston betularia. The sequence continues at coordinate 3,189,486 of FR989887.1, read as the reverse complement.
ATTTTAGCAGAATAAAAAAATATCTAAACGAAACGTATTTTATTGGATGTTTTGAATTAAAAGGGTGAATTCCCATACCGTAACTACGGTATGGGAATTCACCCATGAAAACAAACGAAACAAAGGAATTGGGAATTGCCCGGATTCCGTAAACAGACAATGATGAAATCTGTGTAGGTACTACATGTACAATTGTACATACATAGAACATGACATGTGTTGGAGAATTTGCAATTTTGTTTTGTTGTGTATAGAGGACTGGGGCGGAAGTATTTGCTTAAAGTTGCATCATACCAACACGTCTATTTTACTATCAACGATTTCAACCAAATAAGTAGCGATGATAGCTCAGTGGTTAGCGCGGTCAGTTCGCATGCCGAAGTGCGTGGGTTCAAACCCAAACAATGCGCTTTAGCTGCCGGTGAAGTTAAACATCGTGAGGAAACCATAGCATGGTTGTAGACTAGTAAGTAATTATAATATTTTTGTTTTTATTGACATTCAATTATATTGACATAATTATATTGTATGTGATATATTATTTCATTGACATTTTCATTGTATTGACATATTATGTTATGATTTGATATTTTTAAATATGAATGAAAAATTACCTGTAACTATGGTGTTATTAATAAAAGATTTGTATTTGTATTTGAGTACTTACTGGTACTCGGCTGGCTAGCTACCACTCTCAAGTTGAAAATCTGCCGCCAAGCATCTAACGGTGTGTTCCGGCAGTCTCACTTGAGAGTCAGTTCCATTCCAGGCTAGGTGTGCTTTACCAGCTTCGACCACACCGTCATTTAACATCAGGTGAGATGTGATTAAGCACAATTAATATTAAATTCTTACAGCTTGGTACTTTAGAAAATGAATCAAAAGCGTAGCTAGGTAGGTAGAGGGTGACAAAATCTAATCGTATTTGACACTAGAATAGCTTTAATGGGATTCTATATGTAAGTCAAATAATGAGATTTACAATTCACAGAATATTTTCCCGTTCTTACTTTCAAATTTGATATGAATGATGATGATAGCTCAGTGGTTAGCGCGGTAGGTTCGCATGCCGAAGGGCGTGGGTTCAAACCCCAACAATGAGCTTGAGCTGCTGGTGAAGGAAAACATCGTGAGGAAACCAAAGCATGGTTGTAGGGTACTTTAGTACTCGGCTGGCTAGCTACCACCCTCAAGTTGAAAATCTGCCGCCAAGCATCTAACGGTGTGTTCCGGCAGCCTCACTTGAGAGCCAGTTGCATTCCAGGCTAGGTGTGCTTTACCATCTTCGGCCACACCTTCACTTGACATCAGGTGAGCTGTGGTCAAACAACTAGCCTGTCAACCATTAAAAAAAAAAAAAATTGGATTGCTTGGAGAAATTCGATACCTATATATTGTTAGCTTGCGTAGCATAGGCTCTTAGTGTTCATAAATTTAGACTCAACATGCTGTGCTAAATTGAATTTAGATATGATATTATTTTGCTATTTCTAAATTTTTACTTTGTTTAAATTACATTAATAGCTCACTATTAATATTCTACATTAACGTTATTATTTAAGTGTTCTATCAGTTATCTGACTTCCATAGTACAAGATTTGCTTAGTTTGGGGTCAGATGGCGCTATAATCAGTCAGCATCCTTTTAAGGGCACATTTTGTAGTTTGTTTTAATAAACAAAAAATGACAGTATCCCTGTATAATTGATGTTTTGATTTTACGAATCCTGTCACATTTTACATGCAAAACTGCACAATCGGCAAGAGTTGTAGGACAAAAGTTGTTTGTTTTTGTTTTTCAAAAGCTAGCTGTATTTGTGAGAGATAATCCCAAAATGTTTCCAAAAATGTCAGAAAGGCGTGCTCGTAACCGTCGCGATCCAAGCGCGTTACAAGTACACAAAGCTAGTACACAACTTTACAGAAACTGCTTTCTAGGTATGGGCCCTGTTATATATAACCATATACCGGAAAGTTTCAAGGAACAAGACATGCATCACTTTAAAAGAAAATTGAAAATGTTTTTGACTACAAAATGTTATTATAAGATTGACGACTTTCTGAAGGAAACATTTAAATAATTTTATTTGACATCAATAATATTGACATCTATTCTAATTATTTATTAACACTATTATTGCTTTGACATTGATTAAATTTATTATTATTATTTTTGACATTAAATTACATAAATTGAACTATTAAAAAAAAAAAGCTATGACGACATTTGTACGCCCATCGAGGCAAGAACATGATGAGACTTCGGTAATATAAGATCAGTACTATGCAACCACTCATGTTTATGCAAATAAATATTTCTTTATCTTTATCTTTATCTTTATCTTTAAAAGTCAAAAGTCTCTTTTAATCGTAATATAGTAGTGCGAGTAGCATGGACATACAAATACATAGGTACATTATGCAAACGCTATGCCATTTTACTAGACATAATAACACAATAATTGAGTCCGCGTTTTACCACCAACTTGCTTGATGGTTAGCAATGATGTGTCGGATACCTAGATACCCTAGATACCGAGATAGCGAGGAGATAGTGCTAGGTACAAACTACGTGAGCCCAAGACGTTACAGGGAAACTTTATCAATAGATAATGATCCAACTTTAGGGTACCGTGGGAAGATAATCCACCCACGCGTTGTACAAACTTATATGATAGCCAGGTATTAATATCGAATGGACCTATTGATCTTGACTACATTCATCAGTTTGAAAATTTAATTAATCGGTTTTAGGTGAAATTAAACTAATTTTAATTTCACCTAAAACCGATTTTTTTGTTGTTTATTAAAAGTATTGAGACGAACCAGATGCTCTCCTGACAACGCCTATTGATGACTATTGCAGCGATACACAGAACTTGAGTAGCAAAACAAAGTCCAAGGCATCGCTGGTTTGGCGCTCATTACTTAGAAACATTAAATAAATAAATAAATAAATAATAAATATCATAGGACATTACACACAGCGCCATCTGACCCCAAACTAAGCAGAGCTTGTGCTATGGAAGACAGATAACTGATAGAATACTTAAATACTTTTTTTTTTTTGTAAATACATACTTATGATACATACAGTACACCAGTACAGTACAAAATATCGTAGGACATTACAAACTAAGCAAAGCTTGTACTATGGAAGTCAGATAACTGATAGAATACTTAAATTCTTTTTTTTTTGTAAATACATACAGTACACCCAGACACAGAACAAACATTTTTTACACCACAAAATGTTTATCCCGGATGGGAATCGACCATCCCTTCAGCTCGTGGAGCAGACATACTACCAATGAACCAATAGGGCATTAGGTGGTTAGTCTCAACAGCTCTATAATTTCACCAGCTGCAGTACCCTTCAAATCGGAACACAGTAATGTTTACAAACTACTGCGTGGCGGCAGAATATCTGGAGCTGAAGTGGCACCTACTCAGAATTCCTAAGGAGGTCTGTTACGTAACAAGTGTTAAAAAATGTTCATATACATCATAACGGTTGAAGAAACTAAGAGTACCTACGAGTATGCAGGTATATAATTATCTTTCGGTACACTAACAAAAGAATAACATATTTATATAAGCCTACGTTTAACAATGAAGATGTTACATTTATTTTCCATAGTTATGTTTATGTTAAGATTTCCTTTACAGATTCTATAAAGTAAGCCTTTCAAACGCTGTATCGGCGCGATCTGTTTGATTCCTCTCTCGACGCGTCAAATATTCCCTTTAGCCTGGAATATTTTATTGAGTGTCATCATATGTGCCCTTCACGTTTCGCTCGTATAAAATATGGCTATAGGTCGACTTTTAAACTGTCTTTTACTTAAATTATTTGTGAACCCAAGTTACTAGGTAGATCTCTTTGGCGGGAAGTCATCTAGGTAGGTGTACCTACCACCGCACTATCAGATAGTCTAACGCCAAGCAGTTATGTGCGAACATTACTGTTTCAGTTTGAAGAATACTACATCTAGTTAAATTACAGGGCTTTTGAGAATAATGATCAAACGTCTAAAAGTAATCACCAAACTAGCGATACCTACCTTCCGTTGACTTACTAAAAGTTCAAAAATTACTAGTAGTTTTGGGTACCGCTGCAGCGGTCATATACATTATACAACCACCATATCTTATCATCAATTTCATTAATTTATTAAAATAATCGTAAAAAAACCCATCAGACATATCTCAAGCTTGTTTCCTGTACAAAAACAAACACCTTGTTGCTTTTACAACTCTATTGAATCTTTCAGTAAGGGCATGACCAGGCTTGGCATTTTGTCTTACGTTGACTATAATTCCAAAATAAGTTCACTTGACTTATCATTGAAATACTTGAAATACTTGACGCTGGAAAAATGCACAAATTGCATTGCCGAAAAACAAAGAAAATTTAAATATGACCAACAAAAAAGTGAAATAAATTGACACTTGAAAGTAAAAGACACAACAAAACAACCCTAAGTCTTTATGCAAAATGAACTCGCCAAATTCAGTTTCATCTTTATTGCCTCCTCGATCGAATAAATCGAATAAAACCAATCGAATATCTCGTATCGGCAACCTTATTATAATTTTTCTATTAAAGAAATATATTTTCGATAAACGACGCCATGAGATGCTATCTCAAGTATCTACCCGTAGAGAGAATGATTCCTTGAGATATTTCTTCTTGATAGGCGATATCGGTTTGTTAAAAACCCCTCTAATATACTATCACAAAATCAAAAAGACTTCTACAAGTTTACCAGTTTTAGAGGAAACTTTTTATAGAAAAAAAACGCAAAATTGTAGAAGTTAGTACGTAGAAAATACATTTTTTATAAGTGACAGGCTAGGTGTTTGGACACAGCTCACACGATGTTAAGAGACGGTGTGGTCGAAGATGATAACACACCAAGCCTTAAAAAGAACTGGTTATCGAGCTTTTTTTAAGTAAATGTAATGAGACTAACGAGACGCTCTCCTGATGTTAAGGAATAACACCTGTCCATGAACATTGCAGCGATACACAGAACGTTGAGTAGCAAAACAAGGTCCAGGGCATTGCTGCTTTGGCGCTCATTACTTTGAGACCTTAAAAAAAAAATGGATGGTTAGTCTCAACAGCCCTGTGATTTCGCTAGTTGCAGTAAGTACCCTTCTAACCGGAACACAATAATGTTTACACACTACTGCTTGGCAGCAGGGGCGTAGCTACCGGCATATCAGCTGCATCAATTATACGGGGCCCCCGGTCTACAGGGGCCCCTAACGGGTGTAAGCAAAAATTAGCAAAATTTTATCCACAATGTCACAAAAAACATTTAAAAAACTGTCATACGATCAACTGTCCATATTATAATCAATAAAAAATATTTTAATTTAATGCAAGCATTTGTTTCTTTTGTGAGAAATCTTTACCCTTCATTTGGGCCCCCAACTAATTTTGATAAAGGGCCCAAGGCACGCTTGGCAGCAAAATATCTGGTACTGCGCTTGTACCTAACTAGACGATCTGCTAAGGTGATCTACCACCTAGCAACGTATCTCGATACCCATAATTCGATACGAAACTCCGTTTGACGTCGAGTGTCCCATCTCTCAACACATTCTCTGCACAAACAAGGCGACTAGATTCTGTTTGTCGTGTCAAATGGGACGGCCCAAATCCGATCGAACTGGGGCATAGATGCGCGCCCGACATTTTATAGCTATTAACTTTGCGGGCGTTCTGTTACGTTAGAGTAAAAATTACCGCTATGCAATTAAATCAGTAGGAATGCCGTGAACTTTTGCTATTTAATTTTTTTTATTATGAAAACAAGCTTATGCTTGTTTAACAAGCAGTTAAAAATATATATAACCCGACTGCGAATACTTAACATTTTAAACCAATTTATTAGAAATTAAATTGAAACATAGAACTTATACCTATATATTTTTGTAATACCCTTTTAATTTCCTTTATTTTTCTACTCTAATCTAGGTTTAATACATTTTTTTATTAACTTACGACTGTACTCGCGCCAAAAATTCGCTACTTTATTTTATTTTTTGAAACACCTATCTATCTGACACTGGGGGTTTTAAGACGAATATACCTTAACTGTCATAATCCGTCCAGCCGTTTGGAAGATACGAGGTAGTAAATAAATTTACTTACAAATATACATTATACATACATACATAATAAGTACAAGATAAGTGCTAGAACATACCCCTTTCTTGGCAGTCGGATAAAAAGATAATATGTACAACTTCATTTTGATACTGGCATTTAGAATTTATTGTATGATAACTTAATTAGCAAATGTAACAACACTTTTTAAAGATTGAAAGTGTCGAGGATTTAATTTGAATATAACTTGATGAGCATCTTCAAATATCATCATCATCATCATCATCATTTCAGCCGTAGGACGTCCACTGCTGGGCATAGGCCTCCCCCATTGACTTCCATAAAGACCGGTTGGAAGCGGCTCGCATCCAGCGCGTCCCTGCGGTCTTTACTAGGTTGTCTGTACTTTACTGTCTATCAGAAATATTCCTTAATATCTAAAACTACAATGCGTCATTAATTTAAATCGAAACATATAAAAAAACTAATTATATTAACTATAGGTCTTTACATCCTCTGCTCGCTGCAGTTACCACGTGTTTCGCCTCTACACGAACCATCAGGACGTGTTGACTTTTCGAGCGTTTGGCCGAGAATCAACGCTCGAACAGTCAACACGTCCAGCGGGCCTACCCAAGTAATCTTTAAATAGTCCAAGCTGTCCACGTGACATCACGACAGCATTTGCCAACCCCAAACATTTTAGGCATTTCTATTAGCGTTAATGCTATTCAAATGTTACTTGTTTAGGTCCGCTGAAGAATATACCTCTTGAATACTCAAAATGTATTTATGCAAAGTAACGCCTGAATCAATCAATTTATCTTTTTCTTGATTCAGTGCCTGATAAAATAATATTCTTTCATGTAGGTACTACAGTTTGCACTTATAATATGTCCTCATAGCAATTGCCAAGCTAAAGCCCTGAAAATCGACAAACTAAGATGAGTTACCTCCTCTACGAAAATCTCTGAAATCTCCTCAAAGCCACCGTGACGCCTATTGAAAATTCAAATCGCACGTTGTTTGTCCGCATTTCCGTGTTTTCCTGCGATCAAAAAGACCTTCCCTTTTAAGTGAATCCGGATTCCATCATCCAATCAATCAAATTAGGCAGCTACAGCCAGGGCCGTTTTTACCCGGGGGTTCAGGGGGTGCAGGGCACCCGGGCGCAGTCTTAGGGGGCGCAAGCCGAGACCGCCATAGATATAGTAAGTAAGTAGACAGATATAGTAAGAGGCATCGAAAAATGGAACTAAAGCATAATGTTTTGGTACCCTAGAAATAAAATAAGGAAACGAGGCAGACAGATTAGGAGGTGGGAAGACGAGATAAAGACGATAGCAGGGAAACTATGGACAAGAAAAGAGAGGACTCTAAACCGAGCAGAGAGGAAAGAAATGGAGGAGGCCTTTGCCAATGTTGGGCAAACAGATGAAGCTGTCAATGTCATCGACTCAGCAGAGTCGTTAACTTATGTTTATGAATTTGTAAATATCCTTTTGAGTCTGAATAAAGGCTATCATTATTATACCCACTACACTTATACCACGCCAGCGGTGCCGCGGGCACAGTTAGTTCATTATACAATACAGATATTGTTTTACTAAATACACCGCATGCCGCTTTTTGGGATTCGTGATGTGCAAGTTAGTTTCAGTATTATTTTTAGGTACAGTACCTACCAAAAATTTTAAACTCATTTAACACGTGCGTAGGCTGACTTTCGCACCCCGGCGCGGGACGGCCCTGGCTACAGCGCATTTTGCAGAATAGGTACATCCTATTTTTGGATCTGTGAAAAATAATATCTAATAATATCTGGTAAAAGTAATATCTGGTTATATTTTTGTCGAAGTGATCGATGATGGGTGACTGTCATTTTGTTTAGTATCCATTTACCTACTTATAACCCCAGTACGAATTTTTTGCTATTGCAAATGCAATTTGGTTGCTGCTGAGGTGAAGAAAATATAAACGTAAGCTTGTAAACAAATGTATATATAATTATAATAAATAAAATAAATAAATAAGTATCGTAGGACTATACACACAGCGCCATCTGACCCAAACTAAGCAGAGTTTGTGTGATGGAAGTCAGAAAACTGATAGAATACATAAATACTTTTTTATTTTTTGTAAATACATACTTGTAATACATGCAGAACACCCAGCTTAGCAACATCGAGCTTAGATGTAAACTTATTCATAATATTTTCTTGGAACTTTTTCATATTGATTTTCATGATTTATTCTTTAAAAGTTTTAATTACTTTAATTTTGACATACGCCGATATAATGTACGATTATATTATTGCTAACCAGAAGCATGTTCCGACCTCATAGATACTTTTACGTCCATCTTTTGAGTTTTACAAAAAACATTTTTTAGTATGAGCTTGCATAGTGGCAAATACACACAGTGCGACGCCAAATGCAAAGAAGAAGATACCAACCGACATTGAAAATGTTTAACAACAATTTTCGACGGAAAACAATTAATCATCCAAATTAAAATACATCACTTTGATTAATGTGATAGCTATTCGAAATCCCTAATTCAATTCCAATATCCCAAAATAATTCTTAAAATGATGGCTCATTTCCAGCGAAAGCTGTGTGTTTTAATACAATTTCAGGCTGCCAACGTGATTTATATTTCGCTTTTCCGGATAACATTTTTTACTTGACACGATATTGTATTGATGGCAAACGACTATGAGTTTATAACAGTTTGATTAAAAAACAGTGGTGTCGGATATAACGATGATTTTAATGATGGAAAATAGACAGACAAACCTCTTTATTGTGCACATCATAAACAGAAAAAAGTACAGAGAACAAAATAACCTTATGAACCCACCTTACCTTAGCTTGTCTTTATAGATTTTAGATATAAGGAATATATATAAATCCTTCATGAGAGCAACGTGGATTAATGCCAGTTTTGGACATGTGTATTTATGTTTTTCACGCGTACCTTGTATGTAAGTGATTTTTCTTTATTGCCTCCTATTTTTACCCACGACGGAACGGAGACGGTATTTGCGTTTGGGGTGAGAGGGTTGTTTGTGCAAATCCATGTTGCCATTTTCCTCCAAAACTACTTGTCCGATTTTGATGCAGTTTTCGGGTTCGGGTTTGGTTGGTGCACGTCTTTAGATAAGTGTTACGGTGACAACTCACCAGGGGGCGCTGCAGCAATCATTGTTTGTGCAAATCCATGTTGCCATTTGTTTTTAAATAGGTTCGCGTTTGACCACACTCTGTCTGATGTTAATATTTTAATAAATAAATATCGTAGGACATTACACACAACGCCATCTGAGCCCAAACTAAGCAAAGCTTGTACTATGGAACTCAGATAACTCGTAGAATACTTAAATACTTTTAAATACATACTTATAATAAATACAGAACGCCCTGTCTGGGCGTCAGAAGAAACTTTTGTTTATACCACAAAGTTTGCCCTGGGTGGGAATTGAACCCACGCCCTTCAGTTTTTCAGGAAGACATTCTACCAATGAACCAACAGGGCTGTCAGGGCTGGCTGTCAGAACATAATAAGACCACCAATACTTTGGAATTCATTTCGTTACTCAAAGTTTTGGGTACCGCTGCAATGGTCATGGACAAGCGTTGTTTCTTGTATCTCACTATCAAGAGAGCGTTTCATTATCTTTATTACTTTTACATCAAAAATAAAAAACCCTTTTTCCTACGTTGTAGCCAGGCCAATAATATAGAATTACACTCGTTAGCTTGTGGATCGATAAAAATGTCTGGCGTGTGTACCTACGACTTTTGAATTTAGCGTGTCGACTCGACCCTTGTGGACGACAGGAAAACCCTTTAAGCACTTACCCATACGTAAGTAAAGAAAAAACTAGCTAAGCTGTGACCATGACTCGCTAGTCGAGGGTTACGTATAAAATAAACCTTCCAAAAGTATTTTAATTACAAAAAACCTTCGCATAGCTGTCTTGTACGGAACCATAATAAGTAATTTCCTGAATTTTTTTATGTATAAATAGGTATGCGTTTTGAAAATATAGGCATCAACAATGTTATCAATAGCGCTTTGTATTGTGCTAATACAAAACAAAAGAGGATCAAGTAGGTACTCGTATATATATAAGCATTCCACTTGGTGGTAGTTTACTTGGTGGTAGATCTCCTTAGTAGGAAGTCTAGGTAGGTACCACCGCAGTGCCAGTTATTCTGCCGCTAAGCAGTAGTGTATAAACATTACTGTGTTCCGGTTCGAAGGGCACTGCAGCTAGCGAAATTACTGGGCTGTTGAGACTAACCATCGAAAGTCTCAAAGTAATGAGCGCCAAAGCAGTGATGCCCTTGACTTTGTTTTGCTACTCAAAGTTCTGTGTATCGCTGCAATGGTCATGGACACGCGTTATCTCTTACCATCAGGAGAGCGTCTCGTTCGTCTCATTACTTATTACATAAATAAATAAATAAATTGTTGTTGAGCGAAGGTACACGATGCTCGCTTGCTTAGAAGTTCACCGGTTCACTCGCGATTTGAAGACATCCAAATTGTATCTATCGGGGAACACCGGCTCGGGAGGTAATGCGGGTCCAGCGGAACGTGAAAAATAGGTATTTGAAGAAACTATTGCTATTTACTATCGCGCTGCGCCCGAACAGACTGCTGCTTCAACGATTTTCAGGATCCTTCTATGTGACTACCTGGGTAGATTATAAAAGAATTTCTCGAGTCTGTCCAACAGTTTTCAAGTAATTGGAGACCATACATAAAACAAAAAGATTTTGACGAATTGAGAACCTCTTCCTTTTTTTGAAGTAGGTTAAAAGAGTTGCTGCAGTACGTAAGTTTTAGTAAAATCTTAAATTTACATAGTAGGAAGTTGTTACCCGAATCACAAAGTTTCTAATTAAAATCTAGACGCCAAAATTCACTTTTCATATACCAAATCTAAGAAACGTGATCATTCAGAATTATTTACATCTATTAAATTTACACCAGAAAGGAAAACTTTTCAAAGGTTTCAGATCAGAGATATCGGAATCTTCTCGTCAAAGGATAGATTATCTTGCTCTGATTTTACTTCCATAATAATTAAGAAAAGGGCGTATAATAAAGTCGTTCGAACGTAACATTGGCAAACTTTTGAATGGAACAGAAACATTCCAGAATTGTTCGCATAGTTTTTGCATACAAAATGGCCGATTTTTACAATATTTTATGACAAGCCGCGATACTAATTAGTTAACACGCCACATGAGTAAAAAATAGAGCCTCTGATATTTTATCTTTACCTAGGACTATTACTATATTACTTTAATAGGTTTACGCTTCGCGTAATATAATTACGCTATGTGCTTTACAACTACATACGCTACATGCGTACACGTACAGTCATAATAGAGGTTGTAAGTAAGCATAAGCCATCAGTTACAGTTATGCTACGAGCTGTATGGCTACGCTTCGAGCTGTACTATGGCTACGCTTGAAGCTGTACTACGCCTTCGCTTCTCGCTGAACTACGGTTACGCTACGAGCTGTACCATAGCTACACTTTGACTACGCTACGCTTTGACTGTATGGTTACGCTTTGAGCTGTACTATGCCTACACTTCTCGCTGAAATGCGGCTACGCTTCGAGCTGTACTGTAGCTACGATTCAAATTATAAGGCTACGCTGTTAGTGCTAGAGCTACGACATCACTTTCAAGTACTCTAGTGTTGAGAGTTTTAGTTGGTAAGTTCAGAAAGGAGAAGGTATTAAATATTCAGCAACCAAGCAGTAGAATAAAAATCTAACCTGAAGCGCAACTGGCTTTCGAGTGAGGCTGTGGAACACACCGTTAGGTGCTTGGCAGCAGATTTTTAACTTGAATTCAGTAGTTAGTCAGCTGAGTACTAGAAAATACCACCATCATGTCATGGATTCCTCACCATATTTTTTCTTTACCGGGTGCTTAAGCACATTGTTGGAATTTAAGTTCACACCCTCCGGAGTGCAAATTGACCGCGCTAATCCTGAGTTATCATTATTGCGATCTTTTTTTGTGTTGTATATACCATGTTACTTACCAATATCCATAGTAGCGACAGCATCCTTCACCAGCTGGTAAGTGTCTCCGTTGATTCTGAGGAAATCCACACAGCCGAGCAGTCCGTCTGAAAGGCCAAGTTTGCTTTGCATGCCGGTGGTGTTGCCTGTTCCGCCAACCCACACCGGCTCGCGGAATGTCATGCGGGAGAACAAACCCTGAGGATGAGAATATAAGAGTTATTTTCCATTTTCTGTTTGATTTATTTAAAATCTGCTAGTTCTGTAAAATTAATATTATTAATAATAATGTGCTCTCACATATTTTGCAATTTTACATTTAGAATTTTATAAAATTAAAACAGCAGTGTTCCGAAATTATTTTTATTTCTACTTAAATTATTTAATAGGTATATAGTTTAAGTTTTAAATTTGAATAAATATTTTGATAGGTTTAAATTTAGTGTTGTAATACTTAGATATACAATATTATATTATGAAAAAATGTGATTCATTACACACAGCGTCAACCACCCACCCACGCCCCACGTTTTACGTTCTTTAAAGCAGATATACTACCAATGGGCCAACTGGGTTATCAATCAAAAAGACTAACAATTGAAAGTCTCAAAGTAATAAGAGCCAAAGCAGAGATACCCTGGACTTTGTTTAGTTACTCAAAGTTCTGTCTATAGTTGCAATGGTTAGGACAACTAGACATGCGTTTTTCCTTACCATCAGGAGAATGTCTAGTTCGTTTAATTACTTTAACATAAAAATACACATTTATGCAACCATAATCCGGTATCTACAATAATAACTAGAACCCAAGTTTCAAATCGTCGAGGCGTAAATTAAGGAGGAATTCCGGCGATTCTTCAGGGACATTACACCCGGTGTTGAGGCACTTTGGCAGTGTGGGACTCCTTAGAATACTTGAGGATAAACGGTAGGCGTAATACAAGATAAGATTTCGTGTTTGTTATATTTAATTAATAGAATTAATTGACATGGACCATAGCTTTTGCATCATATGGCAAATAGAAAAATAACGTACATATCTCTTGGGAGAGGGAGATTTAGGTAGAAAAATCTATCTATGTATACAAATCATACAACATGAGATATTTTTGAAGGGAAAACTTCTTTAGGCACATTCACCGATATTTGGTACCAACTTATGCTAAACTTATAATAGTTTGGGCCCAACTTGTGCTAAATACTAAGATATTTAGCAAAACAAAAAACAACCTTAGATATACCCGTAATTCTTATTAATTTCTATCTTATTGTGTTGTTTTTTTATTCATTGACATGTAATCAGTTCTAATTTTTTTTAAATTATCTATATTTGAAATGATATTACGAAATTTGACTTGTAACATTGGTGTATTCAATAAAAAAAAAAATGTTTTTCGCGTTATATTGCTTAATTTAAAGAAATCCCTCTTAGTTAACGCAATTTTATAGTTTCATTAACACGAGCCCTGAACCTTGAAAAAACTTTAAATTTCTACGCTCACTATGCTCGTGCTTTTATTCTGGTGGTTGGAACTGTGATAAAGGTTGTTACAACATCTCTTCTTAAAATAATCTTTAATTCAAAGACAAGAAGAGTAGAGAGAGAGAGAGTCTTTAGTTCTAGTTCTTTAATCTTCAAACTAAGAAATTAGTGTGTGGTAAAATTAATAATAGAAAGCTAAAATACAAAACCCAAGATACGCCACTGTTGTTTGTGATTTATTTAGATAGAAGACTTTACGTGACCTCATTCTAGACCTAAAAATCCTAACCTAAAACAAAACGAAGAGCTGGAACAATTCAACGAACTACCTGAAACTTTTTGTTATTGCTTTAGTCTGAAAAGTCTAAACGACTAACATTTTACAAGAAATTACAGGCTACAGAATCGGCTCATTCTTTTTTATGAGTATTTTCAGTTTCTGATCCTGGATTTCATCTGCGCCCCGTTTTCAATCTAACCCTTCTACCGCTTAATGAGTCCCCCACAAAGGGGATGTTTTTGCCTCTCTCACCTTGGGTGGTAATTTATTTTGTAGATTAATGACCTATGTGCTGAGAGAGAAAGGTGCTTTATTTATTAGAATGACTTTGGTGTTTTTGGGAAGGCGTTGAAAGGTGACACTGGTTTTTTAGGATGGATGTTGGATTTATTTTGTCATCATCACTTAATAGCATAAAATAAAGTCGTATTTTGATATAAAAACTACTATTGCAAAAATTATACTATTTACAAAATGTATACAAAAAACTTAGTCTAAAAATCCGTCAGAGGAGGGATATGTGGCCAGAATGCTGGCAGCATTACCACGCTGGATGGCAATTCTTAGCTTTTGAAATGTTATGCGTATTTTGATTATGTCTGTTATATTACTATCTCTGAATTACGCTATAAATTTTGATTCGGTATTCACTGTCATTTAAGTGACCTTGCGAAGAATTACTACTACTTAAAGTAAAATAAAAATTGGATTTATATTTTTTTTCAATTGAGTAAATAACAAAGTTAATTATTATCTATCTTTGTTATTTTTAACATGTAAAGTCATTACACTCATAGACACGTTTGTCGATTAACGACCGCAGGGCAAAGGTCGCCACAGTTTGGACTCCAAAATTTAAGCGACTTCAGGGCCAACTCAGACGAAGGTACTGTCGAACTAAATCGTCGACAGTCACTGGGCCACCAAACTAGAAGAAAGAAAGAAAGGCCTTTGCTCGGCAGTGGGACACTAGAGGCTGAAAATAGATAAATAATTAACTTATAAATTTACTATAATTGTGGTGAAGTTTATCTCTGTTACATTTTGTTTCATGCCTCCGTAGCGATGCAAAAACCTGCACCATATTTAATAAAACAAGAATGATTTATTGAATAAAACAAAAAACGTGTCTGCGTTAAAAAACTAATATGCCTAATAAAAGAAAAAATAATGCCCACTAATAAATTAGAAAATCATAGCCAGCGTCACTCGAAATGATGTAAGGATTATAACGATACTTAATGCATCCAAATCTGTTAAGACATTTAAACGTTGTGGTGAAATTTTATTTATTTATTTATTACAGAACATACAAAAAACAGAATGCAATAACATTTACAACAATTCAAATACCTACACAATTTTGTTCTGTATTGAATTCCAAGACTATGCATGTCGCATTACAATTACATTTAAAAAAGTCGTTAGATGATAATTGGGATGAAATTATAATTATAAATTAAATTAAATAAAGTAAAGTAACGTACGTACGTATAAATCTACGAATAAGGGTGAAATAAAGAAACGTGCATACACATAATCCTGAAAACATTACTTTTTTTTTTGGCAACCAAAGTAAACGATATTTGTAAATCGTGAGTCTTACAGCGAATACAAAACTTTTAAAATTATCCCTTGAGTCCCTCACTACATCTCCCAACGCTCCAGTATTTGTTCCATTGTAACAAACTAGACAAGTAACAAAGTAGGATATTGATAAAAGTTTTCTACAACCTCCAACTTGGAAAAGATGTGTCTGTAGATTTATTCGATACTTGAGTATATCGATAGCAAATGGTTACTCAAAAAATCTAGTAACTTGATTCCCCAAATATATTTGAAGGGCGCAGTTTTTTTTATCATCGATGTCAAACGTAAACTGGTGAAAAAGCTTCATACGTTTTTATTATTCAACTCCGTGTAACTACGATTCCAAACCGTTCGAAAGTACGGACGGGGTAGGAAAACTCTCGAAATTGATAAAAGTTCGTAACCCCACGCCCGGAATAGGTTGTAAAGAACAACTTTTTCACGAGAACGCGCAATTTGTACGCGAGTTTCCGTGACGTTCTGGAGATGGAAAATCAATTACAGGGCATTGATTGAACATATAGCTCTATAACATGGATACATTTATATTAATGTACTTAATCTTTGTAAGGCGTACTTTGTCCTTTGTTAAATTTTTGATAGGATAGAAGTTATAAATGGGTCTGATTATTTTTGTGTAATGTTTGTGTCCGAGTTTTATGTTTCTTTAATCTACTTTGGTCAAAAGCTAAGCATTGCCATCCAGCGTGGCAATGCTGCCAGCATTCTGGCCACGTATCCATCCTCTGACGGATTTTTAGACTAAGTTTTTTGTATGCATTTTGTAAATAGTATTAATTTAAGGGTTTCTTTTATTTTGTTTGATAAATATTCATCAAGTTTATTAAATGTTTCTTTAAAATAAATGTTTGTAGGTATACTTACATTTCTAGTACTCCGCTGGCCATCTACCACTCACCACCATCAAGTTGGAAAATCTGCCGCCAAGCAATTAACGGTGTTCCGGCTGCCTCACCTGAGAGCTAGTTCTATTCCAGGCTAAGTGTGCTTTACCATCTTCGACCACTCCGTCACTTAACTTCAGATGAGCTGTGGTCAAACACCTAGCATGTCTACCATAAAAAATGGATCATTATTTGGTTTCAAGTAGCATAGTTTTCGTTGAAAACAATTTGATTTTAGGAAGTGAAAAATTAGTTTTCTTTTAGGTGTAAAATTAGTGTACTAGGTACTAAATTGAACAATTGTAACTGTTGTTGTTATTAATTGATATAACTGCGTTGAATAAGTTGGCTCATATACCTACTTGTAAACCTTTTTTTATTAGTTTCGTTGTGAATAATTTTATTACAAGTTATTTAGAGGTATGGTTTGTTAGGTGTACAAACAATACCATTATATGATATCTGATTAGATGCTAACCGAAACTTTGCTCGCGAGACGCTAAACTTTTTTAAGAGCATAATGTAGACTAGCTGACCTGCGCTCAACTTTGTTTGCGTTACCCCAAAGTAGTAATCGCTGCTGAAAAGCGTTTAAAGGCTTAAGTTTTAAAAGGCTTTCCTGGCCTACAAAACGTTGTACTTTAAGATAAATTGGTACTTACGCTAATCACGAACGCTGAGTATTACAACTTCATTTGTTTATGACAATAATGAACACCATTGCTGCAAAGCACTTTTTTGTTGAGCGAGTGAAGACGAACTGTTCGGCAAATAAAGCCTTACGTGTCGCTAACGAAGTCGTGGGTACAGCTAGTAGGTACATACTTAATAATAATGCAATTATACCCTGAGGCGATAACATTAAGAGGTTATTCCACTTAATTATGCCTTCATAAAGTTATGCGGCAGGAATTGGGCGTCCGACGCGTAAGGAATTCCAGAACTGCCCGTCCTTTAGGCGCGTCAACATAATATGCCTTTTCATGCGCAGAAAGGTATTTTATAAAAAAAAAAAGTAAAGGAAGGTGGGCTATTACAGAGATAAGTTGAGACATCTGAAAGTAATCAAGGCTTTACTCGATACCGGGCGAGATCCTGATCGATCAAACTGAGCAATTTCATGTAACATTTTTTTTTATTTATGTGAAAGTATAGAGACGTAGGACACGTTCTCCTGATGGTAAGAGATAATGCTTGCAATGGTCATCCATTGCAATGAATTTTGAGTAGCAAAACAAAGTCCAGGCAATCGTTGCTATGGTGTTGTAATTTTGCAAGCTGCAGTATCTTTCAAATCGGAGCACAGTAATGTTTATATCTCCTGCTAAGAAGATCGACCACCCAGTAGAAGTTTGGTGAGTCACGGACATGGTCGATGTTCACCACTTTACCATTATCAATAGGTTGCACGAACACCTCATCTACAGCTGTTTCGAAACCATGCACTTTTAACATTTAATATATATAGTTTTTTAGTTCCCCGTTGTATTATCAAAACAGCTGCCAACATTGTGATCAAAATTCTTTTTTTTATTTCTGTTTCTGACATTTGCCACTGTATAGATATGAGACTTAGTTACACAAAGTAAGACAAAGCCTAGTCCGGTCATAAATATAAATTAAATAAATAATAATTTTAATAAAGGAAGAGTGATTTAATGTCCACGACATTAAATCACTTTTCCACACTAACAAACGTAATTTAGCTTTTAATCAATAAGACACCATTATTTTAAAAAATAATAAATATTAAAAAAAATCTGTGATCATGCCAAAATCAAAATGACAAATAACCACAGAACCTAGTATACTAAGGCCAGTAACCGAGGTACTGGCGGTGAGTTAAGGACAATGAAGCATTGATCCGTAAATTTTTATTAAAAATCAAGCTCTAAAGATATGTCAACAATTTATCTCCCTGAAAATTCCAAAGAAAATTAAACAGTATCTGTAACAGATAACTGCGAAGTTTATAATTACCTCGCCGAAGTTTTGATAAACAAAAAGTTCCGTTCACTTTGTCATTTAATTTCTTACACCACTCCGCTGAGCAGTTATTTTGGGACCTTTGTTTGACCTTTTGTTTCTTCCGGATAATTATTCTTTAGGCTATTTCGTTTACTAGTTGAGTTAATTCATTCGATATTGAAAGGAATTGTTACCAAATATCATTAATTATTGAATCAATTAATGGCTTATGTAAATGTATGAGCTAAGTAAATGCAGTTATGCTCTTCTTCTTTGTTTTAGGCATCGTACTTGCATCCATTTTGCCAGTGTCAAGTATTTTGATATTTTTAAGTTATTTGACGCAAAATAAAGTTAAACAAAAAATAGACGGTCAACGGGACTGCTGAAAGAAGTGAACATTTTGAAAACTTTTGCCTCTACCAAAAAATCGGTCCACGCGGCTAAAGAAGTTATTACTTCAAAAAAGTCACAGTCAAAGTCACATAACGTAGTCAAGTCCGCTTATGCACTAGAAGGCAACTTTACTAAAATCTTCGCTGGAATTTTGGAACCAATACGAAATGTCATGTTTTACTACATTATATCACTCTTTCACAGTGTTACACATAATACGGCGCTTTATGTATAAAATAACACTATTTTTATACATAGTCGTAAACATTCGAAAAAACACAAAGTTTTAGAAAGAAAATAATACAATGCAAGCGATATGATTTTCCGCGTTCCCACCAATACACCGAGGAGCGTTTTCCTTACAATCTGTAATAGTCTAGAGCAGGGGTGGCAAACCATTACTAGCGAACGTGCCATTTTCTACAGATAAAACTATAATATAGCCATGACGTGCTATGAAAGAATGACCATTAAAATAATTTAATTTAATTTACTTACTCATTAAAAAAACTAAGTAACTAAAACATGTCTAATATGAAAAAGCCAAAAATTAAAACTAGATGTCTTTAGCTGAAAATGATTATATTTGCGGCCGAAATTTGTTAAGCAATTGTAATTTTTGACTGTTTCGTTTGTATTTAAATAAAAGAAAAGATTAGTTGTAATTTTGTTCTATTGCAAATCAGATGCTACATGTTTTATATTACACGCATTACTTGCATGACGTCAAATACAAGAGAAAAAATCGAATCGTATTTAAATTGACTTGTGGCGTGTTAGAATTATTTTGACACGCGCTACCTTTGGCACGCGTGTTAAAGGTTTACTAACCCTGCTCTAGAATAGGTATTTAAGGCGGGAATGATTCTCACGTTGAAAATCGTTCTACGAGCTATGGAAGGAGCTATGCTTGGCATTTCTCTTAGAGATCGTATTTGAAATGAAGTAATTCGCCAGAGAACAAGCTGAAATGGCACTGGGCTGGCCACATTTGTCGCAGAACCGATAATCGCTGGGGCAGGCGTGTTCTAGATTCAAGGCTGCGAATTGGTAAACGTTGTGTAGGACGCCCTGAGGCTCGATGGATTGACGATATACAAAGGAGAGTTCGCTGTAAGCGAAAAACCAAAGATTGAGTGGGTTATCCAGCGATGGTTTACGATAAGCTAATGAACTAAAAGTATTTAAAGTAGTTGATTGATTCAGGCGTTACTTTGCGGAAGTTCATTTTGAATATTCAAGGTATATATTTAGTTTATTTCCGCTTAACAGTCGTTCCAGTTACAACAGTGTTGAGGACTTAATTTTATGACCTTTTTTTATTTATGACTGGAGGACTTTTGTTGTTGTTGTTGTTTAAATTAGTTAAATTAAAGACCTCATCACTGTTGTAACTGGAACGACTGTTAAGCGGAGATAAACTAAATATATAGCTTGAATATTGAAGTAGTATATCAGTTATAGATAGATAGATAGAAACTTTTTATTGTGCACACCATAAACAGAACAAAAGAACCTTATGAGCTAGTGTCACAAGTGGTGAC
The DNA here is from genome assembly GCA_905404145.2 of Biston betularia. Classification (NCBI taxonomy): domain Eukaryota; kingdom Metazoa; phylum Arthropoda; class Insecta; order Lepidoptera; family Geometridae; genus Biston; species Biston betularia. Next base: position 3,169,144 of record FR989887.1, on the reverse strand, counting down.
CTTATCGCTAAGAGCGAACTCTACCAGCCAACCGAGAATAGAAAATATGATACATAATAAGAACAGACGGGAGATATTGTAACACTAATAAGAAAAATAAAACATGGTAAGTATGTACCTACCTATAAGTGGACGTATATAAGCATATAGTGTAGTTATATGATTTGTTCAGCTTTGCTTAGTTTGGGGTCAGATGGCGCTGTGTGTAATGTCACAAGATATTTATTTAATTAATGATGATTACCTTAGAGCGGCCCCGGACCCGCTTGCCGTTGTTGAGGCGGAGCCAGGCGTCCCACCGGTGTCGGTACACCGAGATTGTGTTCCAGTGGCCGAGCCGGACGGGCTCCGGCGACCGGAGGATGCCGGCGCCGCTTCCGCAGTCAAACCTGAACAAATAAGGGTAGCCATATATATGGTGGGTAGGATATAGAGCTATTATAGTATATGGGTAGCCATATGATGATAACTCAGCGCGATCAGATCATGCTGGAGAGCCTGGGTTTCAATCAGCGCTGCTAAGAAATCGGCAGCACTAATGCTGAGAACTAACCTTTTTTGTCGCACTGGACACTACAGCGACAACTGTCTATTAATAGATATTGTTTCTATTATTGTCGTCTATTTTGTCATTTATTTGTACTGTATTGTGTGTGTCAAAATAAATGTTTTCTTTCTTTTAACAATGAGCTTGAGCTGCCGGCGAAGAAAAACGAAATCGAGGAAACCATAACATACATAAAATACTTTATAATACTCGATTTTAAGTGTAAGTACCTAACTGTGTGTTCCGGCAGCCTCACTTGAGAGCCATCTATTACCACTCACAGTCATTTAACATCAGATGAGCTGTAGTCAAGCACCTAGTCTGTCAAATATAATTTAATGTAAAAAATGGAATTGAGAAGATGCCCATTGCTGGGGTGTTGATGGTGTAATTGATATAGAATAGAATACAGTCTTATATACACCAAACATACAAACATTATACAAAACTTAAAAAAATAAATAAAGAAAATAGCATAACAAAAACAACATAGACTACTAAATAAATGCCGTACAACGGCGGCCTTTTCGCATACAGCGATTTCTTCCAGACAACCAACACTTCAGACCTTCTTGATGTGAGTTTTTTTTATTTATTTTTTCGTACCCCTAGCGGGAGTGAACAGTATGGTAATAGTTTGAGGATTCAAAAAAAAATATTTACGTACTAATTCTCTTCAACTAAAATGGGGCTTCCATTTACATTCTGATGTGTCATTCCTGTGATTCAAACGACAACGTCAAGAATCCTTGCGTCCTCAAGACATCGTTCGAAACACCACCCTCATCAACATTAAGTATTCATTAGATGGATGCGCATCTATCGGGTGTTTCAATTAATCATCGTAATGCTTCCGACCACTTCACTGAGGCATCTGGGACACTGACACTGGCTTGTTATCTTACGTTTGAAATCCTAAAGTATAAATACATGAAGACTTTTGTCAAGTTTTCGATGCTGAGAGTAGGTAGACAGTTTAGATAAAAAGATAAATTTAAAATTTAAAAAACCTCCGACAGTTCTTAAATATTCTACTAGTCAAATACTTTCATTTGATACCTATCTACCTAGAGAGTTGTAAAAAATATGTAATCCGCCATTTTGTGGCGACGGCCATCTTGAACTTATTTTCATCAAACATAGCTAAGAACACTCTCGACTAATTCACCATCATTTCATCCGCTCGGGAGCTACAGTAAATAGTATTTAACATCAATTTAATGGTTTTGTTTTAAATATCATAGGACATTACACACAGCGCCATCTGATCCCAAACTAAGCAGAGCTTGTACTATGGAAGACAGATAACTGATAGTATACTTAAATACTTTTTTTTTTGTAAATACATACAGTACACCCAGAACAAACATCGATGTTAGTCACACAAATGTTAAGATTTTTTATTTTGTTCAATAAATGTATTCTACCAAGTAAGAAATAGTAAATGTAATTTTCATGAATGTATTAAAGTAACGGCCAGTTTAGTGAACAAAAAAAATAAAAATATGTATAATTTTGATTTGTATAGTACCTATGTAGGTAGATCAAAATTACTTTATTGCCATTTGTAATTATACTCGTATAGGTATGTACCTACCTATATTTCACCCTAACTCGATGTAACATATTTACATCCTCAAAAGTTTTCTCATACATCGAGTAATGCACCTATATGTAAGTCTATGCTATAGCTAACTTTAATTAGCTTGCAGGATTAATTCAAGCTGTATCAGCTTCGCCAGCCAGCTCATTAACCAGCGTGCAAACCACCTGATTGCATACAGATAGGAAAGTAGTGGTTTAGATATATTACATGTTATACGAACTGAGAGATTATTATACTTCGATGAAATTAAAAGTTTCGGAAACCTTGTAAAGTTTTGTCTGCCTAGAAAAGTTTCGGCAGCCTAGTTGGGTGATCGTCTGACTTCCAATCTCCAATATGGAGACTCTAGGTTCAAATCCCACGGCGCGCTCCTCTGTCTTTTCTAACTTAAATGCGTATTGCCGTTGAATTTTAACGGTGAAGGAAACCACCGTAAAGAAACCAAAGACACCTTAAAGATGTATGGAGTCTGCCAACTCGCACTTGGTCAGCGTGGTGAACTCTTCTCTCAATGAGAAGAGGCCCACGCCCAGCTGTGGGATAATTTATAAAAACCGGGCTGATTCGTGAAACAAAAACAAACTTAAATTAGACTTTGGGATGTAGATATACAAACCTGAGTTCAACGTGTCCATTTCTAAGCAAGAGAGCGAGGTAGTCTCCTGACAAGTCGTCATGTTCCCCCGTCAGGAGCAGAACCCCGCGCGCACGCTCCGGCCGCACGCGTATCCGCATGCGTACTCGCTTGTACGCGCCTCGGAGCGCGCGTAACGCCAGCCATGATGACCCGGACAAACGAGGAGTAGAGATTCTTGTATCTGTGGAAACAAATAAGTTTGACACAGACTGTGAACTCAGCATATTAGACGATATCATAAATCTTTTTTTTAGTTTGCCATAAATATATACTGTGAATTCAGCATTTAAGACTATAATATAGACATTTTTTTAAGTTTGACTTATACTGTAAATTCAGCATCTAAGACTATGTCATAAACCTTTTTTTCCATAAACATAGAAAAATATACCTTTTTTAAGTTTGACAAGCTATGTGTTGACCACAACTCACCTGATGTTGAGAAGATGGTAAAGCACACCTAGTCTGGAATACAACTGGCTCTCAAGTGAGGCTATCAGAACAGAATGATAAGTATTCGGATAGGTGTTAGATTTTTAATTTGAAAGTGATAGTCAGCCAGCCGAGTACTAGAAAGTACTCTACCACCATGCTAAGATTCCATCACGATGTTTTTATGTTTTTTTCCTACCGTCAGCTCAAGCTCATTGTCAGAGCTTGAACCCACCCCCTTTGGTATGTAAGTCGACCACGCTAACTACTGAGCTGTCATCGCTACAATATCATTTCATTATATCTTGAAGTTTTCTAAGCAAGTATTTTATAGAACCACACTTAAAGTTAAGAGAAAACGAGTTCCAAGAACTTTCGTAACATTGAGAAATTGCAAAAAACAAACAAAATTACACTTCAAACAAAGACCGACCAAATATTAATGTACTCTCATTTCGGAAGGAAACAAGGAAACGTAGCGTTGGGGGGAATTGAGTAATTTCAGAAAGGCGGTAAGATGAAACCCTTAATTATGACAAGGCAGAGCCGTATTAAGGACCTGAACCTGGGGGAGCTTAGTTCTACGAGGTGCATATCTCAAAGTAATTAGCGCCAATGCAGTGATGCCCTAGACTTTGACTTGTGGTCATGTCTGTTCAGTATGACGTCTTACCACCACAAGAACGTCTTTCTTCTTTTATTACTTACCACAAAAAACAAAAAAAAATATTTGAATATCTATTTAGTATTTTCTGACACTTATATTCGTTTCATACGTAATATTTATTTGTATAAGAGAGGAGGAAAGGGAGGCCTTCGCCCAGCAGTGGGAAACTAGAGGCTAAAAATAAATAATATTTTTTATATTAATCGTAGGTATCGTATGTCATTTGTAAAATTCGACAATTTTATATTTTGGTTAAATTCTTGACCATAAATTGTTTTAAATAATAGTAGATAAACACGTTACACAACAGTAGATATAAATATATTTATTGTATAACATTTTTGATACATGAAAGACTTGAATGTTTCCAGTCTTGACCAACACTACCAAAGTACTTACCAGCATGATTACCAAACCAGACTAAAATTCGAAATATCATCTTCCTAGACGTGTCTGTTAACGGCGAACTCTGTTAGCTGCTAATATACATGTCTGGCAATACCAATACAAGAGGCATCAAATTTCAAAATACCAACTTCCAAATAAAATGATACAAGACCCGCCATCCTGAGTACGTCCTAGTGACACCAACACACATTTATTCAAGTCGTTTAGCAAACACGTTACCAACTTCTGTTTAAAAGCATTTGACGCAGTTTGAAGATCAAGAGTTGGAAATCTGAGTGGGTGGATCTTAAAACAAGTACCTATTTGTACTTAATTATGCATAAATGGCAGTGTCGTTGTGAAATTAAACATGTTAGCATATCAACAAAGTTAGACTTTTGAGGAAGGAAAATAACAACTGTAACGGATAGAATAATAATAACGATGAATTGATGATTTATTTGAGCAAAGAAATAATGATACAGCGAATTATGTTACTATATACTTTAACTTATTTGTAAGTTAAACTATTACTAAAAAGTTTTATAAATTTATTTATTTCAGTTTTATTTATAGCGATGATAGTTGTGGTTAGCGCCGAAGGGCGTGGGTTCAAACCCCAACAATGAGCTTGAGCTGCCGGTGAAGGAAAACATCGTGAGGAAACCATAGCATGGTGGTAGGGTACTTTCTAGTACTCGGCTGGCTAGCTACCACCCTCAAGTTGAAAATCTGCCGCCAAGCATCTAACGGTGTGTTCCGGCAGCCTTGAGAGCCAGTTCCATTCCAGGCTAGGTGTGCTTTACCATCTTCGACCACACCTTCACTTAATATCAACATCATCAGGTGAGCTGTGGTCAAACATCTAGCCTGTCAACCATTAAAATAAAAAGTTTTATAAACATAGCCAAGAAATTTAAATTTTTTAACTTATTAACCGACTAATTTCTTCTCGCTGTGGGGAGGGACACAAGGGAGTCCCGTGTCAGTTTTCATTATTTTTTTTATCTCAAGATTATTAGTTACTGTTTCGCCGGTAGGACATTGGGCATTGTTTTATGTAAAATCAATGTTCATCAGTATAAGTCTAAGTAACATAATGTAAGTTGTAAAGTAGTGATGATTTTACTACGCTTCGAAGGAATACACGAAATCAACAACACAAAATCACCGCATTGTACTTATCTTGTTCACCTACTAACGCATATTATTCGGCAATTTAGTGATGAAAGCTCAGTGGTTAGAGCGGGCGGTTCCCACGCAGAACGGTGTAGGCTTAAACCCCAATAATGACCTTGAGCTGCCAGCGAAGGAAAATATCGTGAGGAAACCATAGCATGGTGGTAGGATACTTTCTAGTACTCAGCTGGCTAACTACCACCCTCAAGTAGAAAATCCGCCGCCAAGCACCTAACGGTGTGTCGACAGCATTATTTTAAAGACTGTTCCATTCCTGGCTAGGTGTGTTTACCATCTTCGACCACACCGTCACTTAACATCAGGTGAGTTGGGATAAGTCAACCATGAAAAAAAAGAATTATAAATAAAATACTACTATTTTATACATAAACACTTGAAAACACAAATTTCGAAAAATTATGCAAAGTAATTTTCCGAATGCAAAGATTTTTGGTGGGAACACCAAAAACTCCCTTCAACAGTGTACCTGTTCCTAGAGTATCTATTGACGTCCCTATCTTTTGTAAGATTAACGTCTCACGTGCTAACCATAAAATAAATCATAATATAATGCTATTACATCCAATTAACAGTTTCAATGATCAAAGCACAGAAACGGCTTCGTACGCTAAAATATATAATTTATAATTATAATTTAAATCGGGTAAATTTTGCATTATTTTATTACATTTTAAGGGTAATTTGTACAAATTTTACAAGCCACAAATGGTCTCTTTACAAGCCCTAATAACAGGCACAGAACAAACATTCCCAATTTAATTACGCAAACGTTAACTTCAAGAAAGCTTTATAGCGAAATTAATTTTCTCGGAACCAATAATTCTTTGTACATTTAGAAAATAATTACTTATCGAGAATATTTTAGTGCAAACATTTTCAGAAATACTATTTATTTAATGGAATTTTAGTGGGAACGCGTACATTGTCCAAAACATGTTTTTTTATTTATAGAAGGTATGTGTGCTTAAAATATTGGCGATTTAATCATAAAATAGCTTAGCGTAAATATCATATTTCGTAGCGATGATAGCTTAGTGGATAGCGTGGTCGATTCACACGCCGAAGGGCGTGGGTTCAAACCCCAACAATTAGCTTGAGCTGTCAGTGAAGGAAAATATCGTGAGGACACCATAGCATGGTGATAAGGTATTTTCTAGTACATGGCTGGCTAGCTACGACCTGTTGAAAATCTGCCAAGCACCTAGCGGTGTGCTCCGGCAATTTCACTTAAGGTGGTACGATTTCCATACAAATAATATAATATCAGGTGACCTGTGGTTAAGCCTGGAATAGTAATGGCACATACACCTGGCTTCTCGACCACAAAAAAAAAACGGAACTAAGTGCAGGACTTCGGGAAAGTTTTTTTTTTTATGTAAAAGTAATGAGACGATCGAGGGGCTCTCCTGATGTTAAGAGATAACGCCTGTCCATGACCATTGCAGCGATACACAGAACTTTGAGTTACAAAACAACGACACAAAACAAGTGACAAAATATGGTCAAAAGTAGTTTTTATGTCGCTTCTAACACCTTATCACCTTGTCACCTTTTCTTTCTAGTAAAGTTGCTATAACTTGACTAGGGCATGACTGAACTTGAACTTTTTGTGACTTTTGTATCTATAACAGTCAAAACTGACCCAAAAAAGGAGTGTAAAGTTAATTTATTCCATAACTTTTTATTGCCTTGGCAGATTTGGATGTATAGGTATCGTTAGAATCCTTACATTATACCGAATGATAATGGCTATATTTTTTTAAATTATAAAATAGTTTATTATTGTTCATTTGTATTTCATTTTAAAACAGCCCTGTTGGTTCATTGGTAGTATGTTTGCTTCGAGAGCTGAAGGGCGTGGGTTCGACTCCCACTCAGGACCAACATTTGTGTGACTAACATCGATGTTTGTTCTGTGTCTGGGTGTACTGTATATATTACAAATATGTAGTTACAAAAAAAAGTATTTAAGTATTTTATCAGTTATGTCTTCCATAGCACAAGCTTTGCTTAGTTTGGGGTTAGATGGCGCTGTGTGTAATGTCCTATGATATTTATTTAATTAAGTTTCATATTTAATTAAATAATTAAAAGTATGGAAATTTTGACACTGGCAATATACACAAAGAACCATGTCAAAAACAAAAAAGAAAAATGACACGACACAGCTAATATTTTACGCAATTTTAGGCTTAATAGAACTGTTACGTTTAACTCCGTAGACAACCAATCACAAAAGGCCGTTGATTGAAACGTCGATCGTTTAATTTAGAAAATGTCGAACAATCAGTGTTTAGCATTGAAAGGCAAAAAAGTGAGTGGAACATAGGCACCAGTTTTTCCTGGTGGGACAGGGTAGCCACCCCTGTCGAGCCGTACATCAAGCACCCTCGACGGGTAATGTAATTCGGGCCACGTGCATTCTTCAACTGATGTCGATTACGGGACGGGACTAGGGATGGGAAAACGGGGAATGTTTAGGATTCTACAGAAAAATTGTGAATGTTTAGGGTTCTGGAGCATTCGGAGGCGTGGCTTGACTACGTGATCTCGGCAAAGGACTAACCGATCAGTCATGGGATGAGTGACCGTGAGTAGTATTTATTATTAGTGCTACCATAGTCAAGTCACTGTGGAAAGATTTATATTTTTGGATTTTTGTACATTTGTAACGTATGAACTCTAAAACTACTACGAAAATTCTTTCACCATTAGAATGGTACATTCTCCTTTAGTAATGTAGTCTTTATTGATTACTAGAATTTAATTAAAAAATAAATGTTCACCCGTGCGATGCCGGGCCGGACCGCTAGTATATCTATAAAAACAATCACTCAACAGTGTCAGAGGCCTCTAACATGGCTCAAATGGCTTAACTCTGACGTTAGGGCTTTACACTTTTTAAATAGATATTGTGATATTTTTATTGATTCAAAATTAAAATTATTTTATTGACATAAAAACGATACACATTTACATATAATAATTAATTTTGATTTTGACAGCCCTGTTGGTTCATTGGTAGCATGTCTGCTCCAAGAGCTTAAGGGCGTGGGTTCGATTCCCACCCAGGACAAGCATTTTGTGATATAAACAAATGTTTGTTCTGTGTCTGGGTGTACTGTATGTATTATAAGTATGTATTTAGAACAACAACAAAAAACTATTTAAGTATTCTATCAGTTATCTGTCTTCCATAGCTTTGCTTAATTTGGGGTCAGATGGCGCTGTGTGTAATGTCCTCTGATAAATAATTGATTAATTCAGGCGTTACATTGCGGAAGTTTATTTTGAATATTCGATGTATATATTTAGTTTGTTTTCGCTTAACAGTCGTTCCAGTTACAACAGTGATGAGGACTTAAATTTAACTAAGTCGATAACAACTTATTAATTAAAAATCTTAACTAGAACTAATTTAACATAAACTTTAAAAATTTAATTTAACAAAAATCTAATTATTCAGGCGTTACATTGTGGAAGTTTCTTTTGAATATTCGAGCTACATATTTAGTTTGTTTTCGCTTAACAGTCGTTCCAGTTACAACAGTGATGAGGACTTAAATTTAACTAAATCGATAACAACTTATTAATTAAAAATCTTAACTAGAACTAATTTAACATAAACTTTAAAAATTTAATTTAACAAAAATCTGATTAAGATAACCACAAGTCTTAAAATCCTCCTCTTTCTGTAGTAACCACTTGCCGACATGTGTTTCGCCACTACTCGAGGCATCCTCAGGACGTGTTGACTCTTTTTTTTTTTTTTTTTTAATGGTCGACAGGCTAGGTGTTTGACCACAGCTCACCTGATGTCAAGTGAAGGTGTGGCCGAAGATGATACTGGAATGCAACTGGCTCTCAAGTGAGGCTGCCGGAACACACCGTTAGATGCTTGGCGGCAGATTTTCAACTTGAGGGTGGTAGCTAGCCAGCCGAGTACTAAAGTACCCTACCACAGCTTTGGTTTCCTCACGATGTTTTCCTTCACCGGCAGCTCAAGCTCATATTTGGGGTTTGAACCCACGCCCTTCGGCATGCGAACCTACCGCGCTAACCACTGAGCTATCATCGCTCTTCGAGCGCTTGGTCGAGACTAAATATATACCTTGAATATGTCCTATGATATTTATTATTATACAAATGTCACAAAAATCGCAAAAGATATATTACATTAATATGGAATCGAATCGATTAGTTTGTGTTTTAGGAATATTTGCTATCAAATGGTGCTGCTTTTTAAAGCTCCTGGTTGTCCGATAGCAGAATGGGCAGGTTGGAATTAGGTCATGCAGATCTGAATCGCACTCTTCAAAGTGTATCCGATTGAAAATCGAGTGACATGCAACTTTGCGTCGATGCTCGAGGCTTAAGAGCCTTTGCGAACACGCGAGTCATTGCTGATAAGTTTCTTAGCACGTTTCTTAATAGACACCAACAACGCCTCAAGCTGGTACTCAGTTTTCCTAATTGTTGAGATTTGAAACCACGCTTTCAAAGTTATCGCTTTAACTTGGTTTTAACTTTAGCCGAAGTAGACAGTATCGGATTTCGGGGAAGGACTAAGGACCACAAGCCGAAAAACATATCGACTCATTAAAAACAAACTTTGGTTCGTATGCATTTCCTTCCATTATCAGACAGGCTAAGTCAATTAATATTTTTAATAATTTAGTATATAAACATTATTTATCAGCGTGCTAATTTATATTTAGTATTTTATATGTATATATTTATATGGATAAATGTTTATTATATTGTTTTTTTATACACCAACTTGATATCTATTTCTGTTTTTCTTTCCATCCAAAGGTTGTCTGGAAGAAATATCTCTAGGCGATAAGACCGCCATTATACACCATTTATGTATTACATATATTGATTTGTTATGTTCTTTATCCCTTTTTTTATGTTTCATACTTGTATGTTGTTGTGTTTTGTTTTTTTTTTAAATCTATCTATAATATTATAAAGAGGAAAGATTTGATTGTTTGTTTATAATGAATAGGGTCCAAAACTACTGAACCGATTTCACAAATTATTTCACCGGGAAGCTATGCTATCCCCGGGTGATTTAGGCTACTTTTTATCCATGTATTCCCACGGGAACGGGAACTGCGCGGGTGAAACCGCGAGGCGTCTGCTTGTGAGTAATAAAGTTACATTCTATTCTACTCTCAAAACATAGATAGGTAGGTACGTATAGGCAAATAAAAATATTTTCTCATTTACTATTATTTTATACAAAAGAAACTTTTGATTACCTCCGCCTCCGTCCATCCCTAGCAAAGCCGAGCTGCCAAAGGGACTTAATCGAACTGTCGAGGTAGATACTTCACCTTTCGTCGGACACGCCTCGTACGACTTTATTACTAAGGGGCAAGGTTCAAATTCAATTGTTCAATTGCTTTATGGACTGTGTAATGTTAAGCACTCCATATGGAGGGCAGGATTCTAGTCGGAAAGATATCAGGTCAGCTGATAACAGCGATCAATATTTCTTCAGCGCTGGTTACTCACGAAATTGTATAAAGTGTTGTTTATTACTCTAATATAATATTACTAGCTGCGCCCCGCGGTGTTGCCCGCTACATGTTTTCGGGATAAAAAATAGCCTGTGCGTTAATCCAGGGTGTCAGCTACCTTCATACCAAATTACATCCAAATCCGTTCAGTAGTTTTTGCGTGAAAGAGTAACAAACATCCATCCAAACTTTCACATCGCATTAAAATTACAAATGTGAAAGTTTGGGTGGATGTTGTTTACTCTTTCACGCAAAAACTACTGAACGGATTTGGATGTAATTTGGTATGAAGGTAGCTGACACCCTGGATTAACGCACAGGCTATTTTTTATCCCGAAAACATGTAGCGGGCAACACCGCGGGGCGCAGCTAGTTATATTATATGTTAAGGCAAAAGTTTGTGAGTGTGTATGTGTGTTTGTGACTTCTTCAGGCTCAAATGGCTGGACCAATTTTAAAGAAATTTAGTATTGAGGTAGCTGACACCCTAGATTAACACATAGGCTACTTTTTCTTGCAAAAAAACGTTGCGGGTAAAAACCACGGGGTGCAGCTAGTTGTTTGTAAAACACAGTCTTTGTCACTGTTTCTTCGCTTCGTCATTATCACCCTATCATGGTCATGGACATAGATTCATCAGAAGACGAATCACTCAGCCCGAGCTTCGGTTTTTCGTTTCCAGCCACTGCCAGCTGTCTTACGTATATCGTCACTCCATCTTACAAAATAAAGTCGCTGTCCGTGTTTCTGTTTCTCTGCTTCAGTGCTGAAAGTCAGCACTGTGGAGTAATCCCCAGCACAATTGCTGAGCACTGGCCTTTTTTTCCTCGGTAATGCACTTGTCACTGCAGCGATAACACGCTTACTGTCATTTCAAATTTGTTGTTTTTATGTTAATCTGTATCTTTTTATTTGTGTGTGTTATCTGTTGTTGTGTTGTGAAAAAAGAAATGTGTTTCTTTCTTTCTTTCTTTCATTATTATTAGCCTAACATGGTCATGGACACACATCTCCCCCAAGACAGATCACTCAGCCTGACCTTCGGCTAACGATATATATAAGACAGCTGTCTTACGTATATACTATATCGTCATTTTACCTAGTCTCAGCACGCCATAAACTACGTTTTCCGATTCCCGGTCTCCACTCTAGAACATATCCAGTTTCTACCCCAGCGGTTATCGGTTCTGGAACAGATAAGGCCAGCCCACTTCGACTTACTAATACGTTGAGTTATAACGGCGACTTCAGTTCTTTGGCGAATTACTTCGTTCCGGATACGATCCCTAATAGAATCCTGTTTACTTCTTCTAAAAACTATGGATTTTGATACAGTTCTCACACATTTGAATATTTTTCGGGTCATTAATCAATAAAACATTTGATTGATTCAGGCGTTACTTTGCGGAAGTTCATTTTGAATGTTCAAGGTATATATTTGATTTGACATAAGTAAGATTGTCTACGTCACCTACACAAATAATGTTACTTGATAGTTGATAGTTAAGTTGTAAGTAAAATTTATTTGTTAGTTTCACTTTTGCATCGTATAGCTTTATATTCTATAAGTAAATATCTTAGACTTTAAATGCTAGTAAAATGCTTCTAAATTTATAGTCATGTTGTATACACTTGTTTAGGTATATAGTCTGGCTCGAAACTGTACCTAGCAAATTATGTATCTGTTCTGACTATTTTCTGTTTTGTGTATCAATAAATAAAAAAAAAATATTTAGTTTATTTCCGCTTAACAGTCGTTCCAGTTAAAACATTGATGAGGCCTTAAATTGAACTAATTTGACACAGCTTATTAATTAAAAACCTAATCTTACTTAAAATCTAGAACTAATTTGACATAAACTTAAAATATAATTTGACAAAAATTTAATAAACGACGACGACTAAATATATACATTAAAAAATTTGTTAACATTACTATTTTTGTACACATAATATATTCTGGTTAATAAATATTTTTGTATTTTGTATTTTGTATATTTTGTTGAGTATTAACGTAAACACACCTATTACCGCCAGTTTAAGCCATGTTCAGATTGATACGCAACAAATTTGCTTGTTTAATAACTGGCGTCATGTTTTTTTTTTCGAGTACTGAAATTAACGTTCTTTTTAGTTAGATATAGAAACAATTAGCAAAAATGAAATAAATGAATAAAAAATATAAATTGATGAAAAGGAGAAAAAGAATTAGAAGGTACGTTTTTACGATTACATTTTTTGCTAAGAAAGAAATAAGTGTTCCTACGCAATCGGGAGAGAGTATGGAATATGCGTCATCTTCGCGGAGTCCGACGACAAAATATGCAATTATTCTTTAATTCCTTGATTTACAGACACGTGCTATTGATGAATATTTGCAATACAAATGCATCTATATTTTCTCTAAAGCAACCAGTTGTCTAACTCTAATACAACACTTCAAAATGATAATTTTATGAAACGGGCGGCACTTAATGGGTGCAGATTTTTAGGGGTCGTTATTAGGTGCGTTTACGTTACATAAAAAAAAATATTTTTTTTTCTGCATTCCTTCTTAAACTCCGTAGAACATTCATCTAGAAGCAAAGTCGTAAATTCTGGTCCTTCGAGCCCATTGAAACACCGAAACCCGGCCGCTGTACAAATTGCAGGAATATGTTAGGATTGTGGGGTCGCATTAATCATGCTTGCTTACCGTGAACTAACTCTATGCGAAGTTATGCTGGGAATGTCGGGTATTGTTGTTAAGTATAGGTAATGATTCTATTGTTTGTTATATTGCAGTGGCATTAATTTTGAATGGAAATAAAACCTCAAGTCCCGTTAAATACAGGGTATAAGCTAAGTCGCATGGGGTTATTGTACTAATGATTATGAATCACTTTTACTACGGACATAACTCTGATATTGTGAAAATATTTATCCTTAATATTAAAAAAATGTAATAGTTTAAAAAAAAGTTTAGAGCTCATAAAGCAGAGCTTCAGATGAGCAACAGGGCCGTGAAGAAAATTTCAGTTAATATCGTGTGGAAACCATAGCAAGGTAATGGTAAGGTATTTCATCAAATTCGTCTGGTTAGAGAGTATAAGTTCGAAATGTACAATTGTACAATTAAAAAAACCGGTCAAGTGCGAGTCGGACTCGCGCACGAAGGGTTCCGTACTAGCTATAAAAACGGCAAAATAAAATCACGTTTGTTGTATGGGAGCCCTCCTTAAATATTTATTTTAGTTTATTTTTAGTATTTGTTGCTATAGCGGCAATAGAAATATATCATCTGTGAAAATTTTCAACTGTCTAGCTATCACCGTTCTTGAGATACAGCCTGGTGACAGACGGACGGACGGACGGACGGAAAACGAAGTCTCAGTAATAGGGTCTCGTTTTTACTCTTTGGGTACGGAACCCTAAAAACCGACTCCATGACCCTTAGGCCAACTAAACGCACTGCTCCAATGAAACAGCGAAGTTTCGGATTAAACGAAAATATCATCGATGTATACAATTTTTAGATATTTGTTGATTTTTTTAAAACAGCTCTGACAATTTCGTTCAAATTCATATGGGACTACCTTTAAAGTATGATCTACCAATCATAAAAGAATCATCAAAATCGATTCGTAATTGACGGGATGATCGCGTAACATACAGAAAAAACATAGGTACAGTCGGACTGAGAACCTCCGTTTTTTTGGAGTCAGTTAAAAATATATAGTCACTTCATGTGTGCTCGCTCCACAAATTTCACGTTCGTTAATGAAAAGTCTGTTTTACTTGACACCACAACAGCGACGTGGTTGTTCGTGTTGATGTGTAAATTCGACCCCATTACTTGCTGTAATTTCAGGGAGGCTCAGTTCAGTATCGAACTCCCCCCGCGAACTTCACCACATTTTCATTTAATTAAGCCATCGCACGCAAATTTGTAGTTAGTCGTCAAAAAAATTAACCACGTGATTTAGAATTGTATGCTGTGTCATTTAAGGGTTACTCCAACGTTTTGTAGCAATGATAGCTCGGTGAGCGCGGTCGGTTCGCATGCAGAGGGGCGTGGGTTCAAACCCCAACAATTAGCTTGAGCTGCCGGTGAAGGAAAAACATCGTAAGGAAACCATAGCATGGTGGTAGGGTACTTTCTAGTACTCGGCTGGCTAGCTTTTTTTTTTTTTAATGGTTGACAGGCCAGGTGTTTGACCACAGCTCACCTGATGTTAAGTGAAGGTGTGGTCGAAGATGGTAAAGCACACCTAGCCTGGAATGGAACTGGCTCTCAAGAGAGGCTGCCGGAACACACCGTTAGATGCTTGGCGGCAGATTTTCAACTTGAGGGTGGTAGCTAGCCAGCCGAGTACTAGAAAGTACCCTACCACCATGCTATGGTTTCCTCACGATGTTTTCCTTCACCGGCAGCTCAAGCTCATTGTTGGGATTTGAACCCACGCCCTTCGGCATGCGAACCTACCGCGCTAACCACTGAGCTATCATTGCTACTAGCTACCCCCCTCAAGTTGAAAATCTGCCGCTAAGCATCTAACGGTGTGTCCCGGCAGCCTCACTAAAGAGCCAGTTCCATTCCAAGCTAGATGTGTTTTACCATCTTCGACTACACGTCACTTAACATCAGGTGAGCTGTGTCAACAATAAATACAATAAATAAAATAATAAAAAAACGTGTATGTTTAAAGCCTACATTAGTTAAACTGACGAGTGAGTTTCAATTTTTATTTTGTTTTCCCAATAAATAAATAAATATCGTTGGACATTACACACAGCGCTATCTGACCCCAAACTAAGCAAAGCTTGAACTATGGAAGTCTTATAACTAATAGAATACTTAAACACATATTTTTTTTGTAAATACATACTTATAATACATACAAAACACGCAGACACAGAACAAACATTGTTTATGCCAAAAAGTTTGTCCTTAGTGGGAATTGAACCCCCCCCCCCCCCCCTTAAGCTCTTGAAGCAGACATTCTACCAATAAACTAACAGGGTTGTCAAATGTATAGATTCAAGCTCATTCCGTGGTGGTTGATCTCCTTAGCAGGAGGTCGCCTAGGTAGCTACCACCGCAGTTACAAAATAGGGGCTCACCTCAGCATAATACTGATACTAAGCGGTATGACCAGCACTGGTCTTTCGGTGAGCCCTTGTAATTTAAAAACAAAATGTGCTATAAAAAAGTGGTACGCATAGCTTTAGGTGTATACTGTTCATAGGTTTTTTGCTAATAAAGTTCCTGTACATTTTTTAGTTTTTAATAAAATTGTAATGTACACAATAATGAGTTTCTATCTAAACGGTCGCATAACACATGCGCTCTGGCCAGACATTTAAATAGGCTCCTAAACACTCATTTACACATATTTGCGGTGCGGTTTCCATGTTAACATAGCATAACAGAGAAGAAAATCTACAGAGGATCTACTGTTTGTACGTTTTTGTTTTTGTGTTTTTAGGTTGCAAAATAAAATCTTTTTCTTTCTTTCTTTTTTTCAGAGGTGTTGGGTGTAACAGCGGAAAGCTTGCTACTTTACTGATGCACATTTATAGCTTAGAGTGTACTAAGAAAGGGGGTTATTGTACGTATGATTAAGGAGAATTTTTATTATGAGCAATTTCCACAATAGGCTGCAGCTAACGAAATTACTAGGCTGTTGAGACTAACCATCGAAAGTCACAAAGTAATGAGCGCCAAAGCAGCATTGCCCTGTTAAAACATGTCATTATTATAACAATAAATGTGTCTTTTTATTATGTTTTTTAATTCTAAAAACCAACGTTATATGCACGGTTTAACCACTTAAAGGATTACAAGCTTTAGCTGTACTAAGCCGCTAGGGGCCGTATTATATTCTAGTGTTTTATAGAACAAGCTTAATTAAGATAATTAAAAAAACGAATGCCCACATAATAAGCGGTCGTGTAAAAATTACAGAATATCTTTCACCAAATAGACCAGCAGATATTATTTTCGTGATATCAAATAAAAAAAATCTAATATAAAAAAAAAGAGATAACGCCTGTTCAATTGTCCATTGCCTGCCATTGCAGTACTATCCTAAACTTCAGAATCCTCTGATAAATTTCTACTCTGCAGTAACAACAACTCAATAACAAGCAGGTTGTATCCGACGGGTCGACAGCTACCCGCGGGCTCGAAGGACCAAGTTGGGCCGCTAAACCGGAAGTGGCCCAGTCCCAGCATAATGGCGGCCGGCTCGCTTCCGTTTATTTAACGTAGAAACTGCGGTTACTGCTAAATCAATTTCGCTAACTTATGTTTGAGTCGAGTTTTTAGTATGTTTTGGGTCGGACAGGTAACGTGTTTCAGGTTCTCTAATTAATTAGTTTATTTTTGGAAGCGAAAACTTAACTGAAAATCCGTTTTACATTTTTGAGGGGCAGACAGATCGTTACAGTTGTTTTAATATTTGAAATTAATTCGCAAACTATGAAAAAAAAAAATTGTGCCATCTTGAAAATCGTAGTCGTTACTTTGCGCGTCAATAAATTCAAGATGGCCGCTTCGCTTATCTGATGATACTATATAAATACCCCGTAATTTTATCTGCGTTCGAAAACTTCGACAAAACGCAGGGTGAAATTCGAATTGTTGCGAAAAGGGTTACAACTCAAGTGGCACTTGAGAACGTAGCCAATTTTGCGCTCTATGTTGAGTGCACTAAGGAAAACGTCGCTGCATTTGACATCTTCCTAGAAGTACGTGCTTTAAATCGCTTGGAAATGGGGAGTGGAGTACTTAGGTAGACTTATTCAGTCGGGGGAAGCTTTTGAATTTCTCCGACTTCACAGTTTCCTTACTGGATTGCTTCGTATTTTGAATTGTTGAAGTGTTCGGGGATTTTCGGGGATGCTCGTATTACCATGTCACTGATCAATATCGTGAAAGCGTTTTTAAATCCCGTAGAAGATTGAGCAGGTGTCTGACAGCAGGGAACTGACTAGTCGATATGAGATTTTGCATAAAAAAGATACAGACTCTAAATTTGCTTTAATGGTTGCTCTAAATTTGGTAAATGTATTAATGAGTAATGAAAATACTTTTCTAACTAATTTTTAGACGGACTAAGTAAATGTCAAATAAAGTCAAAGTACTGAAATAAAATGGTCTATTAATTTTATTTTACGGCTCAGAAATAAATTCATGGTTGACAGTTGAACACAGCTCACCTGATGTTAAGTGACGGTGTCGTCGAAGATGGTAAAGCACACCTAGCCTGGAATGGAACTGGCTCTCTAGTGAGGCTGCCGGAACACACCGTTAGATGCTTGGCGGCAGATGTTCAACTTGAGGGTGGTAGCTAGCTAGCCGAGTACTAGAAAGCACCCTACCACCATGCTATGGTATATTTTCTATTGCTTAAAAGTCAAGTATCTCCCCTACGTGGGTTAGTGAGAACTTTTGTTTATAGAGAGTGCGCTCACCTGTTCTGCACTTGGCGGAGCAAGGACATCGACCACAGCTGCTGCAATTGCAAGGTTCCACTGCAGCAGTCCATGCGGGCGGTGCTGTTGCTCCAGGTACCTGTTTCAATGGTTTCCATTTAATTTTCATGAAGGATAACGTACTGAAGAAGTCCTCCATATCCAGCACGGAATTCTACAGCTATATTCAATATATATGTATCTATCAAAGTCTACCAGTCCAGCTTGGTGGTGGAACGATAGTATTTCGAGGTTGTCAGTAGTGGGGTTTAGAGTTAAATCTCTTTATGACTCACTGAGTAAGAATGTTCAATGTTTATATTTAGTTTATTTCCGCCTAACCGTCGTTTCTGTTCTGTGACGGTTAGGCGGAAATAAACTAAATATAAACATTGAACATTCAAAATGAACTTCCGCAAAGTAACGCCTGAATCAATCAATTATCACTGAGTAAGTTTGTATAGGCTGCGTGACCAGCCCTAGTGTCAGACTTATGTACCTACCGCCCGAAGGTTCTGACTTTACTTAGTTTTAATTATAGAAACAGAAAAAACAAACCTTTTTTGTTAAATTTTATTCATATTTACTATATTTATATATACATACTACTATACTATTGTTTATTTTTTGTATGTATGTATTGTTAATTATGTTGAAATGTGTTTTATGTCCCAAATAAAGTGTTGTCTATTGCCTATTGTCTATTGACAACCGTTACCTACAATTTATTTCATCCGACCCACGGTAGCGCCCAGAAAGAAATGCCACAATGAAATCTAATCAGATCATTTGTTGCTTAGCGTCGATAATAATATCCTGTGAAATAAAATCCATAATTCCTCAGAAGCAACGCCAATGTTAAATTTACATAGCATAATTTCCCATTAAAGTTTGTCGAAAATGTAATAAAAAAATCATAGCAGCAAGAATGAGTTTAGAAAGACCCATTCTTGCAGGTGCTCTTCTGAGGTCTCAATTCTCACTCATTCCTGATGATATGATTTTCTATTATTTTTGTATTTGACCCATTAAAAAAACAACTATGTAAATGTTGACTCCATTTACTTTCTGTTCTGTTTTGGAGGGCAGACTTACTTTCTGTTCCAAGCTGGGCCCAAGCGTCGTCACTTTCCCGCTAACTTCTTGCAGCTCTCTCTCATCAGCGATGATATTCAAGTCCGTCTTACTGATGCCATCCTCTAGAAGACTTCTCAATCCATCTGCTTCTTTACTTCTCTCTCCTGATCAATATATTGGTAAATATTAATCTTCTATGCACACTAAGTAAGTAGATAATATGGTTCTTTTAGCAGACAAGATGTCAAAGCTATATAATTATCACGAATAAAAGAGAGGGAAATAATGTCTTTCTCCCTCTCTTTCGTTGTCCAGGCGGAGTATCTGTTTTGTAGCTGTGGCCAATGTGAACCAAGTTCGCTTTTAATTATGCATGCGTTTTAATAATCAACAGACATGCGTTTGACCTGATGGAAAGTCATGATCGAAGATGAATTCACGCTTGTATATTATGTACCTATTCAGGGTTTTCTTGAATAACCCGGCTAGTAAATGATCGGAATGACAAACGCTAGTAAGCAGTTCCTCATTTCTATTATTCTTGATAGAAAGGTTTGTAAAATTTTGCTATCGGTTTAACTTACCTGTATACGTATAGTTATCTACATCTACGTCTGGCTGCTCCGTGGCCAGTCTCTCTGATCTGTCTGTGATATGTTTCTTAGAATGTAACGTGGGTCTTAGCCTAATGGACGGCGCAATTTCTAGTTCTGCTGAGAATGACACGTCTTTTTGGTAGAGGACGTCTTCTGCCGAGTCTAGAGTCGCTTCTGTGGTTTTTGTTGAATTTAGTTCTGTAAAAGGAAAGGAAACATTAACTATTCAGTTACTTAAGCCAATTGGAGCGTTGGTCATCAGGCGTAAAGGTGGAAATAGTTGGAAAGCCCAATACTTTTCTCACTTATTGGAATTGGACGCAATAAATTGGTGTCTAGCATATACTTTAGTAGCGCTTTTAAAACACTACAACAATACGAAAAACTTTCAGCAATAAAACAAGTTCATTATATTGGCGTTCATTGCTTTGTGACATTTGATAACAACAAGTAGTACTCTTCGAACGAGAGCGTAGTAATGTTTATATTACTTCAGGTAGTAGCACATTATGAGATACCGTGTTATCTTCTTTAAAGGAGTTTAACCTTAATAGAAGCTATGGATAGCTACAAATAAATGTATTGTCCATAACCCTAAGATTTTAATTTTTGCTTTGATTATGTTATTTTGTGAACACCAGGAAAAGGTTCACATTTGCTTATAGACCCTGAACTAGGTAAAAGTCTGTTTCGCAGGGACTGCCTACGCTTACAATTACTAAAAGAAGATGGTGCGGCGCGGGACAAATGGTTTATTTATTTTGTAAACACCAACATTTTGTACACACATTATAGCATGACTCAAAATTAAGAAGAAATAAAAAGGAATGGATGATTGTAATAGGTTTCATTACGATTGGCAAAGTGCAACACGTGGTGTTTGAGGGATGTGTGGAATAAGATTGACGTGTATGGTATGTGAGAACCAGAAGTAGTACATTTTACTGTTGATAATTCTATTATGTTGAGTAGTATTAACGACATATTGCCATAAACGAAGGTTTCTTCCACTTATTTCTTCGTGTTTACAAAACTGCTAAGCATTATGCGATTGATTAATTATTCAGTAGTTCATTGGCGTCATGTATCCTTTAGCTACGTTTAGATAGATGTGTTTATGCTTTGGCATCAAAAGCGCTGTTGTGTTAGAGTATCGTTCTAACGCGGGACCAGCGAACCGAAAGCCTTTTGCATCGGTTGCGTTAATTCACCGCAACATTAATATTGCGGAGAGAAGGATGCATTAAAACCTGGATAGATCCTGCTTGGATATTAATCACACTAATATTATAAAAGCGAAAGTTTATGAGTGTGTATGTGTGTTTGTATGTTTGTTACTTCTTTACGCTCAAACGGCTGGACAAATTTTTGTAAAATTTGGTTTGAAGGTGTATATGATAGGTACTCTGGATTAACACATAGGCATTTTTTTCCGAAAAATTTTAGTGTTCACGTGGGAACAGCGGGTAACACCGCGGCGCGGGCTTTAATGATATATCCTCGCCCAACGCCACCATGACCTCCGGCATGTGATCCATCGTAACCACTGGGCTTTCATCGCTAAATACTACAGACTTCAGGTGGTTCGATTTCCATACAAATAAATTTTTGCCATATAAGGATAATTAATAATAAATAAATAAATTAAGCATAATTCCAATAATCTACTGTTTTATTCAAGCAATTGTGATTTACCGCAAATAAAGACCAAAACAAATAAGCTGTGATTTCACTGTAAAATTATGCTCCATTTGTCCATAAATGGGAAAAAAATATTTGTTTGGAAATCGAACCACCATAAAGCACTTTATGGTTGACAAGCTAGTTGTTTGACCATAGCTCAGCTGATCTTAAGTGACGGTGCCGTCGAAGGTAGCTCGCTCTGTTACAGAGATGTACCACCAAGTAAAATTGTGAAGTGTACTTACCTAGACAGCCGTAGCCGTTGACATGGAGTATGAATCCTGGGCCGCAGCCGCACTCGAAGGTGCCATCGTGTAGCTCGGAGCACAGCTGCTCGCAAGGACTGCCCGCGCCGCATTGCCCTGAAACAACATACGCTATTGTTACGAAGATAAAGTGTGGAAATAAAAACGTGACAAGATACACCACAACCGCGACGGACTAGGTTTAAGTAAATGCCTTCAGGTAGAATAATAACCAGGAAATTTAAATTTATTTATTTATTTATTGTATTGCCATTTGACATTGTATATGTGATAATTGATTGATTGCGTTACTTTGTAGAGGTTCATTTTGAGTGTTTAGGGTAAAGGTATTTAGTTTATTTCCGTTTAACAATCGTTTCGGTTACAACAGTGATGAGAATTTAAATTTAAATTTAACTTGACAATTTAAAAAACTTACCCGAAACTAGGAAAATATATTTATTAAACAAAATAAATCTTAAATTAATACTATATATTCACAAAAAACTTAAAAGTTATGTCAAAGAGGAGGGATATGTGGCCAGAATGCTGGCAGCGTGAAAATGTTTTCAGAAAAGTTTTATTTTGATAACATTTTTAAGTCAGATATTATTAGATATGTTTTATCATTTGGCATCCGAAACAGATCTGTCCACAGTGAAACGGTAACCTTGAATCTATTGGATATAAGAAAATTGTATGACCGATAGAGATGATACATGTATAACCGAATAAAATGCTAAAATAAACGTCCATTCGTGCCGGACATCGATAAATCGAAATTGTCGAATCTTCCAAAAACCCTAAATGGAAGCAAATATACCAATATCAGACCGAGCTTTAATAAATTGGAAGGCAGGACGGATAAGAAAATATTCCGCACATTGCGGAATATATGTCAAACTAGCTTGCGCTCGCGACTTCGTCCGCGTTGAGTTTTCAGTTTAAAATACGACCAATTTTACACAAAAAAAAATGTAAACGAGCAATATAACATTACTTTATTTATTTATTGTAATAAGAACGGCACAACAACCACTTACACTTACTATCAGTTGCAATGTCAGGTAAAAATAAGTATTTTAACAATAATAAATTAAAAATTATCATTATACATCAGCAACTTTTTTTTATATTTTTGTTACCGAAGCCAAAAAATCAGTTTTTAGATTTTTTGTCTGTTTGTCGGTTTGTCTGTGCGTTTGTGCACGCTAATATAACGCTGATGTATTGTGGCAAGCTTCCCGTAACATTTAGTGTATTCCAATCGGCTAACAAATAAAATTGAAATAATACGCGTTTAATAACGAAAGTTCGGTCGATTTAATCGAAACATAATTTCGCCATTACCGTACATCTACGCGGATGGACTTGTGGGAACAGCTAGTTATATAATACAAGCGGACGCCTCGCGGTTTCACCCGTGTAGTTCCCGTTCCCGTGGGAATATAGGGATAAACAGTAGCCTATGTCACCCGGAGATAGTGTAGCTTCTATATTTTTGAAATCGGTCTAATAGTTTTTCAGTTTATTCGTTACAAACATACAAAAATCCAAAAAACAAACATCTGTCCTCTTTATAATATTAGATAGATAGATATAACTCTTTATTGTGCACATCATAAATAGAAAAGAGTACAGAGAACAAAAATCCTTATTAACTAGTGCCACAAGTGGCGGCCTTAGAATAGATTAGATAGATTAGATAAGTATAGATTTAGTAAATTTCACATTTGTGTCTATAGTAAAAATTACTCACAACTTCCGCTCCAGTACACACCAAGCGTACAACGGTATATACACATACCTATGTAGCTAGTTATAAATAAATAAATATCGTTGGACTATACACACAGCGCCATCTGACCCCAAACTAAGCAGAACTTGTGTGATGGAAGTCAGATAACAGCTGATAGAATACATATATACCTACTTTTTTTGTAAATGCATACTTATAAAATATATTTGTATATGTAAATATTTCGTTTTATTAAAATACATTATTATATGATTATATTTATATACTTACTATATGTTTCATTTTTATTTGATTTTTTTCTTATTAGTGTTACATCTCCCGTCTGTTTCTTATGTTTTCTATCGTGTTTTTCTTTTCTTGGTTGACTGGAAGAGATCGCTGTTAGCGATAAGGCCGCCACTTGTGGCACTATTAATAAGGTTTTTTGTTCTCTGCACTCTTTTCTATTTATGATGTGCACAATAAGGAGTTATATCTATCTATCTATCTATCTATCTATCTATCTATAATACATACAGAACACCCAGACACAGAACAAACATTTGTTGGTACATAAATGAAGGTAATAAAATTGTGGGAAACTGGATACCATTTCGTTTGAGAATAATGTCTTGCACAGTTCATCATTCAGTATTCTATTAATACTTACAGTGTCCCGGAAACACGAACGAACGGCCACCCTACTCACGGCGCACCCGTATTTTCACGTTTCTCACGCTATTACAGAAAGAAATAACATTTTGCCAGTAATTTTGACGTGGGTAGGGGCTAAAATGGTCCCGTATCGGCGAAATAAAGTGAATTAGAGCTGGGCAGGAATTTACTCGGTGTTTACGCGTTTTATCGCTGTTTTTCACATGGTCCCATCGTTTTCATTGAGTGACAGTTGTACGGACTGAGGACCGAGTTATTTATGATGGCAGCTATTATTTGGCATTTAATTTTGCCGTGATGTCGGGGCAATAGAATTTGGCAACTATGCACATCCCATAGTCCATCGGTAACCGTCGCTACCTTATAATTTAGATTAAACATTACGTTCACACATTAACACAAGTTACGTTCGTTCACACGGCTGTGTCTACGACACTAAACTAACACACCTCGATTTTTTAAACTCTATTTACTTACGTCACTCTTTAAGTGCTTTAGTAGTCATGAGCGTGAAAGAACTTTAGCTCTAAAACTTACAACCTAGCGAAAAGTGGTCACAGACTATAAAATACAAGAGTTTGTTAACAACTTTGCAACAACTGAGAAGTCATGAGAAAGTCGAAGAAAATTTCCAGTTGGGATTTAAACTTTTTAAAATGAGATTTTACTTTCGCTTAGATGAACTGAATGACTGAAAATGCTAGAAAGAATAAAACTATAGGGACGCTTTAGTAAACTTATCCCACTAATATTATAAATGTGCAAGTTTGGATGGATGGATAGATGGATGTTTGTTACTCTTTCACGCAAAATCTACTTCACGGATTTAAATGAAATTTGGTGTGGCGGTAGCTGAGGCCCTGGACCCAGAAGCCTCATTGCAGCCAGTGCTCAGCCAAGCAATTGACTACACCGTCTTTTAAAATCAGATGAGCTGTCGTCAAATACCTAGCTTGTCACCAGAGTAAAAAGGTTTTTTACTTCCGTCAGGGACACTGTCCTAATTTCCATGCATTTGTGTCGTTTAGGTACATAGTGCTTGCGTGAATCTCGCGAATTGATATGTAGGTGTACCTACTCGCTCTTCTATCATTTATCATCGTAACAAAACATTTCGGCTAAAATTATGGCAACTTTAGGGTATCTCATTATAAAATCACCCTCTTTTTAGGGAGTATGGAAGATCTATGGGGACATTATGCAAACTCTTCAATGAAAGTGAAAAATCTTATGCTGTCAATTCAATTCCAAGAAGCGTTTGTCAACTACTCTGGCACGCGTAGGTATCGCGAAAGGATCCCTTGGGACGATTTCTATTTTCTACCCTTTGAATGGGTATCACTTTAAAATAGACGCATACTTTAAAGATTTTTTTTTTCTTTTTAGCCCCATAACGATATAGGGCAATTTGCCATCAACAGTAAAGGAGTTTATGGGTAACAATGACAAAGAAAATAATGCTACTTAATTAAAACTATTATAACCGAATACTATGTGTCTTAATTTAGCCAAAGCAAGTAGCGAAAAAGTATTAGTAGGAAATAAAACTTTGCATGTTGAGTTTCTTCTTTTTTATTTTTGGCGTCACACTTTTTGTATTTGCCAGGTATTCCGATAGCTTCAAGCATATATAAAATCAAGTTATCAAGTTTGTTTTGTTTATTTATGATTTTGTTTTGAATATTTAAATTATTTGTTAAAAATTAATAAAGTTATTTTTTATTTTTTTATACAGATTATAAATGGTCGTCCACCCGGGGGAAAAAAAGTTATAAATATAAGTTTAAGTTATAGTCAAAATCACACAACGTAAGTTAGTGTCCAGTCCGGTCATGTCCTAGTAAAGTAGTGGTGACTTTACTTTGCTGTAGTTTTGGAAGCAACACGAAAAATAATGGTTTCTCCTTTCCCACACAAACGTTGGTAATACGGCACTATATTTAAGCAAAAAAAAACCACAAGTCTTTGAAAAAATCTAATGTAGCAACATTTTTTTGCGTTCCCGTCAAACATGGAGTGGCCTATGAAAATTTTACAACAGAACTCATCCCTTATTTTTAAAGAGAGAAGATAAAGATTGTGATTTTGTTACAATATTTATTTTTAGAATAATCAAATAACCTCTAATTACATAATTGTTCCTGCAGAAACCTATTTAGGTACCTACCACCCATTTACAACTCGACTAGTCTTGGCAGTCCATTTTTCTTGCAGACCTTTTGTACAAGTGATTTGTAGAGCGTAGTACCACACTAATTCAACAAGGTACCTACCGAAGTAGGATTTACCTTGTACTTTAGTATGAGTAAATCATTTTTATAAAGCGAGTGCTAGACGATATGGCTTACCTAAGTGACTTTTGTATTTTAATTTCTGTTTTATTCAAAACTAGCTGTAGTTACTTAGCTTGAGCTGAGTCTTAAGCCCTCACGTATATTCGAAGTATCACGACAGATTTTTGATTAAGTTTTTTTTTTTCGTTAGTTGACTTGATCGAATGTTTTTATACAGAAACTCATTACTGTGCAAATCAAAAATAGAAAAAGTACAGAAAACAACAGAATCTTATGAGCTTGTTCTTGAATCGCTATCTTGCGATAAAGAATGAAATACATCATCAAGAGAGCGTCTAGTTCTCTCTAATATCATTATTTTTACAGAATTTGGCAACAATTTTTGCACCCTCGCAAATTGTCTTACATACACTACATTATGAAGTTGCCGCATTAACGGGGCTGTTGTTTTTAGGTAGCGCGGTATCTAGTCAGAGCGCGTGCGGAGACCCATCAATCAATCTAAGGTCGAAGCGCTAATAACATTACAGTGTAGATGAACCTTTAACTTAAACGCTTTGATCTAATAAATCTATACCAACAGTTTGAAGCATCCGATTTCTACTTAACTAGGATTTTAATAAAGGCGTGAAAATCCACGAGTCTCAACCGAACGGCCTAAATAGGAAAACATCCGAACGTTCCACCCCAACAAACAATGGAAATAAAAGCCTCATTTGGCCACCCATTGTGGGAGAACCTATTATCTTGCCAAATTGAATGAATAATTAAATCCGCCATTTGCCTATTGCCGTGTGCACAATGTTGTGGCAGGTTTACACTGTAGAAGCGATCGTGCATATTCTAGTTGCATATTGTAAAAATTGTGCACCTGCTGCGAATAATAAAATAAATAAATAATAATAAAAAAGCCGTTTGTTCCATATTTTTGAGTACATTTGAAATGTTATTACTTAATCTATTTTAGTGAAATATGACCCCCTTTTTGGGTAAAGGCCTTCTCCAGCTTTTCCCACATGCCCCTGTCCCTGCCTGTATTGATCCAGTAGTTTCCTGACACCTGGATAATATCATCAGCCCACCTCACTACCATCTATATTACCTGCTACCAATATGAGTAGGTAAATAAGCCAAAATGCAGTATCATTATTTCTTCGAGTGATTCAAGAGGAAAGTTTAAATGTATAATATTCATTATTCACCTCATTAGTAAAAAAAAAACATTGCACCCGTACCGGAGCGAGTCGCTAGTCAATTATAATCATTACTAAGATCCCTATAACCATTACCAAGTAACACAATCGTGTCAAACATCTCTCTCACAAATACTTTGAACAAGCACTCACCCCAGTTACTGGAAACCAAGTGTGTGTAAACAGGTTCGACAACTCTCACGGTGTCAACAACTCTAATAAATCAAACTTGGATAAACAGCGATAATTAGATTCGTAGATCACTAATTGCGTCGTCATAAACTGTAGTGATGATTAAACTATTAATGCCACCTTGTAGTTAAATTCGTTAACAGTATCTAATGAGCGTAAACTTGCTTCATTACAAAATTAGCTGTCTTATAGCTACGACATGAACAATTATACAATATTATATGTGTAACCTAACCTAGATCACTCGTCTGATAGCCGATGGGGCTGGAAAGTTCTAGAGTGGAGACCTCGGATCGGCAAGCGCAGCATATTACGTCCACCCACAAGGTGGACAGACGACCTTATAAAGATCGTAGGAACGCGCTGGATGCGAGCTGTTTCCAACCGGTTATTGTGGAAGTCAATGAGGGAGGCCTATGTCCAGCAGTGCACGACTGCACGTCGTACGGCTTAAAAGATTATCATGATGATGATGAGATGACTTTTGTTAGCAAGCTTAATTAATAAAATGAAAACAACACGATTACCCACATAATAATTTACCTCGTAGAGTAAAAAAAAATAGTTCTAAAAAATAATTTTGATGTTAGTAACATCAAAATTATTTTTTAGAACTACTTTTTTTTAAATTTATACCCAGTGTCACTTGGAATGATGTAAGGATTCTAACGATACCCCATACATTCAAATCAGTTCAGGCATTTAAAAGTTATGTTGGATTAAAAAACTCACATATACCTTATGAACCCAAAAAACAACTCCATTTGTAAAAATGAAAAAAAGAAACTTTTTTTTGTAGCAAACTTGGACCTTTCATCAAACGACCTGATTAATTGATTATTATGCATCTGAGGTTGCAAACATAATATGGTTCTAAAGTTCTTGACAATCAAAAGCATCTTATCGGACGTCATTTAAATACCTGCAGTAATAGCACTGATCATAATGAACAATTTTATAATGGGGACAAAAAACCCCACCAGTTCTATAAAAAAACACACCACCTTGAATTTTTTTTTATGAAATAGATCTACGTTTGGCCACCAACTCGCCTGAAAGCAACGGTGTGTCCGAGGATGGAGCTGATCTACAAGAAGTCTATTCATTCTAGCCTTAAAAACGTCCAAATTGTAGTTTATAGGAAACTAAGAAGAGGAGCGCCAGCTTTCTTGATGCGTACAGACTATAAATGCCGATTTATGGGCTGTACGCATCAAGAAAGTAGAGCCAAATCGCTGCGTATGAATACTAGGAACGTCCATGAGTTGATCAAATATTAGAAACGGGGCAACCGATTTTAGGCGATGTTTGAGTTACCTAGTAAAAGCGTGTTTTAATGTAATAAAACAAATAAATATCGAAGGGGATATTGCACTCAGCGCCACCTAGCCCCAAACTAAGCAAAGCTTATACAATTGGAACGAGATAAACGATTGAATGCATTTTTTTTTATAAATTAATACTTTTTTTCTGTTTATGGTGTGCACAGTAAAGAGTTTTTTCTATCTATCTATCTACTTACATATACTTTACTTTTTTATAATACGGAATACCCTGACACAATTAACATCTATGTTCGTCATTAAAATGTTTATCATGGGTAGGAATCGAACCAACGCCCCGTACAAATACAAATATTTTAATGATAACACCAATGTTAGAAGGCACTTCAAACATTTTAAATATGTCATTAAATAAGTTGTAAAACACTGATTGTCAACACAACACAAAAATGTAAAAATAAGTTATATATGATATAAGATATGTCAACATATATACCTACATGTAAAAAAAAAAAATTGTCAATTTAAAAATACTGTCAATACAAAATATGTCAATACAAAAAAAAAATACCTAATTCAGGAAGCAGAGCTACCGCCTAACGAGCTAACAGGGTCGTCAATAACCCTATTTCGGCTTAGCTTATAAGTCTAAGTTAAAATGAAGTAAGTTAGTCTCAATTTACTTAACCAAGTATTAATAATCTAAACCATTGAGCTGGTTCAACAGATGTCTGTCTAACTTATCAAAGTTTGAATCACGTTCGTGATTAAGTCTACAGTAACTACAACTACAGAATCTAGACTACAGCGCAGCATGTGATGATAGATAAGATATATTGAAAGCTATCTGGTTAATGGAGAGGGCTATGCTCGGAGTTTCCCTACGAGATCGACCTTATTCCCTACAGAAATAAGGAGATCCGTAGACGAACTAAAGTTACCGACATAGCCCAGAGAATCAGCGAGTTGAAGTGGCAGTGAGCAGGGCACATAGCACGCAGAACTGATGGCCGATGGGGCTGCAAAGTTTTGGAGTGGAGACCACGGACCGGCAAGTGCAGCGTAGCACGTCGACCCACAAAGTGGACAGAAGACCTAATATAGACCGCAGGAACGCGCTAGATGCGAGCCGCTTCCAACCGGTCTTTGTGGAAGTCAATGGGGGAGGTCTATGTCCAGCAGTGGACGTCTTACGGCTGAAATGATGATGATGATGATATCTGGTTACTAGTTGTCATTTGAGAGACAACCTTGACAACCATTGACAGCCCTGTTGGTTCATTGGTAGTATGTCTGCTCCAAGATCTAAAGGGCGTGGGTTATATTTCCAAACAGGATAAACATCTTGTGGTATAAACAAATGTTTGTTCTATGTCTGGTTGTTCTGTATTTATTTACAAAAAAAAAAGTATTTAAGTAATCTACCAGTTATCTGACTTCCATAGCACAAGCTTTGCTTAGTTTGGGGTCTGATGGCGCTGTATGTAATGTCATACGAAAAAAAACCCATGTCAATTTGCTAGATTTATATATTACTTTAAAAAAAAAGAAAAAAGTAGGACAGTGCAGTAAATTGATACTGTTTTTTATACGACATACTCCTACTGCTAAATGTGAAAGTTTGTATTTTGGGCGTTTGTTACACAATCACGCAAAAAATAAAAATGTAACAAATATCGTAGGACATTGCCTACACACAGCGCCACCTGACCTTAAACTAAGCCAAGCCTGTACTATGAAAGTCAGATAACTTATAGAATTCTTAAATGCTTTTTTGTAACTTAATATAAGTAGATATGTACATAATATTGTATACCTACAATAGTAGATATGTAATAATATTGTTTCATTTCTCGCTGAATCTAATTTCGCGAGAATACACTATAGCCAGTGGTCTCCACAGTCGATGTCTCGATTGATTCCTATCGTTTCCGTAGTTACTTTAGCGAACCACCCGAGTCTAGTCCAGGATAATGGCACAATGAAATCAAACTGTTACGATTTGAACGGAAATTGAAAAAATAAATAACAATGATACGGTATGCCTTTTTTTTAAACTAAATGGGCTTATGTTTGTCCGCCTAATCGGGTGATGTTTAGCGAAGATGCGGTGGAGCATCCTTGTTTAGAAGAGACCGACTTGAAGACATGTAGGTACGTAACGGGTAATATTTTAGCTAGTCAGTGATTTTTCATCACTGACACTAGTAGCAACTTTACAAAGCTATGTAGATGAGTTTTCGGGAACGAATAATGGTTGACTTTGAACGGTTATCTTTAGATAGGTGATCAATTTTCACATACGAAAATATACAGAAATCCATGGTCAACTTAGCGTGGACGTTGAAAATAATCTTCGTGTAGCACAAAGTTTATTTTTCCGTAACCGAACGGACTGGTGACATCTGTGTAATATTGTCAGAAATTGTCCTCTCGACTTGCTTGTAACATTGTTAGATATAAATTATTACCGCCCCTTTATTTTGTGATTATGAAGTAAAGCACATTATTCTTCTGATAATAACTTTATTCGGAGCTCAAACGAATTATTGCTGAGAATATGATCCATGCGTATGAACGTGTATACATGAAGTTATGAGCAATTGAACATTATATCCAAAGAATAACAAAACTCATCTAAATAGGTTGCTTCTACTGAATTAACCTACTATAATATCTACTATTTAAAACAAAATTAAATTAAATAAATAAATTATTTTTATTGAATACTATACTCACGTCTTACTTCCATTCAAAATCATATAAAATTAGTCACAGTCAAGTCCAGACCATGCAGTATAATGGTGACTTCATGAGAAGCTTCTACGAAGAACATAAGAAGTGACATATATTAGGTAGGTACTTCTGATAATAGCTTTATTCGGAAAATTTTTACTCAAATGAATTATTGCTAAGCATACGTATAGTCACACGAATATGAAGTTATGAGCATTAGGTATATTATATGACGTTTATACTTTGTGATTAATTATATTTAAAGAAGTATGTTTTGCTTAGCAAATAAAATAAAAGATAAAGACTGAATAATGAATAAAGATTTTTCTCTATGTAAATTTTCCATAAATACGAGTATATCTACTTTATACGATCTTCATTTATTTTTACTTGCGGGCGTGCCCGGACCCGGCCTGCAGTGCGAAGGAAGACGATCGCAACGCCGCGCGCGTGTTGTATTCGGCTTTGTCTCCATGATGAAGGCCACCGCATGTCCGCATGTTTCTGACATAATTAAACGTGAGTAATCCCACATTAAGTCAAACCAAAAAGTGTGTCAAAACCACGTCAGTTTCCATGGTACAATTCTACAGCTACGAGTAAGTATACCTATCTATAATTGAAAGGCAGGATTGTACTAAATCGAAGGGTACACGATAAAAAACGTATTTTAAAAAAAAAGTACTAACCTACAAAATAAACAGAGCACTAGATTTCGCGCCAACTTTGATTTGCTCCATGAAAAAAATATTCGTTCGTTGGCTGAGCACTTCTCGAAACGTCGTAAAACCGAGCAAATGTTTGTCGGACGTCCCGTTTTTCGTATCGCACTTTTATAACTTTTATTAGCCATACAAGAACGGTTTATTACCTACATCATGCCTACCTCTCCTTTAGCGAAACGACTTCAGTAATTTCAATGACAGTTCAGTGCCTTTATAGCCTGTGAAGTGGATGGGATTTAGATCCAATCCTGATAAGCGGGGGGGAAATGAGATGAGAGAACTGCTACTGAAATAATCACCCAATACCATTGTTATTTTTTACTTATGTAAAAGTAATGAGATGTTCTCCTGATGGTTAAATACGACCATTACAGTGATACAAAGATGCGTCTCTAGCCCATGTAGCGGCCGTGTGCTATCATTATGCTAGCGCCCTTTAGTAAGCGCGCGGTCAAAATAGAATAGGTTAAAATGTTAAAAATAAAAATTGGAAAAAAAGATTTTCGTTTTAACTCGATCAGCTGCTCGGTCATTTTTTATGAAGATTGGGGAGTCAATTTATTTTTATTTTTATTTATACATAAATATTATAATATCCTATACTATACTATAGGTATACTAAACCAAACAAACCAAAATAGTTTTTCGGTACTAAACTATTGTAAACTGTTTTTAAAAGACGTTGTAAATAAAATGATTTAAATACATAAATATTTTGCTTATTTTATGTAACTATTATGAACTTAATAATGTTACAAAATCTCCCGTCTGTTCTTAAGATGTATCGTGTTTTCCATTCTTGGTTACCTAGAAGAGATTGCTCTTAGCGCCATAAAAGGCCGCCACTTGTGGCACTAGCTCATATAAAGACTTTTATTTTCTGTACTTTTTCCATTTTTGTTGTGCATAATAAAGAGTTTCTACACATTTACTATCTATCTATCTATTTGTTTTTTTTTTTTTCGTTAATTTGCCCTTTCGGGCAGGCTAAAGCTATAAAGCCATACTGCCTCGTCTTCAGTGTTATTTCTGCTGTATCTTAACTATGGTTATCGTCAAAGTCGTCTTAGTCAAGTCCAGTTCGTGTCAGTTCATGCCAGTCATGCTTTAGTAAAGTAGTGGCGACTTTACTATAAAGCTTCGATGGAGTTTTGGAAGCAACACGAAAACTCATGTTTCACCACATTATATCATTTTCCCACACTCGCGCTTGTAATTCGGCACTTTATGAATAAAACACCACCATTTTTATGCATAAACACTCGACAAAACAGTAGTTTTGGAAAAAAATACAACGGAGCGACACGACTCTTCCCACGTTCCCGCCAAAACTCCACGCTATCTATTTGGTTCTCAATGATATTAGAACTCATACCACTATATTAATAATTGTTTATGTTTAGACCAGAGAGAATAAAATTTGTAGACTGTCCCAATTTCGTCGAAACACCTCATTTCTAAAACGATTTTCTTAAAAAAAAAGCTTGTTTGTTTTTAAACTTTGCGCGATTATAACCGGAAGGACATAATCAAATGAGGATTATTCCGCGTCACTGCCAGCGGAATATTTATAAGGTTTATAACAGGAAAAAAAAGATTTTTTTGGAAATATTACCTACGGAGAAGTTCCTGTAAATTGCTTTATAATATTTTTTGCTATATACCAACCTCACCAACCGATTTACCACACAGGTTTTCAAGATTCAAGATTCATTTATTTGTAGCATAAAGTTCAGTCTGAGGGTTCAGTGTACATTTATAGTCATGTTAAAGGTATTATGGTATAGTTCAAATGTCCTTGCCCGCTAGGGCGTACAAATTATCAATTTACAAAAATTTTACATATCAGAATGTCAATAATCAATAATCAAAATAATAATTAATAAACTGTCAGAATCAAATTCAATTTATGTCTGTCGTGAATAATCTAGAATTTAGTGGGATTTTCTATAAATACTTTGTTAGGGACAAAGACATTCAAATCACCCGCCAAACCGCGCCGCGCCATCCAAGCGCTAGTGGCGCCGCCCTCGCGCGCCTGTCAGCTGTCAAAATCGATCACCGGCGAAAGGAACTGCGCGCGCGCTTTGTTTTACAAAATAAATTGAAAATAAGTGTTGTGCACCAATATCGGCGGGTGAGTCCTTTATCTTTTGGGTTTATTATCATTTTACTTTTATTTTTTGATGTACGTAGCTACATACTTGTTCACCTAACAATTTTACGCGTAGTGATGAAAAGGGATGAGCGATGGTGATTATAAAAAATAGCCTACGTGTTTTCCCAGGGTATACGCTTCATCCCAAATATCGACCAAATCCGTACAACTGTTTCAGCTTGAAGTAGTAACAATTACGTAGAAACATATTAAATTTTTTTTATGGTTCACAGGCGGAGTGCTTGTCTACATCTCACCTGATGTTAAGTGACGGTGTGGTCGAGGATGGTTAACACACCTAGCCTGGAACTGACTCTTGAAAAAAGTGAGGCTGCCGGAATACACCGTTAGCTGCTTGCCGACAGATTTTCAACTTGGCAAGCTACCACCTAGCTTGCCAGTCGAGTACTAGAAAGTAATCCTACTACCAATGCTATGGTTTCCTCACGATGTTTTCATTCAGCTCAAGTTCATTGTTGGAGTTTGAACCCACGTCATTTGACGTGTGAACCGACCGTGCTAACCACTAGGCTATCATCGCTACACATAGGTACCGATATGTAATATTATAATCAGTTCTATCTGTTGATTATTATAAATGGCTATATTAGTTTTTCATTACTGTTACTAATAAATTAAACCTATAGGTATGTACTTACCTAACACTCAAGAGGTATACACAAAACTCATGCGAGCGGCATCCATTTTATTATTAAACGACGTGACATCAAAATGGGGACTTCACTCAAAACAAATCTCATTAAAATTGGGGAGGCATAATTAAAAATCTCAAGTCAAGTTTTAACGAAAATACACACATGCATTGTTAAACAGACTAGCGACTTCGCCCCGGCTCGCACGGGTTTTAAACTTAGAAAACTTTCGAAAAAATACGACAGTGAAAATCGAATCAAAGTGCAGGTTGGTAGCCTTCACATATATTTGAAAACATGGTTTTTAAAAAAAAACTCTCGGGGGGAGTATACTAAATTAGAAGAAACATATGACCCCATCGTACATCAATATCGGATATAGGATACTTAAAGTAAGGGTAAGGGTAATTTGATGAAGGGTCCAAGAAAACACCTGTCTTATTTTTTCTTTCTTCGACAATGGCACGTTCGTGCTAGTTCTCAAGTTTTAACTATATTTGTATGGCATCCAATAGGCTTTCTTTTTCTTGTTTTTGGCATCGCACCTTATGTGTTTTGTCGTTGTCGAGTAGCTCCAACTATAATTTGTTGAAAAAATAAGTCTACATACCTTGGAAAGCGGCTTCAAACTGCTGTGGGTCGAGAGTGGGCGCGCGGGAGTCCCCCGCCACGAGCAGCGCTAGCAGCGCGGCGAGCGGCGCGCCGAGCGCGACCCGCCCCATCATGACACTAAGCCATGCCATTGCACATGTTCCACCATACGCGCCACAACCCTGCAACAATACCAAAAACCAAAATTACGAACCTTGTCAAACTTCAATGTTAGGTTTGATTTAAAATGTAAAATTTATTTTTTAATGGTAGGTGAGCCAGGCGAGGTGTTTGATCACAACTCATAATATTATGGTGTGGTTGAACATGGTAAACACACTTATCCTGGAATTAAACTGAATCTCAAGTAAGGCTGCAGGAATACCTTTAGTCCTTTAGGTGCTTGGCGTCAGATTTTAAACTTGAGGGTGGTAGCTAGCCAGTCAAGTACTAGAAAATACCCTAAGCTATGGTTTCCTTCACCTGCAGCTAACTCATTGTTTGGATTTGAGCCCACGCTCTTAATCCAAGAAATGGAAAAAAAATACTGATTGAGTTGTCAATCTCGAATCAACTGCCAAAGGTTTGGCGGGAACGCGGTAAAATCATTTTGCCATCATCATTTCTACCTTCATATCTTTAAACATTTTTATCATTTTTCTAAACTTCTGCTTTTGTAGAATATTTAATTATGTAAATCATGATGTTTTATTTACAAAAAAACGTGTAAGACAATAAAACTCATGAAAAGTGTAGTACCTATATTATTGCATTGCTTTGAAAACGTCACAATTTTTAGTCAAGTTGCTTCTGCTTTGCTAGGGCATGACCAAACGTAACCTTAATTTAATTAATTTGATTTTTAATGGAACATCAAGCGTTTTAAATTGAAATAGAATTAATATTTGACAATGGCAAAATGCACAAAGTGCATTGTCAAAAACACAAAAAAATCAATCAAAACAATAACAAAACAGAAACACGTAACGTTCCCGATTCCCGTACCGATACTGAACACAATCAAAATATATTAGTTTGTTTTACCGTTGCCGATTATATCCAGAAAATATAATTAATTACAGCAATAAGAAAATTATTGTATTAACTGATAAGATATAACGGCACAAGTGCAATCATGTATTTAATGTTTCCTATTGTATTCGATTGAAGTTTGAAGTAAAGTAACCATAAAATTTAAATAAATAGACAAGCGAGGTAAGCCAGGCCAGCTATGAGCTGGCATACGATACGACAGATCGATAGATTGAAATCGATTTGTGTAAATATCAAAAACATTCCGTGATAAAAAAAATAATGTTACTTTTATCGTTGCGGCGCGGCAGTTAACGCCGGAGCTTTCTTATTCTGGGGATTTAATTCAGCTTTGTACAGTGTTACGTTGTATTTATTTGAAAGAATTTTAGCGATGATATACCTTATCGTGTATTTAATCTTTGCTGTGAGTGGTGTGCTTGTTTTGAATAATGGTTTGGCGCGAACACCTCCCATGGGCTGGATGTCGTGGGGATATTACATGTGTGGGGTTGAATGCGACAAAAACCCGGACAAATGTTTAGAGTAAGTACCTTCTCCCACAGATAACTAATTTACTAAATAAAAAGTGACACAAATGGTCATAAAACTAAGCTAAACTAAACTAAACCTAATGGCGAGCAAGCTGTCTCCTATAGACACCTGGAACAATAGCAATATAATCAATTTGAGGCCAACCTGGCCAATTATTAATGCCCTTTTGAAAATGCTTCATGACTAAGTAACTAAAGATCTTTGCTAGCATTCCTTATCATGAAGAAAATAAACATACTTTACTTTTCAAAAGGAATAAAAGATGTTTGTGGCAAGGACCATTACATATCTTGCTAGTATATTAGAGAAAAGAGAGCTGAAACTGATATTGTAAAGATCTGTAAAAGTTATATAAAAACATCTGCTAACTAGTATGAGTATCGTGGTCTAATTTTTCGTGTAATATTTTTCAGTGAAGACCTAATTATATCTGTAGTAGACACATTCTATGAAGGTGGCTACCAGGAAGCTGGTTACGAGTACATCATTATTGACGACTGCTGGTCTGAAAAGACAAGAGACATTGAAGGCAGGCTAGTCCCTGATGGACGGAGATTTCCACATGGCATGAAGTTCATTGCGGACTATGTAAGTTACGCTAAATCTGTTGTTCTTCACAGCGTTATGTACAATGTATTAAGGTAGTACGAAAGAAGTTAAGTAGCAATTCTAGTACCTTCTGTGGCTTTGCAATGCAAAAGCACATGCTCTACAGTTTCATTCTCTTGCAAGCAGCCACTGCATAGCGGACTATCCATGGCTCCTAGTTTAAAGAGGTGACTATTCAAGTTGCAATGACCGGTTATGAAGTTATGCCTACTAAGAGACGAAGGTCCTCCTTTTGTACATAGTATTTTGTAAGTGTGTGCAATAAAGAATTCTTTACTTTTTCTTAGATGAATATAACTCTTTATTGTGCACACTATAAATAGAAAAAAGTACAGAGAACAAAGAACCTTATGAACTAGTGCCACAAGTGGCGGCCTACATTCTACAATACAAAAAATTAATATCAATTTTTTTAATATGAATTTCTTTTTATTATTCTTCTACATATTATACCAAAATATAATTGACACATAGTTTATATCATTTTTTATAATTATAATGCCAGGATTGCTTCAATATTAAAAGTTTTGCAGAATGTCGATTACAATGAGCTCTTTTAAATATATTTTTTTTAATTTACGGATATGAAATTCTCTTGTTTCTTATAATGGTTTCCAGCTTATCTTGCTATTACAGCCTTATCATTCAATGCTAAGCTATTTTAGTAGTATGTTAATTAACAGACTACCTGGTGGTGGCATGCTACAAAATATTGCTAGGAAATTTTGATCTCATTTTTGGTATTTTTCCAAAAGAGTGATGCAATTTCCCAGCATAGATGCGAACATAGGCGTTTATTTTGAGAATTATTCAAGCAAAGCGAGAGTGAAAGTTTGAGTGGTTTTTGTTTATCTAAAATTAGCTTTTAGTGATAAGGCAACCACTTGTGGCATTATTACTTGCATGTTTATATCTGGTCATCATTTTAAGTGTATAGATCGATAAAGAGTTTGTATCTATCATATCATATTGGGAAAGACTAGTGAGCTGCGCTAGTGCGCTGGACACGGCTACAAACAGCAGTAGTCCACACACAAAGTCTGTCCTACATAAAAACGACTCATGGTAGCAGCTTCTTTCGTGGCCACCGCAATGACCGCTACCGCAGATCGTAGATGAAAAACTATAAACCTGCCACAAAAAGACACGGCTGAAATACGGGCAGCTATAATCACAGCCGCTACTGCAGGCCGTGCCAGTGTAACATAGACCATATTCCGTAACTTAGTATCCCACTAATATTATAATCGTGAAAATTTGGATGGATGGATGGATCTTTGTTACTCTTTCACGCAAAAACTACTGAACGGATTTGGATGAAATTTGGTATGTAGGAAGCTGATACATAGGCTACTTTTTATCTCGAAAACATTTGTAGCGGGTAACACCGCGGGACGCAGCTTGTATTTTATAAAATACTCAAGCGAGAAAATCTTGTGGTTATACGCAAGCAAGACAGTAAAAAATAATGTCAAAACATATCTCTAATTTTCAGATCCACAATCGCGGATTAAAGTTCGGTATGTATACGAACATAGCGGCTGTCACTTGTATGATCTACCCGGGCTCGAAGGACCATTTCGCTATAGACGCTCAGACGTTCGCTAGTTGGGATGTCGACTACCTCAAGGTAGATGGGTGCTTTGTCAAAGAAGACTATTTGAACACCGGTAAGTTTTAGAAATAAAGGAGAGAATCATAGGAAACCCTTTATTATGAAACTGTAGCCAGTTTAATAAATTAAAATAATACCTTACAAATAAAACAAGAATGTAATTCAGAACACGGCTGTGTTGTTATTGCGTCTAAGCATCACAAAAAGCAACATTTGTTTAGTAGATTTTTCATTTTTGTAATAGTAAAAATACCTTAGAACTAAAAATAAGTTATTGTTCCAGCGTACATTGATCTGGGGAAAGAGCTGAATGAGACGGGTAGACCCATGGTATATTCTTGTAGTTGGCCGTATTACAATGAATTTATTCATCATAAGAAGGTGAGATTTCCACTATTTTTAACCCGCGACGCAAAAATGTGTTATAAGTTTGACGTGTCTGTGGCATCGTAGTTCCCGAACGGATGAACCGATTTTGATTTTGTTTACAAGGTTAATTAGTCGGGACTGTTCTTAGCTATGTTTGATGAAAATCGGTCCAAGATGGCCGCCATCACAAAATGGCGGATTACATATTTTTTCACAACTCCCTCAATATGGGTATCAAATAAAAGGGCTTAACTAGTAAAATACTATACACATGTCGGGGGAGCAGGGATGGGAATACGGCCAGTTAAGGTGAGTCAGGTGAGGCGTTCCTTCTACCCAGTTGTGTCTTAGCCACTATTTTATAGGTTCCCTTCCCTGCAATTGACGCAGCACCTTTTTTTTACTTTGGACAGGCTATGTTTTTGACCACAACATATCTGATGTTTTTTTTAATTCATATGTTTCACAGACTCCGGGGTTCGTGACCTTTGTCAACTTGAATTATATTTTTTTTTACATTAGTACAATTTAGGAAGAGGATTTTTTATCTGATGTTAAGTGACGGTTTGGTCAAAGATGTTAAAACACTTGAATGGAATGGCTCTCAAGTGACGCTGATATTTTCAATTTGGGGTACTATAGCCAGCAGAGTACTGGAAACATGGTTTCCTTCACCGGCAGCTCAAAGTAATTGTAGTAGTTTGAACCTACGTCCTTTAGCGTGATCCGTCCGCGCCAACCACTGAGCTATCATCACCTGCACCTTTTTTTTTGGACATTACACAGTGCCATCTGACCCCAAACTAAGCAAAGCTTGTGCTATGGAAGCCAGATAACTGATAGAATACTTAAATACTTTTACGTTATAATACAGACTACGTTACTTTTCTACTATTGGCCAGCCAGGAGCTCCAAGAAGCGACACCGCTTCATGGTCGATATTCCAAAGACTCGAACTAAACGTAAAAATTTTGTAGCGATGATAGCTCAGTGGTTAGCGCGGTAGGTTCGCATGCCGAAGGGCGTGGGTTCAAACCCCAACAATGAGCTTGAGCTACCGGTGAAGGAAAACATCGTGAGGAAACCATAGCATGGTGGTAGGGTACTTTAGTACTCGGCTGGCTAGCTACCACCGTCAAGTTGAAAATCTGCCGCCAAGCATCTAACGGTGTGTTCCGGCAGTCTCACTTGAGAGCCAGTTGCATTCCAGGCTAGGTGTGCTTTACCATCTTCGGCCACACCTTCACTTGACATCAGGTGAGCTGTGGTCAAACACCTAGCCTGTCAACCATTAAAAAAAAAAAAAACAGTTCGAGTCTACCTTCATTGTACGAACCGCTAAACAATGGAATTTTTGCTACCCGAGTGGATTCCCTGATAGATACAATCTGGGTGCCTTCAAGTCGCGAGTGAATCGGTTTCTTCTAGGCGAGCATGCTCCACCGTAGGCCGCATCTTCGCTTTACATCAGGTGACTTAGCGGTCAAACGCAAGCCTATAAGTAATTTAAAAAAAAATACGTTGATATCATTGAATGCTAAGAAGTTTCACTATCTTTTCTTTGATAATTTTAGCCGGACTACGGACCAGTAGCTAAACATTGCAACTTGTGGCGTAACTACCACGACGTGTTCTTAAATTGGCCCTCGGTGCAGGGTATTATACAGCATTACGAGCACGAATACGCGAACATGGAGGCCTATCATAAGCCCGGCCAGTGGAATGATCCTGACATGGTAACGTGATTTTAAATCCTCCAGTGGCTTTTGTATATTTATTTGTTATTGTTTTTTGGCACGCACGCTCGCAGAAACCCTGATAGCCTGGAAAAGCTGATGGTGATTGGTCAGGTCGACGGGAAAAGCGCGGTCGCTCACCATCCGTTGGTCAGACCTAATAAAGACGATTACTGGCTACCAATTACTAAGCTTTTAAGACCGCCGAGGACAGAAACACGTGGAGAAGCATGCTAAACCGAGTACAGTTAAGATTAAAGACGACCTTCAGCAATAAAGATGCCGACTAAGAAGAAGAATAGGTTTTTTGGCAATCTAACTAATATTATAAATGTGAAAGTTTGGATGGATGGATGGATGTTTGTTACTCTTTCACGCAAAAATTACTGATACTGGTTTTAATGAAATTTGGTAAGAAGGTAGCTGATACTCTGGATTGATAGTGTTTTTACGAGTGTTTATGCATAAAAATGGTGGTGTTTTATTCATAAAGTGCCGAATCATAAGCGCGAGTGTGGGGAAATGATATAATGTGGTGATTTTCGTGTTGCTTACAAAACTTCATTTATAGTAAAGTTGCCACTACATGACTAGGCTTGACTGATACGGACTGGACTTGACCAAGACTAGACGTTGGCTATAACAGCTATGAGGCAACCTATTTAACTTAAGAAACTTGTAAAGATAAAATGCTTGACACTGGCCAATGCTCAAAATGCGACGCCAAAACTAAAGAAAAAAAAACATAAACACTGACACTGACATCTCAATCAGCATATTTATTTATTTTCTTGGATTATGGCATCTCACATAGTGCATTTGCCAGTGTCAATTTCCCATTTCAAATTTCTCAAGAAAACTAACGTTCTACGTTTCTAACTTTCAACATTCCCGTTGAAACTCGCTCGCGCTTTTTACTCAAAGTAAAAAGCGCGAGCTAAGCGCGTCTAGTTATTCCTATTTAATAATTAATGTAATTAATTAGCTTATTCTCATTCCAGCTAATACTTGGCACAAAGAGCCTCAGTGAGAGCCAAAGCCGCGTACAGCTGTCTGTGTACGCTATGTTATCGGCCCCCTTACTTCTCTCTTGCGATATGAACAATATTACTCCGTACGAGAAACAGTTACTGCTTAACCTAGATCTGATTGCTATAGCACAGGACCCGATGGGAATCATGGCCAAGCCACATCAAGTAAATATTTTTTTTATTTCTCTCTGAATGGATTATGGCGTCGAACGTTGTGATTTGACCATTGAAGTCATTTAAAAGTTGGCATGTAAATATTATGTACTGGTATGTAGATTATTGTCTGTGACGTTGGGGTTTCGAAACGGCTGAATTGATTTTGATTTAGTTTTTTTAAAGGTTCATTACATGTTCGAGAGTGTTCTTATCATGATTTAAGTAAATCTATTCTGCCTTTTAAAGATTATTGGCTATTTTTTAATTTTTGTTGTAAAGGTATTTTTTACTATGTTTTCTATCGTCCTTTCCTTCTTCAGCTCACTCATAGTAGAGATTTGAACCCCCGCGTCCGTCGTGTAAACCGACCGCGCTAACCACTACAAATCCTGGATTATGATTCAAAAACCAGTCCCAAATAAATGGCCTAATGTTAATTAAAATTTGTTTACTTTTTTAGATTTCCAAAAGAATAACTTTATGGGTCAAGCCACATTATCCAAAGAAGGGTGACAAACATCCTACTTACTCTTTCTTATTCGTTAACTTAACTAATAAGAAAACTTCTGTCTCTTTCACTCCCTTTAAATATGGACTCAATGCCACTGACGGTTACACTATGATGGTAAGATATTGTTTTAATATTCTTGATTATTTTTGTTGTTTGGTAAAAGCTTTGTTACATGAGTTGGTTTGATTCCCAAACATTTACATGTCAAACGTATGTAATGTGTTGTGTTGTGTGTGTGTATGTGTTTGGATGGAAATCATACCACCTTAAGCTTGAACACAAACTTTCCTTTTTATATACATACTAGTGTTAAATTTTGTGAATTTTTGGTAATTTTCATTACCTTTTTTCAGAATGTGTTCACATCAAAATACCTGAGAAATGTAACATTGAATGATACTTTTACAGTTCATGTTCCAATGGAAGGTAAAACAAATTATTATTTTTTATTTTTTTTATGAAAAAAGTATTGAGACGAACGAGACGCTCTCCTGATGGTAAGCGATAACGCCTGT
This sequence comes from Biston betularia, assembly GCA_905404145.2. Taxonomy (NCBI): domain Eukaryota; kingdom Metazoa; phylum Arthropoda; class Insecta; order Lepidoptera; family Geometridae; genus Biston; species Biston betularia. Next base: position 3,124,714 of record FR989887.1, on the reverse strand, counting down.
CCATGACCATTGCAGCGATACACAGAACTTTGAGTAACAAAACAAAGTCCAGGGCATCACTGCTTTGGTGCTCATTACTTTGAGACTTTTGATAGAGTTAGTCTCAACAGCCCAGTAATTTCGCTAGCTGCAACACCCTTCAAACCGGAACACAGTAATGCTTACACACTACTGCTTAGCGGCAGAATAACTGGTACTGCGGTGGTACCTACCTAGACGACCTCCAGCTAAGGAGATCTACCACCAAGTAAATTAACCTATTCTTTTATAGTTGACAGGCTAGGTACTTGACTACAGCTCATCTGATGCTAAGAAACTGTGGTTGAAGATGGTAACACAGCCTAGAATGGAACTCTCAAGTGAGGCTGCCGGAATACACTGTTACGATCAAGGCGGTAGATTTTCAACTTGAAGGTGGTTAAACATTACCGTGGCTGTTGAGACTAACCATGAAAGTGTGCCAAAGCAATGATGTCCAATATTTTGTTTTATTGCCAAAGTTCTGTGTATCACTGCAATGGTCATGGGCAGGCGTTATCTTACCATCAGGAGGGCGTCTCGTTCGGCTCATTACAAATACATTAAAAAAAAGTGTATTCTATCAGTTATCTGATTTCCATAGTACAAGCTTTGCTTATGTTGGGGTCAGATAGCGCTGTGTGTAATGTCCTACGATATTTAATAAATAAATAAATAATAAATATCGCAGGACATCACACACAGCGCCACCTGACCCCAACATAAGCAAAGCTTGTACTATGGAAGTCGGATCACTGATAGAGTACTTGAATACTTTTTTTTTTGTAAATACATACAGTACACAGAGCAAACATTTGTTTGTACCATAAAGTTTGTCCTGGGTGGGAATCGAACCCACGCCCTTCAGCTCTTGAAGCAGACATTCTACCACTGAACCAACAGGGCTGTCATTATGGATATTTATTTATTATGTTTTTTTTTATTGTTGACAGGCTAGTTGTTTGACCACAGCTCACCTGATGTTAAGTGAAGGTGTGGTCGAAGATGGTAAAGCACATCTAGCCTGGAATAAAACTGGCTCTCAAGTGAGGCTGCCGGAACACACCGTTAGATGCTTGGCGGCAGATTTTCAACTTGAGGATGGTAGCTAGCCAGCCGAGTACTAGTAAGTACCCTACCACCATGCTATGGTTTCCTCACGATGTTTTTCCTTCACCGGCAGCTCAAGCTCATTGTTGGGGGTTGAACCCACGCCCTTCGGCATGCGAACCTACCGCGCTTACCACTGAGCTATCATCGCTCGGAATGTAATCCAAAAAAAATATGTTCTTGTTTCAGATGCCGTATTTTATACTTTCTACCCTCTGTAAAAGTAATAAGCGTTTTGTATAGAATGTGAAATGCAAATTACTCAATCAAACCGAACGATTGCGTCAATTTTTCTACAAAACAATTAAAACACGTATCTCTTTGTTCGAAAAATACGTGGGCAGCTTCCAATTGAACAGATAAGTCGTTTATGTCGGTTATCTGGACACAACTCTGAAATTGCGAAAATAAAATCAGATGCTATCTATTTGGAATTGTTTTTTTTTTCACTATTACAGAGTTGTGCCTACAGTAAAAAAAAAATACTGTGGGGGGGTATTATAATGGCTAACTTAACCCTTATCACAACAAGAATAAACTGAACGTACGACATTCAAAACAATTCAAATTTTACCATTCACCATTATAAATTCACCAATTTCGCAATTCGCAATTAAACCGCGATTTTTAAACAAATTCGCAATTAAACCGCCATTTTTAGGGTTCCTTACCCAAAGGATAAAAACGGGTCCCTATTACTGAGACTTCGCTGTCCGTCTGTCCATCCGTACGTCTGTCACCAGGCTGTATATCAAGAACGGTGATAGCTAGACAATTAAAATTTTCACAGATGATGTATATCTATTGCCGCTATAACAAAAAATACTAAAAATAAAATAAAATAAATATTTAAGGGGGGCTCCCATACAACAAACTTGATTTTTTTATAGATAACGGTACGGAACACTTCGTGCGCGAGTCCGACTCGCACTTGACCGATTTTTTTTCACTATTACAGAGTTGTACAGTAAAAAAAAATTAGCTATATTAGTATAGTATATTTATTTATTATAAGTATGTATTTACAAAAAAAAAAGAATTTAAGTATTCTATCAGTTATCTGACATCCATAGTACAAGCTTTGCTTAGTTTGGGGTCAGGTGGCGCTGTGTGTAATGTCCTACGATATTTATTTATTTATTTATATTGTTAATCGAGTTTTGTTTACCCGTGCGAAGCCGGGCCGGCCCGCTAGTCTGTACTATTATAAAGAGGAGGGATATGATTGATTATTAGAATGCTACATTATCCGTGATGGACATAGGCTATATTTTATTAAAACAATTAGCGATCCGTATGAAAAATTCAATAACGTAACCCAAGCTGTGAAAAATTTGAAAAAATTCTTAGCATGCGCAGAGAAAACTATTGACAATAGAATGAAGTGACGTTTGATAGAGCAAATTGACAGCTACAAATATGTCCGCAATATCATATAGTGCGTTTCACTAAAGAGTTCCCTTCGTCGTCATGTTGGCAGCCCTGTTCGTCGAAACGTCAAACAGATAGTCTCATTGTTCATTGCTCTAATTGTTTTCAAGTTTTTAATTAGTAAAAAATTTCTAAACATGCCCAAAACACTAAAAAGTGGTGAAAGACAGATGGTGTTAAAAGTCAAAAGTTTTTGTGAACGAGAAAAACGGAACAAAGCGCCAATAATCCCTTTGGAATGTGTTCGTAGCCGTGTCGCCGCCATGACAGGTTAGTAAAATAGGGATACCAGGCAGGTCAAATCACTATTCCTCGTTTTTCTTAATGTATATAATAATTATAATAATATATAGTAACTACATAAACTTTTAGATATGTAGAAAGAATTCAAATATAAAACTAGCAATTGTACTTATTTATTTATATTGTTTTTTAATTTAAAATGTGTTTCCAACAATTGTGTTACAAAATAAATAAAACAATGTGGATTTGTTATTAAGTTAATTTTAACATTTACGGTGTTTTTTTATAAAAACTATTTTTTCAGGTATATCAGAAAAAACAGTCACACAAATTTATAAAGAAGGTGAAGCAGCTGCTAGTACTTCAACAAGAATTTCGACGCCTGGTAAGAGTCGGCCGCGCGATAAACAAATTAAGCTGGATGATTTTGAAATTTGTGCATTACGACATAAAATACATGAATTCTATGCTGTGAGAAAAGAATTACCTACGCTGACCAAATTACTGCATGAAATGCGAAATGATATCGATTTTAAGGGAACTCGCACTACTTTATGGCGAATAATAGAATAGAATAGAATATAACTTTATTATACACCAGAAACACAGATCACAATTAATACAAATAGGAAACAAACAACAAACAAAAAAAAGAAGATAAAATAATATAACAAAACAATAGAATAAATGATGTATAAGGGCGGTCTTATCGCCTAGAGCGATTTCTTAATGAAGAAGGTAGGATTTTATTTCCAAAAATGTAAATCAAAAAGAAAAGTTATGATGGAAAGGTACGATATTGTGGCTTGGCGTAGTCGATATTTGAAGCAGTTACAAGAAAATCGTGAAGGCAAATACTACAATGATGGAGTACGTGCAGACGCAGAAATTGACCGATTCATAATTGAAGTAGGAAACGATAGTGACGATACTTCTTCTGATGATGATACAGATGGTAGCGGTAAATCTCGGGTGTTGGCCCATTAGATGAACACAATTATTATAAAAAATAACCATAAACATTTGTTTTATTTTTCAACCTTGTCAATTATATCAATATAGGTAAAATACATAGTTGTATTAAAACTATAGGACTAGGGACCGCAATCTGGTCTGGTGTCATTTTCAATCCGGCTGGATTCCCGCCGATACTTCGGACCAGATCTTAAAAAATAGTATCTACGTTAGTGACATTAAAATTTCCTTAATTTCGAGTAAACATCTTTCTGAAAAAGTAGCAACACTGGTTTCGTAACTACCAACATGACGACGAAGGGAACTCTTTCGTGAAACGATCTATACATCTAACTATTACAGTTGTCATCTACATCTTATAAAGAGGAAAGATTTAATTTTTTGTTTGTTTGTGTTGTTTTCCCGTGCGAAGCCGGGGCGAGCTGCTAGTAACTAGTTAAGTGAAGTTTTATTGGGCACATGACGTAATGACCAATTCTTTTCTGAAATTCTTGTGTCATGCTTAATTTTTATATAAAGTACTTAAAATTAAAAATTAGGTATGTTAATAAGGTTTAAGTTTCAACTGAGGAAGTAATATTAATTGTATTATTGAAATACCATGTTATATTTGTATTTATTAATGATTATGTTGATTTTATTTGTTTTATTGTGATATTAGGTTAGTGATGTTAAAGTAAATAATCTCTGAATTATATATCTCGTTTGTATTTTGATCCAAACCTCTATTATTATTACACTGTTTCAAGTTGAAAGGTAGGTACTGTAGTTAGTGTAATAACATGGCTTTTAAAACTAACCATTGAATGTCTGAAAATAGATAAATAAAATAAATAAATAGATAGAAACTTATCACCTATTATTGTGCACACTAAAAATAGGAAAAAAAGTACAGAAAATAAAATAGAAACCTATTATTGTGCACATTAAAAATAGAAAAAAAAGTACAGAAAATAAAATAGAAACCTATTATTGTGCACACTAAAAATAGAAAAAAGAGTACAGAAAATAAAATAATTTTATGAGCTAGTGCCACTAGTGGCGGCCTTATCGCTAAAAGCGATGTCTTCCAGGTAACCAAGAATGGAAAACACGTTACAACATAAGAACAGACAGGAGATATTAAAACAAATAAAAAAACAAAATTAATATATTTATTATTTATACGATAGTAAGTAGGTATGTAAAATATTTAAGTAGGTACCTATTTAAATAAAACTAGGTATAATATATCCGGAAAAGGAAAGCGAAAGTAAAGAGATCCAATGCAGCGATCCTCAGTACTTTGTTTTGTTGCTTAAACTTCTTGGTATCAATGGTCATGGACATGTGTTATCGTTGTCCAGCTGGGTGTTTGACCACAGCTCACCTGATGTTAAGTGATTGTGTGTTCGAAGATGTCAAAGCACACCTAGCTTGCAATGGAACTGACTCTCAAGTGAGGCTGCCGGAACACACCGTTAGAAGCTTGGCGGCAGATTTTCAACTTGAGGGTGGTAGCTAGCCAGCCGAGTACTAGAAAGTACCCTACCACCATGCAAACCTTACCAAACCTCTCTTACCATCAGGATAGTGTTTCGTTTGTCTCATTACTTTTACATTTCATAAATTAGAGACAACTTTGTACCTTTACGTCACACAATTAAACATTAGGCTTAGAAAAAGTTGCAGCAAAAAGTAGAGTATAGGTCTCGGAATCGAAAATGCCAAACATAAACGGTCGATTAGCTATAAAGTTCTTAAACATCTCCGAATTTGAATCTTGTGGCCTTGTATCTAGTAGTTTAGTATCATTTTGTGTTGAAGGCACGAAGTTATGATATTCCGAGATCGAAGGGCGAACTCCGTCGGTGTCCAGAGTGACTGTGACTCTCTGGACTAAACTGCTTGGTAAGGCTGCCGGTTCGGAAATATTTCTGTAATAATAAAATAGCATGCTTTGAGAAAAGATTCTAAGGTTGAGTCAGTGGCGTGCCTTGGAGCGACCCTGTATCAAAATTAGTTGGGGGCCCAAATGAAGTTTAATGTTTTGAAGCACGAGATTTAAGTGATATTGTGGATAACATTTTACAAAAATTGGTAAATCCCTATCCCTAGATAAAATGTTAGGAGCCCCGGTAGTCCGGGGGCTACCTGCCTACTGTGGTACCTATTTAGAGAGGTACTTTTTTTGAAAATGACAACTAGGTAAAAAAGAAAAACGTTCATCTTCAACATTTTTTGCTGAATTTTTTTTTAATGATATTTCCTGTAAATGAGGGTCGAAGGTGGTGTCGCCTGCATACAAAATATATATTTTGTACAAATTATTTTTGTATTATTATTAATTTTGTTCTATCTATAAATATCGTAAGTATCACAAAAAAAATTGAAATAATCACAAACAAATAAATATCCGAAATATTTGAAACTAAAAAAAAATTCTTGTATTACGGGAAACAATATCTAACATAATACTTACTTGTACAGTAACTTTTTATGAATAGATACATACAAAAATGTCACTGTTACTCAGAACAAACATCTATAATATACGTTATTACATAAATGTTTGTCTTGGGTGGGAATCGAACCCGCGCCCGTGACCAGACCTACTACCAAATAAACTAACAGAGCAGTCAAAAAAAGTAATAAGTACATTATGGTGAAATTTTCCGGCTTCACTTCAGATATTATACAAAAGAAAATTCCACCTTGTGTTATGAAAACGTGCCTACAAAATTAGAACGCGATAAATTATGAAAACATGTTAAGTGGAAATGGGACGAGGAAAAATCTTTTCACTTCCGGTACACGCGGTCAAGTGAGCTTGTATTTTATTTTATTTTTATGGTCTAGCCCATGATTCTAATCATACTTAGAACTCGAGAGAAACTGTAGCTTGGGGAGTACTCAGCCATATGGGACGGGTCATTGTACTTAGTAGGTAGGTACACTCATCGTCATCACCAACACCAAGTGTCACCTTAATACTGATGTTTGAAGGTCAGTAGGCAATTTTTTTTATGATCCCATGCTGATAGCTCAGTCCAATCCACACCTCTAGGTGTTTGAACACAGTTCACCGGATGTTATGTAACGGTGTGGTCGAAAATGGTAAAGTACATCTAGCTTGGAAAGGCACTGGCTCTCATGTGATGCTGCCGGACATTAATGCCGGTTTCATATGAACAAATTGTATTATGGGAATTACCCTGAAATTGTCAAAAATCAAGTGCTCCATGAAAAGATTTCATTGAAAAGCTATTTTTTTGGTTCAAGTCGATTGTAGTTTCTACAATTTGAAACATCTTTACTATATAGCCTACCCTAAACCATAAATACTATATTTTGCCGTATCCAATAAACGTAGCATTTTTAGTCTGTGGTCATAAATATAGATAATCAACATAAATATTTAAATGCATTGGAGGCTCTAGCAGAATTCTAAACTTATTAAAATCTAATCTGTCCTTGTTTCATGCACAAAAGAGAGCCACATTTTTAGTAAGTTTAGCCAACCTTTATATTTCGTCTTATTGTAGACATATAATGTAAAGTCTCAGGAATAAGGAAACTATAGAATTTATCTCCGCTTCACTTCAATAGACAGTAAATCAATACCTACCCATTCCTAGCTAGGATGCAACGTTTACTCTAAGCACTTTCAATGAGACCCCGAGGGACTAAAGAGCCACAGATCTTGAACCATTGAACGCTCCGAGATCGGTGCTTGGAGTTCAATTTCTTTAGTTTATTAGACGACTATCGTCTCAACTGTCAGTAAAAAATTGGCGAATTCTACTTTAACGTGAGTGAACAAAAGATAGTGGTTTCATAATGCATTGAAGAAATAATCAGTGACTAAGTACCTGGTAACTGCAGCGTCCGTCCACAAGCATTCGATCCCCACATCGTCCAAAACTTTTCTCATATCAATTTCACTTGTCATTGTCAGACGTGGGATAACTATTTCAATAGGCCCTGGAGTCTGTTTTAGGTTGTATAAAGTTTCAAAGAGCAGATTATCCTGTATTCGAGTCAAAGATCGGGCATAATCTTCCTTTTCTAGAGAGATCGCTAATATCATTTTGTAGTGTCCATCTATCCCCATCGGTATTTCTATCATTTTCATATTAGTAGAAGGCAAGTACGCTATGTTCACGCGTTGAAATGTCTTCATATACTCCATAGTTCCTATTTGTTTTCCGAATGTATCGTAAAATGCTCCTGTCTCGATCGATGTTTTAGAAAACGCTGATGGCCATAGCCCATGGTAATCTAAGGATTCCAAAAGAAAGGAATTTCCAGATAAATTGATGTTTGGCAGTTGTGCTTTGAAAATCTGTTTAAGTTTTTGTAATTCTCCAACAGGGTTTGTTTTGTATGGAATAGAAGCTATACTCAATTGGGTATGAGCTCGTGCGAAGTATTCCCAATTTCTGTTCAACAGGACACTTGAATCGGTTATAAAGAGCCGATGTCTTGCGAGAATCACATCGCTTCTTGGGATTTCTCTGGTTGTGGCCAGTCTGTAGAAAAATAGCCGATGGCATTTGTCTTGAGGTAGATTTAGGATGTTAAGCAACTTTTGTCGAGTTGTCTCTGCGGATCCTTCAGCTAAAGCAGCGAGGGAAAGCCACGCTGTGTATGGAGAGAATACAAAATGTCCTTCCGATAATGCTGTGATTCTTTTAAACACTAATGTGATGAATTTAACGATGTTGACTCGAAAGTCTGCGATGATTTCTTCTGTAAGACGATGCGTGCACGAGTTTTCGTGAGATATAGCATAGCTTTTCCAGTAGGGTACATTATTGGCAGTGAATTCCGCATTAAAATCTTCATAAGACTGTCCAATTGTATAGAACTTTGAAGGAAGTCCTGTTTCTGAACGTACACCATTATGTAGCGAACCACTTAAAATAAACTTTAGATTCACAAGTAAGACTCCAATTATGAGTTTCATAATGTTGTTGTAAAGTAATGAGTGCATTAAAGTGTATGAACTTTATTTATATACCGAAACAATTCGAGTTCTTTAAGTTAAAACTTGTGTCTATATAGTCTAGACTAGATTTAGGGTTCTTTATACCTTGGTATAAAAATTAAACTTATTTCTAACTTTGACTGCTCCGTTAGCTCATTTGGTGGAATATCTTTTTTTCAATAGTTGACAGGCTATGTGTTTGATCTCAGCTCACCTGATGTTAAGTAACGGTGTGGTCGAAGATGGTAAAGCAAACGAAACTAGTATGAATAATAATAAAAAAAGCAAACTAGTATGAAATGGGAGAGGCTGTCAAGTGAGGCTACCAGAACACCGTTAGACGCTTGGCGACAGATTTTCGACTTGGGCCCCCTCCAAGTTAGTATTTTATTTAGTTAGGTACCTTATTTGGTTAGAATCCCCGAAGCTTATGACCTGTATAATTTAGTACCTTTGAATATACTGGACCATAAGGAAAATAGGTACCTAAGTATGTAGTATGTTAAATACAAAAACAAACAAATATACAAAAACAAAAATTCATAACTGGTTTAGTAACTAATGATTGTAGTTTCATACAAACAAGATCTCATGTTAAGGAAATGACCGCTACAAGAACAAAGTGAATTAAAAATAAATAAGTCTGGTATTATATTCCTCCAGTTCAACATCCCTGTTGGTTCATTAGTGGTCTGCTTCGAGAGCTAAAGGGCGTGGGTTCGATTCCCACTCAGGACTAACATTTGTGTGACTAACATCGATGTTTGTTCTGTGTCTGGGTGTATGGTATGTATATAAGTATGTATTTACAAAAAACTAGTTCCCATAGAACAAGCTTTGCTTAGTTTGCGGCTAGATGGCGCTGTGTGTAATGTCCTACGATATTTTTTTATTTTATAAAATATATATAAAATTGTCTGCTGAACGTGGCTCTCTTGTCATTGTGAGAAAAGTAAAAAGACCACCATGCTGTCCAAGTGCGGGTTGGCAGCGTACGTAATATTCGGAAAAACTGACAACTCTTGGTCTGTTCGTGATGTTTTCGTTCACGGCTTGAAGCTAACGGCAATCCGCATAGGTATACTTAACTTAGAAAAGACGGATGCGTGTAGAGGGATTTGAACCCAGGACCTCCAGATCGGCAGTATGTCTCTTAACTAGACTATTGTAGTTAGTTAATATATTAGTTTTATGTATTAACTAGCTGTTACGCGCGACTTCGTCCGCGTGGAATTTAACAAAAAATTTTTGTTCAGTTCGCACAATTGAAAGGCTTAACCTCATTCTTCCTATTTGAAAATCGATGCTTCGATGGGCCTAATTACTTGGAAATAAATAAATAAATTTTAATATACTTTCTGAGACAGTGGCCTATTAATCATATCTACAAGTTTTGAAAAACTATTTATTTTATTTTGTTGTTTAAAAAAAATATTTTGTTTTGTTTTATCCACTCAGAACTGTATTAAATTTTAATATGGGCAAGTGCAAGTTAAGTGTTGCGTTCTCAGGATGCCGCTCATAAAATCACGGGGTTACGCGTAAAGGTATTAAAAAAACATTGTCATACGATCTGCCATAGTGTTTTTTGTAAAAATGTTAGGCGGCCACTTTTACTATTCAGGAAATGCATGTCAAAATCGGATAGAAATACAAAGAGTGTAGCTTAATAGTACGGTCTCATTATCCTCTTTTAAGTACGGAATCCTGAAAGACCAAGTTTAACCAGGAAGAAAGATTCTGAAGTTATGATAGTCCACCAAATCACATCTAGCAGTTACATTAATTAAAGTCAAGGCCACAATTATTCTCTAATTTAATTTCGTTATTAACTCAACTACCGTAATTGTATTTTCAATGAAGTAGGTACCTACTACCTATTTAGTTATCATAAACGATGTATTTTTAATTATATTTATATCACAGATCATTAGCTGCATAAAGAATTGAATGTTTGTGTTTAACAATAAAAAAAACTAATTTCTAATCACCCATTTCTCTGGGGTTGAAACTTTGGGACCATGGGGACCGGGAGCAAAAAAAAATTTTAAAGAATTGTCATCTCGTATGGTTGACGCTACACTACTATAGAGTAGTTATTATTTTAAGTTATTTTATTTTGTTTAATTGAAATTATCACCCATTGTTTTGGAAATATATACCTGCTAGTTTTACCACTGAGACTAACACAATTGGCAAAGTTTATATAATTTTATTTCAAAAGGCTTGCGTTTGACTACCATTTCGACTTGCTTAGAAGACACCAATTCACTCGGAACTTAAAGGAACCCAGACTATACTCGTATATAGCAGCAATTCCATTGTGCAATGATTCCTAGGATGATCGATGAATCGAACCGTTTACTTGATGTATTGGAACATCATGGAGTCGTGTCGCTTTTTAGTGCTCCTGGTTGTCCGATAGTAGAATAGGGTGGAATTAGGTACCTAATGCAGTTCCAAAGTTCACTTTTCGAAGCGTAACAGACAGATACGATATTACGATACGATATTTTGTAGCGATGATAGCTCAGTGGTTAGCGCGGTAGGTTCGCATGCCGAAGGGCGTGGCTTCAAACCCCAACAATGAGCTTGAGCTGCCGGTGAAGGAAAAACATCGTGAGGAAACCAAAGCATGGTGGTAGGGTACTTTAGTACTCGGCTGGCTAGCTACCCACCCTCAAGTTGAAAATCTGCCGCCAAGCATCTAACGGTGTGTTCCGGCAGCCTCACTTGAGAGCCAGTTGCATTTCAGGCTAGGTGTGCTTTACCATCTTCGGCCACACCTTCACTTGACATCAGGTGAGCTGTGGTCAAACACCTAGCCTGTCAACCATTAAAAAAAAAAAAAAAAAGATACGCCGATGTGTATAACTGTCACGAATATTGAGCCGTCTATCATACTCCACTCAGTTATCGTAATGATATTTCTAATCATGAATCATCAACGTTATCCTTAATTATATTACAAATTATCAACGGGTTATTTATAAGAGAACGCTATATAAATGGCTGTAGATATCTTAACGGTGGACTGGGATATTGGTGTGGTTTGAATAATGAAGTTTTTAATAATATGTGCTCTTGCGTTACTATGTGCTCAATCAGGCCAGGCCACGGGGCTGTGGAATACCGTAACAAACTTTCTCGGCATTCGTGAAACACAACCGTGCGAACGAGATCCTATCCCCATTTTCAGACAAGCGCTGGACGACTTCACAATACGCCTAACCAAGAGAGCGGCTTTTTATTCCAACAATGGCAACTTTGTCATTTCTCCGTACACCATTTGGTTGTCACTGGCTTCGATAATCGAATTCTCTGATCAACACTTACAGCCACAGCTGTTCAAGGCTCTGAGTTTGCCAGAAGACAAGTGCACAAGAAACAAAATGTATTTACTCGCTTCCAGGGTCGAAATTTCAGGTCCAGATGTAGACTTTAAGAGGAAACGCGTTTTCGCCATCGATGAACAATTCCGACCTTATGATGATTGGATTAAATTCAACCAAGACTATAAGACCCTGGATTATCTGCCAACGGTTTTCGACCAAGAAAACTTCGAATCCATACGTGAAGCCATGGATCAACCGCAATTGCCATTCTACGGAAATTCGATATTGTTGGATCGTTTGTTTTATAATGGATTGTGGACGTCTGCGTTTTCCAGCGGAACAATCGAGTTTGCGCCTTTTTACAACGACGTGGGACAACAGATAGGATCAGTTGATTATATGAGAATGCAGAGCAGAGTCCGCCTCGCCCACATTCCTTTCATAGATGCCAAAGTCTTGGAAATTCCAGTAGGTTCCGATGGAAGATACTCAATGCTCTTTACTATGGGCGTTAGAAACAATATGATCAAGAATATCTTGGAATTGCTGAGGGGTTCTGTCATTGCAGACATTCTAAATGCTTTAACACTGAGCATAGTGCCTATTGAAATTGCTATTCCGAGGTTTTTTATGCATTATGGTTTTAATGCGAAGCCAGCTTTGGAAGATTTAGGCTTTGCTTCGGTGTTTTCTGATCCTGCTGCTACCAGGTAATATTTTGATCTTAAAACAATTTGTTTTCTCCTTAAATTATTTATTTTGGTACCGGAGAGATAAACCGGTTATTTTCGTAGTTATAGGAAAACTATAACTATAGTTAAAAGACATACGCTGCATTTAAGAACAGGTCAACTCATATTAGTCATTACTGATTATTACGTATTAAACCCGCTTCAAAACACATACTAGTTCTAAATAATTAAACCTAATATGCAAAAAGGAGTGTAATGTTTACAAGATTCTTGTATGTATGTTTGTGAGTTTCTTTAACAACGTTTTAATGCCTGCACAGATTTGGGTATATAGGATACCGTCAAAGTTCCTACATCATCCCGAGTGACGCCGGCAATTTTTTTAACGCAGTTGTTTTCTTTGTTACACCCCCGTTGGCTCATTGGTAGTATATCTGCCTTGAAAGCTGTAGGGCGTGATTATGTGAATAAACATAATTATGTTTGTTCTGTGTCTGGGTGTTCTGTATTTATTATAAGTATGTATTTACAAAAAAAAAAGTATTTATGTATTCTATCAGTTATCTGACTTCCATCACACAAGCTTTGCTTAGTTTGGGGCCAGATGGCGCTGTGTGTATAGTCTTACGATATTTATTTATTTATTTATTTATTTTATTTTATTTGTTTTCAATTAACATTTTTGTTTTCTTCTTTTGATATTAAACGCATTTTTTTCTCGTGCAGATACATAGCTGATCCACCGCCAGTGCCTGCCTATTACTTCCAAAGACTAGACGTGAACATTTCCAGCGAATATCTTCAACGAGACATTGATAATGGCAACGGTATCACCAATTTCTTCGAGAACGCAGCTACTAACATGGCGTCGACGGTAGGAAGAGACTTCATAGCCAATCGGCCTTTCTTCTTCTCCCTCTTAGATAAGAAGACAGGATTAACCATATTCACTGGCCTTTACGCTTACCCGGAGGAAAAAAATCTACCAATTGGAAGTTGGAGGTCGTAAAATGAATTGTGAAATGTGTGGGATCTGTAATTGCAATAAATGACAATGTTTTAAAGCAAACATATTTTTTATTTGGACTTTATAGTAGACTTTAAGTAATTACTAAGTTACGTAGAAGGATTGTCTTAAGCCAGGAAGTCATCTTTCATCATCACCAAACTCGAAAAAATATTTGCATTTGACAGCTCATTTCTTGAGGACGACTCTTCGAAGCCATCGTCGGCAGGTGAAACCGCCGAGCATAGTTAATTATCCCACTAATATTATAAATGTGAAAGTTTGGATGGATGGATGGATGTTTATTGAATTTACTACTGAACAGATTTGGATGAAACTTGGTATGGAGATAGCTGAGACTCTGGATTAACACATAGGCTACTTTTATCCCGAAAAAGTGTAGCGGGTAACACCGTGGGGCGCAGCTAGTATGTATATATTTTAAATAATGCCGATTGCCACTTAGCTTTCAACATTTTATAATATATAATGTGCAACGGTATTAAGCCTTTATTATTATTATCGTCATACGAATTAGATATGACATTTTTGTCACAATGTGTTTTTGTGGTCTACAAACATATTAAAATACTATTTAGGTATCAACATAATTTAATAGTTAAAAGGGTTATTTTACTAAAATATTATCTTAATTGGAATAATGATTTTATAAACATAACAATTCGCTTGGGTGCCTTCAAGTCGCGAGTAAATCGGTTTCTTCTAGGCGAGCGTGCTCCACCATAGACCGCATCTTCGTTTAACATCAAACGAGTTGGCGGTCCAACGAATGTTTATTTGTAATTTAAAAAAAAACTACGGGAATAATTACGTAATTGTAATACATTACTGCGCCCCGCGGTGTTACCCGCTACATGTTTTCGGGATAAAAAGTAGCGTATGTTCTAATCCTGGGTCTCAGCTACCATTTCATCCGAATCCGTTTCGTAGTTTTTGCGAGAAAGAGTAACATCCATCCATCTAGTAGTGTAATAAGTAAGTAGTGGGTTAATTATATACATATAAAATTATTTACATATTTAAGTATTGGTAGGTATGTAGGTGAAGAATATAGTTGTAATGTAGGTATGGTGCTGAAGTTCTTTGGGCATATCTCCAGAAATGAGGACTCGATCGAGAGACTTGTTGTGCAAGGCCGCATAGAAGGCAGGAGACATCGTGGTCGGTCTCCAACTCGTTGGATTGACCTTGTCAAGTCGATAACGAAGTCCACTGCAGTACAGTGTGCTCGCAATGCGGAGGATCGCCACAACTGGAGAGACATCGCGCGACGTGCAGCTGCCTTGGGAACTAACGGGGACGACGGGACGCAACCTTGTGCATCTGCAGCCACGACCACTCTGCCAAGAGTGTCCGATTGAGCAGAGAGGTATGTAGGTATTATTGTTATTTTTTGACAGCCCTGTTGGTTCATTGGTAGTGTGTCTGCTTCGAGAGCTGAAGGGCGTGGGTTCGATTCCCACTCAGGACTAACATTTGTGTGACTAACATCGATGTTTGTTCTGTGTCTGGGTGTACTGTATGTATTATAAGTATGTATTTACAAAAAAAAAGTATTTAAGTATTCTATCAGTTATCTGTCTTCCATAGCACAAGCTCTGCTTAGTTTGGGGTCAGATGGCGCTGTGTGTAATGTCCTGCGATATTTATTTATTTATTTTATTTTATTTATTTATGTTCCAAAAAATGTGTAAGTTCTGCCTGTAGCATACTAAAGTTGCCTGGAAGACATCGCTTTAAGCGATAGGTTTCTGTTTCTGTTATCAATATTTTATGTTTTATTGTGTGAACAAAGAGTTATTTTATCTTACATATACTTAACTTTTAAAATATTTATACCGTACGTTCACTATACGTTTTGTTTTGAAGACAAACAATAAAACACTTCTAGACAAAATGCACAATATTTATTTACATGTTTTCGCGTATATACCAAAGCAAAAGTTGTTACCTAAGTTTACTTCTGTTTAATAAGAGACGTTTTCTTTCAAACTTTATCTGTATCAATTAAGATAATGTTCCAATGATTAGTGGGACTTTGATATCAGTTTGATATATAGGAGCAAACAGTGCGTATAAAAATGGTCTATTGAGTATGAAGCCGTCTTTCTCCAAGGGAGTCCTATCAATCTCCTCAATGGACTCTTTGGAATCTTCTCTTCCCACGGAATCGATAATATTGACGTAGATACTCTGGAAGTACCCTGGCGCCTGTGATGCATCCCACGTAGTACTGTAGATATAAATGAACATTTAAAAAAAAACTGACATCAGTAGCAGAATTTCAAATTTGGACTCAATTAGATTAAATAAAATAAACAAATATTGGAGGACATTACACACAGCGCTATCTAGCCCCAAACTAAGCAAAGCTTGTACTATGGAAACCAGACAGCTGACAAAATACCTAAATACTTTTTTTTTTATAAATATATACTTATAATACGTACACCCAGACACAGAACAAACGTCGATGTTAGTCACACAAATGTTAGTCCTGAGTGGGAATCGAACCTACGCCCTTCAGTTCTCGAAGCAGACCTACTATTAATGAACCAACAGGGCTGTCAAATACATTCAGGAAAATACTACACATTTAGGTGAGCCCAGTTTCGTCATGGTGTCAATAAACTGAAATTACTTTTAATGTTGTAATATTAAAAGTCATTTCAGTGTTTGATTTTTAGATAAACGACGCTACAAAATCAAAACGATACAATTGCACACATGAACAACTTTTACTATGGGACCATTAAAACTGTTCTATATACAAAAATGTATTTAGTTCTAAATGAAATATTTGGAGTAGCTTATTTCTTAATAGTAAAAATGGACAATAATGACGATTACGATGAACATATTCCAGGTTAGTACTGCCAACGCACGCAGCCTTGTACTACTATATACATACCCGATGTCACCAGGATCAGAGAACTCTTTACTATCTCTTATGTTTTTGAAGATTTTACCGAAGTCCAATCCATTGAAAGTCAAAATATTTGGAATTGCCACTTCTATAGGTTCCTCAGTAAGTTTTAATTCAGAAAATATATCTCCGCCAAGAATTCTCTCAATCAAAGCGTCCACTTCATTTCCTACAGCAAACAGCATGGTATATTTTTCTTCAGCACCAAGTGGAACTTCCAGTACTTTGACATTATTGTCAGGAAACTTAGCAACTCGTACTTTCCCTTTCATACTCAGATACCGTTCCACTCTCACCTGTTCACCTTGCCGGTTGTAGAAAGGTCCTTTCTTAGCTGCCTTTTCTGAGAAAGCTGAGTTCCACAAGCCTTCAAAAGTCAAATGATCCACTAATATAGTGTGACCAGAATATGGAAAATTTGGTTGGTACGCTTCGACGTACTTCTGCACTTGACCAAAAGGTTCGTAGAAATTTAGTGTTCGAACTTCTTCTGGCAAAATTTCAAGTAAGTCATCATATGTCTTCCAATCTTCATTTATGTCGACTGTCTCATCAACTGCTATTATCTGGCTTCTATAAAAGCCGATGCCATGACCAAAGCCCTCCAAAGAAGATGCGAGATTATAAAATGGTTGTCTGAGAGATTTCTCATGTGGCAGATTCAAATACTCATGCGCCCCGTTTTCTCCTATGGAATCTAACAAGGAACCTAGAGTATACCAGATGCTGTGTCCGGAAATGGTGAAATTTCCATCGGTGTACTTGTTAGCTTCCAATGCTAAACGCCTGATGAAAGGAATCAAACGCTCTTTAAATAATGTTCCTCTTCTCTCGTGATATTCTCTTTCTTTCTTTTCATAATTGGCTGCGGAACATGCTACTGCAAGAACAGTAGCAATTACTAGAAACACCTTCATTTTTCAATTAATATTTGAATGTAAATCTCAGAATTTATCTATTGAGAGTAGGCCCCGCGTATCGAATAGCGGCAGAGACAACGTAAATGTCCTTTTATATGTATATTCGTATGTTTTTAAGTGTTTAATAATGCGTATGACACACGAACTTAGATATGAATAGTTACAAGAGTAAGTGATTAATAATTTCGCTTTATCAAACTTATATTGTATACAACCTTTGAGACTTAGGTAATTATTTATCATTTAGGCATGATGTTTTATCAGTATGCTATTATGGTCTGAAAACATTAAATAACTATATAAAAATATCTGTTAAAAGGATTCATTATTAAATAGCAATTACTAGTAGATATAATATTACATAATACTTAGAACAATAGTTTTGTCCATAAAAGGAAAAATTTATTTGTATGGAAATCGAACCACCTTAATCTGTTTATCTCAACTGCAGAGTAGTGTATACACCTTGCTTAGTAGTTCACAAGAAAAGAAAAAAATATGCAAATGTAAAAATTTTATGAGTAATTTTATAGAGCACTCACTCACAGGTTGGTTGGCCGTTTTTGAGCCTTCTAGGCACTTAGAGAGTAAAATAGAATATAACTTGTACCTATACCGCCAAAAATAACTTTGAATACTACTAAAATACTTTGATTTAAGTTTGAAGTTCCTTTTCGTATCGAAGCATAGATATGACTAACTTTAAAACTAATATTTTTATGTTATATTACCAGCTAATATAAGACTGAGAAAAACATTTAATTTTCCTTAAAGAGAAATCGTGACTTGATCCCATTGACTTATATCACCTACTTCATGACGACAAGGCCGATGGAATATTCTAATAGTGCCGACGCAGTGTGGACGGCGCCGGCGAGGTAATGGATTCTAGTAATAATTTAGACACGTATCGTAAGCACCAAGCCACAAATAAGTATGATCTGCTTCTGCATTTAAAACGTAAATAAATATCGCAGGACATTACACACAGCGCCATCTGACCCGAACTAAGCAAAGCGTGTACTATGGAAGTCAGATACTTAAATAGTTTTTTTTTGTAAATACATACAGTACATCCAGACACAGAACAAACATCCCACTAATATTGTAAATGTGAAAGTTTGGATGGATGGATGGATGTTTGCTACTCTTTCATGCTAAAACTACTAAACGGATTTTGATGAAATTTGGTATGGAGATAGCTGACACCCTGGATTAACACATAGGCTACATTTTATTCCGAAACCATGTAGCGGGTAACAACGCGGTGCGCAGCTTGTTTGTTTATACAACACAAGGTTTGTCCTGTGTGGGAATCGAACCCACGCCCTACAGCTTTTGAAGCAGACATTCTACCAATGAACCAACAGAGCTCTATGTATTCTATTAGTTAATTGATTTCTATTGTACAAGCTTTGCTTAGTTTGGGATCAAATGTGTAATGTCCAACGATTTTTATTCTTTTTTATTTATGTGACGGTAAATGTTGATTAATCTTGAAAGCTTTTACTTGGTGGTAGATCTCCTTAGCAGAAGGACGTCAAGGTAGGTGCCACCGCAGTACCAGACATTCTGCCACCCAGTAGTAGTGCGTAAACATTACTGTGTTTCGGTTTGAATGGTGCTGCAGCTAGCGAAATTACAGGGATGTTGAGACTAACCATCGAAAGTCTCAAAGTAATGAGCGCCAAAGCCGCGTTTTACTAGTTGCTATGCTATGGTTTCCTCAGGATGTTTATCCAAGCTCATCGTTGGGGCTTAAACCCACTCGTTTAGGCGTGTGAACTGGCCACGTAAACCACTGAGTTGTCATCGCTACAAAATCAAAAAACAATATTTTATGTAATACATTTAATTGAAAATATATATACGGTGATGGAATTGATTGAACTTTCGTCGCCCTTTTTGAAGTTGGTTATTAAGTTTAGATTGCCAGTGTTCCTTAGGAAGTCTCAAAGGCGTTTTTATAAAAGAAAGTCACATCAGCACGTCGAAAGTCCTTCCGTCGTTAAATCGTATTTTTTACAGAGCTCGGAGATCGATATGGTCGTAAGAGATTTAGTTTTCTACGAGCCTCTCACAAGGTACATTTTCTTTTGATTTAAAACTAGCAGACGCCTCTCGGTTTCACCCGTGTGGTTCCCGTTCCCGTGCGAATACAGGAATAAAAAGTAGCCTATGTCACCCGGGGATAGTGTAGTTTTTCTTTTTTTTCTCAAAAATAGGTTCGCGTTTGACCACAGTCTGCCTGATGTTAAACAGTAGTGTGGTCTAAGATGGAGCACGCTTACCTAGAAAAAACCTATAAACCAAACCAAACCTGTAGCTTCCCAACGGTGAAAGAATTTTTGAAATCGGTCCAGTAGTTTCGGAGCCTATTCAATACAAACAATCAAATCTTTCCTCTTTATAATAGTATAGGTATATAATTATAGATATACGTATACGCAATAACAAAAAAGGCTAGACACAGCTTTGCTTACAGAATGTCAAATTCAAATCACAGACTACTGTCAGAAAACTTTAGTTTTGTCAACTACCCACTTCCCATCAAAAGCTGAAAAGTACGCGCCCAAATCTGGAGCTTATCTCAAAGTACAAACTTGTATCACACGCCATGACTTATTTTCCAACGCGACTTAGAATCGTGTCTGCAAGGATCAAGAAGGATCAGTTGTACGTGACTCGATTGTAAATTAGGTTGTTAGGACGCGACTTGCTTAACTGTGGTGGAGCTACTATCGTATTTTGTGATATAAACTCTCAGCGTTCTTTACAAAGAAATAGTTCCACCATTTGGCCGATAGTACAAATAAATTTGTTGGATGTAAGGAATAAGTTAGTCTATACAAGAACATTTTTTACGTTTTGTAATTTCGTGTTGAGCTAAAGTTTTGATACTTAGCTGTACAGAAATACGCAGAACGGATTTAGCCAAAAAGAGCACAACATGATTGTAAACAACTTTTACTATGCGACCAGCCATAAAAAAAAAAAGTTTGTTTTTCGATTCCAGTTCGAATTTTATATTAATAAAAAAAATATGAAAAAAAAGAATTAAAATCAAAATGAACATCCGCAAAGTAACACCTGAATCAATCAATTATTTATCAATTCATTGTCATTTTTTCTCTTAGCATCAGGAAAATGTCTCGTTCGTCTCCTTACTTTTACATAAAACGGCGCCGTGAGCTGATCGGTTTGTTTTACGTAAGCTTGTTCCATCGTAGGCCAGTTCTCCGCTTAACATCATATGAGTTGGCAGTCAAAGGCCTATTTAGTAAAAAAATAGTTGTTTTCTTAAATAATTTATTCCTAACGGTGGAGGAGAGAGGGAGCCACGTTTCTGCCACGTGACGTAACAATCTTAGAACACGATGTTAGTTATTTCTTATCATTAGAGAGCGTCTCGTTCGTTTCATTACTTCTTTCCACGAAAAAAATATACATTTCAGTGGGACCTCCAAGTCTAACCTAATTTGTTTATTCACAGAAAAATCCCTAACATAAAAATACTACCTTCAACGCAATCCTGAGCTTATTACAGACACCCTTTCGAACTACATACATACAGACACACGTATACACACAATACACTCAACAACCATACACCAGGAGTCACGTACAAATCCCTTCGCAGATTAAGCCTTTGACAAAAAGGCACATGGAGAGCCAAGTGCAAGTGGCGAGTAGGTACTCTTGGAATGAAGATTCCGCATAAAAATTAAGAAAAGTTATGTGTAGGTACAATAATTGCTCAGTTATAGGTACTCATATGCATCAGATAACAAGAAAAAAGTATTATACATATTTATTTCATATGATTATATATTTATTTATTATGTTTTTTTTTTTAATGAATTGGTCAGTGCTGAAAATCAGCGCTGTGGAGTAATCCCCAGCACAATTGCTGAGCACTGACCTTTTTTTTGCTAGTTGATGCACCAGCCACTGCAGCGATAACCCGCTTATTATCTTGTCAAATTTGTTGTCTTTTTGTTAATATGTATCTTTTTATTTGTGTGTTTTGTTTGTACTTATCTGTTGTTGTGTCTAGTGTTTTGTTAGAAAAAAATAAATGTTTTTCTTTCTTTCTTTTTTTTTTTCTTTTTTATGGTTGACAGGCCAGGTGTTTGACCACAGCTCACCTGATGTTAAGTGAAGGCGTGGTCGAAGAAGGTAAAGCACACCTAGCCTGGAATGGAACTGGCTCTCAAGTGAGGCTGCCGGAACACACCGTTAGATGCTTGGCGGCAGATTTTCAACTTGAGGGTGGTAGCTAGCCAGCCGAGTACTAGAAAGTACCCCACCACCATGCCATGCCATGCTTTCTTTTCTTTTATTTAAGAGATTTGGTTTTTAGATGTTTTTGTTTACATTTGCTTGATATATCTTTGCAATCCTATCCTTCCTATTGGTATTATAAACGCGAAAGTTTGTAAGAATGTATGGATGTATGTTTGTTACTCTTTCACGCAAAAACTACAGGACGGATTTCGGTGAAATTTGGTATGGAGGTAGCTGAGACCCTGGATTAACGCATAGGCTACTTTTTATCCCGAAAACATGTAGCGGGTAGCACCGCGGGGCGCAGCGAGTACATACTAAAGCCCGATTCAATTAACCACAGTTAATTAAATCTATTTGTCGCTAAAGATGATGACCACAATAACCGGTTTTGTCGGATTAGGGTTTCGTACCTAATCTCCCTATGTTGTGGGGGTTTTTTTTATTTCGAGCACGGAACTCTAATAACTTCGCAAGCAGTAACGTAAGCTAGGGTGCGAAAAGGGTGCAAAATGAAGTAGAGAGAAACAGGGGATGTTCGAGTGAAGTTGACAACTTGCCAAGTTTGGGTTAGGACCTCCATTACTAGCATCTAAACTGTGACATCTACACTAATTATAAAGAGGAAAGATTTGACTTTTTGTTTGAAAAATGAAAAAATGCTTTATTTTTTGACCAGATTTCTTCAAAAGTAGTAGGTTGGGATCTTCTGGTAGGTATAAAAAAATACTTGTAGCAGATCTCGCTCTTCTATATCTATGTTTAAATTTATTCATACAAGCATGTAGGGTGTGTGCGCGTGTACCTACAAATACATTCCCTCTCTCTCACATACTTACTACACACACACCCACACGTGCACTGTAAATACAACGCAACGCAACTGTAATAGTTAGACATATGATATTACGGACTTATTTGTAACTGTCAATATGCTCTATAAAACGTAACTTTATTCTGTTGTCAATAGTTTTCGCTGCGCATGCCAAGCAAGGATTCTTTCAAATTTTTCACAGCTTGGGTTACATTATTGAATTTTCCATACGGATTTTTTTTAAATAAAATATAGCCTATGTCCACCACGGATAATGTAGCATTCTAATAATGAAAGAATGATTATGATCGGTCCAGTAGTTTCGGAGCCTATACAATACAAACAAACAAATCTTTCCTCTTGATAATAGTATAGATAGATAGATAAATTCAATGAGAAACATTTCCATATACAAGGCAATGTTTTTAAACATATAAATGCAATACTTGAAGGTAATCTTTGGAAACCTAATGTGACGTTATTACTCCTCGGCTCCCTTCCTTTGAAAGGCTGTAATTAGGGGGCGTAATTAGAAAAGGGGTAGGCACTAACCTACTTTTAACGTAAAAGCAATGAGAGAATCACAATGTTGAAACACATTACTGCTGCTATGAGGTAGAAAATTAAGTATTCTCAGACCTTTAACTTCAAATCAAATCATTTATTTTTCATTAAATATACACGTATTCTAATTAAAATGTGACAGCCCTGTTAGTTCATTGGTAGTGTGTCTGCTTCGAGAGCTGAAGGGCGTGGGTTCGATTCCCACTCAGGACTAACATTTGTGTGACTAACATCGATGTTTGTTCTGTGTCTGGGTGTACTGTATGTATTTACAAAAAAAAAAAGTATTTAAGTATTCTATCAGTTATCTGTCTTCCATAGCACAAGCTCTGCTTAGTTTGGGGTCAGATGGCGCTGTGTGTATAGTCCTACGATATTTATTTATTATTTAAAAAAAACAATAAGGGATCCGTATGGAAAATTCAATAATGTAACCCAAGCTGTGAAAAATTTGAAAGAATGTCCTATGAAAAAAAAAAAAAAAAAATAGTTCTACAATTTTTGCCAAAGACAGTGTTTACATAATACATGTATGCATAAATATATTCAATTGAGCTTCGGATTTACGAACTAAGCTAAGAGTAGCTTGTGTTTCGTAAATCCGTGCTCCCCGTGTGGTGCTGACAGAAACAGAAAAACTTTGGTTAGAGATAGTTCAATAATTAATCCTTACTAAAAAATACGTTACTTATTTAACTAATCTCGAGAAACCTAACAATATTCATGTTTTCATCCGAAATATTTAGAATCTAGTTCATGTTAAAGGATTTAGTTATTTGGCTAGTAATGATGTAATTCGACTGCCATGTTAGCTCATTTAGCAAAATTCTGCTTCGATAGCTGAAGGGCGTGGGATCGATTCCCACTCAGGACCAACATTTGTGTGACTAACATAGATGTTTGTTCTGTGTCTGAGTGTTTTGTATGTACTATTATAGAATAGAATAGAATACACATACACTACAACATACAAATATGAAACATAAAAAAAAAAAAAATATGGCGTATAACGACGGCCTCATCGCCCAGAGCGATTTATTATAAGTATGTATTTAAGTATTATGTCAGCTGTCTGGTTCCCATAGTACAAGCTTTGCTTAGTTTGACGCTAGATGGATCTGTGTAAAAAATCTACTACTAAGAATATCAACGATATAGCTACGTAATTAGGTAATCATATTATTTTATTAATATGATATTTTGTTTTAGTTTAAATACATTTCTTTATGCTGAGGTGAGCCCCTATTTTGTAACTGTTTGTCTCTATGTTTGTTTGTTGTTAAATAACAACAATTGTTTTTTTTTTGTTCTATGTTACAAAATAAAATTATTTTCTTTCTTTAAAGTTAAAGTTCTTGGTATCGATGTAATCGTCGCTTATAACTTAAAATTAGTATAAACTAAAGTCATGCAGCGGTTTCACGTCATTTTTATGTTAATCAATTTGAAACACGAAAATCAGACAGGCATTGTGTAAGAAACAAACCAAATTGAAAACCTTGGAATTAAAATTGAAAATATTGAAATATTTTCGAGGTCAATTTTTAACGGTATTTTCCGGCTGCCTCACTTGAAAACCAGTCCCCATTACAGGGTGCTTACCATCTTAGACCACATCGTTGCTTAACGTTGATTAAACGGTGCAAAAATACTCTACTCTACTCTACTTTACTCTTTGTTTTATGCCTACATAATAAAGGTTAAAAAAAAAAAATTAAACATCGACTCGACGAAGAAGAAGAAGGTTTGTTTTATGTAATAGTAATGGGACGAGCAAGACGCTCTCCTGATGGTAAGAGATTACGTCTGTCCATGACCATTGCAGCAATACACAGAACTTTGTGTAGTAAAACAAAGCCCAGTAGCTGTCGCGTCGCTGCTTTGGCGCTCATTACTTTGAGACATTCGATAATGTAACTTCCCTAGCTGCCTAGTACCCTTTAAACCGGAACACAGTAATGTTTCCACACCACTGCTTGTCGGTAAAATATCTGATACTGCGGTGGTATCTACCTAGACGACCTCCTACTAAGGAACATTACCGCCAAATGAAGTAGGTAAGTGCTCATAAATATGCTTGCTGGGTAAGAACTTACCTATACTAAAAGCGATGCACAGACGAAGGTCATCAACACACACATTTTTTACAAAAAGTGGTATAACGTAGACGGCCTTACAATTCGTCAAAAAAAAAGAACTACAATTTTTCACGGGCAAGTGTAGGTCTTGTCTAGAAGAAACGATAGTGGCTCCTTATCTCTTTTTATACAGTAAAGTTGGTTCCGTAATTTTGTTATGAGCCCTGTAGAAAAGAGGTTCCTTACGGGAAATATTAAATTAACACGGGTCGTGTCGCGCCGTGAATGGGCCCCTTTATGAAATGTCTAATTACCATGAGCGAACTCAGGATTTGATTAGGGGCTCGCTTGAATAGGGGGAAAGTAGGTCAGCTCTGATAACAAGTCTAATAAACTGTTCTGGCGCTGCGTTACTTCTTTAAGTTATTTGGTATCTACTCCTTAGAAGAGGTAGGTATAGTTCAAGTACCATTCCATTAGCAAGCAGTGCGTTTTGGGACAATTTAACTCTTACATTATTGAATCTATAGTTTCAAAAATCTTTGGTGATTAGTTATGCTCGTGAAATAATCTTATCGTTATTAGACTTTTTAAAATTTTGTGCTTAACTTATTTTGTATAGATAAATAGGGATTAGGATTTATTTAATAAATAAATAATATCGCAGGACATTACACACAACGCCATCTCACCCCAAACTAAGCAAAGCTTGTACTATGGAAGTCATATAAACAAACTTATTGTAACCTTGTACGGTCTATTTAACTTTTATCGACACAAAATCTTGTGAGGCGATGACCTTTAATATCACTTCTTTTATTTTTAATTTAAGAGGGTTTCCGCAGAGTTAGGCACCTATTGCGATAGTGAATTATATTGCCTCGTTAAGACAAGACGTGTGAAAAATGTTAAATTCTTTTTGAAAAGTGCTGATAAATCCAGTTATTAATTTTGCTTCAAGACGCTTCTGGTCATAGGTATTTCTCTGACATAAATATTTTCTACAAATCTGGTAAAAAAAAAAAATGATCAAGCAAAATAGGACCGAAAGTTTATCGCTACATTCCCATTGGACCTAGGCCAGTCAGACCAATTCAAGTCTTCCTTGCAGCTACTTCAAGTTATAAAGACAAAAAAAAATGAAGGTTTTACTAATAATAATTGTTCTTCTTGCATTTCTAAATGAAACAGAAGGTAGAGCAGATTGGGACACTTTCGATAAACACCGAAAATTGATCAAATCACAAGGGGTAATCCATTGGCAGCCATGCGAGTCCAACAGGGACGTTGTCTTCGACTTTCGTCACACCCTTTACAATGTCACCATTGAAACTTATAAAAGAATCGCTGCCGTTAGTGGTTCACATTTTGTATATTCATCTTTTTCACTATGGCTGACTCTAGGAGCAATAGCTGAAGGCGCAAGTGGAAGAACACGTGCAGAACTATCCAACTTTCTTTTACTACCACACGATGAATGTTTTAAAAACCAGTACTACCAGCTGGCGACTACTTTGGAGCCTGCTAGCGATGATGTGACTTTATCAAGATCAAGTATACTGATATTCGACGAGAATGTCAATATAAATGGATACTGGGAGAAACTTGTCTACTCTAATTCTTTGCTGCGAACCAGTTCTCTTCCAATCAAATCCAATCCAATTGAAGCAGCTGATTTCATCAGAAAGGTCTTGGATCTTCAGTTACCAGCGCCTAACTTGGAAGGAAATTCAGTTATAGTTGATACATTGAACTTCGAAGGTCTGTGGACTGATGCATTTTCTGATGCATTGATCGAACGCGCACCGTTTTATGACGACGTTGGAAAGAAAATTGGTTACGTTGACTTGATGAGGGTCAAAAGACGAGTACGAATGGCGTATATGCCTTCAATGAATTCTAAGATTTTGGAGTTGCCTGTTGGGTTCGGAAGCCGATACAGAATGCTGTTTGCTCTAAGCTTAGGAAACACTCAAGTGAGACAATCTATTCCGCAATTAATGGGCACAGTCTTTTTTGAAATACTAGACAATATAAAAGAGAGCATCATTCCACTTGAAGTTGCTATTCCAAGGTTTAGAATGACCACTGAAATCGATATGAGAGCAATATTAGAAAATATGGGGGTTGAAGCTCTTTGGACTGACATTGAAGGTACCCGGTAAGTTTTGGTTTTATTTTTGTAATATTTGCAGTATCTAGCCACTTACAAATTGTGATCGTCATTACTGTACTGCAGTAGTGGTACTGCAGTTTCTCTTCCAGAGTATCAGAAATGAGGAGATCCGTAGACAAACTAAAGCTACCGATATAACCCAGCGAATTAGCAAGTTGAAGTGGCAGTGGGTGGGCGCACGTAGAACTGATGGCTGATGGGTTTGAAAAGTTCTAAAGTGGAGTCCACGGATTGGCACAGCGTGGGGCGTTCACCCACAAGGTGGACAGATGACCTAAGAAAGACCGCAGAAACGCACTGGATGCCAGCCGCTTCCCACCGGTCTTTATGGAAGTCAATGAAAAGGCCTATGCCCAGCAGTGGACATCTTGCAGCTGGGTTGATAATGATGATGATGATGATAATGACTGCAGTTACGAAAATCTAGAATAAACATATACATCGTAGGACATTTCACATTTCACAGCGCCAGCTAGCATCAAACTAAGTAAAATTTGTACAATGGAAAGAGTGTACAGAGTTTCAGGGTTAATGTATGTATGTGAATTAAACTCTACACGTTTCCTTTATATGAACTAGTGCAGTTGTAAAACAGCCTTCAAGTAGATCTATATCTGTCTGCAAAACAATAATTACACTTCAGCATAATTGTATTTCCTGCTTAAACATGTATATAAATTATTTATTCAAGGTGAACCGTCCAAAAATAAATGAAAGCCTTGATGCCAAATGAGTAGGTAGCCTACATCATATAAATTATCTATTTTATTTATGTGCAGATAGTTATGTCACTGACAGATAGAATGCGGGAATCCCGCCTTTGAGAATCGCAAACTAAAATCACTGTACTTTAGTAATTTTTGGTTTAATTTGATCTTTGCAGTCAAAAAGTGTGCAATAAGATTAGTTGCTTGCGTATAATTATTATTTACCGCCTCATTTGCGAGCTGGAGACATCCAAATAGAAGTTCAGGGAACACCCAATCGGGCAGCGCTAGTAGCTAGTAGCGCATCCAGTTCAGCGGTTCGCTAGAAGGTGAGATCAAGAAGTTCAGAGGCTTAGTATTGTTAACTATAAAACGAAGTTGCTTCTTCGAGCTCATAGCCTTGCGATAGTCCTGCTTAGCAGGGCTCAAAAACATTATTTTTATTACTAAGTAGGTTTGTTTTTTTCCACCAACTCGTCTGATGTTAAGTGAAGATAAGGTCTGCGATAAAGGTTACAGAAAATCAATTCACTCGCGACTTGAAGGTATCCAGATTGTACCTAACTATAGGGGAACACTCATTCGGGCAGCAAATTCCACTGATGAGCGTCAACATTATGTAGAATATTTATCTTTGTCTTTTTTAGGAACATATCAGAACCTGCAGCGTTACCAAGCAGTTTCATCCAGCGAACCACGGTCACCTTCGACTCAACAGGCGTCCGAGCTCCCATACAAGAAGTTATCAACATCGTCCCTTCACACATGCAAGCTAGGGGTGGAGAATTAGAAACCGGGCTGGACCCCATCTTGGGAAAAGATTTTATAGTTGAGAAACCGTTTTTGTTTGGCCTTTTTGATTCTAAAACGTACACCTGCCTGTTCTGCGCTGCGTTTTCAGCGCCAACATATAAGATTTAGAATAAAAAATATACAGTTTTACCTATATGTATGCAACGGAAACTTTCAACTCAATTTTCAACAACTTAAAGACGTTCAATTAACTTGAAAATTTGCACATGTGTGATAGAAGTATTTTATATGTAATCTAGTAAACTATCTAATTATAATAGGTATAAATGTATTAAACAAAATAAAATATCTTAAATTAATACTATTTACAAATGTATACAAAATACCCGTCAGAGAAGGGATATGTAGCCAGAATGCTGGCAGCATTGCCACGCTGGATGGCAATGCTTAGCTTTTGACCAAACTAGATACTAGTGTTCTGGTCACCTGACGCCTCCTCTAAACGTTATAGCCGTTTTTGCGTGATTGAGTAGCAAACATCTAAAACATACAAGATTTAACATTTATAATATTAGTAAGATATTAAAAAAAATATTGTAACAATGAAAACATAACTTTAAATTCCTCTTTGATTAGCTTTTATTGTGCGACATACGCTCAAAAAGGTACTCGATATTATCAGACTGACCCATATTATTCGATTGTGTTGAAAAGGGTACAGGTTAAGCAATATTGGCCTAAAGGTTAAGCTAGACCTTATTTAGATTCCAGATAAATTATATAAATAGGTTTCAGACCTCGGCTTAAGTGGTCCTCTATCCGACCTTTTTTTACTGCTTATCTTCAAAGGTACTACTATAGACATTAGACATATAAATAAAGTATAAAGTTACCTTGGAAATTGAGAATGTAATGTTTTCGAACATCAAGCTAAATTATTTATTACTTTTTACCTGGGAAAGGCCGAGAAATAATGGAAGCTCAGTTTTTATGACCTGTCACGCTACGCTATTCTGGATTGACGTGTTTTGCGCAAATTATAACAAAGAGTCCCCGAGGTATTGAAATTCCATTCGTTGGCAACATTTTACACCCGCCAACCATCACATGCTTATATCACATTTTTATTTTTGGCAACGCAGTTTATACATTCTTTCAGTGTCAAATATTTCATATGGTTATTTAAGTTTTTCCTTATATTCTAACTAAATGAATATTAGCTAGCTAGCTTTATGTTTTTCTATATTTTTTTTATGTGAAAAACTGGCAAACAAGCTGCCATCCGGCGGGATGGTAAGTGTTCACCGCTGCGTATGAACACCTACGATAACCAAGGGCATTGTGAGTGCGTTGCCTATCTTTAAGGACCCTATTCACCTTTAGTTTGAAGCGAGGTAGAACAAAATTCGGGGAAAATACCGAAGGTGGTAAGTCATTCCATATAAGACAGGTGCGCGGAATAAACAGTCGATTAAACCGAGTGGAACAAGACTTTCATGGCCGATAAAAAGTTCATCAGAACATTTCTCATAATACCTGTAGAACAGACTGAGGCTCAGAAGCTGACTGAAGCTCAGCGGTTCTAGCCTGTCAGTAAACCGGGTCCTCGAAAAATTCGGTTCTTGACTGCTTATTGTAATTTTATTTTTGTTTTTAATTATCAAGTGGTGTGCAAGAATTTTGATTTAACTAAATGCGAAACATCGTGTGTATTTTTGTTATTTCTTTTAGCTATAACCGATAAACGGATTTGGATGAAATTTTATTAACACATAGTCGATAAAGCGAGTAAAACCGCGTGCGACAACACTTTTACCTGAGGTCTTTTTTATTTATTTTTTGTATTTTTTTATGAAATGGAGAATTACGACGAAAGGTGGTAATATACCTTTTCCGCTACAAGTTGGCGGCTTACATATTTTTAGCAAAGTTTGCCCATTCCATATTTCGAGACTCAGTGCACCACTTCGTCCTAAAATGACAATCCTAAGCAAACACATCTTCCATTAGTCGTAGTCGTACCCAGTATCGATTCCTTTGAAAAACATATCGATTTGGTGCTATTTTCAATCGAGACGCTTTCACTCCTGAAAAGACCCTTCCGTTTTTAATCCTTGGAAAGTGAAGATTTGATAACTTTGGTAAATAATAGAGATGCCCCTAGGTAAGACTGTATGTACCTATATTGGCATATACACCGCCCTTAAGCGTGGACATTCAACGTGGATTGCTGCTAGTTTCTTAGTTTTTACCGGACAGTGGCATTCTGTCGGCCTGTCTGTCTGCCCGTGTCTATCACCAGGCTGTATCTCATGAACCGTGATAGTAATGAGGAGGTCTTCTTGGTAGATACCACCGAAGTACCAGATATTCTGCCGCCAAGCAGTAGTGTGTAAATATTACTGTGTTCCGGTTTGAAAGGTACTGCAGCTAGCGAAATTATAGAACTGTTGAGACTAACCATCTGAAGTCTCAAAGTACCTAATGAGCGCCAAAGCAGCGATGCCTTAGACTTTTGTGTTGTCACTAAAAGTTCTGTGTATCACTACTATGGTAATGGTCAGGCGTTATTTCTTACCATACGGAGAGCGTTTATATCGTAGCATTCTTTTACATTAAAAAACACAAATCACGACACGACACTAAAAACAGAGACGGACATCTATATCAGAGTTGATTGAGAACTACTGTGATGATAAATGTAATTTTTTTTAAATAAATGAAATTAAATGTTTGTCCTGAGCGAAAATCGAACGTACATCAGCCCGAGAAGCCAAGCTATCAAATGAGCTAACAAGGAAGTCGAGTGTATTTACATTGTATCCGTTTTACGTACGCCTTAAATTACAGCAAGCTATAATGATAACTTAACGGCATGCTTAACTGTCTTCCATAAACATGATCCAAATTGCATTATTTGCGAGAGACCACTTCCTGAAATTTCCTTGCTAGTGTAAACTCCGCTTTATTGTTTACCTACCCCTGCGATGGGAAACCTTACAACTGGTGGGGTGGGCAATGTGACAGAGTTCAACGACACCTGGATATAAACTACCGTTAAACTGTGGCTATGGAAACTCTTCAACTCTCGGAATGGCTGTGAGTGTTAAAAGAACACGGGAAAGCATGTCGCCGCATTGTGTTCTCTCTAAAATTTGTGTTTTTTTCATATGTTTATGTGTTTTAATACTGTTTTTTTTTTTGCTCGTAAAGTGCTTTGTTGTTTATCCAGGTAATTCTGTACGCTTTAGAAGTACAAAAGTACGGAAACGTGATTCTAGATACATTTACAATTTTAAAAAATCGACTCCATGACCCTAAGGCCAACTAAAAGTACCACTCCAATGAAACGGCGAGGTTTCGGAGCAAAAGAAAATATCATCGATGTATAATTTTTTTTTAGATTTCGGAGCGGTTTTTTAAAATCATCAAATTTTTTAAAAGCCGCTGCTTCGATTCGATATAGATGATAGATAAAGTATGATTCACGAAGCAAAAAAATAATTATCAAAATCGATTCATAATTGGCGGAATTATCGCTTAACAAAGATTTAAAAATTTTTTTTTTTTCCTTTCTTGAGTCGGTCAAAAAGTGTACCTACTTGATTTTAAAAGTTACCACTATTTTACTGAACTGTGCATGACCGGTCTTCTCCTTGATTTACCTACTCTTGTTTATGTTAAGTGACGGTGTGGTCGAAGATGGTAAAGTACGCTTAACTTGGAATAGAACTTGCTATGAAGTGAGGCTGCCAGAACACCCCGTTAGGTGCTTCGCGACATATTTTCAACTTGAGGATGGTAGCTAGCCACGCGAGTACTAGATAATACCCTACCACCTCGCTATTGCAGCGATACACAGAACTTTTAGTAGCAAAACAACTGCCAGAGCATCGCTGCTTTAGCGCTAATCACATCCAGAAATTTCTATGGTTAGTTTCAACAGCCCTGTAATTTCGCTAGCTGCAATATCCTTCAAACCGGAACATAGTACCTACCTAATCTTAACACACTACTGCTAAGCGACAGAATATCTGGTACTACGGTGGTACCTACCTAGGCGACCACTAACTACTACTAAGGAGATATAAAGTAATATTTCGTTATGAATATTTCAATTGTAATATTCTGTGGCATTGCTCTCAGACTATAAAAATATTGAAGGTAATATTATTATAATCTGAAGGTTTTCTACGAAACTATATTCATTGCCACCTACACCTCATGTTTCTATAAAAGGTTACCTGGAAAATATAAATCCGAAAAGAGGTTACTGTACTTATCATGGGAAACAATTTTTACTGTGGAATCTTGAAATCGCGGGAAAAATAATATTACTTCGTTGAGTGTGTGACCTTTTTCTATAAAAAAATCTGATTTTTACATAGATAAAAAAAAATGTATTTGCATACATTATAATTTATTCTATTATTATAAAAACAGTACAGTTCGGTGAATCGCCAAAAAACGAATATTTGTTGGGTTAGAATTAGTCTACATCAAGCGAGTTGGTGGCCAAAAAATTCATTCCATTCTATTTCAATTTACAACAAAATAAACCGATTAAAAAATATTTACTCAATGACAATTCGGCAATGTAAAAAATGTATTTCAACATGGCTTATCCAACTTAACTACGAGCAAACAGAGCATTTAATTAGTCATGACTACAACATAAATAAACAGTTAAAATACCCACTATAAATTATAAACAAATAGATGTAAATGTAATGTAATATATACCATTCAGTAATTAAGTGTTTGAAATTAGTTTGAAATAAATAAATATTGTTATTATATTTGTAAATGTATAAAAATAGTGTATTTGAAGGAGCGGTCTCTCCTAATACAGGTTTATGTAAACTTAAAAGGAGAGGCCAAACCCATGTTTTAAAGCAATATGCACAAATAAAGATTATTTGTATTTGTAAAAAAAAAAAAAAACATAGATCCATTTATTTTTTTATTTTTTTTAATTAATTTGCTCTATCGGGCAGGCTAAAGCTGTAGAGCCATACTGCCTTGTCTTAAGTGTTATTTCTGCTGTATCTTAGCTATAGTTATGGTCAAAGTCCAGTCTTAGTGAAGTCCAGTCCGTGTCAGTCTAGTCCAGTCATGCTTTAGTAAAGTAGTGGCGACTTTACTATAAAGCTTCGATGGAGTTTTAGAAGCAACACAAAAAGTCATGTTTCACCACATTATATCATTTTCCCACACTCACGCTTGTAATTCGGCACTTTATGAAAAAAAAACACCATTTTTATGCATAAACACTCGACAAAACACTATGTTAGTTTTGGAAAAAATACAACGGCGCGTCACGACTCTTCCCGCGTTCCCGCCAAAACTCTAGATCTATTTAATGTAATAAAAAAAAGTCTGTGACGATGTCACTTGTCCTCAACAAACCAAATATTTTCGAACAACAAAATGAAGTCCAAGTAGAACAAAGGTTTTAATAAAAATGCAAATCCAGTGCATGTTAAACTCTGCTTCGTGGTAAACTTGAATAACTTAACAAAAGAATAGCCCTGAACGAATATGAAATTAGTTTAAGCAGTTTACGAGATGCATAAAATATTAAACAGTATTTATGTAAACATTTCTCTTTGCCAATTTTTAAAATGATTACTTCTATGGACAAAAAATTGCGAGAATCACATACTTGCTTAATAAGTATACATAATACAACCCACTATTTTATTCACAATACTAATATTACAAGTCATGTTCTAATTAATTTAAAAAATACTATATTATAATGACATGTCGACTGTCCACAATTCGATAATTTGAACCTCTCCATGAAACTTGATAAGTAAAATAAAATAAACGGATTTTCGTACACTCAAAGAAAAAATAATCCTTAGGTTTTTTTTTTTTGACAGGCTACCACAGTTGTTGTGGTCATTTCATGTTAAGTTAACACACCTAGTCTGGAATTCAACTTAATAAAAATTTACTTATCAAATGTAACTTTTCGATCGTTCATTTACCTCTTTAGTTACTACATTTTTCCCGTCTTGCTATAATGAATGACTAACAGCATGGAAACCCCAGAAGTGTGCAATTCCCGCTATAAATCATGGGTCCGTTTCCGATGCGCCGGAAGTAGTCACATCGCCGGATATGACGCGAGCTGGCTGACAGTTAATATCCGCAAGAATGTAGATGCCGGTAGGACGAGTATGTATAGTTTGAACTGTCAACTGTATCGTGGTATATAGTTAACCTTAGCGTTGGTAATAAAGACCAGGGTCTAGCAGTGGCAGCGTGGGTATTTGCCGCCCGAAGCGGATAAAAATTTTGCCGCACTCTTATTTAGGTATTTCAATTTAAAAACACAATTTAACATACGGGGGATATCTGCAAGCAAGTACAGACGGTGTTGCCAGTCGTTACAATGAGCAAGATGTCATTATCATCTATTCACTTAAAGCAACGATCAATCGAATCGAATTAAATATATCATCACAGTATAAGTAAATATAAAGTTTAACAAATATTTGTCAGATATTATCATTATTTATTGTGAAATTTTGCCGCCCCTGCTACGCTACACACCACACGCACCATGATGGCCACAGCGCCATCTAGCCTCAAATTAAGCAAAGCTGTCTTGAGTATAACTCTTATATACTATGGACCAACAATAGTCACAAGAATTAAAAGATACAAAAACACGACTGCGTTAAAAAAAATAACCAGCGTTATTTGGGATGATATAAGGATTTTAACAATAACTCATATATATCAAAATCTGTTCACGAACTTAAAAATTATGGTGGAATAAAGCAACTCACATAATGTACTTTTCTTTTTTTAATATCTCTTAATAATGTACTTACATGATTTGAAAAATTACACTACTTTTTTTAGGAATCGTGGAACAATAAGAGACTAAACTGTTATATCGACCTCCTGCCCGAAAAGATTTCTATAAAAAAAATATTTTTCATGTGTGTATCCGTAATAGATAAACAAAAATGACAATGAACATTTAATGACGTAAACATTTTAAATGTAAATAAATTTAAAAAATCTTTGACTGTTCGAATGATTCTACAGCATTCATGAATTTTTCTTATAAACAATATAATTCAGACTAGGTAATTAAATTAATTATTTACATTTAATATTTGCACGTCTGCTTACAGACCGAGTAGGTGCATTGTAATACAAAAAAAATAAGAGCTATTTATTATACAGGTAGATACATGTATCCTTGCAAACAAATTTTTGATTTAATTTGATATGACAATGTGAAAGAGTTTGCTTATTTCTTTGAGACATTCGACGGTGAGTTCAGATGACATGGAAAAACAGAAAATTTTAAACCTACTTTTACCATTATGGGCTACATTAATTACTCATAAAACTCTTCTATAATACGGGACTTCGGTGACCATTTCTCATTGAAAGTTACTCTACCTAATTCCAGGCTTTATTAAAAGCACTTCATTAATCACTTCGTTCCAAGGCCCAAACTATGTTAAAGCTCCATTTACATAATGCATTTGACGTATAAATTATGGGGCATATAACCTTTTCGTGCTGTTCATAAATAGAACTAAGGCTGTTCCATATCATCCATGTAAAAGCTTTGCTAGTAAATGAAAGGAACATACCTTATTAGTAATATTGATGTATGGCAATGTTTGACTGGCTGGGTGTTTGACCGCAGCTCACCTAATGTTAAGTGACTGTTGATGATTGAAAATTGTGAGCATATCTGGCCTGTATGGAACAGGCTCTTAAACATGGATACCGGAACACACCTATAAAGATTGGCAGTAGATCTTCAACTTGAGTCTGGTAGCTATCCAGCCAAGTGATAGGAATTGCCCTACCACCAATCTATGGCTTTTTTACGATTTTTTTCTTATAGGCAGCTCAAGCTCATTGTTGGGGTTGAAACCACCCCCTTCGGCATGTGAACCGACCGCTATTATATCTACGAATTTCGCTCCCTTAAACGAGTTATTTTACCTTTGATAGCGTCCATAACGAAGTGCTTCTAAAAAAATTGCAGCTATAGGATTCACGCCGAAACTGTCGCGGTTATTTGCAAGCTATTTTTCTGATTGAGTATGTGCAATTGGCGGGGTACTGACCCTTATCCGACCTACTCAGGAGTCAGTCAGGGAAGCACACTGGGCCCAACCCAGTTCGCAATCATGATCAATGACCTACTTGAAGTTGTCAGAACAGCAGAATGCCAATTTTTTGCGGATGATCTGAAACTGTACTCGATGATTGTGAAGCTCTCCAAAAGGATATATGTAGGTAGATAATATTGTAAAATGGGGGAAACAAGTATAAAATCACATCATTTACCAGTACGAAGAGCGATTTACTACGACTACCAAGTATTTTGTGTTAGTTTGGAGCCTGTTACGCAAATAAGAGACTTAGGTGTGACCTTTGATGTTGAACTAGCCTTCAAATCTCTCGGATTTGTCATGCGACAGACGGCTAGGCTTCGGGATAGGGATGCTATCATTTTACTTTATAACTCCCTCGTACGCAGCAAGCTAAAATATAATTCGGTAATATGGAATCCATATGAAAAGATATAAAAACTCAGGATGGGGTGTTCATGATCTAAAGAATTCAGAGGAAATTTGCTTGGTATCTCTTTAAGAAGTTGTAAGGGTATTATCCATTTTTATATCCGTCTCTGTTCGTGGCCGGTATAGTGGGTATCTATACGCTAGAGCTGCGGTGGAAATGTGCCATAGTGATGCACTACTACCGGCTACTCAAAGGATTGATAGATAATCCTAGCGCTTGGTCGCTGCTCGCTGCATGTGCAGATTCGCGCGCGTGCCGCGTTCCAAATGCCACTCATGCGCACCGATACTGTTCGGTATGCCCCTATTACCTATGTCACCCATATCTGCTCAACGACCTGCTTGCTCATCAACCACAATTGGATAAATTCGCCGATAAATTAAGTCTTGTTCATGAACTCTGCTGTCGCTTCCATTGGCGATAGTAACGATAATAAATAAATTAGATTTATTTTGTGTTCGCGCTCTAAACCGACAGCACACCGAGGGGAGCACAACCGCCGGCCGCGGCCGCTGTCTGCCGAGGCCGACGCGCGCCGTCAAACCAATCGGCCGACGACCTTACCAGAGTGCTCTAGTGCCGCGCTCCCTATATTTGTTATTCAATATACTACTAAAACAAATAATTATGTTTGGATTTATCCCTAACATTTTGATTTATTTTTTTATATAATATTGACCCTCTATGCGCTTTAAAGAAACCTGTCAATATGGCATGGCATCATGGCATCGTTCTACAAACTGCTAAAGCCTGTATTAGCTTTAAATGTTAGGTTCAATATTGTTGTTCCAAGTCTTAAAATTAAAAAATTGCAGGCCTTGCTATGAAAAAGACAACATTTATAATAAGTACCTAGGTACACGACTGTCAATTAAAATTTACAAAATATATGAGGTTTTTTTGCATATTCCCAGGATCATTGTAAGCCTGTTGGTCGTAGGTACGATTTTAGCTTAAGTTTGAAAACCTTGAAAGCGCATTACGAGCTACCGACGTGGCCAGATTCCCAACTGACTCTCAAACCTTCTAATTTGAAAATAAAACAATGAGAACAATGCTTCGTTGAATATGTTAATAAGAGAAACTCTTTAATCAACTTTTGTTTGAAAGGGATATTTTGGGATTTGGAATTGTAACTTTCAGAAGTGAATATTTTTTGTACTTTAGGCGGTACCTACTTGCAGTTATCCTTTTACATCGGTCGCTTGATATTTCAAAGCAAGCATATAGGATTTATGTACTTTATACCCAAAGAACGTTCAGACGGAAAACCTGTTATCCTACCAAAATTCGAAGCGTTGCATTTACAGTGGTACACAAGGAATGTGATTGCAAATTTGGTTGAGTAGGTAATGTACCTAAGTACTTTCATAAGGTTGATGAAAGTTTTTACTTACGATAGATGTGCATACTTGGAAAATCATATACATCACACCCTATAATATACATAAAATGTATGCTAGCGTCGAAAAATTAAAAAAATATATAAACGAACATACTTATTTATTTATTTTTTTAGTTTTGGCGTCGCATCTTGAGCATTTGCCAGTGTCAAGTGTTTTCAAGCTTTATTTATGTTAAATAAGTTGCCTCGTAGCTATAGTTATACTCAAAGTCCAGTCTTGATCAAGTACAGTCTGTGTCAGTCAAGTCCAGTCGTGCTTTAGTAAAGTAGTGGCAACTTTATTGTAAAGCTTCGATGGAGTTTTGAAAGCAACACGAAAAGTCATGTTTCACCGTCTTATACCATTTTCCGACACTCCCACAATCCGACATTTTATGAATGAAACACCACCATTTTTATGCATAAAACAGTTTAAATACAATGGACGTCACGATTCTTTGCGCGTTCCCGCCAAAACTGAACATACTTTTCAATCTCTTTGAATCCCATTGATCCTTACTGTACTTTGAGCCATACAATCAAACACCGCAATGCAACCGTTGAACCAACAAAAGAACGGACTGAAGCCGCCAATCAACGCGCTCGGCTTAAATTTATAGCCAATCAACACCCAGCCGCGTACGATGGTGTAAATCCTGAATGGTTTACAATTAGCTGACGTTTACTGGATTGCGCTTCTGTAATTTGGTCCGAAACAACGAACAGCTGTTTTATATTTGTTGTTTGTGGCAATCAAAAAGACTCTCAGTTGATTCTAACGTGCAATTCGAACTGGTGAAATTGAAATAATTGTATTTTAGATGTTTTGTTTTGTGGAATTAAGCAAAAATAGGGATAGTGCTTCACCCTCTGCTATCGTGGTGCCTTGTTGGTGAGGTCAAAGGGGGTCAATTTGGGAATCCATTCCTTCCTCTCCCTTGTATTTACTACTCTGCTAACTTTCTGTCATGACCTACGGAGCCGAAACGTGGGCACTCACAGCGGGAATAGTCCGTAAGTTAAGTCGCTCAGTGAGCTATGGAAAGAGCTATGCTTGGCATTTCTCTGAGGGATCGTATCCGAAACGAAGTAATTCGCCAGTGAACTAAAGTCATAGACATAGCTCAGCGTATTAGCAAGCTGAAATGGCAATGGACTGGACATATTTGTCACAGAACCGATAACCGCTGGGGTAGACGTGTTCTAGAGTGGAGACTGCGGAGACTTGGCAAACGTAGCGTAGGACGCCCAGAGACTCGATGGATTGACGATATACGTAGGACAGCTGGCGGTGGATGAAAGCGAAAAGCCGAAGCTCGGGCTGAGTGGCGAGTCTTGGGAGAGGCCTATATCCAACAGTAGACTAATATAGGCTGATGATGATGACGATGATGAACTGTTCGTTATAATTGCCCATTGATCGCTGTCAGCAACAGGAAGTACCTACTCCGCTTTTAGTAAATGCACAGGTTACCAAAGGCATGCCATCACGCACCGAAGTCGCCGACGAGTTCGAGCACTTTCCAGATCTGTCTGAAGATCTCTGTTAGAATCTCTCCGAATAGTCAAACATTTAAACTAACTAGGGGTCTAGTGCACACCCCTTACGGATTCTCTGGGAAAGTATGATTCCCCACTCCCGGTGATGGCCCAACCCCCTGCGCTACGCTTTAGTAGCCGAATCTACATTTAGCCGTCATCTGCGGTTACCAATAGTCCGGTGACGCAATAGAAACCATCCGAAGCCAATAGTCATTACAATAAAAAAGTTATCCGTACGTTTTCAGTCCCGTGGTACCAGCGTTGCCAGAAAATTACTTTTGTAACCTTTTAAGTAACTCTTAACGCTGTCATGTTACTTTTAGGTTACACAACTCAAAAGGTAACTTTTAGGTGATTTTCTGGAATTGGTAGAACTAACAAATTTTTCTTACGAAACTAACGTACAATGTACGTATATTTCTGTGAGTTAACTTGCAACTGTCTAGCAATTTTTAAGGGCCAAACAGTGCGTCATATGTGCAAATCATATTTTCTTGCGTTTTTTGCCATTTTTTTTATTTCATGAACTTGCGATGAGTGATTTCGTTGTAAACATAAGAAAAGTTTAATTCCGCGCGCTGTCTTCGAGTTGATGATGAACTTGATGCTATAAAAAAAAGTGGATGGTTAGTTTTGACATCAAAAGGTTACTTAACCCGGCTGGCAACACTGCGTGGTGCATAAATAGAAAAGTAAATAGTAAAACTTCTCACACGTTTTGAGAGTCCAATATTTTAGCCACACAGTGCACGTAAAACTATATTACCTGAATAAAAATATTAGTATCACCGGCGTAGATAAAGTGGAGCATTTTCATGAAACTATAAAAACAGGATGGAAAATGGAACAGTTATGATAAAATTGCGATTCGCTGTACCTTTACTGACAGTCTAGGGTTTGACCACAGCTCACCTGATGTTAAGTGACGGGTGTGGTCGAAGGTGATAAAGCATACCTAGCCTGAAATGGAACTGGCTCTCAAGTAAGGCTGCTGGAACATTCAAGAGTCGCCTGGAAGAAACCGCTTTACCACCGCTTTTTTTTATAGCTTTATCGCTTTTTACTTGGTGTTAGATCTCTTTGGATCTTGGTCGTCTAGGTAGGTACCACCGCAGTACCAGTTATTCTGCCGCTAAGCAGTAGTGTGTAAGCATTACTGTGTTCCGGTTTGAAGGGTACTGCAGCTAGCGAAATTACTGGACTGTTGAGACTAACTCTATCAAAAGTCTCAAAGTAATGAGCGCCAAAGCAGTGATGCCCTGGACTTTGTTTTGCTACTCAAAGTTCTGTGTATCGTTGCAATGGTCATGAACAGGCGTTATCTCTTACCATCAGGAGAGCGTCTCGTTAGTCTCATTACTTATGACATTAAAAAAAAAACCAGTCAGTTCCGAGATAGAGAATAGGTATAGCTTATCTGTAAATGCATTTAATGTATGCAAACTTCGTCCTTTGTTGAGTGGCAATCTCTTTTTTTACGCAACAGCTGTTTTTTTGCTATATTAATATATTTTTATGGGTTACACGCTGGATATTTGATCACAGCTCACCTTCTGATAAGTGATGGTTTGGTTAAAGATGGTAAACACCGCTGGAATGGTTAATAAGTAAGGCTGCCGAAACACATTTACCTATGGATAGTTGGTATGTTCAACTTGAGAGTGGTAGGTGGCCAGTTCACTAGTTGAGACTAGAAAATCCCTGATCACCATGCTTAGCTTCCTCACGATGTGTCTCAGCAGCTTGAACTCATTGTTGGGGTTTGAACCCACGCTCTTCAGCGCATTATCCAATCCAGCACTAACCACTAAAATAGATATCATCGCTACAAAAAAAATCCGCATTTTTCCCTGTAAATAAAAAAAACCGGCCAATTGCGAATTAGACTCGCGCACGAAGGGTTCCGTACCATTATAAAAAAGGCAAAAGAATCACGTTTGTTGTATGGGAGCCCCTTTAAATATTAATTTTATTCTGTTTTTTAGTATTTGTTGTTATAGCGGCAACAGAAGTACATAATTTGTGAAAATGTCGACTGTCTAACTATCACGGTTCATGAGATACAGCCTGGTGACGACGGACGGACATCGGAGTCTTAGTAATAGGGTCCCTTTTTACCCTTTTGAGTACGGAACTCTAAAAATGGTTTAAAAGTATTTTACTTTTGTATTATAGCACAAAGTGGTAGTGAATTTTTTTTTTTCAATAACAAAGTTTTTTTTTCACTATAAACTTAGTAAAAATTGTTCGTAATAATGAGTCCAATGACCCCAGTATAATTGAATAGT
Organism: Biston betularia; assembly: GCA_905404145.2. Classification (NCBI taxonomy): domain Eukaryota; kingdom Metazoa; phylum Arthropoda; class Insecta; order Lepidoptera; family Geometridae; genus Biston; species Biston betularia. The sequence goes on along the minus strand of FR989887.1, from coordinate 3,081,901 downwards.
ATCTAAAATTCTAAGTAACCAGAACTGTACGGATGAAACACAAACTTAACGTTTAGTACATTTCACTGACCTAATTTCCCGTCCTAACCACACATGCCCTCCCTAACCATTTGCTTTCAATTGGCTACACCACAGCTTAATTACGAGTTAGTACCTACTTTCAGTGCTGGGCCACGACTAAATTACGAGCTCGTACTACTGCTTTAATAGTACTGGTTAAATATTAGTCAGTGCAGTGTTTTCAGTCAAAGCTCTCTCGTGTATTTAGTTCTAGCAATTTATATTAAAGCTGTCCGAATGCTGCTCTGTTAAAGCTATTTGTGTACGCAGTTAAAAAGCTATCCGTATATACTTGAAGTGGTTTTGTCAAATTTTTGTTTTGTTCACTTTTTCAGAATTAGTAATGAGCGCCAAAGCAGTGATGCCCTGGACTTCAAATAAAAAAAAAATTACTCACGTTTTTTTCTTTTATGTTTGAACAGCTAGTTGTGTGACGACAACGTGATGTTAAGTAAAGGTGTGGTTGAATATGGTAAAACATACCTAGCCTGGAATGGAACTGACTCTCAAGCGAGGCTGCCGGAACACACCGTTAGATGCTTGGCGGCAGATTTTCAACTTGAGGGTGGTAGCTAGCCAGCTGAGTACTAGAAAGTAACCTACCACCACATTATAGTTACCTCACGATGTTTTCCTTTACCGGCAGCTCAAGCTCTTTGTTGGGGTTTGAACCTATGTTCACAGAATGCGAACCGACTGCGCTATTTGTATTTGTATATGTATTTATTTGTACATAGATAGCATTTTGTGTAAAATTTTGCTTCCATTGAATGAATAAGTATGTACCTACCTACATAGTAGGAAGACCAAAGATCAGCTTGTAACACCGTCACACCGGCTCGATGAGTCGGAGAGGTCGGTATACATTCTGGGGCCCGCGGTCAACAACCGCGTACCCGCCTCCGTCAGGGATGCACCTTCCACCGCGTGCTTCAGAACCAAGTTAAGATCTTGGCTGCTAGAGACCTCGTTTTATAACATTGAAGAGTATTTCAAATTTAAAGAATTACTAGTAAGTAATTATAGCTTTTTTGTCATGTCATATATTTTATTGACAATATTTTTTTGTATTGGCATATTTTAAATTGACAGTATTTTTATACTGACAAATTTTTTTTATTGACATGTTTGTATTTTGACATACCTTATTTGACATTTTTGTTTTTTTTTCATTCATCGACAAGTAAATAATCAGTGTTTTCTGAAATTGACGGGATTAACTTGTAACATTGGTGTTGTCAATCAAATATTTGTAATTTGTAAATTTTAAGATTTTTTTCCATGTATCTATACTATTATAAAGAGGAAAGATTTGATTATTTATTTGTTAGTTTGTAATGAATAGGCATGATAAATAGGTATGATAAATTCATTACCATGTTAGCGACTGAAACAAAGAAAATAAACTCGGAGAAGAACAAGATGTTTTCTAGTGAGACATATCAGCTGCTACAAGAAAGAAAAGAATTATTACGAAGAAAGAAAACTAAAGATTACCGCTCTAAAATATCTGCCATCAGTAAAAAGATCAATGAACACATGAGGAAAGATAAGAAAACTAAAAGACAAGAAATATTGAAAAAACATATCGAAAAAACCGGCGGTGTTAAAAAAGCTTTAAAAGAATTAAACATTAAAAAGGATTGGATGATACAAGCTAAAAAACAAGATGGAAAGTATACAAACAAAAGGCAGGAGATACTAAAAGTAGCTACCGAATATTACCGAACTCTATACCAAAGCAAGAACAGCAATATAAAGCTAAGCCAAAACATTGAAACAGAGGACGAGGTCATACCAAAAATACTACCAAAGGAAACAATGAGAGCCATCAATACCCAAAAAAGAGGCAAGACACCTGGAACCGATCAGATATCTAACGAAATACTAATAATGACTGCACCGGTGATAGCTGACATGTTAACGGATTTATTCAATGACATTATAGAGACTGAAAGTATCCCAGCCGATTGGACCACATCCACAATAATACTGCTGCATAAAAAGGGAGATAAAGGTGATATAAGTAATTATAGACCAATTAGTCTGATGAGCAATATCTATAAAGTTTTTTCGAAAATTATTCTATCTCGAATCACACCAACACTTGACTTCAATCAACCAAAAGAACAGGCTGGCTTCCGCAGTAAATATTCAACCGTAGATCATATACATGTACTGAGGCAAGTTCTACAAAAATACAAAGAATACAATAAAATCTATTATCTAGGATTTGTGGATTATAATAAGGCTTTTGACTCCTTGGAACATGATTATATCTGGGAAGCACTACATATGCAGGGAATACAAAGAAAATATATACAAATACTCAAAAATATATACTCAAACAGTAAAGCACAAGTTAGGTTGGAGGCAACAGGAGAAGAGTTTCCTATTGAAAGAGGTGTCCGGCAAGGTGACCCCGTTTCACCCAAACTGTTTTCGGCAACCTTGGAGATGGTATTCAGAAAACTAGATTGGGATAAAAATGGACTCAACATAAACGGTGAAACGTTAAACCATCTACGTTTTGCAGATGACCTGATCCTTTTTTCTGAGTGCCCGAAAACGCTGGAACAAATGCTACAACAATTATCAGACGAAAGTGCGAAGGTAGGACTATCAATGAACACAAACAAAACAAAAATTATGACAAACAGTTCACAAACATACATTATTAGAGTTGATATGGAAGAAATAGAATATGTAGAAGAATACCTATATCTCGGACAGTTAATAGCACCAAACGATACTATGCAAAAAGAAATCGACAGAAGGATAGCCAATACTTGGAAAAGGTATTGGTCTTTAAGTGAAATCATGAAAAATCAAGACATGCCAATAAAAGAGAAAAGGAAAGTATACAATATGTGCATTTTGCCATGTTTAACATATGGATGCCAGACATGGGCATTAACGGAAAAACTAACAAGGAAAATAAATGTATGCCAAAATGGAATAGAACGAAGTGTAATTGGGATAAGGAGAAAAGATAGGATAAGATTAGAAAACATAAAAAGTATAACTAAATTCAAGGATGCGGGCAAAATTTGTAAATCATTAAAATGGCAATGGACAGGACATATGTTAAGAGAGAGAAATGGGAAATGGACAAAAACTATATTAGAATGGTACCCCAGAGACGGGAAAAGGAGTAAAGGGCGACAACCAAAACGTTGGGAAGATGATCTAAAGAAAACTGCTGGCCCTGACTGGATGAGAACTGCGAAGGATAGAGTTATGTGGAAATCTTTAGAGGAGGCCTATGTCGAAGGACAAGCTGAGGAACAGGAAACCAATCTACCGCAATAGTAATACATATTTATGTAATTAATAAGTAACTTAGCAATAAAGGCTTATTTTATTTTATTTTTTATTTAATGAATAGGCTCCGAAACTACTAGACCGCTTTCAAAAAATCTTTCGCAGTTGGGGAGCTACGCTATCCCTGGGCGACATATGCTACTTTTTATCTCTGTATTCCCACGGGAACGAGAACTACGCGGGTGAAACCGCGAGGCGTCCGCTAGTAATTTATAAGATTTACCTGTATAATATCAACGTTCACTCTATTCCTAAAAAGTAACAAACTCCCCAGAGAAAAGCGTCCTTATTTGATAGGACCTCTATTATATTTAATAACTTCATGAAGACCCTGAATATTGACAATGGGTTAAGCAAAAATTGGTAATTGATGCCGCAGGGACTCCATAAAGATACCTGACCCTTGCCCACCCTTTCCTTACGACGTTATATGTATCTCGACACTTATCAGAATATCGGGAAGGAAGAGGCATCTTGAAATCTTTATCTCCTTTTTGCGTCACTTTCAAAGAAAATGTTTTGCTAAGGTATACCAATGTTGTATCAGTTATGTTGTCTGGTTCCCAAATACAAGTTTTGCTTAGTTTGGGGCTAGATGTCACTGTGCGAAATGTGTTTATTTACTTTTGTTGTTATTGTACATCAGCATCGTAAGCGATGTAGAATAGTCATGAGCAGCGGCGGCCTTAGCTGTTGCGAGGCCGCGAGGCCCCTGCAAGAGCGAGGCCCCGGGCGGTTGCTCTGCTTGCCACCCCCTAAGGCCGCCACTGGTTATGAGCGTAATTTTACTGTGTAATCATTGGAACTCGCCCAGAATTTATTATTTCGTAGCTATAAGCAAAACACCACCAGCAAGCGTCGAAAGTTAAAATATAAAGTTATGCGCGCTACGCAACGCGAGCCAAATATTTTCATAGTTTTTCGCTACAATTATTTATCCCGTGGTTTTGCTGTGGTACAAAACCGAGCTTATCTGGCTGTTATTTGGCACTACTCCCACAAGTTTATGATGCTTAAATCCCCAATATAAAGCATACAGGGTAATTTAAAGAGAATAAATAGCTGGATGGATAGATCTACACAAAAATATTAACAATTACTCGTATTTATAACATCTCAAAAAGGGTGTTCTTTGTACTATTTTAGTTTATATCGAACTATTTTGTCTTTGTGGTGTACTGAGCCTCGATCACGAACGACTTGCGATAAAGTATTCGTATCGACATCGACAAAAATTTGTATGAGATTTGTACAGCTTTGTATGCTGTCGAGCACTCGGTACCTTTACGATGCGAATTCGATATATTTTCGTGATCGAAGCTCTACAGTAGAACAATACCGTGACAACAAGTCTTGTAAAGTCACCTTTTTTTATGTGAAAAATAATGAGACTTACGAGACGCTCTCCTGATGGTAAGAGATAACGCCTGTCCATGACCATTGCAGCGATACACAGAACTTTGAGTAACAAAACAAAGTCCAGGGCATCACTGCTTTGGTGCTCATTACTTTCGATGGTTAGTCTCAACAGACCTGTGATTTCGCTAGCTGCAGTGCCTTTCAAACCGGAACACAGTACTGTTTACACAGTACTGCTTGGCGGCAGAATATCTGGTACTGCGGTGGTACCTACCTAGACGACCTCCTGCTAAGGAGATCTACCACCATTATAAACCTTATACCAATATTTATAGGTGAGTAGATATATGCCATTTTCAGATCCTACATGCCGACAATTATCTTTATTTTTTCAGATTGTACGACTTAGTGGTGGTAACGTTTACATACATTTGTATATAGACCCTTTGATCAAAGGATTCAAGAGGTGATTCAGTGCAATCAACGGAACTACGAGAATATTCACAAAATATACCGTTCACTTCAAGCCGTATTAATCTTGGCATGTTCCAAATATCTGGAAAGAAATAGCTGAATGCCAGGCTGTGTGCTAGCCCCGGAATGTCCAGTATTAAATAAAACAAAAATGGAGCGGCCATAAATCGAATATAGCGATATTTTTCATCTACCGTAGTCAGACGTGCCGAGTAGAACAACTGTAGAAAAATATCTCTATGCAATCATGTACACTTAATCATGGCCGATGGCCCACGAGTAGGAAAAAACAGAAGCGAAATAAATTATTATGAAGACCGTTAGTCTCGGTGATAGACAACATTTTATTTGTGACAAAAAAACGATAGAAAAACAGCTAACGAATAAAAATTTCAAGGAAATCATTTTATCATATTATTAAACTGGTTTTCACAGTGCAAGCTTTGCTGGTGGTGTTGTTTGAAAATATCGTCCAATATTTTTTAGTATTTATTTTCACAAAAAATTGCCTTTTCGATGCAACAATGCAACGAACTTGTAGATACATGTACATGTAGATACATAATTGTCATAAAGCCTCATATAGTAATGAATATCAATTACACAGCGTTATGTTAAAAAAGAAATTAAAATGTTTACTAATGGAATAATGCTACTATAAAATCAACGGTTTTTTGTACAATACAATTTGAAGTATTTGAAAATTGATATGATATTTCGAATATTATTGTTATTATAATTTGATGAATGATTCTTTTCATTTCTGTATACGTTTTTTCATTTTGACATTTTGTTATTTTAAAGTTTTGTAAATTGATCATTTGTACGCCCCAGCGGGCAATGATATGTGGACTATACCATATTCATGAGACCTGTGTGTTGTTTTGTAGAAATGTACACTAAACCATATTATAAAAATAAATAAATCTTGAATATAGTGAACCCAAAATGTTGTATGTTCTGGAACAGTTTCTTTGTTATTTCCTCCTCTGCATGGCAGTTGAAAGAAGCGGCCCCTCGCGTCCTTTATTTCTTACAATGGGGATTGTACGTTGCCGGTGGCTGCCCCTTTGTTTGAAGATCTCTCGTAGAGGGCTTGCTGAAGTTTTAATATATAGGTACGACCGTAAGTTATGAAGTGACTTATTTATACTGTGGGGAAAGGTTGTGTTTGTAAGGAGGGCAAATTTTGGCTGGATTGATATCATGTAGAAAAAACTAGTAAGTCAGAATATAGTCAGAGATTTCTATTAAGATAACCTTTATTACTTAACTGGGTACATAAAGATCTTATTTCTATAGGCAACTTGTTACACCGAAGGCAGCGTAGATCTGCCGGCTCTATGAATCTAAAAGTGCAAATACGCCACACATTTCTAGGTCCTACTAATTGATTCTTCGGAATTCACGTGCGGAGTTTTCCATTAATCACAAGCATAAATTGATAATGTATACCAACTTCAGACTAGGTGAAAGTGAAAGATGCTCACATCCATTCAAAAGCTATACAACCTTAAAATGGCTTAGAAATGTTCTTGATGAATGGCTAAGAACACATTCAATTGAGACAAAATTTAAACAAAAAAACTAGAACACCGATTTCGTTAAACTTATCGACACCGTTTGCACCCGCAGTCAAAAGTATCGCGAAGAAATTTACTATGTTTGAGTGACTGATGATCTAAACGTTTCTACATAGGTGATACTATATGATGCTACATAGGTGGCCGTTATACCTGTCTACCTATAACATGTGACACGTATAATCAATCCCTCTGAGAAAATAGATAACGTAGGTATATATGCACATGTCATCCATCTAGATTGTGAGCTAGCTACAGGATTCTCTCGTGAACGGGCTTAGGTCCTGATTCTGACATTTTGTTATCAATCCATTACCTTGCCTCCCTGAGGATTACGTTAAGAATCCAGTGTTTCAACCTAGTCTAGTTTTAACCTTAACTTCAGTGGGTTCTGGTGTATATATGCTAACCTATTTATATATAGACTAGACTAAAAAATTAAAATCGTTTCGCTTAATAATATATGTGGTTATTTTCTAATACTTTTATGTAAAAGTAGTGAGACGAACGAGACGCTCTCTCGATGGTAAGAGACAACGCATGCCCAAGACCATTACAGCGATACACAGAACTTTGAGTAACAAACAAAGTCCAGGACATCGCTGCTTTGGCGCTCATTACTTTGAGAGTTTCGATAGTTAGTCTCAACAGCCCAGTAATTTTGCTAACTGTAATACCCTGCAAACCGGAGCACAGTAATGTTTACACACTATTGCTAGGTACATGCATTTGCTGAAGTGGAAGACTTATGTCATCATGTTCAACATAACAAAAAATTGATAGAAATCTTTACTGTGAACCCCAGAACTCTCAAAATCAGAAAAAAATTAAGATATAACACAAACAAAAAACTAGTGAGTTAGAGCCACATATGGCGGCCTTATCGCCAACAATTTCTCTTAATTAATGTTTAAATTATCTTTATTATGTTGGGTGTCAGAAATACTTATTCCATTCAGAATGAAATTAACTTAATTCGATCTACAAGTTAAGTGAATAAGTTTGCATTCTTAAGTTAGTAAGTAACATTCCAAGTAGTATAAAAATAATATCCCACCAGTAATATTCAGATTTGTTCGTATTCCACATATACTTACGTATTTCTGACTAAGTAGGTAACTCATAGCGCGAATATATTTGTTTTGCTTATATGGAACTTTATAATCGATTGATTCAGGCGTTACTTTGACTTTTTGTCAAATTAGTGAAATTTAAGTCCTCATCACTGTTGTAACTGAAACGACTGTAAACTAAATATATTCCTTGAATAATGTTATTTATATGGAACTTATTTAATTATGCCCGATACTCCGATTATAGTTTCTACCACGTCCAGTGGCCTTCTTCAAGGAGTCAAAGCATCTTGCTTGCCTGTGTACAATTAAAACAAAAATGTAACTAAACGTCCGTTTCCTTAGTAAGAGTATCAACGAATCGATGGATTTATCCACGTCGTACTGGAAGCGCGCACTTAAATGAATTGTTATTAGGTCTTCTTTCTAACACATCAATCTGTTACCTGGGGAAACCACTTCCGCGCGTCGGCTATTGATCGACATCCGTAACCCGAGATGGACAAGGGTTCCACCCCCACCGAGCTATCCAAGTATTCGCATATGCGGTGACAAATTCATGTCGTCATGTCGCCATTATCTTGAGTCGAAAGGTTATCGATTAGCTTTGTGAAATGAAAATTACTTCTATTTTTTTTGTTACACCGTAGAACAGGTAATGATTTTTTTAACCCTTTTAATTGATATGAACAAAATAAAAAACCTTAAATTAATACTATTTACAAAATTTATACAAAAAACTTAATCTAAAAGTCCGTCAGAGGACATTTGTTTTTTATTTTATAGATTTTGCTACGTGCCCTGCTCTTGCTTAATCCGTCACTGTATATATATACATGTATTTAATTAATTGATCGATTTAAGCATTACTTTGCGGAAGTTAGTGTTCATAATCATAATCACGTTTATTGATAACGAGGTGTTACAGTTCAATAATTTTCGATTATAATCATTAGCAAGTATTAAATGTCAATGAAAATAATAAAAATTATAAAAAAAAGTATGCAAAAATGTCAAATCGATTAAATCTGAATTGATTTGACATTTTCCAAATACATTTTTTTTTATAATTTTTAATAGGTACTAATAAATGTCAAAATTCACAAAGTTATCTAGTTTATTTCCGCTTAACAGTTGTTTCGGTTACAACTGTGATGAGGATTTAAATTGAACTATTTTGACGACAATTAAAAAAAAATCCGAAACATTACCTAATATCTAAAATTACACGTATACTCAAAACAAAAATCTAATTAAAATAACTGCAAGTCTTTATATCCTCTTCTCGCTGCAGTAACCACTTGCCGACACGTGTTTCGCCTCTACACGAGGCATCCTTAGGACGTGTCGATTCTTCGAGCGTTTGTCTGAGACTGGGATGTTTTGTTTTATTTTGATGTTACAAAGTTTGGATTCATAATATTTATCTGAAAATGCGATTGTGGCTCTACCACTAACTTTACGGGCAATATGTTAACTCTGCACATCCACATTAATGTCAAGTACCTACTGTACCAACCAACCACATCTAAAATGCTAACTACGCACATCAGGGTCCTAATGCCTTCGAACATCTCTGTATTATGGTAATGCTTCCTCTCATTTGAATACGCGTTTGTGGTAATCTCTTACAAGTGGCAACCCTGTTCTGTCACTTGCATATCGAATTGTGGAAGGGTAAGATTGAGCACTTGTAGGGTTGTCTTGTTGATAAATTGAGACTTTTTTAAAGTGACATTTTTAATGTAACAAAAACGTTATACTATAGCACAATGAAGAATCAATTACAAATTTCATCATCATCAGTATTATCGATGTTCACTACTGGACCGCCACCGCCAGCTATCCTACGTATATCGTCACTCCATCGAGTTTCAGGGTGTTCTACGCTGCGTTTGCTAATTCGCGGTCTTCACTCTACAGCAAGTCTACCCCAGCGGTTATCGGTTCTGCGACAGATATGTCCACTGTCCAGCCACCTCAGCTTGCTAATATGTCTGTGGCTTTAGTTTTCTGGCGAATTACTTCGTTCCGGATACGATGCAAGCAAGAAGCAAGCATAGCTCGCTGAGCGACTTTTATCAAGCGTAAAGTTTTGAAAAACCATTATTTGCGTAAAAACCTTAGAGCCGTTCATCAAAAGTTCCGTATGAAAATATCGAGAGATTCAACCAATGGAATGCAGGAAATCTCCCTCGCCAATCGTCAAAATTAAAGGGTGCAATTATATTAAAATCCTATTCAACTGAATCTTAAATTGGGGGCTATTAGCAGAGCCTTTTGGTTCGCCAAATGACCACAAATTATAGGCATTGGTACAATTTAGATGATAACTTTTAAAAGCTTTTAATTTTGAATGGGCCTTCAGTATTCAGGGAAACTTTTAGTGACTTTGGCCCAATTTAAACGAGAATCTTTGGCAAGTCTAGCAGTAGAATAAATACTTTTTACGAAAACTAGAGTTCCTAGACTAATTGCGATCAAACGGTGATTAAAATTGTGTAAAAAGGTTTTAGCAAGTACTTAGTTTCTGAATGTTAATTGTAGTTTCACTTTTTCGTTTTTTTTATGCCATAGGTGGCAATCAAGCAAACGGTATGCTAATCAATCACTATAGCCTATGGATATCTGCATGCATCTGCATCTAGGTATATCACACCCGGTTCACTCGGTGGTAGATTTCCTTAGCAGGAGGTCGTCTAGGTAGGTACCACCGCAGTACCAGATATTCTGCCGCCAAGCAGTAGTGTGCAAACATTACTGTGTTCCGGTTTGAAGGGTACTGCAGCTAGCGAAATTACTGGGCTGTTGAGACTAACCATCTAGTCTCAAAGTAATGAGTGCCAAAGCAGCGATGCCCTGGACGTTGTTTTGTTACTCAAAGTTCTGTGTATCGCTGCAATGGTCATGGACAGGCGTTATCTCTTAACATCAGGAGAGCGCCTCGATCGACTCATTACTTTTACATAAAAAAGTCTGCAATGCCAGTGGCACTACAAATACGTAGGATATTCTAGGACCTACCAGATATTCTGCCGTCAAGCAATATTGTGTAAACTTTACTGTGTTTCGGTTTGAAGGGTACTGCAACTAGTGAATTTACTGGGCTGTTGAGACTAACCATCCAGTCTCAAAGTAATGAGCGCCAAAGCAGCGATGCCCTAGACTTTGCTTTGTTACTCAAAGATCTGTGTTTTGGTGCAATGGTCATGGACAGGCGTTATCTCTTACCATCAGGAGAGCGTCTCGTTCGTCTCATTACGTTAACATAAAAAAGTCTGCAATGCCAGTGGCACTACAAATACGTTGCCGACCTTTTAAACCCAATAGCGGGAAACTTCATATACTTATGAATAGTAAAATGCTTAGCAAAACCATTCTATAAGGCCGATAAGTGCTTTAATTACAAAAATTTTTGTAGACAAATGTAAATTTCGAATCGATCAGTGGTAAATACTCACATACATAAGAGCTGTTTATCTTCAAACAGCTGAACAGACTTTCATGAATTTTGATCAAGTCACATAAAAAAAATGTAATTCGCTATTTTGTATTTGAAATGTATCATAGTGTGTAAGTTGATACCCATATTGAGAGAGTTGTGAAAAAATATATAATTCGCCATTTTGTGGCGGCGGCTATCTTAGACCGATTTTCATCAAACATAGCCAAGAACACTCCCGACTAATTCACCTCTCAAACAAAAAAAAAACAAAATCAAATTCGGTTCATCCGTTCGGGAGCTACGATGCAACACACACACAGACATGTCAAACTTATAACACCACGTCGGGGATAATACGGATCACATTGATGAAAACCTTCCTTCTTTTTGATTATGTTAAAAAGGGCAACCGAATCGCGATGTTTTTTAGATATCAATATAATATACCTATTATTTTCCACGTCCAAAAATCATTTTGTGACCTTTTCTCAACAGCTGAAAAGTATCAAAAACTTTATATAAACCCGAGAAAGCTTCAGAAATGTTTTATATCGAAAAATCACACGAGTTCTGAAATACCCTCATCAAAAGTTTAGCTCGCGATGACAGATCGGGCGGACAAGTTGGAGTCAGCTCTTGTTGAGAACGAGGCAACTGTAACTTCACCTTTATTCAGTTTTTTAACAGATTTTTTTATTGTATTAAGTAATTAGTCAATCGTTCTGAAGAAGATCCGAGAATCGAAAGAAATCGATCAAAAGGTTTTTTTAAAAATCAACAAAAATTTAAAAATTGCGTATATCGATGATATTTTCGTTTACTACGAAACCTCGCTGTTTCATTGGAGTGGTGTGTTTAGTTGGCCTAAGGAGCATGGAGTCGGTTTTTTAAATTGTAAATATAGGTATATATTTATCTGAGTAAATAATAAAATCCATAGATTTTTTTTTTTAATACGGATAAGTCCGCGTTTGACCACCAACTCGCCTGATGGTAAGCGACGATGTGGTCGAAGATGAAGCACGCAGACCTAGAAGATACCTATTCACTCTGACCTTGAAAAGATCTAGATTATATCTATCAGGAAACAAGGAAGCCGGTAGCTTAAGTAAAATCAATAAGTAATCTTAAGTAATATAAGTAAAAACAAAAATTATGCGTCTTTACAGCTTAATAAATAATCCGTCCTTGTATTTCATCCCCGAAATCTACTGTCTCTTTCACACTCGTCTGTCATTCACATTCATCCCTTTCACCTTGTAGTGATGATAGCTCAGTGGTTAGCGCAGTCGGTTCGTATGCCGAAAGGCGTGGGTTCAACCCCAACAATGAGCTTGAGCTGCCGGTGAAGGAAAACATCGTGAGGAAACCATAGCATGGTGGTAGAGTACTTTCTAGTATTCGGCTGGCTAGCTACCACCAAGTTGAAAATCTGCCGCCAAGCATCTAACGTTGTGTTCCGGCAGCCTTATCGAGAGCCAGTTCCATTCCAGGCTAGGTGTGCTTTGCCAGCTTCGAACACAGCTTCACTTAACATCAGATGAGCTGTGGTCAAATACCTAGCCTGTCAACCATAAAAAAAAACGTTTATTACGTTCCATTACACACAGCAAACCCTCCTCAACCCTACATGACTTATGAACTCTTATGCTAGATGTGCAGGAGCACGGTGCGGTGCCATTATGACTCACTAGTTTTTATCGACAACGGCGATGCGCCCGCACAACCTGATCACCGCCATAGCTTTACTATGATTTTATGACCCTGTCTGTACCGAGTGAAAAACAGTACTATAGATAACTGTATGTATTATAAGTATGTATTTACAACAACAAAAAACTATTTAAGTATTCTATCAGTTATCTGTCTTTCGTAGTACAAGCTTTGCTTAGTTTGGAGTCAGATGGCGCTGTGTGTAATGTCCTGCGATATTTATTTATTTTAACTTTTACAAACGAAATTACTTTGTAAAACTCTTTTATTGAGCGTAACTTTTATTACAACATGGATAAGTTGGTACTTGTAATAATGCTCACTAGAAGTTATTTATGCGTACAGTAACCTTGTCTGATATTGGTAACCTTAATGTCCTCCGAGACTGAAATACAGACAGAAAAATATAACTATAAAGTCGGTCAAATAATGTAACTACTATTTTCCTTCAGACACGTAGAAATTTGTTGAAAAAGTACGATAGAGGCGCCTTTATTTGATTTCACCAATGAATTGGTCGCAATGTAATTTCGGTCGAAGGTTTCATTGTGATACCAACTGTTATAAATACTTGTTCATAATATTTTGATACAATAGCTGCGTTTTGTAACGATAAACGTTTGACTACATCCTACCTAATGTTGAGCAACAATGTGATTTAGGATGGAGCACGCATACCTAGTAAAAATTTGTTTACTCTGGATTGAAAGACACCATATTGTTATTTTCATTCAGCGTGCGAATAAATAATGTGGGGTTTTTATTTGGTTGACCTTATGGTGTGGTCGAAGATGGTAAACACACCTGGCCTGGAATGAAGCCTGGCTAGCCTGGCTCTCAAGTGAGTCTGCCGAAATACACCGTTAGGTGCTTGGCGACAGATTTTCAACAAGAGTGTGGTAGCTAGCCATGCGAGTACTAGAAAGTACCGTTTATAATAAGTGCGTAATACACCTCGTCGCGTTTTTAAATTTTAAACCAGTAAAAAGATTACAAACCGACGCGAAATCAACTCGAATTGCACCCCACGTTTCGTAATAATAAATAATAATATTTTTTACACAGAAAACAGTAAGTACACTAACATTTATATCCGAATAACAAAACTAAAAATACGGTGAAACGTAAATAAATATCATAGTACATTTAACACAGCGCCATCTGACCCCAAACTAAGCAAAGCTTGTACTATGGAAGTCAGATAACTGATAGAATACTTAAATAGTTTTTTTTTTGTAAATATATACTTATAATACATACAGTACACCCAGACACAGAACAAACATTTGTTTTATATAACAAAATGCTTGTCCTGGGTGGGAATCGAACCCACGGCCTTCTGCTCTTGGAGCAGACATACTATCAATGTACCAACAGGGCTGTCATAATATGAAGTCTCTACTACCTATACATATGCCCTGGATCCCACGCCAGGGTGCCCTGTGTTGTGGGATCCAACATGTGTGATCAAACGGAACAAAGCCCCAGTAGTTCTTCAATACTCTATACAGTGTAACTATGTAAAACACTTCTCATGACTTCAACCATGGGACACATTGCAAGCACGACCGCGTGTCCTTAACTAATCTCTACAATCGTGTCCTTGGTTACTTCACAAATAGGCACACTTTACACACGAAAATGTCGCACTTTCTACACCACTAAAGTGTACAAAGTTTCGTCACAGTAGCGCGGGAGTACAGAGTAGAAAACCTACAGAAAACAGTAACGTGATTACGTATGCAGTCATTTAAAACTTATAGTGTCAAACTTGCGAGGAATTAAGCAATCAGGATACTTCACTCAAGTGTTTACTATAAATTACTTAATCAATAAGAAAATACGTCAAATACTAATAAATTTAAAATTAATTAATGGCTACCGCAAAGTAAGATCTTATTTAATTGCTAAATTGGATCCTTACATATCTTTAGAGCGTAAAATTCTACAAGTAAAAAATATAGTAATAGACTAAATAATCGGTACACATAAAAAAAGAGGATAAACTCAAACCAGTTTACTTTTAATTTCAGTTTTCTGTACTTGTAGAATTAAAAAACAATGGCTAGATGGAAATGACAATTCTATTGTTAGAACTATTAAACGCACAGGCAAAAATGTCTCAATGAATAAAATATAAAAATGAATTATCTGCTCAAACCAGATTTTACAAAAACAACACAATAGATATTATGTGCTACTAGAAAAAATGTCACATGGATATGAAGGCGAGCGGGTACTGCACCACTGCCCGCCAACGTCGAAAACGCAACATTAGAGCCGTTTCTCTCTGCAATATTCTACTCTGTGGAAGAATTGCGAGTGTCGCGGAAGTCTCTAGATTGTCAAGATAATGGCAAGATATAAACTACTGTGGTCTGCGAGATAAACCTTAGAATAACTTCCAAATGTCAGGAAAAGGTCGTGGAAACGCAAAGTTTGACATTAAAGTTGAAGATACCCCGTTTTATAAAAGAATTTACCAAAGGATATCTTTCGGTAATGTCTAAATTAAATGAAGGTACATCGTTGCCTAGATTTTGTTACACACTGCTAAAAAAAGAGAAAAATTAAAAGGAAAAAACATTGCTTTTCAGATTTTCCTTCAAGTAGTTTCCACAATTTTAGTGGGCTATGACACAGACTTGACCTTGCTTCGTTTGCTTACTAATGTGACTTTCTAGACAATGTTTGCATAATAATTGCAAAAATAAACTTGTCACTATATACAAATGCATAATGTAAGCTGCCATAATCTTTTCAGAAGGAAAGAAAAAAAAGACATGAAACTTTTAGCGTTAGACTAGGTACTATTATTTTTTATGTCTCGAAAGTTATCTTTCTAAACAGACTTTCATTACCATGCATATAAAAAAAAATACGCTCACGCTTGTGAATTTCTGAAGTGTTGTTAGAATTTCTTTTAAAATTAGCTTTTTCTTGAGAAGAAACTGTAACCGGCCCGTTATCTTATGGTAGATGTTTGTTCAAGGTTCAAGAACAAGAGTAGAAATGATAGAATTACCCTTTTTCAGACATCATTTGTTAATTTTGATTATTATAAAACTCAATTACGAAAACAGGCAGATGCTCGCTTTGTCTTAAACTTTGAAATATTTTCACTTCTCTATGGCACTTAGAAATAGTTTCATGTCTCTATCAGTCTGTATCTTTTATATCAACGAAATACATAAATAACACATCGCCCCTATTCATACTTTACGTTTAAACCCTAATACTTTTGTAATGAGAGCAATTTTGAAGGCTTTAGTTGACAGTACCAAATTTATTAAATGTTACCGTCCTTGTCTAATATATTGCAATAAAAACGATACGAAAATTTCGAGTAAGAATAGATTTCTTCTTCTTCATTGTTTTTGGCATCGCAGATTGTGTTGTTGCCAGTGTCAAGTATTCAAGTATATTAGATAAAACTTGTCAAATAAGTCCAAGCCAACAGTCACACAAAGTAAGTTAAGGGCAAGTCTAGTCATGCCCTAGTAAAATAGTGATGACTTTACAACAATCTTTATTGGAGTTTTGGAAGCTTCATGAAAAGTCATTGTTCATAACAATATTTCGATTTCCCACACTCGTACTTATAATTCAGCACTTTGTGCACAAAACACCACTATTTTATAAATAAACATTCGAAAAAATATTATCTTATAGAAAATAATGTGACGGCATTATATTAGAATCACAAAAAATACCATTTTTGATGCAAAAAGATCGTGTGGCGTTATAGATCTCTCAACTAAATCCTTAAAAATTGGTCAACTCAAAGTTTGGGTACTTAAGTCAAACGTTGTGTAGCTATTTTCAGAATATATCTCACATTTCCAGTAAAATATCATTTAAATATACCTTGCCAAAGGGAATATGTCAAGGTTCGCAAAAATACCAACGGCCCTCGGTAAGGTAATTTTATATTTACTGCTAACCTTTTGTTAGAGTTACCACATGCGGAAAACAAAGCATCAAACATACATATTTATGGGGAGAAAATGGTGAAAATGGTGGATACGTTCTTTGTCAAAATTCCACAAAGGAGGATTGTTTACAATTAAATAGCACCGTGGGAACACGCAATGGGTACGCGCGGGCTAAAAGTTCTGATAGCGCCAAAAATTAAAAGAAATTAAGTAATATTATTTAAATGCCTAAATTCCTATTTGTTAAAAAAATATCATCATTATCGACCTCTCAACCATAGGACGTCCAATGCTGGACTGCTGCTGGCTTATTTTTGTTTTTTTGGCTAAAACCTGTATAATAAGTACCGTAGTACTGTTATCAATATAAATAGATGTAAAATCTTGTTAGCACGGAATTGTAAGATAAAAAACCGAAAACGTTGGGTTGATAAAGCCATTCTAAACGCAAACAAATAAAACGTTATCCTAACAGTCCGATCCAAAAAATAACAATTGGCATAATACATAATATAATTTGTCGATAAGGCCTTCATTAAAAGTCAGTAATAACTGATTTTAAGTAGTCTTACATAATGAGTTCTATAAATATTTCATTAATTAAAATAATACATAATAAGTATTAATTAATTGTTATGTCATAAAACTGTTGTTGTTACTGTTGTCAAATAAAACATCTTTGTTTTCTAGGAATAAACGAACTTGACACAAAACGGCAGGCAGTTATTTACTTGAAAATAAATGAAAAATTGTTATCTATTAACAACGCCGCCGAGAAAAAACGTTAAGTGTTAAACCTTTTGTACTGAACTGTACATGTGGAAGAGAAGTGACCTTAAAATGAAAGAAAGCATGTTGAATGAAAATGAGAAAATAACAAAGTAAATAAATGTTCTCACTTTCGCGAATTTCATGTCCATACGAACTCATTTTCAAAATCGATTAGATCTCTTTCTTGATTCTTAATTTATTAGTTCCAGGAAAGTGTACCAACTCTTGCCTAAGGGTGCTAGTCTAGCGGTCTAAACAAAGTTTTTTTTTAGTTCCTTTTTATAGTAATGTCGTTTGAAAAAGTACCAAAAAGTAATTCTGCTACTTTTGATAGTAGTTACCTTCTTCAAGTCACATGTGCAATAAATTGCGAGAAACTCTTGCTAGCCTCTATCCACCGCAGGTAGAATTTATTGCAAGCAATTCGTACGTCAAAGATATTTTACTGCTGAACGCGTAAAGTGTGCTGTAAAAAAGAATTGCTTAGAAATTGAGTGGAAGAAACAGTGACTTTCTAGTGATAGCTACATTCGCTTGGAAAGGCTTTTATTTCTATATTTGTGGCATATCTAACTAGTATGTTTTATAGCGATGATAGTTCAATGGTTAGCGCGGTTGGTTCACACGTGGGTTCAAACACCAACAATAAGCTTGAACTGCCAGTGAAGGAAAACATAAATAAATAATAAATAAATAAATATCATAGGACACCATGAGGAAACCATAGCATGGTGGTAGGGTACTTTCTAGTACTCGTCTATCTAGCTACCACTCTCAAGTTGTTAATCTGTCGTCAATCATAGCCCCATTACTCGAGAGAGAGTATTTTTTAATGTAAATGTGATGATATTAACGAGATGCTCTACTGATAGTAGAGATAACGCATGTTCGTGACCATTGCAGCGATACACATAACTTTGAGCAGCAAGACAAAAACCAGGGCATCGCTGCTTAAGCGCTTATTATTTGAGACATTTGATGTTTAGTTTCAACAGCCCGGTAATTTTGCTGGCTACTACAGCAAACAGGAACATAGCAGTTTTTACTCGCTACTGCTTGGCGGCAAGATTGTAAGGTTGATTTTTCTTTGCGAATTCTTTTTCAGTATGTTTCTCGGTGCAAGATTGTTATTCTTGAAATACGTAAGAAAACTTCTTAGCATTCAATGGTGTCACACTGCGGGTGCTGAGTTCATCGAGTTGCTGGGACAAGAACCCGCACTGTGCTTAAGACGTGCGACCCAGGTGTAGGCTTAAGGGGCCCCTTTGAATACGTATTGACACTTACTTTCACTGCACGTGTTACCATCGTTGTCCAATCAATTACTGGATACTTTTTTAACAATTAATTTTTAGATGTTCTTAGCAGGCCAAAGTTTTTTAGTATATTAAAGCGAGCTGCCTTTCGCTCCCACTTCTAGCGTACTTAAAATGACTGTGTAACCATTAACGGTCAACGCATTTGTGATAAAAGAAAGAAAGAAAGAAAATAATTTTTATTTTGTAACAGAACAAAAATAACAACAAATAGAGACAAACAGTTACAAAATAGGGGCTTACCTCAGCATAATACCACAAATAACACAATACAATACACAATTGTGATATCCACAATATACATTATGTATATGTACAAATGTACATAAAAGCCATAGAGTTTAACTGAATAAAGTATACACCGAACTTTATTATACACCGAAACACAAACATACATATCTTAAAATACTAAATGCAATCATTATGTTAGCGGCACTCCAACTGCAGCTTTATCGCCTAAAGCTATTTCTTCCAGGCAACTTTTGAATGGACAGGACAGATAGGACAGCTAATATGCACAGTAGTGAAAAAACGTAATCACCTATATGTTATACGTACCCAGTATCTTATATCCTTACGCTGACTCTCTATTCCTTCTTAAGAGCAAAATATCTTTATTTTAAAACGTTTATGCAATTGGTTAAAAAAGGATACGTTAAATTCTGTTGATTTCATACTTACATTACGCTTTCGAATTTAGATAACTACGTAAATATATAGGCATTGTGTATTTTGCATATTCCTTATTAATAAAACACAAAACAGACCATCAAACCTCAGTAGAAGCCGAGAAGTCATTTATGGGATCACGTTCAACCCCTAACGGCCTCTAATTAAATATACCAATAACAATACCCCATTATTAAATCCCATTTATGTGCGGCGACCCATGAAAATTCCACCCCGAAGTAGCAAGCACGAAAACTTTACTAATCAATAAACTGTATAAACAATTTCAAACTTAGAATAGATTCATATTTATTTCACCTTTACACACACATTTATAACACACACATCTTTAATGGAACACCTTATCGTAGATCTAATGAACGCGTTACCACTTACCGGATTGCGACGGTTATATCCAGAAAAATCCGGTGCGCACTGCTTGTGGAACCAGTGTTTAGTGGTCACTGAACGTAAACAGAACACTGGATCACTTAATTGTTTGTGATTTTTGTGATGTATCAATGGATCGGATATTGTCGATATGTAGTGGATACGCGCGACGAGTTGGGGCGTCGATACGCTGACTGGGGGCCATGACACTTTGTCCCGGGGTATCGTACGCATGCGCCCTGCTCGCGAGCATAGAAGAAATCAAATTACCGGTAGGACAACTCCAACAAACCTTTATTATGATGGTAGAATTCTTTTTTTCTTTCTATGAACCATATAAGTATCAGTGTAGCGATGATAGCTCAGTGGTTAGCGCGGTAGGTTCGCATGCCGAAGGGCGTGGGTTTATACCCCAACAATGAGCTTGAGCTGCCGGGGAAGGAAAATTTCGTGAGGAAACCATAGCGTGGTGGTAGGGTTCTTTCTAGTTCTCGGCTGGCTAGTTTCTACACTCAAGTTGAAAATCTACCGCCAAGCTTCTAACGGTGTCCCGGTAGCCTCACTTGAGAGCCAGTTGCATTCCAGGCTAGGTGTGCTTACCATCTTCGACCACGCCATAACTTAACATCAGGTGAGCTGTGGTCTAACACGTAGACTGTCAACCATAAAAAAAACATAAACATTATTGAGTTCCGGTTTAAATGCTCTGGAATCTTTTTTGTTGGTACAGCATTGGTAGACTTGCGTTATCTCTTACCATCAGGAGAGCGCATCGTTCGTGTCATTACTTTTACATTAAAAAAACCGTGACCATTACAGCGATACATTGAGTAACAAAACAAAGTCCGGGGCATCGCTGCTTTCGCGCTCACTACTTTAAGAACTGTTTTTATTTTTGTATATATATTGCAATCTGTCCATATTAACATTTATCATTTTGTGTCATATTTTAAAGTTTGGGCATGTTTGGTGTACGCTTATTGGCGTATCCACATCAATATTGCTATTTTAGCAGTTCTGGCGGAGAACTGAATATAAATAAAATAAACAATGTTTATATAACAGACATAATATAAACAGCCCTGTTGGCTCATTGGTAGCATGTCTGCTTCAAGAGCTGTGGGGCGTGGGTTCGATTCCCACCCAGGACAAGCATTTTGTGATATAAAACCAAATGTTTGTTCTGTGTCTGGGTGTACTGTATGTATTTACAAAAAAAAAAGTATTTAAGTATTCTATCAGTTATCTGACTCCCATAGTACAAGCTTTGCTTAGTTTGGGGTCGGATGGCGCTGTGTGTAATGTCCAACGATTTTTTTTTTATATATATATACAGTGTAAACTCTTTATAACGAAACTCAAGGGACCGAGCATTTTTTATCGTTATAGAGAGTTACCGTTATATGGAGTGAAGAAAGAAAAACAACCAAATTAACAATAATTTTCTTTTTAACGCTTAAATTAACGCTTTTCTTTTACTGGCCATGTTAACAGTTTCAAAGTTGGTTCACGACTGATAATACGATAGGTAGGAGTTTAGTTCGAGATCATCCTTTCAAGCAAACCAAGCACGTGTTCAAGGCAATTAACAATAACAAAAGCAAGACGGCTGTTTACGACCTCAGAAGTTTCGGGGCCTCAAAGGTTTAGTCGGCATCTTTTGTAACCTGATAAGATAACATAAACAATACACCGTGACGATTTTCTGTGTCTAAATTTGAACACATTTCTTCGTAATAGAGAATGGCTGCTGCGCTATAAAGAGTGTATCAATGTGTGGGTTTTAAGGTAAACCAACCAAATTGTGATCTTTTCTATGTTATAGAGAGTTTATCGTTATAAAGAATAATGTTATAAAGAGTTTACACTGTATATATATAAAACAGCGAGTTGAAAAATAGCAAGCAAAACGGCAGTTTTTTTTAAACTTTCAGCAGAACTTTTATGCGAGTTGTAAGTTACGCTTACTCCAAAGGACTCCTTCTCTGAACTCTGTGGCATTACCTTAAGGTCGTATTGTTCGCCCGAGACCAAATTGATGTTTCGAATTGAATGCGAGAAAGCATTTTTAAGCTTGCTCATTAATATAGTATACTGTCATTAATTTTATGAGAATTTCTTTTTATTAAAGCTTTTTTGTAAATGTATTCAATTTAGTGAAGATTGTAGAGCGATTTTAATGTTTTATGAGTAAGGGTGAGTGGGTACCGAGTGTTTGTTTGTCGTATCTAATTTAATATTATAAAAGCGAAAGTGACCTGCTTGTGACCTGTCTCTTTGTGACATTTTACACAGTTAAACAGCTGAATGACTTGTTAAAAATGTAAACAGTTATGGTATGTTATTCAAGGACGGAGTAAGATACTCATTTTCTCAAAGACTAGTATTGAATCTAAAATTCTGGTTAGAAATCCGATTTATAGCACAGACAGTGTGCGGAGTTTATCGTAACAAACGTTATCTCGTATCATCAGGAGAGTGGTTCGTTTGATTAATTAATTTTACATTTTTGACAGTCCTGTTGGCTCGTTGGTAGTATATCGCTATAGGGCGTGGGTTCGATTCCCACTCAGGGCAAACATTTTGTCGTTTAAAAAAAACGTTTATTCTGTGTCTGGGTGTTCTGTACGTTATAAGTATGTATTTACAAAAAAAAAGTATTTTTGTATTCTATCAGTTATCTAATTTTTATCACATAAGCTTTGCTATCAATATGCTAGGGAAACTAACGTCAGTTAGTCGTCGGTCTAGGTTCTAGGTTTAGAAGTAGGGTCTAGATATTTTAGGCATTATAGGAATTCATCTCAAACCTGTCTGGCGCCGTGTGTAGTTTCCTAGGATATGTACATTTCTTTATAGTAAAAAATCTGTATTATTTATTTTTATGAACTTGTTTATACCATTATGTCCGCAGCTTTAACGCCATATTATGATGACAGTGGTTTTATAGCAGACGCAACTGCCTCGGCCGATAACTGTAAAACTCGGCAATGCCCTTCCACTGAATGAAGGTTTTTTACAAGGATGCCATAAAGTGCTTTAATAGCTTATTACTTGGGCACAAATTAGGAATCTCTGAAATTGGCGAGATAAAATGTGCCGAAACTCTCAGGTCATCTTATTAGGAAGTTTTTGTACTTTGACATTTTCTGCTTTCGTCGTAACCAAAGAAAAAAAACCACGAATAGAAAGAAAGCCACTTGGAAACCTCTGAAGAGAGGAAAAAAATAGTGAAGGGAAAAAGGAAACCATATAAAATAAAACTTTTAAGAGTAAAAAAACATTCATATGAGAATGGGAAACTCAAAAAATAAAAACCAAACTAATGAAAAGAGAAAGGAAACCGCCGAAAAGAGAAAGGAAACCACTGAATAAAGAAAGGAAACCATTTAAATGTGGTACTCGATTACATGAACACAGCTCGACAGATTTGAAAAAATAAATGTTTTTGTTTAAAAATGTACACTTTCCGATGTTTCCAATTAGCCTCATAGAAATTTCATCAAAATCTACAAACAAGTTTTATTTTTAAACCAAAATAAATAGAAAAATATGTCCAAGTAAACTTGCGTATTTCGATATCCTTTGACTTTTGAGTGGTGCTTACGGTCACTAAAATAGTTTCAATTAACTAGTAACTACCTTTTTTTATGTAATGGTAATGAGACGAACGAGACGCTCTCCTGATGGTAAGAGATAACACCTTCTGGGGTAATGAGTCTCTATTAGTTCCATTCCAGGCGAGGTGTGCTTACCATCTTCGACTACACCGTCACTTAACAACAGGTGAGCTGTGGTCAAAGACTAAAACGTGGTCAGATGTGGTCAAACAAAAAACCTCGTTAGAGTTAGATTTAATTGATAAAAACGAAAACAAGACTGATAGAAAAAATCCCAGTCCGGTCAAGTTTGACTCTACGTATCATTCGTAGCCGATTGCTACATCTCGTAGACAATAGCTACGCGGATGCTACGAAAGCCTACAACTAATTTGTAGACGTTTTTAATATCATTAGTTAAGCTGAACATGTATGTGTGAGTTGGCAACTGGCTATGTAACTGAAAGTGTAAATGTATACGGTGTATGTGTAGGTATACAGGTAAGATCTGTCTGCACTAGGGATTTTAGCCTTTGTGTCGAGACAAAGGACGATGATGAAAAGTACGGTACTGGCGAGTGAGAAAGTATTTTAAGTTTTACGATAGAATTTGATATTTATTTATTTATATTTGCATGGTGGTAGGGTGCTTTCTAGTACTCGGCTGGCTAGCTACCACCCTCAAGTTTAAAATCTGCCACCAAGCATCTAACAGTGTGTTCCGGCAGCCTCACTTGTGAGCCAGTTCCATTTCAGGCTAGGTGTGCTTTACCATCTTCGACCACACCGTCACTTAACATCAGGTGAGCTGTGGTCAAACACCTAGCCTGTCAGCTACAAAAAAAATAAATATCTATATATATATATCAGATACTCCGACTATGGTTTTGGCCACATCTGGTGCCCTTCTTCAAGGAGACAAAGCTTAATACAACGTGCGCGCGGTGTCTTGGCACCGTGACTTGATAAAACGTGAGTAATCGTTGGTTAATTGTGCTGAGGTGGTATTTTGTAACTGTCTCATATTTGTCTATGTTTGTTTGTTTTTGTATTATAAAATGTAGAGACAGTGTCTTTGCTGAGAGTGAGGTATTCCATAGCTTGGTCACGAGTCATGAGTAACGTGACTTGTTCCGTAGCCGCGCTAGAGTGCACCAGCAAATGGTGATCACCAGAAATATAGTTTCATTAACATCCACTACCCGACAGTCAGAGGAACAGCAGATAGTTTGGGATTAACGATGAATTCAGTATCAAACCTTCTTTTAACCCCCATAAAAAATAACAAGTATCTATTATTTTTTTTTGTAATCCCGTATAAATAAAATCACGGGTCGAACCTGGACAAATACAAATACAAACATTTTATTGATAACACCAATGTTACAAGTCAAAGACAAGATTGGCACAGGACCGGGACGAGTGACGTACGTGAGTGACGTGACGAGAGTGACAAGAAGATAGGCCTATGCTCAACAGTGGGCGATTGCGGGCTGATGATGATGATGAATCCCAGATAACTAAAATAAAAATAGTTTAGGTTTGTTATGTAATAAGATAAAACAGGGTTGTTAGCAAGTAACTGTACATTTTTTTCTAACCACTGGGAATGGCGATGTTGGTGCTAATGTTGTGAAGCCATCACAAACATACGCAGAACTGGTATTCAAAATCTCTTCTAAGGACACTTGGGTTATTGAGACGAATCTAATGATAACTTGATTGACTTAATCTATGCGGTCGTTTGGAAGATACGAGGTTATAAAGAAATTTATATTTATACACATAACATACAAGCAAAAAAAAAAACGGAAAATTTAACGTTATTTAATAAGTA
The DNA here is from genome assembly GCA_905404145.2 of Biston betularia. Taxonomy (NCBI): domain Eukaryota; kingdom Metazoa; phylum Arthropoda; class Insecta; order Lepidoptera; family Geometridae; genus Biston; species Biston betularia. The sequence goes on along the minus strand of FR989887.1, from coordinate 3,056,353 downwards.
TTTCTATTTAGGCGATATGGTCGCTCAACGACAAAGCCAAAATTAAATTTAAAAAAAAAAACTTTTTTATTCAACTTTTGCACACCCAATTGCGCATTAGGTATGGTCTAAGCGACGTTTTCATTTATGTACCAATGTTTTGACACCTGTACCTACTTAGCAAATAAATACATTTTGAAAAACCTAACCTTTCCTTGGCAGCCTAGTAAAAAAAAGAGTTTATCTATCTAAATTCATTACCTGCCCTTCCATTACCCTTCAAACAAGAATACACTACTACTTGGTGGCAGAATGTCTGACATTGCGGTAGTTTATCAATATCTGAATAGCGGACCACCTTTCTAGACGACTTCTTGTTAAAAGTACACCAAGTGAAAGCTAGCTTATACACCAAACTAACTATGCAAGCGTTTTTGGTTTTCTGGCGAATTACTTCGTTCCAAACAAAGTAAAGATACAAAACTATAAACAAGCTGCTCGACTTTGCGGTTGTTTTTCAAACAACAAGTTGGTGAAATTTCCACTTGCAACTGTCGAGACTTGACACTCGAAGCGAACTCATTAATGACAGTGGCACGCAGCCAAAACTGTAACTACAAACACATATTCTGCATGTGATGTTAACGTATGTTTTGCTTTCTCTACAATAAATTAGTCTTTGTTGGTAGGTTGGTTAATGTACTGTGAAAGATAACATGGGCATAGTGCTCGCCCATGGCCATTGCAATGATACGCAGAACTTTGACTCACAAACAGAATCCTCGACGACGCGCAGCAGCTTCCATCGCTGATGGAAGTGCGTGAGCAACAACAAATCCTGTGAGATAAGAAAGACGACTGCAAACATGGTAAGACTGCTTTTCCAATCCTTAACAGGAAGATCACTAACAATCTATAGAGATTTCAACGGCAGGACCTTCGCCTTTTAGTAGGCCTTACGGTCATTGCAATCTGATCTCACTTCCGCCCTTGCTAGTACAATATCGCTCCGTCAAGAAACATTACACGAAGTTATTGTCTTTAGAAAAGCTTGCTAAATTAAAAATTCCGCCATTTCGCCTGCCGTTACTCGAGGTGCCATTTATAACGGGAAATATGTAAATTTCAGCCAACTTTGTTCCTCACGCCGTATTTATGTGTCGGCTTCATTTATCACAATCAGGGGCCAGCCAAGCACCGTTTTAATCACTAAGTATAAATACAAGTATGTATGTGTAGTTAGTAAGGTCGTATGTATGGATTATTTTTTATGATTGATAGGCCAAGTGTTTGACCACAGCTCACCTGAGGTTAAGTGGCGGTGTGATCGCAGATGGCAGGAACATTATTAGCAGCAACATATTGTGAACCTATATTAGGGAATGTACCCATACTGCGTGACCTGTTCTGAGGGTCTTCAAAATATCACGCTTGATCACTGGGGGGGTTCTAAGGAAATCTCGTGCTTTTTTGAGCTATATTATTTTTTTCGCTTGTTATTATGGGTACGTACGCACTCTTGGCTTCACGCGATGACAAATATGTAGGTATTTTTTTTTACTTTTTGTCGGCAAAAAAATGTCCTAATTGATATTTTATATTTTTTCTAATTTTATTATGTAAATGTGACCAATCATGTTTGTTCAAAGTGTAATTACTCATTGCTAGGTAGTAGTAGGTAGTTTAAGTTCTTTTTTGCCTGCCGAAAGGTCAAATATTGAGGTATTCTATACCCTTTCTATCTATTTATTTGCATACCTATATTTATGCAATAAATGAATTTTGAAAAAATAATTTAAACCCATATTTATGAATTACCTACTAAGTGAAAACTCGAGGGAGGGGTTTGGCATATACTAAGGGTGGTCACCGAGGAGGGAGGGGGGATTTTTTTTAAAATGGGTCACGTTGCATGGGTACGTTCCCTTATGATCTTGACACCTCACTAAGCTGCCGCCTGTGGCAGGTCCATATTTCCGGTACTGGTTGTGGCTTTATTTTTTCAATCTATATATAATGTTTGAGTTACTTCTTCGGGTAGACATGTCTACTGTTCAAAGACCTTTAAGAAGCAGGTAACTAGAATTTCACAACAGCTATGATGCGATGTATAGACGACGCAGGATATTGTTACTATAATCAAAAGAATCCTTATTAGTTCCCCTAATAGAGCGTAGGGTGGCTTGAAGCCGCTTTATTAAACTTATTACAGTAGAATTGGAAGGGTTTACCGTAGGTTGAGTGATCTAATACACAAACGAATGTTTTTACACAGTTTTTTTTATGGTTGACAGGCTAGGTGTTTGGCCACAGCTCACCTGATGTTTAGGTGTGGTTGAAAATGGTAAAGCACATCTAAAACCTGAAATGGAACTGGCTTTCAAGTGAGGCTGCTGGAACACCGTTAGGTGCTTGGCGGCAGATTTTCAACTTGAGGGTGGTAGCTAGCCAGCCGAGTACTAGAAAGTACCCTACCACCAAGCTATGGTATATGAAAAAAATGTTTACTTAGTAAAACAAAAAACGTAAAGTCTAAGTTACCTACATGTTACAGTTTTAGCGCCATCTATCTATTTTACTTTCATTTATTTTTTCTTAAGTACCAGACCAGACCAGATGTGTACACCAGAACTCTTAAAATCAGAAAAAATAAGAAATAAGTATAAATATATGAAGTAAATCCCACTAATATTACAAATGTGAAAGTTTAAAGGATAGATGGATGGATGTTTGTTACTCTTTCATGCAAAAACTACTTAATTTCACGCAAAAACTATTAAGTAAGGTATTTACGTATTTGTGGTGCCCCTGGTATTGCAGATATCTATAGGCGACGGTGATTGCTTAACATCAGGCAACACGTCAGCTTGATTGCAACCTGTGGCATAAAAAAAAAAAAAAAAAAGTAAGGATTTGGATGAAATTTGGTATGGAGGTAGCTGAGACCCTGGATTAACACATAGGCTACTTTTTATCCCGAAAACATGTAGCGGGTAACACCGCGGGGCGCAGTTAGTATGTATATATATAGAAATAAGATTAGAGATACATATATCATTTGTATTTATACCTTATTTTTTGTTACCAAAGTAATGAGACGAACAAAATGTTCTTGTGATAGAGGCTGCTATGACCGTTGCAGCGGTACCTAAAAGTTTGAGAAACAAAACAAACCCCCAGGCATCACTGCATTGACAATAATTAATTAGTTTCTTACCCCCCTCAGAATACCCTTTATTAGTTACTGCAAGTTACACAAATGACACCCTTATACACCCTACATAAGGTATACAATGGGACCCTTTTTATTTATGAAAATCTTTCCATATGTTGCAATCTTATATTCTTCCACATAAGGTACACATTGGTATCATACAGGGTGGAAACGGATTTACTGGCAACATTAGTTGTAATTTAACTAATAGCGGGCGAGCTGAGGTGTCGAATGGCCAAATAGGTTGAGAGATACTGTAAAAATTAAATTACGAGTAACTAAAAGTAGTTTTCATTATTGTTTCTGGATTGGACTATTGTGCCATAAGTCATCGTGGCCCAACGCTGGGCAGTGTACGTTGTTACTATCCCGTATGACAAGAATCTCGTAAAGACTGAGTAGGACAAACAATGTTAGCAAGAATCTTCACTTGACTAACGCGATAACCGTCATAAAACTGACTTATAGTGACCTAATACTTACTTGATACTGCACTTACTGTCAAAAGCTTCCTCTAGCTCTGTAAACCTACCCACAGCTTGCGCCTTGCTCCTCTATCGATGGCACTCTAGTTTCTAAGATCTTTACGTTTTTTGTTTGTTTATTTTTGTAATACAAAAACAAACTTTATAAAGTAAAAAACAAAACATGTTTATGCTTTCTAGTAAAAACTTTTTGGGATAAAATTTTCTACTATCCCGAAATTAGCAAAATCCGTAAGAAATTTCATATAAATTATTCAAAAACAATGTGTGTATGATTTATGAAAACACCAATCAAACAATAAAAAAATTATAATAGTTTTGTACCCAATTTTTTATTTTCAGCCTCTAGGGCTGGACAAAGACCTCCCTTTATTCCTTCCAGAATGTCCGGTCTTCGGCTTAGGTTGTCGTGACGATTTAGTTCGTCACACCACCTTTGTCTGGGTCCTAAGATCGCTTTGATTTTGAGGTCCAAAACGTTTGACCAATTTATTGTAATGTCATAAGACATTCACGAGTAAGAAGACGTGACTACTGGCTCCCAATCTGAAACTAAACTATCGTGAAAATGCATTCAGTGGGGAAATGTGAATAATCTGCGAGTGGGGACGAGTGATTTAGTGTGGGCGTAATTAAATAGACGAGTGTAGTCATTATTAATTAACCTCAAAGGGTCATTTTAATTTGGAATTGTTTACTTGATGGTTAATTACTCAAACTAAATTTCCTTACACAGGGCTGTTAGCAACTGTCAGCTTTAAAATTGCTTGTTTTCGTATTAGATAAAAAAAATATCGTGCATTACACACAGCGTCATTTGACCCCAAACTAAGCAAATCTTGTACTATGGAAGTCAGATAACTGATAGAATACTTAAATACTTTTTTTTTGTAAATATATACTTATAATACCTACTTACACACACAGAACAAACAAACACAGGTATGTTATATTCTGCCGCTAGCAAAATTACAGAGCTATTATTGAGTATTGAGTCAAACTATCGAATGCCTCAAAGTTACCATCTTGAACCACTCCGTCACTTAACATCAGGTGAGCTGTGGTCAAACTTCTAGCTTGTCAAATATAAATAAATAAATAAAATATATACCTGTGCCTATCTCCTAACCTCATTGGTTCCAATCAATACGGGGAGCCCGGTGCCGCTGCGGCTAAAATTTAATTTCCAAGGATAAATTAAAGGTTGTAAAATTTTACGATTACGAGCACTCAGCAAAGGAGAGTGGCTCGAGTAAAATGAAGAGGTGGCAGCAATAATGTATAAGGTGTTTCGTAAAGTACCTTAGTGTGTTTTACAATAATCTCATTTACTAATACAGCAATAAAATACTTTAATTAGTTTTATTAAAGAAAGGGAGGTGGCGTGGATGCTTTAAAAGGAGTTTTATTATGTAAAAGTAATAAGACGCTCTCCTGATGGTTAGAGATATCGCATGCCCATAACCATTGCAGTGCATGCACAAAAATTTGAGTAGCGAAACCAAGTGCTTTGGCGCTCGTTACTTTGAGACATGACAGCCCTATGGCACATTGGTAGTATATCTGCTTCAGGTTCAGCTGTAGGGCGTGGGTTCCATCCAAGACAAGCATTTTGTGATATAAACAAAAATGTTTGTTGAGTCTTACTCTTACAAAAAAAGTATTTTGTACTGTAGCAGTTATTTGACATCCATAGTATCTTTGCTTAGTTTGGGGTCAAATGGCGCTGTGTGTCATATGTTACGAAAAAAAAACGGTCGTGGTAAACTTTAAAAAAAAACGTGGAAACAGTATTTCACCCACCTTTATCAAAATATAACTTAGCTCTCGATGTTTAAGGTTGTCTAAGCAACAAGTTGGATCAATACATTAGTTGATACTTTCCTAAGTAGTAAACGCATCTCTTTTATGTGTTTAGCTATATTGTTACTAAGTAACGTGTTTGATTCAAATAAGTTTATTTCTTACGTAGAGTTTCATTATATTCATCTTAAGTGAACTGGACGACCCTGTCGGACCGTCTTTTTACCTACCTACAAGATTTAGTGGTGTTGCTTAAAGCTTGTAAATTTTGCAGTAAAAAATTAAAACATTATAATTTATATTTGGGAGAGCTAGGCTTCTACAAATAGTGTTGTAACAAAATTTAGTAGAAAGTTTTTTTAGTTATTAAATTACTTCAAAAATTGTGCAACAGTCATGGTTGGGTTGACCAAGATAAAGAATAAGCAAGCTGTTTATTTTGGACACCCAACACAGTTCTGGATAGTGAGTACATTACTTTGTTGTGTGTTTGTCACGTAGAATTAGATAACGGCGAAATCAATATTGTGTGCAACTTTGTTACCGTCCCAGAGGTGTCGTAAGGTATTTGGCAAAGTTGTCAGCTTCTTAACTTTCCTATTTAACGCCAGATAACTAATAACAGACACCAGGAGAGGACCAGGGAGGTTTCGTACTGTTCATCGGGTAAAATCAGAGTCAAATATTTCCAGGTTAACATTAAAAAAAAAAACGAAAGATTCGTGAACTTTGTGGTGTTCATTAAATAATTATGTTTGTAATAATGAATATTGAACACACACATAAGTTATTTGTGGCTGTGGTTATTAAGCTTACTAATAAAAATTAGAAATGGAAAAACCCGCCGACACAAGTTATAAAATACCAAATTTCGACTCGATCAGACGTGTGGAATATGCTTACGTCTAAGCCGTTAATATTAAAATGGCTGAATATATTTTCATAAACCACGATTAAGAACACTTTAGAAAATAAAAAACTAAATCAAAATCAGTTTAACCGTTTGAAAGCTGCGATGCCACAGCAACAATACATACGCCAAACTTATAACAGATGCAAATTTGTGACGGTGGTTAAAAAAAATAAAAATACAAAGACAATTAAAATTTAGAAGTATTTTTGTAGGAACGACAGCGATTGGAAATGAAGTCTTCGGTGGACGTAGAGAACATGAAAAAACTAGCCGACGTCGTTGATTACGACGCAGTTCATTTACAAAGGTGAGAATTTACAAAACTTCTCAGATATATAAATAAATAAATAATAAATAAATAAATATCGTAGAACTATACACACAGCGCCATCTGACCCCAAACTACGCAGAGCTTGTGTGATGGAAGTCAGATAACTGATAGAATACATACATACTTTTTTTTTTGTAAATACATACTTATACATATTCCATTGGACCTAAAATAAGAAGTTATTTTGACAATATATATATATACCTAAACAACAAAACTAACTCCTAAAAATATTTTTGAATCAGCCAAGTAATTTTTATGTAAAAGTAATGAGAAGAGTAAAAACGCTCTTCTGATGGTGAGAGATAACACCTGCTATTGACCATTGCAGCTGTATCCAGACTTTTGAGTAACAAAAATAGAGTTCGGGTCATCGTTGCTTTGCTTATTTGATATTTGATAGTTATTCTCAATAGACTCGTAATTATTCTAGCCGCAGTACCTATCCTATGACTATAACCAAGACCAATGGAGTGGAAGAATTCTTATGCTACATAATCTACCACTAAATTAGTAGTATAACCAACATTTAAGACACCTCATTCATGTAATTTCTAAGATAAAAAGTCGACATGATGAGGTTTGCATAAACCAAAGGTACAAAATAAGTGAACGAGTCAATATTATTTAAATAAAGTGTAAAAAATCTGAACGAATATTTCAGGTTAATTGAAAATAGAGCATCAGACAAAGTAAGAGAACTGCTTGACGAAGAAGAGGTAAAACTTTGACAACGAAGGAAACGTCTCAAATTTCTCTTAGAACAAGAACAAGCAGAATACGCAGAAGAACTAAGAAGGAAACGGGAGCGGGAACAATGTGGGTATTGCATGGAGAAAAAAAAGAAAAGTAAAGAATATTTTGAAAAGATCGAATATGAAAAGTTAAATGCTTGTTTAAAAGCTTTGGAAAAGGAAAAAATGTAAGTAGTTAATTGTATTAGTCGAGTTAAACTATAAACTATATATTTATTTAAAAATAACAGCTTTAATTTTTTACTTGGTAGTAAATTTCCTTAGCAGGAGGTCGTCTAGGTAGGTACCACCGCAGTACCAGATAATCTGCTGCCAAGCAGTAGTGTGCAAACATTACTGTGTTCCGGTTTGAAGGGTACTGGAGCTAGCGAAATTACTGGGCTGTTGGGACTAACCATCCAGTCTCAAAGTAATGAGCGCCAAAGCAGCGATGCCCCGGACTTTGTTTTGTTACTCAAAGTTCTGTGTATTGCTGCAATGGTCATGGACAGGCGTTATCTCTTACCATCAGGAGAGCGTCTCGATCGTCTGATTACTTTTACATTAAAAAAAAACACTTTCCTTTTCTAGGGCAAAGAGCATGATGTGTACAAAGGAAGATGAGAAGCGACTTAAAGAGTCTCAGAAGCTTCAGATGCTAGAAAAGAGAAACATTGAAGAAGAAGATCATAACATTGATATGATGTGGCATCAGGTTCTGTTGGAAGACGTTCGTGAGAAAGTGAGTGTAAACCAATTTCGGAAAATTACTTTAAGAAGAAAACACCACCAATGACAAGATAAGTACACAAGATACATTAAAACAAAACCAAATCTCCAAAACTCCATTAGTGGTTTTAGGCAGCTTTTTTCTTTGTATTTCAATTCAAATTAACTAAAACTTAACAACTGTCAAATATTTGGATTTCGTCTCTTCTAGGAACAACAAGACAGAGCAGAAGCCTATAGAAGACAACAAGAGATGCTAGAACGGCGTAGAGCATACGATGAACAAATTGCTAGTGCAAATAGAAAGCGACAAGAAGCTATCAGAGATGAAAGAGAGAAAGAGAATAGAAGGCTAGAAAGAATGAGGAAAAAGATGGAGCAAGATCACTATGACGGTAAAAAATATCAACACTATACGCATATATTTCGGACACGAAAATGTTTATGTAAATAAATAAAAGAAAGAACGAAATAAAATTTTCTTATTTACTAAATTTGATAACAAGAACAAAAACTACAGCAACTTTACTTATTGTTCATGTATTTATTTTATCTCTTAATTTTTTACATTAAATATTTATAAAACATATATAATCTAAAAAAACATAAAAACTAGGGTGCCGCCGGCAGCGTGGCAGGGCTCAAGCTGCCGGTGGTTAGGGCTGCAGAGTAGGAACCTCCTCACAATGCGCGCCGTTTCAAGGATCACTGCTTTTTGAAGCTGACCCTTGACCTAACCGTCTAGCGAGAGTCTCTTAAGATGTTGGTCGAGACTCTTCGCTATAAGACCGTTTACCATGACAACTATCTGAACAATGATCGTCGAATCAACATCCCACATGGCGGTTATATCGTAAGCCAAGTCAATGTACTTGCTGAGCTTGTCCTTCTCGGCCTTCACGAGAATCTCGTCATGTGGGATGGTGATGTCGACGAGCACTGCCCGGCGTTGGGCTCGGTCGACCACCACGATATCAGGCTTATTGACGACTCATTGTTCATTATTGTTATCATTTTTAATAATCAGATACGTGTAGGTACCTACAATAGTTACAAATATTGAAAATTAAATAGATATTATATTCGTTATAAAAAATACTGATCTATAATAAGTCACAAATTTTATAATTTTAAACTTTATAGCAATCAAAAGAAAGAAAGACCAACAGAAGAAAAACAAAGCAAATTTTATCGAAGGTCACGAAAAAAAGATTTCTCGGCTAAGGAACGAGAAAATGAGAGCAAGAGAGATAGATGATGCAACTATACGAACGGCACTTGAAGAGTTGCAGTTGGAAAGAGAAAGAAATCGGATTCAAATGGTAATTAAATTTTGGATAATTTAGATACATATTATACACAAAAATAATCATCAATGTAGGTACCTGTATCTATTTAGGACATTCTACAATGACGGCAACTTGTTTTAAATCAAAACAAAAGTAGTTGTCACATTTAACAATTCAAATTTAGATTTTAATGTTTCTGTTTTTAATACCTTTTTCATCATCATCATCATCATCATCATCATTATCATCATTATCAGTCCACTAGTTCGCCAGAGCGTTGTTCGTTTTTCAGCACGTACCGACGAGCAGCCGAGGTTGGCTAAGAGCAAGAGTTGTCATATGCTCCCTTACACCCCAATATACCTAACTGTTTACTGAAATAAAATGAAGAATTCTTATTCTACTTCCGAAACTCGTATGATTTTAGAGGAACCTCCAAATAGAGAAACAAATCTTCGTAGAGTATCAGGACCGCGAGAGGCGACAAGCGTCCGCGTTAGAAGAGGAAGCCGATAGAATAACTCACGAATGGAAGCGGGCTGACGAAGAAAGAGCAGACCAACGTGCGAGGGAGATGGAGATAGAAAAGAGAACTTGCAGAGAGGTGACTTCTTGTACAAATCAGTGACGTAATCAAGTATTTTGGCTGATGACAACTGTCATACATATGCAGAAGTATAACATATATAGGATACCTATTCAAACACCACTCCGATTGGTAAAAATTCAAGAACAAACAACAAACTCGAAAATTCATTAAAATGCTAATAAAGATCGTACAAATCGATTACTAAAGGCTGGTCCTAAGATGATGGCGATTAATTTATTTTTAAAATTGCTGCGGAACCATAGTAGTTTCGCCAGACCAGATTATAGTACCCATTTTCAATCACTAGCAAGATTATTTTTAAGTAGTAACGGTTCTCGAATAAAATTCATGAAAGCATTAAAAATATTATAATTTAGATTTTATGTATCTTCCCAATTCTTTTTAATTAATTTATTTAAATAACTTTTCTGTAGCTTACACATATTTAGGGATGTAAGTAGGTCAGAATGACACTTAAATACATCTACTGTACCCTATTTCGTGTAATATAGGTACGTACTCTTATAATGAAATAAAATTGAATGTATGACAAGCTAGGTGTTTGACCACAGCTAACCTGATGGTTAGTAACGGTCTCAAATGAGACTGCCGCGGCAGATCTGGGGTTAGTAGCTAGGGACTCGTAACATTGGTGTTATCAATAAAAAATTTGCATTTGTATTTGCTAGCAGTTAGTAGTAGCTTTACTTGGTTTTAAATTTCCTTAGCAGGAAGTCATCTAGGTAGGTACCACCGCAGTATTAGATATTCTGCCGCCAAGCAGTAGTGCGTAAACATTACTGTGTTCCGGTTTGAAGGGTACTGCAGCTAGAGAAATTACTGGGCTGTCGAGACTAAACATCGTAAGTCTCAAATTAATGACACCAAAGCAGCGATGCCTCGGGCTTTGTTTTGCTACTCAAAGTTCTGTGTATTGTTGCAATTGTCATGGGCATGCGTTATCTCTTACTATCAAGAGAGCGTATAGTTCCTCTCTTTAGTTTTTCATTTAAAAAAAGGCAAAAAAAAAATGTTTTTTTGTACCTACCCAGCAAGCAGCTAAAGAGTACAAAAAGCACATAGAGCACAGAAACTTTGAGCTGGAAGTATCGAAGCAAGAGCGGCGCCAGCGCATGGACCGTGTGAAGAAGACGGCGCATGACGAGCTGAGGAGACGCCTGGATAGTTCGAGAGACGAACTTAGAGCGCAAATTGAGTATAGAAACAACTTGACTCGACAGATTAGAGACAACCAGCGACAGTTGGTAAGATATTATTTTTTTGTTTTTCATCATTGTCATCATAGTCATTATTTCAGTCCGAGGACGTCCACTGCTAGATATAGGCCTCCCCTATTGACTTCCATAAAGATCGATTGGTTGTTATTTTTAACCGACTCAAAAAAGGAGGTTTTCAATTCGAGTGTTTTTTTTTAATGTATGTTGTCATGTTGTCATTCCGCCAATTATGAATCGATTTTTTTTTGCTTGGTAGATCATATTTCAGAGGTGGTCCCATATAAATTTTATCGAAATCGATTGAGCAGTTTTTTAAAAATCAACACAAATCTAATAACAATAAACATCGATGATATTTTCGTTTACTCCGAAACCTCGCTGTATCATTGGAGCAGTGCGTTTAGTTGGCCTACGGCCCTATCACTTAATAGTGTGCTCCGGCAGCCTCACTTGAGAGCTAGTTCCATTCCAGGCTAGGTGTGTTTACCATCTTCGACCACACCGTCACGTAACATCAGGTGGGCCGTGTTTAAACACAATCATGTCCACCAAAAAATTTTTTTTTTAAACCTTGTTTTTTTTTCAGGAATCCGAACTCATCAATACTGAAATAAAAGATAGGCCGTTCACGAAGAGAGCTACAATGTTTAGAGAAGCGGTAGAAAACACGCTCAAACAGAAAGAAGTCGTGCGAGAAAGGCGAGTAGTTTTAAATAACTACAATTTTCTTCACTGTATTCAATACTAGAAATGCTTTTACAAGTACCTGCCTATAAATTTAAAAAACCCCCGACACCAGTAAAACACATAATACCAAATTTCGAATCGATCAATGGTAAATACTCCCATACATAAGAGCTGAACAGACTTTCTTGAATCATAGTTATGATCACTTTCGATAGTCACATAAAAAAATATGTAATTCGCAATTTGTGGTGGCAAGATTATGTAGGTACAGTATTCTACTAGTCAAGCCCTTTCATTTGATACCCATGTTGAGGGACTTGTGAAAAAATATGTAGTCCGCCATTTTGTGGCGGCGGCCATCTTGAACCGATTTTCATCAAACAAAGCTAAGAACACTCCCGACTAATTCACCTTTATTAAAATCGGTTCATCCGTTCGGGAGCTACGATGCCACAAACAGACACACACACTCATTACTCTAGTAATGCGCGCCAAATTGGCGCTCATTAGGTACTTTGAGACTTTCGATGGTTAGTCTTAACAGCCCTGTAATTTCGCTAGCTGCAGTACACTTCAAACCGGAACACAGTAATGTTTACACACTACTGCTTGACGGCATAATATCTGGTACTGCCCTACTCTTACAGGATAAAATTCGTAATTGCATGTAACTTTTTTTTTGCAGTACGAATCCCGTACATCCGTTTAGGAGAAAAATGGAGACAGAAAAATCAAGAACTCAACTGCCTCTTATATAATAAATTCACTTTATCTATCGCCTACTAAAGTATTTTACTTGAAGGTTATAAACTATGCTTTTTTATAAAAATGCTTGTTTTTTTTCATACCAATTGCTGCTTTCCGCACATTAATATGTCATTTCTTCACAATTTCAAAAAAGCAATTAGCCATACAAATATAATTATTATAATAAATTTCTAGCTCAACATTAAATAACAAAGATATTTATTAAGAAAGTTTTATTAAAAAATCAACCTTATAAAACTTTTAGAGATGAGAAAACGACAATGATTTTGTCTTACAAAATGTAACCAAGATTAGGTACAAAATTATACGATTTTTAAATACATATAAGGTATCTAAATCTACAACACAAACATGGCTGTTCAGCCGTAACTAGACATAAGTGTCATATAATCAACATAATATCAAAACAAACAACATAATTAATAAACATTTACAAATAAACTTATTCAACGTTGAACTTAAACAAGTGATTAGGAACAAAAGTTAAAAAAAAAATACTAAAAAAAACATAGGCTTCTCATCTCACAGACCCATAATAACAAATACTTTCGTTTTGACAGTTGTGTATTCTTCTTTGTTTATGGCATAGCACTGTATGCGTTTGCCAGTATCAAATCGTGTATTTTGATATTTTTGAGTACTTTATAAATTAATTGAAATAACAAAGTAATTTAAGGTCGAGTCCAGTCATGACCTAGCAACTTTACTACAAGTTTCGACGGAGTTCTGGAAGCAATATGAAAAGTCACGTTTCACCACATTATATCACTTTTCCAGACTTGCGCACGCAATTCGGCGCTTATGAATAAAACGGCATTATTTTAAACACAAACAATTTTCTTTTTTATAAGAAGTAGACTTACGTTTGACCGCCATCTCACTTGATGTTAAGTGATGATACGGACTAAGATGGAGCATGCTTGCCTAGAAAATACCGATTCTCTGTCGACTTGAAGACACCCAGATTATATCCATCGGGGAACACCCACTCAGGTAGCGCATTCCACTGTCTAGCAGTCCGCACAATGAACGAAGAATCAAATCGTTTCGTTCGATTTTATGGAACGTAGGCCATGAAACGATGTCGCTTTTTAAAATCGAATAAATACGAGTTTTTAAAAAGACAAAATGCTGCGACACTAATTTCCCCTGTTTTGTGTTGAAGATGCTATAAAAATGTCTAGTTAATGATCATTATCATGTCTTAATTATACACTAGCAGAATAAGAACACTATTTTAACCTATGACAATTTATATATTTTTACTCGATGCCAGTACAAAAAAATGCAATAAAGGTACTTCCTCCTTACGCATTTATAATACAACGATCTGCTAACTGATTGCTAAAAAATACCTATAAGTGTTGCTTAAAGTTAAACAATGCTTCAAGTTGCCCGTCTCGTTTACACACGTGACATTTTACGTCTGCGAAAAATTGACAGTTAATTTTAAGGAATGATAATAATAAGTAACATTTTAAAGTAAATCCCGTCCATAAGATGAGAAGCCGTTGCTATAAATACACAAGAAAAGTATTTCCAGAATCAGGTGGAAATAAAATAAATTCCAAAACTTTTAAAGAAAACGCAACCACATATAAACATTCAATAAATTTAAAACTAAAATATGTTTCGTTTCTGATCGTAACTTATCCCGATTAGTCAATAAAGCATATTTTAGCTACACTTTCGAAAAATAATGGAAAACACATACAAAAAAAATAAAACAAATATAAAGGAAGATTATTTTTTTACAACTATGTTAATCAGAAATAATCATTTTGCATCGATTGCTATGAAAAGTTGAATTTTTTTTTTATGGTTGACAGGCCAGGTATTTGACAACTCACCAGATGTGACTGTGTGGTCGAAGATGGTAAAGCACACCAAGCCTGGAATGACACTGGCTCTCAAGTGAGGCTGCCTGAACACACCGTTAGATGCTTGGCGGCAAATTTTCATCTTGAGGGTGGTAGCTAGCCAGCCGAGTACTAGAAAGTACCCTACCACCATGCTATGGTTTCCTCACGATGTTTACCTTCACCGGCAGCTCAAGCTCATTGTTGGGGTTTGAACCCACGCCCTTCGGCATGCGAACCGACCGCGCTAACCACTGAGCTATCATCGCTACAAACCTGGTTAGCTTAATTTACAAAGGAAATTAACACAAACTTATTAATACTTTAAGACATTGCTTTTTTTTTAAAATAACTGACTGACATGTTTTAAGCCGCATTTATTTTTAATTCTAATAACTCGTGTCAAATATGACCACAGAGTGTATACAATCAGGACTGGTTCAAACCAGTTAAATGCAGTTACTACAGGAACTTTGAACTACTCTTAATTATATAAATATATAAAATATAAGTTAAATGTGTTATTTCTTTAATTAGTCAAAAAACCCATTTACCCTTGTAAAACAAATATAAATGTTAATATATTTATATTATATACTACAATTTCAATGCTCAACATCTATCAAACAAATAGGTACAAGAACTTCTTTAGTCGTTAGTCGGTCTCGAAAAATAGCATTAAACAAATCCTCATTAAACTATTACAAGTATCCAATCTAAAGTAGTTACATCTTAGTCTTATATTTAGTTTAAAGCGGTAACGGATTAGTTATATTTTGTTTAAAACAGTTACTGCTTATTCTAGACTTGTTAAGCCTATACGAAAAATTAGATATATACCTTACATGGTTAGTCAGTCTCGAAAAATAGTTTCAAACTATCATTTGATTAATCTGATCAATGTTCAATTTTAAACAGATACAGATAATTACCTGCCCATTATGGTTGTGTTATAACGAGATTGATTATAATTGATCGCTACTTTAGTGAGTCTCAAAAAATAGTTTTTTTTTTAAAGTAGTCTCTAACAAACCTCACTTAACTAACCATTTGATTAATCTGATCAATGTTCTATTTTAAACAGATACAGATAATTATCTGCCCATTATGGCTATGTGTTGTCACGAGATTGATTATAATTGATCGCTATTTTAGTCAGTCTCAAAAAATAGTTTTTTTAAACAGTACAATCTCTAACAAACCTCACTTAACCTACCATTTGATTAATCTGATTAATGTTCAATTTTAAACGGATACAGATAATTACCTGCCCATTATCGCTGTGTGTTATAACGAGATTTATTATAATTGATTGCTAATTTAGTCAGTCTCAAAAAATAGTTTTTTTGAAACAGCACAGTCTCTAACAAACCTCACTTAACCTACCATTTGATTAATCTGATCAACGTTCAATTACATATAAACGGTTACAGATAATTCTCTGCGCATTTAACTAGATTGATGATGATTTATTGCTACTGTAATAAGTCTCAAAAATAGTTTTTGTTAAACATTGTAGTTTTAAACAAACCTAACTAAACCTACAAATTGAATACTCTGATCAATGTTCCAGACGGTTACAGATAATTCTCTATATAACGATATTGACCTATAATTTATTGCTACTTTAGTCAGTCTCAATAAATAGTTTTTTTTTAAACACAGTACAGTCTTAAAACCAATTTAGCCTACCATTCGATTAATCTGATCGATGTTTAATTGTGAACGGTTACAGATAATTATGTGCGAATTGGCAACGTGATATATAACAAGATTGATTATAACTTGTTTCTTCTTTAGTTAGTCCCGAAAAATGTTACACATAAAATACAACAGCTTCAAACACAACTACCATTATATTGATATGATGGTTATTTAGTATAAAAACAAAAATATAACACTAAAATCTATGTGTACTACTTAATACAAGACTTTGTCGGCTTTTAGAATAATACTCTTAATTTTGAGATGAGATCAGAGATACTCTTTTGATTAAAAAAAAAGCATTTTGTCTAAAACTAATTTTATCTGATTCATACGAATTTAAAGCGTTTATCAGTACCTATAAGCTTGAACCTTAATAATTTACCTTAATAATTAAAAAAAAAGATAACATGAAAAAAACGTTGTAAAGAAAAATTAACAAAGATTTATTGGAGTTCAAGTTCAAACTAGTGTTGTTACTTGCATTTAAACAATAACCTCAATACTTATTGTTAATCTTTCATTACAAAATTATATATAAAACGTATGTATATCAAATACAAAGCTAAAGTATGATTAACACAACGGTTTTTAAATTACTTGATATATACAAACGAACGTAAAAAGAACGTAAGGTGGACCGAAATTTAAAAGAAAATTAGAATGTCAAACTAAATGATTTTTACTGATTTATTGATTGGGATACTTCTATGTTCACTCACCGTTTCAAATATGACTCTCACCTTATTACTTTGAAACGACCACACGAAAAAAAAAAATATTTATAAATTCTCAAACATTAATTGCCCAGCCAACAAGACAGTCCCGTTGGCGCATTGGTAGTATATCTGCCTTAACAGCTAGGCTAACAACTAACAGTAGGGCGTGGGTTCGATTCCCACTCAGGGCAAACATTTTGTGAATAAACAAATGTTTGTTCTGTGTCTGGGTGTTCTGTATTTATTTACAAAAAAAAAGTATGTATGTATTCTATCAGTTATCTGACTTCCATCACACAAGCTCTGCTTAGTTTGGGGCCAGATGGCGCTGTGTGTAATGTCCTGCGATATTTATTTTATTTCAAAATACTTTGAGCTGCAAAAACAACTAGTATTAGATTTCTACATAAACTGAAATTTCAGTGTAGTTTAACTCAAAATAATTGACTACCACTTTAGCAGCAGAATCACTACCCACTCCCTTTACTAGATTACATTGGTGAAACAGTCCAAACTAGATAGCACCAGATTGAGCCGGTTTTTCTCTTTGATTAGGGACGTTTGGAAATGACTCCTTGCCAAAGGCTCTCCAGTGGTTTTATGTAAGCTGTGAACCAACCGTATAAAAAAACTACAAATTCTAAAACAAAAAAATTGTATCCTATATGTACAGTGTACACCAAACATAAAAATGGATTTTAACAACTGTTATGTTAATTATACATTTCTAAATTAACCACCATTTCAATTTCTTTAATTAATCCAGACTGGATAATAACAGATCGAGCCGATTTGTTTTGATTTCTTTCATTGATTGGGGAAATTGAACGATTTGGCTTTTCGAAATATCTCTCCAGTCAGTTTGTTACAAAAAATCACAAATAATTTGAACCCTTTTAAATAAATATCGTAGGACATTACACACAGCGCCATCTGACCCCGAACTAAGCAAAGCTTGTACTATGGAAGTCAGATAACTGATAGAATACTTAAATACTTTTCTTTTGAAATACATACATACTTATAATAAATACAAAACACCCAGACACAGAACAAACATTTGTTTATGCCACGAAAAATGTTTGTCCCGAGTGGGGATCGAACCCACGCCCTTCAGCTCTTGGAGCAGACATACCACTAATGAACAAACAGGGCTGTCAAATACAAAATTTCTTTATATCGAATACAAAACAATAATTTAACGACTGTTGTATTAATCGTATATTTCTACGTGAACTACGATCCCAATGTCGTTTAGCTCAAACTGACCGACTACCACTTTAGCGGTAGAATTGACAACCCACTCCCCGTTTACAAGTTTCAAGTTGGCGCTGTTCGGTAATAGGTCTAAACTAGATAACGCCACACTAACGCCCTTCGTTTCGGTTTCTTCGTTCGATTGGGGTAGTTCCGTGATTATACCTTCCCAAATATGCGGTTCTCCGTTCTTTTTATTGTATACCGTAAGGCGACCGTACTTTGTGAAGTATTCTGTGTCTTCGTCTTTTGGTAGCATCTGAAAATTATAGGCGAATATATCAAAAGTAGATTTTTTTTCCATTTTCGGCAGCGTATTTAGTAGCATTTATTTATTTCGTTACTAGCTGCGCTCCGCGGTGTTACCCGCCACATGTATGATAAAAAGTAGCCTATGTATGTTCAATGTTTATATTTAGTTTATTTCCGCTTAACAGTCGTTCCAGTTCCAACAGTGACGAGGAGACTTAAATTAAACTAATTTTACACTGCTTATTAATTAAAAACCCTAATCTTACTTAAAATCTAGAACTCATAAACTTAGAAATATTCTTAATTTGACAAAAATTAAATTAAAATTACAAAAAATCTAATTAAAATAATCAAGAATCCTCCTCTCTCTGCAGTGACACAGACACAGTGGCTACTGCAGAGAGGAGGACTGTTAAGCGGAAATAAACTAAATATAAACATTGAACATTCAAAATGAACTTCCGCAAAGTAACGCCTGAATCAATCAATTATCTACGTAGCCTATGTGTTAATCCAGGGTGTCAGCTTCCTCCATATCAAATTTCATCCAAATCTGTTCGGTAGTTTTTGCGTGAAAGAGTAACAAACGTCCATCAATCCAAACTTTCACATTTATAATATTAGTCGGATACATCCATATTGTACTTTTCGGGTAACACAGACTCTAGAAAACATTCCCGTCGTGCTAATAAAAAATGAAGAGTGAAAGCGCTTATTGTGCACATGGAGAATTTCCTACGTTTGGTCGCGTTTGTCCGGCCGTTCGAGGTATTTTGTTACCTTCGGGCTTTCGTTGATATCTTGTCGGAGCACGTGTGGACACCCATCAATAATTTAAAGTAAATACACAGAAATGCATTTCCCAGACCCAGAATAAGCTATACACTACCGCTACTTGACCTTTATTGACCCATTAAGGATTGAAGAGGTACCTATCTGCTATTGATATAATTTCTTAAATCCCAATTATTATCTAACGACTTTTTTAAATGTAATTGTAATGCACCTAGACATGAACTTCAATTCACTTGGTGGTAGATTTCCTTAGCAGGAGATCGTCTAAGTAGGTACCACCGCAGTACCAGTTATTCTGCCGCTAAGCAGTAGTGTGTAGACATTACTGTGCTCCGGTTTGAAGGGTACTGCACCTAGCGAAATTACTGGGCTGTTGAGACTAACCATCGAAAGTCTCAAAGTAATGAGCGCCAAAGCAGCGATGCCCTAAACTTTGTTTTGTTACTCAAAGTTCTGTGTATCGCTGCAATGGTCATGGGCAGGCGTTATCTCTTACCATCAGGAGAGCGTCTCGTTCGTCTCATTACTTTTTACATTTAAAAAAAAATGCATAGTTTTGGTTGGTTTTGTAGGTATCTGTATTGTTGTGAATATTGTTGCATTCTGTTTAGTATGTTATGAAATAAATAGATTGTTCTACTCCAACTGCCGCCTAGAACAGGGAAGGATCTCGGCTGGAGGGTCAGTAGTCAGTACTCACAGTAATGTTGGCTTGGAAACAGTCAACGGCGACACAGCGGACGCTCAGCACGTAAAGTCGGCCGCTGCGCTCGCTGATCTCTCGCAGGCCGCTCCGAGCGCTGCCGAGCTGGATCGTACTGCTCCAATTGCTACTTGAACGTGGTATTATCTCCGCTGGATGTTCCTGCAATATTCAAATTACGATCATTTTATTTTATCTTGACAACATTCTTTAATTCGACTATCAAGCTAAATTATGAAAAAAAGTATTATAAATATCTTCAATTAAACAAAACAAAATAACTTAAAATAATAACTACTCTAAAAGACCGCTATCAATGGGAATAGTTCCCAAAACGCTGACGCTGTTCTCGACAATATATTTTATATATTGACATGTAATCAGTGTTTTAACAACTCATATAATGACATACATATTTGTAATTTTGAATTGACTTTTAACATTGGTGTTATCAATAAAATATTTGTATTTGTAACTTCGGAAAATTGTTTGATTCAGGCGTTACTTTTCGGAAGTTAATTTTGAGTATATAATATTAAATTTACTTCGAAACGACTGTTATATAGTAATTTTTACACATTACTGCTTGGCGGCAGAATATCTGGTACTGCGGTGGTAATTACCAAGACAAGCTAAGGAGATTTACCACCAAGCTTATACAACCAATTTTTTTTAAATGTTAGAATAGCTATCAAAGCGACATCGTTTCATGGTCGACGTTCCAAAATCTCCAACGAAACGATTTCAATCTTTGTTCATTGTGGGGATAGCTAGACAGTGGAATGTGCTACCTGAGTGGGTGTTCCCCGATGGTTATAATCTGGGTGTCTGCAAGTCGAGAGTGAATCAGTATCTTCTGGGCAAGCGTGCTCTAACTTAGACTGCATCATCACTTAACATCAAGTGAGACGGCGGTCAAACGTAAGCGTATTTGTTATAAAAAATCCTGAGTGGGTGTTCCCCGATGGTTATAATCTGGGTGTCTTCAAGTCGAGAGTGAATCGGTATCTTTGGGCAAGCGTGCTCTATCATAGACCGCATCATCACTTAACATCAAGTGAGACGGCGGTCAAACGTAAAATTATAAAAAAAAGCTATGTGTTTTGCTCATCTGATGGCAAACACATGTGGTCGAAGATGGTGCACAGCTAGAATGGAACTGACTCTCAAGTTGGTACAGATGTGCAATAGAAATAAACTTACAAGTCCGATGTGATATTCTAAAATACTCTTGGGTCCAGCCCAATCGCAGAGAATGCACTGCATTCGCACGTCCATGCCAATCCTCTCCATGTAGTCCTGAAACATTTCAATACTGAAAATATGTGGAAAAAGTTAAATTGGTAAGGTTTCGATTCAAATACAAATATTTTATTGATAATAACAAATTAACAGATAATTTTTGTATTCATATTTAATAGTCGATATAATGCAGCCCTGGATCTAGGGGGCAAACCGGAGCAACTGCCTCGGACATTAGCTTCAGTAGCGACAATTTTTTTTTTTTTATTGTTGACGGGTAGTTGTTTGACCACAGCTCACCTGATGTTAAGTGAAGGTGTGGTCGAAGATGATAAAGCACACCTAGCCTGGAATGGAACTGGCTCTCAAGTGAGGCTGCCGGAACACACCGTTAGATGCTTGACAGCAGATTTTAAACTTGAGAGTGGTAGCTAGCCAGCCGATTACTAGAAAGTACCCTACCACCATGCTATGGTTTCCTCACGATGTTTTCCTTCACCGGCAGCTCAAGCTCATTGTTGGGCTATGAACCCACGCCCTTCGGCATGCGAACCTACCGCGCTAACCACTGAGCTATCATCGCTACAAAATCATAATATAGATTTCTAATATGCTTGAAAAGAAAGCTTATTTCACAAATCGCCTAGCATCCAACGCACGTTGTTCTATCGATAATATAATTCATTTGATTTTAAAACACCCAGTTTGTTTTGGAACATATCTTACGAGTTTTGAACGCTTGCATAGAATACAAGATGATCATTTTCAATTTGGAAAAATGGTAGATCTAGGAATGATTTCTTATTTCAACAATCGTCAGTCATAAAACAAGGCCAAAGTCTCGAATTCGAAGATTCAAGGATTCGAAGATTACTCTTACTTCACCTATCGTAGGGCATTACACACAGCGCCATCATACCCCAAACTAAGCAAAGCTTGTACTATGTAAGTCTGGATAACTGATAAAATATATTTTATTTGTAAAACATACATATAGAAAACACAGAACAAACATCTGTTTATACTACAAAATGTCTGTCCTAGGTGGGAACTTAACCCACGGCCCTACAGCTCTTAAAGCAGATATATACCTAAGCCAAGAAAAAAAAGTATTTACGTATTCTATCAGTTATCTGACTTCCATCACACAAGCTTTGCTTAGTTTGCGGTCAGATGGCGCTGTGTGTATAGTCCTACGATATTTATTTGTTTATTATTTAAGTAGGTTTATAAAAAAAAACAATAAAGCAAAAACGGCGATAATTTCACTGAAATAAAACGTTGGCATATTGTAGGGCATGATGTGACCTAGATACAAGATATTTATTGCTACCTATCAGCAGTTACAGGGATATCGTTCATTCTTATTCGGAATGAGGGTGACGAGGCCTGCACTGACGTCCCGCTTGGGGTGTATTGTGCATTTCCCCCTGCCAGCATCCACCCAAGCCAACCCAGCTCCCTGAAGTACCGGAGCGAGGCTCTGGGCCGCTGGCATAGTAGCTCCAGTGGGTGAGATAGAAGTGTTAGTAATGATGAAATGCGGACACCATGTTATAAATTAAACAGTAGGTTGATTCAGGCAACCTTTCATGTAAGGCCGAAAAGTTATAACTCAAACACATACCCCATCTTGGCTGATGAGTTCTAAAGCGTCTTCAATGCTTTCAGCCCCCGCGCGGACAGAGATGTCTGCCTCCAGGTCCGAAGGAATAGTCGTGGCATCAGACTCCGGTGTACATCGCAATATCGACGAGACATCGGACCCCGGCGAATATTGCAACACTGTCGAGTCATTTTATACTTTTTATATGCATTCGGCTGTAATATCCTAAGAAGGAGGTCGTCTACATATAACAGTAGATTATTTTAGATTTAGATGCTAATAATCTTCTGTTTTATTCAAGCAATTGTGATTTACCGCAAATAAAGATCGAAAAAAATGCCAGTAGCTGTGATTTGACTGTAAAATTATGCTCCATTTGTCCATAAATGGCAAAAAAATATTTGTATGGAAATCAAACCACCTTAAGTATTAATTTTGTTCAATTTTAAATTTATCTAATGCTATATTTTTTATGTAATAGAATAGAATACAATCGAAAAATTGAAGATCGAGCTAAATGACATGCCCTGGGAGAGACCAAGATGGCCAATTAATATTCTGATTTTATTTTTGTACACTTTTGACAAATTTTTTTTAACTATGATAATATTTAAAATGACTAAGTATGGCCAAATAATACTCTAATTTTATTTTGTGTTTTTAATTTAAATTGCATTTAAAATGTTATGTAGTTTGTATCATTTAAATCATTTGATTAAAATTGTTTGCCATACCCTAATGGGGTCATATGTGCTAGGTACAACATTGTTAAATTTATGAGCATAAGGACCTGTACGTATGTTGCAATAAAGTATTGAGTATGAGTATGAGGTTGTTGATGATGATGATGATTATTTTTGTGTAAAAGAAATGAGACGAACGAGACGCTTTCCTAATGGTAAATGATAACACCTGTCTTATCCATTGCAGCGATACTGAAAGTGTATTTCAAACTTAAGTGAAGTTTGATACTGAGTAGCAAAACTAAGTCGCTAAGAAAGAACTAAGTCGTTTAATAAGTACTTTTTCCCTAGGGAACTAGCAACATCAATGTAGAGCACTATAGGTTGTGTAAAACATCCAACTTTTGTCTTACCTGTGTCATACGCCAAACTGTCGCGTTCTCGATCGGCGATCGATTGTGGCCCAGTGTAGTACTGTAGGTGTTCCTGCTGGCCCGCTGAAAAAAGTCATTAAAAGTAATTAATAGATACTTGTTCACCGCCAATGGTGATCTTACAATCCCTACACATATTTTTGAACCTAATTTTTTTAGATTTGCAGTCGCCTAGGTATGTATCGACAAAGTTACAGATATGACCGCCAGTACACCGCAAACCTTACAATGTTTTTCAAGCATGCACAAAGCTTAGTAGAATAATAATTGTATTGTTTTAGTTTTAGCGAATTGTTACTCAAAGTTCTGGGTTTCGCCGCAATGGTCATTTCTACTAGAATAATAATAATAATTTAATTTAATAATTGACATTGTGTAAATATTATACGCATAAATATATAAGAATATATTACGCAGTTTGGATTTTTTTTGTACATTAGATTAGGATCTTGGCAATAAAACGAAAAAAACATGCGAACAACACAAACAGCGTGTAATTCGTTTTTTTTTTAGGTAAATATTAAATATAATATTAGTGTTGTCATACTAGGTGTTTGACCATAGCTCACCTGATTTTAAGTGAACGTGTAGTCGAAAATAGTAAACACAAGTAGCCTGGAATGGAACTAAGTGGCTCTCAAGTGAGGCGCTGCCGGAAAACAATGTTATGTGCTTGATGGCAGATTTTCAACGTAAGGGTGGTAGCTAGCCAGCCGAGAGTTTCCTAACATTATGCTATGGTTACCTCACGACGGGTTTAACCCCACGTCCTTCGGCGTATAAAGCGACCGCACTAATCACTGAGATCATCACTACGAAGCCGATTCAACTGTTACGATTTTCAAACACGAAAACTAGAAAGATCATATTTTTTGGAAAATAATACAATGCTGCGACACGATTTCCGCGTTGCTGCCAAAACTCAGTAATAACAGATTCAGAAAAAGGTCCATATGCACATAATCATAATCAAAATGTCCAAAAAAAAATTTAAAAAAATCAAATCAATTTATTTGCAATGCACATAACATTTAGTAGATGTACCTAATGCTTGAATGATCCCCATAGGTTACTATGTATAATATCTGTGGGTATCTTGAAAATTAGTAACCGCCCGAGTAATGGAAAAAAAGAAAAAAAAATATTTTGCAACAAGCACAAAAACAAAAACAAACAAACAGAGACAGACAGTTACAAAATAGGGACTCACCTCAGCATAATACTGGTCATACTAGTGTTTCATATTTTCAAGTTTCAAAGGTTAAATAAGTTGTTACAGATATAGTCAAAGTCCAGTCCTGGTCAAGTACAGTCTACTTTAGTATAGTAGAGGCGACTTTACTATAAAGCTTCGATGGAGTTTTGGAAGCAACACGAAAAATCATGTTTCACTCCATTATATCATTTTCCCACACTCGCGCTTGTGATTCCTCGACAAATAACTAGTTTCGGAAAAAAATACAACGGGGCGACACGACTCTTTCCGCGTTCCCGCCAAAACTCCAACAATGAAGATTTATGGCAAAAAAAAAAAATATAAAAATAAATAAATAATAAATATCGTAGGACATTACACACAGCGCCATCTGACCCCAAACTAAGCAGAGCTTGTGCTATGGAAGACAGATAACTGATAGAATACATAAATACTTTTTTTTTTGTTAATACATACTTATAATACATACAGAACACCCAGGCACAGAACAAACATTGGTTTATTCACAAAATGTTTACACTGAGTGGGAATCGAACCCACACCCTACAGCTCTCAAACCAATGAGGCAACGGGGTTGTAACCACTGAGCTATCATCGCTACTGTTGTTACACCTTTTAAGTTTATTTCCTTTTTCTTTGGAATTGTATAATTTTTGGTGTGGACCATAAAAAGTTAATCAATCAATCAATCATCTTCATACGAAGACAAAATAAAATCAATTACCGTATTAAACGCTGGCTTGTAACAAACAAATTAGCTTCCAACAATAAAGAGTGGAAGACCAGCGCCGGCTGGCTGCAGTCGGCGTAATGCTGAGTCCGGTTTATGACATTTTTTTTTTATATTATACGCTCCACAGACACTGGGGTCCGTGACCTTTGTCAACTTTAGTTACATATTTTTTTATTTCTTTTTACATTAAATATATTTCAATTTTTTGTTTTTTGTTTATATATACCTACTATACTATATACCTATAAGTTTTTTTCTTTGTTTTATGTTTATTGTTTATTTTTTTGTATGTATGTATTGTTAATTATGTTGAAATGTGTTTTATGTCCCAAATAAAGTGTTGTCTATTGTCTTAGTTATGGCAAAAAAAAAATGATTGAAGTAAGAAAGCAAAAATGAATAAAGCATAACTCACAGTTACCTTGAGTGTGACCAGTTGCAGGCGTGCGGGCAACACTGAAATTGAAGCCAAACAAAAGCGTGCACAAAAGCAACCAGCAAGCAAAGGTGCAGTGGCCGAACAAGGCACGGCGCGGTCCGAAATACGCAAAAAGCGCCCTCCACGCCAATAGTAAATTGCTTTTATCGATGAAATATGGCAAAGTATACATTTCACGTAACAATGTGTTCAGAGCCTCGATCACGAACAACTTGCGAAAAAGTATTCGTATCGACATCGACAAAAATTTGTACAGCTTTGTTTTTTTTTTTTATGTAAAAAGTAATGAGACGAACGAGACGCTCTCCTGATGGTAAGAGATAACGCCTGTCCATGACCATTGCAGCGGTACACAGAACTTTGAGTTACAAAACAAAGTCCAGGGCATCGCTGCTTTGGCGCTCATTACTTTGAGACATTTGATAGAGTTAGTCTCAACAGCCCAGTAATTTCGCTGCAGTACCCTTCAAACCGGAACACAGTAATGCTTACACACTACTGCTTAGCGGCAAAATAACTGGTACTGCGGTGGTACCTACCTAGACGACCTCCTGCTAAGGAGATCTACCACCAAGTAAAAGTTTGTATGCTATCAAGGACTCGATACCTTTACGATATGAATTCGATACATTTTCGTGATCGAGCCTCAGTGCGCTTGTTATATAATTTTCAAATGCGACTAATTTCATAAAAGATGCTGTTATTTTTTCATTCAGAAAATATTTAAATACCACTAATATTATAAATGTGAAAGTTTGGATGGACGGATGTTTGTTACTCTTTCACGCAAAAACTACTAGTCTGCTAGTAGTAAATAACTTTACTGTACAGGGAAACACAAACATACTGAATTTTAAAACTAAATGCAATCAATAAAGTGATGATGATGATGATGATGTGAAGTTGATGACTGTCATCGTCAACTTCAATACTCACGCAGTAGTCATAGTGTGTGTGCTATAAACACAACTTGTGTTGGTTGTGCTGAATATATGATGGAAATTCAACGGCTGGTCGAGCTCAGGGTTATTGTAGTTGTACAGACTCTCTAGTGGGCCTTTAACGCTGGACCTTTCTGGAAAACAAATAGACAATGTGAAAAATATAATGTAATTAGTATTCGAGTAATAATCATAACTCACAGAACTATTTAAGTACCGAATATAACTCACAGTAGTATTTCAGTAACTATAATAACTCGCAAAAGTATTTTAGTAATGATTACAACTCACAGGCGTATTTGGGTACCAATAACTTTAACATACAGTAATATTTAAGTACATAACTATTATAATCCACAGAAGTATTTTAGTTATGATTACAACTCACAGGAGTATTTTAGTAATGATTACAACTCACAGGAGTATTTGGGTACCAATATTTTTAACAGACAGTAATATTTAAGTACGTAACTATTATAATCTACAGAAGTATTTTAGTTATGATTACAACTCACAGGAGTATTTTAGTAATGATTACAACTGACAGGAGTATTTTAGTAATGATTACAACTCACAGGAGTATTTGGGTAACGATTATAACTTCAGGAGTATTTTAGTAATGATTACAACTCTAGGAGTATTTTAGTTACCTTTATGGGTTTACTAGCGACCCGCCCCGGCTTCGCACGGGTGCAATGTAGATACTAATGTGGTGCATATGCATGTATTATACATATAAACCTTCCTCTTCAATCACTCTACTATTGATGGAAACCGCATTAAAATCCGTTGCGTAGTTTAAAAGATCTAAGCGTACAGACGGCGGTAAGCGACTTTGTTTTATAATATGTAGAGATAGACCGAAGTTGTTAAAATTTTTTTTTTTTTTTTGTATATTTCGTAGCAAGAAGTATAAATGTTTAAATGTGTGCCAACGTTGTCACTTGAGCGACTTATTTTTGTTTCTAATCCTTAATCTACTTCTATTTATTGATTAAAGTTAATTTTACATTTTAAAAAAAGGATTGTTAATGTTACCTCTTTCTGCGTCACCACCGACGTCCACACATGGTGCCTGTGTCAAATTTTTGTATCGAGGCTCATTGCACTGATTGAACACGTCGCTGATATGGGGCAAGGCACACTCCACGAGGCGAGGTTCCGTAGAAGGCCTGAAAATTATCGAGGATATTTTAAAAAGCGCCATCTAGCCTCACTGAGCAAAACTTGTACAATGGGAACCAGCAGTGGCAGATTGATACATATCCCAAATATAGACTTTTAAATTTTTGCCGCTCTCGTCAATTTATCAGTTCGTTTATTTTTTAAATCCAACAATTTAATTCAAATTCTACACCAAATAAATGGATATATTCCCTAGTTAGTACGAGTACAACAAACAATAGCAACATATGAAATTAGAATCGATTTTTATTTTTAATCTTTTGAACCTTTCAAAATTAAGTATAGGTATTTGAAACAAATCATTTTTTTGCAATATCCTTTTATTCAGTTAAGCTCCCAACAAATAGTAAAAATATTTTCTTTCCTTTAATTTTTTTTTCACTTGTATGAGTTTTATGTAAATTTTCATCTCTTCAACCCTAAGTTGAAAATTTGCCACCAAGCACATAACGGAAGTACACATTACACAAGAGTAAGGAGGAACAGTATTCCGAGCCTTATTAAATGATTTGTCAAAGATTCGTGAGAGCCCTGTCAATGGACAACTCCTCACTGCCGTAAAACACAAAAATATGCAGAAGATTCAGACAGAGAAACAGCTGTAGTGACTACGAGCGGCATCGTTAAGCATGGCAGAGTGCAGAGCGACGACAACCATCCCGTGCGTGCGGCACGCGTAGACTGGCGCGCGCAAGGTCTCGCTCGTATATTTATAGTGTGCGAGCGAGACAAAACAAGAAGCCGTCTCACTCGCGCATCATCATCATTCGATGTAACTTTAGAAACTGGGCACACTAATAATGGATGGAGATAGTAAAAATTGTTTATCAGAAATACAAAATTAAATGATCGACACAGAGTACAACAACGATTCGATTTTCTTTTACCTTCCGACAAGAACCCACACAGCTAAATGTCTCCGACAGATTGCTGTGTTGAGCGGGATATAAAAAAAAAACCATGCACATAATGGTTTTTTTTTTTTTTTTAATAGTAGATAGGCTTGCGTTTGACCGCCATCCCGCCTGATGTTAAGCGAAGATGCGGTCTACGGTGGAGCACGCTCGCCTAGAAGAAACCGATTCACTCGCGACTTGAAGGTACCCAGACTATATTCATGGTGTATTCCGACAGCCTGTTTTCGACTTCGACCACACCGTCACTTCACCAGATGAGCTGTGGTGAAACACTGAGCCTATAACCAATTAAAAAAAGAAAACAATTTACCTTTGAGTCCTAACTTGCTCCGCTCGGATTTTCTTATGATAGTACACTGTTGCATCATGGCTTGGCTCATTCAACGCCTCGGAGAGCTCTTTGTTTTGAGCTTCTGGATACACATCAGTCAAAGCGGACATATTCGGGTAATCAGTCTCATTTCCACCAGTGTTACCCGTAGCCAAGGAATTTTGATTCATACAGACATTTTCTGGTTCATTCTGGGTATACCTTATGCTTTCAGTGGCATCAAGGTTCAAATTGGCATTTACCAACGTATTTTCGTTGTGTTTTTGAGTTATGTCAATGACGTAATCACTGTGTCCCGTGTTGTTCTCTTGTCTCTTAGAAATGTTGATAATGTAATCACTGTCAGTATTAGCGCTTTCTATGTTATTACCCGCTTTCAAAATATCAATTACATAATCAGGATTGTCTATTTTATTTGTAGTCT
Organism: Biston betularia; assembly: GCA_905404145.2. Taxonomy (NCBI): domain Eukaryota; kingdom Metazoa; phylum Arthropoda; class Insecta; order Lepidoptera; family Geometridae; genus Biston; species Biston betularia. The sequence goes on along the minus strand of FR989887.1, from coordinate 3,026,154 downwards.
TTGGATATATTTTGTTATCTGTGATCTTATTGGGCTTTTTGGCTAAATATGTTTTGAGTTCAGATTGTCTGTCTAGTGTATGCGTATGACGATTATGATTTTCAACATTTTTGGACAAATTTTTCGTGTCTGTGGTATAAACTCTGATTTCGTTGTTCTTAAATTGCATTCTGTTACCAGCACGCGATGTTTGACTTTCCATTGCGTATGCTATGTTATTTGTAAGCCTTGGTTGATATTCTCTGGCATACATTGCGCCATCTACGCGCCTCTGATTTTCTACATATCTCTGAGACATTTGACTACACCGATATGTTTCTGCTTGTTTTTTTGCGTTTTCAATTGGATATTTTGTATTTTTCATTCGGATTTCCTTATTATCAACGAAAGCCTCGTCTTCGAAGGCCTCTTGAAAGCTTTTGCTTGTGATCATTCTGGGTGTGATTACTCTATCCGGACTGCTCTCTCTGGCAGACTCAGTGGACGAGTTACTGAAATGTCCATCTATCTTGTAACTGATAACGTCTTGTACCGTTGGCATCTTTCGCTGGAGCGCATTTCTAAGGGAAAGAACGACGTGTCTCGGCACTACGCTTTTTTGAACGGTAGTTTGTGTCATTTTGTTCTTTATCATATGTTCTGGGTGTCTGATAGGTTTTTGGACTACAGCGTTTAGTTTGGAGATCCGTCCATCATGGCGACGGAATCTAACGCCGGACACGGGATAGTACGTCGGAATAGGTTCCAGTGGATATATGCCGCTTATACGACGATCTCGTGTCGCTGAAGCACTCTGAAATATGTGTCATAAAAATATTTTTTCCAAGGATTCCATCGATAGACAGAGTGATTCAAGAGGAAAATGTTAACAATATCGATATCTTTTCTAATGGTTTTACATAAAACAAAGCCCAAAGCCAAAGTCCTAGCGGCGAAATAGTAACTACTAATTTTGAGATAAAAATATGACACGGGACTCCCTTGCGTTAAATAACCTTGGCCATGTTTATAAAACTTAATTATTTTTTTCATAGTTGACAGGCTAGATGTTTGACCATAGCTCACCTGATGTTAAGTGAAGGCGTGGTCGAAGATGGTAAAGCACACCTAGCCTGGAATGGAACTGGCTCTCAAGTGAGGCTGCCGGAACACACCGTTAGATGCTTGGCGGCAGATTCTCAACTCGAGAGTGGTAGCTAGCCAGCCGAGTACTAGAAAGTGCTCTACCACCATGCTATGGTTTCCTCACGATGTTTTCCTGCACCGGCAGCTCAAGCTCACAATTGGGGTTTGAACCCACGCCCTTCGGCATGCGACCGACCGCGCTAACCACTGAGCTATCATCGCTACAATAATATTACTGATATATTCGTTGCTATAGCATCTAGTTTTTATTTTATTGTGTTGATAACTGTCATTAATGTTGTGATGTGTATAATGTTGGTGATCCAAATAAATAAATGTATAATACATGCATATGCACCGCATTACTATTTACTTGGTGGTAGATCTCCTTAGCAGGAGGTCATCTAGGTAGGTACCACCGAAGTACCAGATATTCTGCCGCCAAGCAGTAGTGTGTAAACATTACTGTGTTCCGGTTTGAAGGTGACTGCAGCTAGCGAAATTACTGGGATGTTGAGACTAACCATCGAAAGTCTCAAAGTAATGAGTGCCAAAGCAGCGATGCCCTGGACTTTGTTTTGTTACTCAAAGTTCTGTGTACCGCTGCAATGGTCATGGACAGGCGTTATCTCTTACCATCAGGAGAGCGTTTCGTTTGTCTCATTATTTTTCACATGAAAAAAAAACATTAGTAGGTACATACCTACATTACACACGTGCGAAGCAGGTTCGCTTGTAACAGTATACTATAAAATCTTATTTTCACTAACAATGCATATTTTTATAAAAACAAATTTATACATACCGAGCTTTTCGCGATGGGTACCAACTGTCTCTCTCTGTTCTCATTGTCTCTCTGCCTGTTGATATCTACATAAATCGGTCTAGGCTGAGGCAGCACATAATCAGCCTCCGACTGTTGGCGCTGAACCATGCAATCGGCAATTCTAACAGGCCTGGAAAAAAATAATAATTCATGTACATCGACATAGAGAAACAAATAACGAACAACTTGAATGACTGTCTGTACTCGACTGCCCCATTACCTCATTTGGTAGTATATCAGTTTCATATATGTATATATATGTATTATAAGTATGTATTTACAAAAAAAAAGTATTTATGTATTCTATCAGTTATCTGACTTCCATCACACAAACTTTTTTTTTTTTTTTTAATACGGATAAGTCCGCGTTTGACCACCAACTCGCCTGATGGTAAGCGACGATGTGGTCGAAGATGAAGCACGCAGACCTAGAAGATACCTATTCACTCTGACCTTGAAAAGATCTAGATTATATCTATCAGGAAACAAGGAAGCCGGTAGCTTGTTCCATTCCTTGGCCGTACGGATGAGAAACGTAGAGTAAAGCTCTGCTTAGCTTAAAAGGTGTAACAACTGTAGCGATGATAGCTCAGTGGTTACATCCCCGTTGGCTCATTGGTGGTATATCTGCCTTGAGAGCTGTAGGGCGTGGGTTCGATTCCCACTCAGTCCAAACATTTTGTGAATAAACAAATGTTTGTTCTGTGTCCGGGTGTTCTGTATGTATTAACAAAAAAAAAGTATTTAATGTATTCTATCAGTTATCTGTCTTCCATAGCACAAGCTCTGCTTAGTTTGGGACCAGATGGCGCTGTGTGTATAGTCCTACGATATTTATTTATTTTATTTTATATAGGGAGTGGGTTTGATTCCCACTCAGGACATTTTTTGGAATGAAATTGCGACGGATTGGGTTTAGGTAAATGCCTACTATAGAATAATAACCAGGAATCACCTTTTTTTGTGAATAATTTTTCGACATCCGATATTCCAAGTTTTTTTTTCATCGATGGGTTCAGTTATAGATAACGCCTTATTTTTTTCTAGTAGTTACAAAATAGTTGTGTATAGACCATATTTTTATAATTAACTAGCAGCCCGACCCGGCTTCGCACAGATGGACATTTTTTTATTTTATTAAATTCTAGTTCAACTACCACGAAAAAATCTTTTCATTTATTATTATTTATTATTTGTGACAACTCACAAATAACGTGATTTTCTATTACAAAAAGAATTTTTAAAATCGGTTTTCTAGATTCAGTTTTTCGTATTTGAAATACATTTTCTGCTATACCAATGTACTTTACATTAGTCTTATAATCAATGTAAATAGTAAGTAGGATGTGCATATCCCAAAACCAATTAAAATTAAACTCAAAACATTTGATTATGGCTTCCGGGCTGATTGCAGATAGATAGATAGATAAAAAAAATAAAAAAATAGTAGGTACTGTAGACACAGCAAGCAATAGAGCAATAGAGGGAGCCAAAAACATTAAACCAAAGAGTATGGACAATTGGTGAATTTTGCATAGTGGTAGGTTACTCTCTTGCACTCGGCTGGCTTGCTACCACCCTACTTAAGTATCCTACAATGCATAAGGAACTCTCTTATTATTCCTAACTTACTAATTCCAGAATAGTATAACAAGATGGGTCTACGATATTGTCACCGTCGCAGGTCGAACCTGGACCAAATTGGCACAGGACCGAGGCAGATGGCATGTAAAGAGACTACTAAGAGTACTACTAAGACTACTAAGAGTATTTACATGGTGGTAGATTTCCTTAGCAGGAAGTCGTCTAGGTAGGTACCACTGCAGTACCAGATACCAAACAGTAGTGTGTAAACATTACTATGTTCCGGTTTGAAGGGTACTACAGCTAGCGAAATTACTGGGCTGTTGAGACTAACCATCGAAAGTCTCAAAGTAGTGAGTGCCAAAGCAGCGATTTCCCGGACTTTGTTTGCTACTCAAAGTTCTGTGTATCGCTGCAATGGTCATGGACATGCGTTATCTCTTGCTATCAGGAGACCACATCGTTCGTCTCATTCATTTTACATTTAAAAAAAAAAACCTATACCCATATAATGTGGGATTCTTATTCTTATTCTTATTCGTACATATTTCAATCCATCCATCTACAAGTACTGTGAAGAAGTAATTTGTGTGGTAAAAACTTTCGCTTTACCTAAAAAAATTAGCATTAGCTTATTAAAGCTAAAATTGTGTTGTACTTATAACATAACCTTACGACCTTATGTAACCACAATGTAACCACAATAAAGTATTTATGTATTCTATCAGTTATCTGACTTCCATCACACAAGCTCTGCTTAGTTTGGAGCCAGATAAAAAAAAAAAAAAAAACGACTGAACTTGAAGTAAGAAAGGAATCACCTATATCTCTGCATATCCATATTCCACTCGTACTGCCTTCCTTGCACTTCTTGGCTCACACTATTTTGAGCCTTAACAACACCCACAACAGAATTGTTTACATTCAGAATGCTGTATTTAGTATTTCTCCGTACTTTATTGTTGTAACTGCGGAGAACACGGTCACTTTCTACAGCTCTCTTTGTTATAAGAGGGTTTAGTATATTATTATATTTCTTCATGGTTCTGCTTGATAAGTCTGGCGTGGGAGTGGTGCATATCGATGGTGAATGATTACTTGTTGATGATATCTCAGTACCCTGGAATAGAATAAGAATACAGGACTGATCACATTACAATTATACTTTGAATAATTATTTGGTGGTAGATCTCCTTAGCAAGAGATAGTCCAGGCAGGTACCAGATTTTCCCCCCAAGCAGCTAGCGATGATTGGGCTACAAAAAAGTAATAGGTGTCTTGGTAGAAACCTATATTCAGCAGTGGACTTATGATAGATAGACACATCAAGATGATGATGAATTAAATGTAAATTGACAAGCTATGTGTTTGACCACAGTTTACCTGATGGTAAATGAGGGTGTGGTCGAAGATGGTAAGGCACACCTAGCCTGTAATGGAACTGGTTCTCAAGTGATGCTGCTGTAACCTTTTAGGTGCTTGGGGACAGATTTACAACTTGAGGGTAGCTAGCCAGCCGAGACTTCATTGCAAGATGAAAAATGTAACATGTGATCTGAAGAAGGCTATAGATTAAAATAATGTGTTAATCTAAGGTTTAAACTACCTGCTTTACAAATATGCAAATCAATTAAAAGCATAAAATTAAACATGTGCATACTTTGGCATTTATAATATTGTATGTGTCGATGAAAACATCTTTACACATTGGTGACTCGAGCAACTAGTAACAATCAAGGTGGGCTATCATTGGTTTGCCAATTATTTATTAACAGAAATGTGTGAGATGCGATTTAAAAAAAAACAGGCACTTTTGCCCTACTGAAACATGAAAAAGCAATTGCCCATCTACAAAATGCAAAGAAAATTATTCTTTTCATGCAAGGGTAGGGTTGGCTTTATTTGTTCGCAAAACGAGTACAATAACCTCCTCTCAGCTTAGTTCTTAATTACTTTTCCATAATTTTATAGAATTTATTAGCCATAAAACAGCATAGATGTAAAAAATAACATAGTAATTACAAATTGCAAGTTCATCGTTTTTGATCTACCTTCAATTAATTTTTCAAATTAAAACCTTTTCGGTAAATTAAACAAAAAGTACTCATAAAAGACTGCTTACTAAAAAATGTTTAGTGAACATTTTTATAATACATTTAGGTTTTATTTAGTTATATACATATGTACTTGGTAACAGGCAGGCAGTGAATGCTGATTTGCTTTTACCACATTGTACATAATTATTATGTATTTAATATTTGTCTTACTTCTTCTATACTTTCCTAGGCAAGTTATTGCAAAAGATAACCCAATTAGTGTAGATCTTAAAATAGTACATAGTACAACTTTTCTGTCCAAAACAAATATTTTATGTCAAATCATTTACATAGCATTTTCCAGAATCAGCTGTTTTTATAAACTTTCCTACTGCTGGGTGGGGACCTCTTCTAAGGGTAAGGTACTACTGTGGTCAAGTTTGGGTAAGCCAATAATTTAAAAAATCAAATATCGGAACAATACTAATACTGAGATTCTGAAAAATGGAACAATGTGAGTCAAGTAAACCAGTTAATGTTTTTATCTATCCCAGAACTCGGATGACCCCATGCTGCACCTGTATGCTGTTGTTTCAGCACACCTTACCTGTAATAATATGTATTAATAAAGTTTTTTTTTTTTAAGTCAAAAGTAATGAGACATACGAGATGCTCTCCTGATGGTAAGAGATAACTCCTGTCCTGTCCTGTATGTAAGTAATAGTAAAGTTAAAGCAAGTTTCTTATATTTACCTGTACCCGTTTTTTCTTTCTAGTGGTAGTTTTCCGAGGCTTTGCAGACTGTTTTCGCTCCTCTTTAATACGAGTAACTATGGAATCCAACTTTTCAGTGCTGCAATATTTCTTAGCATATATCATTTCTATCAGGTACACTTTCTGAAATAGTATAACTCATAATAAGGTCACCATCATTCATTATAAGTTTTCAGTCAGAGCACCAAAGACTAAGCCAGAGTAAAAAAATCTGAATCTGAGCTAAAGACAATGACTATGTAAGTTTATGTATGTAAGTTGGAATAAAATGGGCAAAAAAAGGTAATTATGTGTGAAAGAACAGGGTCACACGCCTAGGAAGCCTTATTTCTCACTCAACCCCAATTGTAAGTCCGATAAACCAGTGTCCGAGTTTACATGAACGAATTAGCATTTGTAAGTCTGTACCATTGTTTGTGCGAAGTTTATAAAATATATCGCCGATCAATCTTTTAGAAATTTTGTAGTCAAATAGTTTAATTAGATGCCAAATCGGTCACGTTGCTATCCACCTACCGGCTCCACTATTAGTGAAGTGTTGCGGTTCTGTACTTTTTAACTAGGGTCATTGTGTTACTTGCCGCAAAATTGCCGGCACATCATAACCAAACACTTCAGAAAAGTTCAGTAGAATGTACGCAATACTTACTTTAACATTAGAAGGCAGGTTCAGAGACTTCGCCAACTGCTGTAAAGATCTGTACGAGCAGTTTTGCAGAGAGTTTAACGGAATATTGTCGGGAAACTCCATGATTGATTAAAATACGCAAAAGCTTGACGCACGTATTCGTGGTTCATTTACAAAAGAACGCTTGCCATTCTTGTGAGCTGGAAATAAAACACTTCATAGCTACCCGAGTTTTTTCTTGGGATATCAAAGGTTTCCTCCTGTGTTGTTTCTGTTTACCCTCAAACGTGAGTTTTTAACAACTTGCGCTCAGAACGTCATCACGGATTACGGATGGACGTCGGCGACGTCGCCGGTCTTCTTCTCTTTGATTTTGGCGTCGCATTTTAAGTATTTGCCAGTGTCAAGTGTATATATTCATACATCGATGTTTGTTCTGTGTCTGGGTGTACTGTATGTATTATAAGTATGTATTTACAAAAAAAAAGTATTTAAGTATTCTATCAGTTATTTGTCTTCCATAGCACAAGCTCTGCTTAGTTTGGGGTCAGATGGCGCTGTGTGTAATGTCCTATGATATTTATTTATTTATTTTTATTTCATAAATTAAATAAGTTGCCTTGTTATAGTCAAAGTTTAGTCTTAGTCAAATGCCAGTCAGTGTCAGTCAATTCCAGTCATACTTTAGTAAAGTCGTGGTGACTTTACTATAAGCTTCGATGGAGTTTTGGCAGCAACACGAAACATCATATTTCACCACATTATATCGTTTTTCCACACTAGCGCTTTTAATTCGGCACTATAAGAATAAAACACTACCATTTTTATGTATAATTATTCAAGAAAACACTAGTTTAGTTTTGGACAACACTACTCTTTCCGCGTTCCCGCCAAAAAAATCGAGCTGTAGGGTCAGTGTTGCCAACTGTACCATCGGAATTCATCGTATTCTTTTTTTATTTCTTTTTGGCACTGTTTTCGATATGTTTTATAAACAGGATCTTTATTATCTAACATAAGAAGATAATGGCGATAATGGCGATAAATGACTCATAATAGTTATATTTACCAATGTCAAGTATAGATTTAATGGAACATCATCGGTAGGGGAGTAGCGTGGACTAATCTAACGGTGGATGAAGACCGTAGACGTAGCGAGGCTTTTTTCTTAATAGCGTTCGATCATAAGACAAGAGCACAAACAAGGTCATCCACAAGAGCCTCTCGACCTCTCGAACTCAAGGGCCACCCTTTATTTAAGGCGAGGGTCCGCTGCACTCACGCCTTGCTATCTCTCTGATTCTCGGTCTCAAAACATAGTAGTTTTGGCGGGAAAAATCATATCGCTGCATTGCATTATTTTCCAAAACGTAGGTTTTTTTATGTTCTTAAATGGTTCTTAATTATTTTCATAATGCAGGAAAATAAGCAATAATAACCTACTATTGAATATAAAGACAATCAAAAAATCGAACTACCTTACTTACCTCCTCAGATTAATACTTACCTCATTAATACCTACAAACATCAATTAGACAAAAATATGTTTTATTGTCATCTTGCCATTTGTACCAACGATATTATACTATTATAGCGTTTATTAAAGCAATAAAATCAGAGCTTGGCAATATTATTATAATTTATTAAAATTATACATAATAATAAAGTTATTTATCAAATATGGCTTGCAATGTGCCTCAGCAAGCTCCCACAAGGAAAATTCCAAAGGATGGTCCTGGACCTAGAGGTGTGCCGGAATGTTACTATGTAAGTTTAGCTTTACAAAGATTTTAAAAGTAAAGGATGTGCACATCGCACTTTGGTAATTTATTACCGTGTAACAGACAGTAACATCAACATGCTTGTCTAGTTAGGTTTAGTTAGTCAATTTCGTTAATAAGAATGATCCTTTATAACCTACTTACGGTTTAGGAATCTCGAGTACTGAACTCGACGTACCGCTACGTGAAGTTTGTAAAGCGACTGCGAGCGCAAGAGGAGGAGCAGAAGAGGGGCGCTGAGAATAACTTGAAAAGTCTGAAGGATATTCAGATTAGCGACTTTTTTAGAATCTGCGATCGTAGGTACATTAATTTTATTTCACTATTAGTATCTTTCTTAGTTTAATTATTGGAATAAAATGGAGGAGAACTTTGCTCGCAGTGGTTCAACAACTGAAAATAAACCATAGCATAGCATTTGTTGGGGTTTGAACCCTTCGGCGTGTGAACTAACTGCGCTAACCACTGCGCTATCATTGCTACAAAATTCTTCAGCTAACTAATACGAATTACATCAGTAGTTTTGGGTCAGGCCAACTGGGTACTAACTAGGTACAACTAGGTTCGGCATTTGAATCATATCATAAGATAAAGAAGCTATTCTATCAACTTTTTCCCCCGTCACAAATTGTTACAGATCTCTGATAAACAACGTCGCGCGCCGCGTAGACCTTTGCATGGAGTCTTATCTCCGGGATCTCGACGTAAAGCGCCAAAGGTAAGATCTGTAGCTATAATTTCTGGAAAGAGTATAGAGAAATGGCAGCGTATACGAGCGAACGAGCGAGTGTTGTTTGAGATCGAATTTCGTTGTTGTGATTGGTTAATTTCTGCACATGTAATCCATTCGGCCGTTTGGAAGATACGAGGTAATAAAGAAAGCATACAAGATACGCGCGAAAAATATTTAACCCTTCCTTGGCAGTCGGGTAACGTGTTGCACGTGTTGCTAGCTACCACACTCATGTTGAAAATCTACCGCCAGGCACCTAACGGTGTGTTCCGGCAGCCTCACTTGAGAGCCAGTTCCCAGGCTAGGTGTACTTACCATCTTCAATAACATTACACCGCACTTATCTAGTGAACTGTAGTCAAACATGAAAAAAAAAATAACGTGACTAGAGAAATAAAAAGCAGTCACAGAATAGATCACCTTCAACCGTCGTTGTAATAACTAACCATTTTCCCACAAGGCTTATAAAACTATACCAGATAGAAGAAGAGGAAAACATCCGGAAGTTCGTGGTGCAAGCACAAGCTGGCATTGGGGAAGTGTGGCAAGATAAACAGGACCGGCTGAAATATCTTTTGGAGAAACGCAAAAAGGAACACGAGGAAAAATATAAAGATACACCTCTGTGAGCACTTATGAACTCTAGATTTTTTTTATATTAATTCATAAAATCATTGGATAATTATATCTATTTAGTAAAACACGTTCCAAAATCTGTCTTCGTTCAGTACAACTGCAAAGCAGCATCAGTTCTCTACAAAAAAAAATTGGTGAATAAATTAAGAATTACGTCGTAACACAACTATTTTCTTCGATGATGAAGAACGATAAATTGCTTGCAGATTGGTTGGCCTTTCACACACTTCTTTGTTTTGAAGTTCCCTTCTAGGTACATAGAATTGGTAACAAAACCAGAGTTTATCCCCAGGTCAAAATGCGCGCACGTGTTACCGTGTATATATAAGGTTCGCGCGATGGAAGCTGCCCACATCCAGCAGTACCAAATCAGAGAGAAACAAGCCAGGAAGATGGCGGAGAAGGAATTCGACAAGATGTGGTACGAAGTAGCTATGAAGGAAAGCGACGCTTTGGTGAGACATCTTCAGTTCTATAGATTATCTTAGACAATTTTTTTAAGTAACTAGATTAAATAGCTTGGCCAATTGCTAATTTGACGAGTGTCATAATTATATCCCTTTTTGCGTTGAAGTCCAATCAATCAATTAAAATCGGGGAGTTTTGAATGACCACCCCAACGCAGTTGAGCATTTCTCAAATCTATAATTAATAAACATGATGGCTTTCCATGTCGCTTATTTATTTAAATATTTATAAACAATACCCTGGGTAAGTGTTACAGGTTGCCCCCCCCCCCCCCCAATTCACGCACCCAGGGATTAAGGCGTAGCAGAGGACTCCGAAATCTTCTTTTATGGTTAACGTGTGTCCATATCTCATCTGATGTTAAGTGAGTTTGTGATCGTGGATGATAAACTCCCTTAGCATGGAATGGGAACTTGTTTTAAAGTGAGGCTGCCGAAACACACCACTAGAAAGTACCTTGCCATAATACTGTAGTTCCTTCACGACGTTTTCTTTTACGACAGTGGGATTGGACCCTTCGGCATGTCGTTAAGTTACGGTGATCTCTAGCAAAAAGCTTTGGGGTCTTCGGTAATACGTTTCAGCTCCATCCGAGACAGCTCCATGCTACGTCAGGGAGCGCATCTGCCTACTACAACGTGGATCATCGGCTCTTTGGATCAAGGATTGAAGCTCCAACTCTAGTCAAGTACCTTGTGACGTAACTCTCACGGCGTTGCGTTGCTTAACAAGGTGTTCCCAAAAGATCACCAATTCCAAATAGACGATCCAGTCAGTTTTCGGATGGGTGACCGTGAATTGCATTTGTACAGGCTGATTGATACTAAGGCTGGCCTCTCAACTTATACGAAAATATATTTTTACCAAACTTAATTATACCATTGTGTACTTGCGCAGTAGGTACTTACCTCGTACTGAAACCGTTGCAATGTTTCTAGAAAGCGCGAATGGAGCATGACGCCCTCGAGCGATTCCGCAGAGACCTAGAATGCAAGCAGTTTTCGGACTACCAGCTCGAACAAATCCGACTGCGCAAAGAACATGAGAAACAGATGCTTATAGAAGAGACAAAACGGTTCAAGTCTATCTGGGAAGAGGATAATAGGAAGGAAGACGAAGGTACATGCTCGTTATAACTACAATTTGAACGTTATTAAAGCTAGAGTGAATACATTTCTTCTCAGCGTGCGTCAGCGTGCTCCATCCTCGGCCGCAACGTCACTTTACATCAGGCGAGTTGGTGGCTGGAATGAACACTGACTCCTGTAAGGCTTCCGGAACATACCGCTGGGTACTTGACAATGGTACCTAGACAACCCAGTACTAGAGAGTATCATACCATCTTGATATTGTTTCTTGCGATGTCTCCTTTAGTCAGCAGTTCAAAATTGAAACCCTTGAAAAGTTAGGATTTGAACCTACGTCTTTCGGCGTGCGGCCTGTTCGCACTAACCACGAATCATCATCGTTACAATCATGTTATTTATAGACAATATAGATTTGCGTTTGTCCACATCCTGCCCGATGTTAACAGTGTTGCTGCCAAGGTAGGAGCACGCTTACCTAGAAGAAACCTGTTTACTCTGGATTTAAATTAGGTACCCAATTTTTTTTTTTTTTTATTAATTTGCCCCTTCGGGCAGGCTAAAGCTATAGAGCCATACTGCCTTGTCTTAAGTGTTATTTCTGCTGTATCTTAGCTATAGTTATCGTCAAAGTCGTCTTAGTCAAGTCCAGTTCGTGTCAGTTCGTGCCAGTCATGCTTTAGTAAAGTAGTGGCAACTTTACTATAAAGCTTCGATGGAGTTTTGGAAGCAACACGAAAACTCATGTTTCACCACATTATATCATTTTCCCACACTCGCGCTTGTAATTCGGCACTTTATGAATAAAACACCACCATTGTTATGCATAAACACTCGACAAAACACTAGTTTTGGAAAAAAAATACAACGGAGCGACACGACTCTTCCCGCGTTCCCGCCAAAACTCTCTTAGGTACCCAAATTGTGCACTGCAGCAAAGACAACATTTTTTTTTTCATTCGAAATACTTTCCCATTTGACCATACTCTGCCTGATTTTAAGCACTGATCGTCATCGTTACAAACATATTTTTTATAGACAAAATAGATTTGCGTTTGCCCACATCCTGCCCGATGTTAACAGTGATGCAACCAAGGTAGGAGAACGCTTACCTAGAAGAAACCTGTTTACTCTAGATTTGAAGCAGCACCCATATTGTACGGACTCCAGACTCCAGCACAGAGTTCCACAACCTTGCTGTGCAAATAAAAAAATGTGCGTACATTCTCGCTATCCATACGAAAAATAATAATTATTATCTATTATTAATTTCTAGCCGAGCGCTTAAGGGCACAGAAACGTCTAGACACTGCGCGTGAGAGAAGTGAATCTATCCAAGAACGTCAAGAAGTCCTCAAGAAACTGAACGACGAAGCCAAGTTGATCGAAAATACATGGGATTCATTGGCAGGCCAGCGGCTGGCTGAACAGATGGCTAAAATTCAACTGGCCAGGAAGAAAGAGGTTGGCAGTTGACGCATAAATTATTAGTCCATTCGCCGTACTCTGCGCTACTAATTGCAATTCCTTTTAGGCAATCAGAAAATAGCTACGCGACCATTATGTCTACATAATAAGGTTCGCAGTCGCATAGGTTTTTACGTGAGCGCCTAACAGATATCGTAGGGGGTTAAGAATAAACGATTTATTTGTCTATGCCACTAGTACCTACATAATATGTATAAAGGTTTTATCATAGTTAAAATAGTTTTCTAGCTTTAACCCTGGAGGTTTACAGACATGGATTGTAAACCAATGCTTGTTTAAAAAAAAAATTGCACCAAAAAAAATTTATAACAGAGCACCAGATTTGTTTCGCGATTTCAGAGGTGTTATTTATTTTACCCCAAGCTTTAACCTTGTTTATGTTTTTGGCTAATTTGTGGCAGCACCATACTATAGTCCAACACTCGAACATGACTCCAGTCTGTCCCAACTCACGATCGATCAAAACAGACTCTCCATACATATTAATATGCACGTTGTAACCTCAGGGTATGTTCGTGTGAGTTGGCCAACTCTTTCGATTGATCTGTGTATGATTTACCGCCATCGGAGCGATCCCGCGCCATTTTGTAATTATATAGATCAATAAATATAATTATGTATAACTAGCGGACACCTCGCGGTTTCACCCGCGTTCCCGATCCCATGGAAATACAGGGATAAAAAGTAAAAAGAAAAAAAAGCCTATGTCACCCGGAGATAGGGTAACTTCCCAACGGTGATTGAATTTTTGAAATCGGTCCAATAGTTTCGGAGGCTATTCAATACAAACAATCAAATCATTCCTCTTTATAATACCTAGTATAAATTATATGTAATACCAATAAATGGCGCTCTTTAATTGTAATTATGCTCTTTTTTACAGAGAGAGACCGACGAATGCAACAGGAAGATGATAGATCTCAGGAATGATTTAGCCAAGCGAGAGATCATGCACGAAAAACTTGTGAAAGAAGAAAGTGCCCGTATACAAAATAAAGTAGACGAAAGACGATGCGCTTACATGCTATGGTCACAGAAGACCAACCGAGTTAGTACTATTTATATATTTATTTTATTTTTTTATTATAAGCTCCACACACGCTGGGGTCCGTGACCTTTGTCAACTTTAGTTTTTTTTTTTACAATTTTACATTACAAAAAGAGGAGAGGTTAGTAGGATCTTAATCTAAGGTTAAAGTAGGTACTAGATTGTGTGTATACCGCGAGCAGAGCAGCAACCCGCTAGCAGCACCCGATCACGAGTATGCCGCATGTGCCAGCCATCGCCCTCCTCAACCATATCTGAGGGAAGAGAGCGACCCGACACACGACGCCGCCGCAAGAAGGAGCCTTCGATGGTGAGCATGAATGCTCGAGGCATACACACAATCCTTATTTCTGTTTACATGCTATTTATATATTAATACTATTTACTCTTCATAACAGAAGGAAATTGTATAAGATATGATACTTTTCCATCAGGATGTCCGAACAGCAATGATGGATCAGATTAAAGACCGCGCTCAAGCGCGTGAAAATCTCAAACATAGCTTAGGAGAAGAAGAAGAGTACCACCGGCAGCTCTTCAAGCAGTTAGAAGAACTCAACAAACTGAAAGAGTTGGAAGAAGCAAAGGAGAGGAAGAAACATCAAACGAATCTTCTGGAGCAGATTGAGTACAATAAAACCTTGAAGGTATGATATGACGATAGTCTAATTTTACAATTTGAGTTTGCGTTTTTACCAAATATTATTATTACTTTTGAATAAACATTTATTTGGTACATGTCTGACGTCGACAAACTCTGTGAGCGGACTGAAGCGGAGAAAAACGCGCCTTGATACCATGAATTCATGATAAAAAAATCAAATAAAATTACCATGTCAACTTTGTATCATTTTCAATGATGATAAATCGAGTTTTACTAGTATTGAGCGCCAAAGCAGTAATGCCTCGACTCAGTAATTTCGCTAGCTGCAGTATCCTTCAAGTGTCAAATTTATTTTTAAATTTCACTAAGTAGATAGCTAGATAGATCATTTCATTTTTTTACATACTCGACTACAAAGAATAGCCGTAAATTTGATAGAGCCACAGAAGACCGATCTTCGACTTTAAACGGTCTGTGATGATTTCAGGAGAGAGCAAGACAGGATGAGTTAGAACAGCTAAAGAAAGCCAAGATAGCTGCCGAGGAATATCAGAATGAAATACAAAGAATGATGTGCCGGTTAGTTCCCGCATCTGAATATACTTTTTACATTATTTTTGGCGTCGCACTTTGTGTATACTGCCAGTGTGTGTCATATTTTCAAGTGACTATGACAAAAACATGTAAAATAAAACAACTAAGTTACAGTTAGTCACATAAAGTACAGTCAAGACACATTGGAAATCTAGTAAATATAGTTAAGTGATTAATTCATTGTTTATTATTTTTATGGTTATAGGTTATATATGATATATATATATGATAGGCTAGGTGTTTGACCATATAGTTCACCTGATGTTATTTGATGGTGCAGTAGAAGATAGTAAATTTGATACTAAGACTATAAGATGTCGCAACTATTTTAAACAATTGAAATAACAATACATTGCAGTGACATAAATGATTTTTTCGCGTCCCTTTTGTCTTATTCGAGAGCCCTTTACTAAGATGACCTAATCAGTATTTATCGTCTAGCACGTTTTAGGGAGTTCCCTCATGTTGCATACGTAGTGGAAATACTACTTTTCAATACGTCATTACGTCCACGCTTCTATAAATGACGAATCTCACCAAAGAACAATATATACACCTGCATTTGCTAGGCACCTTACCTCAAGTAGTCAACATTATTTCGCAATATTTTTTTTAAACAAAACTTATCTAGTATTAATTGTAATTGTATTGATACGTCGGAGAGGACCATTGTTTTTGAAACACGATTACTATAATTAATATGTACCGTGAAAACGGCCGTGATGACGTTTGAATGACGTCATGCCGTGTGAAACAAATATATCTGTAAAGTAGTTGACAGTTACTTGAATGTTTTATTCCTACCAAAACAAGGTTTCAACAATCTTTTGGTGGTTGTGACAGCTTTAGCGCTTCTTTCAGACCATTCTTCAGCGACGAAGTCCATCCATTCATGAAGCAAATGGCCAAAGGATTGAAGATGAAAGAAAAGTGCCCCTGCGCCAAACCCGATCACTGTCTAGATTAATTCCACTCGTCGATCAAAGAAACATAGAGGGTTATGAGCTTGGGATATACTTAGGCCAATAGCTAACCTCTATACATCTCATTAAGTGTCGACATACTTTTTCTATGGATTGATTTTTTTTTTAAATTTCAAAGCTGTCCACTGTACCTACCACATAATATAGAAGTTGTCCATATGAGTTCAGTGACCCCCTTTCTGTTTAGCCTAAATTTATAACCTCGTACATTGTATACAAAAATGAGTATTTTATTTAGTAGAGTACTTTTTTCATATTTACTTAAATAAAAAACACTTAAGAGGATACTTTTTATCCCGATCAAAAGAAATTAATGCAATGAAAACGTGTGAGACCAAAAACTCCGCTAAAAAAAAATGAATGCCTATAGATGAAAAAAACAGAGTCGTTTTGATTGTTGTTTTAACTCTTGTGAAGGAACTACAGGAATAGAAAAAGTTCAGTAGTTCTTTCAAAAGACTTGCTACAGGAATTAATAAGAATAAGAAGTCTCAATAGTTCCTTTAGCTAGTTTGAAGGACCTTTTGAAGGAACAAAAAGGCTCAGGATCTAATTTAAAGAAACTGCCTTTAAAGACTCAGCAGTTTCTGCAGATCGTTTGAAAAAAGTTGTTTCATAAAAATAAAGGGTCAATAGTTTCTTCAAAGGGAGTTACTATCGTGCTGGTATTCTGAGGATTAAAATTCTAAGTAGTTCTTTTAGCTTGTTAGATGGAGCTGCTGGTATAAAAATAAAGCTTAATGGTTCTTAAAGCTTAAAGCTTAATGGTTCTTTCAAAGGAACTATTAAAAGATATAGGTACCTAAGTATGTACATAGAACAAACGACTTACTTTGCATTTTAGCCTTTTTAATCGATACCTACCCGATTGTATCGATCTAGTTTAGTGATTGGTGAGTCGGTAACGACTCACCATTCACTAAATCATTTATTAATAACACCAAAGTCACAGATATTTAGTAGATATATTTTAGCTTTTGAACATTTTTGTACACGATTTAATTTTTAGAAATGTGTAATGCAAGTTTGTGACTAATGTTATTCGAAATTAAATTACGTGGAATATTTTATACAAGTTTTTTCTTTCTCTTTTTTTTCTCACAAACAGGAAAAACGTCTAATCTCGCAGACGTTGAACTGTACCTAAGAAGTCGTTTTTGTTTTGCGTGAATAACAGCTGATTTTTGTTTATTTACTTCAATTAATTTCGGTAAAAAAAAATAATAACAATGATTTATTTGAGCATAAAAATATAAACAGTAAAGTTAGTTTGTATTACTTATAGTTAAATTTATTTTAGACATTAATCACAACTTTTGATTCAGTTCTGCTACCTACCTTCGAACCGGTACACAGTAATGTTCGCACACTACTGCTTGGTAACAGAATATCTAGTACTGCCGTAGTTGGTAGGTACCTACCTACTTCCTGATAAGAAGATCTATCACCAATTAACTTATTGTATACCGTAATTTTTTTACAGTTTGAAGTAGATACCTAATGAGAGAAGAGGCGCTCATACTCCAATTCATTTCAAAAATAATAAATATATTAAATATACTAGCTCAGTCTCAGTGTTTTAATCGTTTTTTAGGCTCTTCATTCCAAATTTCATATAAATCCGTCTAGCCGTTTTAGCGAGAAGTAGGTACCTAACAACATACAGACAAAAGGCAGTTATTAATATAGTGTGATATAAATTTATATGACCTAAAAGGAAACCTTGTTCAAATTAGAGATTGTCACGGTCGAACTCAATGAATCACGGAGCGACCTACAAACTACAAAGATGACATGTTGTTCTCTGACAACCTTTATTACCAATTAGTAATAAAGTAGTCTACCTAGTAATGAAACAAAATACTTAGTAATCCTAAATAATGGTACGTCAACAGGAAACTAAGCTACTATTAATGTGCTATAATGAATGTAACGTCTGCTCATGACCATAACTTTAAATAACAAAAAGAAATCCACATTATTAATCCTAACATATTATCCTACTAATAATAAAAACGCCAAATTCAAATTCAAATGGATGAAATTTGGTATGGAGGTAGCAGAGACCCTGGATGAACACATAGGCTACTTTTTATCCCGAAAACATGTAGCAGGTAACACCGCGGGGCGCAGCTAGTTGATGATAATTTCATTGGTTACGTAGCGCTTACCTCAATTACCAAGTGATTAGGTTTCGGAAAGCTAAAGGGCAATGCTCGGTTTAACTGAGTAACGGATCCAGGATTTTGGTTTAGGAGGGTAGGTTTTATCAAGGTAATAAGGTAAGATTAGTTTTATCACGGGAGAATTCGTCGAGAATTTCGAATTCGAAAAATTCGTAGAGAGAGTTATCTAGGTAGGTACCACCGCAGTACCAGTTATTCTGCCGCTAAGCAGTAGTGTGTAAACATTACTGTGTTCCGGTACGAAGGGTAATGCAGCTAGCGAAATTACAGGACTGTTGAGACTAACCATCGAAAGTCTCAAAGTAGCGCCAAAGTAGCGATAGACTGGACTTTGTTTTGGTACCTACGCAAAGTTATGTGTATCGCTGCAATGACCATGGGCATGTGATATCTCTTACCATCAGGAGAGCGTCTCGTTCGTCTTACTACTTTTAGGTTTAAAAAAATGAATAATAAATAATTAATAGATGAATAATATTGGATTCATTTCTGTTTAAATATACAGTAGGTATACTTATTCTGTTTACTAGATATATCTCGAGGTTTTACCTGGTATTAGGTTAAGTATATCACAAACACGGTCTCATATTTAGGTAGGTACCCTGAATGATGGCGTTTGTTTTATGACCAACTAGCGACCCGCCCCGGCTTCGCACGGGTGCAAAATTCGAAAAAAATCAATATGTTTATTTATCAAAATAGGATGCACCACATCACTTTTTGATAGTCAATATTTACATAGTCTTTACCTGCCTCATTTACCTATATGTATATGTATGCCTTCTTTTCATATCGCGTCGCGCTGCGGTCGGCGGCTGCCGGCCGATAGGTACCGCCGCAAACGCTACGCAATGTATTTTTAAATCTGTAATATCTTCGAAAATATTCAAAGAAATTATGTGCTGTAAAAGGCCATATAAATCTATGTTAAATCAACAATCTATTTATGGTATTTAATTAAATAAGGAATAATGCTGTAGTGCTTAAAATCGCTTCGAAAATTAGCTATTATTTGCCGTAAAAAGTAAATGACAAAAAATGGTTTTGTGGGATATCGATAAGAGATAGACATATACCATCGCGGACTTTTCTGTAGACCTTTTCAAGGTGTACAATACTTAGTACATTATTTTTATAAATCCTGTAAGGTTAAGCCTGCGTACGCAATGTAAGCGGCAAGAAATGTAAGAATTTACGACACCACATTAGAAACCCTGAAAATAACAGTATTTCTCCATTATTTAATAGATGTTATTATACATAAAAACCTTCCTCTTGAATCACTCTACCTATTACAAAAAACCGCATCAAATCCGTTGCGTAATTTTAAAGATTTAAGCATACAGACAAACAGACGGACAAAAATAGCGACTTTGTTTTATACTATGTAGTGAAATAGCACGATATAAAATGAAGACAATAAGTACAGAAGCGCAGCTATACCTACTCTTATGTTGATATCAGATAGCGCAGGAGGTATCCTATAGGTATATAGTGACTTAATATAGTTGTATAGCGAGACTTTTTGATGTAAACATCTTTAAATTTGCATCCATAGTAGGAAGCAATTCAGAGCAATGAAGATAACGTAATGTCGAACTTATTTTTATTTCTAAGCCTATTTCTCACAAAGTATTGTATCCGTCTTTCAAAAATGTTTTTTTTTTTATATTCCAAATGTATTTCAGCCGCGTTCACCGATATTTTTAGTGGGTCAATTTTACAACTCATCATTATCATCTGCCTATCGTGATCCTCTGCTGCACATAGACCTCTCCCAAAATAAGGCTGCTCAGTATATTTAGCTTTACTATTCCATCAACCGCCAGCTGCCCAACCAATATACTCACTCCATCGAGTCTCAGGGAGTCCTGGCGCTGCACTTACTATTATTCGAGGACAACAACTATTTTTAAACAAAATCTAACGACGCTATCTTCTTCGAGTTTTGATGCCGAGTGAAAGCGAAACAAACCAATGAGACACTTTTTTCGTTTATAAATTGCAGTTTAACTTATTACTAACCAACTGAAAACTTGACCCGACGCAAGGCCAGATCGGTGAACCGAGATGACCCTGTCTCATTTGCAGTGTTTACCTGCTATAAGTTCTTTAAAATGAGCTTTTTCAATGAAAACAAGATTATTAACTTAAAACAAGTTCCTGATGTCCTTGCCGATATTCTCAGGGTCAATTTTTCTCGGAAATACCAAATCTAAGCGTCAAAACATTGTTGTAATTCAAAATGAGTTCAGATTATACTTTTAGATTATTCACGTTCGCGGTACTGGTGAGGACAAAACCTATTTTATGGGAAACACTCGAATGGGTGCTTTTAAAAAAACACGGAAAGTAACTTATACTAACAAGGTTATCTACCTGCAAAAGTGTATGTTGGCCAAAATTTACTGATCTATATAAATTAAAATCAAACGACATCCTTTGGTGAGCGCATAAGTTGAGAATGGCTGAACGATTTAGCCAATTTTTTTAAACGGTCGTGTTACTTCGTGCGAGGTTTAAATACACATAACACTGTTTTATTCAAGCAATTGTAATTTACCGCAAATAAAGACCAAAATAAATGCCAGTAGCTGTGATTTCACTGTAAAATTATGCTCCATTTGTTCATAAATGGAAAAAATTATTTGTATGGAAATCGAACACCTTAACCTCACTTTTTAATATGCGACACAATCATTTCTTTGCAATAGGGTAAAAAAATTCATGTCTATCATGATTGTTCCTTTCTGTATTCTGAGGGTTATTCATAGTGCCGTCACTGGGTATTAGGTACCTGGCGAACGCGCGTGACGGATCTATTCGATTGTATTAGTCAGTGACTGTACCTAAGTACAGCATAATAGACATATCTACACGTCGGTTTTCCTGTAGGAAACTCGGACGTCATCTCAAACAGCTCATTCTCGAATGACTTAATTCGAATTTTTCCTCGACTCCCTGATTCTTATATAAAGCTCGACTCGCCGTATTTACAGTCAGTCTTAATCCATCAATCATGAATACCATAAGAGCAGCCATATTGG
The DNA here is from genome assembly GCA_905404145.2 of Biston betularia. Taxonomy (NCBI): domain Eukaryota; kingdom Metazoa; phylum Arthropoda; class Insecta; order Lepidoptera; family Geometridae; genus Biston; species Biston betularia. The sequence goes on along the minus strand of FR989887.1, from coordinate 3,004,528 downwards.
TCGCTTTGGCGGTCTCTGGAGTGACCTGTAACGACCTCAGAGTGGGCTCCAGCAATGGAAGAATAGTCTTCAATGAGACAATCCAAGCCAGCCCAGCTATCTGGAGACAGTCACAACAAATTACAATTAACGTTACCGACCAGGAGGTCATAAGCAGTGTGGTGATAACAGATCAGAGGCCAGAAAAGGATGGGGAAGCTCAAATCGTCGAAGGCGGTGAAGGACAGCAAAACGTCACGATCGAGTTGAAATCTCCGACCGTTTTCAGAGGATTCGACTTTCATGTCATCGTTTACGCGGAACAAGGGACAGTTCGACGTCCGTTGAACCCAGCTATCATGACAATGGACATCGACAGCTCAGCGAAACCGGAAAGCAACGCTAATGTGGGTACTGCAACTCCGAAGGTCACCGAGAAGCAAATAGGACACGAAGGGCCCACCCCACCTACGTTTGTTGGAGATATGCCGAGAAAATCAAGAAACACAGAACAACCAGACTCTATTGTGAAATTCGTCACTGAAAAGTCTGTAGACGATGTGAAGCAATCGACAACTGAAGTGGCTACAAAAGTGACAACCGAAAATAGCTTGAAAGTTAACGTGAATTCTCATCCTGTTACTCTTCCGAAAGTAGAATTAACTACTGAAGATAACAAAGCTCATGGCAAAGAACAAGGTTTCCCTACAACAGTTCCTTTGAAAGATTTCAATGTAAAGAGTGAACACGCTACAAATATAGTTCCCAGTGAACAAGCGACATCAACTACTGTTCCTTTAAAGGATTTTGATGTAAAGACTAGTACTGTTGCAGTAGACGTTACAATGCCAAGTACAACTGAGAAGACTCATGAAAAAATGGTACAGCAAAATTTCGAAAGCATTTCCAAGGAATTGGGGCAAAAAATCGTTTTTGGTATCAGGCACTAGATTGTTAGAAAATCATAGTAAGAATTCTTGTGAGAAATTGCTATTACAGTGCGACAAGGCTTTGAATGAACATGTTCAGAAATGGAACTAAAGCTGCTGTCTCTCTCTTTAATTTTAAAGAGATATACTTTCGTAGTTGCAGCACTTATGATACATTTATAACTTGTCTCATTGTATTTTGTAAACACATCCAAAATAAATTACTAGATTAAGTATTACTATCATTAAGTTCAATATTAAGAGAAATAACATTAATATTTAAAAAGAAAAAACAAAAACAATATTTATTATTTCATATAAACAAAATTGTAAAATTAAAAACTGTATAAAACATTGGAATGACGATTGTCTTGTGATAATAATTATAAAAACAGTATGTATAAAATACAAAATATAAAATTGAGCTGCTCTATTATTTTACAGAAGTACCGATACCTACCGATATTAACCAATTCATCTATAGAGGTGGCTAAATGACAGAACTAAAATATTCCTACAAAAGGCTTGTAGATTTATTTAGAAAATATAACAGTGGAAAGTCATTCAATACTACAGATAAATTGGTTGATAATTCTATGCAAGTTCTTTGCTTATACACTTACATAGATAAATTTATAGGCACTGTTTCTATATATATAACATATTTTATCATGCCTCTATAACTTAACTGCAACGATACTCTTAAAATCTAATAGTAAGAACAGATATAAAAAATTACATAGATTTTGGTGGACCACCATCTGAAAGAGCTAGCTAGCATTTCGCACGCATAATCAAATACTGACCGATTAGGAGTTAGGTCAAAAATGAGTTACGTATAGACGCAGGCTTCTTTTAATGCCATCTATGATTTATGAATTTGGAAAAACATCAAAATTGCGTCAATAGACCACCTTTACACAATAAAGGTCTTTTTCATTTTTATGTGTTTCTCACACAGTCTTTGTTCAAACACCGACTGATGTCAGTTTGTGTCGGACGCTGTTAAAGTGAAGTTGCTGTTGTTTAATTGAACCTAGACCGAATCCGAGTTGAGTGTATTTTCTACAAAATAAATAGTAAGTTTTATAAGTTGATTTACTAATAAACAGACTAAAAACATATTGAGTCCTTGAAATAAAGAAAGTAAATCACACATAACTATTGATAAGTTTATAGACTACACGAAAAAAAATAATATATTTATTTACCAAATTAATTTTTATTCTATTTAAAAAAAAGCCGACGAGGTCGTCATTGCACGGAGGTTTTTCGTGATTTCCCAAAAACTGACTTTTTTGAGTTAAGCCAGTATTTGATTAAACGTGTGATTTGTTGTTCACTATTTGGATCATCAAAGTAAAATTGTACATGATAAGAAATTACCAAGTTTGCTTCGTGCCTAGAACTTGTAACATCGACGTCTAGCACACTCTTTTGTATTTGCATTAACATGTACTCACAAGTTACTTACGATTTCGTCCGCATGGAATTTAACAAATAACTTGTTCCGTTTGTAGTATATAAAGTATCCATTGGCACTTAGCGATCTGTTGTAGTCACATTCCAGATGTCTATTAATAACATTAAACTTACTATGTTAAACAGTATATAGGTCATCAAGGTGAAATTGTACATGATAAGAAATTACCAAGTTTACTTTGTGACCGGAACTCGCAACATCACTGTCGAGCACAATCTTTAGTATTAATCATACTTAATTAAGGAATGTACAGGTACATCATCAGGGATCTTGCTCCTTCCATTCAGTCCTGTCAGCTCCACCACAAGCAAGCATCCAATAACATCTGCCTGGCACATACGGAGTAGGTTGACGGTGGCATTAATGGAACCACCAGTTGCTATTAAATCATCAATTATGAGACATTTGAGGCCTGGACGAATAATGTTCTTTTGGATTTCCAGCACATCCTGAAATATTGAAATTGAATGTAACATTTGTAGCTTAGTTTAGCTTTATCTATCTGTGCTCTTACTTCTCCATTGTTGGGGAGGTAGAGTCAGCTTCGAGGACTATCCTCCTTGCTGAGACAAACCTGGAGATCTCTGTTCCCAGGGGGTGGTGGAGGTGCAACCTCGTCGCCCATATTGCCGATTTTTTTGCCTCTTATAATAACTTTGTATGTTTTAAGTTTGTGTACCCAAAAAGCATGTTATACCACATTATTTTGTATTACAAGGAGACATTTACATTCAATTGTATTTTAGTGTCATTTCTTTTTATGGTCAATAAAGACATTTTGAAATGGAATTGAATATGTCCTGCTCCTGTACTCTTAGCTTCTTATATCAATATCTGTTAGGTGCTCACAAAAAATCTATGTGATTGTGAACCTTATTACAAAGAAATATAGTGTATGTAAAACACAAATCAGCTCAGATTATGGGGGCTGTACTGTCTTCACATATGGGATGTTCTGTGCATTCTACCCAAACTAGCTAAGTTTCAAAGTAACAGAGCAATTTGGGTTGCTGTTGTTCTATTTCATCAAATGTTGTGGTATGCAAGTTCACATTAAACTAAACCCCACTCTAATATCAAAATATGGCAAGTAACCATGTCTCCTTGTCAATCTGTTCTGCCAATTTATCAAGATTTAGTTAAGTTATTATGGCATAAAACAGCTATAACAGCTAACTAAATTTGGATACTTGAATAAGTTGTTGGATATTTTACCTTAGCAAGTATAAAAAATTGTCTACACTAGAAATATAGCTAGCTAGTAAACATTATAAGTAATACTGACCGATCCATACTCCAAAGTATATTTAAAGGACATAACTTCACCAGGTAGTTTTCCTTTCTTTCTAACAGGGATGCACGCTATGCCTAACTCAGCAGCCAGTGAGAATGCAAACAGAAACCCTCTGGACTCCAGTCCAATCACTGCTTCTACTCCAGGAAACTTTGTCTTTACTATGTGTACGAGTAGACCTTGGAGTAACTGGCATGTGTTCCCATCGGATATAGCAGAGAAAATGTCCCTGGAAGATTTAGAGTTGTCATTTAAGTGTATATATTAGCTCCTTGAAGTTTAGTGATGAAATATACTTATGCTTAATGGTAAACATTTGTATTTCAAAGTATGCTATATCAACTGATAATGTTGCTACTATGATACACAGTACGAATGCTTGCAAAACAATCTTAGCTATGTTCTTTGCGAGTCTTTTTTTGTACTTCATCGTAAGTAAGCAACTTGTAGGTTAGCGCAATTGGTCCAATTAAAACATAGGTCTCACCAGAATAATATCCCTTTTTTAGGGAAGTCGGGGAAATTCTTAATCTTACTTCTTAGTTCGGCTACTTTATTTTCGTATTCTGCGTCCATTTCCATCCGATCCTGTAACTTAAAGAGGTTATAATGTGAGGACGTTATTATTTTGTTATGTAGAAAGTATTACTGATAACTGGTAACCGACAGTTTCAAGACTCGAGTACAGTTGTATTTCTGAAACTTATAAAGTAATTTTTAGTTATAAAATCTAATTACCAAGAAAAATTACAAACGATCAAAAATTAAGTAGGTACAATTCTTGTTTATAAAATGCAGCCGAAAAGCCCGCAGCTGACAATACTGACATTCACAATTTAAAATAATTTTTTTTTCGTATTTTAGCATCACATTTTGAGTATTTGCCAGTGTCAAGTGTTTTAATATATTTCCAAGTTTTGAAAGTAAAATAAGTTGCCTCGCTATGACGCCTAGCTGACGGACCTTTGGTCCGTTTTTTACAACATTACAAACTTAGCATAACTTTTCCCTACACTTTTTTTAACCAACTTACAGAATACATTGACAAATTATATAGGTACCTGAACCTTCCTCATGAATCACTCATCTATTGGTAAAACTCGCAAGATAATCCATTCAGTAATTTTAAGTAAATCGTGAACAGACAGACAGAGACTTTGTTTTATAACATGTTGTTGTAGTGATTTTACATAGTCAAATGTATACTAAGTGCGACGCAAATTTTTTAGGAAAAAAAAATGTAGTAGTAAATCAACGTCAATGTCAAATATTTCAATTGTCACGTCATGTCAATCCAATTTTTAAATACTTTCAAGAAAAACGTTAATTGTGAATATTTTAAAATTATATGAAAATGTATTTAGTTGGCTTTACAATTTCGAAATTAACTTCTAAATTGAACAAAGTACAGTTTTTCTACAGTCGCAAGCATTTGAAAAAATAATATAAGCATTTAACCACACCGTCGCTCATTTTACCGCCATCAGGCGTTGGATAGTAAAATCTTAAAACAATGCTATCTATGGATGATTTAGAAACACTAATTACATCGAAAAAGCATGAGATTGAGAAGGAAAAAACGCTGCTTGGCATTGCGCCTCTTCATAACATATCTCATGTAAGTTTTTATACACAAAATTAAAAATTGTACATAAGCGAAGTTAAGAGCTAGATTTAAATTTTCAACCTGTTGCACTGCTTAGCTCCACGGTAGTAACTCTATTGATTTTCGCTCGTCTAGCCAGTTGATCAGCGCCGTTCTATCGATTCGGCTGCACGCGATATTCAACTTCCTATCTCGGACTTTATTGTTGTAAACATAATTATACACTACAGTATAAGACTATTGGTAAGTAAGTTCATGAATAGTAAATTTTCCGTGTTCACAATCGTTTTTATTTACAACCGGCGTTTTTCTTGGATACATTGGTATAAAATTTCAATAAATAACAATATTATCAAATTGCATACTTACCTAAATCTACGATTTTAATTCTTGGACCTATATTTTTTTCACATACTATAAAAGTAGACTTCCTATTGAATAAAAGACTACAGTAATTTAATTTGTTTTTGAATAGCTACTAAAGTAGACCATAGTTTCTATATTTTAAAAGAATTGTTGAAAAGACAGCTATGTATTTTTAAAATGTAAAAATAATAAGACGAATGAGATGCTCTCCTGATGGCAAGATATAACACCTGGCCATGACCATTGCAGCTATGCAAAGAATTTTGAGTAGCAAAACAAAACTCAGGGCATCACTATTTTGGCCCTCATTACTTTGAGTATTTAACATAATTATAGATTTCATATTATTGCAAAAAAATATGTATAAAAAATAAAATAAGCCTATTTAATGTAGTTTCAACTATTCTACTACATGTTGTATTAATTTGAATGCAACAATAGTTAATTTCTTCTCTCCGACTACTAGATAAAATATTGTCATTATGTCATCTCTACTTATTTCTTCATGTAGGTATTACAGCCTGTTACCATAATATGGTGACTGTTCGTGGTGGATGATAATACTTCACAAGATATTAGTTGGAAAATAAAAATCTCAATATTGCCTTATGCCATTCCACATTAAAAAAAACACAGGAAAAGAAAATTCGCCTATAAATTCTATTATAATAATGATTTCAATTTTATATTTTGTTAAGCGAAGTATTTATGTTGGAGACCATTATGTGACATAATAGGAAATATTTATATTTATTCATAGACTGCTTACAATGTATCCCCTTTGTACACAGTTAGGAAAAATAGATTATTCTATACATATTTCTCTATTTTGCTTCACACATAATTTAGTTCTATAAATGTGTCACTAGAGGTACATGAAAAATATTGATTTGACATTAAGGCTACATTGCTTTACCAACATACCCCTCATAATACATTTATTCATTACAAGACTAGGTTTCAGTATTAATGGCTTATAGATTAGTGCTTGAATCTAGGTAATGGTCAACAAAAGATTTGAAGGAAAATACACCCAGATCCTTCAGATGAAAGAACTTCTCAATGGTGAAATTTTGTTTCCGAATCAGGCCTGTCTTTATAAACTGTCTCACTACTGGACACTGTCTCATTGTGACAAGGGTGAGGTTGGAGTTTACCATGCCAGCCAAGTGTGAGTTGGCAGTCTTCACACATATTTCGAGAACTTTTATTTTAAGTCATGATTTTTCTCATTATGTTTTCCTTTAGGTTTAAAGAAATTTTATTATCAATAAGACATTGCTGTCACTTATGTGATAACATGATTGGACTTAAAAGGTATATAATTACATTCAGTCTTAAATTTAATGAAAATAATATAAATAAATAAACTATCATGGCTTTACAAGATTTGAGGCAAAAGATTAGAATGAACAAGGCCCGTTCCACGCACTTAGATTCCACCCCCATATTACCAACGAAAAGCAGGTAATTAACTACTTTTCGTTGGCAATATGGTGAGCCAAATGTTTCTTAAATGCGTTGAACGAGCCTATGTTTTTTAAGTGTGAGGGTAACTTGTTAAAAAGTCGTGCTCCTTCAGTTGTTATCATCGTCTTGCCGTGATTTGTGCGGTGACTCGGTATGACGAGGTAGCTCGCTCGCCGAGTTCGGCGGTTGTCAACATTCGGCCGCTTTGAGAAAGTTAGACTAGTGTGAATATTTTTGTTTAAAGTTTTCCGTATAAAAATGCAAACGTTATATTTATATATTTTTTTTTATATTCATTAATTTTGTTTCGTCGTAAATTTTGCTAGTCGGAGTTAAGTAATGATAGTTAAAGAGTGTTTTTATAATTTTATTCTGTGTTCGTTGAAGTTTGTCTAATCTCGTTTTTGACGCACTGCCCCAGATTTCCACCAGATAAGTTAGATGCGGCTTTACTAAGGTGTTGTAAATAGTAAAACGTAGTTTGTGTGGAATGCATCGTGACATGTTACGGAGTACGCCTCGTAATGCTACTAATTTACTTTTAATATGATCAATATGATTATACCAGTTTAATTGAGTATCCATGTGCAAACCTAAGTATCTTTCATGTGTTTTTTGTTCAAGTACAATGTTTTTAATTTTGAGTGGGGTATAAGAAGGTATAGGCTTATTTTTGGCTTTAAATATAAGATAGCTAGTTTTAGTGATGTTGATTGTTAATAGATTGTACTGAAACCATTCGTAAAGAGTGTCTAAATCATGTTGAGCTTGTGAAACTAAATCAGTTATTGATGGGCCAAAGTAAAACAGACAGGTGTCATCCGCGTAGAGTGTAATATGGCCATTCAGACCTAGGTCGTGTATGTTATTGACGTAAAAAATAAATTTTAAGTGTAATTAGGTGGGTAAAATCACACACGGTTGCAGGGCGGGACCGTTTATTACTTCTTAATGTCGATTTCCAAATGCCAGTCCGTCCCAAGAAAACCAAATTATCTAATAAATCTACCCAGCTGTCAGCGGGTCAACGACAATCAACCTCCTCTATTCTTCATCAGTGTTGCCCGCTAACAGTGTCTATGGTCTATCTTCTATCTCCTAGGTAGTTGGTTGGTGTTGCCCGCTAACACTCGGCCATCCTGCACCTACATTCGCGTCCCGCGAAGTTCGGTATGTGTTTCTCTCCGCAGTGTCCCATTTCTGTAAGACAAAAGAAAATCACAGCAGTATTATGTTACATTGTGCAAGGCACAGAACTACAGAGGAATGGGCATAAATATGTAGTTCATAAAATTTGTTCCCACATATTGTTATATTTTTGCAAATGCTAAGACTAGTAACCGGTCCTGTTTTGTTGCACAGAACTCCCGGTATTTATATTTTATTCTTATAACATATTAAGTTACACGACGTCACTAACTGTATCACTCAGCATAATATTGTACCCCACCATACATTATAATCAGGAAAGTAATTATTTTGGTTTTGTCTCATAAATCTTATTCTATTTTTATTGATTACTGTGTAATATGGTCATATGTTATTGCAGGCATACTGCAACACACGAGTATCACACAGTTTAACTATAGTCGCGATAATTATCATCGTTCTACCACATAGATCACATAGTTTTGTTTATAGGTTTCTCGCAGTATGTCATGTCGCATAATATCAGTATCACACAGTACAATATTATGTATCTTCCTAAAATATCGTAGTAGTTAGTCGCTCTTGTCACACAGATCACACAGTTTTTAGTTTCATGCAGAATGTCATGTTCCATTACATCAGTGTCACACAGCATACCGCACCACAATATCATGGTACTTATTCTCGTTTCGTCACACAGATCACACAGTATTTTATTTGGGGTAGCATATTATGTTACATAGGACTATATTCACACAGCATAATGTTATGTAACACAATAAATGTATGTTGGCTTTGATTGTAGGATTTTTATTGTTATTGATTTAATGTAATTAAGTATTATTATCGTCTTTCCACATAGGTTACATAATTTAGCGGAGCATATTATGTTACAAAATACTAGTATCACACAGCATAATATCATGTAACACAATTTTTTTAACATTATTATTATTTATTTATTTGTAGCAGATATTTTTAGATTTATTTATTCAAGTATTATTTCATAGCAGTTTGTAATTTGGATCAAAATTAAATGGATAATACATAATTATGTACCGATGGGTTTAATTGTGTCTTAAATACATAAATTTATTATACACAAAGTGTTTATAATTAGACTTATTCTACCAATTTTTATCGATTTATCTAATTCATTTAAATTAAGTTGAATAGTTATCTATTTTTCCGGTAGGTACATATATTCACATTAATAAGTTTATTTTTGCACTATACATCTAATCATTAATTTGAATCTACTTACAAAATTATCTTTGTTTAGCTATACCCATTACGACTCATTTTTAACTTTCTAGTAAATCAATTAAGTCATCTCTATCAATTTCGCGATCACTGCTTGAGCTAGATTCATCAGACACGGTGGCGTTGTATGGTCTGAGGCTTTCACCTGGTACTACTGCGTGAAACTTCCTGTAACCCTTCATACCCTTGATACTCGTTATTGTGTAACGATCCAATGTGTGGTCAGCTTTAAAAACCTTGTAAGGACCAGTGTAAGCTCCAATTAGTTTTCTAGTCACTTTAGCACTATTGTCTCTAGCAATTCCACCTTTCCACAAGACTAGCTGACCCAATGAATACTTTCTACATCTCTTATGCTTCCCATCAAACCTATTTTTCATCACCGTCATGTTCTTATCAATGCGTATTTTAGCTGTTGCCTGTCGTGCGGCTAATTCCTCTTGTTGGGTATCAAAGTTATTAATTTCGTTGTTAGGATATGCCGGTAATAGAGAATTGCTGTGACCGAACATAAGTTTAAATGGTGCAAAGCCAGTGGTAGCGTTGACCGTGTTGTTGATACCCCAAACCACATCTGATAACTTCTGATCCCAAGAACATTCGCTATCAGACATTGTGTTCAATCCATTCAGTAGCGTACGGTTTACACGTTCGACTTGACCGTTAGAACGAGGGCTGGCTATGGCATTCATGACATGTTTAAACTGAGATTCTTCCGCGAACTGCTTAAAATATCGGCTTGTGAATGCCTTACCTCTATCTGTAATTACTCGTTTAGGGTTTCCAAACTGGTTGATAATTTCCTTTAATATTTTTATAGTTTCTATTGAACTACAGCCTTTTGCCGATCTAGCGAAGACAAATTTTGTGAAGGAGTCAATAACTACCAGCACATAGGAGTTTCCCGATCGTGTTTTGACAAAAGGACCCAAATGATCTGCATGCAATGTATGCATAGGAATAGCTTCTTTAGTGATAGGGTGAAGTTCACCTTCAGTCTTACCGTAGTTACCTTTTGCATAAGCACAAGGTAAACAAGACCCTATATTTGCGTATAAAACGCGTCATTCCAGGAAACCATAACTGCTCTTTGATGGCCTTTTCACATCGGTCAAATCCGGGATGCCCTATTTGGTCATGAAATTTCTGTAATACGCTATATTTCCCTAATTTTGGGATGACAAAACGGTCTCCAGCTACGGTTTTCCTGTACAAAATTCCTGCTGTAACACAATAATTAGACACGATATCAGGATTTGTTGTACCTGCATGGAGTTGCGTAAGAATATTCTGGATATTATCATCCTGTAGCTGCAAAGTCAGCAACCAATCAGATTTGTCTATCATGAGCACGTTATTAGACACAGGGTTTCGGCTTAAAGCATCCACATGTTTCATCCTTTCTCCTGGCCTGTACTCAATTTGCAGGTCAAAATCTTGTATCGTCAACCACCAGCGCGCAATTCGTGGCACTAGGTCTTTTTTTGTCAGTGTTGTTCGTAGTGCCGCGCAGTCAGTTATAACTTTGACAGGAATTCCTGTGAGGTATATGCGGAACCGCTTTAGTGACTCTACAACAGCTAGAGTTTCCAATTCGTAGCTGTGGTAAAAACCTTCTTCTCTACTAGTAACTCGACTAAAATAAGCGATAGGTTTCAAACTACCATCATCCTGATACTGCATCAAAATCCCTCCGAGTCCTAACCGGCTGGCATCAGTATGAAGCTCTGTTATCGCATCTTTGTTGTAAATACCCAAAACAGGTCGTTCTGTCAGTTTTCGCTTTAGTTCTAGAAAAGCATTTTCCTGCTCATCTCCCCAAATCCAAAGCGCATCCTTTTTGGTCAATTGTGTTATAGGACGTGCAATTTCAGCAAACCCGCGAACAAATTTCCTAAAATATGATGTCAACCCTACAAACTGGTGCACTTCGTGGACGTTACTCGGCCGTTTATATTCTGTGACACAGTTTATTTTAGCTTGTCCTGGTTGTATTGTACCGGCGGTAATCTCGTGGCCCAAATAGTTAGCACTTTTTTTTAAGAAGGAACATTTGCTGAGATTTAATTTTAAGTTTGCGTCAGATAGTAAATTTAAAATTCGCTCTAATAGTTCCAGTCCTAAATCTACTGAACCCGTTGGCAGCATGACGTCATCCAAATACAAAGCGATATCATTAGTCACCGATCCTAACACCATTTTTATAAGTCGAGAAAATACTGCTGGGGCATTCGCTAACCCAAATGGCATTTTAATATATTCATATTGGCCTGATGGAGTCACAAATGCGGTTTTGCTGACAGAATCTTTTGCCATGGGCACTTGGTGGTACCCTTGTGCAAGGTCTAGGGTAGTAAAATAAGCTTTACCACTTAGCTTTGATACCTGGTCTTCAATATTCGGCAAAGGGAAGCGGTCTTTAATGGTGCGTGCGTTTAACGCTCTATAATCTATGCAAAGCCTATAGTCGCCACTTTTTTTCTTTATTAATACTACGGGACTTGCGTAATCTGATACCGATTCCTGAACTACACCTGCGAGGATCAGGTCCTGAATTTTATCATTGACAATCTGATTTTCTTTGTGCGAAAGTCTATAAGGCTTGAAAAAAACAGGTTGCTCTGTAGTAGTATGAATACGCATCTCTACAAGATCAGTGCATCCTAAATCTTTCGTATTCCTGGCAAAAGAGTGTGAGTATTTGTTAAGTAGTCTCAATAAGCGCTTTACATCAGCATCATCCAGTTCACCAACATCAATGTCTGACACATTTATGTCAGGTACTGTCGCTTGGTCAGTTCGTTGGTCCAAACACTTGACAGTTAATACGTTGTATTTATTATAATCCTCTTCAACTAAAATGTCTGCCCTCGCTACCAATTTATTCGCTGGCCATTGGATATCGTTTTGTCCAACGTTTATAACCTTTATATGAGATTTATTCATATCAATAACAGCCTGTGGTATTATATATGCGGTATTTCCTAGTTCATAATACACAGCATGGCTTAAAAAGGATAATTGGTTATAGTCGGTAGTATCACTCACGTAAACTTCCAAACATGCCTCACTCTGTTGCGGTATGTCAACATTATGTTTCAGAAGCACCGGAAATTTACGGACATAATCAACATCGCTTAATTGTATTGCGCTGAGGGTACTATGCAAGTTTGAAGTATGCGTAAAATTCACAGAGCTTTTTGTTGTAATTAAACTAACATTTTCTTGATTGATCATCGGCTGCCCCATAATTAAATCTATATCGGACAGATTACAATCCGTAATTTCAACATCACCGTTGACCACTACATTATCAACCTCGACGTCGATATTTGCCTTGCCTAACGATCGAGTAGAAGTACCCCCGAACCCCGCCATAATCGTGTCTGATGGGTTCAGCTTTAGCTTTAAGTTATCGGATAACGCCAGTGTGATGATATTCAATTGACTACCGGTATCTATATATGCAGTCAATTTCAAACCATTTACATACACTAATTTTTTGTACATGTCTTGAAATACATTATAAGTTACATATAAAATACTACTAACCTTTTGTGTCTGTTGGTTCGTAGATGTCGATCCAAACCAGCAACTGGCAGTTGTGTGCCCCATCCGCTGGCAGTTTTCGCATCTAAGTTGGGATCTGCAGTCGCGTGCCGTATGTCCCGGGCGCCGGCAGGCATAGCAGACTTTTGCCATGGGCGGCGGCCGCATTATAGCTGAGCTTCCAGCAACTGTAGTACTCGTGCTGACCGTACTTCCAAGGTTACCGCGTCTCCAGGTTGATCTCCTTGAGGCTGCCTCAACGCTTCTGTAGTTCTCTAATGACGACAGGTAGCCGAAATAAAGTTCTTGTGGTGTATCGCACCTAAAAGCTTTAGCATTTGCTCGTATTTCTGAAGGCAAGCCCTTGATGATACAGGAAATAGCATCTTCTCCTTCTATATTGCATTTCTTCAATAGTGACATTTTCGTGTGAAAATATTTCGTCATGGTTTCGTGCTCGGTCTTAGTTCTGGATAACATCTCCTCCAAGCGGTCAACAAAGTCAGTTGATCGTGGGAAAGCAGTTCGTAATGCAAGTTTCCAATCATCCCAAGTAAGGTCATAAGTCTCCAAATCATCATACCAGTCTCTGGCGGATCCTCTAAGTCGAATTTGCATAACAAATTGACGATCTCTGTTGTCCCAGCCGTAGACATCTCCAAGCTGATCGATTTTATGCAGCCAATTAATGACATTACTATTTTTTTCGTCAGGCCGAAATTTTGGTATCACTTCGGCGTCCATTTGCGTAATACGTCTTCTTTTCGGTAACACAGGCGTATTAGAGGGCTCTTCTAAGAAAAAATTATCTGATTTTTCGTCCTCGGTAGCAGTTTTTGACGATTCACTGGATGTTCTTCTCCTTTTTCCGAGACCGGCTTTATAAGGGCCCGACATTGTGGCGTATCCCACTTCTGAAGTGTAATTAGGTGGGTAAAATCACACACGGTTGCAGGGCGGGACCGTTTATTACTTCTTAATGTCGATTTCCAAATGCCAGTCCGTCCCAAGAAAACCAAATTATCTAATAAATCTACCCAGCTGTCAGCGGGTCAACGACAATCAACCTCCTCTATTCTTCATCAGTGTTGCCCGCTAACAGTGTCTATGGTCTATCTTCTATCTCCTAGGTAGTTGGTTGGTGTTGCCCGCTAACATAAGGGACCCACAATAGAGCCTTGGGGGACTCCACACGTAATAGGTAGCGCACTACTTTGAGTGTTTCTATCAATTTTTACAATTTGTGATCTATTTGTTAGATAGGATTCACATATTTGCAATGATTTGTCGACAATACCAGTTAATTTGAATTTCTCTAGAAGTAATTTATGGCTCACGGTATCAAAAGCTTTTTTTAAATCTATAAAAATACCTAAAACTACATTCTTCTTATCAATATTATATTTAATTTTGGTAACTAAGTCAATGGTGGCTGTTAACGTATTACTTTTAGGCCTGAAACCGTATTGTCGTTCGGAGATAAAACCAATAGAATCCAAGTATTTTCCTACTCTATTATGTAATATTTTCTCTACGACTTTCGACAACACTGGCAATACAGAAATCGGTCTGTAGTTGCCTGGATCTGTTTTTGACCCTGATTTATAGATAGGAGTAACTTTAGCAATTTTTAATGAGTCCGGAAAAACACCATCGGCTAGTAGCTTATTAATACATTCTGTCAATTTACCCGATATCAGATATTTTATACATTTTATAGCTTTAGTACTGATTCCGTCTAGACCAACACTGCAATTTGGATCAAGGTTACTTATAATATCTAGAATTTCTTTTTCAGTGCACGGTTTGAATTCCGAGATCGTAGACATTAGCGAAGTTGACTGTGGTAAAGCATGAGAATTATTCTCATGGAAATATGTCGGTATTTCTTGAGCTAATTTAAATCCCACATTGGCAAAGAAATCGTTAAAAATTTGACAAATTTGATTTGGATCTGTGACGTCTTTTGAATCTACAACTAATTTTGAAGGAGCACTACTTTTTTTGAGTTTGTTATTCGCTAGAGTATTGACAAGATTCCACATCTTCTTTGGCTTGCTAGTACACTTTGTAAATTCTTTATTGTAGTAGGAGTTCTTAGTATCACGAATAAGTTTTGCTACTTGGCTTCTCTTTCTATAAAATTTTTCTTTTAGGTTCACGTTGTCCGGGTAATTTTTAAATTCTGTCCATAGTGCGTTTCTTTCATTGATTTCTGAAATAACGGCTTTATTAATCCAATCTTTTTGTGGTTCGTTTGAAATTTTAAATTTCAATATTTTACTTTTTTCCAAACAGCGCTTTATTCGATCTTCTAAAATGGAGTAATTATAGTTCGATTCTTGTTGTACCATTTTCTCCACTGAGTCATACAGTTTATTATAGTCAACTGCTTCATATTGAAAATATCTTTTAGGTGGTGGTTTTGTTTTTTTTATTTCTAGATATAACTGCTTGTGGTCGGACATTGAAGAGTCAATCGTAATCATGTGGAAATTATCATTTTTCAAATTAGTGCTAATATGATCTAGTATCGAATTTTTTGTAGCTCCAACTCTAGTGCAGTGTTTTTTGTCAATTTTATTTATGATTTTGTGTCCTGATTCCTTCAGAAGTTGTTTGTATTGTTTGGTCTTTTTATCGTTTGTGAGCAAATCTATGTTGAAATCTCCAAAAACAATTGCCCGACGTCCTACGCTGACGTCCGTCCGTTTCCTTTATCGTTTTGAAGTCAACAGCAATAAGCACATAACTTAGAAAAAAGGCACTTGCATGCTGTGAGATTTGAACGCATGACCTCAAGATTGAAAGCCTGTTGGTCTCCCAATTAGGGTGCTGTTGAATTTTCTAAACAAATTTTCATACATTCAAAATGTGACCCAAATTGAGAACCTTATTTCTTAAGTCTGTTAAAAATAGGTAAACCTAACTTGTCATTTTACAGACGGAACTAAACAAAGAAAATGATCAAACAAATACAAAGAAACAAGTTAATTTTAGAGAAAGCCATTCAGAAATATTAAACAGTAAAAGAAAAATCCTGGGAGACAAGCTGCAGAATGAGCCACTGCATAAAGACGATGGTGATGAAAATACCTTGTATGATCTTGAAGAGAAGATACCTCCAGATTTAGAGAGATATATTAGGGTAAGTTTCTGCTCATCATTGTCAGCTTATATAGACATAGGCGTCATCATCACAGAGTAATTCTTCTCTGTCAATTGAGTAATATTTTTTTTCAATTTTGCCTTTTCATATGCATATACTCATTATATTATGTGTTTTTTTTTTTTTTTGTGTTGACAGGCTAGGTCTTTGACCACAGCTCACCTGATGTTAAGTGAAGGTGTGGTCGAAGATGGTAAAGCACACCTAGCCTGGAATGGAACTTTTTTTGTAACATTTATTTACGTTTTTATGCCTTTGCTTAAATACATATCTGAGGGCATTTCACACAGGGTCATCTAGCTCCAAACAAACTAAAATATGAGACAACTACTTTGTTTTTTCTTTGTAAATACAAACTTATAATGAACAAGCGGACGCCTTGCAGTTTCACCCGCGTAGTTCCCGTTCCCATGGGAATACAGGGTTAACAAGTAGCCCATGCCACCCGGAGATAGTGTAGCTTCCTAAAAGTGAAATAATTTTTGAAATCGGTCCAGTAGTTTTGGAGCCTATTCAATACAAACAAACAATCAAATCTTTCCTCTTTATAATAGTATAGATAGATAGATAAACAAAAGTTGAAGTGGCGGTGGGCAGGGCACATAGCACGCAGAACTGATGGCCGAGGGGGCTGCAAAGTTCTGGAGTGGAGACCACGAACCGACAAGCGCAGCGTAGGACGTCCACAAGGTGGACAGACAACCTAATAAAGACCGCAGGAACGCACTGGATGCGAGCAGCTTCCAACTGGTCTTTGTGAAAGTCTATAGAAAGGCCTATGTACAGCAGTGGACGTCGTACGGCTGAAATGATGAATATATGAACATCATATTCATGACATAAATGGTTGTCCCGGGTGGGAATGGAACCCAGCTCAAGCGCTACTATGAAATGAGCTAATGGGGCAGTTTGTTTCGCAATACTCGATTTTGCATTTACGTAGGTTGTGGGTCATCATAAAGTCATGTACAATTCTCGTAGATTGATATTGTCACTACCAATGCCATATCAACTAGCCGGGAATCAGCCTACGCTTTCTAGATTAGCATGAATTGTCTTTTATACTCTATCATGTCTTATCAGCCCAATTGTTGTGATTTTTTATAGCTATGTTTTATAGCGGTTTTTGTAGCTATGATAAATAGCTAGCCCGTAAGGTACTGCAGTTGATCATCAATCTAATGTTGTGGATTATAAGGGCACATTTGGCGGAGCAAAAAAAAACGGTTGCGCTAGAGCAAAACTTCGATTTTTCGAAGTGAAATAACTAAACCCAGTTATATCTTAGGAAGTTCTTTGACATTAAAAACTAACTTATCGTTGTTAACATTTACATATTCAAGTATGTATAGGTACTTTTTAGTGTCGTCTAATATAAATTACTAGCGAGTCAATCTATCTGTCTATCTATCACTACATAGTATAAAACAAAGTAATATTATAAAGAAGAAAGATCTGATTTTGTATTGAATAGGCTCCGAAACTACTAGACTGATTTCAAAAACTCTTTCACCGTTGGGAAGCTACACTATCTCCGGGTGACATAGGCTACTTTTTATCCCTGTGTTTCCGCGGGAACGGGAACTACGCGGGTGAAACCGCGAAGCGTCCGCGAGTAAATAACATAATTAGAAATTCCTTTTTTATTTTTACAATTTTATAGTTGACGGGTTAGGTGTTTGACCATAGCTCACATGATGTTAAGTGACGGTTTGGTCGATGACGGTAAACACATAGTCTGGAATGAAATAGGCTCTCAAGTGAGGCTGTCGAAATAAAGTTAGGTGCTTTGCTACAGATTTTAATCCTGAGTGTGGTAGCTAGCTAGCAGAGTACCTACTATTACCACTATACAGTGATTTTCCTCATGATGTTTTCCTTCACCGGATAGCTTCAACTTACTGTTAGGGTATATACAACTGAGCTATCATCGTTGCAATTTACGAGAAACGCGAGTGAAACCGCGAGCGCAGATTTTAATAAATCTGCGCTCGTTATTAATAAATCAAACTTAACGATTACCTTGTAGAGGCGACCTCCCAGATTTCAACTGGAGTGTTTATCTACATCGCAGAATATTGATCAAACATAGTCTAACTACATTCGAATTACCAAGGATTTCGATCGGGTGATAACACACGCAATCCTATCGTTTTGGACGATAATCGTTAGGTTTTTCTCGATAATTTGTGTGAAACAGTTCCCATCAATTTATTTAACAAATAATTAGTAGGTACATAATTATTTACTTACGCAATTATTGTTGCATTCACCATGCATTTTTTTTTAAATAGTTGACAGTGACGGTGTGATTGAAGAAGGTAAACACACCAAGCCTGGAATGGAACTGGCTCTCAAAATAAGCTGCTGGAACACCGTTAGATGGTTGGCGGCAGATTTTCAACTTGGTGGTACCTTGTCAGCCGAGTACTAGAAAGTACTCTACCACCATGCTATGGTTTCTCTACGATGTTTTCCTTCACCGGCAGCTCAAGCTCATCGTTGGGGTTGGAGCCCACGCCCTTCGGCGTGTGAGTCAACCGCGCTAACCACTAAGCAATCATTGCTACAGTCTGTCGCCCAGGCTATCTCTGTTTCAAATTTTATCCAAATTCGATTACCAAGCAAACAAACTTTCGAATCCCACTAATATTATAAATGTGAAAGTTTTTGATAGATGGAAGTTTGTTACTCTTTCACGGAAAAACTACCGAACGGATTTGGATAAAATTTTGTTTGGAGGTAGCCGAGACCCTGGATTAACACATAGGCTACTTTTTATCCCGGCAAAAAGCGGGAAACACCGTGGGGCGCAGCTAGTTTTTTTTTTTTAATGGTTGACAGGCTAGTTGTTTGACCACAGCTCACCTGATGTCAAGTGAAGGTGTGGCCGAAGATGGTAAAGCACACCTAGCCTGGAATGCATTGCAATGGATTGCTGGTTTATAATAATTGTGATAATTAATTATTGATTTTGATTTTTGCGGCCTACCTTAATTAATATTTGATTGGTTTTATATAAATCAAACCATACATCATACTTTGTGTTATTAATAATAATTAATACAGATTTTAAGAGCCAGTTCCCGTTTCAATTTAGGCGTAGTATAACTCAATAATACGTTCGACCTGATTGATCTTTATCTATGCATAAATAAAATATGTATCCCTACGGCTACAGTTTTAGGTCGGTCTGGGTCAGTCCTACCCAAAATGCGAAATTCATATTCATAAGCTAAATAGTAAATGAAACATACAGTTGACACTAAAATAATGAATGAACTTTGTATACACACTAAGTAACCTTCCCTTTATCTTCAATCGTTCCCTCATGTCTGAGGACCGTGGTCACTGGAACCTCTAAGACGGACAATCTGTCTCCATCGACTCCGGTCCGAAGTAGCCCTCACCACCTGGTAGAATTTAGAAGAGAAGGTGGCTTCTTTCACTTGGTCAGACCATCGTGTTGGCGACCGGCCTCGTTGTCTAAGTAACCTACTTGTTTATTTATTTAATTCTTTATTGCACAGTTACAAAATAACATGTACAGAAGAAGGACTTAATTCTAAAGCAAAGCATTTTCTGCCAGCCATCCCCACAGTACTTGTTGCTGATTGCGATTTTCCAAATTTGGGTCATGGTCTAAAAAAACACAAAATCATTTATATTTTAACACCCTAGTTACAAATCCAGTTAGTAAAGTAAAACGGCGGCCTTATCGCTTAAAGCCAATACTTCTCACAACCTCCATTTTGGCAGTTAACAAATAACATAAGGTGGTGTTTTCAGCGTAACTTAAACCTTAGTTTTTCCTTCAGCCGGCGAATCAAAACAATTTAACGTAATTAAGGCTAAGCATACTCCATTAAAGCTAATTTCCTAGATTTGCTATTCAAGCATTTAACTTGAATCTTTTAGGTATAAGGAAGGAGCATGCAGTATGTCAACGTACACAAATTTAAATTCAATTTTTATTCTATTGAAAATAATAAAAATGAAAATGAGGCGTCTATTTTTAACCGACTCAAAAAAATACTCAACTCATCTCGACTGTATGGGTTTCTTTGTGTATGTATATTACGCGATCATCCAGCTAATTATGAATCAATTTTGATGATTCTTTTTTTGCTTGGTAGACCATACTTCAGAAGTGGTCCCATAAAAAAAAATAACGAAATCGATCGAGCGGTTTTTAAAAAATCAAAAAATTGTATACATCGATAATATTTTCATTGACTCCGAAACCTCGCTGTTTCATTGGAGCAGTGCGTTTAGTTGGCCTTTAGGTCATGGAGTTGGTTTTTTATATACCTACATATTTTCAAAAGTTAAAGTTATATAAAATAAGTGTAAACTATATACGTTATAACTTTTACATACTTTATAACGTACAAAACTTAGTAATAATTTAACTTAATTAATCAATTTTTTAAAGTAATTTTTCTAACTGCCACTGGTGTAGTAACAACGCATTTTTCACAAGTGTTATGACGTCATACACAAATTATTTATCACTCAATAAGTTCAGTGACGTCACTAGCCACTAAATTCCAGATTCATGTAAATTTATTTGTCTGGAAACTGCCAGACTGGAAAAAGATAGTGTACCACAGAATAAACGGCAATGTTAAAAGCCAAAGATTTATGTGAAGGTCGAATACCCAAAGCAAAAAGTACTAAATTGTTCCTTTAACGACTGTTGTGAATGCGGACTGAACCCCAAGGCTAGACAAAGGCAGTTTGCGGTTTACCTATGTATGTGTTTTAGTGAAAAATATGTAATATTACCGTCTGAAATTATTTTGACCTATCCTCAAAATCGTAGCGCCAGAAAACTTAGAGTCGCTCAATTGCTCGTATATTTTTTGACGATATATAATTATACATCATATACTAAACTCCTATCTAGAAAATAATTTGTGATTAAAAAATCGCATAGGTACTGATTGCCTATTTTTTTTTTTACATAAAAATGGACAAAATACAAAATTTCATTTCAGGTTCACTAAATTTATCTTCTAGTTAAATACAAATTATTTATTATCGTTTGTATAAGCGTATCACTTGAGTACTGCTAAACTTTCCCGGAAATTTTGATGTATTTGTTTCTATGGATTTTCTTTTGGGTACTTCAGAACTAACTTTCACGACTTATATAATTATCTATCTTTTATTTAAAATGAAAATTAAATAATGTTCTTTGGTAAAAGCATAGCTTGAGAACGGCTGAATAGATTTAGCTAATTATTTTTTTAAAAAGTTCATCGTACGTCGAATGAGGTATAGGTAACGAATATGGGACCGAAGATTGAGCGCTGCAGCACCGGGTACAAACTACCACCATTCAGTTAGTTATTAAAATATAATTAAGTAAACTAATAAGAGCATATTTTCTCTTTCACTTCTATTGGTATTACGTCTGGCTATCTTGAAACTTACATTCAAATAATATAATTGAAAACTTCCAGCTATTAAAATATTTTCCAGTTCTTTTTTCGCCAATAGTACCAGGCTACCAGAATTACGTAGGAGTTCCCGCAAACGATTTAGCAGTTAACCTTCAGACGTGTTCGGAACCCCGCGGCAGTAGCGTGTTTTGCTCCAAAATACGAGCTGTCTGCCGCTTACCGCGCATTTATTATACCGTCTCGATGGTCTGTGAGCCTGGTAATTCAGTGATCATTGAGGGCAGTTACATTATTTGTCAGATTATTTTAGGACGGATCAAGTTTCTAGAAAGTGTAAAATGTAAAAAATGTTTATAATGTTTGATAATATGAAATTGTTCCGTGTGGATAGCGAGACGCGGAAAACTGAATTTGTGTTGGCTTTTCAAGTGTCATCGTTACTTTATTGTTCAATTGAGAAAATTTCTGACGATTTCATGGCTATTCTTTAGTAGCTGTTATAGATTAGTTCGGACTATTTCAATTTATTTTAGTCTTAAGATATTGCCTGTACTGTAATTTTGTACGGCATATAAAAGGGTTGGATCATTCCAAACTTCGCTATGTCCATTCCAAAAATTATGCTAATTTATTGATATAGATTAGAATGATTTATTCTACGTCAAAATTGTTATACTGGCCATGTAAAAAATGTTCTGGTTATAATATTAAAGCATAATAAGAGAATATTGAGAGTTGCAAAAAGATCAAAAAATAGAATTCTAATTGAAATGAATAGCTAGTAAATAAAAAACATTTTTATAGTTATAAAATTGGCAGGAATGGCCAGCACTCTTAGACTTTTCATTACCATCACCGTAATAATTCGTAGTTTTCATTACCACGCAAAAAATAACGCGAGATTTCTAATAAAAAAACCCCCAAGGTTGAATCTTGCCTTACTATTTTTCAATATTTCATGTGTCCTAATTTATGTGAAGTCAATTTCACGTATCGGCTTACCTCTGATCAGATAACGGTATGACGGACGCTTCAGCCGTCCTTGACAAACTATATGTGTTTCCGTAATCACTGGTTATGTCATGCGAACATCTTCGCAAACTAAGTAAATCGATGACGGATTGAAATGGTTCAGTAACACGCAGTGTCCGAGGTGAAAAATCAGTGTAAAATGGAAGTACAGGGAGTAAGTAACTAAGTTGGTTCAATTATTTTGCGTCCTATGTAGTTTTACATGCTTCGCCATATAAATCCTGCCATGAACAGACGCGGCCTGGGCCTGGAATGCGGCCACCTAAAACCGCGGCTAGGCCTGCCGAAACCGTCGTAGTTTGTAGGCGCGGCTAAACACAGCGAAACGTATCCCTTTCAAATCACGGTTGAAGTAGTTGCTAAGTTCGTGGTAGCCACCATGGCCGCTATACTATAGGCCACGTAAGTGAGAGGCAAGTTTGAAACTTCCCTCAGAAAGATCGGCCTACGGTAGCGGTCTTAAATACGGCTAGCTAAGACCGTCTGAATTGCCATGGCCTCAAATAAACACGACATCTGGTAAGACGTAAGACGCGTCTATGTGGAGCTCGCTTTAGCTAATAGACCAGGTTTTACCATGTTCATGTTCTTCCTTGTTGCTATTGCATTTGTAACTTGAATGTTCTTTTATTTTAACTACTTTCTTAAAGTACTTTATTACGTTTTATTGCGGACCTATTTCTAAGCCGTGGTAGCACATTGAGAGAACACGCGTATCACAATCATGAGGTTGTGGATTCAATCTCGAGTCTTATACCAATTAATTCTTTATAATGTATGTAACGATTTTTAAAACGCATATGGCAGAACATAAGTTTTTACTGAAAGAAAACTCATAATATGGTGAAGGACAAATTATGTCACTGAACTATTTTTTAGAGGAAAACGTGAAAATATAAATTTATCATTTTGAGATCGAAATACATATTTTGCCCAGCACTTAAACCCGAAGATCGTGCTCTAAGCCTTTTGGGACGATTAATTTAAAGCGATTTTAAAAATGCTTCCACTAATAAAAAGCAAGTCTAATATTTGATACACGGGTGAACCCAAGAGGAAAAGTCGTTAAAGTCTTTATAACAGCCTATTTCACGCGAAAACTTTAATAGATTAACAAAAGCCCTTGAAACGTCACCATGAATACAAATTGCTTCAGGCGGCTTCTTTATTGCCAATATCCGGTTACATGCCAAAAGTCAAAGCTTTTTGTAAAGTAATACAGGGTTATTAATGTCTTCTAAAATTCTAAATGATTCAAATCTGAGCTTTTTGAAATAGTTCTTGTAACTTCATCGTTATTGGCTTTTAGGGGTTTTTATTTCCTATAATTTACATCGTTATAAATGGTAATATTTACTGATATTAATCTGCTACCAAACATCTAACGGTGTGTTCTGGCAGCCTCTCATGAGAGCCAGTGCCATTGCAGGCTAAGTGTGTTTACCATCTTCGACCACACTTAACAGCTGAGCTGTGGTAAAAAAATATAGCTAAAATTTTTAAATAGCTAAAATTATTATTTTGACAAACAAAGTTTATATAGTCTTTGCATGAATTCGCGATGGTATTTATTGTATTCTGTTCTATCATCATTGACTTCCCGTTTTGCAAAGTATAAATCTGCTTCCTCTTTGACTACACTGTTATTAAAACTAAATAGATCATTTCAAGATTCGTTTTTCATAATGTACACTATATCTTCATCAGTAATTTTACCAAAGCTTTTTATAGTGTTGGTGCTAAGCAAAATCTAATTTATTTTGTTAATTAATCTCAATTCATGACACAAGGATCGTTTTAACATGTGTTGTTTTTCTTTCGACAGCATAATCATCGAATATAACATTTATACACCTACAATGCTTCTATTCTTGCTCATGAGTACAATATGAACACTCTGCGTAACAAGCCGTGACTATTTTAATATTTCTCACTTGTCTAGACTAGTAGGTACTGGGCATTCCACAAGGACACATAACCTTACCAACATTATTCCTCGTATCTTTTATTACTATCAACGAACCATTACAAAATAATTTGTGTCTGGGTATTCAGTATGTATTTACAAAATAAAGTGTCTATGTATTCTAAGTAATTTGACTTTCATAGTACAAGCTTTGCTTAGTTTGGGGTCTGATGGCAAATTGTGTAATGTCCTACGACATTCAAAATAAAAACAACGAAAGTATCTCTTATTTCATCTCTATTTATTAAAAACAAAGTAAACTGCCGTGGCAGGATCAATCTAAACCACAATGACTATCACATTTCTCACTCGTATAGACTTGTAGTTGGTGTTTCGCAAGTCCCACACCCACACCCACATTCGGTCCAATATTATTCTTCCATCAATCGTGAATCTTTGTTTTTTTTTTTAATGTCAAAAGTAATGAGACTTACGAGACGCTCTCCTGATGGTAAGAGATAACGCCTGTCCATGACCATCGCAGCGATACACAGAACTTTAAGTAACAAAACAAAGTCCAGGGCATTACTGTTTTGGCGCTCATTACTTTGAGACTTTTGATAGAGTTAGTCTCAACAACCCAGTAATTTCGCTAGCTGCAGTACCCTTCAAACCGGAATACAGTAATGCTTACATACTACTGCTTAGCGGCAGAATAACTGGTACTGCGGTGGTACCTACCTAGACGACCTCCTGCTAAGGAGATCTACCACCAAGTAAATCTAGTGAACAACAACTTAAACTAAAGCTTATAGTATTTTTTAAAGAAGATCAACGTAACTTTAGCAAGAAGTTAACCTCATATTTCGTCTCTAGTTAATAAACAAAATAAACTGGCGTGACAAGAGCCAACTAAACCGCGATAGTTATCGTATTTCTCGCTTGTCCAGACCCAATAAACCCTAAATGGTATTACCTCAGTTTCCTCGGTCCCGCCCAGTCGCGCCCTGTGCGTGTGGCCGCTCCTTAGTATTGTGTTACAAGGTGATATGGCATATTTTACTATAATATCGTGGAGTAACGGAAGGAAGGGAGCAGCTCTATAAAATGGAACGTTTCTAGAATAAACGTAGATTGCTTTATAGTTGCTTGGTTTTATAGGACATCCTACGCAGTGCATGCGTCTTTGCGAATCTAGTTGAAGTTTGATGGATTGATGGACGTTTTTTACTCTTTCACGCAAAAACTACTGAACGGATTTGGATGAAATTTGGTATGGAGGTATCTGAGACCCTGGATTAGAACAGATTTTTATCCCGAAAACATGTAGCGGGTAACACCGCGGGCGCAGCTAGTCTCTGTATAAAAAAGAAATTGAACAAATCTATGACGGCGATCGGTTCTGCGACAAATACATAAAGAACGTCTGCCTTGCGTCGTGTTTATTATCCATTATTAAAGTAAACGTATATTGGTAAAATCAGTAGCGATGATAGCTCAATGGTTAGCGCGGTCGGTTCGCATGTCGAAGGACGTGGGTTCAAACCCCAACAATAAGCTTGAGCTGCCGGTAAAGGAAAACGTGAGGAAACCATAGCATGGTGGTAGGGTACTTTCTAGTACTCGGCTGGCTAGCTACCACCCTCTAGTTGAAAACCTGACGCCAAGCATCTAACGGCAGCTTCACTTGAGAGCCAGTTCCATTCCAGGCTAGGTGTGCTTTACCATCTTCGACCATATCTTCACTTAACATCAGGTGAGCTGTGGTCAAACACCTAGCGTGTCAAACATAAAATTAATTGTAATTAAATTTTCATCGACGAAAACATTTTTGTAATGTATAGTTATGATGCGAACGAGACGCTCTCCTGACGGTAAGAGATAACGCCTGTCCATGGCCATTAAAAAAAATCGTAGGACTATACACACAGCGCCATCTGGCCCTAAACTAAGCAGAGCTTGTGTGATGGTAGTCAGATAACTGATAGAATACATGAATTATACTTTTTTTTATAAATACATACCTACTTATTACCATTGCAGCAATACACAGAACTTTGAGTAGCTAAACAAAGATCATGGCATCGCTGCTTTGGCGCTTTACTTTCAAAAAGAACATCGAATAAGAAAAGAGCAGCCGTCTGTTAGCATCGTAGATTAAAAAACCATGTCAAATCTTGGCAAGTCCCTCAACCAAGTTACATTCTTACTACCTTTGGTACCTTATTTATTGACTACAAAGCCATATTGGCAAACTGTACCGTCCTCACAAAATTTGGCACCAATTTAAGGCTTCATTATTTTGGCAGAACGCTCTCTTTCGCGGAGTTTTAATCACGAAATCCATAGAAAGAGGTCGACATCGCGTGCTCGGGCAGAAATCGCGCTATAGTTGCCCCGCGACTTCAGTTTGCAAACGACTTTGCCACAGTTAGGTCTTTTGGTTTAACTTCCAAGGACACTCGATAAGTAAAACGTTTAAACTTGTGCCTGTTTCGTTTCCTGATTAGGTTGTAAGTATTTCGTGCCGAACAAGGACGCATTTGGATTCGTTGATTGTTTTATTTCCGAGTTATAATCTTGCGGTATATGTATACATATACATTATACAAGCCGGAAGGGGACCATTGTACACATTATTATAGACATTAATTTATATATATATAAATTGCCATGCTCTTTGGCTTTCGTCAATTTTTCAATACCAAAATGTGTGGAAAACTAGCTGGGCCCCGCGGTGTTTCGGAATAAAAAGTAGCCTATGTGTTAATCCAGGGTCTCAGCTACCTCCATACCAAGACAAGACAAATATCAAAGGTGTGTTCCGGCTGCCTGACTTGAGAGTCAGTTATCATTCCAAGTTAGGTGTGCATCATACCATCTTCGCCCACACTGTTACTTTACATCTGGTGCACTATATCCAAACACCTAGCCTGTTCACTATAAAAAATACAGATAACAACATTGATTTTACAGGTTTTAAAACGTAGATTAGCAAATATTATAAACCTCTTCATCACTAGTAATAAAACCTAAATCGACCTAATATGACCTAATATCGACGAAACAAAATAAAAATTCATCCAAATCCGTTCAGTAGTTTTTGCGTGAGAGAGTAACAAACATCCATCCAAACTTTCAGTGGAAAGTGGGATGACAACACTTATAACGTAAGTTCCAATTTTTACGCCTTCCGGAGCGTTAATAGATTTTGGTGCATAAATTTGACTCTGAACGTCATCATGCTAATTTTTTAAGGTAAACACGTGATTCCTTTACTTTACTATCAGCCAATTGACTTGGTCAAAGAAACATTTTGTATCATTACACATGGGTTCTGCGCTCAAAAAAAACCGAACGCACTTCTCGCTAATTATTCACCACAATAGTAATTAGAACCTAAACTGCCACACCTCATAATTAATGCCACAGTAAATCAATCATTACTGCACTACAGCACCATTAATGTTTCACTAAATGACTACTAAGTAAATTGACGACTCTCCGAATACAAACTGTATGAATTCTTGTTGTGTGCTACTGTTGTTTTGGGGTTCCATTGACCTACACGTAGTAAAAAAACCAAACGAATCAGCTAAACCTAAAATAAACATTCAAGATGCGCTTCAGATCTGCATGACCTAATTCCACCCTACCCATTCTACTATCGGACAACCAGGAGCTCTAAAAAGCGACACCGCTTTATGGTTGATGTTCCAAAAGCCCGAACTAAGCGGTTTGATTCCACCTTCTTCATACGTACCGCTAGACATTGGGATCTGCTGCCCGAGTGGGTGTTCCCCGATTAATACAGTCTGGGTTGCAATGAGTTTGTAAATTTAAGGAAGTTGTAGATCAGAGAAATAGATCTAAATTTTCTACGGAACTCCAATTAGGAAACTAACTCTACCGGAATATAGCAATGTTCTGCTCGTCAAAGAAAATATGCGAATAATAAGCGTGTCTACTAATTGAGCTGTTAGTCGTTTTTGCATGATTAACGATTTGAAGGCACGATATATAGAGCTCTAGGGGACTGAAGCAGAAATCGGTTACAGTCCGGTGACGCTGTAGAGGCCATCTGCGGCCAACAGCAATAGTCATTCAAAAAAAATGAAGTAGAAATCTTACTTATCTGCTTCGTATATGACGCCAAGCAGTAGTGTGTAAACATTACTGTATTCCGGTTTGAAGGGATGTTTTTTTATTAGCAAAACAAAGTACAGAGAATTACTGCTTTGTCGCTGTATTTTGATACATTCGGTGGTAAGTCTCAACAGTACAGAACAGACCAGCGCTGGTCATACCAAGTATGACCAGCGCTGGTCTCCCGGTGAACCCCTGTAGTTGAAAATCAAAGTGGGAAGTGGTTTTTATGTTTATCACAACTTAACTGTTGTCTATTTTGTCTTTGGGTTATTAAAAAACATTAATGCCGCAAAAATGAAATTGAAAATTTTCTAAAATCGCTGGTAAATCCGCGGAGCACTGCTATTATACCGACAAATACCATGATATCGAATCTCCATCGTAATCGTGACTACTTTTGTAATAATAGAATTTTTGATGTCTTGCTTGAATGTTACGTATAGAAATACCAGCACATCAATATTAAGAATGCGCCAAGAAAAAGATAAAAACAGATGGGCAAGTTTAAAAAAAAATTGAGAAGTGATTTTTGTCCAACTCTGTGTCACATGCACACACATGTAGTGATTTTAATTCACGTGAGATATCTTGTCGAAAATGCTTTTTTTAATGTAGGTAAAAGTAATGAGACGAACGATACGCTCTCCTGATAGTAAGAGACAACGCATGTCCATGATGCAGCGATACACAGAACCTTAAGTAACAAAACAAAGCCCAGGGCGTCGCTGCTTTAACGATCATTACTTTGAGATTTTCGCTTTTATAAGCTTATAAGTTTTATTTTGATAAATTCGAAACGAGCCCCTAACACATCTCGTCGTGTTTTGTGGTTTTTCGTGTGTTAACATTAGCATAGAGAATACCACGCGAATTTAATTTAAATACCGTCGCGTTGGGTGTTCACGTGATCATACCGGTAAAGAGCCCTAGTGTATTGTAGCTAATTACGGGTGCAACCGGTTCTATGGCGGTTTTCAATATACTTGCAGACAGACCGTAGATATCAGTTCTTTTCTTAGGGGTAATACGTTTCTTCGTTATCGCAAGAACTTCACAGGGAGAGAACAGTTCTGATCTTATAGACACATCGCTCGCGGATGCTTCATCCCCGAGCCAAAGCGCTGACGCTATCAGCTGCGGGCGCTCGGCACCTACTCGCCGCCGTCACAAACTCCAAGTTGAGAGCGTCAACCACATCTTTTTTTGTGATAAACGGTTGACCATCCACATCCAGCACCAGGTCTGTGAAGTAAAATCTCTCGAGTACTGCGACTGCGACTGCGTATGAGGCGTAACACGTCTCATACGTCACGGATTATCCTTAGCTATATCAGATAAATAGTTGTGTTGCCCAAATAAATGAGATAAAGTTTTAACATTGCTTGAAGATCAGATTTACTTGGTGGTAGATTTCCATAGCAGGAAGTCGTCTAGGTAGGTACCACCGCAGTACTAGTTATTCTGCCGCTAAGCAGTACTGTGTAAACATTGCTGTGTTTCGGTTTGAAGGGTATTGCAGCTAGCAAAATTACTGGGCTGTTAAGACTAATCATCAAAGTCTCAAATTAATGAGTTCCAAAGCAGCGATGCCCCGGACTTATTTTGCTACTTAAAGTTCTGCGTTTTGATGCAATGGCCATGGACATGCGCTAACTCTTACCATCAGCAGAGCGTATAGTTCGTCTTATTACTTTTGTTGATTTTTTTAATGTATAAAAACGAGGTTGATTTTTTTTAATGTATAAAAAAAATCAACCTCGTACTGTTATCAAATTTGAACGAAAAAAGGCAATTGAAAAGAATGTGTAAAGTGATCGCTCCCACATTGTCTATTAAAATAAGAGTGACTCACTCACTGATAAAACCAGCCCTCATTAGTTTGAGACACTCGATGGTAGAAGTTACCGTTGAAGACGTATGTTTTCTGGAGTAATCCATATGCCTATTTTTATTCTGCATCTAGTCTAGCTAACCTTTATCAAGCCCTTCACGTGCTTGGCATAAAAAATGTACTCCGAACGTTCTAAGAAATATAACACGGTTTGTGACATGAAATATATTTCAAACTTTTTGTTTTTTTTGTTTAATTTTTATTTATTGTATACCTTTAAGTTTGTTTTTTTATGTTTTATGTTTATTTTTTTGTATGTATGTATTGTAAATTATGTTGAAATGTGTTTTATGTCGCAAATAAAGTGTTGTCTATTGTCTATAATGACGCCTTTTTATACTAAGTGCCATCACACCTACTGAATGGCCAATTTACTTGCTAACTATTTTCTGCGGTTTACTCCCCCATTGACCATGTCTCCAATGATGAGAAAAGCAGGAATTTATGTAAAGGGCTAGGCTTCGACACAGCTACAAAATCGCGAAATGGAATCAGTTCTTCATAAAACTCGTAGATTTTTGAATTGATTTGAAAATTTCTTTTTTTTTTCAAAGAGTATCTTCCCAGGTGGTCTCATTCAAATTTTCGAAAGAAATCGGTCGAGCGGTTTTTAAATAATCGACAAAATCTAAAAATTGTATACAGTACGAATACGAAACCTCGCTGTTTCATTGGAGCAGTGCGTTTAGTTGGCCTAAGGGCCATGGAGTGGATTTCTTTAATTGTAAATTTATAAATTACTAGCTGCGCCCCGCGGTGTTACCCGCTACATGTTTTCGGGATAAATAGTAGCCTATGTGTTAATCCAGGGTCTCGGCTACCTCCAGACCAAATTTCATTCCAATCCGTTCAGTAGTTTTTGCGTGAAAGAGTAATCACATCTACACTAATATTATAAAGAGGAAAGATTTGTATTTTTTTCTTTTTGTATGTTTGTAACGAATAAACTCAAAAACTACTGGACCGATTTCAGTAATTCTTTCACTGTTGGGAAGGATCTATCCCCGGGTGACATAGGCTACTTTTTAAATAAATAAAGATCGTAGGTCACACAGACAGCGCCATCTGACCCAAACTAAGCAAAGCTTGTGCTATGGAAGTTAGATAACTGATAGAATACTTAAATAGATTTATTTTTTGTAAATACATTCTTAAAATGCAGTACACCCAGACTCAGAACAATCATTTATTTTATATCACAAAATGCTTGTCCTGGGTGGGAATTGAACCCACGCCCTCCTTATTTATCTTTTTTTTCTTACTTTAAATAATTATGTCTACGTTTGGCCACCAACTCGCCTAATGCAAAGCGACGGTGTGGCCGAGGATGGAGCACGCCGATCTAGAAGGACTCTATTCACTCTAGCCTTAAAAACATCCAAATTGTCCAATTAGTCCAATCTTCATTTATTCCCCGGGAATGGGAACTACGCGGGTGAAACCGCGAGGCGTCCGCTAATTTATAATATTAGTGGGATTTCATAACTTTAATTTCCTAAATTTCCAGCGCTATATTGGCATTCCGGCCATGTTGAAAGCTGGTGAATACTCGCCCAACAACCCACTGCTCCGCGCCGAATTGACCGAGCGCAGCACGGGCTCCGGAGACGCGTTCCTCGGACTAGGCGAATACGAGAGAAGGCGCCACACGCTGAGGAAGATACGACAAGCCCAGTACAGGCAGTATCTAGACCAGGTGAGTGATGACAAGAATTTATATCGTAAGTTCTCGTAAATACAAGAATAAAACTTTTGCGAGGAGCTTTTTAGAGATCTGCAGATACTGCCGTTGCCGTGTGAGCTTATTTACCAGGTAGCCCTATTCACCCATACTAACATTTTTTAAATCTAAAACGTAATGAGACGAACGAGACGCTCTCCTGATGGTAAGAGATAACGCCTGTCCCATGACCATTGCAGCGATACACAGAACTTTGAGTAACAAAACAAAGTCCAGGGCATCACTGCTTTGGCGCTCATTACTTCGAGACTTTCGATGGTTAGTCTCAACAGCCCAGCAGTTATTGATAAGTTTCAACGCAGGGGCGTCCACAGTACGTTAGATCTTCGCAGCAATAAAAAGAAAGACCAGCTTGTAACACCGTCACATCGGCTTGTCAAGTTGGAGAGGCCGGTATACATTCTGGGGTCCGCGGTCTACAACCGCATACCCGCCGTACGGGATGCGCCTTCCGCCGCGTGCTTCAGAACCAAGTTAAAATCTTGACCGCTACAGACCTTGTTTTATGAAATTGACCAGTATTTCAAACTTAAAGATTATTGAATTACTAATAAGTAATTATAATTTTTTTCACCAGGTTATTATATTGACAATATTTTTTTGTATTGACATGTTTGTATATTGTCATTTTTGTATTGACATGTAATCAGTATATCAGTATCAGTACTTCTATCAGCTGTCTGGTTCCCATAGTACAAGCTTTGCTTAGTTTGGGGCTAGATGGCGCTGTGTAAATTGTCCTCCAATATTTATTTATCAGTGTTTTAAAACTCATATAATGGACATAATTATTTGAAATTTTGAATTGACTTGTAACATTTGTGTTATCAATAAAATATTTGTATTTTTAAATTTTAATAAAGTGCTTCATGCGTACCAAACAAACGCACTACCAAACTTTGAGTCGATTTACTCTTTGAATGCCTACGTGCATAGAGGTGTAAATATTTTTTTGGGCAGACCGCCAATGACACCTTTAGGCGACACCACTTTTGGCTGGCAAGCTGATAAATAAGTTGAAAATCTGCCGCCAAGCACCTAACGGTGTGTTCCGGCAGCCTCACTTGAGAACCAGTTCCATTCCAGGCTTGATGGGCTTTGCCATCTCCGACCACACCGATCACTTAACATCAGATGAGCTGTGGTCAAACACTCTAGCCTGTCAACAATAAAATGTGCCACTTGTGGCATTAGCTCATAAGATTCTTTTGTTTTCTGTACTATTTTTTCTATTTTTGGTGTGCATTTAAAAAGAGTTTCTATGTATCCATAAGTAAAATTGTTCATAATTTCCAGCAAGCCAAAAAGAATCAAGAAGCTAAAGACCAAGTGGAGCGCGAACGGCGTGAAAGAGAAGAAAAGGAAAGACTGCGAGAGGAGCGAGAGAGACAGGTGCTGCTAGAGCGAGATAGGTATAGCCCGGAGCGACGCCGCGCGAGCATCTGTTCCGTTCCCATCAGTAATGCGCTCGTACAAACTACGTAAGTATCTGTGGACATTTTTTTTCTCAAATATGCTCAAAAATGTATTTTGTGAGAGATTTCAATGTTAAAACGAGAGTTTTACAACTTGAAAGGTACTGAAGCTATCGAAATTACAAGGCTGTTGAGGACTAACCATTAAAAGTCTCAAAGTAATCAGCGCCAAAGCAGCGATGTCCCGGGCTTTGCTATGCTACTCAAAGTTCTACTGCAATATAAGAATGTACTCATATTTACAAAAAAAGTTTTGTAGCGATGATAGCTCAGTGGTTAGCGCGGTAGGTTCGCATGCCGAAGGGCGTGGGTTCAAACCCCAACAATGAGCTTGAGCTGCCGGTGAAGGAAAACATCGTGAGGAAACCATAGCATGGTGGTAGGGTACTTTCTAGTACTCGGCTGGCTAGCTACCACCCTCAAGTTGAAAATCTGCCGCCAAGCATCTAACGGTGTGTTCCGGCAGCCTCACTTGAGAGCCAGTTCCATTCCAGGCTAGGTGTGCTTTACCATCTTCGACCACACCTTCACTTAACATCAGGTGAGCTGTGGTCAAACAACTAGCCTGTCAACCATAAAAAAAAAAAAAAGTATTTAAGTATTCTATCAGTTATCTAAACTCCATAGTACAAGCTTTGCTTAGTTTGGGGTCAGATGGCGCTGTGTGTAATGTCCTACGATATTTATCTATTTGTTTGATAGCCTTGGATGACGTTATCTCTTACTTTCACGAGAGCGTTTCGTTCCTATTATTAAGATTAAGTTACGTATTCTCCTTTATTGGTAAAAAAAAAAAATTATCTCAGTTTTCACTATAGTCGTAATTTGTGTACTGTATGTATTATAGCCGACAGCCCTGTTGGTTCATTCGTAGCATGTCTGCTTCGAGAGCTGAAGGGCGTGGGTTCGATTCCCACTCAGGACTAACATTTGTGTGACTAACATCATCGATGTTTGTTCTGTGTCTGGGTGTATTTACAAAAAAAAAAAAAAGTATTTAAGTATTCTATCAGTTATCTGTGTTCCATAGCACAAGCTTGGCTTAGTTTGGGATCAGATGGCGCTGTGTGTAATGTCCTGTGATATTTATTTATTTATTTTATTTATTTTTATTATAAGTATGTATTTACAAAAAAAAAATATTAAGTATTCTATCAGTTATCTGTCTTCCATAGTACAAGCTTTGCTTAGTTTGTGGTCAGATGGCGCTGTGTGTAATGTTCTACGATATTTATTATTATTTATTTTATTTCACTTTCAGTAAAGTTGACACGGGCGTTCAAGTGGACGGTTTGTCGAGCCCGCTCTCCGTTGCGGTACAAACTGACGATGTTGAACTCTATCGGGTAAGGGAATCTGTCTACAATCTCTGACACTAAGGCTGCACACTCGACACACACACACACTTAAATGATGTTTGGTTGATAGCTCAGTGGTCAGCACGAAATTCAACAATGAGCTTGAGCTGCCGGTGAAGGAAAACATCGTGAGGAAACCATAGCATGGTGGTAGGGTATTTCCTAGTACTCGGCTGGCTAGCTACCACTCTCGAGTTGAGAATCTGCCGCCAAGCATCTAACGGTGTGTTCCTGCAGCCTCACTTAAGAGCCAGTTCTATTCCAGGCTCAGTGTGCTTCACCATCTTCGATCATACAGTCACTTAACATCAGGTGAGCTGTGGTCTAAACAACTAGCTCCCCGGACAGCCCCGTTGGCTCGTTGGTAGTATATCTGCCTTGAGAGCTGTAGGGCGTGGGTTCGATTACCACTCAGGGCAAACATTTTGTGAATAAACAAATGTTTGTTCTGTGTCTGGGTGTTCTGTATGTATTACTATTCTACTCAGAGTAGACTAGTTCAAATGTAAGCCAATCTATTTATTTTATAATTCGAATTAAATTAATTAATTGTGTATTTAAATTATTATTATTATTAATTTTTTTTTTTATATTAATTTAGTTGCGAATTTGATTTAATTTATTTTGATTAACTTAATTGTCTTATTTATTGGTTGTGACTTGTAACTTTTCGTTATTAATAAATGAGTATGAGTATGAGTATTATAAGTACGTATTTACAAAAAAAAAGTATTTATGTATTCTATCAGTTATCTGACTTCCATCACACAAGCTCTGCTTAGTTTGGGGCCAGATGGCGCTGTGTGTAATGTCCTGCGATATTTTTTTTTTTTAGCTTGTCAAAAGAAAAGGGTAAAACTAAATATATACCTTGAATATTCAAAATGAACTTCCGCAAAGTAAATCTGAATCAATCAAAATTTATTTGGATTCTCTATACTAGGCAATCTCAATACATAAAGTGGAACGTTAAAAAATAGTAGAAGAGAAATATTATGTACTAGTGGACGCCTCGAGCTTTTACCCGCGTAGTTCCCGTTCCCATGGGAATACAGGGATAAAAAGTAGCCTATGTCATCCGGGGATAGTGTAGCTTGCCAACGGTGAAAGAATTTTTGAAATCGGTCCAGTAGTTTCGGAGCCTATTCAATACAAACAAACAAAAAATTAATTCTTTCCTCTTTATAAGATGTGGATGACAACTGTAATAGTTAGATATGTGATATTGCGGACTTTTTTTTTGTTTTCTTTGGTTTTGGCGTCGCGTTTTAGCATTTGCCAGTGTCAAGTATTTATATATTTTCAACTTTCAAAAGTTAAATAAGTGTCCTCGTAGCTAAAGTTATAGTCAAGGTCCAGTCATGCTTTAGTAGAGTAGTGGCGACTTTACTATAAAGCTTCGATGGAGTTTTGGAAGCAACACGAAAAGTCATGTTTCACCACATCATATCATTTACCCACACTCGCGCTTGTAATTCGGCACTTTATGAATAAAACACCACCATTTTTATACATAAACACTCGACAAAACACTATTTTTGGAAAAAAATACAACGGAGCGACACGACTCTTCCCGCGTTCCCGCCAAAACTCCTATTGCGGACTTATTTGTAGCTGTCAATTTGCTCTATAAAACGTCACTTTATTCTATTATCAATAGTGTTCGCTGCGCATGCTATTGAATGATTTTTTCAAATTTTTCACAGCTTGGGTTACATTATTGATATTTTTAAAATAAAATATAGCCTATGTCCATCACGGATAATGTAGCATTCTAATAATGAAGGAATCATTAGGATCGGTCCAGTAGTTTCGGAGCCTATTCAATACAAACAAACAATCGCTGCTTTTGTCTGTCTCCGTTTGTTTGTTCTTGTTTTTATGCTTGTTACAAAATTAAACGTTATTCTTTCTTTCTTTTAATCAAATCTTTTCGCTTTTTAATTGTACTTATTTAGATTGAAAACATGATATATTAGAGTACATTTTGCAGCTGTCCCCGTCGCCAATAAAGTGCCTGACACAAGCTGAGCGTGAGTTGTCACCGCGCACTGTGGCCGACACGAAACACGACTGGCAAAAGCCAAGCGACGCTGTCGAAAGACGACGCAGCTACGGGGACTTTGACGGTAAGTTTTTTTTTTGACAGATGACATTAAAATTTTTGAGCTAAACCTTCTTTGATTTTGGCGTCGTATTTTGTGCATTTTCCAGTGTCCATTTTTAATATTTTCGAGTTTTATTAGTTGAATAAGTGGCCTTGTAGCTATAGTTATAGTCGAAGTCCAGTGCGTGTCAGTCGAGTCCAGTCATGCTTTAGTAAAGTCGACTTTACTGTAAACTTCGATGGAGTTTTGGAAGCAACACGAAAAATCATTTTTTACTTCATTATATCATTTTTCCATACTCGCACTTCTAATGCGGCACTATAAATAAAACACTACCATTTGTATGCGTAAACGCACGAAAAAACACTAGTTTTGGAAAAAATACAACGGAGCGACACTACTCTCCGCTTTCCCGCCAAAACTCCCTAAACATACATAGATAAATAAATTTAACATACTAAGACGAAGGACTTTGTTTCATTATGCCAGTACCAACTATTTTGATATTAAATCAAGTAAAATAAGTCCCGAGTCACAGTCAAAGTCACGCAAAGTAAGTCAAAGTCCAGTCTGGTTATGTTCTAGTTAAGTAATGGCAACTATTTTAGAAGCCTCTACAGAGTTTTGGAAGCAACATGAAAAAACATTGTTCCGTTGATATTTTCTTTTTTTTTAAACGCTCTTACAAAATACATTATTTTTCTAACCGAGTTTTACCATTGTAATTATAAACTACCGAATTAGGCCTCCTACACTAAAGGTTCTTATTCTTATTCGGAATGGGGGCGAGGAATCCTGCAGTGACGTCCCGCTTGGGGTGTATTGTGCATTTCCCCCTGCCAGCGTCTACCCGAGCCAACCCAGCTCCTTGAGGTACCGGAGCGAGGCTCTGGGCCGCTGGCAAAGTAGCTCCAGTTGATGAGTTGGAGTTAAGCATGATAGTGAAAAGCAGTCTGCCTGTTGCGGTGATTTAGATGTGGTTTGTGAGAAAACTGCTTCATGCAATCTATTGAAGATCCTAGTTACTTCTGTGGCTTTGCAATGCCACAGCACGTGCTCTACAGTTTCGGCTTGCACCAAACAGCCGCGACATAGCGGACGATCTGTGGCTCCTAGTTTGTACAGATGACTATTCAGATTGCAATGACTGGTTATAAGGCCTACCAAAAGACGAAAGTTCTGTCGTTGCAATCTCAATAGTGATCTTCCTGTTAAGGATTGGAAAAGCGGTCTTACTATGTATTTTACTTGGTGGTAGATTTCCTTAGCAGGAGATCGTCTAGGTAGGTACCTCCGTAGTACCAGTTATTCTGCCGCTAAGCAGTAGTGTGTAAGCATTACTGTGTTCCGGTTTGCAGGGTACTGCAGCTAGCGAAATTACTGGGCTGTTGAGACTAACCATCGTAAGTCTCAAAGTAATGAGCGCCAAAGCAGCGATGCCCTGGACTTTGTTTTGTTACTCAAAGTTCTGTGTATTGCTGCAATGGTCATGGACAGGCGTTATCTCTTACCATCATGAGAGCGTCTCGTTCGTCTCATTACTTTTTACAATAAAAAAAAATGCAGTCGTCTTTCTTATCTCACAGGTTTTGTTGTTCTCTCTCAGTGTGGCGGCGCAGCAGCTCACGCACTTCCATCGCTGATGGTTTGCATAGAGCTGTTACGTCGTCTTTTACCTGTTTCTTTGCACCAAAGGTTAAAACTTTCTTCTTCCAGAGCGCACGTGTACTATAAAGAAGTCTAATCGCGAAAAGCTCGTGTCAGATCTTCGGCATTCGTACATGCCATCTATATTCGACGCTGATGCCATTCACATGAGGAATCTGCAGGCGGAAAAGGTATGTTCCACGAGCTGTAGGGTGTGGGATCTATTCCCACCCAGGACTAGCTTTTTTTTGGTACAAACAAAATGTTTTTTCTGTGTCTGGTTATTCTGTATGTATTATAAGTATGTATGTATTTACAAAAAAAAAAACTAATTAAGCTATCAATTATCTGACTTCTAGTCTAGTCTTCTTTGCTTAGTTTGGGGTCAGATGGCGCTGTGTGTAATGTCCTCCGATATTTAATCATATACTAGCTGCGCTCCGCAGTTTTACTCGCTGTTTCCATGTGAACACTAAATTTTTTCGGGATAAAAAGTATCCTATGTGTTAATTCTGGGTGTCAGCTTCCTCCATACCAAATTTCATCAAAATTGGTCCAGCCGTTTAAGCGCGAAGGAGTAACAAACACACACAAACTTTCAACTTTTTAATATTAGTGTGATTACAAGGTATATCTTAGCAGAACATCTATGTGGGTACCACCGTAGTACCAGATATTTAGCTTCCAAGCAGTAGTGTGTAAACATTACTGTTTTCCGGTTTGAAGGTGTTTTAAGACTAACTGCTTGGCGGCGGATTTTCAACTTGAGAGTGGTAGCTAGCCAGCCGAGTACTAGGATGTACTCTACCACCATGCTATGGTTTCCTCACGATGTTTTCCTGCACCGGCAGCTCAAGCTTATTGGGGTTTGAACCCACGCCATTCGGCATGCGAACCGACCGCGCTAACCACTGAGCTATCATCGCTTTAAAAACATTCAATGTGTTGATCGAAGAAATATTTTATTGATGATTACAGGAGGCAGCGGCGCGCCGCCAGTTCTATCAGCAAGAACTGAAGAACCAGATTCTAGAGCAGCAGAGAATAAGAGAAGAAAGGAAATCAAGAGAAAAGTTAGTACTTTAACATTCAATCAATTACAGGGCTGTTGAGACTAACCATCTAATGTCTCAAAGTATCGTATCGTATCTTAGGACTATACACACAGCGCCATCTGGCCGCAAACTAAGCAGAGCTTGTGTGATGGAAGTCAGATAACTGATAGAATACATAAATACTTTTTTTTTTGTAAATACATACTTATAATACATAACAGAACACCCAGACACAGAACAAACATTTGTTTATTCACAAAATGTTTGCCCTGAGTGGGAATCGAACCCACGCTCACCAACTCTCAAGGCAGATATTCTACCAATGAGCCAACGAGGTTGTCAAAGTGATGAGTACCAAAGCAGCGATACCCTAAATTTTGATTTATTGCCTAAAATTCTTTGCATCGCTGCAATGGTCATGCACAGGCGTCATCTCTTACCATCAGGAGCGTCTCGTTCATCTCATTACTTTTTACATAAAAAAAAAAACTTGTCTTAACATTGGTTAGGAAATAAAGTTAATTTTATACATTTTTATTTTTTTAAACTACCTACATATAAGTGCAGTGACACTTGATTAACTCGCTTATTTTGTACTAAAAAGCGAAAGTCATCCTGATTTGATCGATCTGGCCGGATCCGACCGGATTCGGCCGGACTGAAAATGACGCCGGATTGCAATCCCTAGGTCGCACTCGTGATTATAAATAATTTTTACGATGTCCGGTCCGGTGCGTCGGTTTTTTTGTGGATGTCGATGTCAGTGTGGTGTGATTTTTCTGATGTTGTTGTTTTTTGTCGATGTGTGTGTGTGTTGTGAATTCTGAAATGGCAAAACAGCTGTTCTGATAACATACGTACAAAGTGCTTTTCCTTTTTTCCAGATTTCAAAGATATTCCCATAATAAAAGTTTTTCAACTAATCCTCGTTCTGCGATTAAACTTTGTGTTTTTACGATTGTAGGCTGATTTTTGGACTATTTTTAATGATTTTTTTTTATGGTTGACTGGCTTGGTGTTTTACCACAGCTCACGATGTAAAAGTAATAAGACGAACTAGACGCTCTCCTGATGGTAAGAGATAACGCATGTCCATGACCATTGCAGCGATATAGGAAACTTTGATTAACAAAACACGCACAACACACCGCGGGGTGCAGCTAGTATTATAAATTTGAAAGTTTGGATGGATGGATGTTTGTTACTCTTTCACGCAAAAACTACTAAACGGATTTGAATGAAATTTGGTGTGGAGGTAGCTGAGACCCTGGATTAACTCATAGGCTACTTTTTATCCCGAAAACATGTAGCGGGTAACACCGCGAGGCGCAGTTAGTGTCCAATAAATATTACTGATTTACATTTTTTTTTTCTTTTATATTTTTAGAATGCTGGAGCAAGCCGAGATGCGTCGCTTGGAGGAACAACTGAGGATGCTGCGAGTAGCGCAAGAGAGGGAGATAGACAAACATCATGACATATCGGCTGCTGTGAGTATAAATAATAAAAAATCTATTAAACAACATTATACACAGTGCCTCTAGCTTCCGTCGGAGCAAAGAAACTTCCGACAGGCGCAGAACAAACATTTAATGCTTTTTTTTTACGGTTGACAGGCTAGGTGTTTGACCACAGCACACCTGATGTTAAGTGAAGGCGAGGTCGAAGATGGCAAAGCACACCTAGCCTGGAATGGAACTGGCTCTCAAGTGAGGTTGCCGGAACACACCGTTAGGTGCTTGGCGGCAGATTTTCAACTTGAGGGTGGTAGCTAGCCAGCCGAGTACTAGAAAGTACCCTACCACCATGCTATGGTTTCCTCACGATGTTTTCCTTCACCGACAGCTCAAGCTCATTGTTGGGGTTTGAACCCACGCCCTTCGGCATGTGAACCTACCGCGCTAACCACTGAGCTATCATCGCTACAAAAGGTTCGGTGTTTTTAGGGTTCCGTACCCCAAGGGTAAAACGGAACCCTATTGCTAAGACTCCGCTGTCCGGCCGTCTGTCACCAGGCTGTATCTCATGAATGAACCATGATAGTTAGACAGTTGAAATTTTCACAGATGATGTATTTCTGTTGCCGCTATAACAAAAAATACTAAAAAACAAAATAAAACATATATTTAAAGGGCTCCCAACCATATTAGAAACTATATACTATAAAAAGTATCCTACTACCAGTCTATGGTTTCACTGACAACTCATAGTCACCTTTAGCGTCTCAACCCACGACCTTCGTCATCTGATCCGATTGCGCTATAACCACTGAGCTATCATTACTACAAGACCTAATCATAAATTTGTTCTATTCCAGATGAAAGACAAAGCAAAAGACTACGACACGAAACGCACAGAACTACAGAGAGAGATAGATTTCGAGCAGCAGAAGATTATACGCGCCACAACTCAACCCAGTAACACCACACGCCACGCCACGAGCTACGCCACATCACGCGATAACACTTCCAAAAGCGACACACCCCGATCAAAACTACCCTTTTTCTACAACACCGAAAAAACCTTTCAACCCATTGAAAATGAAAAAACAAAAAACCCATATTCGTTTAACATACAAGAAAATTCATTGTTCACGGCAAACTACGACGTGGATACATATTTGAGAAAAAATCTAAACTTTCGCGATAAAATCGATATCGATATCGATAACATCGGTAATAACAATCATTCCGCGCCGGTTAACAACAACAAAACAAGAGTACTCGACAAAAACGTCGTCATAGAAAAAGCGTTAATACACGAGCCAAAAGATAAAAATTACGCGCTCCCAGAGAAAACTGGGAAGACTTACGACGACGTTGATAACATATCTATACCTGTTTTGAGGCACTCGCCCAAGATGAAACAAGCTGCGACAGAAAATAACACGAATTTAAGCGAAGCCATGAAAAAAGTCGACGATAAATGGAAAGTGCCTGCAGTACAGAAGAATATATTGAAGTCTTTGCCGAACGAGGAAGGTAGAAATGTTAACATATTAACACAATTGGGGTCTATAAGAAGGCAGCTGCAGTTAGAACAGTTGAAATTA
Organism: Biston betularia; assembly: GCA_905404145.2. Lineage (NCBI taxonomy): Eukaryota > Metazoa > Arthropoda > Insecta > Lepidoptera > Geometridae > Biston > Biston betularia. Next base: position 2,961,449 of record FR989887.1, on the reverse strand, counting down.
GACAAAATGCTGTCGAAAGACGAGTCTTAGTTTCAAAAGAATTGTGCTTTTTTCCACAATGCCAAGACGAGGCCACCGTGTCCCGCAGGTGCTGAGCTCCGCCCAGTAGGGCGTCGAGATCGCACCCACTAAAAACCCCTGGGGACAGAGTTCCCCAGCGACCAACCTCGGCAAAGATGAGGTTCATCGAGGCCGATGCCCCACCTCGCCTAAAAGGAGGAGGAAGAACCCACGAACGAACGTGCTTTTTTCCAGTTAATATCAATAAATATCAAAATATCTATTCCCGTAAAATCACAAACTGTTTTTAGTTTGTAAAAAGAAATGTCAAGATTTTACAAAATGACGATAAAAAATTACGATTTTTACAATTGATGTCATCATCATCATCATCATCATCATTTCAGCCGTAGGACGTCCACTGCTGGTCATAGGCCTCCCCCATTGACTTCCATAAAGACCGGTTGGAAGCGGCTCGCATGCAGCGCGTTCCTGCGGTCTTTACTAGGTCGTCTGTCCACCTTGTGGGTGGACGTCCTACGCTGCGCTTGCCGGTCCGTGGTCTCCACTCCAGAACTTTGCAGCCCCATCGGCCATCAGTTCTGCGTGCTATGTGCCCTGCCCACTGCCACTTCAACTTGCTAATCCGTTGGGCTATGTCGGTAACTTTGGTGCGTCTACGGATCTCCTCATTCCTGATTCGATCTCGTAGAGAAACTCCGAGCATAGCCCTCTCCATAGCGCGTTGTGCTACTTTGACCTTACCAAGAAGGCACACAGTCAGAGACTACAATTGATGTAGATTGTAGAAAATATAATTGAACAGATAAATGGGGTTTCGATATTTTATTTATTTATTTATTTATTTATTTTATTTATTTCAAGTAACACATGGACTCATTAAAATACAATAATAATAAAAAACAGAATAAACATGTCAAAAAAAAAAAATACAATTATTATTAAAATCGCCAAGTCGTTTCCGTAAAATTTGAATCTAGTGAATAAATTTCGTTTGATATTTAACACAGCGCCATCTAGCCCCAAACTAAGCAAAGCTTGTACTATGGGAACCAGATAAATGATAGTTTTTTTGACACAGAACAAACATTTATCGGCACATATGCTATGAAAATATGTATAGTTTAGATTGAATATTGCTAAAATTCGATTAGGAGAATCCACCAATCGTAATGTCAAAAATATGTAGTACTAGCGGACGCCTCGCGGTTTCACCCGCGTAGTTCCCGTTCCCATGGGAATACAGGGATAAAAAGTAGCCTTTGCCACCCGGGGATAGCGTAGCTTCCCAACGGTGAAAGAATTTTTGAAATCTGTCCAGTAGTTTCGGAGCCTATTCAATACCAACAATCAAATCTTTCCTCTTTATAATAGTAGGTATAGATAACAATAAAATTTAATGATAATTGTGCCTATAACTAGAAATAAACTTAATAAGCACAAAATCTGATACAATACCATCTCAAAATATAGATTGTAATTATCCAAGATGAGGTTAAAGCTTGGCTTATTATAAATTAGCGAATAAATGTAACCCGATTTGTATATAGTCTTAGAGCTGTCAAATTTTATCTTTGACAGATGACAGTAGGATTATTAAGTTAAACTGGCTTATCAAGTTCAATTTATTAATCCGTTTTCCGTGTTTCTTCTATTGTTCTTCTTTTTTTATGACATTAAAACTTTGTGCAGTTGCCAGTGGCAAGTATCTTTACGATAATACAATACATTATTTTATTTATAACACCAAAATTGCAAATAATATACCAGTTCATTTTTAAAATGTCAATATAATAGGAGCGTATGTCATAAATTAATCGTTATTAATAATAAATCGATATTTATTTTTATTAATAGTAAAAAGTTTATTACTAATTCTACCAAACATTGAACAAAGATTGTAAGTATTTTTATTTTATAATTGTAAATTTCGTTTTTGATTAGTTCTATAAATAAAGTTGTTTTTGTTATTTTAAGCATTTAAATTTGAAATGGCGTTGATTTTGGCAACTCATTCTGCCCTATAATAACTTGTACTGTTTTCAATATGTAAGAAAATAGTAAAAAAAATATCTTTTTTTTTCAGAAAATGTTGATATGTCAAAATCAACGATAATTACGTCGTTTTAAGATGCATGCAAATTGTAATATAAATTTTGCATGATTTATTTGAAATGCAAGAATCGTGATACAAACTGTTTTTTTATCAAAATCGATGATTTGATAGTCCTTTTCTTGCTATTCTATCTCTGTTTAAAATTTTGTTTTGATTAACGACTTCCTACCTTGTAGACGACTGATATTCGGCAACATGACAAATTATTAGCGAAATAGCGCTTATAAGAATTTCCGTCCACCAATGACACGGCAATATCCTTTGGCAGACCAATCATAGACCAGGATGCCCGCAAACCTCGGTTAACACATTCAGTGCCGCCGACACGCCTAACGTGGCCTCACCAATTCCTATCGCGATACCGTGAGCACGCCGGGCGCGCTCTTGATTTTTCATGTATTTGGGCGTATTTTCTATTAGAAGCCGAAATATGGCTTTTTTATGATTTCACCTTTATACAGTGCCAGTGAACACGCCTAGCGTGTCAATGTAATCATCTTGCAGTGGCGTGAGCACGCCTGGCGTGCTCGCGTTTTATATAGGGCGACATCGCTGGGAACTACTCGAAAATAGTGGTGGCAATGAAACTAATTCTTACTACATGGCAGGAAGTTGTTATTTCTGATGTTAATAATTTATAATATTACAAAATTAATGATAATTTTTGCAGTTAGGTTAGTAGTGCCAAAATAATTAAACTTCCTTTTACAAGAACAATCTCTGTAAACACTTTTAAATATCAATGCGCTAGTAAACGAGACGGTTTTACGGAAATGTATCTACAGTTTTGTAACAAATAAAACCAAATTAAAACATTTTTTTCTACGCGGTTACACAGAACGGTGCTAAGATGAAACGTCCTCCTACAACTAATTGACTATGAAATCCCGAAAAATAAATATTGAACACACTCCACAAAATGCAGCAAATTTGTCTCGCTATTACAAAGTTATACTCTGCATATAAAGGTTGCCTGGAATATATCGTCCTTAGCGATAAGGCCGCCAAATGTTCAACTAGTGTTAAGTTTATATTGTTATAATTGGTGTGAACAATAAAGAGTTATATGATTATAAGTATAACGACCCCCTTTCGGTTTTGCACATCGTAAACTTGTAACCCTGTATTATACTGGGCAATGTTGACTACATTTCCGTAAAATTGCTCATAGTTTAGCGACATTTTAGCTATAAGATTTATCTGTAAGTAATGTATTAAATTTTTTTTCAAGTTGTAATATATTTTTTGTCGCACACTTTTAAATTTTCAAAGACTGCATGGATAGGTTAAGTAAAAGAGCTTGGATATAAGGAAAGTGAGATTATGATAAGGTTTATAATTTAATAATTGTTATTTTTTTATTATAGTTCATTGTATTTTATTATTTTTACACATTTTGCTTAGAAAGTCATTTGAATAAGTGAAAATCCTGTAAAGATATGTCTATTCCAGCATTAGTTAGGTTTAAAATCTCACCAAACAAGTAACGCTCTGTTCTGGCAACCTTATTGAGAGTTAACTCAAATACTAATTGCCATTATTTACCAGTTTCAAACATTGAGTGAGTGAGTGGTCAATTAACTAGCCTGTCAACCATAAAAAACATCACTTTTCAGGCGCTTAAATAGATCGTCGTCGTAATTCAACCTAAGGTATATATAGACAGCTCCTCCTCAGTCATCAACACCTCGTATGTATAGACAGCTCTGTCGATAAGACAAGCTAATTCAGCCTAGGTTCATATAGACAACCCAGTCGATAAGACAAGCTAATTTAGCCTAGGTTCATATAGACAATCCAGTCGATAAGACGTGCAAATTCAGCCTAGGTTCATAAAGAAAATATTGTCGATAAGACCAAACTAATTCAGCCTAGGTTCATATAGACAACCCAGTCAATAAGACAAGCTAAATTAGCCTAGGTTTATACAGACAACTCAGTCGATAAGACAAGCTAATTTAGCCTAGGTTCATACAGATAACCCAGTCGATAAGACAAAACTAATTCAGCCTAGGTTCATATAAGTACCAACAATATATTCAATCGAGTTAAAACCACCTAGGCAAGTGTTATTAAGGCTAGGTGATTGACCACATCTCACATGATACTAAGGATAAAATCTGTATTAATGTCATCAGGGATGTAAACGCTTAATTTTTTACTATACTTTTCCACTAATTTAAATTTTTTTATCATAGCCAACGACTTTCAAATTTTTTAGCTCTTATTAAAGTTTGTTTGTTGAACTATGTAGTTATTTATAGTTGAAGTTTTCAATAAAATTATCATATTGCAATATTATATGAATTCGTTTTACTTAACATGACTGTAAGACCTATTTGTTTTAAGGAAAAAAACATGAGTGAACCAACAGCATGACGGCACTTTCTACTGCTTGCTGACATTTTTCAACAAGCCGTTTATAGTCCAGCCACCGCTTGTTTTTTTTAGTGATTAATAACAGGCTGAATCTTTGTGAGTAGAGTAGAGATGAGGCGCCCAAGTCTTTCCTGGATTCAAAATTCTGGATATTAGCTACTGTAGTGCACAGGTGTAGTTACAATATGTGTAGGTGGTGGTATCGAAATTGTCTGAACAATAGTAAGTTTTTATTTAAATATTTTGATAATTGGATAATAAACTCGGAAACACAATTGTCCTACAAAATGGATGGTTTGACTGGAGTGTCCTCCATTCTGAATATGCCCAAATAACGAGGTCATAAAAATGATAAATGAAGATTCTTTTGTTCTCTGTACTTTTTTCTGTTTATGGTATTCACAATAATGAATTTCTATCTATTAATACCTAGCTGATTTTTCGCTGCATAAGACCTTTAGTTCGATGTCTGGCCCACGAATTCATCAAAAATAACACTGGCTTTCCGGTGACGATAAACTTAGTGAGGAAACCATATGAATATCTCAAGAAATTCAATGCCAAATTGCAATCAAAACCGTGTCAGTGGTGGCAGCGCTTAATCGCCGTTTCGAGGCAAGCCTATGCCCAGCTGTAAGATATTAGCAGTTTACCATTAATCATGACAGAAAAAAGCCTCCGAATCACGAATGAACCGGTTTATTCTAGGCCAGAGTGCTCCATCGTAGACCGCATCTTCGCCAGACGGCGGCGGGCAAAACGGAAATCAAAGTAAAACTCTGTTATCACCACGTATTAAAATTTTATTTATGTACAAACATGACATCTTCAAATGAGATCTTCAAATCAACTTTTTGGTACAGATATCCCTATTACAGGAAAGTACATAAACTTATTAACTAAATTTATTGTAATTTGAGCGTGTAACAAAATTCAGAAGAAACAGACATTTTCCGAACATAAAAATTTAAGCAAAATTTCTTTTAATACAAAAATATTTTTATAAATACATAGTTATAAAAATACAAAAATAAATATTAACCCTTTGTACTCCACAGTAGTGTCTCTACATCACGAGATAAAGCGCGCCGTGTACACCGACATTAAAACATTTCTACGGAAACAAGAATTTTAAAAAGCGTTTATCGCGTTGCGATTACAAGTTTCAAGAGGTGGGTTCAAATCTCAATAATGAAAAAAGCATGATGGTAGATATTTCCTAGAACTCGGCTGGATACTACACCCATTGAAAATCTCTTCTCAAACATGTAACAATTTTAGGAGTTTTTTTGTAGCGATGATAGCTTAGTGGTTAGCGCGGTCGGTTTGCATGCCGAAGGGCGTGGGTTCAACCCCCAACAATGAGCTTGAGCTGCCGGTGAAGGAAAACATCGCGAGGAAACCATAGCATGGTGGTAGGGTACTTTCTAGTACTCGGCTGGCTAGCTACCACCCTCAAGTTGAAAATCTGCCGCCAAGGATGTGTTCCGGCAGCCTCACTTGAGAGCCAGTTCCATTCCACGCTAGGTGTACTTTACCATCTTCGACCACACCATCACTTAACATCAGGTGAGTTGTGGTCAAACACCTAGCCTGTCGGCCATTAAAAAAAAGTCTTATTTGAGAGCTAATTTTCATTTCAGTCTTAATGTTACAAAAAAAGTGGTATTTGTAGTACATTTTTCATTCGCACAGCGAAGTTGTGGAACTCTGCCGGAGTCTGTGTTCCCTGTTAGGTACAATATGGGTGTCTTCAAATCTAGAGTAAATAGGTTTCTTCTAGGTAAGCGTGCTCCATCTTAGACCACACTACTGTTTAACATCAGGCAGAGTGTGGTCAAACGCGAACCTATTTTGAATTAAAAAAAAAAGCTTTAGTCAAACACGTTCACTTTTGTTAATCTGCTTTGATTCCTCGGTCATTGGATTGATCGAAACTATAGTCCGCGACTTTGACTTTGAGCTACAAGTAAATCGAAAACGAGTCAAAACCACGTAAGTTTCCATCGCAAATTATGTTAATTAATGTACCTATGTAAGTTTGACGGGTATACGTTACAAAATACGATAATGCATTCATAGCAACAAGATGATTATATTACAAAGATGCCATGTCGACCCAAGTGCTTGGGTTAAAATACATGCAATTCTATCCGTGTTAGATCATTGCGTATAGCCAATACAAGGCCCATCTGTAGCATATCATCTGTGATTTATACTGTGGCAGTTAAAGGGTTAATATACAGGGTTACGTGGAACAGCAAAAACTAAACCGAAAGGATGACATGATTCAAGCGATAAATTGTAAATTTATTAACGAGAATTTTTCTCCGTTATTAAGTCTTATAATCAAATAACCGATATAAAATTACAAATTTTAAGTTATAATTAGACAATATTATTAAGGCTATAAAATCACAATATAAAATAGTTATTCTATACAATACATGTATAACTTACGCTCGGTACTTTTATTCGCGATTTCAGAGGTGTGTACAAAGTAGAAGTCAATCATAGGTAATGATCGAGTTCAATGACGTCCTTTCGGCTTAAGGCTACCGTTCCGCGCGACCATTTAGAAAATTTCCTCCGCATCATATCACATAAATACACGATTTCTTAAATTACAATAACACATTCTAGAACGCCTCAACATGAGACCTTTCGAACAAAACTATATTAGAAACTACAAAATATGCCATATTTTCAAAATATAGCGGTAACAAGACATTACTTTACAAAGACGGACATTGTATTGAACATTGTATTACAAACAATTAGTGTTATATAGCATGACTGGTGAGACACCTACGATCCTTTAGGATGTGATATTTGACTATCAAATACGACGAAAAAAAAAATAACATTAAAAATACATATTAACTGACTACTAGGTAAACTAGTAATGTAATGTAGTTTATTTTTATCATTATTTATTACAATAAATCTATATTCTGATATTACATCAAATTAAGTAAATTATTTGTATTAGTCCGTGCAGAATTGAGTTACTAAAAATATATACTTTTTTTTAGGAATAACGGCCATTGCAGCTTAACCGAAAGTTATGTAAACAATTACGCAACGCATGGACACCGCGCGGACGCACGAGTTGGACGTTGTGACGACGCTCGCGCCGACGACGGGCGGGCAAGACAAGCACGTACTTGTCGCGTGATCAAAACATCGTTATCAGCGTTGAGTGTATCCACGCTTCATTTATTTATAGGGAATTTAAAAACGAAGTACCTAATTTTATTACATAATTATAACGAAAATCGAGTACCGAGTACTCTCCTCCAGTATCGTAGGTGTCTCACCAGTCATGCTGTATTTATCTTATAAAGGACCGACTTCAAAAACTTCAGTTGTTTGGCAAATATTCAATTTGTAATAATTAAAGAAAGAATTTAGGGTATTCCCATAAATTCTTTAATTTTTTTTATTTACTCTTGGCCATGGGATACTATCCTTTTAGCCGTCCAAATTCTTTCAGTTTGTAGTGTTGCTAGTTTTACCCATTGAAAAGTTATATTGTAAGTAATGCAAAAGTAATCACATTAATGTTATAAAGGCATAAGTTTGTGAGCTTGTATGTTTGTTACTTTTTCAAGATCAAACGGCTGGACCAATTTTTATGAAATTTGGTACGGAAGGCCGAAAAAATGTAGTAATTTGTACAAGACAAAAATCATTGTTTTGTAATCAACTAGCCTACTTAATAATGCCTTCCTTGGCAGTCGGGTAAAAACCCGAAAAAAATATAAAAGTAAATTACTTCTCGTGTTGTACTAAAGTTCCCACTACTTTTTATTCGGGCATAACCGGACGTCACCATGACTTTGTGCGTGGCTCGAGATTTATATTACTTAAATTTTTATCCATTACTTAAGTTTGCCTTTGAAACAAAGAAAACAAATTACACTGGCGTTATTTAAAGTCGATCTTTACAAAAGGTATGTACCTATTTTTAAAGCTTCGTAAATTCGTAAGTTTGTTTGGTTAAGAATGGTTCAAGAACTTCTCTAACGTGGGTCCGTACCTCCCCAAGGGGTCCCTAGGAAAGATTATCATGTCATTGACCCAAGTGAACGGTAGCAGTCTGTTTTCTACCACAGACCGCCATTTCGGATTCTCGTTTACAATGTCTCTGTAATTATCACCGGAAACTATAACCGCATCGAATTCTGCCGCACATTGTACTATGTACCTGGAAAGTAAATAAACAAATAATATATAGTTATATACAAATTTACAATTAAGGTCGTACGATTACCATACAAATATTTTTTTGCCATTTATGAGCAAATGGAACATAATTTTACAGTGAAATCACAACTACTGGAATTTATTTTGGTCTTTACTTGCGGTAAATCACAATTGCTTGAATAAAACAGTAAATTTATTAGCATAATCTACTGTTTTATTCAAAAATCATAAATTCATAAATCATTAATAAATTTGATTTTATGCTAATAATCTACCGTTTTATTCAAGCAATTGTAATTTACCGCAAATAAAGACCAAAATAAATGCCAGTAGCTTTGATTTCACTGTAAAATTATGCTCCATTTGCCCATAAATGGCAAAAAAATATTTGTATGGAAATCGTACCACCTTAATGATACAGCGAGGTTTCTGAGTAAACGAATATATCATCGACTAGCATACGCATCGCGGTTTTACACGCGTAGTTCCCGTGTCCGCGGGAATACAGGGATAAAAATAGCCTATATCACCTGGGGATAGTGTAGCTTCCCAACGGTTAAATAAAATTTTGAAATCGGTTTAGTAGTTTTTGAGTTTATTATCAACAAACATACAAAAATACAAATCTTTCCTCTTTATAATATTAGTGTAGATGTATACAATTTTTAGATTTTTGCCGATTTTTTAAAAACCGCTAGATTGGTTTTGATAAAATTTATATGGGACCACCTCTGAAGTATGATCTACCAAGCAAATAATATACAAATTTACAACTTTTAAAAGCCAACTACATGACCCCTAGGCCAACTAAACGCACTGCTCCAATGAAACAGCGAGGTTTCGGAGGAAACGAAAATACCATCGATATATATAATTTTTAGATTTTTGTTGATTTTTTAATAACCGCTCGATCGATTCTGATAAAATTTATATGGGACCTCCTCTGAAGAATGATCTACCAAGCAAAAAAAGAATAATCAAAATCGATTCATAATTGGCAGAATGATCGCGTAACATACATACAAAAAAAAGCATACAGTCGAATTGAAAACCTCCCCCTTTTTTATAATAATAATAATCATTTATTTCAGACCATGTACGTCCATATTAAATATTCTTACACTAATTAAAATTAAAATTGAAATAAAAATGTAAATACAAATGTCACTCAATAAATTAGAATAGACTTTTTTGAGTCGATTAAAAATACCGCCACTGAAAACAGGCCAGCTGTGGTCAGACACATAGCATGTCGCCAAACAAAAAACATCTGATATCAACCTGTCGTCATATGGCGTGATGGTCCTCCCTTGAATCTGTCGAGATGGTGTGTAGATGACCAAACCCTGGCGTTCTAAGTGATCCAGTAGTCGAGGATCTGAACTCTTGCCGTGTTTACATCTGAAATATATTGAAACAATTTCTATACGCGCCTGTCTTTTCTTAGTTATGTAAATAAATATCGTAGGACATTACACACAGCGCCATCTAACCCCAAACTCAGCAAAGCTTGTTGAAGTCGGATAACTGATAGAATACTTGAATATTTTTTTTAGTAAATACATACTAAAAGAAAAAAGAAAACGAAAACAAGAATGAAAAAAAAAAAAGATTTTTTTCATGTTAGAAAATTTGAAAATTGTTTATTAAAAATTAAATAAATATAAATACTTCAGGACATTGCACACAGCGCCACCTGACCCCAAACTAAGCAAAGCTTGTGCTATGGAAGTCAGATAACTGATAGAATACACATATACTTTTTTTTTCTAAATGCATACTTATGATACATACAGAACACCCAGACACAGAACAAACATTTATTGATACATAAAATGTTTGTCCTGAGCGGGAATCGAACCCACGCCCTTCAGCTCTTAATGCGATATGCTACCAATGAGCCAACGGGGCTGTCACCTATTCACCTGTCATTATCAACCTTTATTTTATTTATTGCATATTTTTATCTTTACCTGAATCGTGGTACAAACGCCTTAACAACATGCCCTCTCCTCACGAAATAATCTATGCAAATCTGTAAACCGCGTACTGAGAAGCAATTCCCACGGCTGTGTCTGCAAGATGAAAATATTAATATAAATCACAATAATATATATCACTAACATTTATACAAGATGGGGCTGGACTTGTTTCCCTATTATTCTTATAAAATTGTTAACCCTAATTTTGAAAATCATATTATATTTCAACCTTCAAACAAAGCACAAAGAAAAATTGAAGCAAATGCACAAAATGCGACGCCAAAATCAAAAAAGAAAAAGAACCATTTTCCTGGAGTTTTGGCGGGAACGTGGAAAGAGTCGTGTCACACCATTGTATTATTTTTTTCAAAACGTGATTTTTTGTGTAGAAATAGTGATGTTTTCTTCATAAAGTACCCAATTACAAGCGCAAGGATGGAAGAGTGATATAATGTGGTGAAACATGACTTCCAAAACTCCATCAAAGCTTTATAGTAAAGTCGCTTACTAAAGCATGATTGGACTTCGACTACTTTTTTAACTCATAAAACTTGAAAATATCAAAACACTTGACACAAGCACAAAGAAAAATTAAAGCAAATGCACAAAATGCGACGCCAACATCAAAGAAGAACCTTTTTCCTATTTGTATGCAGTAGAAGGAAGGAATTTAAAAAAATCGTAGGACGTTTTATACAGCGCCATCTAGTCCCAAACTAAGCAAAGCTTGTACTATGGGAACCAAATAGCTGATAGAATACTTATATCTTTTTTTTGTAAACATAAGACTTTTTTTTTCGTTAATCTAAATAGGTTTGCGTTTGACCACGCTATACTTGATGTTAAGCAGGATGTAAGATGAAGCAAACAGAACAAACGTTTATCGTCACATGTTTGTCCTGGTGGTAATCGAACCCACACCCTCAAGAAATAGATATTCTACCTAATGAGCTAACGGGGCAGTCGGCATAATCTCTGCCGGAAAAAGTATTCAAACCCGTTACATGGATTAGAAGTAAGCTTTTTTTCTATAAGAAATCGACTTACGTTTGACAGGAGTATCCAAATCCGTTACGTGGATTAAAAGTAAGCTTTTTTTCTATAAGAAATAGACTTACATTTGACATGAGTATCCAAATCCGTTACGTGGACTAGAAGTAAGCTTTTCTTCTATAAGAAATACTTACGTTTGACATGAGTATCCAAATCCGTTACGTGGATTAAAAGTAAGCTTTTTTTCTATAAGAAATAGACTTACGTTTGACATGAGTATCCAAATCCGTTACGTGGATTAAAAGTAAGCTTTTTTTCTATAAGAAATAGACTTACGTTTGACATGAGTATCCAAATCCGTTACGTAGATTAAAAGTAAGCTTTTTTTCTATAAGAAATCGACTTACGTTTGACAGGAGTATCCAAATCCGTTACGTGGATTAAAAGTAAGCTTTTTTTCTATAAGAAATAGACTTACATTTGACATGAGTATCCAAATCCGTTATGTGGATTAGAAGTAAGCTTTTTTTCTATAAGAAATACTTACGTTTGACATGAGTATCCAAATCCGTTACGTGGATTAAAAGTAAGCTTTTTTTCTATAAGAAATAGACTTACGTTTGACATGAGTATCCAAATCCGTTACGTGGATTAAAAGTAAGCTTTTTTCTATAAGAAATAGACTTACGTTTGACATCAGTATCCAAATCCGTTACGTGGATTAGAAGTAAGCTTTTTTTTCAATAAGAAATACTTACGTTTGACAGGAGTATCCAAATCCGTTACGTGGATTAGAAGTCAGCTATTTTCTATAAGAAATAGACTTACGTTTGACAGGAGTATCCAAATCCGTTACGTGGATTAAAAGTAAGCTTTTTTTCTATAAGAAATACTTACGTTTGACATGAGTATCCAAATCCGTTACGTGGATTAAAAGTAAGCTTTTTTTCTATAAGAAATAGACTTACGTTTGACATCAGTATCCAAATCCGTTACGTGGATTAGAAGTAAGCTTTTTTTCTATAAGAAATAACCTTACGTATGACATCTATCTCACCTGGTGTTAAGTGATGATGCTGACATATAGACTCGGACAGCGACTTTGTTTTATAAAAAATATAAACTATACAAAAACAATACATTACATTTTGTTTTAGTTATTTTCGGCAACACTAGAAACTTTTTCTAAATTCAAAATTTAAAGCACTTACTGCCTTCTATTTTTTTTATTTAAATAATATGTTTCATGTACATAATAGGAGAGGCCACTGGCTCCTGACCCAGTCTGTGACTAGTTCGGGAGCCTATGGTAAATTGTATCTTTTCACTATGTTTCTACATCAAATAAATTATTATTTTTATTATTAAAATAATAGTAACAATAGAAATTATACTTATTGAATTTACAACAAGCAAATGACATGCAAAAACAATATAGGTAATAACTTTATAACAAATAATATTATGCAAATGTATGGACGGATTTTTATTTACCGACACTATTTAACACATTTTTTTGTAGCTATGATAGCGAAATGGTTCGCGTGATCAGTTCATACGTTTGGCGTGAGTTTAAACCCCAGCAATGAGCTTGAGCTGCCGGTGAAGGAAAACATCGTGAGGAAACCATAGCATAGTGGTAGGGTACTTTCTAGTACTCAAAGGCTAGCTACCACCCTCAAGTTGAAAATCTGCCGCCAAGCACTTAACGGTGAGTTTCGGCGGCATAACTTGAGAGCCAGCTCCATCCCAGGCTAGATGTGTTTACCATCTTCGACCACACTGTTATTTAACATCAGGTGAGCTGTGGTAAACACCTAGCCTGCCAACTATAAAAAAAGGTAAGCTGTTGAGAAACACTTAGCTTCTCATTAAAAAAAAAAAAACTTTTTCACGCTGAAACGGCTTAACAGATTTGGACGAAATTTGTAATTATTTTTTATTTATGCTTAAATAGGTAAACTGTTTTCACTAAATTGGTCTAAAATACAAACACCTTGTAGCGATGATAGCTCAGTGGTTAGCGCGGTCGGTTTGCATGCCGAAGGACGTGGGTTCAAACCCCTACAATTAACTTGAGTTTTCCGGTGAAGGAAAACATCGTGAGGAAACCATAGCATGGTGGTAGGGTACTTTCTTGTACTCGGCTGGCTAGCTACCACCCTCAAATTGAAAATCTGCCGCCAAGCATCTAATGGTTTGTTCCGGCAGGTCTGGTGTGCTTTACCATCTTCGACCACACCGTCACATAACATCAGGTGCGCTGTGGTCAAACACCTAGCCTCAACCATAAAAAAACCTACCTAAGAATGTGTTGTTTGACACCATTATCAAAGATAAGCGAAGCGACTGATCCGATTTTGATGAAAATTTGTCAAAAACGTACAAATAATAGCACCCAGCAATAAACAAGTTAACTGATTTTGATGAAATTTGTAATTAATGAACTATTAAGTAATAGAAAATGAGCATCTTTCTATTATTTGTCACCCCTTTCACAGCTAAACGGTTGAACCGATTTTGATGAAATAACACTTATGATAAATGCAAAAATTTACGAGTATGGGTGTGTTCTACACGCTGTAGCGGCTGAACGATTTTAAGTGAAATTTGAAATAGCGATAGGATATTATACCTTGGATTAACACATAATTACTTTTAATAGTTCTTTTTGATAACAGTCAGTTACAAATCAATTAAAATAAATAAATAGAAATATTATACGTATGTATGCTAAAAAACATAGTTCTTATAAGATATGATGATAGTTCAGTAGTTAACGCGGTCAGTTAGCACGCCGGCGGGTGTGGGTTTAAACCAACAATGAGCTTGAGCTGCCGGTGAAGGAAAACATCGCGACGAAACCATAGCATGGTGGTAGGGTACTTTCTAGTACTCGGCTGGCAAGCTACCACTCAAGTTGAAAATCTGCCGATATGCATCTAACGGTGTGTTCCGGTAGCCTTACTTGAGATTAAGTTCCATTTTAGACTAGGTGTGCTTTACCATCTTCGAACACACCGTCAATAAACATCAGCTGAGCTTTGGTCGAACACCTAGCCTGTTAAAATATTTAAAAAAAAGTTTTAAAAACATGCAGAGGGCATGAAAATTTTGAGGTTCAGACGGTATTTAAATTATAACTTACTACACGCCTGACTTAAGTAACTTAAACATTCGTTAAATGGTTGAGATTGGCGTTACAATATAACTTACTTCAGTATTCTTAATCACTAATTACAGCAACCTATAAAGCTTACCATAAGGCTATTTTTATTAGCTACACTCACTTAAGTAATTTTAAGTAACTTACACCAGATCTGAGGTAATGTTAAGTTACTTATATCACATCTGAGGTAATATTAAGTAATTTACATCACATCCGAGGTAATGTCATGTAATTTAAATAACATCTGAGATAGTGTTAAATATTTTATATCACATTTGATATAATGTTAAGGAACTTACATCACAGCTGAGGTAATATTAAGTAATTTACATTACATTTGAGGTAATGCCATGTAATTTAAATAACTTCTCAGTTAGTGCTTATATTACATATGAAATAATGTTAAGTAGCTTACCTTACATCTGCGGTAATTTCAAATAACGTACATTACATCTGCGGTAATGTTCCGAGCGTCTACCTGAGTTTATGTTAGCTATAGATTACGATGATAACAGACTGCCAAATTTTTTGTCTTTTAGACATAAATTACTTCATGTCTGAGGTAACATTAAGTAACTTACCTCACACCTGAGCTTATGTTAAGTGACTTACTCCATGGCAACATTGCTACCATCGATGACTACCATCCTCTTTCCAGACGCATTCCGCTGCCTGTCTGGGTGGTAGACGTTACTTCCAATGCTGCTTCGAGATGCCTTTCCTCCCACAATCACTTCTTTAATGTACGTGTTTTCAACAGATTCTGGGGCTCGGGGCAGTGTCTTCTGTAAGGTTTACTTATACTTAACAGAGTAAAAACTGGAAAAGTCAGTGTCTGATTCGCGCGAGGTTTCCTTACAGACTTGTTATCGAAATCTCTCAAATATTACATTATGTTAAGTGACGGTGTGGTCAAATATGGTAAACACACCTAGCTTGGAATGGAATGGGCCCTCAAGTGCGGCTGCCGTTACGGCGACAGATTTTCAACTTGAGGATAATAGCTAGCCATCCGAGCACTAGAAAGTGTTACCACCACGCTATGGTTTTCTCACGCTTGCACATGTAAACATACCTGTACATTAGGAACACTTTGTTGCAAATTGGGCATGGTACACCCGTTGAAGATTGTCTGCGTGATCAGTTCTAGAAGCTTCCCTTTCTCTGCAGCATTCAGATTCTGAATGCCATGCGTGTACTTCCTCAGCTTCCTACTGATAGGTTGCTGCAGGACGGTGACGTCAGAGTCCCCGGACATTGAACTGGCATTACTGGCTGACACTACTGTAACCTCGTTTGTTGTGTCTACGAGATCAATCACTGTAGGCTCCACCCTGGAACTAAATACAATAAAAATTAAACATTTAAATAAATAAATAAGTAGCCTGTTTTAACCCAGGGTCTCAGCTAACTCCGTACCATATTTTATCCAAATCCGTTCAGTAGTTTTTGCGTGAAAGAGTTTGAATTTTACTCCCATGATATTATGTTTGACAGCCCCGTTGGCTCATTGGTAGTATATCTGCCTTGAGAGCTGTAGGGCGTGGGTTCGATTCCCACTCAGGGCGTGGGTTCGATTCCCACTCAGGGCAAACATTTTGTTAATAAACAAATGTTTGTTCTGTGTCTGGGTGTTCTGTGTGTATTATAAGTATGTACATATTTATAAAAAAAAAAGTATTTATGTATTCTATCAGTTATCTGACTTCCATCGCACAAGCTCTGCTTAGTTTGGGGCCAGATGGCGCTGTGCGTAATAGTCCTACTATATTTATTTATTTATTTGTTCCATCGCTCGCTGGCAAACCCCGAGTGTGGACATCTGATCTTTTCAAATACCAAGTCTGTGTGCCGTACGTGAGAATAAAAAGAATGCATAGGGCCATAAAGAATCCCACTAATATTATAAATGTAATATAATACAATCCGGGTGCCTTCAAGTCGAGTGAATCGGTAGGCAAGCTTTTAGGCAAGCGTGCTCCATCGTAGATCGTATGTTCACTTAACATCAGGTGAGATGGCGATCAAACGCAAGCCTGTAATTCACTAAAAAAAATATGCGAAAGTTTAGATGGATGTTTGTTACTCTTACTAGGTGGTAGATTTCTTTCGCAGGAAGTCATCTAGGTGGGTACCACCGCAGTACCAGATATTCTGCCACCAAGCAATAGTGTGTAAAGATTACTGTGTTCCGGTTTGAAGGGTACTGCAGCTAGCGAAATTACTTTTTTTGTAGCGATGATAGCTCAGTGGTTAGCGCGGTAGGTTCGCATGCCGAAGGGCGTGGGTTCAAACCCCAACAATGAGCTTGAGCTGCCGGTGAAGGAAAACATTGTGAGGAAACCATAGCATGGTGGTAGGGTACTTTCTAGTACTCGGCTGGCTAGCTACCACCCTCAAGCATCTAACGGTGTGTTCCGGCAGCCTCACTTGAGCCAGTTCCATACCAAGCTAGGTGTGCTTTACCATCTTCGACCACGTCTTCACTTAACATCAGGTGAGCTGTGGTCAAAACACCTAGCTTGTCAACCATAAAAAATAAAAAAAAATATTACTGAGCTGTTAAGCCTAATCGTCGAAAGTCTCAAAGTAATGAGTCTCAAACTACTCAAAGTTCTATGTATTACTGCAATGGTCATGGACATGCGTTATCTCTTACCATCAGGAGAGCGCATCGCTAGTCTCATTAAATTTACATCATTAGCTTTACCTTTAATCTTATTCGGAATGGCTGACGTCCCGCTTGGGGTGTATTGTCCATTTCCCACAAATACCAGCGTCTACCCGAGCCAACCCAGCTCCTTGAAGTACCGGAGCAAGGCTCTGGGCCGCTGGCATAGTAACTCCAGTGGGTGAGATGGAAGTGTTAGTAATGATGAAAACCAGTCTTTACCTTTCATTAAATCCAGTGAGATCAATTGTTTGAAACGTTTTCTTGCTATCCGTGCTATTATTCAAATGAATATTAGACTGTGATATTATAACATCATCCAACTTGGAGTTGTGTTTGGGTGTAGAAGTGTGCGCTCCAAACTTTGGAGTAGAACAGGCTTTTCTGTCTTCATCTAGTATGATGATGCTGACTTCGTTGATCGGTTTAACTTCTCTCTGTACCAAGGTTGTATTGGGGTCTTCCAAGTCAATTACACTCTCATTGAGGTTCGTTTGAGAATTATTCTGACTGCTAATTTGGCTGGTGTCACGAAGATGGTTGAACAGTTTGCTAATGCTTCGTTGAGTTTTAAGGTAATGCTTTCGAAGGCGGTCTGTTTTGGACACCTTGGCCATCACCTTCTCTTTGCTCATGGTTGCCTTTATGGAATGCGTAATGCGTAATTAATAACTTTTTTTTTTTTTTTTTTATACATAATAGGTTCGCGTTTGACTACACCCTGCCTGATGTTAAGCAGGATGCAGTCCAAGATGAAGCACGCTTACCTAGAAAAAAAACCTGTTTACTCTAGATTTGAAGACACCCAAATTGTACTTCACGGGAAAAACAGACGCCGGCAGAGAGTTCCACATCCTCGCTGTGCGTATGAAGAATGTGGAATCGAAGCGCTTAGTCCGTACGTGGGGAATGTCCACCATGTATGGATGGCGCTTAGGCCTAGTCTGCCTTGCCGTCCGGTAATAGAAAGGGGCTGGCGGAACCAAATTGTGCAATTCCGTGGCACACTCCCCGAAATGTATCCGATAGAAGACAGACAAGCAAGCGACTTTACGTCGGTGCTCAAGGCTTTGTAGCTGAGACGTGGCCAGAGCGTCGTCGCCAATTAGTCTCCTAGCGCGCCTCTCGATCGACTCCAGAGCCTCAAGCTGATACTTGGCAGAGCCGTCCCATAGGTGAGAGCAGTACTCCATACACGACCTTACTTGCGCTTTATATAAACTAAGCAGCTGTTCTGGTGTGAAGTACCGCCTCACTCTAGACAGGATGCCAAGCTTTCTTGCTGCTAATTGAGCCTTTGACTCTATAAACGAGCCAAAATTTAGAGTCGTCGAGAGAGAGACACCAAGAAGCTCGAGGCTATCTGCAATCGGCACGGATACATTTCGGAAAGACGGAGACAGTGAAAAAGGCCTTTTTTTGGCCGAAAATAAACACGCCTAAGTCTTAGAAGCGTTAAACTTGACCAGGTTGGCATCGCCCCAATCGGAGACAAACTTCACAAAACCTAACAGTTCATAATAATAAATTATATTTCATGAAATCATATAGACAGTGATAGTGATAAAATCTATCCTATTTTATAGAGGAAAGATTTGATTAATTGCTTGTTAGTAAAGAATAAATAAATTTTCTTGGTGGTAGATCTCCTTAGCAGGAGGTCGTCTAGGTAGGTACCACCGCAGTACCAGATATTCTGCCGCCAAGCAGTAGTGTGCAAACATTACTGTGTTCCGGTTTGAAGGGTACTGCAGCTAGCGAAATTACTGGGCTGTTGAGACTAACCATCTAGTCTCAAAATAATGAGTGCCAAAGCAGCGATGCCCTGGACGTTGTTTTGTTACTCAAAGTTCTGTGCATCGCTGCAATGGTCATGGACAGGCGTTATCTCTTAACATCAGGAGAGCGCCTCGACCGTCTCATTACTTTTACATAAAAAAAAAAAAAAAAAAAAAATAGGGTCCAAAACGACTGGACCGATTTCAAAAATTATTTCATCGTTGGGAAGCTATACTATCCCTAGGTGACATAGGCTACTTTTTATCCCTGTATTCCCATGGGAACGGGAACTACACGGGTGAAACCGCGAGGCGTCCGCTAGTATAATATAAATTACTAATCTATTATCTTACACCATACACCAATTTTCGCATATTGTACCTAACCTTGTTTGCTAATTGAGATAAGAAAGTATGTAGTATGATTTTTGTGTTATGAAGTAAAAGTCAGACACACACACCACACCAAACCACCACCACCACCAGGTGATGTGTCCACCATTTGGGGACACACCAAACCAGTTTGGAGTAATTTATGTAAGCAAGAAGTACCCAATGACTCAAATTATTGATCTCCAAAGCAGCCATTCCTCTTTAATTCACTTTCTTTTGCTCCTCAGAGCTTTCGGTACCACTGCAATGGACATGAGGAACAAGAAAATTTTTTGCTGACAAGCTAGATGTTTCACCACAGCTCACCTCATTGTGACCTGATAAGTGACAGTGTGGTTTAAGATGTTAATTAGCTAGCTTGGCATTGATTTAGTTCCCAAGGTTTTTTTTTATGTCAAAAGTAATGAGACTCTCCTGATGGTAAGAGATCACGCCTGTCCATGACATCACAGCGATACACAGAACTTTAAGTAACAAAACAAAGTCCAGGGCATCACTGCTTTGGCACTCATTACTTTGAGACTTTTGATAGAGTTAGTCTCAACAGCCCAGTAATTTCGCTAGCTGCAGTACCCTTCAAACCGGAATACAGTAATGCTTACACACTACTGCTTAGCGGCAGAATAACTGGTACTGCGGTGGTATGGTGGTTTTCCTTTCGACTACTCTATGGGTCCACTTAACCTTTGTACACTTAACAAATAAGATTTTTTTTAAATTAAGCCAGATCGTAAATTATAGCTCATGCATGACACTCAGGTTTAAATTCAAATCTAATGACATTCAAGATTAAAAGATCTGCTAGCCATATGGTAAGCCACAAAACATTGATTACAAGTGCATATACATTCATCTGGACAATATTACTTCTCCATATGGGTATTCCAGTAAGACATATTGTAGAAAATGTGTTAAACTGGCAGCAGTTATGTTGATAATATTAATGGTTTGTAAACAATCTTCTAGTTTTAGAGTTCTTAGGGGGACTGGAAATGAGACTTCATCATCATCATCAGCCTATACTAGTCCACTGCTGGACATAGGCCTCTCCCAAGACACGCCACTCAGCCCGATCTTCGGCTTTTCGCTTCCATCCACCGCCAGATGATGAATGATGATGATGAAACAATCTTCTAGTTTTAGAGTTCTTAGGGGGACTGGAAATGAGACTTATGTCGCATGATATCCCTCTCCATATGATAAACATTAGTTGGTTATTTTGCATTGTCTGTAGAAGGTATAATAGTAGAACAACAAAATGAGGCTCAAGAATTAGATTTTCCAGTTCCAGCGTGCAAAGCAGTGCGTTTTTAAGCTCAGTTCCAAAGCCCAGCAAGACACCAGGCTAAGACGGCCATCATGCTAAATAAAATAAGTTTTATACCTGTTTAGATGTATAAAAGTACACAAGATGTTGAGAAAACGTGAACAAAATTAACTAACAGAAAGTTGAGTTGATGACGGTTTCCCCATGGTTTCCAGTAGAACTTCTATAGGGTATTATTCAATAATATCTTCAAAAACTTCGGTTTTCGGTTTTGTAGACTTCAAGTGAAAAACTGAAAAAATATAATATTAAAAGGAAAAATATGACAATTTTGACAACCAAGCAAAACTAAAAGCACCACAGATTATATTTCTTACTTTTTTTTCTTTTTGACACCACACTTTATGTATTTTCCAGTGTGGTGCTATATTTTCAAGTAATTTTATTTAAAAAATGAACGAATTGAATAAGTCTAAGTCACATTCAGTCATACAAAGTAAGTTATGGTCAAGTTCGGTCATGCTCGAGTAAAGTAGTGGTCCAAGGGTCCAAGTTATGGACCTTTTACGTATGGACACGTTTTTTTGGCGATTTTCCGCTTCCGGACAAAACGCTTGGCCTTCGTATTTTTTATTATTTCTTAGCTTTGCACTCTGTGTATTCAACCATTTTGACCAGATATTTAGACTTTCTACTTTAGACCTTCTAAAGACTACCATAGAAAATCATGTTTCGTATGTTACTACAACTCCTAATATGAGCTCAGCTTGTGTTGTGGATCCTAAAACTCTGAAACGTCGTATATTATTTTACAGCAAAGATCCATGAAATCCCTATAAAAATCTAATCAATTAAATTAAAAAACCATAGTAAAACAACGGCAAAATGTTATTACGATTTTATTTAATGCATAATGACAAACTCACCTGGGCATAAAATAGTATTCATTATTTAATTCATGACACATAACTATGTAAAATACCTACTCATTTAGGGTAGGTACCTAAAGGAAGATAATAACATAATTACCTTTATTTAATGTTCTATTATATTATGTAGTTTATTTACAGTGAGAACTTTTACATTTATTAATGTTTCAATGAAGGTAATAAATATCCTAAATTACATCCCACCAAGCCTCATACATAAAATAATTACGGTAATAATTATTAACCATAAGGTACATTTTCAATAATTTATCTACATAGTCTATCAATTTGCTAAAAAAAAATCTTAAGTTTTTGATACCAAAACATGTTTGAAAAAGGAATCATTCAAGTTCTTGTCATTTTTCACACTTTTCCCCCTTTTTCTTCTGGGGATCGCACTCTGTGCAGTGTGTATTCTGCCAGTTTCAATGTTTCTGTATTTTGTGTGCAGCCTTCAGTCTTCAGATTCTTTATTGCCTGGTCTTCGGTATTTACAAGTCATGTCTAACATCCATAGTCACAGTCAAAGTCCAGTCTTGGACAAGTCTTAATTGACTTGGTGGTAGATCTCCTTAGCAGGAGGTCGTCTAGGTAGGTACCACCGCAGTACCAGTTATTCTGCCGCTAAGCAGTAGTGTGTAAACATTACTGTGTTCCGGGTCGAAGGGTACTGCAGCTAGCGAAATTACTGGGCTGTTGAGACTAACCATCTAAAGTCTCAAAGTAATGAGCGTCAAAGCAGTGATGCCCTGGACTTTGTTTTCTTACTCAAAGTTCTGTGTATCGCTGCAATGGTCATGGACAGGCGTTATCTCTTACCATCAGGAGAGCGTCTCGTTCGTCTCATTACTTTTTACATTAAAAAAAAAAAGTCTAGTTTAGTCCAGTCATGCCTTAGAAAAGTAGTAGCGACTTAACTGAAGCTTCGATGGAGTTTTGGAACAAGTCATGATCATATCCTCAGATTAAATTCATATCGCTTTCCGTCAGCCGCGCATATTATTTGGCACTTTATGAATAAAACACCACTTTTCAGACACTTGCATGGTATCGAAAACTTTAAAAACGGTTTTTTGCAAATTTTTCTTGTTAGGTAAGTACCTACTCACCAAGTATGCTGGTAGGTAATTAATTGGACTCAGCAATGTAAAGTACCTAGTAAAATGCCTTAATAATGATTAGATAGTGAATTTACCACAGTTACGAAAAGACTTATCTAAAGGGCAAGCATCGTAAAATTATACTTAATACAACATAAACGAAAGAAAAATGCATGAAAATGGAAAATGTGACAGCAGCGCTTTGATTGGGTTATCGGGCTTAAATGGAAACTACTCTGTCATATATTTTTCTATCGTTTACGCAATACGTAGGTATTTCTTTGCCCCTCAGTTAAAGTAGGAAATATGAGCAATGTTATAATATTGCTCTACCTACATTACTTTTATTACCTAAGTGTAACAATGCATATTTTTTTATGCACGAGATAAAATTTCATGAGATCATATTATTATTACTTATTTAACACTAAGGGACGTATGAAGTTGTGAAGTCAACCGTTGTGGACTTGCCTACTTTATCTGACCGACCAGATTCCTAGAGAGCAAACCGTCGTAGTACGCGCAACGCAAACCACTGATGTTCGAAGTCGAACCAAATGCCACAGTGCGACTGCATGTTTTCGAGAAATGTACATTGAAGGATGCTATCTTTGCAAATCATCTTTGCCGATGTGAACCTCTTTTACCATAAGCAGACCCAGCATCATGACAAACATTAGATATTGACTTTGACTTCAACTTTTTCTTCTTTTTCTTCGATGTTGCTACAATTTTGCCAATGTCGATATTATCGATATTTGTATAACGTGTAGGTACCTAAGTAAGAAGTAAGTATACGGTAAGAAGTCTTTCGGTAAATGTGTGTCTGACAGCATTTTAATAGAACTTGCAAAATGTTAGCAACAGTTTGTTTGGTAGTAGCTTTTATCGCGATACATCCCTTCATGCCTGATGATGCCCTGTTACATTTTATTTATTTTGTAAAACAAACTTATATAATTATGCATATAATAATATATCCGTGTAATCATACAAGTAGGTAGTAATGAACAAATCTGAAAATAGTTAATTTGTAATAATTATATTATAAAAAAACATTTCCGATTACAGACTAACATTATTGCAATTGGCATAATCGGGCCTACCTATATCGATGTATGTATAGGAAATTTTACATTACAGCTTTATGTCTGCCCTTCAAAGAGCAATTTTCAGAGGTGGTCATAGTGTAGGTACATATTTGAGTCTCGATTCCAATGATGGGTGTCCTATATACAAATTAGTACGGAATCTTTGACGCGCAAATCAAACAAGCACATATTTTATTTACAAGTATACACTTCAACAGTCTTCACACACGTATCGCAGTCGACCCGACAGCACCAGTGGAACTTGCAATTGCAGCGCTCCCTAGCGACAGTTCGCTTCGTATTGTAACCCCTACCACAGCACATTAAGGAACATCCCTCCATACCTGATGAGGTCCTGTTACATTCGCGACCCGTTGTACCTGGGGAACCCTGAAATAAAAAACAACATTTATACGACTTCTCACGGTAACTTTGTTATGTATTCCAAATAAAGCATGAAAAGGGCGACTTTTGAACTCATTAAAAGTCTTTCGCTGAAAATAATATTTGTTTAGAGTTAATTTCTGAATTGGACTCCACTAGCTCCTGTAATCGTTGAGTTAATATTTTGGAACGTTTCGTTCCAATCATTTTTTAGTTTGGTTATTTTGGCTGGAATACGTGTAGAGAGAGACCTTTTATACAAGTTGAAGTTGAGAAAGTTTCAAGACAACTGAACGAACAGAGCGAATGCAATTTTTTTGCACGCAAAAATACATTTTTAAAAAGCGCCATCTATGAGTTAGAAGCTTGACTACTATGAAAGGGCCAACGTCTAGCCAAAATACGCATAGACAGTGGCGCCATCTAGATGACATTAACCTATTTCAAAGAATAACCTTATTATTTTATGGTAGGTAGGTAGTTCTATTTTGTATGGGATTATTTAATTTTATTTGTATTTATAACGTGTATATCGCCAGATAACACGCTCGGGCACAATCCGTCGGTGGCTTGGTTTGAAAACGTTCGGAAAAACTCACACGAGGCCCTCAAGTCTTACCAAAGAATCGTTCTTGACACAAAAGTTAGGAGAATCCTCGAGATAAACCAAGTCCTGAGCAGTGGGGAGTGTGTACCGAGGGTTGCTGATACGGAGCTTGCCACGACGGGAAACCTTCACCTCCGTCGCACCGTCATATTTGTCTTTCAGGTAGTCGCCTGAAAACCAAATTGAAAAATTAGGTTTGTTTTTATATATATTTGTAAATAGTAGGTATATAAGTATTGATATTAATTTACCAAAATTAACAAGAAAGTAGTTCATTTCTTATTTTTGTTTTAAATATCCTTCTAATCCTACTAATATTATAATACGAAAGTTTGTGTGTATGGATGTGTGTTTGTTACTCTTTCACGCAAAAACTACTGAATGGATTTTGATGAAATTTGGTATGGAGGTAGCTGACACCCTAGATTAACACATAGGCTACTTTTTATCCCGAAAACATGTGGCGAGTAACACTGCGGGCCCAGCTAGTAATATTATAAATGTGAAAGTTTGTGAGGGTAGATGCATGGATGTTTGTTACTTAATCGCGCAAAAACGGCTGAACGGATTTGGATGAAATTTGGTACACTCATAGTTTATGGTCTGGATTAGCATTTAGGTAAAGGATACTTTTTATACCATGCGGGATTACTAAAAATGTTTAAGGGCACACTAACACTGCCCACCACCAGATGTCGTCATAAGTATATACCTATAATAGTCATTACCTATTGTGTATACACGGACAAAGTCGCGTGTAACAGTATTGTAATAAAAGTATCTAAAAAATCGAGTTTATCTGTCCTTTAATCTTATCAATTAAACAACTTTCCAAAAACAATTAACATATGATATCGCTACGACCACCCAAGTAAAACAAAAGCCTGAATTATAGAAAAAGTCATATGCCGTAAAATATTAGAAAAGCAATAAAAATGAAATTCCAATTCGTTTTTACGAGCTGTCGGGAGCCCGTAAACGATAATACGTATGACCTGTTTAGGGCTCATAATTTTTAATGGAAGACCGTAAATAAAACTTAATGGCAAATTAACTGATTGTTAAACCTTATTTTAAAAAAAAGCAGCGCTGTGATAGGAAATTTAATATTTTTATGACTATAAAGAATCATTTCACCGTATAAGGCCGTTCTTTTCCTCTGACATATAAGGATAGTATCGAATGTCTCCGTCTCAGACGAATAAGGTCCTAACGCGACGCCAAACCAAAGAAAAAAATAATAATAAGGTCCTAGGTCTCCGTACTGTTTTTTTTTTAATTTCAACTCCACAGATTATTGTTAACTTAACACATTTTTTTTGGCAAGTGATTACCTTAAGCGAGAAGAGGATATAAAAACTTGTGGTTATTTTAATTATGTTTATATCGGATTTTTTTTTTAGAAGTTAAGTAATATTACTTTTATTTATAAATATTGCGGACAGTTTTTCAAAATCTGTCTTAATGCTTATTTTTACAGCGCTGGTTTACGTTTTTTTTTTTTTTTAATGGTTGACAGGCCAGGTGTTTGACCACAGCTCACCTGATGTTAAGTGAAGGTGTGGTCGAAGATGGTAAAGCACACCTAGCCAGGAATGGAACTGGCTCTCAAGTGAGGCTGCCGGAACACACCGTTAGATGCTTGGCGGCAGATTTTCAACTTGAGGGTGGTAGCTAGCCAGCCGAGTACTAGAAAGTACCCTACCACCATGCTATGGTTTCCTCACGATGTTTTCCTTCACCGGTAGCGAAAGCTCCTTGTTGGGGGTTGAACCCACGCCCTTCGGCATGCGAACCTACCGCGCTAACCACTGAGCTATCATTGCTACATTACGTTCCTGGAACTCGTATCTGTAGAGTTATTCAGTACAGTAGGTACATATTTAAAAATCAACATTATTGGCATCTCAGGAATGTGTTTGCGCGTGCGTGTGTTTGTGTGTGTGAAAGTCTGTCGTCTCTACAATACATCTACACTAATATTATAAAGAGGAAAGATTTGTATTTTTAAATTTTTTTTATGTTTGTAACGAATAAACTCAAAAACTACCGGACCGATTTCAAAAATTCTTTCACCGTTGGGAAGGTACACTATCCCCTGTTGACATAGTTACTACTTTACTTTTTATCCATGTATTCCCACGGAAACGAGAACTACGCGGGTGAAACCGCGAGGCGTCCGCTAGTAAGACATAAACGGAGTCGAATTTTAGAGTTGTGTCCGCAAAAAAGAGTTTCCGTTTGGGCATGACAAAAGCGCTATCCTAATTTTCATACACATTTCTGTCGAATACGTATTGTACACATGAGTAGGTAATTTCGAAAATTTATTTTGGAGCATAGAACTCGGACGTCTCGTACATCGTGAACCGACTGAGCTATTGTTCCCCTGTGATCGATGCCACAGATTAATTGCAGTTAGCCTTGTTAATGGGATACGATAAGTCCTCTTTAGTTCTCCTGTCGCCCTGGTAGTTAGTTTAATGGGTTGATTAAAATTTTAATTATGTTAATTATGGCACGGTTTACCAATCCTTTGTGTTCAGAAGGGTTCATTGACTGCTTTGTATGACTTCGTATTTCCTAGGATGGTTAAATGATCGAAGGGTATTAATTAATAATACATAGATGATTTATTAAATCATGTAACACATAATACGGCTCAGTTGACCATAATTGAAAAATTGGTTATTTTTTCTCTTGGCGCCACAATTCTATAATTTCCATTCAAGACCAAACAGGAGATGTGAAGATGATTTTACTTAAAGACATAAGCAGGAGTGGATAAGAATGGTAAGACAAAAAACTATGGTCAAAACTTGGGGAGGCCTACACCAAAGAGGTGACATCCACACAATACTGAACATAATACCACATGACGAGAATCTCTTGAAGGCCGAAAAGGATAAGCTCAGCAAGTCCCTTGACTTGGCTCACGAGATAACCGCAATGTGGGATATTGACTCGACGATCATTGTCCCTATAGTCGTCACGGTGAACGGTCTTATAGCGTACAGTCTCGACTGACATCTCTCACTACATGATTGGCTCAACGGTCAGATCCAAAAGGCAGTGATCCTTGATACGGCATTGTGAGGAGGTTCCTCATTCGGCAGCCCTATTCGGTATAGATATAGAGTTAAATAGCGCTAAATAAGTATTATGTACTTTATTTCATTGAACGCAAAACTGCAATTGAAGATTTTATCGCGAGTGAATTGGTGTCTTCTAGGAGCGTGCTCCATCATAGACCATGTCTTTGCTTAGATCACGCAAGATTGCGATCAAACACGAGCCTATATAATATAACTAGTAACTCGCCCTGACTAAAACTGTGTCAAAAAACAAAGTTTCACATAAATTTCCAACCCTATTTTTTATTTTTAAAAATCCTTTCTTAGTGCACACCTACGTCACCTAAGAAACATTTGTGCAAAATTTCATCCTTCTAGACCCAGCCGTTTCAGCTGTGATCGATTAGTTATTAAATCAGTCTGTCAGTTTCTTCCTTTATCTAAGGTTTCAGGTTTAAAGAAACTTTATTATCAGTGTATAATCAGTCACTTATGTGATAACATGATTGGACTTAAAAAAATATATAATTACATTCAGTCTTAAACAACAACTAACATAGCTTTACAAAATTTGAGGCAAAAGATTAATAAAATGAACAAGGCCCGTTCCACGCACTTATACTACCACCACCATCTATCTATCTATCTGTACTATTATAAAGAGTAAAGATTTGATTGTTTGTTTGTTTGTGATGAATAGGCTCCGAAACTACTGGACCGATTTCAAAAACTCTTTCAACGTTGGGAAGCTACACTATCCCCGGGTGACATAGGCTACTTTTTATTCCTGTATTCCAACGGGAACGGGAACTACGCGGGTGAAACCGCGAGTCGTCCGCTAGTAGATAGTACCTATAGATAGAATATAACTTTACTGTACCTACACCTAAATATATTTAAAATAAAAAATAAACATATTCACAGCGATCAATTTGTCTTATTGTCTCATATTGCTACATACCTATTTCCCTAAAGCTGGCCAGCTGGTTCCAGCAGGTGATGAGGCTACAGGATCCCGAGACGCCGTGACACTTGCAGGTCACCTTCGACTTGACGATCACAGCCTACCGTCAAACAACATTTACTGATTAGTGATTATGGTATTGTTTTAATTTTTTTTTAAAGTCTTACAAAATTTAACTGATTACTTCATTCTCATTTCAACACAGCATTTTTTATCCCACTGCTGGGTATAGGCCCCTACAAATATAACAAATACAAATATTTAATTTATAACACCAAAGTTTTAGGGTTTTTATCCGTTCATAAATTGAAAAATAAATGAATAAATATCGTATGACATTACACACAGCGCCATCTGGCCCCAAACTAAGCAGAGCTTGTGTGATGGAAGTCAAATAACTGATAGAATATATAAATACTTTTTTTTTTTGTAAATACATACTTGACATAACAATGAAAAATCAAAATGATAATATTATGTCAAATATTAAAAAAATTAAATGCCAATAAAAAATGTATTAACTTATTATACATAGTAGGTATTTCAAACGATCATTTATTAAACGTTTTCGATTGTAAATAAAGACGATTTACCATCGCAATGATTTATAAAAAAGATAAACTCTTTATTGTTCACACCAAAGAAAGAACGCGCGCGTTGTACTCAGCTTTGTCTCCTTGAAGAAAGCCACCGGATGTAGCCAACACTAGTCGGAGTATCGGATATAAAACAGCCTGTTGGTTCATCGGTAGTATGTCTGCTTCGAGAGCTGAAGGGCGTGGGTTCGATTCCCACTCAGGACTAACATTTGTGTGACTAACATCGATGTTTATTTTGTGTCTGGGTGTACTGTCTGTATTTACAAAAAAAAAAGTATTTAAGTATTCTGTCAGCTGTCTGGTTCCCATAGTACAAGCTTTGATTAGTTTGGGCCTAGATGGCGCTGTGTTAAATGTCCAATATTTATTTATTTAAAAACAATCTATCTTACCCGGCGGCCCGCCTCGTTGTTGTGACGATTCATCAACTGGCGCCCTTGCTCGCGACTCCCACGCTTCACTTTCCGCTCGCGCTCGCGTATGTCCACGAAGCTCTCAGTGAACCTGTCAATAAATTAATTCTTACTACAACAATACTAGCTGCGTCCCGCGGTGTTACCCGCTAAATGTTTACGGGATAAAAAGTAGCCTATGTGGTTATCGAGGGTCTCAGCTACCTCTATACCAAATTTCATTTAAATCCGTTCAGTAGTTTTACGTGTCTTTAGACACTGCAGATGGAATCCTCTTGATTTGTTGTGTATATATATATATCACACGCTTAGTAGAATACTGACTTAACTCAAAAAAGTCAGTTTTTGGGATATCGGGAAAAACGTCCGTGCAATCACGACCTTGTCTGCTTATTTTTAAATGAAATAAAAATTAATTAGGTAAATAAATGTATTTTCCCCTATAGTCTATAAACTTATGAATAGTTATGTGTGATTTACTGTGTTCATATTAAATAGTAGTAAATATTTTTTTTAATGTTTTATAAATAAGAAAACACACAACGCGAATTCGGTCTTGGTTCTATTACACAACAGCATTAAACAACTTCACTTTAACAGCGTCAGACACAAACTAACATGAGTCAGTGTTTGAACAAAGACTGTGTCAGAAACTTATAAAAATGAAAGAGACCTATATTGTGTAAAGGTCTATTAACGCAATTTTGATGTTATTCCAACTGCGTCAGTACGTAACTCATTTTTGACCTAACTCCCAATCGGTCAGTATTCTACTAAGCGTGCGATATTTTAGTTTGATTTTTTTTTATTTGTTTTTGTTGTCTGTAGTTTTATTTGTTGTAGTATCTAGTCGTATAAAAAAAAATTAAACATTTTTAAAGGATTTTTAGGAGCTTGTGTACTAGAAGCCTAGAACTAGAAGACGATGAAATTTAAAACGCTCAAAACTAAATGTGTATCGAATATATCGAACAGATGAGGATCGAATCGAAATTTAGTGTACTGTTACTGGTCTCGGCATTTTTTTTAAATTTATTCTTGTGCAGAATTAAGTTGACAGAAGCGTATACAGTTTAGCAAGTTTTGGCAGCCTAGTGGGGTTATGTATTTTCAAAGCTAAATGCAAAGATTAGCGACGACACGCTTTTGATATTTAAATTGAGAATTTGTAGTTAATTCAATACAGCAACAGAACAATTAAAGAAACAATACATCCATTTCTATGCCGTGACAGTCGTAGTACTATATCCATATAATAACTAGATTTTTTTTAAACTTGCACTTTTATTACAACATCATACCTATTTGGCATCCGAAGTTAACTTTTCCACTAACTAACCAAAACTTTTCCATTCTAAAAAGAGAGCTATCTGCTGACAAGGACAGAAACATTGCTACGTTCTACGAATATTGTGGGGAGCTACGCCTACAGTTCTACGAGGGTAGTTATCGATTTGTAGCGCTTACATCACAGAAAATTCTACCTTGTGTTTAGAACGTCAAGAGTTATAATAGCAATGGCAACATTGCGGGGGTGATATTTTCAACTTCTAACAATGAGCTTTTTCTGTGATCCTGGTACGTATCTCTTACTCAGTCACTCTAGGTATTGCTGATTGCTGATAAATATGGCCAGTACATACAGTTACATAATAGTTACATTTTGATACGTAGTTAAAACTACGAAAAACTTTAACTTTAAAATTTTTAATATGTATTTATTGTTGTATTGTTGTAAGGTGTTTATTAAAAGGAACGATTTGTTTTTTAAGTCCATCTAAAAAGCTATTTTATGAGAACAATTAAATTTCTAACTAAATACCGACCACTGAAGATGGAATGTCTTTTCTATGAAAGAAAACGTTGTAAACATGTTTGTTTTTGGAATATAAATTTAATGGCTTTTGCTCTAGGAGGCCTAGGTTCAATAAACTATGTCTAAAAACGTATGACAAAAGTTCAGTGTAACCAAAGCGTGGCGTTTTTAGTCTGTTCTTATACATATTTGAAAACGGACTGTATTATTATAGACAACAAAGTTAAATTTCTACAAATACAATTCTCCAAATAACAAAACTTGTTGATATCAGAAGTACCGCCGCCTGTATTACAGCTTTATGAAAAGCTAACCGGACGTTAGACGGATTAACGAACCCTTCTCATCTATGTTCGCCTGGTACCTTAACTCGGCCATAACCGGTTTTAGTCCGGGTTATCCCGGGCTATGGATAACTTAAGAGAGAGAGTCGCCGGAAGCCGGAAGTCGCTTGTAAACTTTTTATTACTTCAAAATTTAGCACAGCTAAAAGTTAAGGTTATTTGTTACTTAGGTCAACTATTACACATTAGTTTTACAAAATTTTCGAAAGAATTTAGTTCAAAGTATGAGTTCCGCATCGTCACTTTCCACCAGGTGAGATCGTGGCCAAACGCATGCCTAGTCCGACGTAAAAAATAACAAAAATATTCCATGAATTACTTTGAATTAATTAAGTGCTTTAAAATTGTAGATTATTATATATCTAAATTAATTAAATAATAACCAAGATGTTTATAGTTTTCACTAAATATTAGTCAGGTCCCGTTTCACTCGTAATATTTCAGTTCTCTGGCATTTTTTGCAATGGGGAAAAGTAACCATTTTTTGTAATGGACACTACAGCTATGCTGTATTTCAGCAAAATCACTTAAACAGTTTGTCGTGACAAAATAACAAAGGGACAAACGTGAGTTATTACTGCTGATTTTATAATATTAGTCAATAAATAATTTAAGAAATAAAACCGACTTTATAAATATCAACAAGTTAATAAACTAATAAAGGATTCACTTTATCCCGGGGAGTTCAAATTCATCCGAATGCCCGAGGAACCCCGACATGCCAAGAATGCCACACATTTCTCAAAACCTCCATGACTTTATGCCCTCCTAGTGTAAAAAATGCCCAAATGCGGGAAAACCTCCTCTATGAAAGGAAAGGAAGTCTCCTCCCTCTTGGAGAATTTCAATTCTCACGTATTCGAGTTCCCATCTTCGCATTCCTAGAATTCTTTAACTCCGCCGATTCGTGGGGTCCTGGTAAAGAAAATTCAAAGCGGGATGCCGGAAAAGCTTTTTTAAAGTCCGTTGCCAGAAAGTTAAAAAAGCTCCTCCTATATTTTCTGCGACTGTGTGAATGAAATCTAAGCCCCTCCCCACGTGTTTTCATATGACGCACACATACAAAGAGTGAGGAACTTTTGCGTTTACCTTTTCAAATGTACTTTTGGATCATAAGATCCTAGTGCTTAAGATAGTATTTTTATAAAACGTTGCAAAAACGAAATGGAAAAAAGATATGAAAGAAAGTATCTGCCGAAAACGGCAATTTTAGGGTAACGGAGATCGACGACGTAATAATTTATTTACAGTAAGTACACTTGACCAATAAATTTGTTATGGTTTTAAACTGTTATGGAAATCTGTATACATAAAAACATACTGTATAAAAAAACGCTAACTACACTAGTTTTGGACAAAACTAAATTCCATTCCTTAGTTAGCAACGCTACACAGATAATCTCTAAACAAATGTCAAACTATAAATTGAAAAGCATTGATTATAAGTCCCTTTGTTTAGTTATCATTTCATAATTGAACATAATTATAAATAAATATCTATGTATATGGGAAATACGTCCCTTCTCACGAATTTTCTCGAAATAAGCATCTATTCAACCCTCATAGTTGTTTATGTTAGCTTGGTACACTCGCTTCAAACACGTGACGTAATAGAACAAAAGGGGAGCGTGGGCGTAAAATCGCGTAGGCGTAGAACTTTTCTTTCCCCTTCTACTTCTCTTTCAAGTCCTGCTACCTTAGTCACCCTGCTACGAAATATGCAGAAAATCTCATGTTTTTCTGAAAAATAATGACACTGAAACCATTTTCATTTGTTTTCATTGTATAAGAAGTATTCATTGGCTTTTGCCGCGTTGCTTCAAATTCAGAACTTTCATAATATCTCTTTTGTTTCATAATTTCCTGGTAGGATGTTTTGACGTTAGAAGAAAAAAGATTTCGTTTGAAAACGAACTGAATGAAACACGGTCATGAAATTTGCAGAGGAATTTTTTGTGTTCATGGTTTGAAATTATTGGCAATACGCTATCTATATTTATATCTTATTGATTTAAGATTCTACCAACCCTAAAATGAGTCGCTATGATAATTACACAGCTGACTATACTGAACCAAATATTTTGACGGTTGTTGCTGAATCATAGCTAATAATAATTGATTTATGTACAATGAAACGCTCTAAACTGTATTCCATTTTCTTTTTATCCAACGACGGAACGGAGACGGTGTATGCGTTTGGGGTGAGAGGATGTTTGTTTGTGCAAATACATGTTGCCATTTTTCTCCGAAACTACTAGTCCGATTTTGATGCAGTTTTCAATTATGGGTTCGTGTTTGATTTCTAGACAAGTGGAGTTTACAATTATAAAATAATTACCCAAAAGTTATGATAATATTGTATTATTGTTTAATCGACTGAACGATAAAAACACAACGATGTTATATGGAAGACAGAAAAATTACTTTAGAAAATTCTCATTCTGAAGAACTTTTTAGTGAAAATGTATATATATATTAGCTACTTTTTTAATTGAACATCCTACTCTATGTTAAATTGTACGTACAGTTAATTAACATCCTTTAGTAAAACAGCTTGTCCTTCACGCTGCAACCATGGGCACAGAATAGAGCATTTTTTAGGATGCTCATAATTATATATTATATATATGTATATACCATGGTGTATAATTATCTCTTAGCACAAATTCCGAGCATTGAATATACGTTAACATGCCACATAATATACATAGCTGGCTATGGGAAAAGCATGGCTTAGGCAAATAGCAACACAGCTAAAGGGGCTATAGCCGTAAACCCCCCTGTACCCACCCCTTGTATCCCTGACAACGGTTCATGCAAAATTTCATGATAATCGTCATGAAAACAAAACCAATAAACTCAAATTCGCATTTAGGTATAATAAATAGTACAGTTAGTAACTTCTGAATACACGATCCAAAAAGTAAGCCACTGAAACATTTTAACCCTTCAGTTTTCAGGCGTCTAACCCTTTCAGTACGTGAAAATGTCCCGGGGCCGCATAAATACGTAGAAGGTGGTTTACGGGTTGCTACGGCGGTGCTACGGAAGCGTGTAGAACGTGACGTCAGAGGGTGAGCTACACGGCACATTAGTTGTGGAGTATAGATAAAATACAAATTTGTCTTCTTTATTTTTGGTATCGCGTTTCGTGCTTTTCCCAGTGTCGAGATTTTTATATATTCAAGTATTTTAGGTTAAATAATACAAGTAAAATAAGTATAAACCACAATCACAAAAAGCAACCGAAGGTCGTTTCTGGTCGTACGCCAGTAACACAGAAGTGACTACAAGCTTTAAAGGATTTATAGAAAATACAAGAAAAATAATGTTTCACTCCATACATCATTACAAATTAAATACTAAAAAAAACAAGTTTTGGAAATTAATATACTTTCGATGATAGGACAAAATTATATTATACAGGCATAAAAAATTATGCAACAGTAAAAAAAAACAGAAACATACGCAATAAATCGTAGTAAAGGTGATATTATTGTAACATCAATGACATGCTATTTTTATTATTTTTTACTTATTTGGCTTTATATTTTTATTATTTTTTACTTATTTGGCTTTTTTTGTAGCGATGATAGCTCAGTGGTTAGCGCGGTAGGTTCCCATGCCGAAGGGCGTGGGTTCAACCCCCAACAATGAGCTTGAGCTGCCAGTGAAGGAAAACATCGTGAGGAAACCATAGCATGGTGGTAGGGTACTTTCTAGTACTCGGCTGGCTAGCTACCACCCTCAAGTTGAAAATCTGCCGCCAAGCATCTAACGGTGTGTTCCGGCAGCCTCACTTGAGAGCCAGTTCCATTCCAGGCTAGGTGTGCTTTACCATCTTCGACCACACCTTCACTTAACATCAGGTGAGCTGTGGTCAAACAACTAGCCTGTCAACCATAAAAAAAAAAATACATATTTGGTTTTCATACTATTTTCATTTTCTGTCATTTTTGAATTTACTTGTATTAGGTATGTTTTATTATTGTAAATATGAAAATGTGCTAAACCAATTCTCGTTTGGTCGACGCCACACGTGAACAAAACGCTGGCCTTTATTTTGCTCAGCGTTTGAGTATTGCCATACAACGCGGCAATGGGGCCAGCGTTTTGGGAACTATTCCCATTGCTAGCGGTCTTTTAGAGTAGTTATTATTTTAAGTTATTTTATTTTGTTTAATTGAAACTAAAATTGTGGAGACCCTAAATAAAGGAAAGAAACATCTGAAATAAATGATTTGAATTAAACATAAACAAGCAAGCAATTAAGCAAGTAAACATAATTGGTTCTGTGTCGTGGTCGGTTTTAGTTTTGCTGCTGTTACTCAAGAGCTTATTCATGAACCGTGCTACCCCGTAACGCGGAAGCCTTCCCTATACTTCCGCACTCTTGGCGACTCCTGTCCGCCTGGTAGCCGACCTGTCGTAAGCCATGCTTTGACAACCGTGAAGACCAACTGACAGCTAAATAAGGGGCAACTAACTAAATTAACATAAGTACCGATTACTATAATCAAGTATGTATATGTTTATGATATTACTTACCTATATCTATTACATATAAGTTTCGTAAATTTAATTTATTGAAATTGTCAAGAAAACATGAACTTGGATTTCGGCAATGAAAAAATTTGATTGTTTACAAATCCATGTATTTAAACTTCTTAACTATCGCTATTTATTATCTCAATTTTAAATTCATAATCATTACTTATACCGACTTTATTGTTGGCTATCTTTTGGCTATGTTAGAAAATTATTAGTAAACTTTCGTCAAAGTGACTTAATTATAGGACTCACCTTTTCTGGTGACATTTTTTTCCTTTTTCATTCTACCTGACCTGAAGAGTGCAGGTGGATTTTTCACCTGTCTTACGTCTCACCTGAGTACTAGGAAGTAAGGAAATGGTAGCAATTCACCATTACGGCAACTCAAGGGAACTGAATTTCAGGTGAAAACTCACACGTGTAAACATGCGTTAGTGTGAAAATTCACCTGAATATACATTGAACGCGACAGCTTTATGGAAATTAAACCTGAGAGAATTTTCATCTCTCTTCTATAACAATGTTCTCTTCGATACGTAAAAAGGATAGCACGATTTTTCACTTTCTCGTTCGGAAAAATCGCTTTCCAAGCAATTTGGAAACACATACCTGTAGCACCTGCCACTAAAGTGTGAGTAAAATCCCAGGTATATTATTTCACCTTCATTGCCCTTATGTGTGCCTGGTATAAATCTACGAGGTCAAACAGGTGAGCGCTACCTGAAACATTTTGCTGTGAAAAGATGACATTTGCTTGCTTGTTTTCAGGTGGTAAGAAAGCTTCGACATTCGATTTTTCAGGTGGTCGAAAAAATCTATTCTATATACTGTGTGCGTTTTAGGGGAAAATGGAGAATTAGAGTTGAAATTGATTACGTTTACACTAAAAATAAGTCCATACATTTCATCTTTTTCAAATAAAATCATTTAGAATTAGAACAATTTAAGGGGAAACAATGTTTTTCCCCGATCGAATAATCTCGGGGCAAATTTCGATAAAGTGGGGGAAAAATACTAGGCGCTTATAACTTGCGTGGAGGTGGCTGTTACGTTACGATGGTTACCGGCAAAGAGCGTCGCTTTTCCTGCCAGGAATTTAAATAAAATAATAATTTCCTATCGGGATAGCAGTGTCATGAGAAGGTGTTTATAGATTTTCTACTAGAATTCAACAAGGCGTTGTAGTAACTTGTAGTAGAACATAGTTTATTGTACCCGGCAAGTATGAGTTAAAGAGAGCTGTAATTCTAGGATTTAGAGGTTTTGTAGGAATGGGTACCTAAGTTTCATGTATAGAAAATTTGCATAGAACGAGTATGAAATGTATTTTAAAGTGAAAACTTCTTTCGCCGCGTGAAGCGATTTTCGGTAGAGGCTAAACTTATGGGTACGCATTATTAACATGCTAGATATTCCCCATGACTACTATTTTTTGTTGAACTCCATAATTCAACTAAAACTTTAATGATATGTTTTATGCTATTTCAATTGCGCTCCCGGTAGCTCTAAGTACTTAATTCTGACTGAAAAAGACATTAACAATCGACATCGCACGAGTTTTCACTAAGGAAGGATTTTTTCAATTATCGAAAGCCCCAGCATAAATATTACAGCATATTATAACAGTATTACGCAGAACTCAGAACTCAACAATGTGATTTTTTTTCTGTTCATTAAATTTATTTATTTCTAGATAGAACAGCAGATATCTTTTTCACGATTTCAGGATTGATAAGAAACTTGTGCTAGTGTTACGCGTATAGGTATTGTACGACTATTTATACACAATAATATATGATGTATAATTAATTTCATACATAGTTTTTTTTGTAAAGTGATTTATTTTTAACCTCGACACAAACAAAAGAGTGTTATAAGTTAAATGTGTGTATATGTGTGTCTGTTTGTGACATTGTGGCTCACAAATGGCTGAACCGTTTTTTTAATGTAAAGTTATAAAGTTGTTTGAAAGTTGACTTAATTTGTTGTTTGACTGCAGCTCACCTGATGTTAAGTGCCGGTGTGGCGGAAAAATGTAAAGGAACCCTTACATGGAATGGAATTGGCTCTCAAGTGATGCTACCTAAACAAACCATGCTTGACAGCCTATTAATTAAAATGTTTAAAATTATTAATGTGCCTACTTACGTCAAGTTTGACTTAAACTAATCTGTATCGAATACCAGGCCTGCAGAACAAAAGAGAAGATGAGACTCACTTGTACCCATATTCCAGGTTATCGCCACAGCCGCCCCAAACCCACTCGTTATGCAGATGCTTCGGCCGAGGAGCTCGACTGCAACTACAGCTTGACAGGCGGCCGTCCCGGCAGGCGCGGGAGATGGAGAGGGAAACCCCAGCGGCTGTAACGGCGTACGTGAACGCTGTCTCCCGAGATGCTGTGGACAAGACAAAACTCTGGATGATCTCCTTACTGAACTGTGTTCCTGGTTGAAGGAGAAAATATAAACAAATTACTAATACACAAAAAAAGTCTCGCCAATATAACTTTCGTTTTACACAGCGCCACCTAGCCCCAAACGAATATATGTATATTTTATTTAATGGTACGGAACCCTTTGTGCGCAAGTCCGACTCGCACTTGGCTGGATTTTTGTGTCGTACGTCCACGGGCCCTTGTTTTTCACAGTCAGTCCAACAAACTCATAAAATTTTGTTATGAGACGATCAAATTTCGTAAAGGCGGATGTTAGTCAGAATTTGAAGCCAGACTCTCCAAACAAAGTCTCACATTTTCACTTGAGCATTTCCTCGCTTTTCAGTTGAAACGCTGAGAACTAAGCGTTGTGCTGAAGCACTAAATTCACGTTGCTATCTGCAAACTGACAGCTTGAGATTTATCGTGACAGACATTCCGCTCCTAGAATTCTAGATACTGAGCAGATAAAAGTACTTTCTAGACTACAGCATGCATAAACCTAGACGTGGTATCTACCACGAAGCACTTTAAAAAAAATTAAAGTTTTAATAAGTTTAAATATTTTTTTTGTACACAAAAAGGTTTTTTTTTATTAAAACCTCAAAAGAAAATGAGCTGTAACTTGTATCTTTTTTAATAGAAATTTAATGAGACGAACGTGACGTTCTCCTGATGGTAAGAGTTAACGCATGCCCGTGACCAATGCAGCGATACATAGAACTATGAGTAGCGAAACAAAGCAGCGATGATAGCTCAGTGGTTAGCGCGGTCGGTTCGTATGCCGAAGGGCGTGGGTTCAAACCCCAACAATGAGCTTGAGCTAGCATGGTGGTAGGGTACTTTCTAGTACTCGGCTGGCTAGCTACCACCCTCAAGTTGAAAATCTGTCGCCATTCCAGGCTAAGTGTGGTTTACCATCTTCAACCACACCTTCACTTAACAGCAGGTGAACTGTGGTCAAACACCTAGCCTATCAACTATTAAAAAAAAAAAGCCCAGAGCATCGTTGTTTTGGCGTTCAGTACTTTGAGACTTTCGATGTTTCAAAAACCCTAAATGTTACTAGTAGTGTTTCAGGTTGCAGTACCCTTCAACCTGAAACACAGTATTGTTTACTCATAACACAACTAGACAACCACCTGCTAAGGAGATCGACCACCAATTATAACACACATATTTAAAAAAATAAATAAATAGGTGGTAGTATTGCTTTGCAGAAGGTCGTCTAGATAGGTAATACCAAAGTATCATAAGTATGTCCTACCGCTAAGCAGTAGTCAGTTTGAATGGTATTGCAGCCAGCGAAATTACAGGTGTTTTGAAACTAACTATCGAATGTCTCAGCAAGCAAGATCAGCCTATTGTCAGAGTAAATATTTGGCACAAAAGAAAAAAGACTGGGTTAATCCTATGTCTGTGTCCACTAAAAAAAAAAAAACACACTAAAGAAACACTCATGAAATATTCTTTATTACACAATATCTTAGAAACAATACTTACGCCAGCTTTATCTGAGAAATTGTGTTTCCGATACAAATGTCCTTTTATTACACTATTTCGCGTTTTATGAAAAGACGTTCCTTATTATATCTTATTCACTCGTATTTTGTACTGTCCTTCGAATATTTAAGGGGAATAATAAATTCGAGAGATATTATGATAGTTATTCGAAGGGCCTGAATAATAAGAGAGCATATTTTCAAACAGAGTTGAAGCAGAGTTCATACTGACGAATTTAGAATCGTTATGTACTTTTGTGACTTAATTTGACGCGGGATGTCATGCAAGAACCACAAATATGTATATATCATGACTTTTGGCGGGAACAAGTAAAAATGATAGCATCGCGTTATTTTCCAAAACTTTCGTTATTTTGAGGTAAAAAATAATTACATTTTCAAAGTGCAGAGTCATATGGCCGAGTGTAGACACTGGACAGCTAATAATTTTTCGTTCTATTCCCAAAATTCCGCTTAAACTTCTAGTACTCACTACTACCTAAGCATGAACTGGAGTTTGAGAGACTTTGTGTAGGTACTAATTTGCGTAATATTATTTTAAGACACTTGAAAAATATAAACGACTTGACACTTGCATCTAATGAATACACTGGCATAATACTCAAAATACGATGCTAAAAAATTCCAAAAATTTATTGATTTCATGTTTGTTTTTTTTCCCCCTACCATAGTACGTTTGTGCATTGTGCCAAGTCTCAAGTTTTCACGTGTTAGTTTTTTATGGAACAGGTTTATCTATCCTTTATCATTTTGTTTTTCTTCCTCCAGTTGTATAAATTTGACATATAGTAAAAAGTAGCAAGTAAAAAAAAAATTGATCTATTTGCAGCGATCAATTTTTTTTCATATAGAATACTTATGTGGCATGTCACAAACCCGAAATGTGTTGCCTCAGTCTGAACACAGCTTAATACAGCTATTTGACAGTTTCAGATCCAGAATAATTCTGTTTTAGCAGTAAATGATCTGTATTGGCATAAATATTTTATGTTCTTACAATAATAAGACGGAATTGATTACTTAATTTTTATTACGGGTTAGTGTACGGGTACAGGTTACGGTTTATAGTGGTAATAAACTGATTTTTAAGCGACGTAGCTTATTATTGAGTCTATGGTCAATGTTTTTGTAATTGGTCATTTCAAAATGCGGGTAGTTTGCGAATTTACAGCGGCCGCGCGGTATTAGTTCTTATCGGCCGAGAGAACCGAGCAGGTGCATGCCGAGCACCGCACCATGTAATATCTCAATCTTGCGGTATTTTCTCAACTGTAATTGTTTTACGAAATTGAAACTAAAGTACAAATCAGTGTTTGGTTTAAAAACAGTGATGAAACGAGTGATGTACCCGTCTAAGCCGCAGTGATGTACCCTTACTTTTTTAATAATCGACACTAATGTTATATTTATATGTGAAGATGCGTTTGTCGGTTTGTGTGTTCTTCTTTCACGTAGCAACACAAAAACAGATCGTCGTGATTGTTGGGATAAATGTGGAAAAAGCTCAGGGTGTACCTACTTAATAAAGAGGTCATTGGTGTTATTGAAAAGTTGTTCATTGGATATGAACAACTTTTACTATGGTTACAGTTCGAGAAGTAAAAAAACGTATTTTCATGTTAAAAACAGCTTGGGTTAAAATGAAAAAAAAAAATACGTTTAAATTAAACAGTCTTTATTAATTTTTATATCTCTGTCTAATAATTAATAATTGTATAATAAAATCAGATGTCTATATTAATTAATTAAAAAGTCCGTTGTTTAGTTTGGCGTCAAATGGCGCTATGTGTATGGTCCTGCGATAATTATTTCCAAAAAAAGAAACGATTATCTTGTGATTACCAGACTAACAGCAAATAGAAGTAGATCGAAAACAACTTACCAATGAAACTTAGCGGTCCAAACACCGTTCCATCTTCAGTAACAGTACAATTCCAGCGTCTCCCGCGAAACTGATGCTGACACTCATGAATCCCGCTTCTCACGCCGGCGCTAACCACTGGCATATGCTCCTTGTGTCGTTTGCATACTCTGCGTTGACCAGGAGTTAAGGTAAGCTTGGAGCACAGACGGGAGCGATCGGAGAAAAGGTCGGGCTGGTTCGACCATTGCTCGAACTCTAAAAGGCCCATGGAACTGCAATAAAGAAAAAGGAAGGTCAGAATACAATTTTAAGTACTGTATTATTTGATTGGTATGGTGTACTGGTTATCCGAAATCACATATAAATTCAAGAAAGTATAAAACGGCATGATTAAAATTTTGTCGATATTTTAGTATTTTTCCGAAATGACTAGTTGACTATGACAGTTTTTTTTATGTATAGCTAGCTAAGTGATCACCGCCTTCCTGATGCCAAATCATGGTGTGGTCGAAGATAGTAAAACAACAAACATTGACAGCAAGTATCCTATACTACCACGCTATGGTTTCCTCACGATGTTTTCCTTCCAAGCTTATTGTTGGGGTTTGAACCAATGCCTTTCAGCGTGAGAACAGACCGCGCTATAAACAATAAACATGGTCACACTGCGACGTGCGAGACGACCAATTTGACACTTTAATATTCTTCTTCTTCTTTAATTTTGGAGTCGCATTTTGAGCATTTGCCAGTGTCAAGCGTTTTATATTTTTTTTTTTTTTTAATGGTTGACAGGCTAGGTGTTTGACCACAGCTCACCTGATGTCAAGTGAAGGTGTGGCCGAAGATGGTAAAGCACACCTAGCCTGGAATGCATATTTTCAAGTTTCATAAGTTAAATATGTTGCCTCGTAGTTATAGTCAAAATCCAGTCTTGGTCAAGTCCAGTTCGTGTCGGTCATGCTTTAGTAAAATAGTGGCGACTTTAGCTTCGATGCAGTTTTGGAAGCAACACGAAACATCATGTTCCCCCACATTGTATCTATTTCCACCACTCGCGCTTCTAATTCGGCTATTTATGAATAAAACACCACCATTTTTATGCATAAACACTCGAAATACACACGTTTTAGAAAAAAATACAACGGGGCGACACGACTCTTTCCGCGTTCCCGCCAAAAAACCCTTCAGCCCACAGGCGAATAAAGGTCCAAGCTTCAGCCATTATTTTTCATTTTCATCATTGAAAAACTAGTTAATATTGTGCCCA
Source organism: Biston betularia (assembly GCA_905404145.2). Lineage (NCBI taxonomy): Eukaryota > Metazoa > Arthropoda > Insecta > Lepidoptera > Geometridae > Biston > Biston betularia. Next base: position 2,917,508 of record FR989887.1, on the reverse strand, counting down.
AATCTGTTATTTTAAAGAAATGATTGTCAGTAAATAAAGGACCTAATTTAAAAAATTATAAGTATTCTTTAATTATTATGTAATTGAGTGGCTGTATAGAAAATTGGAACATGGTTCAATAGAAATGAAAAAAAAAACTAGATTTTTATAATTTGACAGTTGTCACTTGTCATTTCAAGAGTTTTGGCGGGAACGCGGGAAGAGTCGTGTCGCTTTGTTGTATTTTTTTCCAAAACTAGTGTTTTGTCGAGTGTTTATGCATAAAAATGGTGGTGTTTTATTCATAAAGTGCCGAATTACAAGCGCGAGTGTGGGAAAATGATATAATGTGGTGAAACATGAGTTTTCGTGTTGCTTCCAAAACTCCATCGAAGCTTTATAGTAAAGTCGCCACTACTTTACTAAAGCATGACTGGCAGGAACTGACACGAACTGGACTTGACTAAGACGACTTTGACGATAACCATAGTTAAGATACAGCAGAAATAACACTGAAGACGAGGCAGTATGGCTTTATAGCTTTAGCCTGCCCAAAAGGGCAAATTAACGAAAAAAAAAAAATTGTCATTTCAAAGCAATTCTCCCTAGGGCGGCAAAGTATTACTTTCAGCCCGCTCCTCAGGCAACTTCAGAGTTCAGACCTACTTTCCGAGTATGAGTAATGAAGAATTATTTATTATAAGTTGGTTTTCGACGATGTTATTCCCTAAAGCTTATCTACGAACCTCATCACCAGTGGATGTCGTGTTAACCGATGAATAACCAGTTGCAAATTAATACCATACAAGCATTCGTACATACTAAATTCATTTACTATTCACGTCATCCAACGTCACTCAGTTATGTAAATACATTAGTTTATTTACATTGACATTGTTATCAGCATTTCTTAGTAATGTAAACCGCAAACAGTTTCCGAGATAGCATTGTTTGCAGATCGATGGAAAGCGTGGAAAATTCGTGATATACTGTTACTAATTCATCTTTAAAATCTAAAGAAAACAGGAACTAGCGACCCGCCCCGGCTTCGCACTTCAATGTAGATACTAATGTGGCGCATATGCATATGTACTTACTAGCTGCACCCCTCTTCATGTTTTCGGGATAAAAAAGTAGCCTATGTGTTAATCCAGCGTCTCAGCTACCTCCATACCAAATTTCATCCAAATCCGTTCGGTAGTTTTTGCGTGAAAGATTAACAAACATCCATCCCTATCCATACTCACAAAATTTCGCATTTATAATATTAGTAGGATAAACCTTTCTCTTGAATCACGCTGTCTATTGAAGGAAACCGCATTAAAATCTGTTTCGTAGTTTAAATAATCTAAGCATATACCTACTTCATACCTTCACTTAACATCAGGTGAGCTGTGGTCAAACACCTAGCCAATCAACCATAAATATATATATAGGTATATATATATATATATATATATAGGTATATATATATAAGGGGGAAAGCGACTTTGTTTTATACAATGTAGGGAAGTAGCAATTTTTTAAGCTTAGTACAAAATTTTCGATTTCGAAATAACAGTAGAATTAAAAAGTAAAGTGAACTGTTTTTTTATTATTTTTTATTTGAATGTTATGAGATGAACGAGAACCTCTTCTGATGGTAAGAGATAAAGGTAAGCCCGTGACCATTGTAGCGATACAAATAACATTGACTAGCATAACAAAGTCCAGGATATCGCTGCTTTGGCGCTCATTACTTTAAGACATTCGATGGTTAGTATCAAAATAATCAGCGTTAAGGCACCGATGCTCTGCAATTTTGAGTAATTAGTTGGTCCTGTAATTTTCCTAGCTACAATATCCTTCACACTGGAACACAGTATAGGTTGGCGGCGGAATATCTGGTACGGTGGTACCGGTGGTAAAGCGACATCGTTTCGTGGTCGACGTTTCAAAAACTCAAACGAAACGATTTCCACGCTAATTGTGCAGACTGCTAGACAGTCGAATGCGCTACCTTGAACCAAGTCAAATGAACTATAAACCGCAATAAATAAACTCTAGTATCAATAAAATTATAATAAAGTAAACACATAAATTAAATTGTTAAGATTAAATTATTATTTTTTACTTTTTCATCACTATATGTACAGTGATAAAAAAGTAAAAAATCACTATAGGTAATTAGAATTAATTAATTAAAAACGTGATAAAAGAAGTTTCAAAAAGAAAACTACTAACTTATTACATAATTGTGTGTAAAATTAATTGATCATAGCCTTGGTATTTGTTTTAGGAATAAAAAACTAAGTTATTTTAACTTTGATAATTTATTTATAACAGAGTAACAATATAAATAGGCAATAACATTTTTGGCACTGGATCCAATACTGAAAACGGCCATGATTAGATAAATACTAAACATATAAAAAAATATAGCCTCAGAACTTAAAACAACAACAATTTTTTTTTATATTTATGTCACTGCAGGACAAAATAATAAGAAGCTATTTGTTTTAATGGATATTTTATCTTAAATTTGGCTCGTAGCGTAATGGTCATTTTTTCTTAAGATTTTTTTTTTACATTATGATTTGACACTTTTTACATATCGATTTTGTTGTCCACGAAATCACAATTTTTTTTACGTCCCAACTTTTCTCAGGAATCACTTAAACATACCGTCCATATACAGTTATCGTGAAATTAAAACCGTAGCTTCTCTGACTTTTCAGCTTGAGCTTCACAAACCGCTGACCAACACCTCCAGCCGAGACCATCGGATAGCCTCCCGATCCATCGTGGTCATTGTCCTTCACGTAGATAGCTTTGATATATGCATAGTTATGCTGCCCTGCTTCTGGATACTCGATGATGCTTGTTCTCACGATAAAGGGGAATCCGTATTTGTACTCGTTTATTTTGTAAATGACCGCGTCTCCAAACGTAGCTTGGCCAATGTTAAGGTCATGGCTTTGGCCATAGGCCGCAACGGCGCAAAAAATTAAAAATACAATAGGCAGGCGCATTTTCGTTCGTTATACTGAGGTGCTAATTTGTTCGGATTGTTTATATATGTGGCTGGATGGAGGTGTGCGGTAATGTGGCAGTCATTTTTGTAGAGACTAAAAAGTAATATTTATTTCGGTAAAATTATGAATTTATTATAAATTTTAAGTTGTTCTAAGCTCAGTTAACAAAAATTAGAAACTAAATACGTATTTTTGTGGTTCTTTATATAACTAATTTAGAGGCACTTTTCTTTACATTATTTATGTAATATTGCATATAATCATGTAAAGAAAAGTTAGTAGACTTTTTTGGAAACTTAAAGAATTCGGGCCGTATGGCGTGTGTGACTTATTAAATGATAATTATAAACATTCGATAGCAAAATAGCATCATTGATATACAGTTTTGAACATCGACTGCTGACTGATTTATAAGCGACTTAAGCTTAAATCGTTATTTGAACAGAACCTATTCTTTTTTATGGTTGACTAGCTCGGTTTTTGACCACATCTCACCTGAACTTAAGTGACGGTATGGTCGAAGATGGTAAAGCGCACCTAGCCTGAAATGGACTCATGGAATAGTATTCAAGTGACACCGTTAGGTGCTTGGCGGTATTGTATTTGTTATTATGGACAGATATATTAATGCAAAAACATTCGGTGTATTTAATATTCATGACTACATTCTGAATAACGCTGTCCTTTCAGGAAAATAAAGTCGTATTCCATCAGCGATCCATCACGAAGTAGACAAGTCATATGACGCGGGTTTGCTTGCAATGTCACGATCAACAAACACGGTAAAGGTGTGAGCAGAAGGTTCTTTTTGTGTAAATGTAAATACCCGCTGAAGTTGTAAGACATTTCAAACTTTAGATAATATACAAACTTACAATTTAAAAACACCTATTCCATGATCCTTAGGTCAACTAAACGCACCGCTCCAATGAAACAGCGAGGTTTCGTAGTAAACGAAAATATAATCAATGTATATACAATTTTTAGATTTCTGTTGATTTTTGTAAAAATCGCTCAATGGATTTCAATAAAATTTATATACCTGAAGTATGATCTACCAAGCAAAAAAATAATCTTCAGAATCGATACATAATTATCGCGTAACATACATACAAAGCAAATTAAACTCCTCCTTTTTAAAACTTCTCCTTTTGAGTCGGTTAACAGTACCTTTTCCGTCTTTGATGTAAATATTTTTATTCGCAAAAGTATGCCATCTTAATATGTCACAGAAAAAACTGAAATGCATCTTATGTACCTTTACATTTTTTTTATATAATTAAAATAAGGCGAACTTACAGCGCTGTCGTGACTAACCAGCGAAATTTTTAAAGTAATAAGGGCCAAAGCAGCGATGCCTTGAACTTTTACTCGAAAATTCTGTATATCTCTGCGTATCTGCATTATCTCTTACCGCGAGGAGAGCGTCTCGTTCGTCTCATTAGTTTTACATAAAACAAACAAACAAGCAAACAAGGTCGGTTAAAACATATCAATTCGAAACACAAACTTAATTTTAATATAATTTTAAAATTAATTTGGTTCTGGTTCATGTATTCTTTACCTTTTTTTTTGTGTTCCCTATAATTCGCAAATAAAACCGTGTTATAGTGGTTTAGACAGCCCCGTTGGCTTATTGGTAGTATATCTGCCTTAAGAGCTGTAGGGCGTGGGTTCGATTCCCAAACATTTAGTGAATAAACAAATGTTTGTTCTGTGTCTGGGTGTTCTGTATGTATTATAAGTATGTATTTACAAAAAAAAGTATTTATGTATTCTATCAGTTATCTGACTTCCATCACACAAGCTCTGCTTTGTTTGGGGCCAGATGGTGCTGTGTGTATAGTCCTACGATATTTATTTATTTTATTTATTTATCTACTTTACAAGTATGTTCAGTTCTTCTTCCTATTTTATATGAACATGCCTTTACACCATGTAGTTGCACTATAATGTAACTCTCCATAGTTCGACGGAAGTCATATTTTCAGTATGGCTAATATTATCATTGTAACGGCTACTAGCGATCCGCCTCGGCTTCGCACGGGTGCAGTATATTCTTCATATTTTATATTGACAGTATTTTTATATTGACATGTTTGTATATTGACATACCTTATTTTGACATTTTTGTGTTGACATGCAATCAGTGTTTTAAAACTCATTTAATGACATGTTTAAAATTTTGAAGTGACTTGTAACATTGTTGTTATCAATAAAATATTTGTATTTTGTATTTGTATTCTGGCGACATATTTTGTTTGTCTGGCGACATTAATTAAAATATACTAAGTATTAAATAAGTATAAGTTTATAATCCCGCACAAGAAAAATATTTATCGGATTCGAACGATTATTCATGTTTAATTATGTTTCGACGATACACTAGCGGACGCCGCGCGGTTTCACCCGCGTAGTTCCCGTTCCCGTTGTAATACAGATATAAAAAGTAGCCTATGCCACCCGGGGATAGCGTAGCTTCCCAACATGAATATTTTAAAATCGGTCTTGTAGTTCTGGATCCTATTCAATACAAACAAACGAATTTTTCCTCTTTATAATAGTATAGATTAAGCGTGAGTAATCCGACTAATATTGTAAATGTGAAAGTTTGGATGGATGGATGTTTGTTACTCTTTCACGCAAAAACTACTAAACGGATTTGGATGAAATCTGGTATGGAGGTCTGAGAGCCTGGATGAACACATAGGTTATTTTTTATCCCGAAAACATGTAACGAGTAACACCGTGGGGCGTAGCTAATCCAACATAAGTAAAACAAAAAAGAGTACATTTAAAAAAAAATCCTCACTGACTACCTATTACTATACTATACCGATTGTGTTACCCGGATGATGACATGATAATGTGGTTAAAGAGTGGTAAAAGACACATCACAAGGAAAAGGTTTATTACCTTGAAATACCTATCTCTGCTGACTTTCCGTTCTGGTAGATACATTTTCACATTTTCTAGATTATTAATACAAATATTTTACTGATAACACCAATGGTACAAGTCACTTTAAAATTTTAAATATGTCATTAAATGAGTTTTAATAAAACACTGATTACATGTAAAAAAAAAATGTCAAACATGTCAATCTAAAAAAATATTGTTAAGGTGGTACGATTTCCATAAAAATCAATTTTTGCCATCTATGGACAAATGGAGCATAACTTTACAGTCAAATCACAGCTACTGGCATTTACTTTGGTCTTTATTTGCGGTAAGTTACAATTGCTTGAATAAAACAGTAGATTATTAGCATAAAATTAAATTTATGAATTCATGATTTTTGAATAAAACAGTAGATTATGCTTATAATCTACCGTTTCATTCAAGCAATTGTGATTTACCGCAAATAAAGACCAAAATAAATGCCAGTAGTTGTGGTTTCACTGTAAAATTATGCTCCATTTGTCCTTATATGGCAAAAAAATATTTGTGTGGAAATCGTACAACCTTTAATATAAAAATACTATCAATATAAAATTTGTCAATGTAAAAATATGTCAATACCAAAAAAAATTTGTCAATATAATAAAATGACATGACAAGAAAATCATAATTACTTACAAGTAATTCAATAATCTTTAAGTTTAAAATACTCGTAAATGTCTTAAAACAAGGTCTCTGGCAGCCAAGATCTTAACTTGGTTCTGAAGCACGCGGTGGCGCGGTGCATCCCGGACGGAGGCGGGCATGCGGTTGTTGGTTCTTCTGATCTCGTCAGAAATTCACAATGCAGTAATGCAAAAGTAATTTCCTCTCTTTGTTTCTTTTGTATTATATATTTACCTATTTATAGTATATATAGACGCGTATGTTATTGTACAATACGGGGATTTTCTATAGATTGACATGAATTTTTTTAAGTATTTAATATTATTATTGGCAAAAAAGTGCTGCTCCATACATATATTTGGACAACCTCCTTTTTATAGAACAGCAATTTCAATTTTTCACTATATCAGAACGCTCATAACAAAAGTTGTACATAACGATGAGTACAATAACCCCCTTGCGACTCAATACACCCAAAGTTTATAACCCTGCATATCTATAGGTAATGTGTAACGCTCAGTATATTGTAACTTGATTAATTGATCATTTTGAAGGGATTTTGTTAAAGATAGAAAGATAGTTTGTAAAGAATTTAATAAGATCACAGTGCATTTGTTTTATCTGTTGTCTGTATAGATTCACCAGGAAAATGAGATCATCAGACGCGTCACGGCCACGACAAGATACTCTGAATTCACGGCTTTATTATGCTTACGAAACCGGCCAAGTGCGAGTCGGACTCGCGCACGAAGGGTTCCGTACCATGATCTATAAAAACGGCAAAAAATCACGTTTGTTGTATGGGAGCCCTCTTAAATATTTATTTTATTCTGTTTTTTTTTTAGTATTTGTTGTTATAGCGCCAACAGATATACATCATCTGTAAAAATTTCAACTGTCTAACTATCACTGTTCATGAGATACGGCCTGGTGAAAGACGGACGGACAGCGGAGCCTTAGTAATATAGTCCCATTTTACCTTTTGATTACGAAACCCTAAAAACATTTAAATACGCAAATATGTCTGATAAGGAAATACCGTGTTTGCAGTTTTCAATTGCTTTTAAAATATTTTGTAACTAAATAGCTATTATGTATTTTACGATTTACTTTTTAGTTTGGTATGAACTTAAGACTTTCGTGATAATTAATTTTATTAAAGAGACATTACTGTGTTCATATTTGAAGGCAGCTAATGAAATTACAGGGTTTTTTTATGGTTGACAGGCTAAGTGTTTGACCACAGCTCACCTGATGTTAAGTGACGGTGTGGTCGAAGGTAAAGCACACCTAGCCTGGAATTGAACTGGTTCTCTAGTGAGGCTGCCGGAACACACCGTTAGATGCTTCGCGGCAGATTTTCAACTTGAGGGTGGTAGCTAGACAGCCGATTCCAGCAAAGTATTCTACCACCATGCTTTCGTTGATAAGTTAAGTGTGAGGATGGATCCTCACATTTCAATTAAAAATAACAGTGCTATTGAAAGTTTGAAACTAATCATCGAAACTATCAAAGTCATGAGCGCCAATGCAGTGATGCCCTGGTCTTTATGTTGTTACTTGAAAAATTTGAGCACCGCCACAATGATCATAGGCAGCTATTATCTCTTATCAGGAGAGAGATTCGTTCGTCTCATTACTTTTCAGTACCTAAAAAAATAAGCCACAAATTTTATCCATTGCTCTTCCAATCATCTTAGCATGTTCATTGGCTTATTGCTTGCAGCCACTGCTAGCTATCCTACATAATTATATAGTCAGTCCATCCAATGTCAAGACATCCCACACTATGTATCCCGTTTCGTTGTCTTTATTCCAGAACACGTCTAATAAAATTATCGATTTTGTAACAGCACCGCTGATAAATTATTAGGCTTTCAATTAAAATTATGGTCAACTCAGGGAAATAGCGGATCGCCTCGGCCACCACGCGCTTTCATGCAGTAGGAGTGCTGGGCGTATATCGCGGCACGCCAGCTTAAACGACGTCATCCGTCGGGCTTTTGTCAGTGCCGGCGTCCCATCAGTTTTAGAACCAAACGGACTGATGCGTGACGACGGCAAGAGACCCGACGGGATGACCCTTATCCCTTGGAAGATGGGACGGCCTCTTGTGTGGGACGCCACTTGTGTCGACACCTTGGCGCCGTCTCATCTTCCTGTGACATCGGGACAAGCTGGTGCTGCCGCATCTAAAGCTGAAAACCTCAAACGGCACAAATATAGTTATTTGGATAGAATGTATCTTTTTGTGCCGTTTGGGGTTGAAACTTTAGGTCCGTGGGGGCCGGCCGCTCTCGAGCTGTATCGGGACCTGGCCAAACGTCTAGAGGAGGCTTCAGGTGACCAGAATGCTGGTATCTACATTGGTCAAAAGCTAAGCATTGCCATCCAACGTGGCAATGTTGCCAGCATTCTGGCCACATATCCCTCCTCTGACGGTTTTTTAGACTAAGTTTTTTGTATACATTTTGTAAATAGTATAATTTAAGGTATTTTTTATTTTGTTTAATAAATAATTGAAACTCAAGCCTATTCATATATCTACGTGTATTAACATTTTCATTTCTTGGTGATAGATCTCTTTAGCAGAAGGTCGACTAGGTAGATACCAGATATTCTGCCGCCAAGCAGTAGTGTGTTAACTTTACTGTGTACCCTGTGTTTGGGTACCTACTGCTGCTAGAGAAATTACAGGCTGTTGAGACTAACCATGGAAAGTCTCAAAGTAAAAAGCGCCAAAGCAGCGATGCCGTGGACTTCGAGTTCTGTGTATCGCTGCAATGGTCATGAACAGGCGTTACGTGTCGCCATCAGGAGAGCGTCTCGTTCGTCTCATTACTTTTACATAAAAAAAACATCAAGCGAAGTCTATTTTTTTTTTAATAGAGGTTATATGTCGCTTGGGCGTTCCCGCTTACGGTGTATAGTACATTATACTCAATTCTATCTCTTCCTACCTAAAACAACAATACAAACGTTTGCAATAAAAAGGTGGTTTGTATACTTTAGATAACCTCTTTTCATTGTGTTATAGGAAACATAGATAATGAAATGATAATTATGTTTTATATATTATAACTTTATTGTACTTCCACCGAACATACAAACATACTTATCCTAAAAACTAAACAAGGGTTTCTAGCATAATAATTTGCAAGAATTTGACATAAAGATATAAAGATAAATATACATAAAGATAGTAGTATCTGAAAAAAACAGTTTCCATTTATTCCCGCTAGGGGCGCTGTCTCAGCTGTCATAGGGTTTGGGAATTCTTCTAAGTCCCGGGACACGAGACAGCCTACAATAAAAGTCCTGGGAACTCCTGGGACTTTGAGACTTTTAGTGTAGTCGCCACTACGTTACTAAAGCATGACTGGACTTGACTGACATGGACTGTGCCTACTTTGACTATAACTATAGCTTCGAGGCAACTTATTTAACTTATGAAACTTGAAAATATAAAACACTTGACACTGGCAAATGCTCAGAATGCGACGCCGAAACCAAAGAAAAAAAAGTCCTCGAATAGTTAGGTTCGGTCGACGACATTTGTATGAACGATTGACATGTCATGTTAATAAGATGATTATAATCATAATAATTATAGCAAAATCATGCATAGATTTCGATAAGGTATTGGATTCCCGTGCCCTGTGCGCTCTTCAGCTTTAGGTTGACAAAGTTAAATCCGACGCCTCCTCCAATGATAGAAGGCACGCCCAACCCGTTCTCCAGATCTTTGACGATGATACCTAGAACACAAATATTGTGAGGTAAGTCTATTTTTTATGGTTGAAAAGCTAGGTATTTGACCACAGCTCACCTGATGTTAAGTAACGGTGTGGTCGAAGATGGCAATGCACACCTAGCCTGGAATAAAACTGCCTCTCAAGTGAGAGCCGGAACACACCGTTGGTGCTTGGCGGCAGATTTTCAACTTTCATTTCATTTAACTTGAGTGGTAGCTAGCCAATCGAGTAGTAGAAAATGCCCTACCACCATGCTATGGTTTCCTCACGATGTTTATCTTCACCGGCAGCTCACGCTTATTGTTGGGGTTTGAATCTTCGCCCTACGGCGTACGAACTGACCGCACTAACCATAATACAAAGCTTTCATCGCTACAAAAGTCTGTATCTAATAACCATATAATTGTAACGTCTTAAAGTAGGTAATAAGCGCCAAAACAGCGATGCATTTTGTTTTGTTACTCAAAGTTACGGCTTTGTTAATAGGCTTCTAATCAATAAAAAAATGTTGATTAATTCAAATAAATATTGATGGCAATATTTTTAGGCTAATTTGATTTGACGTAAACCTATTACCGCCAGTTTAAGCCATGTTCAGATTGATACGCAAAAAATAAGCACGTTTAGTAAAACTGACGCCATGTTTTATTTATTTTTCGAGTACTGAAATTAACGATCTTTTTAAGTTAGATAAAAACAATTAGCGAAAATTAAATCATTTCAAAAAAAAACAATTGATGAAACGGGCTAAATCACTATTACCGCTCCACTCCAAACCCCATGCTTTGGAGTGGAGCGGAGTGGATTGTGTTCCTATTACTTGGTGGTAGATTTCCTTAGCAGGAGGTCGTCTAGGTAGGTACCACCGCAGTACCAGTTATTCTGCCGCTAAGCAGTAGTGTGTAGACATTACTGTGTTCCGGTTTGAAGGGTACTGCAGCTAGCGAAATTACTGGGCTGTTGAGACTAATCATCGAAAGTCTCAAAGTAATGAGCGCCAAAGCAGCGATGCCCTGGACTTTGTTTTGTTACTCAAAGTTCTGTGTATCGCTGCAATGGTCGTGGACAGGCGTTATCTCTTACCATCAGGAGAGCGTCTCGTTCGTCTCATTAATTTTTACTACTGGTTTACAGGCTAGGTGTTTGACCACAGCTCACCTGATGTTAAGTGAAGGCGTGGTCGAAGATGGTAAAGCACACCTAGTCTGGAATGGAACTGGTCAAGTGAGGCTGCCGGAACACACCGTTAGATACTTGGCGGTAGATTTTCAACTTGAGAGTGGTAGCTAGCCAGCCGAGTACTAGAAAGTACCCTACCACCATGCTATGGTTACCTCACGATGTTTCCCTTCACCAGCAGCTCAAGCTCATTATTGGGGTTTGAACCCACGCCTTTCGGATGCGAACCTACCGCGCTAACCACTGAGCTATCATCGCTACAATTACAATTACATTTTTACATTTACACTAGTATATTGTTTGTTACTTCTCATGGTATAATTTAAAATGCATTTTTTATAGGCTTTTATCCCAAAATACGTGAAACTACATGCAGCATCTTATTTAGCATGTTCTTTTACAACATATATTTAAAGACAACAAACCTTTGTATTTAAATATATGAAAAACGGAACATTACCATCCGTTCCTCGTGGGCGTTCCCAGTATTCGTACGCAACGATTCCGCTCTACTTTTTTGATACGCACGGCCCACGAATGGAACTCATTGCCGGCTTCCCTGTTTCCCATAAATTACAATTTGGACGTTTTTAAGGCTAGATTGGATAGATTTCTTCTGGATCAGCGTGCTCCATCCTCGGCCACACCGTCCTTTGCATTAGGCGAGTTGGTAGCCAAACGTAGATCTATTAAAAGTAAAAAATTAAAATTAAAAAAAACCTTTTATCTTCAGATCTCCTTGCAGATTTACAAATTCAACTTCTTCCTCTCTCTCTATCAAAGGAATTCCGGTCACTTCCACTTGCTTTTCATACACTTTCCTGACTTGACCACTAGAATCAGAAGTTTGACCAATAATTACAGTTTTACTGTGCACGTAACATATTAAAGTACACAAGAGCAACAATTGCTTGAACATTTTGTTGGTTTTGGTTTATGCGAGCGCGTATATTGGTAGCTAGTGAGTGAATGATTAAACAAAGGTGGAAGGCGAAGGAATATATATAGTAATAATGTTCACTAGCTTTTATCCGCCCGCTTCACTGGGTTTGTACCATCGAGGTAGGTAAGTACATCAATAAAAAATTTAAATCAACCCCCATTTTAACCTGATTTTTCAAAATCGCGGAAACAATCCATATTTCTCACCAAAAGTAAAGATGTAGGTAATGATTATTTATATCTCTTACTTAAGAAATTATTAGCGTATTTAGGCGTGCGTAACAGACAAACAGACAGTGACTTTCACATTTATATATAATTATATATATCACATTTATTTATATATTTGTCATGTCATTTTAATATATTGACAATATTGTTTTGGTATTGACATATTTTTATATTGACATATTTGTATTGACAGTATTTTTATATTGACAATAGTTTTTATATTGACATGTTTGGATACTGACATACCTTATTTTGACATGTAATCAGTGTTTTAAACCCCATTTAATGACATCTTTAAAATTTTGAAGTGACTTGTAACATTGGTGTTATCAATAAAGTATTCGTATTTGTATTTGTATTTATATACACGTATATATGAAGTCAAAGAGCGCCATATTCTGCCTTGCGGCATACAAAAATAATCATGTAAGTACAAAAGTAAAAAAATATATTAAAATGTCAATGAAAAATAATAAATGCCAAACAATACTATAGAATTACACCTGAGCATCAAAATAGAAATTATTGTCGAATTGGTTCCCTATACAAACTTTCACACCTCCAAGATTTATTTTATCTATTTCCATGCCAAATTTTATCAAGATTGGTTGAGCGGTGTAGGTGTGAAAACGTAACAGACAGACAGAGTTAATTTCACATTTATAATATTTTATTGTTAGTATGGAAATATGGATAAGGTTGAGTTTACATGGGCTGTTTCTTTTTTTTTAATTTTAACATTTGTTTCTGGTTTTCCTGCCTAGGCCACCACTCTGTTGCAACCTTACTTCACCTGGCATCACTTCGCCTAGCAACGTGTCCTGCCCAGCTCCAGTTTTTTTTTTTTTTTTTATACATAATAGGTTCGCGTTTGACTACACCCTGCCTGATGTTAAGCAGGATGCAGTCCAAGATGAAGCACGCTTACCTAGAAAAAAACCTGTTTACTCTAGATTTGAAGACACCCAAATTGTACTTCACGGGAAAAACAGACGCCGGCAGAGAGTTCCACATCCTCGCTGTGCGTATGAAGAATGTGGAATCGAAGCGCTTAGTCCGTACGTGGGGAATGTCCACCATGTATGGATGGCGCTTAGGCCTAGTCTGCCTTGCCGTCCGGTAATAGAAAGGGGCTGGCGGAACCAAATTGTGCAATTCCGTGGCACACTCCCCGAAATGTATCCGATAGAAGACAGACAAGCAAGCGACTTTACGTCTTGACTTGCGACTTGAGGTTCATAATCGCGACACCGACGTCTCGAACTTTCGTTTGTCGCCAGATATCGGTGTTACGAACTTTGTTACGACCGTCTATTGTATTTCAAACTTCAAAGTCTCATTTAATGCGTATAAGCGTAAAGTTATTTATCACATATTTTTTCACAACTTTCTCAATATGGGTATCAAGTGAAAGGGCTTGTAGAAATTAACAACTAGAATAGAGTAGAGAACTTTAAAAAATGCCAATCTTATATGGCCGCCAACAAAATGGCGGACACCTTTTTTTCACAACACCTATCAAATGAAAGGGCTTGACTAGTAGAATACTAGTAGAATAAAATTTCAAATTGATCATTTTCACTATGACCAAATTCAAGATGGCCGCCGACACAAAAAATATTAAGTAAGGAAATAAAAACTAAAAATAAGGTAAAGGTTTATTACGTTAAAATAACTATCTCTATAGTGGTCAGTCGTCTGGTCGATACATTTTGTAGATTACAAATCTCTAAGTTTCTGGTCTTGTCAGGAACTCAGAATGCAGCGGTACAAAAAGTAGTCTCCTCTCTTTGAAACAAGACTTGTTTCTTTTTCATTGAAATAGTATATACATATATGCTTATCTGTCTAGATTTGTGTATTATTGTGTATATTACGTGGATTTTCTATACCTTAACCTTACAAAAAAATTATTATAGTGAGTACAACGGCCCTCTTTCGGCATATACCCCGTATACCCATACCCGTAACCTAACCCAACCTTAACATAACCTTGTCTTATTAACTATTATGTTGTTTGTTTACCAGCTACAATATAATAAACATGAAATTGCGAAAAACAGCTTTTATAATACATATGGTCCATATTGTGACGATAAATGTTTGTTCTGTGTCTGGGTGTCCTGTATATATTACAAGATATGTTTTTACAAAAAAAAAGTATATACGTAAATTACGTATTCCATCAGTTAGGTCTACGATATTTATTTATTACATAGGAAAAAAACCTTAAATTAATACTATTTACAAAATTTATACAAAAAACTTAATCTAAAAGTCCATCAGAGGAGGGATATGTGGCCAGAATTCTGGCAGCATTGCCACGCTGGATGGCAATGCTTAGTTTTTGACCAAAGTAGATACCAGCATTCTGGTCACCTAAAGCGTCCTCTAAACGTTTGGCCAGGTCCCGATACAGCTCGAGAGAGGTCGGCCCCCACGGACCTAAAGTTTCAACTCCAAACGACACAAAAAGATACATTCTATACAAATAACTATATTTGTGCCGTTTGAGGTTTTCAGCTTTAGATGCGGTTGCACCAGCTTGTCCCGAAGTCACAGGAATATGAGACGGCGCCAAGGTGTCGACACAAGTGGCGTCCCACACAAGAGGCCGTCCCACCTTCCAAGAGGCTTCTACATAGGTACTTTTTATGTAATTCCGATATCTTTTTTCAATTTCAGAGCTGTGCCCATGAGTAACAATGCTCCCCTTTTATCACCCCAAGCATAACATAACCCTATTTAACTAAAATAATATAGATACTGTTTGGTTACGCTCGTGGTGTAGCTTGATTAGGCGATACTCGGTGGTAGCTCTCCTTAGCAGGAGGTCGTCTACCAACGCAGTACCAGATAACCTGCAGCCAAGCAGTAGTGTGGAAACATTATTGTGCTCCGGTTTGAAGGGTAAGCTAGCGAAATCACAAGGCTGTTGAGATTAACCATCTACTCGTAATGTCTCAAAGTAATGAGCGCCAAAGCAGCGATGCCCTAGATTATCAGAAAATGAGGTCATCAGACGCGTCAAGACAAGATACTTACTCTAAGATTCACGGCTTTCACGGATTCACGGCTGCTTGCAAAAACATCGTAATTTTGACAGACAGCCCTTTTGGTTCATTGATAGTATGTCTGCTCCAATAGCTGAAGGGCGTGGGTTCGATTCCCACCCAGGACAAGAATTTTGTGATACAAACAAAATATTTGTTCTGTATCTGGGTGTACTGTAGGTTTATTCTGTATCGCGGCGGAATATATATATATATAGGAAGCGCGGTGGTTATGACTACCGCGCTTCCTCCAGAGACATATGGGACTCTCCGCAAAAGTGGTGCCCTACCTACTAAAAGCCCTCCGGGTATTTCTGACGCCTATGTGCCGGGGCTAAGGGAACGCTTTCACACTCATCCGCGGCCCTGACGGCGCTGGGCCCCCGGGGTGTCTAGTCCCTGTTAGGAATGGAGCTGGAGAGCCTCCATTCCAACTCAGGGACTAATCTTGTCAGGTGACAGGCTCCCCCAAGACCGCCAGGCACCACCCAAGGATGTTAGAGGTTGGAGAAGGGCGTGGATCCTCCTCCAGCGCCCGGCTTTCCGGCGACGCATCGGGAGGTCTGTGGTGACCTCTCGTTGGCGCTCCGCATTTCCTTTCTGGAAATAACTTGTTCATAGAAAGACTGTTAGCTATCCTACGCTATGTTTACCGATTCGAAGTATTTATTCCAGAACATGTCTAAATTGTCGGTTCTATAACAGATATGTATGACAAGCTTATTATGCTTTCAATCATATTTCAATCAAAATTATGGTCATGAATTCACACAAGGTCAAACAATACAAAACAAAATCATTTATTACAATAACAATCAATGAATATCAAACACTTTCAGTACTTCCTAGGAAACTGTCCATTATAATATTGTTCATTATATACTCCTTTAGTCAAATATCTACCGTTGGGGTCATTTCCGAACACTTCAATCTCGAATTTGTACCCTCTAAGAATCGAAGGGCTTTTCAGTCCAATGGTAACACTTTTTGTGCCAACTCCACCACTTTCAATATACGCTTCACCGTCTTTATCGTCTCTTAGATCTGTGACATACACTGCACTGATTATTTCATTGTCAGGAGCGTTAACAATGACATCATCTGTCCTTTTCCATATCGCTGGGTCTGCTTCCTTTATTTCACTGATGATCTTTCTAGACTGAGCTGTAGCATAGCCTACTCTTATATCGTTGCACGCAACGCTTGCTATGCACAATACAAATATAAAGTAATACATTTTGCTTGAAATATCGATTCTAAATGAAGATACAGGCTTAACTCTTCGCTTTTAAATGTATTAGGATCATTAGATCATGTTTCTGAGTAACCATTTCACATAACTCTGCTAATAGATTGCCATATATATGGAAATATATTACGAGGAAATTGCGTCATGGTAGATAAATATTTTGATTGATGTAAAGCAGAACTTCTGGAGAATCGATTGTGTTCAGAAGTACCTACACACTTATTAGTACTGATCAATTTAGCTTTGGAGATGAAGAAGGGCGCCACAGTCGTATTATTTAAGCAAAATAGAATATCTCCAATGGATAACTATGGTTTTGGTATTTGACCAACTCTAGCATCAGTTGGTCAAGTCAACTCATATGGTTGAGTACCTATTCATTCTTAGTTACTGTTGTACACTTGACATGTTAGTGTGAATTTCAAGTTTAAATCTAATAGTTTTTGGTTTGAACTTCGAGACATTTCCACCTTTAATGTTTAATCGGGCACACGCATTTGTCAAAGCCTAAACAAAAATGTGTTCAAGATTTTTGCTGTCAACGGTATCATTCTTTGTACTATTTTTTATCGCAACGGGCAACGATTTGTTCCTGGGATATCCCGATATATCGTCGAAATTGATTTACAGTAAGGTTAGGCACAAATTTTACTTTTATTTCATTGTTATAAAACTAAGTTTCACTTAATTTTAAAATCATACTTATAACTTGTAATTCTTAAAAGAACTGTTTTTTTTTATAAACTTTTCCACTGCTACTGTGAAAACAGGGCGTAGGGGCGTAGGGGGATGTAAATGCAAGGAGTGAGGCATTTCAGATTATAGCAACTTTTTTTTATGTGAAAAATAATGAGACGAACGAGACGCTCTCCTGTTGGTAAGAGATAACGCCTGTCCATGACCATTGGAGCGATACACAGAACTTTGAATAATAAAGTCCAGGGCATCGCTGCTTTGGCGCTCATTACTTTGAGACTTTCGATGGTTAGTCTCAACAGCCCAGTAATTTCGCTAGCTGCAGTACCCTTCAAACCGGAACACAGTAATGTTTACACACTACTGCTTGGCGGCAGAATATCTGGTACTGCGGAGGTACCTACCTAGACGACCTCCTGCTAAGGAGATCTACCACCAAGTAACGTTTGGATTAGCCGGTGTTCGACAATAGAGGTTCTACTGTGTTTGTATTAACAAATTGTTTGTTATAGGTGCACCAAGAGAATCCAGCTATATGGGTGAGGTCTGAGACCTTCACTGTCAGATGCTCACAAAACGAAGTGATCAACGCTATAAAGATTACAGACCTACGGCAAGATAAATGGGGAGATGCATATGTAAAAGCTGGAGGCATCGGAGAGAAGTTTGTCACAATCGAGCTGGACAGCCCAAGCGTTTTCAGGGGTTACAATTTCTGGGCGGAAGTATATGCGATCCAAACTAACTATTTCGTCTACAATCACGGGAAGTGACAATGTGAAATGAATGTGAAACCGTGTTCGTTTTGTTATTATTTACTAAAGATGTGTTTATTGTATGTTTTGGTTTATCTGTGTACCTTTAAGTTGCGAGTGAGTTTAGCTTCATATAGGCAAGCGCGTTCCAACGTCCGACATAGCCTACATCATTGCTTATCACCAAGCGAGACGGCGGTCAAACGCAAACCTATAAACACTTTTAGTTAAATAAATATCGTAGGACATTACACACAGCGCCATCTGACCCCAAACTAAACAGAGCTTGTGTGATGGAAGTCAGATAACTGATAGAGTACATGTATATATACTTTGTTTTACTACTCAAAGTTCTGCGTTTCGCTGCGATTGTTCTGGACAGGCGTATCACCATCAGGTGAACGTCTCGTTCGCCTTATTACTTTAACATACAAAAATAAATTAAAAAATATTTACATTGATACAGGAGTACAGTACCTACCTACCTAAGTACATACTGTGTCAAAATAGATCTTTTTTTTTTATGATTTACCGCAAATAAAGACCTAAATAAATGCCAGTAGCAGTGATTTCACTGTAAAATTATGCTCCATTTGTCAATAAATGGCAAAATTTTATTTGTATGGAAATCGAACCACCTTAAGATAGATTATTGTACTTAGTTTATAAATGAACAACACATTTTATAAATGTGACATTTATGCAATTACATACCAAGAATGTAATTTGACTACTGTGAGTAGGTAAACAGAGAAGATAAGTATGTCCCCGCATTGCATTGTTCTGTAAAGACTTGTGTTTTTTTATTGATTGTTTTAAAAAGATGTTACGTTCTTACGTCTTTACGTTCTCAGAATTACGTTCGTGAGCGTGGGAAAGATATAATGTGGTGTAACATGATTTTTACGTATAGCTTCTTAGAAGCTTGTATTAGGTAAAATAGCTTTATTATGGCATGATTACTTTGACTTACTTTGTGCGACTAAATGTTTGTACATACTTACTAAGGATAGCTTATATACTTTTGTAGATAACCTCTTTGGGTCATAGAAAAGAGATAATAATGAAACGCAGTATCTGTATTATAACTTTATTGTACATACATCGAACATACAAACACTTATCCTAAAAACTAGACACAATCAAGGGTTCTAGCATATTAATTTGCAAGAATTTCGTAGTACATAAAGAAAGATAGAAATAGAAAAAGAACCAGTTTCCATTTATCCAGTTATTCCCGCCAGAGATGCTGTCCCGTCTCACAAATCATTATGCTAGCCCCTCAGAAGTTAAGTAAGTACACATATGCAAGTAAATTAGTAAAGTTGAGTGTGTAAGTCATGTGTGACGGTGTATGATAGTGTGTATTAGTATGGATAAGAGTATAATTCTTACAGCGCTGTTTACATTTTGTCTCTCTCGAACTCAGATATGTTTTTTAGTACAGCGGGTATTTTGGAAACAATTTTGCCAATCACGTGTAAAAGTAGTAGTTATAATCTACACTTCTACACTAATATTATAAAGAGGAAAAATTTGTATTTTTGTATGTTTGACAACACAAAAATATTGGACCGAATTTAAAAAATCTTTTATCATTAGAAAGCTACATTCTCCTCAAGTAACAGGCTATATTTGAGGATAGGCCGTTAGTAGGAAAATAAAACTTAAAAATAAATGTTTGTTGTGTGTTGTTGTAGGGTTGTGTGTGAGTGTGTGGGTCAGTATGTATGTCACGTATATGTGAAAGTAAGTGTACAGGAATGTGTTTGCGTGTGTAATTTATAGTTTAACAGTGCGTGAGTGAGTGTGTGAGTGTATTTGGGGGGGGAGAGAGAGAAAGTCTGTAGTGATGGTGTGAATGAGAGATGTCACGTTTAATAACTTATATAATCATTGTAGTAAAATCACGCATAGATTTCAATAAGGAATTTGTATCCAGAACCCCGTTCGCTTTTCAGCTTTATGTTGGCAAAATTGAATCCGAGGCCTCCTCTATTGATAGAAGGCTCTGCCAACCCGTTCTCCAAATCTTTAATAACGATACCTAAAACAGAAATTTTGAGAGGTAAGTATCTAATAACCAGATAACTTCTTAAAATAATAAGCGCCGAAACTTTTATTCTGATTTATTCTGACTATATAACTTTTTTTACTGACATAAAATTAGCTATTTTGTTTTTAAAGACAGTTTGTTGTTTTAAGATGATTTTTTTTTTTTTATTAATTTGCCCCTTCGGGCAGGCTTAAGCTATAGAGCCATACTGCCTTGTCTTAAGTGTTATTTCTGCTGTCTCTTAGCTATAGTTATCGTCAAAGTCGTCTTTGTCACGTCCAGTTCGTGTCAGTTAATTCCAGTCATGCTTTAGTAAAGTAGTGGCAACTTTACTATAAAGCTTCGATGGAGTTTTGGAAGCAACACGAAAACTCATGTTTCACCACATTATATCATTTTCCCACACTCGCGCTTGTAATTCGGCACTTTATGAATAAAACACCACCATTTTTATGCATAAACACTCGACAAAACACTAGTTTTGGAAAAAAAATACAACGGAGCGACACGACTCTTCCCGCGTTCCCGCCAAAACTCTCTGTTTTAAGATGAATATAAAGTTTTTTTTTTTTTTAATTTTTTAATTTATTCGCAAGAATACATGTGGGTCTTATATCAATTATTGAAATCAGTCACAATGAATTCAGTCTGCAAGCAGACGTGCAAATATTAAAAGTATAGTTAGCAAATAGATTAATTTAATTAGTCTGAATTATATTAAGATTACTAGTCATTATTTTTAAAATTCATCTAGCCGTTTTGAAGATACGAGGTAATGAAGAAATTTACAAACAAGATACGCGCGAAAAACATAACACTTCCTTGGCAGTCGGGTAAAAAGAGGCCTTGTTGAAGTAAATTTGACGTAAACCGGTTTTCTTTGCGTTCAGTTGTTAGTTCATTCGATTAAAATAAAACTATTAGTCATAAAGTTGTTTGATAACGCATAGGTACAGACTAGCATGTCGAATGAATCATATTATAATCTAAGAGTGCTTATTGTTCTCAAAGATTTGTGAAACTGCAAACACAAAGAGAAGAAACAATGATAAGGAAAGTTACTATTTTGACGACATTTACACAGCGCCATCTAGCCTCAAACTAAGCAAAGCTTGTACTTTGGTAAGCACGCAACTTCTGATATACGAGTAATATTACTTTTTAGCGCGGTCGGTTAACCTAACAAACCCCAACAATGAGCTTGAGCTGCCGTTGAAGGAAAACATCGTGAGGAAACCTTAGTATGATGGTAGGGTACTTTCTAGTACTCGGCTGGCTAGCTACCACCCTCAAGTTGAAAATCTGCCGCCAAGCATCTAACGGTGTGTTCCGGCAGTCTCACTTGAGAGCCAATTCCATTCCAGGCTAGGTGTGCTTTACCTTCTTCGACCACACCTTCACGTAACATCAGGTATGCGTTGGTCAAACTCCTAGCCTGTCAGTAATCATAAAAAAAGTAACAAACAAAGTCGAGGTCATCGCTGCTTTGGCGCTCATTACTTTTAGACTTTCGATGGTTAGTCTCAACAGCCTTGTAATTTCGCTAGCTGCATTACCCTTCAAGCCGGAACACAGTAATGTTTACACGCTACTGCTTGGTGGTAGAATCTCTAATACTGCGGCGGCACTTACCTAAACATCATCCTATTAAGGAGATCTACCACCAAGTTTACTTACATAACACAAACAGCCAGACAGAACAAACATCGAATGGATATTCGTCGTATAAATGCTGGGTGGGTATCAAACCCATTCAACGTTAGTAATATGAAAGTAATTTTATAGCAAATTTCAAAAATTTTTTTTTTTTTTAACTATCTAGAAATTACATCCTAACACACAAACTACAATGTTTCTAATACTACAGAGGAACTAATAAATAAATTAAAATAAAATGAACTAAGCTATCGATGGGAATAGTTCCCAAAACGCTGGCCCCATTGCCGCGTTGTATGGCAATACTCAAACGCTGGGCAAAATAAAGGCCAGCGTTTTGTTTACATGTGGCGCCGACTAGACGTTAATTTTTTATTTATTATTCCTTCATGGTATAATTTAAAATGCAGGTACAATGTATTGTTTAGATAAGTTAACACACTAAATAGGTTTTTATCCCATTATTTTAAAACATGAAACTACACCTTAATTTAGTATGATCGTTTTCTCAAACATGCTTGGAAATTTGAGCATTATTTTGACAACCTTCTTCGAGATAAATCGAAATTGCTGTACTGGCCAAATACATGCGAGCAGCGGCCGGCAAAATAAAGTTGTATGAAAATCCATATCTGTCGTGGTTTAGCGGCCAAATAAATTGCATAGCTGTCGTGTAATTTAAAAATGGAACGATCTTTTACTTTAAAACATGACAACCAAGGAGGTAACTTATGAAAGGTTTTATTAAAATTTCGAACTGGCTTGTAAATATACATACAGGGCTGGTTATTTAATCTGTGCTGTAATTTAATTTCCGCGTATTATTTGAGAAAAGTGCCATACAAGCCTTGGCCACAACTAGGCATTGATGGACTTTCGTATGTGTGCCTCGGGTTTCGCCTCGGTCCACATTTACATGTTTGTCCATTAATGCCTCTTTTGCTGGCCGCTGCAGTAATATAACATATATTTAAATACAACAAACCTTTAATCTTCTGATCTCCGTGAGGATATTCAAATTGGACTTCGTCCTCTCTCTTTATAAAAGGAATTCCGGTCGCTTCCACTTGCTTTTCAAACACTTTCCTGACTTGACCACTATAATCATGAATTTGACCAACAACCACAGTTTTACTGTGCACGTAACATATTAAAGCACACAAAAGCAACAATTGCTTGAACATTTTGTTGGTTTTGGTTTATGCGAGCGCGTATATTGGTAGCTAGTGAGTGAATGATTAAACAAAGGTCGAAGGCAAAGCAAAACATTCATAAGGTTGACTTTACATGGGCTGATTCGTTTTTTATTTTATTTGTGGTTTTCCTTAAGCTTTTTATTAGTAAAGTAGACGATTATATTGTTTGATTTGTTATTGTAACATTGTACAGAGTATACCTATGGCTTTTAAAATGTTAAGTGACGAAGTATACACACCAAGCCTGGAATAGAATTGGCTCTTAGCTACCACCCAAGATAAAAACAGTGTTTTGGCAAAATAAAGTACCCTACTACCATGCTATGGTTTCTCCACGGTGTTTTTCTTTACCGGCTGATGATGATGTGTGTCAACAACGTTTACTATGAAGCCGACCTTGAAAGAAAACAACATAATAATTATGTTCCATACAAAAATTTCATTGACCTATGTATTTTTTTTTAAATATTTGACAAGCTAAGTGTTTGACCACAGCTCACCTGATGCTAAGTAACGTTGCGCTCAAAATAATAAAGCACACCTGAACTGGCATTGTATTGGAACGGAACTGGCTCTTAAATTAGGCTGCCGGAACATACCGTTAGATGCTTCCAACTTGAGGGTGGTAGCTAACCAGCAGCAGAGTACTAGAAAGTACCCTACCACCATGATACGGTTTCCTCACGATATTTTCTTTCACCGGCAGCTCAAGCCCATTGTTGTTTGAATTTACGCCCTTTAGCATGCAAACGGACTAACCACTGAGCTATCATCGCTATAATATACTTACTTTCCTAGAAAACAAATCTTATTTAATTCCGCTACCTGAGGAAATAGAGACAGCTACTTATGTGTCCTGGAAAAGTACCGTGCGTAGTATTTGTTTTATTGTACATAGTGTTTTTTTTTTCGTTATGAAATTATTCTTTTGTTTTTTTTTTTAATAAAAGTTTCCATCTATACTAGTAATGGGATTAGGTCAGGATAGAATAAGACTCCACAGTTTCACAATTCACTCTTGATTTATTAATGATCCCCTCTTGCTTATTCCTCATCGTTTTATCACAATCCTTTCTATCATCGCTCCCCGCTTCCAACCCATCTATCTATCCGTCCGTCCGAACCTCGCCCGATCGCCGTCCCTACGTCAGTGGCCGTGATTGGGCGACGCTCGTCATTGGCCGGAGTCTCACAACTTCCGTAAAACTAAACAATTTACTAAGTTTAAATAATCGTAGAAACATGTATTCTTACAACATAAATGATTTACTATATTCACATTTCTATTTGTAGAGAATTATACAACTCAATCCGTATTTTAATAATAAAACTAGCTGAAACCTAACACTAGGTATACCTACTTTTTTTATTTCACTTGATTTTTAAATTTGATTTTGTCCGAGTATTTTTTTTCCTTTACATTCTTCTCAGTGTAAACTAGACTTAATTTCGTTGAAGATATTTGTATCCAGTAATATAAACAAGGCTGGCCAGAGGTCAACAACTATCTTACGTTACATGAATTATTCTATTCTAAACCTTACCTTCATGCATATAAAAAATATTTTAAGTAGTTAAACATTTACGATGATCTGATTTATATGATTAATGATGATTTATTTGAAGACAAAAAGATAAATCATTCATAAAAAAACGTGGAGTGCTTATTCTAAAAAATAAGCACTTTACTACAATAATAATAATTTACTTGGTGGTAGATTTCCTTAGCAGGAAGTCGTCTAGATAGGTATCACCGCAGTACCAGATATTCTACCGCCAAGCAGTCGTGTGTAAACATTACTGTGTTCCGGTTTAAAGGGTACTGCAGTTAGCGAAATTGCTGGGCTGTTGAGACGAACCATCGAAAGTCTCGAAGTAATGAGCACCAAAGCAGCGATGCCTTGGACTTTGTTATTCAAAGTTCTGTATATCGCTGCAATGGCCATGGGCAGGCGTTATCTCTTACCATCAGAAGAGTGTCTCGTTTGTCTCATTACTTTTTATATAAAAAAAGTTTTTTTTTACACACAGCGCCGTCTGGCCCCGAACTAAGCAAAGCTTGTACTATGGAAATCAAATAACTGATAGAATACAATCATATATACTTTTTTATGTAAATATATACTAATAATACATACAGAACACCCAGACACAGAACAAACATTTGTTAATTTTTTTTTTATGTTTGTCAGGCTAGTTGTTTGACCACAGCTCACCTGATGTTAAGTGAAGGAGTGGTCGAAGATGGTAAAGCACACCTAGCCTGGAATGGAACTGGCTCTCAAGTGAGGCTGCCGGAACACACCGTTAGATGCTTGGCGGCAGATTTTCAACTTGAGGGTGGTAGCTAGCCAGCCGAGTACTAGAAGGTACCCTACCACCATGCTATGGTTTCCTCTTATGGTTCATGCCACAAAGTGTTTGTCCTGGATGGTAATCGAATCCACTCCCATAAGCCAACCAATGAGCCAACAGAGCTGCTGTAACAATTTACAAATTTAGGTACCTTAAGCTAAAAGGCTTAACTAAACGCACTGCTCCTATGAAACAGCGAGGTTTCGGAATAGGTATACGAAAATATCATCGATGTATGATACAATTTCATTTTTTATTTTTTAAAAAGCGCTTGATC
Source organism: Biston betularia (assembly GCA_905404145.2). NCBI lineage: Eukaryota > Metazoa > Arthropoda > Insecta > Lepidoptera > Geometridae > Biston > Biston betularia. The sequence goes on along the minus strand of FR989887.1, from coordinate 2,891,548 downwards.
CATTTCTATAAAATTTACATGGGATTTGATTCCAGACCAAGCAAAAAAAAACACCAAAATCGATTCCTAATTGGCGGAATTATCGCGTAATAAACATTTAAAAAAAAACATACAGTCGAATTGAAAATCTCCTCTTTTTTTGACTCGGTTAAATATTATATATAGTAACCGGCTAAGAACCTCTTAGGTAGGTACAATCAGCTGAACATTTTCTCTTCATATAAGGTCGCTGAGAAAACTGTGGTAGGACCCTAATATTTTTTTTTTTTTAATGTGAAAAATAATGAGACGAACGAGACGCTCTCCTGACGGTAAGAGATAACGCCTGTCCATGACCATTGCAGCGATAAACAGAACTTTGAGTAATAAAACAAAGTCCAGGGCATCGCTGCTGTGGTGCTCATTACTTTGAGACTTTCGATGGTTAGTCTCAACAGCCCAGTAATTTCGCTAGTTGCTGCTAATGTACCATAGACATCATTTTACGTTGTCATTTCCTAAAAACACGCCATTGTGCACTCTATTACAACGCCATTCGATGTACTTTCGTTCAACGGCCTATAATAATTAAGGTAATGGATAGACACTCGTCATAAAATCGCTTGGCGATTTTAGTCTACGTTTACCTTTAATCAATTTGTATAATGGCTTTGGAGCGGTGAAGCGCTTTCAAGTATGCTGTGACCCTAGCATAATAAATTCAAAATTAAAACAAGCTCTGACACTAGTATCAGAACCTCAATCACGAAAATTTATCGACTTCTTACCGTAAAGGTATCGAGTCCTCGGTAGCATACAAAGCTGTACAAATCTCATACAAATTTTTGTCGATATAGATACGAATACTTTCTCGCAAGTCGTTCGTGATCGAGGCTCTGAACACCAAATTTCAAGGAAATCAACTAGGAAAGAGTTGATAATTTTCGGACGGCTGAATAGGTTACGAAAACATCGTGAGGAAACCATAGCATGGTGGTAGGGTACTTTGTTGTAGGTACTCGACTGGCTAGCTACCACCCTCAAGTTGAAAAATCTGCCGCCAAGCATCTAACGGTGTGTTTCAGCAGCCTCACTTGAGAGCCAGTTCCATTCCAGGATTGGTGTGCTTTACCATTTTCGACCACACCGTCACCTAACATCAGGTGAGCTGAGGTCAAACACCAAGCCTGTTAACCATTAAAAAAAAAATACAAAAACAACAATATTCATAATATTTTAATAAAACCATTCGATACACAGATGAGCAATTCACAGTATATTAAACAGCAAAGACACTGACTAAAAACTTGTAGCCCTCTCCTTTTTCTCCGCTTTCTAAACGAATAGTCACATTACTAGATCCAATACCCCCATCTTTCAAAAATGAAATACCATGTCCTTTTAGATCTTGCACTAAAACTGCTTCGATTCTTTCGTTGCCCACGCCACTGATGAAAACGTCTTCGTGTCTTACAGAAAGTGGCATGCCATATTTCTCGTGTATCTCGTAGTAAATCAAATGTGTGTACACCATATTTCCCGCTAAGAAACTCCCCCGTGAATACACGAAACTCACCATGGAGGTTAGAAAAAGAAATGTCAAAAGTAGTTTGGACGCCATTTTGTTTTCACTACGCACAAAAACTTTTTAAAACGTGATTGTTATTTATTTCAGTAGTTAATTGACGTGATTAGGTTACATTTGGTTCAAGAATACAACATGGATTTTTGGATACAACAGATTTATATAGGTAAAGAAGAGTTAATTGTAGTCGTTAAGATAAAGGGTTGTTAAAAGACACTTTAATTGAAAATTAAATAAATAAATTGACAAGAGATGGAGAAGAATATTGTTAGTACAGATGATATGTCGATTAAACTCAAAATATTGTTGTTTATAATATTCTTATTATAATCTATCTATGTTTGGATATCTGTCCAGTGATTAAACATACTTGATATTTTTTTCTTAAATCGGAGTGTAGTCGTGCCGTCGACACTTTTGAACACTAAGAAATTCATCGGATTTCCTCACTGAACGCAAAGAATTTATTTTATTTTTTTTTAATAAGGAAGCAACTTTAAAGTTGTGTTCAAAACTTAAAAATCAAATGTGTGTCTGTAGATGTGCCTTTTGAGATTTCCTGCTTTAGATGCGGCAGCATCAGCTTGTTGCAAAACAACAAAAAGATGAGACGGCGCGGCGCCAAGGTAATAATATCCTTTTATATTATTTTTTTCTTACATAAAGTTATTGCTGTCACAAATTTTATCAAAGAAATACAGCATTTTCAAAAAAAAAATTGTCGACAAAATCAGTATCATGATATTTAGTAAATGATGACAATAAAATTTCTGGTGAACACAAAAGAAAAAATTTTTTTTTTATTATTTGTGTTTGTGACACAATACGCCTTGCAAAACTCCATTAGCAAATCACAATCTACGACTTTACTTTTCGTAAGTATAAAATTATAAAAAAGCGATACAAAAAATGTAAGTACCTATTGAAAGCGAATCTTTAAGTACTTCCATAAAATGTAATTTCTTGTATACCTAGTAACGTATTTGAAGAATGCATTAGGTAATTTGTTCTTTAAGATAATTGTAAATTTGCGAACTTTTAAATTGTTAAAATAATCTAATTATCAAGGTACAGTATTCTCAAAGTTAGTCAACTGACCTATTTTGTACAAACTATAACATATAGGTAACTAGATTTATTACAAAGTAGCGACCCGCCCCTGTATCACACCGGTGCAATGTAGATACTGATGTGGTGCATATGCACGTATTTCAAAAAAAACCTTCATCTTGAATCACTCTGTCTATTGATGGAAACCGCATTAAAATCCGTTGCGTAGTTTAAAAGATCTAAGCGTACAGACGGCGGAAAGCGACTTTGTTTTATACTGTGTAGAGAAGAGATACAACACCAAAATACATCACAATAATTACTTACAACAGGTAAATTACATAGGTAATAAAAATAATTAATAACAAGTTATTAAATAATGCTTTATCGATGCATGTTAGGCTATACAACGCAATAAATCTTCCAACTCTATAGAACGACAGATAAATTGTAGGGCACAGAGACCAACTTCAATTTAAAGTTGAAATAGGGAGCCACAATCGTATTTACTTTTTATAAACTCAGTTTGCTTTGTAAAGAATTAGTTCCTTTCTTTGGACACTGCATTTAAGTTGGTAGTTATCTAAAAAGTATAGTGTATCTCAAACTAGAAACAGAGATACGTTGTTCATGATTTGTTGTTTGAGTATGGAATTATATAAAGTTGTTGAAACGTGAAATCGCTAGTTATGTAAAATTAGCTGAATTTTCCAGATAAAAAGTACGGATTAGCCCTGTTTTTTAAAATGTCCCACAGCTGGGCGTGGGCCTCTGGTCATTTTGTGAGGGGTAAGATTTTAGTCCACCCCAAAATTGGTTGATAAAAGTCATTGAAAAGTCTTGATCACCGCCGCAGAGTAGCATGTCTGTTAACTTTTTACCGGATACATTTCGAGGAGTGTGCGCCGCTGCATGACCTTATCCCACCCTCTCCGTTCCACCACAGGACAAGCAGAAGAACGGCACTCTACCACCCGTTCCTCGTGGACGTTCCCAGTATTCGTACGCAGCGATTTCGCTCTATTTTCTTGACGCGTACAGCCCATGAATGGAACTCATTGCCGGCTTCTCTGTTGCCTATAAACTACAATATGGACGTTTTTAAGGTGAATAGATTTCTTCTAGATCAGCGTGCTCCATCCTCGGCCGCACGGTCGCTTTACAGCACGCGCGTTGGTGGTCAAACGTAAATCTATTTAATGTGAAAAAAATACCATGCTGCGTATGCGTATGCATCAGGTGAGCTATGGTCAAACACCTAGGCTGTCAACCATAAAAAAGACATTTTCCTCATGGTAGATTTTCTTCGCCATTTGATGTCAGCGGCAATACGCATATAGCTTAGAAAAGATAGAGGTGCGTGCCGTGGGATCAGAACTCAGAACCTTCAAGTTTGAAGTCAAACAGTCAGTGATCAGAGAAGTTCAGTGACAGCCCTGTTGGCTCATTGGTAGCATATCTGCCTTAAGAGCTGCAGAGCATGGGTTCGATTTCCACTCAGGACAAACATTTTGTAGTATTAAACAAATGTTTGTTCTGTGTCTGATTGTATTATACGTAAGTATGTATTTACAAAAAAATTAAATATTTAAGTATTCTATCACTTATCTGACCGCCATGGTTTGGGGTCAGATGGCGCTGTGTGTAATGACTTACGATATTATTTATATTTATATTAAACACACGTTTTTTTTTTTTTTTTTTTTTCCTTCTAATGATGTATCTTTCTGTTGATAGATACCTCATTGTTATTACAATCTAGCCTAGTTGAGACTAATAAGTAATTTTAATATAACTTAAATTGCTAAGTAGAGTATATTCTAAGAATGCGTCCATCGACACTTTTCTTACTGTCTCTATTAAGGGGAAGACACTTTGTTCATGTGTTCTATAATAAGCACACTCACTCACTGCACTGACATTACTAATACACTAACTCAAAAGGTTTTGTCCTTTTTAGTCTTCTTACTATATCCGTGTTGTCGAGGAGCTGGATAGCCTCGACATTTACATGTTGGTGAAGTCTATTTTCATGAGCTTCAGCGTATTTTTTAATGATGTTTGCGACCATGTCCACTTTGAGGTCCCGATGGAGGTCGACGTTTCTTATGTACCAAGGTGCGTTCAATATCCCTCTGAGTACTTTGTTCTGAAATCTTTGTATCATCTGTGTATTGCTTTGTTTGGTACAGCCCCATAGTTGAATACCATAAGTCCATATTGGCATGAGGACTTGTTTATACAAGAGTAGTTTGTTGTGCACTGATAACGAAGAATGTTTTCCAAGTAACCAGTACATCTTCTTGTAGCGAAGCTCTAACTCTTCGCGTTTCTTTTTGACATGAGCCTTCCAGCGAAGCTTTGTGTCTAGTGTCATACCTAAATATTTGGCTGTATTTTCGTATGGTATTATATTGTTATTAATATACACCGGATGGTAATTTGGTTTTTTGTTTGTGAAGTCTATGTGAATGGATTTTGATTCATTCAGTTTTATTCGCCATTTCCTTGTCCAATCAAATATGGTGTTAATGGCTGTTTGAACCTTTTCCACTGCTTCGTCTTGAGTGACTCCTGTGGCCATAATAGCTGTGTCATCAGCAAAAGTAGCAATGGTGTTATTTTCTAGTTTTGGGATATCACAAGTGTAAAGTAAATACAGGACCGGACCTAGAACACTTCCCTGTGGCACGCCAGCTTTGATTAGCTTAAGCTCTGAGTATGAGTCGTCTTGCCTTACCCGGAACATTCTTTGTGTTAGGTAAGACTCTAATATATCAGCAAACTGATTTGGGAGCATATTTCTTATTTTGTGTATAAGACCTTTATGCCAAACTTTATCAAAAGCCTGCGCTACGTCCAAGAATACTGTAGAGCAAACTTTCTTTTCTTCTAATGATTTTTCTATTATGTTAGTTATTCTATGAACTTGGTCTATAGTTGAGTGTTTTTGTCTAAAACCAAATTGATAATCTGGAATTAGCTCTCTCTCTTCTATAATGGGTTTTAATCGTCTCATAAGTAGCTTTTCAAATAGTTTGGACACAATTGGCAATAAAGATATTGGCCTGTACGAAGTTGTTACATGCGGTGGTTTTCCAGGTTTTGGCAGCATTATAACTTCGGCGACTTTCCAAGCATCAGGTACGTATTTAAGTCTAAATGACGCATTGATGAGAGTGGTAAGTTTTACTATGGCTTTACGTGGAAGATTTTGAAGGACTTCACCAGTAATTAGATCATATCCAGGAGATTTCTTTTGATTAAGGCATTTGATCTCTTTGTAAACTTCTCTTGGTGTGACGAGTCTTATTTCTAGCTCATCTTGAGATGTTTCTAACAACGTAATAGATTCTTCACTGTCTTCAGTTGGTTGAAAGATTATTTCTAAATGTTCCGCAAACCTATCCGCTTTTTGTTTGTTATTTATAGCCCAAAGCCCATCAGATTTTTTGATCGGAGGGATTTGCATAACAGGTTTTTTTAAACTTTTTGTAGTTTTCCATAAAGAGTAGTTTGTTGTGCGATCACTTGTTAGTTGACTAAGGTAGGTATTCATAGTTTCTTCATGAAAGTTTCGAATTCTCCTCCTTAACCTTTTCGTCAGAAGGTTTAACCTTTGTTTATCTTGTGGGCATCTGGTTTGTTGCCATTTTCTTCTTTGCTTCCTTTTTTTAGTTATGAGTTCTCTTATGTCTTTTGGATAGCTGTTCCCTATAGTTCTTCTTTTGAGTTGTGGCGTATTACTCCACGCGCATTGTTGTATGTTCGTGATAAATTTAATAACATCTTGATCTAGTTGCTGTGGATTCTTAAGTGGAACTTTAAGGTCTATAGCAGAGTCCAAATCAAGCTTAAAACTCTCCCAATCAGTGTTTTTGTTGACAAGGGTGGGATTGCTCTCTCTTTGTACAATAGTTTCACTCAAAGTTAATAATATAGGTGAGTGATCGGAACTCATATCAAAACATTCCTCAATGTGAAGAAAGTTGGGTGATACGTTTTTATATATATAAAAATCTATTAAGTCAGGTATTTTGTTGGGATCAGTAGGCCAATATGTGGGCTTTCCTGTTGATGCGACATTGCATTTCAACTCTCTAATGGCACCGAGTAGTTCCCTTCCTTTAGTTGTTGTTAATCTAGATCCCCAGAAAGTGTTTTTAGCATTAAAGTCACCCCCAAGTATAAATCTGTTACCAAGATTTTTCAAGAATCTCTTGTATTTATCTTCTTTTATTGAGTATCTAGGTGGACAGTATATGGCTGAAATAGTGACAGGTTGGCGTTTAGTTTTTACACTTACCGCCACAGCTTGTATGTCTTGTTCTTCATGCTTGTACTCTTCATGATTACAGATGTTCTCCTTAATAATCACAGCGCTACCTCCTCTAGCAGTGTTGTCAGGATGTAGAGCATGGTAAGCTTTATAGCCTTTGATTTTTATGTAGGATTCTTTTGTAAAATGTGTCTCTGATATGAGGCACACGTCAATATTTTTTGTATTTAAGACTGCCTGTAGTTCATTTTGATGCTGCAGGAGCCCATTTGCATTCCATGCCATAATTTTTAGTGAGTAAGTCATGATTTTTTCTCATAAGCAGTTGCATTAGTGCTGCTTTCTAATTTTTTTAATCTATCGTTGAATGAGGTCAATAGATTAATGATTTTGTTGATCTTTTCATCGGTATCTGAGCTCACTTTCTTGGATAGTTGTAACTGCGGGGCTGGTTTTACTCCTTTTGTTATTTGTGCAAAAGAAATATTTTTCATGATATGGTTGTTGGCAATTGGTTTTTTACCTTTGCTTATAGCTGGAACTGTATTGACAGCTGTGGGTGTTACACTCTTCTTCAATATTTTGTATTTTAAGCTTTGGAGTTCTTTGGCTACAACACAGCCTCTATAACTAGCTGGATGGGGTTCACCACAGTGAACACACTTTGGCTTTGCTTCTGCTGCCTTTTTGCAGTCTCTGGTTAGATGTTTACCAGTGCACTTCACACACCTAGGTTCTTTGGAACAATATTTCTGTGTGTGCCCATATGCTTGACACCTCTTACATTGTGGAATTAGTTTAGATGTTTTTAGCGGTTGAATGTCCACTTTGCAGCCTAATACAGACTTAATTTTGTATATATTGTTAATGTCTTCTTCTTTTGCGAATGAGAGCATGAACATGTTGAGAGGTTGCTTACTTTTCCAGCTCAATTTGTTTACAGCTGCTTGTATTTTGTAGCCTTTGGATGTCAGATCTTCTACTATTTTTTCGGGCAAGCACGTAGAATGCAGGTTTTTAGCCATTACTCTAATCGGCCTGTCTTGTTTGTTCTCATACGAGTGCCAAAGATAGCTATTCTCTAACAACAGCTTGGTAGCGGCTCTATATGAGTCCTCGTTATTTGTGTTAATCTTAACACTTTCACCATTCATCATCTTTGAGATAAATGACTCTTTGGCTAGACTTGTCAAAAGAAGATCATAGAACTCTTGGTAGTTCTTGATATTTTCAACAACTATAGGTGGAGGTAATGGTACTTTCTTCTCTTTTGGTTTTTCTTTGGCGTCTTTGCTAGAGTCAGATTCTAGCTGTTGTGGTGGGGTCAGTGATAAGTTAAGTTTCCTTTTCTTCCTGCTTTTTTGACGCACCCACTCGGTTTCTTTCGCAAGCTCCTCCTCGTCTGTCTCATACTGGACTGGTGTAGAGGCCGCTTGGGTTTGATGTCGTTGGTTTTTTAGAGCACTGTTTTGCTCCTGAACGTTCTTAAGTTGTTGTTTAAGGTTTTCTATTTGACCTTTAAGATCATCTACTAGGTTTTGCAGTTGTACACGCGCTGCCCTTTCTTCTTTATAATGATTATATAACAGGGATTCTGTTACATAATCTGTTTCAGTTTCAGTTGTAAAATTAATTTTCGGTGTAGCCATAATGAAATAAATATACAGCTGCGCCTTAATATTTGTTTACATTAACACTACACAAATGTTCGTGATACGATATCTGGGTCATCGCGGTGACCGTGAGCGGCTCGACGCGGCGGAGTAGGCTGCAGCGTCAGCGCCTTACTCGAGCACGTACTAACTAGCGCAAGAGCGTTAGCAAATGACCGTTCTTAGCGGAAGACAACTAAACACTGAAATTAAACACACGTATATAAATAAATATTTCGCTTTTTAGTAGGTATTTCTAACTCAGTCGGGTCTACTCTCAAACTATTTCACAGAGTAACAGCTCTATAAATATCTATCTATATAATATTCTCTATACCTCACATCCCATATCTCATAGGCGTGAATATAATGACCTATAATAATGTTTAAGTAGTCCTAATGAGGTCCCCGCGAGTTCTTTTATGGACCTCTTTGCCTCCAAACCTGTTTGGTTAATTTTTGAATGGGATGCTCTGTGAGTTTGGATTCGAATGGAGTAAATCTTCTTTTTCTTTGATTTTGGCGTCGCATTTTATGCATTTGCCATTGTCAAGTGTTTTAATATTGTCAAGTTTCTTAATTAAAAAAAGTAGTCAAAGTCCAGTTTTAGTCAAGTCTAGTCTAGTCTTTAGGTAAAAAAGACGGACTTAATAGTCCGTCTTTTAAAAGGGGAGGGGAAAATATCATCAAAATCGAATCACATTTTTTTTTATGCCACAGGTGGCAATTAAGCTGATGGGTTGCCTGATGTTAAGCAATCACCGTCGCCTATAGATATCTGCAACACCGGGGGCACGACAAAATATACGTTGCCGACTTTTTAAGATTCTATTAACATGCCTTTTGAAGAACCCAATGTTGTAAATCAAAATCGATTCGTAAATTGGCGGAATTATCGCATACTCTCTGAAGCCAATGTTTAAATCAACGCGGACAAAGTCGCGGGCTAGTCTATAAATCAATTGTAACCACACGTATGACGACATGACCCACATTTAAGATCGGCTCGACCGATTTGGACTTCTCTGTTGTTGTTTTCGTGTTTATCAGTACAAGTTTCATAATACCATACATTTTTTTTGCAAAATCTTCGGGGAAAAGTCGAATAATGATGGAATTCAGAACTTTCTTATTTTTATCTCGGAAAACGCGGATGAATCCGCGAAGCCCAGCTAGTCAGAAATAAAAAACTAAACATTGATCTGAACCTTATGAGCTAGTACCACATATGGTGGCTTTATCGTTATAAACAACATCTTCCAGTGAAGAAAAACATCGCGAGGAAACCAAAGGTGAAAAATGGTGGTAGGGTACTTGCTGGCTGGCTACCATTCAAGTTAAAAATCTGCCGCCAAGCACCCAGCGCTGTGTTCTGGCAACCTCATCAAATTTCCAAGAGCCAGAGCAAGAGCCAGTTCCATTCCAGGCTAGTTTTATTTACCATCCTCGAGCAAACTACCCTATAACACCAGGTGAGCTGTGGTCAAACACTTAGCTTGTCAACCATAAAAAGTTCATGGGATGGAAAATAATTCAAAAATGAATCTATTAATTTTTTTATGTCAAAAGTAATGAAACGAACCAGACGCTCCCCTGATGGTAAGAGATAACGCCTGTCCATGACCATCGCAGCGATACACAGAACTTTGAGTAGCAAAACAAAGTCAAGGGCATCGCTGCTTTGGCGCTCATTACTTTGAAACTATCGATGGTTAGTCTCAACAGCCCTATAATTTCGCTGCAATTACTGGCTGCAGTATCCTTCAAACCGGAACACGTAACTGCTTGGCGGCAGAATATCTGGTACTGCGGTGGTACCTACCAGACGACCTTCTGCTAAGGAGACCTACCACCAAGGTATCTAGGTGAGAGATAAAAGAGAAAAAAAAAAATTCTACGAAATGTATTTATTGGAAATACGAATTGCTATTTTCTTCGATGTTTTTCCGCAAAAATCTTGTCTCGTTTACGTAAATAATATACCTATTATCAAACGTTTTTATCCGTCTTATCAATTCAATATCACACCATATCTTTTAACACTAATTACCTATTATTAAAATATTATTACCGACCCACGTTCCGTTCTGTTTTGTTATTTATTGTCTGTGATTATGAAAACGATTATTTTGTCTATAGCGGTTTTATGTTCCGTTAAAGTCAGTGCGATAGAAGTGTTGAAGCAAAGAAGGTGATTGTTATACTATACGTGGTTATTTCATTTGTTTCTAAAAACAATAAGTTTCAAAATAAAAAAGTATTACCCTCTTTGGGCAGTCGGGTAAAAACAAGTCTTACTAATTACCTTCTTTTATGGTTGACTAGCTAAGTGTTTGAACACGGTCACCTAAAGTTAAGTGACGATGCAGTCGAAGATGGTAAAACACATCTAGTCTAGCTCTCAAATGAGGCTGCCGGCACACAGATTTTCAACTTGTTGCTAGCCAGCCTAGAAAATACCTTATCTATGGTTTCCTAACGAAAACCTACCTAGTATAATGAAACATTACAAATGCCATTGCGAATTCCACTATAATTTTTTGCCTCTGTCATCATAATAATCAGGGTATTTATATCAAACAAACAACGCAATGTTCTATTATCTAGATTAATGCATTTAAAAGTTTTAAAAAAAACATACGCTAATAGATTCATCACTTCTATTTGATAGAATAAAATAGAATATATTACTGTTGTTTATTTAATTTATGTTTCACTAAGACTAAACAAATGACGTTTCACTGCTGTCAAGCGACAATGTGGTCGAGGCTAAAGTATGCACTTGCACACTAAAAACCATTGAAGTACTTATTGCTTCGATCAACAAAAAGACAAGTTTATGTATCGTCTTTCACGAGGTGCAACAGAAGCTGACAATATTCTTTTCTTAAATTTAGTAAACTGTTCTATAAGTTGTTTTCGTTCACATTTCTGTTTGATATACCTTAGTTTATACCTTAATGCAGCAGTTCTTTAACTTTTTTTGGCGACGGAGCCGTTCCTGAAAGCGAAATATTTGACGGAGCCCTAAAGTAACCTAAAACTGTGTGTGTATTTATTTTTTATTTTCAGTTTTTGTTAGGGGTTTTTTTAATACATATAAGCTTGCGTTTGACCGCGAACTCGCCTGATGTTAAGCAAAGATGCGATCTACGGTGGATTACGCTCGCCTAGAAATCGATTCACTCGCGACTTGAAAGCATCCAGATTGTATCTATCAGTGACAATGTGATCGAAGATGGTGAAATGCACACCGGGTTGAAATGGCAGATTTTCAACTGTCTGAGAGTGGTGTCTAGCCAGCCGAGAACTAAAAAATACCCTACCACCACGCTTTGGTTTCCTCACGATGTTTTCCTTCATAGACAGCTCAAACTCATTGCTCCCTTCGGCGTGTGAGCCAACCGCGCTAACCAACGCTAACGAATGTAATAAGGATATAAGGAAATAAGATACACTACCTCGTCTTTTTCTTCCTTAAATCCTTTCCGTCCTAAGGTTGCCTGGTAACCTTGTGGAAACGATTTTATGCCCCGTTCATTGTGCGGACCGCTAGACAGTATAATGCGCTGCTTAAGTGGATGTTCCCCGATGTATACAACCTGGGTGTATTCTAGTTGAGAGTGAATCGGTATCTTAGGCAAGCGTGCTCCATCTTAGACCGCATCAACACGATGGCAGTCAAATCCATCCTATGATGGCAGCCTATCGACTCTATTATCTTTGGTTGTAGCTATTGAGCTATATAACAAAACTCAATGGTTGTAGTTTACTGTTTTTTTGTTCAGGGCTGATTTCGACAGTGTAGACAGGCCGCAATGGATCCCAGGGCTGGTGGGGGCGGGCAACCCGGAGCAAGTGGGTGTCGGGAACCAAATGAACTCTACCGTGTACATGTCCGTCAATCACTACTACTGTGCCGCTGACGAAATAGAAGGTCAGTGTAAAGGCTTGTTTAAATATAATATACTATGTTCATTACAGTTGAAGTGGCAGTGGGCAGGGCACATAGCACGCAGAACTGATGGCCGACGGGGCTGCAAAGTTCTAGAGTGGAGACCACGAACCGGCAAGCGCAGCGTAGGACGTCCACCCACAAGGTGGACAGACCACCTAATAAAGACCGCAGGAACGCGCTGGATGCGAGCCGCTTACTAAGGCTACAGCAGCTAGCGAAATTACTAGGCTGCTAACCAACCATCAAAAGTCTCAAAGTAATGAGCGCCAAAGCAGTGATTCCCTGGACTTTGTTTCGTCACTCAAAGTTCTGTGTAATGCTGCAATGGTTATGAACAGGCGTTATCTCTTACCATCAGGAGAGCGTCTCGTTCGTCTCATTACTTTGTACATTAAAAAAAAAACCCTTCATTTGGGCCCCCAACTAATTTCGATACAGGGCCCCAAGGCACGCTACGCCACTGGATTGAATGGAACATTTTTTAACATTGACATAATATTAATATAGACATGGTGACATTTCTTCCTACCTATTCCATTTTGACCGCGCGCTTACTAGAGGGCCCTACATAAGTTAGAGACTCTGCCTTTAGCTCAACTCTAAAATTTCTCCTATCGTATTACCATGCTACATATTAAAATAATTTTAACAAGAATCTCAATTCAAAATTTACTATTGAGAGGCAATAAAGAGTTTTATCACACGAAATAAAAATTTGCTACTTGTTTAGATAAGTCCTGATAAAGATAAATCAATCGACCGGTGTTTATATATATGATACTAGCGGGCTCTCCCGGCTACGTGCGGGTGCACCATAGAAAGAAAAACCCAATAAAACCAGCCGTAGACGGACTCGCGCACGAAGGGTTCCGTACCATTATCTATAAAAACGGCGAAAAAATCACGTTTGTTGTATGGGAGCCCTTAAATAATGATTTTATTCTGTTTTTTAGTATTTGTTGTTATAGCGGCAACAGAAATACATCATCTTTGAAAATTTCAACTGTCTAACTATCACGGTTCATGAGATATATTATAGTATGTCTGCTCCAAGAGCTAAAATTGTGTTATATAAACAAATGTTTGTTCTATGTCTGGGTGTACTGTATTTATTATAAGTAGGTATGTAACACAACAAAAAAAAAAAGATGTATCGTATCAGTTATCTGACTTTCATAGCTTTGCTTAGTTTGGGGTCAGTTGGCGCTGTGTGTAATGTCCTACGATATTTATTTATTAATCTAAAGTAGTAAGCTACTTTGTACTTTGCTTGTAACTAATAATTTATTTAAAACAAAAATCTTACTGCCTTTGTTTTCAGACCAGGTTGTGATACTATACGGAACTAAGTCATGGACTTTTCCCGAGCAAGACGTCAACCTAACTCTGTCATATCCGACGGTTAATGTAAGTTCATTTTTAACCCCCGAATCAAAAACGACGGGGTGTATAAGTTTGACGTGTCTGGTCTCTCTCTCTCTCTCTCTCTGTGTGTATCCCAAACGGATGAACCGATTTTGAGCTTGCACTGCCGGTGACGGAAAACATCATGAGGAAACCATAGCATGGTGGTACAGTACTTTCTAGTACTCGGCTGACCAGCTACACTCAAGTTGAAAATCTGCCGCCAACCAGTTCCATTTAGTTTCGACCACACCGTCACTTATCATCAGGTGAGCTGAGGTAAACACCTGTCAGCCATTAAAAAAATGTGGCTGACACTATAGTCGTAGTATTCGATATAATTAAACGTGAGTAATTTCGCGTAAGTAAAACAAAAACGTGTTAAACCCACGTCGGTTTCCAAAGTAAAATCAGTACTTATGATTTTCAGTCGCACTCAGAGTTTGCTTCGGAAGAGGAAGGCTACATAATCACAGGGTTCAAGGTCGTGTTATACATCGATGGTATGGAAACCAAGGGATATATCATGGAAGGCGGAGTCTTGCAGGTAACTAAGTACATTATTCAAATGGAAACGAATCCTACAATGACGCCATTATCGATTTATAAAAATGGTGCAAACAAGTCACGTAACACCTGGCAGAGCTCTAAAAACTCTGAAACCTACCAATATTCGATATTAAATGATATTTTCTAAGACAGCTTAAACTGTAATGGGCTACACTGATAAGTATATGGTCACCAACGCCTATGGATACCAAAGATACCCAACCGGGTACGTACGATTACGATTGTACGATTTAAATTTTTTATAGAAATCAGCGGTTTTTAAAAATAAACAAAAGTCTAAAAATTTTATGAATCGATGATATTTTCGTTTACTCCGAAACCACGCTGTTTCATTAGAGCAGTGCGTTTAGTTGGCCTAAGGGTCATGGAGTCAGTTTTTTTAAATGGTAAATTTATATAATTATCTTGTTCGTTTAAAAAAAAAGTATAATTATAAGTATTCTATCAGTTTTTTTTTTTTTTTTTTTGGTTTTGGCGTCGCGTTTTAGCATTTGCCAGTGTCAAGTATTGATATATTTTCAAGTTACAAAAGTTAAATAAGTGTCCTTGTAGCTAGTTATAGTCAAAGTCCAGTCTTAGTCAAGTCCAGTCCTGTGTCAGTCAAGTCCAGTCATGCTTTAGTAAAGTAGTGGCAACTTTACTATAAAGCTTCGATGGAGTTTTGGAAGCACGACGAAAAGTCATGTTTCACCACATTATATCATTTTCCCACACTCACGCATATAATTCAGCACTTTATGAATAAAACACCACCATTTTTATGCATAAACACTCGACAAAACACAAGTTTTGGAAAAAAATACAACGGAGCGACACGACTCTTCCCGCGTTCCCGCCAAAACTCCATTCTATCAGTTATCTGGTTCCCAAATTAAGCAAAGCTTGTACTTTGCTTGGGGCTATATAGTACCCACTGTGTGAAATGTCCTTACAATATTTATTATTATTATTTAAAACGTTAACTTTCCAGGAGTCGTTGATTTTGTCTTTCGTGAGTCGCAGCATCACATCTCTCTCGTACGAATTCTGGCTGCACGGCGCTCCGAAGCGCGACATCGCCTCCGGCCTCTACAACGACCTCCTTACTAGATACTTCATATGTACATAAAAAACTTGTATAACTACATCTACTTTTTTTATTTTACTTTTATTAAACTGACCCAAAAAAGGAGGAGGTTCTCAATCCGACTGTTTTTTTTTTATATGTATGTTACGCGATCATTCCGCCAATTATAAATCGATTTTGCTTGGTAGGTCATACTTCAGAGATAATCCCATAATTTTTTTTTATCGAAACCGATTGAGCGATATTTTTAAATTCAACAAAACTTTAAAAATTGTATACATCGATGATATTTTCGTTTGCTCCGAAACCTCGCTGTTTCATTGGAGCAGTGCGTTTAGTTGGCCTAAGGGTCATGGAGTTGGTTTTTTTTAATGTAAAAGTAATGAGACTTAAAAGATGCTAGTGAGAAATAACGCCTGCCCATGACCATTGCAGCGATACACAAAACTTAAGAAAACAAACACAGAGTTGTAAAATAAAGTTCAGGGCATCGCTGTTTTGGCTCTAATTATTTTGAGACTTTAGATAGTTAGTCTCAACATCGCTGTAATTTCGCTATCTCAACCATAACCTCCAACCCATGACTGAATTTTCTAGACTACAAAAATTCAGCACCATTTAGAATAAGTTCAAATTTGTCCTAGTCCTAATTAATAAGTTTAGATTTGTCCTAGTCGTAGTCAATAAGTTTTTGAGTCCTGGAGTCATAATCTATCGCTATAGTGTAATGGTACCCGGAATAATATTCAGGCTAAGACGTAACGTTAATACTTTTTATGGTCCCAAGCTGCGAGTAAAAGCACAATTTATGTGTTCAATCTACAGATTGTTTTCGTTATGTGTTAGGTACAAAGCCAGGTTTATTAGTCGTAACTGCAATGACTTCTCATCCCATAGACATCTCATACAGAGCGGATTTAATCAGTAAGCACATTGGCACCAAAATTGCCGCTATGTATAAAGAAAAGAATGCCTAAGAAACATGCTAACCATTGATATTTTTAAACTTTCGTTATTTGAACACAGCACGACGTTGACACACGAAACGTCGAGATAAATAAACAAAAACAATTTTATAGTATTTTGCGTGTGATTATTACCTGATCAATTATTGGCATAATATGTTTATACATATTATGCCAATAATTGACAGTATTGATATCGTTATTATGGGCAGATCACCATACAGTAACATCAACTTCAGTACTGCGTATTTAGTTGCACTTACGTGATCTATTCAATTATTTCTTTCATGATAAAAAGCATCATTCGTCTGTCTCTGGCCTTTTAATTGTATCAAAAAATCATCTCCAAAAAAAACACAAATCAGTCAAAGTAACGCACGCACAGATTAATTTTTAAAGCTGTCTACTCACCGATGGAAAACGATAGTGTGGCTGAAAATGGAGCATGTTTCTAAGTAAAGATATACTATAACTACGTTTTGCTCTCTGTAAATAACGTTACACGTTACCAAAAGACGTTCACTGTGTCCACATTTAACAATAACACGCAATGATGAACTATGGAAACTGACGTGGTTTTGACACGTTTGTTTTACTCATGCAGAATTACTCACGTTCAATTATATCGAATACTGCGACTATAGTTTCGGCCACTAGATGTGCCTGCCGGTGGCCGAAACTATAGTTTTCGATGTTGTCGTTTTCCTTTCTCGCTATTTGGCCAAAATATTCAAGAACACGCTTGAGACATGACTAATCCCGCATAAATAAAACAAAGATGAACAAATATGGAGTACCGTCTATTAGGTTTAAAGCCTATTCTTAATTCATAGCCACCTGAGCCGACGCGACGTCTAGACTGTAATAAAAAGTCGCAAAGGTTGTAAGCAAACTCTAGGGAAGGTAAAGCATAGTTAGAGCTAAGTTATATTTTATGGTAGAGCTCCCTAAATAAAGAAAGAGGTTCGGAGGTTCTAGCAATAAATAATCTAACATAATAACAAAATCGTAAACGAGTCGTGGCTGTACTTTATATTTTTCATAAAAACTATTTATACACGTTGTCCTTATGCTTTTGAGGTTAAAAATAATGTTTTTAGAATATTTGTCTGTTTGCATTTGTGTACCTACATTAAGAAACAGTTTAATTAATTTAAATGTTTTAATTTTTTTACTGATGTGTTGTGGCAAGTTTCCAGTAACATTCAGTGTTAGTTTTATTTATATTTATATACATACTTCACAAATAAAAAAGTTACGTTGATAGAAATAATATGCGGTATTTTAGAAATGTGTTTGGGACGATTTACTTGAAACATAATTTCGCTCTTACCGAACATCCACGCGGATGGAGTCGTGGGCACAGATAATTTTTATAATTTTTTTTTTAATTTTTTGCATAAATCAAAGGTCTCTGGAAAAAAGAAATATGTAAACGATTCAAAAATATAAGAAATCGAGTCCCATCACGCCCAATATCAAGCTGGTGCCAGGGCGCTGTTCTAGTATTTCTTGTCTATGTACCTGGGGACGTACTGTAGGGCTGTCATTTCCTTTCAAGTAGGCGTAGTAGGCGATTACGAAAAAGTTAAGCGATCGCGTATTGTATGCTCTATTTAGGTACTTGTCTTGGATCTCCTTTACCACCATTAGGTGCCACCGCAGTTCCAGATATTTTGCTGCCAAGCAGTATAGTGAAAACATTGCTGTGTTCCGGTTTGATGGATACTGCAGCTAGCGAAATTACAGGGCTGTCAAGACTAGCTATCGAAAGTAATGAGCGCGAAAGCAGTGATGCCCCGGACTTTGTTTTGTTACTCAAAGTTCTGTGGTCCTCTTGCCATCAGGATAGCGTTTCGTTGGTCTCATTACTTTTATATACAAAAAATAAATATGAATACTTACAACCAGCTTCCGTTTGTCCAAGGCTCTCTCTTTCCTCTCGCCACTGTTTCTTCAGCCAGGATCCACACCAGTGAAGTCAGAAGTATCAGAAAGCGGAACACGGCAATGGACGCCATATTGAATCTGTGTTGACAGTTCACGACGTCATTTCCGTCGACTACGACGCCATTTTATATATTTTCACTGAGCCATATCGTTTTTTTTAATGAATGGCATCATTTTTAGTTCACATTTTTCTCTATTTTACGTACAACTTAAAGTTAAGAGACATATTTGCTGCTGAGTGTCATTACAATTTCAGTAAGTTATCAAAACGTTAGTGTTTCAATGTTTTTTATACTATCCTACGACATACCTCATCATCCTACGACAGTCCACACCTCGAAAGATCAAAAAACCCTAGCTGGGATTCACGAAAAAACAAGTAGGTACCTACGTTGATAGGTACCCTGACATGTAACAAAGAGTAAGGATGTATTTCCAAAAAAAAGTATTTATGAATTCTATCAGTTATCTGACTTCCATCCCACAAGCTCTGCTTAGTTTGGGGCCAGATGGCGCTGTGTGTATATAGTCCTACGATATTTATTATTAGTTAATTTATTCCATCAACCTATTAAATTAATGCAACCGTTAGTACTTATTAACAACCTATGTTCTTTTTATTAGCCTGTAGAGTCCTTTTATTTTTATGTGAAAAATAATGAGACGAACGAGACCCTCTCTTGATGGTAAGAGATAACGCCTGTCCATGACCATTGCAGCGATATACAGAACTTTGAGTAACAAATAACAAAACAATGTCCAGGGCATCACTGCTTTGGTGCTCATTATATTGAGACTCGATGGATAGTCTCAACAACCCAGTAATTTCGCTAGCTGCAGTACCCTTCAAACCGGAACACAGTAATGTTTACACACTACAGCTTAGCGACAGAATATCTGATACTGCGGTGGTACCTACCTAGACGAACTTTTAGGCGAAATACCTGGCCTCTCGTTATTTTTCCTAAAAACTCTTTACATCAATAATTGAATATATTTCGATTCGATCAGACGTGTGGAAAATGCTCACGTTTATTCATCAACTAGACATAAGTTGATGAGCTTCAAACGGCTAAACATGTTTTTATCATATGGGATTCGAACCCAGACCCTCTAGATTGGAAGCCGGACGATCACCCAACAAGCCATCTAGGCTGAAAAATCAACCTAACACTCTTCTATTTGCGTCGAGATTTAAAAAGCAAAGGGATTGTCGAGTTTCTCACAGAACTGTAAAATTTTATAGGAATTATATAGAGTAAAGAAATACGAGAAAAGAACAAAACCGTAAAACTGCAGATACATGCTGAATTTTGATCCTCAATCGAAAGTTTTTGCTTTACCGAGTCAAGGCAGAACAACCAGTTTTTACGTAGTGCAAGTCGTGCTGTTACTTACAGATTGATTAGCAGTTTCTATCTATACGTAATACCTATCAGAGCTCGTAGTAGCTGTAGGTAGAGACTTAGCTTTTTGGAGAGGTTGCTGGTCGATGACCCACAGAATGATAAGTTTCTCCAAGCTTGGCTAAATGACAGAACAACATTTCTTGTTCCTCTTAATCTCCGCGGAAAACTTAGTGCTGCTTAGAAAGTACTTGAAACATTTCTAATCTAATACAAGACATAAATATAGGGAAGATTACGTTTGTTTGTAATAGAAACAAATAAATATCGTAGGACATTACACACAGCGCCATCTGACTCCAAACTAAGCAAAGTTTGTACCATGGAAGTCAGATAACTGATAGAATTTTTAAATAACAGCTGCCAGTATGACGTCAGTTTGACAGATGTCAGTTTGACAAATGTCAGTTTGCCAGATGCCAATTTGGCAGAAATCAGATTGACAGATGTTAGTTTGACTGATGGCAGATTGAGAGATGGCAGTTTGCCAGATGTCAGACTGACAGATGGCAGTTTGTCAGATGTCAGATTGATAGATGTCAGTTTGACAGATGTCAGATTAACAGATCTCAGATTTAATAGATGCCTGAATCATGACTATTGCTTATTTGTTACTTACATGTTTCATTTCACTCTGAACTGAACCTTATTTTAAAGCTAACGCAGACGAAGTTGCGGGTGTCAGCTAGTAATAAATTAGTTAAAATTTAAAAATAGTCAAGGATTACAAACAACAACACCCAACAACATAAACATAGACCCTAAATGCAAATTAAAAATGTGTTCACCTCCTTTTGATTCAATTATAGTTTTGTTATCGATCTATGTGTACTCAACCGGTCAAAGATCTCAAGCTAATTGTTATCCCGATAATTCCGCGTTGTCTAGTCAGCCGTGAAACCCAGCTGGGTGTAATCTCTCGAAGCCCTAGTCAGGTAATACATGGCTATTACAATATCTACTATCAGCCCCGGCAATGACACGGCGCCATATTCATGTTTGAAGTTTTTGTAGCGATGATATCTCAGTGGTTAGCGCGGTCGGTGGGTTCGAACCCCAACAATGAGCTTGAGCTGCCGGTGAAGGAAAACATCGTGAGGAAACCTTAGCATGGTGGTTGGGTGCTTTCTAGTACTCGGCTGGCTAGCTACCATATCAAGTTGAAAATCTGCCGCCAAGCACCTAACAGTGTGTAAAGCCTGTCAAGCATAAAAAAGGAAAAAAACCCAACTTTTTAACGCGTTTTTTAATACTTCACAAACTAGGAGTTTGACCACAGCTTACCTGATGTTGAGTGACGGTGTTATTGTTTTGATGTAAAGATTTTTTTTGTTTGTATTGAATAGGCTCCGAAACCACAGGACCGATTACAAAAATTCGTTCACCGTTGGGAAGCTACACAATTCCCGGTTAACATAGGCTAGTTTTTATCCCTGTATTCCCACGGGAACGGGAACTATACGGGTGAAACCGCGAGGCGTCCGCTAGTATTATTATAAACAGGAAAGATTTGATTGTTTGTTTGTTTGTATTGAATAGGCTCCTAAACTACTGGACCGATTTCAAAAATTCTTTCACCGTTGGGAAGCTACACTATCCCCAGGTGACATAGGCTAGTTTTTATCCCTGTATTCCTACGAAAACGAGAACTACGCGGGTGAAACCGCAAGGCGTCCGCTAGTCATTAACAATTTTATATAACTGAACACTAAAAACCAGTTTTGATTTAACTTTTTTCATACTGGTAATACCTATAAACCTAGATAAAGTTAAGGAATTTATTTTATTTTCACTAAGACCTCAGAGGGCTGGATTAAACCGGGTTTAACAATAAGAGCAGCCAGACCAATATTGAAAAAAATAACCGCTTTATTGTTGCTGTTATGGAGACTTTTACACTCTACGATCAACTACTACAAATATCGTCCGCTATTTCAACCGCAATCTTTATAGGAACTTCATTTTTTTCGACATTGTTTTTAACAAGATCTCGCAACCCATTGCTAAGTAACATCGTCTATGACTTAACATCGTTAAGTCAGAGATGGTAAACACATCGAGCCTAGAATAGGAGCTAGCGTACTTACGCACTATCACTTGATAGTGCGTACGTACCTGGCAGCAGATTCTGAAGGACATTTACAGATACCTCCGCAGTACCAGATATTCTGCCGCCAAGCAGTAGTGTGCAAACATTACTGTGTTCCGGTTTGAAGAATACTGCAGCTAGCGACATCACAAGATTGTTGAGAAACATCGAGTCTCAGAGTAATGCGTCCAAAGCCTGACACCCCTGTTGGTTCATTGGTAGTATGTCTGGTACAAGAGCCGACGGGCATGGGTTCAATTCCCACCCAGGACAAACTTTGTGGCAAACAAGAAACTGAGTAAAGCTTGACTATAAAAGATAACTGATAGAATACATAAATACATACTTTTTTTTTGGAAATAGGTACCTACTTATAATAAATACAGAACACCCAGACACAGAACAAACATTTGTTTATGTCACAAAGTTTGCCCTGGGTGGGAATCGAGCACACGCCCTTCAGCTCTTGTAGCAGATATTCTACCAATGAACCAACCGGGCTATCATATTATATGAATTAAGTATATAATATTTTTTTCTTGAAAAAGCGTATAGGTGAACTAAGATTCGTGTCGCCATCGCATCGGCAATTATAAAAATCTCAATGGTCTTATGGTTGTCGCTCCCATATTATAGAAATTAGTTACGCTTTTGCCTCTTCCATTGTGATTTGGAAATTATAATGATTAGGGGAGGCATAGAAATTACTTGAGCGTGGAATCATGGTTCCCTTCGTAATTATTTTTGATTTTCGTGCACTTTTTCTATGAATGTAAAGATGACAGTTCAAGAATTTAGAATAGTTTTAAACAATCGTAATTATTTACAATGAATATGTCTAATTAGAGAAATTACAGAGCTCATAAGGCTGGATTGTAACCTGGTGTTACCAATAAAATATTTATATTAGACTGACCATCGCATTTCTTGTAGTAGGTACCTACTCAATGAGCGCCAAAGCAGCGATGCTATGTTAGTTTTGTTTTTTTATAGTTGACAATCTAGGTGCAGTCGAAGATGGTGAACTCACATAGCCTGGAATGGAACTGGCTCAGAGAACTGAGACAGTCGAAACACTCCTTTAGGTGCTAGGGGACAGATTTTTAACTTGAAGGTGGTAGCTAGCCAGCCGAGTACTAGAAAGTATCCTACCACCATGCTATGGTTTCCTCACGATGTTTTCCTTTACCGGTAGCTTAAGTTCATTGTTGGAGCCCACGCCTTTCACTGAGCTATCATCGCTACAAAAAAAATGTATTACTTATATCTCGCGAGTACCGCGATCTTGGTTAGGTCAGGTCATCCCTAACCATCAGAAGAGCGCTTCTTTAGTCTTATTTCTTTTACACAAAAAAAAACTGTCAATCTCGTAAATCGAACATTGTCTCATCTCATCACTTAGAATCTTAGCCATGTAACGTGTCTTGACACAGACACCTGGTTAGGCCCTCCCGCAGTACCAGATATTCTGCCGCCAAGCAGTAGTGTGTAAATATTACTGTGTTCCGATTTCTATGAAAATTGTATCTAAAATATTAAAAAATGATACTTCTTTGTTATTGTATAGAGTCGCGGAATTAGCTTTACACCAGTCGTAGCAATTTCTACAATAATATAATATATTCTACTAATTAACTGCTTGCCGTTTTTGCTGCTATTGCATACTTTTGGTATGTTTTTATTGCTTATTTTTTGCTTTTACGTGCTGTTTTCTATTTTATTGCTCGCTAATTTAGATGTAAATTTTGTATTTTTAAAGATTTGAGCATCTTTACGTGGCTAAATTAAAAACCTATATCCTTTAATTGTAATTAGCTGTTGATACTAAGCATCGTGTCTCAAAAGTAATGAGCGGCAAAGCAGCGATGCCCTCGACTTTGTTTTGCTACTCAAAGTTCTGCATATTGCTGCAATAGTCATGGACAGCCGTTATCTCTTACAACCAGGAGAGCATCTCGTTCGTAAAATAAAGAACAATAATATTGTAAGCTTCTTTCTTTGTAAAGTTTTGTACTCAGCAGCAAATATACATAAAAATAAGTTTACACTAACTCACAATACAACCTCCAAACGAAAATTCGCATTCCACACACACAAAAACAAAACAAACACGACTTTTCAATTATTTTTGACATAAACACTTATACAACTTGAATGTTGTATTGTAAGTTTCAAGTTCAAGCCCTTCCCAATGTTTTGTTAAGACGGGCTAAGATAGAGTTAAGTTACGTTAAGTTGTGATTAAGTCAAGGGTACAGGCGTGCGCGTCCCGTGGTAGATTGGAACAGACTGCCTACTGGACGCAAGCTAGCTTAACTTTAAGTTATATGTAAGCACTTGACTTTGTATAAGTAAAGCTTGAAGTACACTTAGAATTTAAGGGATTTTTTACCTATTTAGTTGATGTTCTACCTGTTGTCTTACTGTAAAGGTATTCGTTGCACTACTATGCAAGGCTGACGATGATGATGATTTCCAGTCTACCTCAGGTAGACTGGAAATTAAGGTATTATGAGAAGCAATAGCATTATAATCTAAAACTTTTTTAAATTTTTTTTAGGTTTGCGTTTGACCGCCATCTCGTATGATGTTAAGTGAAGATGCGGTCTACGATAGAACTTTATCTTTTATGATTAATTAATATGTAGTAAAAGTGGGATTATAAAGATTTATCAGCAAAATCCCTCTATAAAAGTATTAAGTATTCTATAAGTTATCTGATTCCCATAGTAGTAGTTGCAAGCTTTGCTTAGTTTGGGGTCAGATGGCGCTGTGTGTAATATCCTACGATATATATTTTTATTACCTACTTCCAAAACTCCATCGAAGATTATAGTAAAGTCGCCACTACTTTACTAAAGCATGACTGGACTTGACTGACATGGACTGTACTTGACCAAGACTGGACTTTGACTATAACTATAGCTACGAGGCAACTTATTTTAACATTTGAAACTTGAAAATATGAAACACTTGACATTGACAAATGCTCAAGATGCGACGCCAAAACCAAAGAAAAAAAAACAACACCACTATTTGTTGTTGTTATTATTATTTTAATTCCAATAATTTTATCTTAATTTATGAATGTATAATTTCAATTCAATTAGCTAACGTTTAATTTCAATTTAATTAGGTTTTAAAAATTTTAAGCAAACTGTTTATTTTATTGAATGAGGTTTATACCAAGATAATTGAGGCAACACTTAATTTTTGTTAACTCTGTTGTGTATCAACTGTGTTAGTGTATGTTATGTATAATAAAATAAGTCAAATTCTAAATGTAAACAGCAGTAAAAAACTGATACTTACAATACAGCATTATGATTTTTCCGCATTCCCGCCGAACCTTTTGCGAAAACCTTCGAGAAGACGAGATCCTACGGCAGTAATAATATGATAGTTTGGTGAAAAAGTAGCCAGGATCGCTAAGAGATGGCGTTACTAGTTCCGTTTTAGCATACGGACTTTATGTAACGGAACATAATAGTAAATACATACAATGACAACATCTTAGTAAGTAGTAGATACATACGTTTCTAATCATTATTTTAACTCTAATTTAGTTAATTTAAAATTAACATCATCTCTTACCGTCATAAGTGAGTCTCTTTTGTCTCGCACTACTTTGTCTTAGTAATCAGCAGCTGATCGAACGAACGAAACTACGAAAGTAAGTTGTATAGTTTTAATGCTAACATTAAAAATAAAAAATATTTAGTTTATATTTATTACCTAAAACCTACTACAACCTACATACCTAACTACCTAAGTAGGTACCTACCTAAGTTAAAATACTTCCTTCCAGATATCGTGCCGCCTAGGACAGACAGTGATAAAGTACTTGCACATAAAATAGCCTTTATATAAGTATAGACAAAGATAAATAGTTAATTCTGTAATGTTTATTTCCAATAGCTATGCAAGAAATCTATTTTGTGTTTTCCTGACAACATACTAGACATACGTGACGCGGGCGTGTTTTGCACACGATTTTGTGTAGGCGTTCTTGAATCTTGTGTTGACAGACGGCCCACGACGCTGGCGGCTGGCATAACGTCATAGGTAATCATAATATTACTTGAAATATGAAGGATATTTTTGCTAAATCAAACTTACTATTTAAAAATATAGTCACTAGATATATATATATTATACTATTGCCGGCTAATATATTTTCATTCTTATTCAGAATGGGGGCAAAAAGTTCTGCGCTAAGGGCGTGCTTGGTGTGTATTGTGCTACTCCGTTGGCTTATTTGGTATTGTATCTGATGTAATATTTTATACAATACATTCCACAACAAATTAAAATATGTATGCAACCTTTCAGGCTTTCTATTTTAGAGATTCAAGGCCCCCCGATTCTTGTACCAGCGGGTAAGGTACTAGCATCGTTTTAACAATAATATAGGTATACCTAATCCACCTTTTACAATCCTCTTTAAAAAAAAGAAGTAGGTTTGTTAAATAATTCAAATAAAACAATCAATCAAAAAGTAGTTATACTACTAAATTACTTTTCAAGTAATCAAATACCACAACATCAAACAAACATACAATCAAAATTATTATAGATACTTTAGTGGTACTATCACTAAAGTATATATAATGGTGATAGGTAAGTATATCATAGTATGAAAAATATTATTATTTAATATTGATAGAGACACGACAGATACAAAATAAAATCACATCGGAAAGATTTCCAAGACTCCGGTAGACCCAGAACATATCAAGTTTCATTATCACTTTCCGCTTCAAATTTTAAAACTAGCGACTCTGGCTCAGTCTCACTGAGATTTAAAAGATGTATACGACCACTTGAAAATTCAAACATAGTTAGTTGCGATGTTGCTATATCTGGCTCAGAAACGTTTATTTCATGTGATAATTCAGTCTCCGGCTCTGTTTTCACTGCTACCCCAGTACAAGCCGTCCTATAGGACTCTGGTTCAATCATCGTAGACGGTATAGTCCCAACTGAAGCTGCTGATCCGGAGCGGGTATCTACAACTCCTTCCATATTAACAATCTTTATTGTGGTGTTAGGCCCTGACGCAATTGCTGCTGGTACAACATCACAATCAAACGGAGCCATTAACAATGGACTAGGATTCACATTAAACGCATCGGTCAAAGATTGCCCAGTTTGAATCGGCTCAACATTCACTTGGGAGTCTGATGGAGTCACTAATGGCTCATTTGTATTTAGTTCAGAATTTGATACAGCTGAAGACATAGTTCTATTTGCTTGCGATATTGTTCCTGTACCAGCACAATGCTTGTTTAGTGTTGGTTGTACATTAAAAATGCTCGGTTCTGTAAAGCACATGGAATTATTTTTGCTAAACTTGGACAATACTCCTTTTATCTCCATTTGCGCCACATGAGCATCGTCTATACTTAAGCACATCAATTGTTCCGCAACAAATTTAGCGAATTCATACAACTGTTCCGTGAAGTTGAGTCGATGGTCATTGAAGGTCTCGAAGCGAGCTAGCTTTGCATGAGTCTGGCTTTCTTCACATTGTGTTTCTCTGTATTTAACAGGCTTCAAATAAACTTTTTCTCTTACAAGGCTCTCACCTCGTTTTGATTCGTCACCTAATTCTATCGCTTCGTCCGATATCAGTTCGTCAGTAAATTCAGCAGTTGAGTCTTTAACGAATTCTTGAATTGGTTCACACTCCTGTTTATTTTTCTGTGGTTGTAATGTTTTCTGCGGCGACATCGATTTTTTGGCCTGTAACGAGAGATCTCAGTTAAACAGAATGCAATATCCTAAAAAAGAGGAATTCTCTTCTGATATATAAACTAATTGTTTCTTTGGCTACCTACTACAGTGGTTTTTGACACGTATATAGATGTGAAATCTGTGTAGCATTTAATAGCTAAGCGCAGAAAGGATGGGTCAATTAATATTCGAACACCTGTCTGGTAAAACATTGGTATTATTTATTACCATAGGTAAGGTGAATCACGTTGTGTCCGGTGTTCCTACGCATCGTCATCGTTGCGGGGTTACCTTGAGGTTCCCTAGGCGCTTTCGAGATCGTGGTTTATCACAATATTTAAACAAACTCCTAACTACGTATAAAATGTTTAAGTATATAGATCCTGGGATAGCTTGCCTAGTGGTTTAGTGATATTGGATCATCCCAAGATAAAATTGGTTGTCGACTCTAGGCTACGAGAAGGTGAGAAACCATCAATGGAGGCGCTAAATGTCAGATTCTGATAGATCGGAATGTATGGAATTTGGAATTTGGAATTTGCCATCTGACCCCAAACTAAGCAAAGCTTGTACTATGGGAGTCAGATAACTGATAGAATATCTAAATACTTTTTTTTTGTAAATACTTACTTATAATACATACAGTACACCCAGACACAGAACAAACATTTGTTAATATATCACAAAATGCTTGTCCTGGGTGGGAATCGAACCCACACCCCACAGGTCTTGAAGCAGACATGCTACCAATGAGCCAACAGGGCTGTCAACTCATTTAACTTATGAAATTTGGAAATATAAAACACTTGACACTGGCAAATATTCAAAATGCGACGCCAAAATTAAAGAAAAAGAAAGATATAAAATTAATTATAAGCTTCGAGGAATCGCAAGCATGGAGGAATCGTGTTGAATTGAACACTTACAATATATCCGATCGTTTTTCTTATTTACCACGCAACAAGGGAGAAGGAGAAAGAGATACACAATCTGCCCTTTCTTGAAATGTCTATGAAGCCGAGTTTGCTATAGGCAGCCCTTACACGTTCAATTTGGATAGCGATCATTGATCGCGGATCGCGGATCGCGCGGAACGTGTACGGGCTGCCATAGAATCACTATTGATTGAGTATTATAGTGATGTGACAAAATTTATCGGTTTATGAATCGGAAATATCGTTCTTTTTTTAAGGTCAATCAATGTAGCTTGGTCGATTTACTGTCGTACCTTCATTTTATTGACATTATTTACCTAAATTATATTATTTTTGGACATTATTTTAATTAAATTTAAATAATTTTTATTTGGATATTTTTAGTATTATTTCAATATCAATGCATGTCAAATTCAGTTAGATTTATATGCACATGGGTACTATTGGTACCTGAAATAATATTTAAACCTACCTTAGAAAAATCACTTAATACTTTTTGAGAATTCGTTACAGTAATATTTTTTCAAAATAATAGTGCCTAACGATAGATACTCGTTGACCAGGCAATACTTTACCTGGCGGTCAAAATTTGTTTCCCAGTGGTCAGATTGGTTCTTATGTTATACTAGTCAGACCAACAGAACTTGTTGTTCCCAGTGATAAATCTGGGATAAAACAGTCTGTAATCCCCCTCCAAGGCAACGCAAGTTCGGTAAGTTGACAGTGACCACCACTGGGAACAGAAATTCCCGTTGGTCACACTAATCTGACTACTTGGGAACACGCAAAATACATGCATACTGGCTATTGCTTTGTGAGCTCGGCAAATTCCCATAATATATTCAAAATGATGTGTTAATCAAGCTACTTTTTGCGGTCCTTGGTTATGGCTGTTGTGGGACAACCTTCAAGGTACAAAAATAAAGTTGAGCAGGACATTCAAATAAAAAGTACTTAAATAAAATAATAAGTACAAAATAATTATATTTATTTATTGTCCTTTAAACAATACTGTTTTGTTCAAATAATTACGTACACGCTCTTCGGGTTGAACTAGAAGTTTTGTTATATAATGGATTCTCGTGACAAAGTATGTTTCAGCGATAGATTTAATAATTAAATTTCGGTGATTATCGACTCTCCATTGTTCAATACTGTGGTTGAATAAATGTTCAAAACAGTTTGTACAGTTAGCAAAAGTTTCTTTAATTAGAACAAACAGATTTTTAGGGAGTCCTAATTGTTGTGATCCAAAGATATGTATATATTTTTTCAAAACCTTCTCAGCAGTTTTACAAAGATTTATTACATCCGGGGAAGCATGTATTAATCCACCCTTATCTTTGATGTGGGTTAATCTATTTCGAGCGGTTTTTTTGCTTTCCAAGGAATCAACACAAACTTGGCAAAATAAAATCTTCTTGATTTTACGAACAACAAACCCAGCTATATATTGTACGATCGTATCCGCAAATTCAGTGAATTGGGATGGATCAAAGAAGTAATCATGATCACCTTTAGTATTTGAGATGGGCATTTCATTTTCTATTAACTTATATCTCTCAATTGCTGATTTATTTATATCACAAATGTATTTATCAGAGGAAGAACTCGTTAAGATATTTATTTCTTCTAACGGAATGCAGTTTCCTTTACTATCACTTTTAAATTGTGCATGAACGAGTAGTCGTTTAAATGCAGACCGAAATTGCCGTGCAGAAGGATTGTTATTATGACCTCCTTTCGCACGTATGGCGCTAAAAAAGAGCTCTAAGTGGTCTTGACTCATTTTATATGTTGTCAAATATTTTAATTCTGATGTTGGTGAAACAAATCTACTGTAAATACTTCTAATCGACTTTATACACACTAGAAACCCTAAGAATCCTGTTTTTCGCTTTGACGTTACAATTGGAACGTTGTTGGGCAATTTAAGCCCACGTATATATACTTCTGCATCATCGAAAACATCCCAAACTTCTGAAGCATTAAACGAAGCAATGGGTTTTTTGAACCCTTTAGCTTTCATACTGCGGCTGTTGAAAATGTCAAACAAGTTGTTGAAAATTCGTATAAATTTAGAAGTAGCAGCACTATTTTCAAAGCCTGCTATGTTAAATTCTCGGCATAAATCCAAAGCATCAGCAACCGATTCACTGAGTACTTGCACCGCTAACTTAACCTTCATTGTTTGCTTTTCAAATGCTATATGCTGTTTTCGAACTTTGTTGGCGGCATGTAACCCTTCCATGGTTTTTTTTTTTTTTTTTTATGGTTGACAGGCTAGTTGTTTGACCACAGCTCATCTGATGTTAAGTGAAGGTGTGGTCGAAGATGGTAAAGCACACCTAGCCTGGAATGGAACTGGCTCTCAAGTGAGGCTGCCGGAACACACCGTTAGATGCTTGGCGGCAGATTTTCAACTTGAGGGTGGTAGCTAGCCAGCCGAATACTAGAAAGTACCCTACCACCATGCTATGGTTTCCTCGCGATGTTTTCCTTTACCGGCAGCTCAAGCTCATTGTTGGGGTTTGAACCCACGCCCACGGGTTGGTTTGAAGGTCATGCAGTTTTTTCACGAATTCCCACGAAATTATTCCTCCTTCGACGTCAATTAAGTTATTATGTTCCGCAAAAGTATTTCTTATTAGTTTGATGTTGTGGCACGGATCTAATAAAACTGCTATTTCTTTACCATCAAATACAAATGTTGTTTTTAAATTTTGAACATTAAAATTACACCCCAGTTCAGTAGCCATCGCCAAATTAGCAGGCAACCCGTCAAACGTAATAGAACATAGCTTAATGTCACACTCGTTTAACAGTCTAATGCATTGTTTTACTAACGTACTCAGCTGTAAGCCGGTACCATCTATTAAAAAATAAGCCATTTTGATATCGTACTTTGGTGCGGTAACACGGTGACAAATTGTTGTCGTACGTAGGAATAAGCGCGCGGAGACAAAAAATTTAGAGTAACCGCAAACTTTCTGAGCTCAGGACTATATTCTCGAGGTAAACTTTGGCCAGTTTTTTTAGCGACATATCTACGAAGAAAATCTTCGTTTTCTCCTCCTATTTCACTCAGTACCTGCGCCCATTCAGTATTAATCAAAGACTTATCTTTGAGATCTTTGATAATATTTTCTAAGGTTTCAATTTGTTTTGTCCTTCGCCTGCATTTTTGTTGCAAATTTTTTAGCTTCAACCGACGGCGAGCAGACAGAGTCTTTTCTTTAGCAATTAACTTCTTCAATAAATTTTTTCTAGGGGTGTCTTCTATGCTTTGCTCTGGAGATGCAGTGGAAGTAGAAGGTGCATTAAATTCAATGTCCCTCTGCAAATCAAATTTTTTAAGTCTTGATCGCTTTGATGATTCCTGAAAATAAATAAAAAACTAGTAAATACCAAAAAACATAAAAAAATAGCCTAAAATTTTTCGGATACCTGTTAATAGAGATCTGTAGTGAATATTCTAGAAATATTTTTTTTGACCGATAAACTATTGTCTAGTTTCATATTTATTACAACTTTTAGTCTCAAACTTGAATTCGTAGCAAACAGCAATTATGAAATTTGATATGGTTCTTTATCATGAATTATATCATTTAAAATATGGCAATCTTTGGAGCAACTTAACGTACAAAAAAAATATTAGTGTATTAACATACCGATTTAAAGTAAGCAGGATAACCTTCAAATTTTGTAGGCACGGCGTCAGTACGCAAGGTCTTCCTTTTCGACCCTTGAATATAACATTCAGCTGTAAAATGATTTGAGCAGAGACGGGAATACTTAGTGGGTTCCCAATTGTCGCGCCTCAAAGCTTTAATCCAAATTTTCCTTAAATTGTCATCTAAAGGAAACCTGTAAAATATTTTTAAATAGTTACTAGGAAAATATAAGAACTTTAATAGTAAAATAGATTCATAGTATTCTGAAAAAATAAATATTTTGTGTGAAACAGGCACACCAATCTTTAGTTATTTTTATAATATCTA
This sequence comes from Biston betularia, assembly GCA_905404145.2. Lineage (NCBI taxonomy): Eukaryota > Metazoa > Arthropoda > Insecta > Lepidoptera > Geometridae > Biston > Biston betularia. The sequence goes on along the minus strand of FR989887.1, from coordinate 2,858,923 downwards.
TTTATCATAAAAAACAATCTCTTAATAACAGTGGTGCTGTATAAGGTAGGTATATTTCAAGAAACTACTACCGCAAGTTTTACAAAAACGAATCGGTGACAATGTACCTACGTCTAGGAACATAACTATAATCAAACAACGAAATTACTTTCTGGAATTGACAAGAATTTTGAGATCAGATAGACATTATTATGTTTTTATATCAGGCTCAAAACAATGAATTTAAACATATTCAAATATTTCATGGAAATTTTAAGTGGTTCCACAGAAAATTCCAAAAAACTCTTACCTGTGAAATGATATGCTTCGATTTTCTTCAGTTTTCTTTGAACTGTGGCTGTCACAGCCATAAGCTACACAAGCCATCACATCAAAATGGTTTTAAGTGTTCATACAACAAATTATTTCACACCTAATCACTTCCTAAACAAAAATAAATCACAATTTTCGAAAACACAGCAAGTCACCAGCTGGTCACTATTACAAGTGAAACGTGAAACGAACGTGGCTTCACGTCGTTCAAGACGATAGTTGCTGTATGATTGCGTCTCTTTCTATCAGACGTCAAGCTTGTGTAAGATAAAGCAGTAGCAACTATATGTTGTTTGTTTCAAATTGAATACGAGACCTCCATACTTGTCATATCTCGATGATTATATATAAGCGTAAAAGAGTAGTGGAATGCGAAATATGAGAGCGCCTACAGCCAGGAGCATAGCCAACAGTTCAACACAGCCAGTTGAGTCTGTGTTGAACTGTTGGCTATGCTACAATTAAAAAAACACATAAAACAGTTTTTAATGATTTTTTTTTTATGTAAAAGTAATGAGACGATCGAGGCGCTCTCCTGATGTTAAGAGATAACGCCTGTCCATGACCATTGCAGCGATACACAGAACTTTGAGTAACAAAACAACGTCCAGGGCATCGCTGGTTTGGCGCTCATTACTTTGAGACTAGATGGTTAGTCTCAACAGCCCAGTAATTTCGCTAGCTGCAGTACCCTTCAAACCGGAACACAGTAATGTTTGCACACTACTGCTTGGCGGCAGAATATCTGGTACTGCGGTGGTACCTACCTAGACGACCTCCTGCTAAGGAAATCTACCACCAAGTAAATTACTTTAGGGCTCCGTCAAATACAGTGTAAACTCCATGTAACGTCACTCGATTTAACCTTAAATTACTCGACTTTGGTTGTTGTCTATATAATGATACACTCTATAATATAGCATCACACCGACTCTACATAACAACCACAATAATTATGTTGTTATAAAGCAAGTAATTTTGGCAACCAATAAAGCACCTACTGTTTATTTACCTTCTAAGTTGCCGAAATTGATAAGAACAGCAGTTGTGTACGTTCTTTTGTGTCATTTTGTTGTTTTATTGTCTGGCCCTGAGAAATTCGTTCTTTTGTTTGTTGTAATTAAATTGCACGTGTTTGTGTCAGCCTCAGCTGCTAGACTGTCGTTAGATTATTATGCATTTTCTACACGTTATTATATTCTTAGTTGCTCACAAACTCTATATAACGACCACTCTTTATAACGTCAGAAAACCCGCCGATTTAAAGGTCATAACGAGATGTGGTAATGGATAAACTTACATGCACGAGAATAGTGGGGACTGTACCCTTACGTAAAAACGTCATCTTTTTCTTTGCCATTATATATTTCGGGTCAAAATGCTTCGAGCACAATCGGGAACTAACTGAGGGAACCCACTTCGAGCGTCCTGTGACACTAGTCCACAAGGCTCTGAGGGCCAGATTTTTAGGAAATCTGGAAACAAAGATAAAAAAAAATATTGGGGAACATTTTCACATAGCGCCATCTAGTCACAAACTAAGAAAAGCTTGTAGGTACTGTACTTCAATACTTTTTTTCTGTTGTTAATACATACTTCCGCCTCGCGTTTTCACCCGCATAGTTCCCGCTCCCGAAGGAATACAGAGATAAAAAGTCACCTTAGCCTCCCAACGGGGAAAGAATTTTTGAAATCGGTTCAGTAGTTTCGGAGCCTATTCAATGCAAACAAACAAACAAAAAATAAAATGTTTCCTCTTTATAATAGTAGAGACTAGCGGACGCCTCGCGGCTTCACTCGCGTAGTTCCCGTTCCCGTGGGAATGCAGGGATAAAAAGTAGCCTATGTCACTCGGGGATAGTGTAGCTTCCCAGCGGTGAAAGAAAAGCTAACAGGGCAGATCAAATGAGACGCAAGACAAAATCATTAATTTTTCTATTGCAGTACAGTTAGTGTGTAAAATATTGTAAATAAAAATTATATTTTAAAAACGTCCGTTTTATAAAATTACATAATATCGTTTTAAAGAAGCCGTCTCAAAATTAAAAACATATATTTTAGCAAATAACAATAAAATTGTTTGGCATAAAACTGAGTTTTACTGGCCGATTTTTATTACTGACTTTGGTTTTTTTTAATTTCAGTATTAGGGGAGTCTTGAAATCAGATTAGTCTTTACGTTATGCTGTACTACAACATAACTTTCATCTCACAAAATCTCGAAACCACGAACATAATTACGATAATACGAACTGTAATCGCCATTCATTGGGCCTGTCTGTACGCGGCATTAACAAATCTGTATGAAGTTTTTTATCTACTCTTACCAGAATATTTAATATTTATAAACATTTATGTAACGATAATTATATGCTCTGTATGTATTATAACTATTTATATATAAGTATTATGTATTTTATCAGCTATCTGGTTCTTACATAGGGTTGCCAGGTCGCCAACTAATAGCCGGATAGATAATGTCCGAACTGGCTGGACATCCTACATTATTGAGGATTTTGTGTCTCAGTATTAATAGGTACGACAAAAACGCTCGGCCACGCTCGGCGCTCGCTCGTTTGCGAAATGTAAAAAAGTAGAAGATTCGAACGTCATTTGACAGTGACACCAATCATATTGATGACAGTTACGTTTATTTTACTTTTCGAGTTTGACATTAATAATTGTAGTTTATATATCTGTCATTCGTTTCGTGGTATATTTGGATTTTGAGTGCTACGTGAAGTTCTATGCAAAAAATATATTTTCCCAAGCCTAATCTTATTCATTTTCTTTATAATATTATCAACATGACCATCAAGTTCTTCCATCAAGCTCAAATCATCCATAAAACAGTCTCTTTCCATTTGAAACTTTGAAAAATTCGAATTAATCACTATCCAAGTACATACAAAAAATCACCACGTAAAATCACTATAGAAAATAGTGTTAACCTAAGTTAGATTGCAAATAATAATATGGCCGGCCGTCAATGTCCACGTTTAGTCGTTTAATAAACTAGGTAGCCAGTATAAGTAAGTACATAGTTACCTACAAACACTATTTGTTCGTTTATTAAAACAAGAAAGAAAATTAGTCGTATTGAGTTTGATGTGGAACATTTCTAACTAATTTAACTAAATTTTACGCATTGAAAAAGAACCAATTCAATAATTTAATGCAAAATTAATGAAATTGCAAAACTCAAACTTACGAGTGGAAAGTTACTTGTTTTTCTTTGCGTTCCGTACGGCTTTTACAGCCGAAAATGGAACAGTTCACCATAATTGCATGTAAATTCACAAGGATACAGCAAATAACGTCGCAAACACAATAACTAAGCCACAAACAAGTATACACTATCTGATGACGCGGTTTGTTTGCCTCTGACAAAAACCAGTTTCGAGACCTATTGAGGCTATCGATCTTCAAGTCGGAGGCAAACAAAAGCCGACTAACAACGCAGCAGGAGTCAAAAAGAATACTGTTGTCTCGTTTACTTTTATCGAAAAGGTGTATCCATTTGTCTCGCTTACACAATAATATCAGCAATCTATATCGGTCCCTCTTTAAGCCTAGCATGAATAGAGTAATTTATAATTTTTATTCTTCGATAATAGGTAACACAAGATTAAGAATCAGGAACCAAATTAGCACACTTTTCAATGTTTGTACTTCTTAATATGAAATTTAGAAAAAAATTTAACAACTTCATCTGTTTATTATAAAACCTTAACACTCGAACATAAAGTTTAATTTGGTACGATTGCAAAATAATTTTATTTTAGTCCTGTCATCGGAGGAAGAAAAGGAAGAGGAAGAGGAAAAAGGAAGAGGAAGTTAAAGAAAATAAAATGTCAATTAGTACAATTTTTTTTTCTGAAACTTATGACCTAAGCAATAAGGTTAAAATTATTGTGTTGACTATTTCGTGCTAACTCTTATTTTGGAACAGTTCTTGGGGTTATTTTTTGTTTTGGCATCGCATTTTGTGCATTTGCCAGTGTCAAATGTTCTAAATTTCCAAGTTTCTAAAGTTCAATAAGTGGCCACGTAGCTTTAGTTATAGTCAAAGTTCCGTTATGGGCAAGTACAGTCCGTATCAATCAAGTCCAGTCATGCTTTAGTAGTGACTTTACTATAAAACTTCGATGGAGTTTTGGAAGCAACACGAAGTCATTTTTCACCACATTATATCATTGCCCCACGCTCACGCTTGTGATTCGGCACTTTATGAATAAAACACCAACATTTTTATGCATAAACACTCGAAAAATCACTAGTTTTAGAAAAAAAATAGAACGGGGCGACACGCCTCTTTCCGCGTTCCTGCCAAAACTCTCGTAGTTCTCGTACTATTACATTAATTCATTGCTCAAAACGGTCAGTATTAAAAGATGTGGAGTTGCAGAATATTTTTTTAGGCAAAGTTTCGCTTTGTATGGTAGCAAATAATTTTCTTCTGACAAAGATTTTTACAAAATTTACCTGACTGGATAAATTCGTCGATTCTGAAAATGTAGCCGATTGCACTTTTATTGGTCCGTGAATCTACAAAAAAAAGGAATAATAATCAACTTACTATTTTATCAAAACGTTATATTACACCAACTATTTTTAATAGGTAATTTATGATATTTACTTGCAATTTGGGAACCGCTGTTTTTAGTAATCTACGTCTTTGTGAGTTTCCAGTTATGTCCAATCTATCAAAATGAATCGAACATATCGTCGAATTTTTGCAAGGCTTGTACATTTCTTCTCTTTCTTTCGCAACAATAGATACCCATTCTGCACAGCGAAATGGGTCGCTAGGAAATCTACAAATAAAACAACACATAAAATAACAATACTACTCTATACATTCCCTGTTCCTGAACTGTCGACTTTTGTTACAATAGTTGGCGCGTTGTCGCAAACATTGGTCAAACAATCATAATATTTGTGCTTTAATTTATATTTAATATTTTGTTAATACTATTTTTTACGGTACCATTTTACGAAAAAAAACTGAATGATGAATATACTTACCGAAAAAAAGATATTTGTTCCAAAATCTTGGTATTACGGTGGTTATTCAAACAATTTCTGAACGCGCACTGCGGCATTTTACCGTCTTACCATTGGCTATGATTGGACCATACTAATTTGAAATAAGACCACAAACTCCACAAAGCTTACTCTTATTTTTTCGGGCCGTTGTTGAAGTACATATCAGGAATCCAGGGTTTATTATTGATCGAAATTTTTATTACAGTTGAAATGTTGCCACGTCAAAAATATTAAGCCTTATTAATTTTTTTTTTTATTAATTTGCCCCATAGGGCAGGCTAAAGCTGTAAAGCCATACTGCCTTATCTTAAATGTTATTTCTTAGTCAAGTGCAGTCCGTGTCAGTCAAGTCCAGTCATGCTTTAGTAAAGTAGTGGCGACTTTACTATAAAGCTTCGATGGAGTTTTGGAAGCAACACGAATAGTCATGTTTCACCACATTATATCACTTTCCCACACTCACGCTTGTAATTCGGCACTTTATGAATAAACCACCACCATTTTTATGGATAAACACTAGTTTTGGGAAAAAATACAACGAAGTGACACGACTCTTCCCGCGTTCCCACCAAAAAAAAACAAAATCCAGGGTTTTATTTTTTCTTTGGTTTTGGCGTCGCGTTTTAGCGTTTGCCAGTGTCAAGTATTTAATCTAGGGTTTATTATTGATCGAAATTTTTATTACAGTTGAAATGTTGCCACGTCAAAAATATTACGCCTTTTTAAGGAAAAAAATATGTAGTGATCAATTTATCTATGAAATTACTAGCAAGTAATTATTCATTTTAATTGACGTTTTTTATTTTGACATGTAATTACTACGGTATTTTTCAAATGAATTGACACAATTAGGACCTAGAGGAATTTATTCTGAGCACATATGGGTAGGATATTTTATGTATAATTATGTAGCATCGTGAAAGCATAAGTTTCTCAAATTTCATCAAAAACCGTTAAACCTAAATATAACCCAATAAACTCTTGCATAATATTAGTGTTATTGCAGGACAAATATTAGGAGCTATTTTTTTAAATATTACATTACGTACCTACTTAGTTTGAAAACAAATCTAATACAGACTAGACGTGTATTCAGTTCCTTAATTAAAGAAAATATATATTTGTTAAATATTTAATCGATTTATTTACATAATAACAACTATAGGTACATACACTAACACTTAAACCTATCACTAATATCCACATACTAAGTAGGTATGTTCTTGACTTATTTTAACATAGCAAATATAGGTACCTAACTAAACAAAAAAGGAACTACTCGTAATTTTGACAGAATAAATGCTTAAAGGGTATAAGAAACGTTATCCATAGCCCATTAAAAAATCTAATTTTAGAATTATACCTACAAAATCGGTAATTTCCGCACTGACATAAAACTTACGAAATTAAAAAAATATCACATTGACATAAAACTAAAAAAAAAAAATATGTTAACATTTGTCCATAAGTCTTATTTAGGTTTTTGGCGGGAACGCGGGAAGAGTCGTGTTGCTCCGTTGTATTTTTTTCCAAAACTAGTGTTTTGTCGAGTGTATATGCATAAAAATGGAGGTGTTTTATTCATAAAGTGCCGAATTACAAGCGCGAGTGTGGGAAAATGATCAAATGTGGTGAAACATGACTTTTCGTGTTGCTTCCAAATCTCCATCGAAGCTTTATAGTAAAGTCGCCACTACTTTACTAAAGCATGACTGGACTTGACTGACATAGACTGGACTTGACTAAAACTGGACTTTGACTATAACTAGCTACGAGGACACTTATTTATCTTTTGAAACTTGAAAATATATAAATACTTGACACTGGCAAATGCTAAAACGCGACGCCAAAACTAAAGAAAAAAAAAAGTCTTATTTAACAAAAAAGATACCTAAGTTAAATCATTAATCATCATTATTTATTTAGTGAAGATCGTACAGTAGAACTTATTTCACTACGATGGCAACATTATACAAAAAGATGCACGTATTCATACGTACGTATTGCGTTATGCACACATCGATAGTCGATCACAAGCACTCGATGTAGCAGTTCTTAATCATTCGACGCTTGAAGAATTTCCGACAAAATAACTGAATAACCACTAAAAATAAAAAAAATAACCACATAAAATTAGTAGACACAAATACAACACCCACTGCACGAAAGCGGTCGTTGCACACCGAGACTTCCGTCTACTACGATGACGACATCGAAGACGTTGCCACGATCGCAGCCGATCTTGTACACAAATGTAAAAGGACAATTAAATTAAGAGTTTAGAAATAAGGATTGTGAGCATGCCTCGAGCATTCATGCTCACCATCAAACACACTTTTTCTTTTAACGTCAGTAATCGATTAATGTATTTAGACGACACTCCAATGGTCTGCTAGCAATTATTCCTCTGCACTAACCGATATGCTTAACTCATGTTTAGACGTACGACCTTTTAAATCTAAGCTTTAGCTGTTAGTCTGACAAAAATCCAGACTTACATCATAAAAACTTTTGTAACTCTGAGACTGCCTGTTTGTTACGTTTTCACGGCCTTTCCTTTCTTTTGATCTTACTCTATTTCAACAAGATCCTTTATATCATGAGGATTAACATATTATTATGCTTCGTAATCTTATACACTTACATGCATGCCTATGCGAATGAAGCCGCGAGCAACAGCTAGTACTAGTATATTTCACTAACTCGACCCCACGGTATCATCCGCATTTACCGGAAAAACTAGTAGCCTTTTGGCTGTATATGTTAATTCAGGTTATAAGCTAGCTCCATTTCGATTAACACCCATCTCTGTCTAATCTTTATAGCCTGAAGAAGTAACAAACATGCACACAAACTTTCGCCTTTAAAATCACGGAACAGAAAACAAGTTGTTCCTATTGCTTCCAACTTGCCCAACTTGTTTCCTATTCCGTGTTTATAATATTAGTATGATTAACTAAAATTTAAAAATTGTATCATGTGTCGCTATCACTGTCTGGCTCGAATTTAATATGTGATTGTATGTTCATAACATGAGGCTGACAAACTTCTACATTGTCGGATGCTGGTTCTATTTTTATCAATGATCTGCTAGAAATATTCAATGATTCCGTGTCTGCTGTTTGCGAGGAAATATCTCTATGTGGCGATGCACGTTCTCGTTCCGTCTTTATAGATCCAAAAAATGGTATAGGTAAGGGCATATTTGACGATTCTGTTGCTGAAGATTCATTAGGGGTCCCATAATCGGATTGAGTCAAATCTGGAGCTGGCACAACTACATAATCAAAAACCGTCGATGAGTCAAGAGTTTCGCGTAACTTTTTCGTTCCAGATTGAGTACCTGATGGTCCAGCAGTATTTAAAAGTAGAGATTTAGGTAATATTCGTTTGGCAGTAGATACAGCAGGTTTCAATATTTCAGGTTTATGTGTATGCGTCAATACATCACTCGGTTTTTCTGCCACTGACTGCTTAATTGTCGATGATTCCACAAAGCAGGACATAATTTTGTTCGTGTTGAATTTGGCCAGCAGTATTCTTATCTCCGCTTGCGCCACACGAGCATCTTCTACATCTAAGCACATCAATTGTTCCGCGACAAATTTACCAAACTCATACAACTGTTCTGTAAAATCAACTTGATCGTCCTCGGTCTCTATGCGAGCTCGCTTTGCTTGTCTATCTTCATTTTGTGTTTTTACAGAAACATTTTCTGTAACCATGTTCTGTAAACCTTTTTCTGCTTGGTCTTCATCTGAATTTTCTACTTCGTCTGTAATGTCTTGTTCGTCAAGAGATTCTTCATCAGTAGAAACGTTTGCGTATTCTTTGAATGGATCATACTGTTGCTTCTTTTTCTTTAATTCTAACTGTGCCTTCGATTGTTCTGATGCGACCATCTGAAACGATAAGAGAAATTTCAGTAAAATGTAATAAATACACGCATTACGGAGACATCCATACCCGATGATTGATGAATAGTTCAAAAGGGGTACTCTTAGATTTAAATTATTAACTGTGATAAGATACAAGGAGCAATAAATAAATACTTTTTTTTCAGCCACTAGTGCCCCACAGCTGGGCTAAGTAATCCAGTGACTGTCGTGTGTATGTGGTCCGTGACAACACTTTCGTCTGGGGTCTGGTTCGACTTTGGGATCGCTTAAATTGTAGGGTCCAAACTGTAGTGACCTTTGCCCAGCGGTCGTTCGACATGCGACAAACATGACCCCCGCCCAGTCCCACTTTATCCGTCCGGCTTACTACTAAATAAATACTATACAATAATATTTAAAAAATGCAATGAACAAAATATTTTGTAGTTATAGCCATAAATTAAAGAAAATATAATGTTTAAATAACTTTATTATTAAAAAAACACCGTTTAACTCCTGACCTTGGAAGGTATGTATTTCAATACGGTTTAAGGCCACTGGATGTTGCTGAAACTATAGTTGGTGTATCCGATGTAGGTATAGATGTAAGGCCGGTTTAAAAATAACCAATCCGTTTAAAAACCGAAATTAACCATTTTTTTCGGTCGATGGGTCTCCGCACGCGCTGACTAGATACCGCGCTACCTAAAAACAACAGCCCCGTGAATGCGGCAACTTTATATTGTAGTGTGTGTAAGACAATTTGCGAGATGCAAAAATTATGTTGCCAGCTGTGTAAATGTTACCCGATTAATGGGCAAAATTATTTTATAGCATGGTCTACTAGTTAAGTTATTGGGTAAGAATGTAGCTCAGAAAAGACTTTAAAATGAACAATTAATTTCTAGCGGATATATCAATATATTTGTGTATATGATGTATAGGTTTTTACCGCACTGTTGTTAAAATTGACTACAGGAACTGATGTGTTCGGTTGTGGAGTTACCGTACTGTAGTCAGAAATGTTGTCCGATGGTGTCGATAACAAAAATAACGCGTTTTGTGGTACGGCTCCTTTGCACAATCTTTTCAAACCACATTTTGTAAAGTACATGTCACTCTCATTGAAATGAGCGGAACATATAACACAGCGTTTTCCTGGTTTCCACGAACTTTCTTCCCGGCTGAGTCGTACTATAGCAGTCCAACGGTCAAAAATAACAGGATCAGCAGGAAATCTGTACCAAGCAAATATAATAATATTATAACTATTTAATGGCCAATGAATATTTCTCACTCACATCCATCATCATCCATCATTGTCAATCATCTATCATACTAGACAACGGATAAACATACTTTTATACTTTTCTTTTGTAAGTAAATATTATACATAGAAACATTCAGACCAAAACAAACACCCATATTCATACACACAAACGTTTGACTTGTGCGAGTTGTGCGGGAATCGAACTCACAGCCATAATTATGTGTCATAGTAAATATACTATCCACTACGCTATCCAATATGGTAACAATAATGTAATGAAAAAATCTCATTTAATCTCAATCACGGGGAACTTTATTTTTGTATACACGGCAACACTGATGGCGTCGTTCATATTTTGTCACTTATTTATTTCATGTTTTACACGACACTTACTGGTGGTATGTGATCCCAGTGTTTTTCTTGTTTCTTGTAGTATTATTTTTACACAGTTTCACTACGCAAACTGGCATTTTACATAAGATTATGACGAAAATTAATCAAAACACTCGGCACGCCCACCTTGCACATTGCTTGCAACGAGACTGGCTCGGGTACGCCGACTTCCAACAATAGTCAATACGGCAACAAATACGCCGGCGTACCCGAGCGTATTTGTTGCCGTATTTTACAAGTACACCGGCAGTATCTAGTAAGAGCGCGCGTTAGATTATTATTGATAGGTATCAATAATAATCTAAGATTGACGCCTATGTTTACCTCAATTATAACTACATTCTCTTGATTTTACCGAAGTGAAGATATGACGGAGTACCTATAAACTGTGTAAAGATTTTTTAAATGTATATTGATATAATTACTTAGCGGGTTTATTTCTAGTTGGTTCGTCCGACCAAGCGTAGGTATTGCCTACCTAAGTTATAAAAACTATTGATAAAAAACTCTGTGTTGGTAAATAAACATTGTTTTCACAATTCATTGTTTTCAGACGATATAAATTGTCAATTTGATTAGGTTTATAAACCAAACTCACACTCGCATTGACGTCGCTCGTGACTCAACGCGACGTTGCCAGCTCGCCAATCCTACACACACATGCAAATACAAAACCTGCCGTGCGCGCCGCGTCGGCCGCCAGTGATGTTAAGGTGCGTACGGATTGCGCGTACCCTGGTACGCGTACTCAGTTTACGCGTATCCGGAACGCCTAGTCCATACCTGCAGCTACGCGTTCACTCTTGTAGTACGCGTACCGCGCGAGCCAACTCGCAGCGCGAGCCACCGTCAGTCGGTTTTTGGTCGCGCGCCAAAGAGAACGCACGCGGCCGGCTACGCTATATTTGGACGGCAAAATGAATAAACACGCGTGTTCTTCGAGTTTCAATAATGAAAATATTGTCAGATTGATTCAACTTTATGAATTTCACCGGGTCTTGTGGGATAGCACACTAACTGATTATCGAAATAACGATTTACGCCAAGATGCATGGAAGGCAATTTCAAATGAACTGAAAATTCAAATAGGTGAATTAAAAAAAAAGATGACTACTTTATTAGCAACTAATAGAAAAGAAAGGAGCAAAATCAAAAAAAGTTTAGTAACAGGATCAGGTAAGTTTTTAAATTGTTTATTTACACATTGTGTTTTCGCATTGTAAATTGACATAATATTTATAATAGCCTATATATTTTCATATCTTTTTTTTTTACAGGAGCTAATGATGTATATATATCGAAGTGGTTTGCATCTCAATATTTTACTTTTCTAAATGATAAGGACAAACCTCTGCCAACAACGGAGACTACTGTAAGTAATTACGATTAGTTATTAACGTTATTATATTTATACGGGTGTCTGAGAAAATGGACCAGCTGCTTTACGAGGCTTTTTCAATTTTATTATACATATTTTAGTCTACGTTAATCCGAGTAAGTAGGTAGTACACGTTCTATTTAATATATATGTCACATTAAAACTCAGTGATTATTTTGCCACTCAAGGGGGGCATTTTTAACAAAGTGTTCCGCCAGATGTAAACGTATATGAGTAGGAGTATTGGGCGATCTCCTAGGTACACTGTCTAAAGGAAAAAAAGAAGTTAATTGCTGTTGGTCTTGTCGCCATGCACCTGGAACAAGCTCTCCTCGCAGTTCAGAGTCAAATGCATTGGTCTGTGCGTAAATATTTGATAGTCTGCTTTTTCGTAAAAAATTGTGTAAATAAACAGTTGCCAATACAATTTTTGTAGCTTTTTCCGGTTCCAAAAGCATTGGTTTTCGTAGTACTCGAAACACCGAACTCAGTATTCCAAATGCATTCTCAACTACCCTCCTTGCTCTTGATAGACGATAATTGAATATTCTTTCAATAGATCCTCTTTCTGGATTACCCGAAAAGGGTTTCATGGTATATTCACTGAGAGCAAATGCTTTATCACACAGAATTATATAGGGTACCTTCACATTGTAAGGAGTTTGTAATATTTCAGGATTCGGTAAATTTAGGCTTTTGTTTTCAAGGTTCCTGTACAAGGTAGTGTTTTTAAAAACACCTCCATCTGATATGCGCCCTTGACATCCAACATTTACGTACATAAAATTGTAGTCAGCGTCAACTAATGCTAACAATACAATGCTAGAATATTGTTTATAATTGTAAAATTCCGTTCCACTATTTAATGGTGCTTGAAGGCAAACATGTTTGCCGTCCATTGCGCCTATTGCATGAGGAAAGTTCCACTTTTCTTCAAATTCTTTTGCAACGGCCATCCATTGATTTTCAGTCTCGGGTAGCTGTAACAAATTATTTCATCTAAGTTAACGTTTTTCTTATTTTATTTTTCAGATAACTACCAGCAACAACACCCAGAATGTGAATGAATCTATATCAAATGATGAACAATTAGCCAGTGATTCTGCCTCAACCACACAACAAGTACCTAGTGATTTGACTTCATCCACACAACAAGCACCTAGTAATGCATCGTCATCCACACAACAAGCACCCAGTAATGCATCATCATCCACACAACAAGCACCCAGTAATTCTTCATCTTCCATACAACAAACACCCAGGAATTCTGCCTCATCCACACAACAACAGCACAACACATCATTCAGAAATAAAAGGCGTCGTAATAACGATGACACTACCACATTATCAGAAGCAGTGGGATTACTCAAGCACAGTGTACAATATCTATCCAAGGAAGAAGACTGTTACACTTCTTTTGGGGCCCACATTGCGTATGAATTGAAAAAATACGACTCGCGAACATTTACACTAGTAAAACATGCTATCAATAATATTATATTTCAAGCTGATATGGGCCAACTACCAGGTCAGTATGGGTATTATACCGGTGCCTATTCAACGGATTTAAGCAACTCTACCTCACGCCAAAGCAATTTCAGCGATACGTTAATTCCAGCACAAACTGCACCTACATCAACACCGGAACCTCCAAGGGAAGCGGAGGATAATCAAAATGAAATTTCTGAAATATTACGTTACGTTCAAGAACAAGAAGAATAATTCATTAAATTAGTTATTATTATTTAATAATATTTCTTTAAGTACCTAAATCATAAGTTCCTTTAATTTTAATTTACATAATAAATAATCAGATAAACATAAACGTTTTTATTCATAAACTCACCTTCACATGATCCTTGAGAGCCTTGATAATTGCATCACATACTTCAATAATAATACTAGATATGGACTGTTTAGATATGCGAAACAGATATTGTAAACTTGTATATGAGTCCCCGGTGGCTAAGAACCTTAACGTCACGGATAGCCTTTCTCTGGCTGTGATAGCTTCTCGAAAATTAGTATTCATTTTTCTTATTTCAGGTTCAACCTTTTCAAGAATTATTTCAAAATCTTGCAAACTCATTCTCACAAAATTTTTGTCCCCACTTTCTTCATAATTTATATCTTCCATTAGCCTATTTCCACACTGTAATCTTTCACGATACAATTTTTTCATCCACCATCTAGGTTTCCGTTTGTTTCTCTTTTTTTTATTTAAAATGTGTTGAATAATGACTAACGCCGCAGCAGTGGTGGTGCACGCAACCGCTAAGTTTATCGGAGTCATGGCGAATGACTGGGGCTTGCGGAGCGCTCTGGATCGATTGACCTCGCGTACAGGTTCGCGGCGGTCCGTACAGGAGCTGTACGCGTATCCAACGTACGCGTGGACAGTGTTTCCCAACTACGCGTAACACAGGGACGCGCTATCCGTACGCAGCTTTAGACGCACCAGCTTCTTGGTATTAATACTAGGTTTTAGCATCATGTACCATGTACCAAGGTTACTCGTTCCTGGTACGCAAAAATACCAAGATTTGCCGTAGACCGAAAAATGTCAAGATTACCCGTTGACCGACAAAAATACAATAAAAATAAATAAAATTATACGTATATAATAATATAACCAACAAATTTTTGAGATGCATATAAAAACATTCAAATCCAGAGTATTTTTAAAAAACTAGCTTAAGGTGGGAGCTAGAAAATACAAACCAATACTTATTTTAATATGTGTGTGAAACAAAGTGTTTAACCTTTTTTAAGCTATTGCATAGCTTCTATCGCGGGCCTTGAGCGTGGAGACCGAATCCAGAAATTCCTAACGAAAATAACCTAACACCCCCCACTCCCACCGGCACAGCGGTGATACTTTTTAGTTTTGCCATCTATCGATGAATAGCAGAACTTTTAATGACTTTTTTGAATTATCACGCTTGTCTCTTTAGTTCAGCATCTCGCCTCTAGGTGGCATTGGTTGTATCGGCGTAAAAATGCTATGCAATAGCTTTACCGCGGCAGTCCCCGAGTGCCACAGGTCTTTTTTATTTAATTTCGACATCTGGCTACCCTGGTACCAGTTTTTCGTCTTTAATACAAGCTTTTTAGCCAGCTGGTACAAGGATTTCAGAGTGGCCATCTAACGTCCCTGGCGGCCGCGCTTCTCACTACACTCTCCAGGCGTTAATGATGTCTTCTAGTGATTGTGTGTATACACACAATCACCAGAAGACATCACGAAATCTTAATACTTACATACTTAAGTTTTCGTGTAGTAGAGGTAATGTAGGTAGTTACTTTCTATAAAATAATTAAAACGACACATAACGTCAGGTGACCAAAATTTGCCCACAATGAAGAGTAAAACAGTTATTTTATTCTTTCAGGCGTGTTTATAACCCTTCAAAACGATTTTTTTACGGGTTTCAAACGGCAACATTTGATTTAAAACGTTTTATATTTGTTGTTTTACATCTACCTACAATCCGATGTACTTAAGTAAAACAAAAATGTGTCAAACCCGCGTCAGTTCTCAATTAAAATTAATTAGTTTATAATTATGTATATACACAAACAAAAGCATAATCTTAAATATAGATGAATCAACAAAATAATTTGGTTCCCCTGCACTTTTCTTGTACCGGACGGCCAGACAACCGCGACAAATCATCCGTACATGGTGGATGTTCCCCATGTACGCATAAAGCGTTTTGATTCCACATTTTTCATTCGCACAGCGAGGTTGTGGAACTCTGCCGGAGTCTGTGTTCCCTGTTAGTACAATATGGGATTCTTCAAATCTAGAGTAAATAGGTTTCTTCTAGGTAAGCGTGCTCCATCTTATACCACACTACTGCATATCAGGCAGTGTAGTCAAACGCATACCTATTTTGACTACTACTCTATTTATGAGTAGTTTTTGGTGTTTCTGTATTCTGATCTGAGGGCGCAGAACGCGCCTCAACTATTTTTATAAATGAGTAAGAGATATGCTCTTATACCTTTGAAAGGATTTTGACGGCAATTCCGCCAATTATGAATCGATTTTGATGATTCTTTTTTTGCTTGGTAATTTTATCGAAATCGAGTGTTTTATACTTTCAAGTTTCATACGTTAAATAAGTTGCCTCGTAGCTATAGTTACAGTCAAAGTCCAGTCTTGGTCAAGTCTAGTCCATGTCAATCAAGTCCAGACATGCTTTAGGAAAGTAGCGGCGACTTTACTATTAAGCTTCGATGGAGTTTTGGAAGCAACACGAAAAGTCAAGTTTAACCACATTATATCATTTTCCCAACTCGCGCTTGTGATTCGGCACTTTAAGAATAAAACACCACCATTTTTATGCATAAACACTCGATAAAACACTAGTTTTGGAAACAAATATAACGGGGCGACACGACTCTTTCCGCGTTCCCACCAAAACACTTCGTCAATTACATTGCGTCAATTACCGGGGATAGCGTAGCTTCCCAACGGTGAAATAATTTAAAAAATCGGTCCAGTAGTTTCGGAGCCTATTCATTACAAACAAATCTTTCCTCTTTATAATAGTATAGATAGATAAGTTTATTTGTTTAGTTTATTTAAATGATTTTGTTAGAATATTTATATTATTACACTTTGGTTGGATACTACTACACAATTAAAACACATTTTTTGTCGAAATTTAATAATGACATTAGTAAAAAAAAATCAGTTACCTTAATAACCGGAATTGCTGTCTTTTTCAGTTTGTGAATATTTCGTTTTGTTCGGTATTTATCACTTTCAGTGAAGTGTTTGGAACATATTGTTGAAAACGTGGTCGGCATCCAATCGCTTTCTCTTCGCTGCTTTCTAACTACTTTTGACCATTTTTCTCGAAATAATTCGTCTTTAGGAAATCTAAAATATATGTCACACGGTTTTAAAAAAAATTAAGCGCGTTTATGAACACACGCATTTTACAAGAATGCGTTGATTGATTTATTTATTATGGTGGAAAATAAACCCATTGTATAGTTTTGCCGTAGCTCTCTTAATATCGTCAGGCGCAGGCAACGTGGTCAATTGGTCATCGCTTCATCTCTGTCGCTCTTCAACTCAAAGCGCTACTCGTCTCTTTCGTCGAGTAGCTCAACGGCAACATCGCAAAAATACATTTATATTGTTATTAATTTTACAATTTATAATAAAGTCATTGAAAATAAGAAAACTAGTACTTACAGATGAAATGATATATCTTTACTGTTTTTCATTGTCCCAGTGTATGTATTGCATTTCCTGAACACACACGATGGCATTTTTCAATATTCTAATTTATCACGTGCTGCGTGCCGTGCGGTCTCGCTGCGAGATTGGGCGCGACTAAGTCGACTCAAGCCAATTGCCTTCAGGGATGTTAGATGATAGATGGCCACTCTGAAATCCTTGTACCAGTTGGCTAAAAATCTGGTATTAAAGACGGAAAACTGGTACCAGGGTCGCCAGATGTCGAAATTAAAAAACGCTTAAAAACTGTTTCACACATAATATTATATTAAAATAAGTACCTATAGGAAAAAAAAACATTTTTAGTTTATAATACTCAATTTTTTTTTTGCATTGGAAAAAAAACTCTAGTTTGAGATTTGGTCTCGGAACCTACGAAATGTGAGCTTTGTAGGTACTATAGCAATTTACTATAATTATAGTAACTGCGAAACAGTACGATGGAAAATGGTAATTGCTCATCGAGGCAGCTTGCTATAGTAAAGTTTTTTAAAGGATCTCTGGATTGGAATGTTTTTTAAATGCATCTCAAAAATTTGTCGGTTATATTATACGTATTTTCATTGTATTTATGTCGGTCAACGGCTAATCTTGACATTTTTCGGTCTACGGCAAATCTTGCTATTTTTGCGTCCCAGGACCGACTAACCTTGTTACATGGTACATGATACTTAAACCTAGTATCGACACCAGAAGTTGGTACGTCTAACATCAATGTATTCATACGCTAGCATTGTATACATATTTTTATATGTATGTATTTTTTGTATATTCGCTTGTAGTTTTTGACATTTAAGTAATTTTATATGTCATACACACAAAGGACGACTCTATTCATTCGCATAGGTTTTTGGCGGGAACACGGAAAGAGTCGTGTCGCCCCGTTGTATTTTTTTCCAAAACTAGTGTTTTTTCGAGTGTTTAAGCATAAAAATGGTGGTGTTTTATTCATAAAGTGCCGAATTACAAGAGCGAGTGTGGGAAAATGATATAATGTGGTGAAACATGAATTTTCGTGTTGCTTCCAAAACTCTATCGAAAGTTATAGTAAAAGCGCAACTTCTTTACTAAAGCATGACTGGACTCGACTGACACGGACTGTATTTGTCCAAGACTGGACTTTGTACCAAACTTCATCCAAACCATACTCCATACCAAATTTCATCCAAATCCGTTTAGTAGTTTTTGCGTGAAAGAGTAACAAACGTCCATCCATCCACACTTTTACCTTTATAATATTAGTGGGATTGCAACATTAGTACGAAATGGTATGTCTATTAGGGAATAAGCATACCATTTCGTATATAATGCTACCGTATTTTACCTATCGTTATACGATTTCCTAATAAATAAAAATTACTAATTAAAATGTCAAATAAAAAGATGTATCTAGTTGTTACCTGAACATGTTCCGTGGCTCTTTGCCCATCTTACTATGGTTTTGTACCTATTTGAGAGTTTGTAGTACCATAATATGGTTCGACAAGTGTACTTGCCAAGTGTCATATTATGACATTTGTCAAAACTCAAGACATTTTCACATGTCTTCTTAGTGTGTAGATAGTATAGTATATAATTATATGAATATAGTATTTTAAACGGTAGTAATAGTAAGTAGTAGTAGTATTTTACAAATTTTAAAATGGTTAAAAAATACCTTGTTAGCATTATTTCCAGTGTTGTAATCAATTGGATTGTTGCTTGAAACTTTTGGTTTTGCATCGGATTCCGTACATGTCGCGTTGGAAAATACAAGCCGTAATCGTAAAGTCGGAGCGGCCCATTCAAATAGCCTTCGACTGTTTTTTAATGGCTTGAAACATTTCTCTTCAAAATGTGCCGAACATATCGTATTCCGCTCTTGCGGCTCCCAATTTGGTCCTCTGTTTGTAGCATTAACCCATTTCCGTTTTGTCGTGGGGTCTCGTGGAAATCTGAAAGTAATAAATAAATAATAAACACACACACTAACAGTCCCCTCTAGTATATTACCCATGTCACAGGTACTATGCATGGTGCATACACACTAAAAAAACAATTAACATCTATTAGACTTAAGAGTATTATTTTAATTCATCGTACAAATATCTGCCCGGCCGGGCATCTAACCGTTTGCACAGTAGGCAATACACTACCAATTACGCTAAGTAACTTGGCAACTTAATTAACTAATTTTTACAAATTAGTTAATTAAGTTGCCAAGTTACATTTAATGTAAATCTATTCCATAATAATAGCAGGAACCTATTATTATGGAATATGTATTTAATGAATAATGTATTTATGAATATAATAAAAATAATAATTAATTGATATAAAAAATGACATAATTATTATTTGTCGACATGGATACAACCAGGCACATCACTAACTCACGACTGCAAGCAGCGGCCAGCTTTGGATTTCGTACTATAATTATAGTATTTGTACTACTATTTCATGCTCCGTACTAGATAATATCCATACCTAAGGATAGTACGGAAAAATACTACAATTTCGTTGCTTCACTTAGAAAAGACCAAAATAGGTAAATATGACACCCATTTATAGCCAAACTATCTGTAAAAAAAAACATTGAGTATTGTTTGACAAACAATACTTCTTCTTCATCTTTTTTTATTTTGGCTTCGCATTTTATGTATTTAAATTATGAAACTTAAAATTGTAACTTGACACTGGCAAATGCTTGGGGTGCGACGCCAAAATCTAAGAAAAAAAATGCAGCAAGTGGCAACTATACCGATTTTATTCTTTCGTATACTCGCAGTTTAGAAGAGATGTTTTTATGATTACATGCTAAGGCTGAAGAAAATAATAGTCAAGAACTTACATAATTTAGAACAGGAGTAAATTTTGTATAAAACATGTTGATTCTAACTATCTATTTTATTGATTAATAGCTTTTTTTTAAATCAATGTAAAATTAAAAAGAAAGTGTACTATCGGCGTACTACTATTTTGATGGTCTTGTACTATATGTATTTTTCAACGTACCCGAATCCAACCCTGGCAGCGGCCGTACCTCGCGATTAGCGTGTTCTGTTAGCTTCAATATGTTCATTATCCACTGCGGTATTAGAACTAAACATGCGAATAATTGTTAATATAGAGCAAGCATTGTAAAATATCGGGAATATACATTATCGGGAATAGAGTGCAATCACATAGTATAACGGTTCAAAAAAATACAAATTTAGACAAAAAATAATAATTTCAAGAAATCAATCAACTCATTAAAATTGTTTTTGAAGTTTTTGTAACAAAAACATATTGTTTTCCGTACTTACCGATGGTATGTGATTCCATTTGACTTAAAGTTGCTAGTTTCACTTCTGTTTTTGCAAATTACCACAGAGCAACACGGCATTGTCGTAACCAACCAACGTTCAAATTGTGACTGAATGCAACCATTTACTGTCGCCACTGCTGCGACCAATGTGTTCTTTTTGTGCGCATATCGCTGTGCCTGCCCGCCCGCCTCCTAGTCATAATTCTCTTTAGTTTCTGAGAATTGTGTTGGTAGTATTTTACTATTCGTTTCTCGACATTAAGGTGGTTCGATTTCCATACAAACAATTTTTTTCCATTTATGGACAAATGAAATATAATTTTACAGTGAAATCACAGCTACTTGAATTTATTTTGGTCTTGTTGTAAAGTCGCCACTACTAGGACATAACCAGACTTGACCTTGACTTGGCCTTCCTTGTGTAACTTTGACATATTTTATTAGATTTTTTTTTAAGTACTTAATAATATCGACAAATGATACATGATACAGGCAAATGCAATAAACGCGACGCCAAAAACAAAGTAGAAAAAAAAATTATTACTTGATCGGGGATAGCCGTTTTCTTTATTTTGCGCCTTCCTTTTTTCGTTATGTACATTTCTTCTTCTGTAAAGTGATCGGAACACACACGGAAGTATTTGCTAGAGCTCCACTCTTCATCTCGTCTCGCTAGCCGTATTTTTTCACACCATTTTTCGTGCATAAAAGCGTCACTTGGAAATCTACAATATATTCACAATAACTAGTCAAAAAATAGTTTTTGGCACAACAATATGCTATTAGCTTAAACAGTTTTTGTACACAATGTTGTGAAACTTTATAGTAAAGTTACCACAGCTTTACTAAAGCTTGACTGGACTTGACTGACACGGACTGTACTTGACCATCACTGGACTTTGACTATAGCTATGGCTACGAGGCCGCTTATTTAACTTTTGAAACTTGAAAATGACACTTGACACTGGCAAATGCTCAAAATGCGACGCCAAAAACAAAGAAACAAAATTGGCAGAATTGTGGAGCATCTCCGCAAAGGCCATTCATCAAGAGTTGAAAGAAACAAAATGTTTTTTTTTTCTCTTATTTGTACTAAGTACGTGTAACACTCGGCAATTCACGGCGTGTCGCGAACACTCCCGAACAGAATAAGGTTTCCTTGGAGTTTTGGCGGGAACGCGGGAAGAGTCGTGTCGCTCCGTTGTATTTTTTTCCAAAACTAGTGTTTTGTCGAGTGTTTATGCATAAAAATGGTGGTGTTTTATTCATAAAGTGCCGAATTACAAGCGCGAGTGTGGGAAAATGATATAATGTGGTGAAACATGAGTTTTCGTGTTGCTTCCAAAACTCCATCGAAGCTTTGTAGTAAAGTTGCCACTACTTTACTAAAGCATGACTGGAATTAACTGACACGAACTGGACTTGACAAAGACGACTTTGACTAAAACTAGCTACGATGGCACTTATTTAACTTTTGAAACTTGAAAATATATAATTACTTGACACTGGCAAATGCTAAAACGCGACGCCAAAACCAAAGAAAAAAAAAAAGGTTTCCTTGTTGCGCAAAAATCCTATAATTACGATGAATTAAAAACAAAATGGAAGCTACATGCGATAGGTATTTGTTGAAATTAACTTTCATTTGTAGACAACATAGATTGATAAAAATGTACTCACGTGTGAAATGTGACTCCTAAACTTTTACAAATGTTTTTTGTCGTGTTCTTACACTTCGGGAAAGCGCACGAAGGCATAATTTTGTCAGATGTTACGAAAGTTTGTGGATAAACACGGTCACGTACGGTCAGAGAACGACTGAGACGTATAGAGCGCCGACGCTCTTTTTTAACAGAGTCGAAGAAAAAACAATTTGACCCGTATTTTTTAAGTATGTACATTAATTACTCCACAGTTTGTGGGCCGATTTCCGTGATTCTTTTTTTAATGTACAAATGGGCCTATTTCTGTGTGTTACTTCTTTTTTATTATGCAAAAAACTATAGTAAATAAATAAACACACACATTACATGATGATTTTGCTTGCTTTCAAATCACGTAAGATTAGAGGGGAGGGAGGGGGTCGAGACTAATTTCATGACATCTCACTAAGGGGGATGAGGGATTGAAAAACGCCAAAATCACCTCACGTAATCCTTTTAGCCACTCTGCATACGAGTATACGAATTTATCTACTTTTTTTCAAGTTTTATCTCAGTGACTACATACCGATGTTTTTTTCCTAGTACGCGGGCTAGATAGTTCTTTTTCCATGTCTTCTATCTCAAGTAATGAGATCGCAGACGATTTATCCATCTGCAAGAATATGTTATTTGGGATTTAAAAAAAAATTAAGACAGTATTAATAAAGTTCTCGGAATCCTTATTTTATGTGACACAATACATAAACGGAGTCTTCACTGTAAATTGAAATACCTGTAGTCGTTGTTGTCAACTTAATAATGATTATGTACTTAACTTCATTTATTCAAAGTGTAATTTTGTTGTAAGATTTTTTTAAGTTACTGGACTAAAGTTGTAGAGAATTTTATTTTAAAAAATTTTTGTGAGACCTATGTTTGTCAGATTAACCATAAAAACCATTTGTACTCCTTTTTCCAAGATGGCCGCCGTGGGACAACGATTGCAACCCCACAAACTTGAATTTAACTCTACACAAAACCTCCTTAATTTCTAAAAATAAAATTGCGCCCTCTGACAAAATGCAACCCCAAAAGCAACTTTTCAATGGACTATTCATTATCGTCATCATTTCAGCCGTAAGACTTCCACTGCTGGACATAGGTCCCCCATTGACTTCCATAAAGACCTGTTGGAAGCGGCTCGCATCTAGCACGTTCCTGCGGTCCTTATTAGGTCGTCTGTCCATCTTGTGGGTGATCGTCCTACGCTACGCTTGCCGGTCCATGGTCTCCACTCCAGAACTTTGCAGCCCCATCTGCCATCAGTTCTGCGTGCTATGTGCCCTGCCCACTGCCATTTTAACTCGCTAATCCGTTGGGCTATGTCGGTAACTTTGGTTCGTCTACAGATCTTCTCATTTCTAATTCGATCTCGTAGGGAAACTCCGCGCATAGCCCTCTCCATAGCTCGTTGTGCTACTTTGAGCGTTCCAAGAAAGCACATAGTCAGAGACCACGTTTCAGCGCCATAAGTCATCACTGGTAACACACACTGGCCGAAGACTTTCGACTTGAGGCACTGAGGTAATGGACTATTAACCATACTCAGAATAGTTGATTCTACATACAAGATTTTGAACTACTGACTTTGACTTTGGTGTTATCAATAAAACTGAAAACAATTTGTAT
This sequence comes from Biston betularia, assembly GCA_905404145.2. Classification (NCBI taxonomy): domain Eukaryota; kingdom Metazoa; phylum Arthropoda; class Insecta; order Lepidoptera; family Geometridae; genus Biston; species Biston betularia. Next base: position 2,834,765 of record FR989887.1, on the reverse strand, counting down.
TTTATGCTGGTTAGTAGGTAGTGGGTACTTGCCAATAGACAAGGAACTGCTGTTGCTTTCAACATGCGCTTGCCTCCTTTAGTAATGTGAAAATCACTAATATCAAAATGTGCTGAACAAATCCTATGGTAAATATTGCCTTCGAAATCTGGTTCATCCCTCTGTACCTTTAGCAACCGGCACCACATTTCTTTCCTTTTAGCATCTGCGGGCAAACTGGGGAAATGCATAATTATCTAAATTGACTTTTAAAATCATACCCATTGTAAGGAAACTTCTTTATCCCTCTATTTTCTTTACTTTTTTTTTATGGTTGACAGGCTAGGTGTTTGACCACAGCTCACCTAGGTAGACCCTCTCTCACTAGGTGGTAGATTCCCTTAGCAGGAAGTTGTCTAGGTGGGAACCACCGCAGTACTAGATATTCTGCCGCCAAGCAGTAGCGTGTAAACATTACTGTGTTCCGGTTTGAAGGGTACTGCAGCTAGCGAAATTACTGGGCTGTTGAAACTAACCATGGAAAGTTTCAAAGTAATGAGCGCCAAAGCAACGATTCGATGTTCTGGACTTTGTTTTGCAACTCGAAGTTCTGTGTATTTTTGGTCATGGGCATGCGTTATCTCACCAGGAGAACGTAGGTATGGTTCTTCACATTAGTTTAACATAAAAAATCCCACATAATATGGTTACATAGATCTCTACCTAACTATGATATCTACGTGGCTCTGTCATATTATTTTTCGAGAATTACGTAAGTACTTCAACGATACAACAAATTTAATGTATGAAAATGGTTAAATAGTTTTCATTCCCTGTGAATGAAAACTATTTAACCGCCACCCACATTTTTCTGGATAAATCTTTATTTTTTATTCCTGATAACTCTTAGGTACCTACCAGGATTACCAGGGTACAAGCTACACACCAAATTTCATCCAAATCCAGTAGATAACCGTAAAGAAGTGATATGCAATTTTTCGCAATTGCGTCCATATTATAAATTGGTCTTTGGTCCCTTTGGGTTCTAGTTTAGTTAATCTCAAGCTAATATTTTTTAATCAAAACATGTTCCTTTATTATATACTTACCGAAAGAAAGACACTCCATCCTTTCTTTTGTTCTGTTTTCTGACGTCATTAGTACATTTTTTCACCATGCAACCGGGCATTATTGTTACTAAAGAATGACGACGTTCGTTCACCAACACCTTTGCCGTGCGACTAAGTAAGTTCACACTGGTGAGGTTACTAATTGTACTCACCAGTCACCTCCAGTGATTTAGTCCCTGTTCCGTGATTGAAATAGAAACGTGTTTTACTATAGAACAGGTTAATATAGTAAGTGTAAAACGTAGTGTTCTTATTTTTCAGGTTTAATATGAATTAGGTATACCTACACGACATCAGAAGTTATCTGAAGAACGTTTCATTCGTCATGGGCTCTTGGGTTCTTCAGAATTTACCTTAGTGTAAATACGGATATCGTATGTACTTATAACTACGAATAAATATAAGTAATAATACATATTATTATAAGAGATTGCTACAATATTATCTCTTTTACATATAAGCAAGAAATTACAGAGTTGAGACTAACCATCGAGTCTTCAAAGTAATGAGCGCCAATGCAGCGATGCCTTGGACTTCGTTTTGCTACTCAAAGACCTTTGTATCGCTGCCAATGCCATGGTCACGGGCAGACGTTTTCTTACCATCAGCCGTTCCCGTTCGTTTTATTATAATACTTTTAAGTAGGTACATAAAAAAAAGTACCATGTTACATGTTTTGCAGGGTTCAGGGTCAAGTTGAAAATCTGCCAAGCACCTAATGGTGTTCCGGCAGCTTAACTTAAGAACCAGTTCCATTCCTGGCTAAGTGTGTTTACCATCTTCGACCACACCGTCACAAAACATCATGTGAGCTGTGATCAAACCTACTAGCTAGACCTAGCTTGTCTTGTCTTGCAAAATTTAATTTAAAAATTTTAGTTAATTTATAATCTTTACATATTATTATCGTATCCAACCGTTCGCTATAACAGGGTAAGTAGAAGAGTAGGTACATATAAACAAGTTTTCTTACTTTGTTGAAACGAATCTAAGCCCAACATAACCTCATTGTGACAAAGTACTTGGCATAATTAGTATTTTCTAATTCTTTTCAGTTTTGTTATATGAAGGTTGCACTGTTAGTAAATAACACAATCAACGTGAAAAAAAACAATTTATTTTCAATTTCAGTCCCATTTTCTCACTGACAAATTCTAATTCAATACAAATTCATGCATTGTCATATTTTATGCATCTATCACCTGAGTAATTTGTTATGAAACAGCGACGGCCCCAATCTGAGGCCCCAAAGAACATACATAAAGACATGTCAAAAATGTCATTTTTTTTAAATTGCATATTGGCTTTAGATTTTTATATTATATGCACATACCTAAAGCTATTAAAAGATTTAAAAAAAAGTATTTATAATTGTACATAGAATTATTTCTAGCGTTTTTTGGCGGGAATGCGGGAAGAGTCGTGTCGCTCCGTTGTATTTTTTTCCAAAACTAGTGTTTTGTCGAGTGTTTATGCATAAAAATGGTGGTGTTTTATTTATAAAGTGCTAAATCACAAGCGCGAGTGGGGGAAAATGATATAATGTGGTGAAACATTATTTTTAGTGTTGCTTCCAAAACTTCATCGAAGCTTTGTAGTAAAGTCACCACTACTTTACTAAAGCCTGACTGGACTTGACTTAGACTGGACTTTGACTATAACTTTAGCTACGAGGACACTTATTTAACTTTTGAAACTTGATAATATATAAATACTTGAAACTGGTAAATGCTAAAACACGACGCCAAAACCAAAGAAAAAAAAATATTTCTAGTGCGGTTCTAACATAAATTACGCTCTCCTGTAAACCACGGTTTTTGACATGTCTTTATGTACGTAGGGACCGTCGATAAGAGAAGAATATTAAAATAAAATGTCATATAGGTACTTATAAGTGTAGGAATTATTTTTAAGTAACATAAAATCAGCCTTTATAATAGCAAATTACATACCTACTATCTAAAATACTTAGGTACATTACTTATTAGAAGAAAACAACAATTAAAAACCATGGATATCAAATCAAGTACAAAATCCATACATATAATTAAAAATAGTTGACAAACCAAGTGAAAAAACATCTCCTTTCTGAGTGCTTTTTTGTGAAAAGAAATTGAATGAATGCAAAAGAAATTTTGTGACAAATCTAGGAACTGGAACTATTTTTTTAAATGTACTGAGACGTACAAGATGCTCTCCTGATGGTCCATGACCATTGCAGCGATACAGAGAATGTTGAGTAGATAAACAAAGTTCAGGGTCATCGCTGCTTTGGCGCTCATTACTTTGAGACTTTCGATGGTTAGTCTCAACATCATCTCAACATCAAGCATTTTCTATTCCTTATACACTTGTGTTTTACTGTTTCTTGTACCTACATAATTTAATAAAATAAATAAATATTGGAGGACATTTCACACAGTGTTTTATAGACCCAAATTAAGTGAAGCTTGTACAATGGAACCAAATGGTTGAAAGAATACTTATATACTTTTTAGTCTCAAGAATACATGTAGGTATATATGTATTATAATAGGTCTTACAACAATGTATTCTTCTAATTAATAAATGTATTTTTGCGAATAAATAATTTTTATTAATAATTTGCGAATAAACTAAACGCACCATTTATGTACTTGGTAGTATCCCCTTAGCAGGAGGTCGTCTAAGTAAGTAGATATTCTGCCGCCAAGCAGTAGTGTGTAAACATTACTATGTACTATATGTTTGTGTACTATGTTTTGTAGGGTACTGAAGCTAGCGAAATTTTGATTTGATTAGCTGACTAACCATCGAAAGCCTCAAAGTAATGAGCGCCAAAGCAGCGAAGCTTTGGACTTTATTTTGCTACTAAAACTTATGTGTATTGCTGCAATTATTATGGACATACGGTATCTCTTACAATTAGGAAAATGTATCGTTCGTATCATTACTTTTGACGACTACTACATAATTAGAGACAAATCATAACAATGTAACAATGTGATTGTTCACAAAATGTGTGTGTTCATTTGTAAATAGATACTTTGGTACAGTTTAATCATTTTATGCTGAATCCTTCGCTGGTTCCAAGAATTTACCTCCGCATTTATATTTGTCATTTGTGTGCATGTTTGACACCACCACTGTCTTTTTAATTTTAATAGATCACTATGTGCAGTTCACGTTTCTTCATCACTATCCTGTTCTAATTTCACAATTAAAGATTCAGGTTCTGCAGTTATCGGAATAACATCTAAAAATGGCATACGAGGCAACTGGGCTTCTGGTGTCTCAGAAATCCCTGGTCGGATCTCTGTTGACTCTGTAGATGTTTCTTGCAATAGACTGGACTGTGCTACTGGAGACTCAAGTATATCTACATGTGAAAACTCTGGTTGTATCATTGGAGACTCACAAAGGTTTCCTTGTACTGGCGTGCGCACAGACATACCAGATATCCCTGGCCGAATCAATGATGTCCCGGCAGGTATAAAACGTGAAGGCCCCGGAGTTACAGTAGGCTCAAGGGAGTTTCTTTGTAAAGATACTTGGTTGGTCAGCGACGCTCCCAGAGGAATCACAATTGACTTAGCTTGGGACATGGAACACCCCGCAGGAATCACTATGGAAGGTCCAGATAGGGTAAGTGAAGATCCTGAAGATATCAATTGCCCAGGTTGTGGCACTGATGTCCCACAAGATTCTCCTTGTAAGGGCTGTGTTACTAACGATCCTGATGAGTCCCTATGCTGTTTTGCTATATTAAACCCTGTGCCGGTCGAATTTGGCACAATAACAAAGCCTATCTGCGTGACTGATGATGACGGAGTCATATTAAACATGCCCAATTCGTTAATTGGCGGCACAACAGACACTACTTGCGGCAATACGGGTTGAGCCACTGGAGGTACAGCCCCGGGAACAGAAACTCTCGTTTCTTGTTCAGTAGGTTTCGCGTTTGAGGTACATTTATTCACTGATCCAGCAGATTGATTCTGTGTTGCTGACATACATTTATTCACTGATCCAGCAAATTGATTCTGTGTTGCTGGCATACATTTATTCACTGATCCAGCAAATTGATTCTGTGTTGCTGGCGGAGTAGCTTTATTACTAACTTTGTGTGTGGACGCTGAATTCCCGTTACTTGGTTTTGATAAGCAGTTTAATATTTTGTACTTCAGTCTATATTTAGACAGAACCTCATTTATTTCCGCTTGCGCTTCCAGGAAATCTTTCTCGTCAAAGAACATCATTTGCTCTGCGATATATTTACCGTATTCATACAGTTGTTCTTTATGATCATAATGTGATGGATCGGAAGTCTGTACGGGACGTAGTTTGGTCGGATTTGTTTTTATTTCCTTAGGGATCATCCTCGTGTTTATATAAATCTTCTCTACAGCTGGCGCTTTCCGAGCTTCCATTATGTCTTTCAGTAACTGATTTTGGATAACTACTTTCCGGCGTGGGTTTCTTTTGATAGGTTTATTTCTTGTTACTTTCTTTTCGGGTTTAGTTGGCTTTTCGGGTTTAGTTGGCTCTTCTGGTTGAGATTCATCATAAAACTCTGTACACGGTTCTTCTTCTTGCTTGCTTTCTTCTAGTTTTGACTCTATACTGACTGAACTTTCTGGTTCATCCGTGAATACTTCTAGGTTTAAGTCAGGAGATTCCTCTTTGTTATCTTCGCCCGATTTGTTTGATTCGTCTTTACCGGACTCAATCAACGGAGTATCGGATTGTCGCCGCAACTTCTTTAAGCTATTTTTGATCTGCAGACACAGCTCCTGGGAATCTTTTTTTGACGAATTCGCTTCCTCGATCTGAAACGATTTAGGAATGTGGTTAAGTTACATTAATTTCATAGGATTCGGTTATGACAACAAATATTTAATTACCTACATACAACATTTCACACAATCTTCACAGGATTTTCCTAATGCAATAAGTCAACATACATATTATGATTACTTGGTGGTAGATCTCCTCAGCAGGAGGTAGTCTAGGTAGGCAGGAGATATCATTTCAGCCATAGGACGTCCACTGCTGAACATAGGCCTCCCCCATTGACATTAACATTGATTTCCAAAAACACCGGTTGGAAGCGGCTCGCATCCAGCGCGTTCCTGCGGTCTTTATTAGGTCGTCTGTATGTCCACCTTGTGGGTGGACGTCCTACGCTGCGCTTGACGGTCCGTAGTCTCCACTCCAGAATAACTAATCATTAATTGTAATGATGTTTTATGACACGAAGTTTTGAAACGAGCCGCAAAGGAAAATGTTTTAAAGGGGTTTTGGCGGGAACGCGGAAAGAATCGAGTCACCCCATTGTATTTTCTTTCATTTATGTGTTTATTTCTAGAAATAGTGGCGTTTTATTCATGTACCGAATTACAAGCGCGAGTGTGGGAAAGTGATATAATGTGGTGAAATATGATTTTTCGTGTTGCTTCCAAAATTCCATCGAAGCTTATAGTAAAGTCGCCACTAATTTACTAAAGCATGACTGGATTTGACTGGCACTGACTGGAATTCGACTACTTATTTAACTAATTATGAAACTTGAAAATATCAAAACACTTGACACTGGCAAATGCACCAAATGCGACGCCAAAATCAAGGTGTTTAAAAAAATGCATGCCCAGGATTATCAGACTGACAAGTTATTTTTGTTTTTATCTTGACCAAGAAGGAGAGCAATGATTTTTTTATGTTATAAGTTTGACGTGTATGTGTGTGTCTTTCTGTCTGTGGCATCGTAGCTCCCGAACCGATGTTGATTTTGTTTGAAAGGTGAATTAGTCGGGAGTGTTCCTAGCTATGTTTGATGAAAATCGGTCCAAGATGGCCGCCGCCACAAAATGGCGGATTAGGTACATATTTTTTCACAACTCCCTCTATATGGGTATGTAATGAAAGGACTCGACTAGTAGAATACTAAACACCTGTCGGGGGATTTTTTTAATTTTATATTTATACTTGTTTACTTACATTTTCATCCTCAGCACCTAACGATAGGCGTGCTTGCTTAAGTAACTTCATTCTATTTAACCTGAAACAATAGAAATAATAAACTTTTAGTCTTTGATACAAGTATTTTAGATAATTGATTGATTCAGGCGTTACTTTGCGGAAGTTCATTTTGAATGTACAAGTATTTTAATGCATTTTTTTGAGTGAAGTGATTTCGAAGCTGTCTCGCGGCTCGTCCATATAGCAGTCAATGTGACAGCTAGCTAGCTACTCCAATCTCCTGCATACCTTCATACATCATAGTTCCCGACTTACATTTCACAGCACTACTTTTTTCTTTTGTAGGGTTCCGTACCCAAAGGGTAAAAACGGGACCCTATTACTGAGACTTCGCTGTCCGTCCGTCTGTCACCAGGCTGTATCTCAAGAACGGTGATAGCTAAACAGTTGAAATTTTCACAGATAATGTATTTCTATTGCCGCTATAACAACAAATACTAAAAATAAAATAAAAGAAATATTTAAGGGGGGATCCGATACAACAAACTTGATTTTTTATAGATAATGGTACGGAACCCTTCGTGCGCGAGCCCGACTCACACGTGGCCGGTTTTTTTACTATAAGGCCAGGTATTTGTGCAAAAGTAGGCATTTAGCGCTGTCCCGGTCGCGCGGACGCAGCGGCGGTGAACTCACATGACCCCGTCAGCGACACAGTATAATTACACAGTATAAGTATAATTTTATTTCACTTTAGAAATATTTTTTTTATTCTCAAAAATTTTGTTGTAAACAAAATTTTAAATTGTAAATAGTGATAAATTAGAGGTTCATATTATAAATGAAGAAAGGAAAAGTAAAAGATTGATTGGCATAACTCTTTATAGTTCACACCAATTACAAACAATATAAACTTAACACTAGTTGAACAATTGGCGGCCTTATCGCTAAAAGCGATCTCTTCCAGGCAACCTTAGTATGGGAGAGGATTTAATTAAGCTCCGCTAAGGGTGTGTTGACAAGAGTTAAAATAAAAATAAATAAATAAAAAACATTTATGTTATTTACACTCATTGGTTTTAAGAAGCTCCAGAATACAGGGGCTGCTCACGCTTAAGTAAAATTGTGGCTAACACACCTAGCCTGGAATGGAACTGGCTCTCAAGTGTGGCTTTTTCGTGGTTTCGTTAACAGATGAAATAAGAAGCTTCAGAATACAGGGGCTGCTTAAGTAAAATTGTAGCTAACACACCTAGCCTGGAATGGAACTGGCTCTCAAGTGTGGCTGCCGAAACAAATCGTTAGATGCTTTGCGGCAGATTTTCAACTTGACGATGGTCGCTACAGTTTTCCTTCCTTCCTTTTCCAGTAGTGTTTTCCTTCAACGGCATCTCAATCTGCTTGTTGGGGTTTGAACCCCCAACCACGCCCTTCGCCGTGTGTACCGACCACGCTATCAACGCTACAAAAGTGGCATTTAGTTAGGCCAAAATAAATATCACAGGACATTACACACAGCGCCATCTGACTCCAAACTAAGCAAAGCTAGTACTACGGAAGACAGATAACTGATAGAATACTTAAATACTTTTTTGTTTGTAAATACATACAGTACACCCAGACACAGAACAAACATTTTTGTTTATACAGCACAATGTTTGTCCTGGGTGGGAAACGAACCCACGCCTTACAGCTCTCGAAGCAGACATACTACCAATGAACCAACAAGGCTGTCATAGTGTGCGAGCCTTGTTTGTGAGATACAGGAGATTCTTTTAAGGTGGTTCGATTTCCATACAAATATTTTTTTCCCATTTATGGACGAACGGAGCATAATTTTATGGTGAAATCACAGCTACTGGCATTTATGATGGTCTTTATTTGCGGTAAATCACAATTAGGTACTTGAATAAAACAGTAACAGTAACAAAACACTAAGTAGGGAAGTGATCGCAAGACAGAACAAAAGCTCGAACTAAGCGGTTTGATTCCACCTTTTTCATGCGTACCGCTAGACATTGGAATCAGCTGCCCGAGTGGGTATTCCCCAATGAATATAGTCTGGGTACCTTCAAGTCGCGAGTGAATCGGTTTCTTCTAGGCGAGCGTGCTCCACCGTAGACCGCATCTTCGCTTAACATCAGGCGGGATGGCGGTCAAACGCAAGCCTATCTACTATAAAAATAAAAAGAACGTTTCGACAAAAAAAATCGATACAAAACAGAGTGTTGAGCGTAAACGGCGTAAGCGGCGATGCCCTGGACTTTGTTTTTTTACTCGGGGTTCTGTGTCGCTGCAATGGTATTAGACAGGCGTTGGCTTTTACCATCAGGAGAGCGTCACGTTCGACTCATTTATTTTTACATAAAAATAAAGGAAACAATATTTACTTTACAGAACATGTAAAATCATATTTTTTTTACATAATCCAAGAGACCAGCCTCCACATTATAACTTCCATAAATGTTGTCGAGCAATTTTAGAATTTTTGGACTGATCCAATTTTGATACATACTTCAATCCATAAGCTTGTATCCTCTTCCATTTTCTCGTGTTCAGGAGCAGATAATCTTTTCTGTGTTCGCGTTGTGTTCTTTTTATTTTAACCACCGGTTGATAATATTTCGGATATTCTTGAAAATACATCGGAACCGCGTCCGTTTTAAGTTTCTTTATTGACAATCCAGTCATAAAGCAAGATTCACTGAAATGTTTCGAGCAAAGCCTGGCATATTTAGTCGGCTCCCAATTTTTGCGCCTTACAGCTTTTATCCACTGATCTCTGATTTCTGGACATTTTGGAAACCTACGACAAAATAGATAGATAGATAGATATAGATATTAACTCTTTATTGTGCACATCATATATATATATATATATATATATATTTTATGGTTGACAGGCTAGGTGTTTGACCACAGCTCACCTGATGTTAAGTGAAGGCGTGGTCGAAGATGGTAAAGCACACCTAGCCTGGAATGGAACTGGCTCTCAAGTGAGACTGCCGGAACACACCGTTAGATGCTTGGCGTCAGATTTTCAACTTGAGGGTGGTAGCTAGCCAGCCGAGTACTAGAAAGTACCCTACCACCATGCTTTGGTTTCCTCACGATGTTTTCCTTCACCGGCAGCTCAAGCTCATTGTTGGGGTTTGAACCCACGCCCTTCGGCATGCGAACCTACCGCGCTAACCACTGAGCTATCATCGCTACAAAAAAAGAGTAAAGAGTACAGAGAACAAAAAACCTTTTTAACTAGTGACACCAGTGGCGGCCTTATCGCTAACAGCGATCTCTTCCAGGCAACCAAGAAAAGAAAAATACGATATAAAGCTTAAGAAACAGACGGGAGAAATATTTAATTTTTAAGGGCAACGACACACGAAATCAAGATTTTAGCAGTTGTCTGTTTGTTTGTTTGTCAATATAACACCTAGTACAATAAAATAAAATCGTGGGGCATATCGTAACCTGAGTAAAGTAAACGGTTGACTGTTAATAAAAATTTCACGCGGCCCACGATTTCATTTTTTGTCTTATCAATGGCCTAGATTGAGGAGGAAAGTGGTGTGATGACTGGTATCTAAGACCTACAGAATTATATTTTAGCGTTTAGTACATTACTTAATTACATCATTATTATCTTTATTTTCAATAAAACCGTTTAACTTAAAAAAAATAATTACCTAGTATATGTATCGTTACTTAATGTTTTCCATTTTATTTAGTGCCTCTTGATAACAAGGTTTCTTTCCTGACAATTTGTTGCAATCTAACTCCTCAATACATAATCCTTCCAAACTTTACTCGACCCAGGGTTACGTATGCTTGCCCTGTCTCAAATAAATTCAAATTCACTTTTAATGTAAGTATAGACTGTCTAAACTCTATGTTCCGCCATGCACTATGTACTTTTAAAGTCTTTTCATTTGATACCCATTACCCATATTGAAACAAATATGAAAAATGTAAAAATATTGAAACTACCTAATATGAAATCTGGCATATTGCAGCCATCCTCTTTGAAATATGTCATAGTGTACAGTATTCTACTATGGGTTGTCAAATATAGCTTCTTAATTATGACAGCTCACACAAGGGATGTGGTAAAGTATTATAGTTAATGAACCTATTCGATTAACTATTTCTTATAGAAATTGGAATCGATAGTTGCATTATTATGACAGCATAGCATACTTGACGATAGTTAATTAGAATCTGAACACAATAATGCGAAAACGTCGACTTCTAATTATTTTATTACTAATAACATCGCTCCCAGTCTTCTTATAAAATTTTTTTAGTGTGATTCGCGACTTATTCCAGTCATTTATTCAGAAAATTCAGAAACGTTTTTATACGTATTTTGCAAAAAAATCAGCATTTTCTTAGGCGAAAATGGCGGAGATGTGTTGTGTATGCATGGTTTTTGACTTGAGCCCAAGCCCATTCGATGTTTTCGATTATTTTTATTTCAAAACCGATTTTCAATAGCCTGAGGTTATTCGTAATGCGAGGCACTTCATTAGGTGGGCGGTACCCATCAATGAAGTACGACATATCTGTAGTAAATTTTACCAAAAATAAATACGAAACTTTATAGAGCGGGACCTGTCATAATTATCAAGCTATGTTGAACAAAACTATAGTCAAGCCCTTTTCATTTGATACCCATATTTAGAGGGTTGTAAAAAAAAAAAAAACCGCCTATTTGTTGGCGGCCACATCGGATTTACATTTTTTTAAAGTACATATATTCTATTAGTCATCATTATTAGTTTAGTCATCGTCATTAGTCTTTCATTTGACAGCCATATTAAGGAAGTTGTTGTTAAAGAAATATGTAATTCGTAATTGTATTGTCATCAAAACTAAAGGTGTACCAAACATCAGATCAATCTGTCAACAGAAAGGGAGTAAAATTTCAATTACTACAATCGAAAAAAAAAACAACAAACAGGGCAAGCTAAATAAAACCGTTTCAAAAGTTTCGTTCGAATAATTATAATCAATTTTCTTCCTTTTAAAATTTCATCCAAATCCGTTAAGAGAACGGGAAACAAACGGTCAATGTTTAAATTAAGATTAACAAATAAGCAGGGATATAGATTTAGCAAATATCGACAAATTCCTAAGAGCGTTGTCTTGTAGGATGTAGGCACATCACTATTCGGGAGGCATAAAATCATGCATTTAAATAACATAAAATAAAGCTTTCTAAGTTAATTATCACCACTGGGTATTTAAATTATATTTATCTTTAATGTAAAATACATTTTTGCTTTGAAACTTCGATATTTAAGATTAATAATAGCCCATAAAGACATACGTGTGAAATGATAGTTCCGTATCTTTTACACCTCCTTTTGTGGTTCTCGATGGGCAATACACAGCACAACACGACATATTTAACTATTTTACATAAAAATCCTAGTTTTATAATGATATTTCCACAAATATTCACTTAATAAACACACGGGATGCGTTGTTGTGGCCTACTACTCGGGCAAAAATGGAAACGAGACACACAGACAGTGCGACGTTGCCGTTCCGACAATAGCTTTCTCTTTTACTCAACGTGAATATCCGTGTGGAAGACAAAGAAAGAAGACATAGCGTGTACGGCTGGCTAGCGGAGCGGCAAAGTTTTATGAATCCGTCCATTCAATCGTCTGACAATCTTTACGTCTAATGCTCTCTCGCTCACACACTGACGAGTTGTGCGGGCCGCGGAATGAAGTGCGGTGTGACCATAATAAAAGTGTTGCCGTTTTAGTGATTTTGTAACTAGATCTAGATAGCTTTTCATGTTTATGGTGGCATTTTTTTAGAATATTGTGACAAAATAATCTCGTGATCATCCCAGTTGTTTTTTTTCAGTTTTCCAGTTCGTGTCAGTTAATTCCAGTCATGCTTTAGTAAACTAGTGGCAACTTTACTACAAAGCTTCGATGGAGTTTTGGAAGCAACACGAAAACTCATGTTTCACCACATTATATCATTTTCCCACACTCGCGCTTGTAATTCGGCACTTTATGAATAAAACACCACCATTTTTATGCATAAACACTCGACAAAACACTAGTTTTGGAAAAAAATACAACGGAGCGACACGACTCTTCCCGCGTTCCCGCCAAAAAACATCCCAGTTGTTAAATACTATTTAACTTGTTGATGCAATTTACATATAGCCTTAAATAGCCAGAAAAAATAAGACGAAATGTTTATTTGACTAAACAGGGATTTCTATATACGTTCCACGTTGCAGCATTTCGCGGTTATACATCTCCGTATCATGGGTACATCATGTTACTATCTTATTTTACAATGTTTAAATAGTTTGAAGTGGTATAGTGATGTATTACAAAGTTATTTGTATTTTTACCTAGAAAAATCTTGTCTCAAATGACGAAAACCATTAAAAACATAAATAAAAAAGTGCGCCATTTACGTCTACTTCCTATACAAATTTACATCTACAACCACAAGCTTCGACTTCATTCACCATCCCGGACAAAGATTATAATTATGATTAGTATAATAGTAATAGAACTTCATTAATTTTAACAGACATTTAATGCAAAAAAATCTGTGTAAATAAAAAATAAATTGAATTATATTTCGTTTATTAATTTCTCATAATTAATTTAATTAGAACTATAATCGTTAATTTTGTTGATGAAGATTGATCTATAAATTAATTATTTCCAGTGACTTTTTACATCTCATTTTTGAACTAATCTAGTGACATTTTAATAAAAGTTTGGGGAGTTTATTTTTTTTCCTAAACGGCAACACTGCACACATAGCCAAATTATAAAATTGTATAAATTATGATAATGTGAGATCTAGGCTAATCCTTTATGCAACTTGAAATAATCCCAAGAGCGCGGCCGCTGCAATGACAATAACATATTAAGTTATGATTTTGATATTTTAAATATGAATGGAAATATGACCTGTAACTTTGGTGTTATTAATAAAAGATTTGTATTTGTACCAATGAAATGAGTCCTTAGTTATTCAGATTTTTTTTTATTAAAAAGCTTATTGGTTTAGTAAACATTCCGATCTGGTGTTCACTCAGTTATACAGTAGCTAGACGACAAAGCTTCGTTTAGTGTATACAAAATCTATTGTGCAATGGAAAAACGCGTTTTCCCTACATACATCGATTTATCGCCCGGAATATTCATCGAAATCGTTAGATCAGTTACCTAGATTTCAAAAGATATATGTATACATGGGTACATAATAATATTATTATAATTATGTATGGTATGTACAAATGTTAGTATTAGCTAGGTGGTGCCATGTATCGCCCTGCGTGCCCTTTGAACTTGACCACAAAGCAAACCAAACTTTTTTTAAATTCTAAATAGGTCAGCATTGACTACACCCGGCAGTACTTCGATCTAAGATGAGACTGAAGATAATACAGACTCCAGCAGAGTTCCAAAACCTCTCTGCATAAATAAAAAAAGTTGTTATCGATAAAGTAATTTGATTATAGTTGTTGAATGGTTTTTTTTATTATTCTTATTTTTATTGGGGGCTTTTATCGCAATGGGCCGCCTTACACGTTCAATCATGATCACGATCCGCGATCATGATTTCAAAATTTCTAGATATTATGCGATCCGGAGCATCAGTCCGTCAATCCGCTTCGTACACGATCAGTCTGGATCGCGATCATTGATCGCGGATCGCGGATCGCGGATCGCACGCTACGTGTACGGGCTGCCAATGCGATTATGCCAGCCCCGTATTACAAAACAAATCATATTTACAAATTTATAATACGTCATCTGTACTGCGATAGGCTAGTACTTCCGAGATGCCGGCATATAAGGCCCTCGCTTGTTGAATGGTTGATGTTTGCTTTGTTTATAAATGTATTATCAATGTGATATGAGTGCTGAAAATATTAAAATGACTGGAAACATTTTTTTATTACACACAAAATCATTTCATTTTCACTTAGAATGTTTAATTGTTTTTGGCGAGATACTCTAATAATAAAGTATATGTTATAATGAGCAAACAACTTCAATTTCTAGCCACATTTCCCTCCGCTGACGTACTTTTAGAATAGGTTATTTTTATACATTTGTAAATAGTGTAAGTAGTATTAATTTTAAGATATTTGTTTAAGTTGTCTTTGTCCGTATTAAATACCTATAATGTTTCTTTTGCAAACACTCTTACAATTTCATATTATATTCTTTATGTTTTAATTGACATTTAATCATATTGAAATATTTTATTTTTGACATATTATTTTTATTTCATTGTCTAATAAGTTACTTTTAATCGACTTATACAGTAATCAGATATAATAAACACACAAGAATTGACCTAAAATAAAATAACTTAAAATAATAACTACTATAATTGTCTAATTATGTTATGATTTTGATATTTTAAAAAATGAATGGAAAAATTATCTTTATACCTATAGTAAAGTCACCACAACTTTACTAAAGCATGACTGGCCTTGACTCACACGAACTGTACTTGACCATAGCTACGAGGCAACTTATTTAACTTTTGAAACTTGAAAATATGAAACACTACCACAAGTCGAGAAGTGGTGAAATGAAGGTCAAACCCAAGCCTATTTTATTTTAATATAAAAAAATTCGAATTGCAGCTTCCCTTCGATTGGGCACACCGTGCGGCGCTCCACACCGCTGCCAATGTGGCGTGGCTGTCGACCAGCTCGGTCACCACGGTCTTTCCTGCACAAGAAGCTCGGGCAGGATTCCGCGGCACGCCAGTCTTAATGACATTATCCGCCGGGCTCTTACCACCGCCAATGGAGAATGTTACTGGGTATGCCAAATCGCATGAAACTTTGTCACAGTAAAGCCTATGTGAATATAAATATACTAGTTTTTGTTTCATGCCAAAATATCAATTAGTTTAGATTTTATAGACATTCAAAAATCCCGTTAATTTGAAATCGCTGCGCGGTGGCGCTGCTTCGGTGTGACGTCACAGGTCATACACCTCTTTCCTCTTTCAAGAATAAATACTATAAGTTATGATTTGAAGCATGTGGAGCAAAAGGTTTTGGCTCGTATTGATACACTAATACTTGTAGGTTTTTATCCTAACTAATATTATAAATGCGAAAGTGAGTTTGTTCGTTTATTTGTTTGTTTATTACGCTATCACGCAAAAAACATTGAACCAATCTTCATGAAATATAGCACTGGTATTGTTAAGAACACGGAGGACATAGGCTAGCTTTCATCCCTGAAATAATACAGTTCCCGAGGGATCGACAGTAACGCGGGCGGAGCCGCGGGCGAAAGCTAGTAGATAAAATAAACAAAGGATGACGTAAAATTTGTTGTGTTTTTATTTACATATTAGGTAGATACGTTTAAACTGATACCAAAGGTTTTGCACCTCTGGTCTTATTTTTCATATAAGTTCCTACATATTTAGGTAGGTACTCTTGCTGGCGGCGGCGGCCGCTCTTTGACTGCACTCGTGCACGCACTGAACGACTACATCTTTAAGTTTTACAACTTTATCCATTTTTGTTTAACTCAAATTTTGCGGAGTGCTTTTAAAAGAGCGCACGTCTCTCCATACAAACTATTGTTAGAAGATAGAAATGTTCTCGCGCGTGAAACGGAAAATGTTCTGTAGGTACTAATAGACGTTCGGTGCGCCCGGGCAGGCCCTGCGTGACCTTGACCTAATTTCAGTCGTTTATTGTTTCGCACCTGTGATGCGACATCTTGAAAGATTATAGTTTTATGGTTTGTTTGTTCTATGTAACTAAACCATCATTTCTTGGAATCACGAGCCACCACTGATACCTACTTATACCAACCAAATACAAACTAGATAGGTATAAGAAATACTAACCTACTGCAAACTACATACATACCTACCATCTAATAAATATACTTGTACACATAATAGATTGTCATGTACTTACGTCAAAATGATCTTCACAACATATACTTTGCTTTTATCTCCAAATGGATCCAACCTCCTCATAGCTTTTATCCAATTCTTACGTATTTTAATATCCATTGGAACCAAAAAAAAATAACTTTTCCGGTGGATTGGTGATAGTGCTTTTAGATTTTGGCACAACACATGATTTTCTTGTATTTAAATTCCACATTTTCGAATAATATTTGCGTTATTTCGTAGTGAAACGTACCGGAGCGCGCGACGTACTGCGTGAGTGTATGACTTGTGACGTCAGCGCACCGAGCGCCGGCCAGCCGACACTCGCGCCGTTTAAAATTCAATATCTCGGGAACTAAGTGACATATCGAAATAATTTTTACACGCGTTTTTTTTATTTCATATGGACTATAAGAAAAGTTAAAAATCGAAACTAGTGAACATTCTTCATTGCGCAGCCATCTTAGAGCCGAGCGGCCTTATAAGAGATGATGGTAAGAGACCTGACGGAATGACTTTGATTCCCTGGAAGATGGGTCGGCCGTTGGTATGGGACGCCACTTGCGTTGACACATTTGCGCCGTCTCATCTTCCAAGAACTCAGATTAGGGTTGGCGCAGCGGCGGAATTTGCAGAAGACCTCAAAAGGCGCAAATATAGCACCCTGGACAGTGGATACATATTTGAGCCTTTTGGGGTTGAAACTATGGGACCGTGGGGGCCGGGAGCAAAAAAAATTTTTAAAGAATTGTCATCTCGTTTGGTCGACGCCACACGTGAACAAAACGCTGGCCTTTATTTTGCCCAGCGTTTGAGTATTGCCATACAACGCGGCAATGGGGCCAGCGTTTTGGGAACCATTCCCATTGATAGCGGTCTTTTAGAGTAGTTATTATTTTAAGTTATTTTATTTTAGGTCAATTCTTGTGTGTTTATTATATCTGATTACTGTATAAGTCGATTAAAAGTATCACACATTATGTATAGGCGAAAAGAATTTAGCTCAAGAAATATACTTAATTTCACATCTTAAAAAAAAAATATATAAAAAAAAATATCACAACAGACGCACGTGTTCATCCTACTTCGCAACAGTACGCGTCGGATAGCTGTGTGCGATGTCACGCACACATAGCTAGCTAAGAGTTAGGTGTAAAAATCTTTGCCTGTTTTTCTAACTATCTATGGGTACTTACGTATTCTTCATTTTCATTACTCTGTCTCCCGAGATGATAATCTTTTTTTCTTGTTTCTTTTATTTGCCATATTCACTATTTAACACACTGAACCAATACGAACACGTATTTATACCTAATTAAGATATACCCGCATGTAATTCTGTTATTCAAGTTTGTTCTGTTATATCGACACATAAATTTGACGGGCTAAAATTAGTCAATAGAACGTGCGCGCTGGAAGTTCCCAAAAACAATCTACACACTCGACAGCGCACCCCGGTGGACTCGCGCTGAGCAAATCGCACTCGTTCGCACTTTTTTTTTTTCTTTGGTTTAGCGTCGCTTTTTAGCATTTGCCAGTGTCAAGTAATTACATATATATTTTCAAGTTTCAAAAGTTAAATAAGTGCCATCGTAGCTAGTTTTAGTCAAAGTCGTCTTTGTCAAGTCCAGTTCGTGTCAGTTAATTCCAGTGATGCTTTAGTAAAGTAGTGGCAACTTTACTACAAAGCTTCGATGGAGTTTTGGAAGCAACACGAAAACTCATGTTTCACTACATTATATCATTTTCCCACACTCGCGCTTGTAAGTCGGCACTTTATGAATAAAACACCACCATTTTTATGCATAAACACTCGACAAAACACTAGATTTGGAAAAAAATACAACGAAGCGACACGACTCTTCCCGCGTTCCCGCCAAAAACTCAAGGTTCGCACTTGTTTGTAAACAAATGAAAGTGAAACAAAATGATGCCACGACAATGGTCAAGATGGCGCGACGAACGTTTCAATTGACTTCTTTTATACCTGTCTAGATACCAAATTGGCCCAACGAAAACGGCCACAAAATAATCATAATCATAATCATATTTATTGATAACGAAGTGTTACAAGTCAATTTTAAAAATAAGAAATGTCAGTATTAAAAATTATAAAAATATATGCAAAAATGTCAAATCAATACTAGTTATAATAAATGTCATAATTCACAAAATTCTTTGTAGCTGTAAAACGTGTGCTCTACTATATTTGGTAGATATAGATACGTTTGTCTACTAACTACGGACTACGGCAGTGTTACTTGAATCACTGCGTGTAGTTGTGGTCATGGAAAATAAAATACTATGGCAGCTTTGATAAATTATGTCCTATAAGTATGGCAGTTTTTGTCACAACCATGCAGGAAAACGTCATAAAAAGACAAAGATCATTTTCCATCTTTATGTTAGTAAATTCTATTAACCAATAGAATTTAGGAAATTGTGTTTTGCTACAAAACATACTAGTATGTTTTAATAAATGTAGGTGTTCCAATTCTCGATTTCTTAATTAAATCGATGTTTTTAGTATCACAAGTCGAAAGTGGTGAAATGACGGTCAAATCCAAGCTTATTATATGAAAAAAAAAAAAATGACACAGACGCACATGTTCCTACTTACTTCGCAAACAGTACGCGTCGCGATAGCTGTGTGCGATGTCACGCACACATAACTAACCAAGTGACTTGACAGAGTTAGAGTAATGGCGGAACCACACATTCGTCAAGCTGATCGTCCAACACTCTAAAATCGCTCGTACAGATCTCCACACGCGCGTTCCAACTTCATTCACTATGGAGGACGTTGAAGTTGAAGTGATAGGTGTTTCAGTGCTATACCTAATCAGTGCATAATTATAATGATTATTATTTACCAAATAATGCGATATAGACCAGACTAGCTTTTGCGTCTTTTAGCATCTTGCTCATAAGATTTTTTTTACAAATTTTATTATTTTCCCCACCATTTGTAGTTTATGAAGCTTTTGAAACAAACTAGCTAGCTACACCCTGCGGGTCCACCCGCGTTGACACCAGAAAAGTAGCGTATACCTGTTATCCCTCTGCCAAATTTCATTTAAATATATTCAGTTGTTTAAACGTAATTCGATCGATAATAAATCGATTTTTAAATCAATCGATTATTTTTTCTTAAAATCGATTTTAAATAATCAATACTCCAAATATTAAAAATCGATTAGATTACTTTTTTTTCATTCTTAAGTAAAAAAGATAAGATAATTCGTTGTTGGATTAAACCAATGAAGCTAAACTACACATTTTAAAACTATCTCTCCACACGTCGACGATTGAACGATCAGCTCGAGTGTTGGACGAACGTATGGAGCCGGCATGAAAATCTTTGCCTGTTTTCCTAACTATACTTACACATTCCTCATGTTTTTTGCTTTAGCTTTCTGAGCTTTTTTTACTTGCCTCACTATTTAATACACTGAAACAATACGAACACCTATTTCTACCAAATAAGATATACCCCGCATGTAAAACAGTTATTCAAGTTTGTTCTATCATAACGACACTAAAAATGTAGTCATTAGTCAATAGAGCGAGCGCGTTGGAAGTTCCTAAAAAGTTATACACAAACTCTCGACAGCGCGTGCAGCGCGCGTAACAGATTGCTGTCTGCTATGAAATGAAATTGAAGGGATGAAGGAGTAAGAGAAGAGCGGCAACATCGCGTTCCGCGACCCGTGTAAACAGGCGCGTATCGGCGAACTGGCAACGTCGCCGCAACACAGAACTAATTGTATGCTTTGCGACTTTGGCGTACGACACACGACGCTGTCACCATTCCCTCACACGTTGACAAAATCAACTACATTTAGGCTAATAATCAAGCAATTATGATTTCCCGCAAATAAAAACCAAAATAAATGCCAGTAGCTGTGATTATACTGTAAAATTATAGTCCATTTGTCCATAAATGGAAAAAATCATTAAGTATGGAAATCGAACCACCTTAATAGGTATCAAGATTGCATCGTATTTTTGTTGCTTTGAAATGCGTTTTGCATTTTTCTTGAAAATGTGTGTTTTGAAGTTTTGATAACATAAATAAGTTTCAAGCAGTTATAAATTCTCATTGTTTTATTGTTACACTATTTTTATAAACTGTAAGACTAGATAATTATACCTATATTAGACTCTTTGTGCAATTACATATAAGCTCGTATAGAAAGCTAAACCAATATTACACATTGTCCGAAGTGCAATCCCGTTCAGATTCAGGAATCCTTTAGGTTAGTTTTTGTTTTGTGTTGTGTTGTTAAACAAAAAAATAACTCAGGTTTTTGTAATATGGATACTTTCTCGTGATCCTCTGATACAAACCTTAAGTACCTATATCTTTAGACCGAGTGACATAATAATTATAGTGAAAGAAAATTGTTACGAAAATGTAAGAACGATGCTCTATGATATCCAGATCACCTGTATTTATTATGAAGCAAAAATATTATGTGCAAAAGTTCTGAGTGATAGATATAGTCAAAGCTAAAAAAAAAGTAGGTACTTACGCATTGTCAATTCCAATTTCATTTGATTCTGGTAATTTTTGTTATGCACACCAAAAACAGAAAAAAAAGTTCTGAGAACATAATAATATTGTGCCAAAACGAGCTTGTGCCAAAAGCCGGCCTTATTGGTAAGAGCGATTTCTTCCAGGCGACCATGAATAGTCAATCCCATTCTCAAGTCAACGCGGACAGAGTAGCGGGCACAAGCTAGTAAATGATAAAGATTTTAAAAATTATAAAATAAAAAAAAAAACGTAAATTTTCAACAAAAGTATTTAAAATCGTTTTAGTTGTTTCGCTAAAGCCAGTCTCGTTTCGTAGAAACGACCTTTATACTCGTGCGATCTAGCATACGGCGGCGAAATGAAAACCGGTTTGAGCCAAAGTGTCAACAACAACAATACTTAAACTGTAAATAAACAAACCTGATCAATAATTTTGCCGGAGGAAACGAAAATATCATCGACGTATACAATTTTTATATTTTAGTTGATTTTTTAAAACCTCTGAAGTATGGATCTACCAAGCAAACGAAAGAATCGTCAAAATCGATTCATACTTGGCGGAATTGTCACGTAACATACGTACAAAAAAAACATAGTCGAATTGCGAACCTCCTCCTTTTTTGAGTCGGTTAAAAAAATAAGATGAAATACAACAAAATTTGTGTGCAAAAATAATGCTCGAGTGTTGATTTCGATCCCGTGACTGCGGAATTCATACAGCTACAATTACTACTCGGCCACCTGCCTACTTGTATAAGCGACAAAATTGTTGATCCGGTTCGTTTACTTAGCCGTTTCGAGTATTATAGCCGAAACTTTAGCTCAAACGGGTTTTCATTTCGCAGCCCGCGCCGTATGCTACATCGCACGAGTAAAAAGGTCGTTTCTACTTTAAATTATTCAACCGCCACATGATTTGCACTAGCTGACTTGTGTTCAACATTGTATGCCTTACCTCAAAGTTATATTCACTGCAGAAAAGCAGTTTTTGTTGAGGGAGTGAAGAAAACGTGTTCGGCAAATAAAGTATTTACATGTGGCGAACGAAGTCGCGGGTACAGCAAATAGATATAATTTGAATGATACTCGATTAGTGAATTGCTGAGGTGTATTGATCAAAATGCTTGCTTCGCTAGTGACAGAAATGTCACGAGGTACTTTTTTCATAATACATATAAGAATTTTACTTACGTGCGTCGTTTTTTTTGCCAACCCTTTTTCTTTCTATGTTTATTTATTTTATTCCCCATTTTAAATTACAATGAACGTGACGTTTTTATAATCGTACGTAAGAGCGAGCGACACAACCTTCCCGTCCGACAGCCGAAGTGGTACTAAACTAAGCTAAAGCGGATAGGATAGGGATAGGGAGAAAGGGGGACAGAGTGGTAGCTCTGCTTAGAATGGACAAAACGCGCACGATTTTAGTTATTTCCTTCGTATTTTTAAACAAACTTATTTTGGAAATTTTAGTTATATACAATATAGAAAAAATGTAATTTTATTGTTATACATAGACTAATGACTTTCCGTGCAGTATTTACGCCGTTTTGAGGCTATATTTAGATTGTTTGGGGTTACTTTAGTTTTTTTTTGTAGAACTGCAAACTGCAAGTAATCGTGTTTGTAAATTATATAATGTATAGAGTGAATTCTTACATATCGTAAATATTACCTTCATAAATGAATTTAAGTAATAACGAGGGTTTTGACGGGAACGCGGAAAGAGTCGTGTCGCCCCGTTGTATCTATTTCCAAAACTAGAGTTTTGTCGCGAGTTTATGCATAAAAATGGTGGTGTTTTATTCACAAAGTGTCGAATCAGAGGCGCAAGTGTGGGAAATTGATATAATGTGGTGGAACATGACTTTTTGTGTTGCTTCCAAAACTCCATCGAAGCTTTATAAAAAAGTCACCAATATTTTACTTAAAGCGTGATTGTACTTGACTGACACGTACTGTACCTACTTGACTTTGACTATAACTTTAGCTACGAGGACACTTATTTAACTTTTGAAACTTGAAAATATAAAATACTTGACATTGGCAAATGCTCAAAACGCGACGCCGAAACCAAAGAAAAAAAAAGTAATAACAAAAAACCACGGTACAAACAGTTCCAAATCCACACGGTAGAGGCTTAAAGCTTCATAGTTCTTTCTTTTTGCTACTCACCGCTAGATGTCATTAATACATTTTTATAGCTACTCGCCCATAGATGGCGCAAGTATACATATTTCATAGACAATAAGAATTCGTTTTTAGATGGACATTTTTTGTTTTGTTTTTTATAGTATAATTTTAACTGAAGAACAGTGCTGTTACAATACATAAAAACTAAATAGAATAACTACGTAATATAATTATGTTCAATAGAAAAATGTATACAATACCAAGTGTTTTCATTATGGTTCACTATGGGCGCTAAACCTTTATAACCTGGCCATGCTGCACATTTTCACAATCCTAGCACCTTAACGGGCGTGTCTTCGACCGTGGGAACTTCTGCTTGAACACCTACATTGATATTTTCCAATCACACAGACGTACATACGTCTGACGCTCAGTATTGGTATACGCCTCAGATACAACGACGTCACGCTAAAATAGATGAGGAGAGTTAAATTACTTTAGCCACGAGCAAGAAGGAGACTGAATGTTTATTTTTTGTCCCTATCGCCGAAACCGGATTTTACATTGATTATTATCTGTCACATTATGACAGAAGTTTTTTTTTTGTTTTGGCATCGCGTTTTGCTTATTTGCCTGTGTCAAGTGTTTATATTTTCAAGTTTCATAAAGCAACCGTGGGAACTTATGATTACATCGATATTTTCGCTCTGGAAACGAATAAATCTACCTTCGGTGTTTCGTACAAATTAAATGTTCATCACGACTTCGTATTCGTATGACGTTAATGAAAGTCACAGAGAATAAGTACTTACTCTCTTGTTGCGTACATTTGCTGCTGTTTTTGGCGGGCACGAATTGCCTGTTGTGATCTTCGTTTCAGTGACAACCTCATAGATTTGATTGGTTTCCGTCCTTGCTTGTTCCCCATTTTTATAATATTATGTACACAAGATGAATAATAAAAAATAAACAAAAAAGCGTCTGTGCACTAATCATTGATTCACTCCACTAAATTACATAAAAGCGTCAATATCGCGGTAACGTATCATTTACTCAAACTAAAGAGGTAAGACAACAAAATAATACGACCGAGCGCGGTCGGTCGGTATTTAGTTGCACACTAGAAGAATCAAAATACAAAACGGGCGGGAAGCATGCGCGCGGTGCTCGGTACCGCCGCCGCCGCGCGCCCGCCCCTTGCGGCCTCTCGCGACGTGCTGTACACGACCACGTGACTCGTGACGTCAGATTGTCAGAGTGATGGTTTTTTTTTCCTTTAGTTTTGGCGTCGCGTTTTAGCATTTGCCAGTGTCAAGTATTTATATATTTTCAAGTTTCAAAAATTATACAAGCGTCCTCGTAGCTAGTTATAGTCAAAGTCTAGTCTTAGTCAAGTCCAGTCTGTGTCAGTCAAGTCCAGTCATGCTTTAGTAAAGCAGTGGCGACTTTACTATAAAGCTTCGATGGAGTTTTGGAAGCAACACGAAAAGTCATGTTTCACCCCATTATATCATTTTCCCACACTCGCGCTTGTAAATCGGCACTTTATGAATAAAACACCACCATTTTTATGCATAAACATTAAACACTCGACAAAACACTAGTTTTGGAAAAAAATACAACGGAGCGACACGACTCTTCCCGCGTTTCAGAGTGATGGTTTTTTTTTTTTTCTTTGGTTTTGGCGTCGCGTTTTAGCATTTGCCAGTGTCAAGTAATTATATATTTTCAAGTTTCAAAAGTTAAATAAGTGCCATCGTAGCTAGTTTTAGTCAAAGTCGTCTTTGTCAAGTCCAGTTCGTGTCAGTTAATTCCAGTCATGCTTTAGTAAAGTAGTGGCAACTTTACTACAAAGCTTCGATGGAGTTTTGGAAGCAACACGAAAACTCATGTTTCACCACATTATATCATTTTCCCACACTCGCGCTTGTAATTCGGCACTTTATGAATAAAACACCACCATTTTTATGCATAAACACTCGACAAAACACTAGTTTTGGAAAAAAATACAACGGAGCGACACGACTCTTCCCGCGTTCCCGCCAAAACTCAGAGTGATGGTTTGGATGGTTTGAACAGCAACAGACGTAACGCAGAAAAGAGGTTTTCAGCAGGCACGATCAGAAATGTTCATCAAACTATCCGTACTTATCTGCTAATAGAATAAACAAAACATCCAATAAAAGGTCTAAGCCTTAAATGTATCTTCATCAAAGTTAGCATCAATAAAATTACGCCTTTCCTATAATTATTTTGATGTCAAGATTACGGGTTGAAAATAATTTGGCCATATTCTAATTCATAATTTCAAGAAACGAAAACCGTTGGAAACCATTTTTTCTTAAAGCATAATAATTCAGGATATGTATTTATAGAGTATTCATTAATTTCAAACTTCCACATGATGTATGACGTCACAAAAAGATATGACAAAAACACATCGATTACCTTATTTCACAAGACTTGCCCGTAGCACTGTATCCGACAGGCGCAATTTTTTAAAATAGCTTATAATCTTTGGCGTTAACCAGTGGCCCTAGCATATTTATTTGAAGAAGAATTACGTAGGTAACAGGTACGTAAACGATAGTTAAATATATGAAATAAATAGTTTCCATTTACTCCCGCTAGGGACGCTGTCCCACTTTTCATACATTTTTCTAATGTTTAGTTGCGTAGTAGGTACCTAAATCTCGCAAACTGATATTATGAGCTTCTAATAGCAAAAACTAGTTAGAGCTTTGTTAAAAATAAATTGATACTTAGTACATTAATCAACAACATAATAATATGTTTTTTCTATAATATGAAAAAAAAAATAGATAGAGCGAGATACAGAACGATAAAAATATGCATGACATTACTTTTCCTCAGATAAAGCAAATGTTAAAGTATTTCAACAATGTTTTGTGGAAGTATTTTTTTATAACCTAATTAGGTACCCAACAACCAAGAATATAATGTAGAATAGATTCATTTAAAATTATTTCTAATCGGCCAGTGACTTCGAACGCGATCCGTGTTCCGTTCTGGAACACGTTTCAATTCGAATTTTGTATTTGGAACGCTCGCGACCGGTCGCCCTTGTAATAGTTGGCTGGTGTTATCAAAAAACCAACATCGTATGACCCCTATCGTAGCTTCTTTATTGCTGTATTCCGTTGAGTTAAGGAGTAAAGGCGAAGTTGACAAGTGTCTTTATAAAGTGGTCGCGAGTCGCCGGCAAGTGCAGCGCGAACGAAAATATACGTCGCGCCGAGTTGTTTTGCCGCCTTATCACTCACGTCAAAGATTATGCAGGATAGACGCGAAGTTAAAAATTTACCTACATTCAGGTTGCTTTCGTGAGGCAAACCACAATCTTTAAATTATTTTAATGCTTATATTAACAGGAGCATTACATGTATACATATAATGCATACATGTAATATGTTATGTATACATGTTATAGACACGTATACATGTTATAGCCACGCATAAGTATATAGTTATAATAGCCTAGCTTCTAGACAGATATTGTGCAAAATTATTACACAATACACATTGGTTGATACATAAAGTAAAAAATATTCTTAATTCTGTCTTTATGAAATTTTGAGAAGTTAAAAGACTTATATATCGTTATGCAATTTTTTAAAATGGTTATATTTTAAAAGGCCTTAAAAATCCAATGTTATCTTGGATTTAAATGTATATTGATTGATTCTTTATAATTATAATGTTATTCTATTACGAAGTTCTTAAATAGGTATGTATTATAATTTTGACTATAGGTATTATGATCAACATTATTGTACAAATTAGAGATGTTTTTTGTATTAATAGATTAAGATGATTTAATTGTGTTTTAATAGATAAATGTTACATGAAGCTGAAAGTTGGAGAATGTTACCTTAAGTATCTATTATGTATTATGTGCATTAAGTATTTTTGTCGGAAGAGAAATATGTTTTATAATTTTTTTCGATCAAAAATATTTATCGATATTAAATTTCAAATTGCCCTCTGTATACTTTCCGCCTATCTAATCTAGAGCTCGGGTGCGGGAAGTAGCGAGGGGCAAAGGCGGGCTCTCGGCTCGCCAACTTAAAAATGCCGCCGCAGAGCCTCCGAATCGATACGAGGCGCGTCACGTGCCGCCGTCGGCGACCAATCGCAGCGCTTGACGGTGACCGCGGGACGCGGGGGAGAGCGCTCTTCTCTCCCCTCCCGTACCGCTCGTCTCCCTCCTCAGTGCACTACACGACGCTGTCAGGGGTGGACGCACGTCGCGCGTTCTCATCCCGAGTTTCTCCGAAAACCGGTCCGATGCATCACATGTTATAGTGTAGTGTCCGTTATGTGGACTGAGGAAGCGCTTTCCTGGCGCGACGAGAGGCTCGGCCTCACCGAGCTGTCCAACGCGAGCACCAATCGAAGGAAACTACGTAGTGCTCCGTATAAACTTCACCGGCCGCATCTACCGCCGGCGCAGTCCGAGCCGTCGACGGAAGTCTCCGGGACGCACATTTCGAGACTTTACCCGGAAATCTTGGCGTTGATTTTCGAGAGGCTGCCGATTAGAGATCGCGGGCGCGCGGCTCAAGTTTGCCGCACTTGGCGGGATGCAGCTGATCGCCGGTCGGTTTGGCGTGGAGTGGAAGCATCGCTGCACTTGAAGAGGCCAGCTCCTGTGTTATTCTCTTCGTTAACGCGACGAGGAGTGAGAAAATTACAGATATTATCGCTTAGGAGAGGGCTTAGAGATGCCGTGTCCGCTTTACCTGGGCTTGAGTCGCTCTCTTTGAGCGGTTGTTACAGCGTAACCGATGCGGCGTTAGCCAGTGCATTCGCCTCTGATATGCCCTCACTGAGAAGGCTAGACCTGTCTTTATGCAAGCAGCTGACCGACTCGTCACTCGGTAGAATAGCGCAATCGCTCAAGAACTTGGAAGAACTAGAGCTCGGAGGTTGTTACAGTATAACGGACACGGGCCTGTTACTCATCGCGTGGGGACTGAGAAAATTGCGTCGTCTGAATCTGAGGTCATGCTGGTACGTGAACGATACGGGAATAGCGCATTTATGCGGCGGCGGAGAGGCCCGAGGGACTCCGGAACTAGAACATTTAGGACTTCAAGACTGCCAAAGGCTAACTGACGAGGCGTTGAAACATGTGGCATCTGGGCTTCCGAAACTAAAGTCTGTAAACCTGTCGTTCTGCGTCGCCGTCACCGATGCAGGATTGAGGCACTTGTCAAGACTACAGTTCTTAGAAGACGTCAACCTGAGGGCATGCGACGGCGTCTCGGATATGGGCGTGGGATTCTTAGCGGAAAGCGGTAGACTCACCGCTTTGGACGTGTCGTTCTGTGATAAAGTAGGAGACGAAGCGCTGTCTCATGCTAGTTTGGGACTGTCTGGATTGAGATCGTTGTCTCTGAGCGCTTGTCGCCTCACCGATGAAGGTCTCGAGAGGGTCGCGAGGCTGTCCCAGTTGGAGACGCTGAATATAGGACAATGTACGCGGATCACCGATAGAGGCTTGCTGGCTTTAGCTGAAGGCTTGCTGAGTCTCAAAGCGATAGACTTATACGGGTGTACGTGTATAACTCCACAAGGCTTGGAACATATAGTGAAGTTACCGCGGCTGAGCGTTCTCAACCTCGGATTGTGGCATGTACGGTGACCACACACGCGCTAGTCTGTGTGAACGTTTGTTTGTGTGAGTGCGACGGCCATGTTGGAAGTGAAGGAGCGCCAAGGTTGTATACTCGGGACAACAATTAACCAATGTTAAGATATTAAAACTATCGAATTATATTTTAGGAAATGGGGTGGCTTTCTCACTACTTTTGTTCGTTTTGGACTTTCGTTGAGAATTTAATTAATGGCATATCAGAATTATTTAATGACCGTCAAAATGTCTTGATATACCTACGCCCTTGAAAATTAAATTCATATAGACTAATTTAGATTCCTTCCTATTAGCCTTGATTGGGGTTTTTCTTCATGGAACTGATTGTAACTACATTTATCACAAACATTTTAATGCACTGATGGTTTCAAATATTTTGTACTGGAAATTAATAAAATATACAAGTACATTTGCAAAATGTACCTACTTGTACATTTTGTTAAAGTTAAACTTTTTTACCAAATTATATGATGTGTCATTGAATTGAAGATCTTCAATAAATATGTTTCGTTTGTTTTATAAAAATGCTTAGTTTTGTCTGTTGGTTACTGTTACGAGAAAGTTGCCCCAATGCCTAGTCGCAATGTTGAACCAGACTTTTTGGACAATCTATTAGGTGTTTCTTTAATTTTTGCGTAATTCCGTTGATTTTTTTCGTTGTGATTATGATCAAGTTTTTCAAATGTCGAAATGGTCTGGTTAAGTTATTGCTCCATTAGTTAGGTAGATATTTAGCCATTCTTCAAATTTAAATTGTTTTTAATTCGACCTTAAGTGAGTCGTTAGGAGACTTGAATTCGTTAAGTGTTAAGGTTTATTGCAAGACTGTATTGAATGAAGAGCTGGCTCAGAATTTCATATGTTTTCATACAAAGCTTGGATTTTGATTAAAAACTAGCTGCGCCTACGGTGTTACCCGCTGTGATACGTAGACACCACATTTTTCGGTATAAAAACTAGCCTATGTGTTAAAGGTGTCAGCTACTTACATACCTAATTTCATTTCAAATTTGGTCCAGCTGTTTGAGCGTAAAGAAGTAAAGAAACACACACATAAACTGACGACTGTCATAGTGTGATTAGGGTATACTTTTTGAATCTTAAAAACACAATTGACTTTGAGAATTAAAAAAGGCATAGGTACACACCTACTTTCGCAAAATCAGTACGTATAAAACAAACCGATTTATATACTTTTAAATTTTTATAATGCTTACATAGTATATTAATTACTTATATCCAAGTAAAAAAATAAAAATGTGTATACTTAGGTAGATCGATTTGACATTGGAGTTATTCAAAGATTTTGAATGCCCGTTTGTTAAAAAAAATTACAAAAAGTTGCTTGTTAGCTCAAAAATATTAATCCTCAGAATATAAAGTACATATACCTACATCTTTTTATTAAATTATTATCAATTTAGGTAAAGATTGTAAACATATAAGTAACAAACATTTTATTTCACTATAATATTATAAATGTAAAAGTTTGTATGTTTGGATGCTTGTTACTCAATCACGCAACAACGGCTGAACGTATTTGAATAAATTTCGCACATTTCACTACCTAGATTAACATATTATAGGATATATTTTAAATCAGAAGAATGTTGGGTTTCAGTGGAATTACAAAAAAACGAACTACTGAACGTATCCTCTTTTTTTTTTCTTTTTCTAATCTATTTTTATTTGGGGACATTGAGTCACATATGACTATGTCAGTCCCATAGTATACACATCTGTTAATCATATAAACCTGTTTACATTCTGATCATTAAATGGCTGTTGACAGACTGATAGAGCGTCTTAGCTACGCTAGACGTTGGCATAGCTAAGACACTCTGAATCAGACCGACATTTAAGGTATTGGGGTCATCCGTCCTTATTAGACTTTCTCTCATGTCTGCGCTCTGGACACACTCCATGAGTAAATGGTAAATATCCTCAACAGGTGCACCACATGTATCACAACTAGGATCTTCTACTTGTCTCATCAGATATTTAAAGTTGTTCAACGGCATGTGTCCAGAACGCAATCTATGAGCGATCACAATGTATTTTCGACTTAGTTTCACGTCAACCTACCATGGAACATGAGGAGGTTCTCCTTGCATGAACGTATCTTCTTGAAACTTGATACAGATGCGTCTTTATGGAACATTATTTAAGGATAAAAGATATACTTTATCTTAATCTAATAATAAAATACTGCAAGTTTAAGAACTATTGCTTTTTTGTCACTTACACGTGTTTAATTTTTATCTGAACCTAATTCTAAAGTTAAAGGACGTAGTCGCTGGCGTAAGCTGGTATAGTTATTAAAAATATAATTCTGGATTCAAGTTCTTTCGGTACGTTTAATCGTCAAAGGAATGCTTGTATGAAAACAACTGAACTTTATCTTCCTATACGGAGCTACAGATCAAAGTTTTATCGATCAAAACTCATAAAATATCTGTCAAGTTATGTTCTTTTAGAACTCTCAGTAAATTGTGTCCAAATATATGTAAAATAGAAATAGAATAGAAACAGTAAAATGCCACTTGGCATACATTAATTCTATTACAATTATACATATACTAGCGACGCGCCCCGTCTTCGCACGGGTGTAATGTAGACACTAATGTGGTACTTGAATCACCTGTCTATCGATGGAAACCGCATTAAAATCTGTTGCGTAGTTTTTAAGATCTAAGCGTACAGACGGCGGGATGCGACATTATTATATAGAGATGTATGTATACATATATGTAATAGAAATCGATTATAACGATTTTACTCATCTTATGAACTCAACATAATACATTGTATACGAATTTAATAAAAAAGTAAATCCGATTGCAAAAACGAAATAACGAATCCATCAGGTATACTATGATTGTAATATTATTTTTTTAGTAAAATTAATGTTATTTTGTCTAAAAGTATTCATTTATTTGTCCATAAATCTAATGTAGTATTTTGGCAATGATCAACAGTCATAGTGAGACGAACGAAACGCTTTCCCATTAGTAAGAGCTAACGTCCACGACTATTGCATTGGTACCAGAATTTTGAGTAACAAAACGAAGTCACTGCTTTGGCGTTTAATAGATATTTTTTTATGTATCAAAAGTCCTTTTTACTGCCATTCCAACTGAAACACTACTGCTTGGTATTTGATACTGCAGTGACATCAAGATAAAATCCTGCCTCAGTTATATAAAACCCAAAAAATATTATTACTGCATCAATGGTTTCGTCCCTTAGTGTCTTATCTTTAATGTACCTTTGATCGAAGACGGATGCGTAGTTTAACTCTAAAAATGTGTTTTATAAATTTGTCACAAGAAACTAAAACATGCCAAAAACATTCCACGATTTGTTATGTCTTCATGTCTTCCATAAATATTATTATCTCAGCGATAAGCAGTTCGTTTAAAGTCAAGGCAAAAAGATAATAAAGGTTTTTTTTTTATAAGTTTTTGTAAGTAAAACATTTGTTTGCACATCATAAATACATTTTTTTGTTCTATTTAGGTAAATTTCCGAAAAAGTTGTCAACGTAATTAAATGGCACAAGCGTTATTAAAAAAAAGCACGAATGCCTAACAATAAAAACGTATTTTTTTCTATAAAAGTGTAACGTGATGTAAGGATTCTAACGCTACCTCATACATCCAAATCTGTTTAGACATGTACACATACTTGTTTTTTGACAGAAAGAAAGTAATTTTGTTTTGTAACAACCGAACACACAAAAACAAACAGTCGGTTACAAAGTAGGGGCTCACCTCAGCATAATATTGGTCTAAGCGATATGACCAGCGCTAGTCTTAGGGATTTTGGGCAATCGTGTAATAACGGTATACAGACTAAATTAAATGACGATTAGATTACAAATTATCATTTTTTTAATATTTGAAAGTGGCAAACAACCTTTTGTTACAAACTGGGGCTTTCATTGGATTCTAGGCAAGTGTAATCCATCGAAAACATGCTTAGCAGCAGGAAAGAGCGCGGTAAAAGCAAGCCGATTTATTAAAAAAATAAAAACAACTTTAGGAGTATATATATACCAAACTATATTTGCTGTGAAATTGTCATTTTTGTTAGGACATAAGTCTATATGGTTGATTTGGAAGTTTTAGTAAGAAAATGTATTTTTGTTGTGCTATCAAATAATACCCTTTTAAATCCCAAATGTACACGATCTCGATTGTTATACGTAATTTTTGATATTATTATTAGAATTTAATTGTTTTTTTATTTGTGATTATTGCTTAAGGTCGAATAAAAAAATTGTACGTTGTATACTTCATCGATACGTTGTTTTGTACAAAACGAATGTAAAATAGGAGAAAATGTATTAAAAGTCATATGTTACAAATTAATTTTGATATTTCATTTTTATTATTTAATATTTTACCTCATTAAAATTATGGTATAGAATAATTACATATGACTGGATAGTTGCCTAATACGGAACCAGTATTTGAGTGATCTGCCCTGTTTCTACCTGTTTCTACACTGTACCTATAATATTAAAATTGTAGTGAATACATCTGTTATGTTATTATCAGTACCTACCAGAACGATGTAAGGAAAGCTTATACGAAACGGAACGGCGTTCCAGTCCAGTCCAGTCCAGTCAGTCATGTGGAGCACTGGTGCAAATCCCAAAGGGGGTCGGGAGCCATGGTAACGTCTGCATATCCTGCGTGCGCGTTTTCAATATTCATTTTATTAAAATAATCTTATATTTTTTACTAAAATAATCTTACGATTTTTCAAAAAACTGAGGTCACAGATGTATTTGAATGTTTGTTAGGATTATACATATACTATTTTTTTGTAAAAATACCTTAGATAGGAAACTAGAAGAAATAGAAAACTTGGGAAACTTTACGATTTTTTTGTATCGAGCGAAATATATTTTATCGAGTATTTTTATAATTGTGAACATTTATCACACATAAAAAAAAATTAAATGTTTTCAAAGGTCTCGTTTTAAATAAAATTGAAGACGAATCGCCAAAGTTGAAGCATATTTAAGGAAAACATCCTTGGTTGGTCAGAGGTGGTAAACACATCTAGCTAGGAATGGAACTGGATCTCAAGTGAGGCCGCCGGAACATACCGTTAAATGTTTGGCAGCAGATATTTGAATTTTTTGTGGTAGCTAGCCAGTCGAGTATGCACTAGAAAGTACCCTACCACCACGCTGTGGTGTCCTTACGATGTTTTTGCTCCAGTTCGTTGTTGGGATTTGAACCCATGCCCGTCAGCGTGTGAATCGACCGTACTAACAACAGCTATCTGCGTTACAATTAACTCTTCGTGTAATTTTTTACTTTACTTATATAAATAAATAAAATATACAAAAACCTCAAAAATCAAAGTTTGACATGAATTATGTACTCCAAACTCATATTTAAATGTGAACCTATCTTAGATAAGATTAGCTGAATACCAATTCAGGTGTTTGAAACGTCCGATAACCCAGTCTGTGAGGCTCTTTGAAACCTTCGCTGCGCTTAGGCAAATACCTACTTGTACTACAAATACAAAAATACAAATACAAAAATATTTATTTAACAGAAAATATGTGTACAAAGATCGTAATATCTTACAATAGTCCCCGCACTAGGGCTAGCCTGTATCGCGGGAGGCTGGAACCGATTAAATATATTAAATTTAATGGAGAACTTGTACAATTTTTTCAACTTTATAATTTGACACTAATAAATTAGAAAGCAAGGAGTGCAGAAAAGTATATATGTGCATGAGGTGTGTGTGTGTCTGTGAAAGAGAGAGAGTGTGTGTGTGTGAGAGAGTGCGTGTGTATGTGTTGTGAGAGAATGTGTAAGAGATTTTATATTTGACAGCAAGTGTACGAATGGGTTTGATTTTAGTATTGGCCTTAAATTCCAGTTCATAACTTGAGGTATTACGTAAGTTACTTCATGATTGGACGATAAACAGAGACTCAGTAGCATCGTAGTCGAGTGAGAGAAGCCATTTCTTTACTCTAGTCTCTACTACTCTCTACCACACAAAAAATGCTCTAAAAGATAACATGATGTGATCATTCTAATCTTTTGATACTGCGTATTTATAACCAACGTTTTACATCATAATCTATTCAAAGAATTTTAAATCGTGTAGGTATTTAAATTTATATTGCAATTTGCTAATTATTGAGTTAAAACTGGCAAATTATGCGAAAGCATTAGGTAGAGAAAACGATTAAAAAAAATAGTTCTCATAAAATGAAACTAAATTTATCTGTACACTATTATTTCGTTAACAAGTTTGCAGAAATGAAATAAATCCCAGAGGAGCTATGAAATAACAGCCTAGATAAATATACCCCGACAAATTTTGATAATGGGCCCGTATAGGGCAGAGTACCTACGCTAGGCCACCACTCTGTTGCTACCATACTCCACCTGTCATCACTTCACAAAGTTATGAGACGTCCGAGACGCTCTCCTGATGGTAAGAGATAACGCCTGTCCATAATCATTGCAGCGATACACTGAACTTTAAAGATGCCGTTAAATGTTTCGAGCAATAAATATACAATTGAGTTATAAGTACTATGTAGTACATATATCATCATCATCATCATTTCAGCCGTAGGACGTCCACTGCTGACGACATAGGCCTCCCCCATTGACTTCCACAAAGACCGGTTGGAAGCGGCTCTCATCCAGCGCTCCTGCGGTCTTTACTTCCATCAAAAAAATGTTATAGTTCACAAAATAAAATGTACACAGAAACTGTTATACACAATGGAAATAGCGTACAATAAAGCGATTCTCCTTATCTTGTACACATTTATAAGTTTACAACGCACTAAAAACTTTATGAAAGTAAAGTTTCGACGTGAAAGTTGCCGAGGCAAGAGATGTCAACAAAAGAACTTTATTGAACTGAAAATGTTTTATTTTAATCGTGACTGTTTTGTATTGGGGTTTCGGGACACTAACAACAGAAATAATACATATTATAGAAGCTATTCTGCGATTCCTCTTGCTTATTCTGTGACGGCGTTGTGTTCGTGGTGCGAGGAGAATAGTCACTAAAAAATGTTTTTTATTATTTTCACTGAGGTAATATTAATCGGGGAAGATAACCAAGCTTAACTCATCATCATCATCATTATCATTTCAGCCGTAGGACGTCCACAGCTGGACATAGACCTCTCCCATTGACTTCCATAAAAACCGTTTGGAAGCGGCTCGCATCGCATCCAGCACATTCCTGCGGTCTTTACTAGGTAGTCTGTCCACATTGTGAGTGGACGTCCTACGCTGCGCTTGCCGGTCTCCACTCTAGAACTTTGCAGCCCCATCGGCCATCAGTTCTGCGTGCTATGTGCCCTACCCACTGCCACTTCAACTTGTTTCAAGTTCAAGCTTAACTAAAACTGTGTTAAAAGCCTAGCTGAGTTATACCTATTTTTTAGCTCTCCTACGAGGGTTAAGAGTGTGTTCTGGTTTGAATGATACTGCAGCTGGCAAAATTACAGGGGTGTTGAGACTAACCATACAAAGTCTCAAAGTAATGAGCGCCAAAGCAGCGATACCCTGGACTTTGTTGTTAAAAGTCAAGTCGGTAAATACTTTGAGAAAAAATTTAAAATTTTGTTGACAATTATTATTATGACACTAATAAACGTTTACGATACAAAATAATGAAAAACGAAAATAATTATTTGTCGTCCAAATTACGGTAATATCGTTCAAAGTCAGCAAAACAAAAAGATTCTAAACTCTAAACAAAATGGAACAATATAATTTGAACAAAATTTGTAACAAAAATATTTTTATAAGAATTTTATGGCAGCCATTACCGCTCAAAGTACGCCGGGTATTAAAAACACAGTAACTACGTAACTAACAGCCTTTATTATATGTATCGTAAATGCAAAAGTTGTTAGAACAGTTAATCGCAAAGTGTGAAGGCCGGACGAATAATAATTTGCTGGTAATAAGCTTTAATACTATTTTAGTACCTGTAAAATAATTTAAAATAAATATAAAAAGCAATTTTGTAAAAAATAAATTAATATTGTATCGATGATAGCTCAGTGGTTAGCGGGGTCGGTTCACACGCCGAAGGACGGGTTCTAACTCCGTTAATGAGCTTGAGCTGCCGATGAATGAAAACATAGCATGATAGACAAGAACATGAAGATAGAGAGAGACACGTCAAACTTATAACAGCCTGTCGCTTTTGTACCGGGGGTAAAAAAAAACCATAACTATAGTTTTATTTTTATTTTTTTTAAAGCTAAGCATTGCCCTCCAGCGTGGCAATGTTGCCAGCATTCTGGCCACATATCCCTCCTCTGACGGTTTTTTAGACTAAGTTTTTTGTATACATTTTGTAAATAGGTAGTATAATTTAAGGTATTAATTTTATTATGCAATAACACAACCATTTAATAAGTAGGACAATTCAATAGAAACCGTCTCATTCAAATGACATTGATCATTTGAGTTTCTAGGCCGCCTCTCGTGTCAAGGTCTCTTCGTGCGTAATGGACGCGACGTCTACTTTGCCGTAGCATGCAGGCCTATCTTTTCCAATGGGCAGAGGGCACTAGGGCAGTGGGTATGTGCCCAGGGCCCAGCGATGAAAAATGTCTCACACCGCGTACTTTGTAGCGATGATAGCTCAGTGGTAGGTACATGCCGAAGGGCGTGGGTTCAAATCCCAACAATGAGCTTGAGCTGCCGGTGAAGGAAAACATCGCGAGGAAACCATAGCATGGTGGTAGGGTACTTTCTAGTACTCGGCTGGCTAGTATTGTAGGGCATTGCACACAGCGCTATCTGACCCCAAACTAAGCAAAGCTTGTACTATGGAAGTCAGATAACTGATAGAATACTTAAATACTTTTTTTTTGCATAATAAATACAGAACACCCATACACACATGGATGTTTGTTACTCTTTCACGCAAAAACAATTTAACGGATTTGGATGAAATTTGGTACGGAGGTAGCTGAGACCTTGGATTAACACATAGGCTACTTTTTACCTCAAAAACATGAAGCGGGTAACACCGCGGGGCGCAGCTAGTATATAATAAAATTCTTTTAAAATTACGTATTTCTTTACAAATCACCAGGACGACAACACAGGTAGTTCAGGCCTGTAACTGTTATTTATTCTATGGTGCGGATTCAACCTAACGGTACCGAAAGCCCGTGTTCTCGATAAGTCCCTGCTTTGGGGCTAAACCACCTTTGTCAGGCCGCCTTTTTTGCCCTCAAGGACCAAAATGGTGCCTCTTTATGATCCTCGAATGTTGGGTAGAAAATTGTGCAGAGGTGTTCTTTATAGTCTAATCGAGTCCATCACGAACCCTTAACCAAATTCAATCCTACTTATATTATAAATTAGCTACGCCCCGCAGTTTTACCCGCGTGGTGATGGATGATGATGATGATGAACAGTATCCTATGTCTTGTTCCTGGGCCTGAAGATCCGTTACGCGTAATAAACAAACAAACTCACATTCGCATTTATAAAAGTTAGGATGTGAAAGTTTGTGTGTTTGGATGTTTAGATGTTTGTTACGCAGTCACGCAAAAACGGCTGAACGGAATTGGATGAAATCGGGCGCACATATATGTAGTTTATTATTTGGATTTACCTATAGGATACTTGGAAAAATGTTAGGATACTTGGAAAAATGTTAGGTTACTATGGGATTATCAAAAAACAAAATTGGAAACAAATCAACTGTTCTGTATGTACAAAATGATTTGTGAGAAAAAAAAACTGTTATTTTTTGTTCGCAATTTCAGAGTTATTATCACAGTGTGCATAGTGCTTGCGTGACTTCTTTTTTTGGTACCCGTTTCTCTGAAAATGTTCTTTTCTGTCCATGACAGATAAAGAATAGTGCCTGCGTTGGCGAGTCTTTAGAATATTTTGGTTCAGATCAAAGGTTTGCGAAGTAGTTTTGAAAATGGCGAAATTATCGGTTCGGTTGTTTTTGATTGGCAGTTTCGTGCGGAATTTTTGTTAATAATTACTTATAGATATATTTAGTTTGGATTGGTTTTGTTGGCACGATATTTTTTCCAAATTTATGTGTTTCTTTTGGATGTTTTTTATGTCGATTGTCATCTATTGCCCCATTTCGAATTAATTTATAACCAATATCCTTCCAGCCCTGTTTTTTTCCTCTTCTGATTGTAAGAACGGTAAAAGCTATCTACGCTGGCCAAGTGCGGGGTGTCAGAATTCTAAAAAAAAAATAACGATACAACTTCAAAGATCTCAAATGCGTCAGTTTATATTATAATTATCTATTTAATAATTCTTTATTTTCAGTTTTTAAGTCGCAATTAACGATACAAACATTATTAAATTAATAATTCACTAGAATTTTAGTCTTTGAAGTCAAAACATCAGATGTACTTAACAAAAATACTTAATTAAAAAGGAAATATTCTCTGTAATTAATATTCGTATTATTAAAATAAAGTAAAAATAAGGAAAGCCCCTCATTTTACTTTTAAACTTTGAAGATATCACACGCTACTTGAGAAACATATTTTTATCATTAAAACAGTCTTAGGAAAAGATGAATAACAAAAATCAGTTTGAAAAACCTTTAAAATTGATGAAAATTTGCTTACTTTTATCTGGCATTAATGTATACAAGACGCAATGGCATCCTTTACTAGAAAAAGTCATAAATACATTCCTATATTATTTCAACATCGTAATACTGTATTCCGTTATATTCGCTGAAATATACTGGCTACTCGAAGGCATACAAATCGGCAGGGATTTCGTAGAAATGTCCTTAACTACACCTTGTATAACAATCAGTATTCTAGCCACGTTGAAAACTGTAAATTTGTATTATAAAAGGAACATTGTTTGTTACATCATCGACAAATTAAAAGAAATCCATCCTGAACAAACGGATTATAAAAAGAATGAAACTGGCAGATTAGAAAATAAATTTAACAATACTGGGACAAAAGAAATTTGTAATTTGGAAGAGAACCATAAAACAAATGAAGGATTTGCAAAAGAATCTGTGAAACTGTTAAGATTAGTTGAATTTCTGCTATCTACGATAAGCATGGCTGTGTTGGTAACCTTTCTTTTAGCCCCATTGGTGATGATATATTGGAAATACTATACGACGGGAGAAATGAAGATTAAGTATCCATTTTCAGTGAAATATTGGTTTGATGCATACACCATCAAGTTTTGGCCATTAGTATATTTTCAGCAGGTTTGGGCAAGTAAGAATTTGATTAAGTAACATAAAGTATAGTGAAATCATTAGTGACTTTATTCCTCATCAAAGTAACGTTGGTAACGTAACAATATCTTCTTTTTTTCTTTGTTTTGGCGTCGTATTTTGTGTATCTGCAAATATGAAAGTTAAATAAGTTTCACAGTCTATAAGTCACACAAAGATAATCACGATAGAGTCCAGTCATGCCTTAGTAAAGTAGTGGAGACTTTACTACAAGCTCCTATTGAGTTTTGACAACAGCATAAAAAGCTATGTTTTCCACAATATATCACTTATCCATACTCACGCGCATAATTCGTTCTTCTTCTAAATTCTTTTAACTAGATTATTTTCTTAAGTAGATTAATAATAAA
Source organism: Biston betularia (assembly GCA_905404145.2). NCBI lineage: Eukaryota > Metazoa > Arthropoda > Insecta > Lepidoptera > Geometridae > Biston > Biston betularia. The sequence goes on along the minus strand of FR989887.1, from coordinate 2,793,776 downwards.
GTATATCCGTCATAAATTCAACTTTTTTAATAATTGTTTTTAGTATATTGTCTAAAATGTTTGGACAATGTGTAACATATGCAAGGGATAAAATATGCTATTTTTGTAATGTATCATGTGCAATAAATTTTAATTCATTTTACGCACAAAAATTTTAGAGCCTTGTTGTAAATGTACATATCATTTAGGGAAAGATATTAATAGATCCACAACATAAGCATTTACCTTCATATTATAATTTTATTTGCAGCTATAATTGTATGTCTATTTATATTTGGGGCAGAAACCTTGTTTTATTCACTGTGCACGTACATGGAGATGCATTTTCGCATTCTTTGCTGTCAGCTCGAAAGTATACAAGCAGGGACTACAACTAAAGAGGATTTGATGAAAGGTGTTAAGAAGCACCAGCTTTTGATACAGTAAGTTACTTAAACATTAACGACAGCAGAAGCAGAACACGTTTCATCATTCTAGCTAACTCTACAGATATGTCAATCATTCATAAGTAATAACTAATTGTAGGAATGTTATTGTTTGTTAAAACATCAATATCTCTATAATATAGCTCAGCGTGTTAAACAGCTTTAGTTGCAATAGCCCCGTCTTGGCAATTGTAGGACCGATATTTTTTAGAGTAGAAGTGGACAACACGAATCGGTTTAAGTATCGTAGGACGCCCTGGGAATTGATGGAGTGACTGGATACAAAAAAAGAAAGATTAAGTTTTTAATGTCATCTCTTTACAAGACATTTATCACACAGTTTCACCTAGCCTCAAATTTTTATGAGAAGCTGAGCTTAATGAGATTATGTAAAATAATACATTATATCTAATATTTATATAGTTGTTGTTAATATTTACACATAATATAGTAGCGACCCGTCCCAGCTTACCTCGGAGGAAATTTATTATTGTAGTTTTTTTTTTAATGTTTAACAGGCCAGGTGTTTTGACCACAGCTCACCTGATGTTAAGTGAAGGCGTGGTCGAAGATGGTAAAGCACACCTAGCCTGGAATGGAACTAAAAAGTTTAAATTTCTTTACTTCTATAAACAATGAATTAGGATGCATTGTATATACCAACCATCCGTAAACAAATATCTAAATTACTGTAACAAACATAACAAAATCCATTGCATGGCTTCAAAGAAGTAAGTAGATAAACAGATAGACACGGACTATTAGAGATACATTTGACAGCCCTGTTGGTTCATTGGTAGAATATCTGCTTCAAGAGCTGAAGGGTGTGGGTTCGATCCCCACACAGGACAAACTTTGTGGTATAAACAAATGTTTGTTCTGTGTATGGGTGTTCTGTATTTATTATGCAAAAAAAGTATTTAAGTATTCTATCAGTTATCTGACTTCCATAGTACAAGCTTTGCTTAGTTTGGGGTCAGATGGCGCTGTGTGTAATGTCCTGCGATATTTAATTTATTTTAATTTTAATTTAGAATAACCAGACAGCACAAATATAAATTTTCGTCACATCATATTTGTATTGTGTAAGAATAGAATCCACATTTTAGAGTAGCAAAGCAGAGTACCAACTGGGCTACAGATCAGTCTTCCTTAAGTAAAACTTTAATCTGTATTTGCTCATGTTTCAGCTTAGTCGAGAAGACTGAAGAACTGTTTTCTCAACCAATCCTCTTTCATTTCGTCAGCAGTTCATTTTTGATCTGCCTCAGCGCTTTTAACATAACGGTAACTACCTACAGCAACCAAATCCACATTTTTTAAGTGTAATTGATTCTTGTAAGAACAAATGAAGTCTCTTTCTAACAGGTTGCTGAAGATTTGGGATCTGTGTTTGCATTCGTGACTTTCTTACTGCTGAGTTTGTCTCAGGTCTCTCTACTGTGCTTCTTTGGAGATAAACTTATGCGTTCGGTTTGTAATCTTTTTAACACGTTTTATATCGGTTTTCAATTGTAACTACTATTTAAATTATCGCATCTATTTGAAAATTTGGAAGTGTACGTAATTCTAATAACTTTTCAGAGTACAGAAGTGAGTGGCGGCATCTACAGGAGTCCGTGGTATAATTTCAATGTAATCGAAAAAAAAGCGGTCCTTATTATAATTATCAGGTTTGTAGATGAAAAAAAAAATAGATTTCGTATCCAAATCGTGTCGGATGCTGTTACAAGAATGAAAAAACTAATATTAAAGGCCTCTTATGAATCTGATTTGAGTTGCTGAAGGATGTACCAAATTGTTAATAAGACGGGTAATTGGGACCGCTGCCACAAACTGCCGGTATTTACTTTTGTTTTCTGATCTGGATCTTTTTACGGTCACAGTGAATTATAATCAGGTGACTTGGTGGTCAAATGCAAACATTTACACGTTTAAATGCCATCCGGTAAAACTGTTATATACGTCACTCGCGGTCACCCATTCAAAGAATGACCAGTGCCACAATCACAGAATCTACATATATATGTCAAAAACGTAGTAAGTATGTGAATATGTCTGATGGACGCATATAACAAACATTACAAAATCTCTGCGGATTTGGTTATTTCGTCATCAAGGTTGGACATACTTTTCTCAAGAAAACTCTAACGTGTACTACTTGTAGAACTTGCTGTATGAGAAACGAATACCCCTGTAGACGATCGAACCACACGATTAAACTAGTATACATATAGATAACACGAACAATGAACATACCAATAAATCCCACTAATATTATAAATATTATATGTATAGGTGTGAAAGTTTGGATGGATGGATGTTTGTTACTCTTTCACGCAAAAAGTATTGAATGGATTTGGATCAAAGTGTGGAAGTAGCTGAGACTCTGAATTATTAGGCTTTTTATCCCTAAAAAATGTAGCGGGGCACCGCGGGGTGCAGCTAGTTGGCTATAAATGTTTGTGCGTAAACGTAAAGCGTAGCGAGAGGGATATTCTTGTTCAAAGTGGGGGCGATAACTCCTGCACCGACGTCCCGCTTGGGGTGTATTGTGCATTTCCCCCTACCAGCGTCTACTCAAGCTAACCCAGCTCCTTGAAGTATCGGAGCGAGGCTCTGGGCCGCTGGCATAGTAGCTCCAGTGAGATGGGTGGAAAGTTCAATGATGATGACATGAATGATAGCGAGAGGAATAATAGCAGCTCTCTATAGTCTGTTAAAAACTTCTGCCCACAAAGTACAATTTTAAACTTTAAACAACTTGCTGGAAAGAATATCTAAAGTAGCGTGGGTAGGATCATATCATAATTAGGCAGAGATGGAAACACGTCAGTGAACTTGAGCGACAATGCATATAAAAAAAAACCCTTAAACATCTGGATCACAAGTCCAACTAATAGGGTTTCCATCGCTTCAACCCGATGGACTTGGCACCCATAACATTTAATGCTAAGAAATTCTGTCTCATGAAAAAAATTAGCCTCCCTTTTACTTTGAACTCGGAGTTTTATAAATTTTTCCGCTGTTTCGTACTACGTTTCTACAGCTTCAGCGTAACGGATACGGGCCGTCTTTTGTTTAACTTCTTTTTTTATTTATTTTATTTCCGTCCTTTGTTTTGTTTTGTCCAACTTTTGTTTTGTTAAACTTCTGTTTACTGATGACGCAGTCTTTGACATTTAGAAATTTATTTTCCGCTGCTTAATTTTTCAACATGTCCTTTCAGAGCACAGAAGCCTTGCAAGTTGACCGCGAGTAATTTCGCTGATTTAAACCTGAGAGCTTTCACAACGGTGAGCTTTATTTAGTGCGTTATTGTATTGCCTTCTTATTTACGAGATTGTAAAACCATACAAGTCATACATACAGGTTATTTGTATAAGTATAAATATACAGGGTATTGTAATATAGAAGGGTGCTGATCTAACTCTTCTAATTAATGAAACCCAACAAACGAACAGCTTTAACTGGGAGCCGACCCTCAAATCGCGAAAAGAATTAGCTGTTGACGCGTTTTTTCGAAGGTCAATGACAATTTGTTGCAATCTTCTATACATTTCCCCTGTCCGTTACAACTGAACGGATCTTGGCGAAATTCTTTATGGCGTTACTTTGAAATGTGCTTACGAAGAGTAACATTGAATTAATATGCTGTAATGTTCGAGTGTCTTTAAGTAACACAACAGTTTATTTATTCACAAAACCTCTTTATTCGCGAGTACTTAACGTAACGAGACTTGTTCTAAAACTTAGACTTGAGCGAGACTGTACTGACTGAATACTGAACTATTGCTGAACGAATACTAACTTGATACTGAGTATAGTTGGATACTCGTTGAATACTGACTGGATACTGACTGATGGCGGAGGAGGGACCCCTTTATAACTATATATGAATTATCAACCCTTAATGAAGAGCTTATCAGAACAAAGTTCAATACAATACTTTCTAGAATGTTATAAACAAAGTCATTAGACTAATTACAGAGCAAACATTCATTTCCTAATTTACTGTAAACATCTCATCAACTAATAGTTTATAAACATCTCGTTACAATGTGAGAATAGCAAACTAATGATAAGTTATGTGCTTCAAAGTTCATATCATTACAATACAAACCTTCTCTCTAAAGTAAATGTGCAAGTTACTAAAGTTTGAAAAAAATAATCATCAAAATCGATTCATAGTTGGCGGACATGCATACAAGAAAAAACGTAGGTAGGTACACTCGAATTGAGAACCTTCTCCTTTTTTGAGTCGGTTAAAAATAAAGTTCCACACAATTAACATCTATTTTATCCCGCGCGGACGAAGCCGCGGGTAACAACTAGTGAATAATATACGAATCGTATTTCTGTTTTCAGATTCTGAGTAGATCCTGGTCATATTTCGCATTACTGAAGACAATATACAACTAACAATATGTTCTTGAAATATTTGCACAAAAATCATAGGATTTTAGGAGGTTATAAAAGCATTAGAATAGCACATACAGGCACTGCTTTTCACACCCTTCTTTCGGGTTAGTACTACCGTTTAGAGCAACCCTGTATAAAATTCATTAGAAGTGTTTGGTAGATAGTGCTGTAGACTAAATTTTCATGCATAATATATATATATATTTTAACTAGAAAAAATATTTTTTTTTGTTCATACTTTACTATTACATTTTTTAATCCTAGCGGGCGATCATGACGCTTCCAACAATGCCTCATAATAATATTATAAATGTGTAAGTTTGGATGGATGGATGTTTGTTACTCTTTCACGCAAACAGTACTGAGCGGATTTGGATGAAATTTGGGAGGTAGCTGAGACCCTGGATTAACACCTAGACTGCTTTTATCCCGAAAATATGTAGCGAGTAACACCGCGGGGCGCAGCTAGTAAAATCATAATTAGTAGTTTAGAAGTTATGAGGGAAGAAAATTAAGCCTTGAACACCGCCGGAAGGTAGTCTATACATTTTCTACAGGATTCATTTTTTTTTTTATGTGAATAGTAATGAGATGAACGAGACGCTCTCCTGATGGTAAGAGATAACGCCTGTCCATGACCATTGCAGCGATACACAGAACTTTGAGTAACAAAACAAAGTCCGGGGCATCACTGCTTTGGCGCTCATTACTTTGAGACTTTCGATGGTTAGTGTCAACAGCCCTGTAATTTCGCTAGCTGCAGTACCCTTCAAACCGGTACACAGTAATGTTTACACACTACTGTTTAGCGGCAGAAACTGGTACTGCGGCGGTATTTACCTAGACGACCTCCTGCTAAGGAGATCTACCACCAACTAATGGATGCTTCCTAAGAATTCTATACATACCTATGCCTAGTTATAAATAGATAGAACGCTTCTGTTACATTGAACACTCAACGGTACAGGTGTGCAATGTCTAACCTGAAGTGGCACCTAAATAGAAATACTCAGATAGTTTGTAAGAAAATAGTTTAGAGAATTTTAGAGAGATACAAAGAGAAAAGAATAGTACTATTGTTACTTTAAAGTACTTTTAAGTTGGACCTACAAATAGGTTAGTTTTTTTTTATAGCTGACAAGATAGGTATTTAAATAAATAAATATCGTAAGATTATACAGTATACACACAGCGCCATCTGGCCCCAAACTAAGCAGAGCTTGTGTGATGAAAGCCAGATAACTGATAGAATACATAAATACTTTTTTTTTGTAAATACATACAGAACACCCAGACACAGAACAAACATTTGTTTATTCACAAAATGTTTGCCCTGAGTGGGAATCGAACCCACGCCCTACAGCTCTCAAAGCAGAAATACTACCAATGAGCCAACGGGGCTGTGTGTATTTGACCACAGCTCACCTGATGTTAAATGACGGTGTGGTCGAAGGTGGTAAAGTGGTCAGTGAGGCTGCCGGAACACCGTTAGGTGCTTAGCGGCAGATTTTCAACTTGAAGGTGGTAGCTAGCCAGCCGAGTACTAGAAAGTACGCTACCACCACGCTATGGTTTCCTCACGATGTTTTCCTTCACCGGCAGCTCAAGCTCATTGTTGGGGTTTGAACCCACGCCCTTCGGCATGCGAACCTACCTGTGTTAACATTACTGTGTTACTTAGTTTTCATAGAACATCCAAAAGATAAATTGCGATTCCATAAACCCACGAACTGGTAACCAAGGCTATTCATGGATTCCAGCAAAAAAAAAAAAACAAGCTACAAGACATGCATGAGACCGTTCGAGTCGAGTAGACAATGCATATCTATCGGTAAAAAATCCAGGTAGATATGAGCAACGGATAAAATAACGTAATACCTTTTTAGAAACCCTATTGCGTAGTCCATAAAGTAGAAAATCTCCCGTTGCTTGAGTCACGGTAAGTGGTATGGCAACATTTCTCAAACAACCTGATTAACACACCATTTAAAGCCTTGCTACTTTGAGATAGAAAACAAAATATTCTTTATCGACGGAATCACAGATGTTTTGTTGACAAAAAACTATATGCTGTTGTTTTAAACGTTATCCAAACAAGTTAAAGCTTAATTTAGCCTGGCAAAGTTTTGTAAATAAATTGGCGGGATAGTTGTGGTTTACAAAGTTATTGAAGCAGCTGAAATAGTCTTTATAAGTGTAGCTTAAGGTTGATATTAGTATGAATTGTAATGTCACCAATTTGCAGTTTGAGACGAGGGTCCCCGTGTGCGGCAGCGTGCAACGATACCGGATTGCAAGGTACAAAAGAGGTTTTTATCGAGGAGAAAATATATCGAAGGATATAAAGAAAAATGGCAACCTGGACTTTCACAAACAAACAACCTCTCATCACAAACGCATATATACCGTCTCAGTTCCGTCGTGGGTAAAGAGAGCTTAAAAATACCTACTCTATACAAATACAAATACTTTATTGATAACACCAATGTTACAAGTCACTTCAAAATTTTAAAGATGTCATTAAATGGGGGTTAAAACACTGATTACATGCCAAAATAAGGTATGTCAATATCCAAACATGTCAATATAAAAAATATTGTCAATATAAAAATATTGTCAATATAGTATAATAGCTAGGTAACTGTTTGCTCACTTCAAATTAACAGAACATTACTGTGTTACTTAGTTTTCATAGAACATCCAAAAGATAAATTGCGATTCCATAAACCCACGAACTGGTAACCAAGGCTATTCATGGATTCCAGCAAAAAAAACTGCCCTGTTGGTTCATTGGTAGTGTGTCCGCTTCGAGAGTTGAAGGGCGTGGGTTCGATTCCCACTCAGGACTAACATTTGTGTGACTAACATCGATGTTTGTTCTGTGTCTGGGTGTACTATATGCATTATAAGTATGTATTTACAAAAAAAAAGTATTTAAGTATTCTATCAGTTATTTGTCTTCCATAGCACAAGCTCTGCTTAGTTTGGGGTCAGATGGCGCTGTGTGTAATGTCCTATGATATTTATTTATTTATTTATTTATTAGAAATAGTAAAAACATTTAACAATTGACGGCCTTATCACCTAGAGTGATTTCTTCCAGGTAGCTTTGGCATGAATAGGACTCCGTAAAACACCCATGTGTGCTAACTAGAGAAACTCATTACACTTACATAAATACCTACGTTCAAATAAAAATAATTATAGGTGTCCATTCCAGGCCAGGTGTGCTTTACCATCTTCGACCACACAGTCACTTAACATCAGGTGAGCTGTGGTCAAACACCCAGCCTGTTAACCATTAAAAAAAATTATAAAAAAATATTGTCGAATATAAATATCGTAGGATATATTTTTTTATAATGTGACGAACGGGGCGTTCTCCTGATGGTAAAAGATTACAAGCCTAACCCAAAAAACGAAATATGTTATCTTGTATGTCCGTTCTTTCCATTTGACATGAAGGCAGGACCGCCTCGGGCAGGCCTGTCCAATTTTTCCCTTTTTTTTTATAATTTTTCCCCTTTTTGTTGTACATTTACAATTTTTTTCTTGTGAAATCTGTATCGCACGATACGATTTTTTTGCTTGTTCGCCTTGTTTCTGTAGATTATTTGGTTTGTTGTAAAATAGAAAATTAATCATTGTGATAAAATTATATTAAAATACACTATTATTTACACAACTTTAAAATCAAATTTCGAAATCGAAATTTCTTTCGAAAAAGAAACTTTCGTCGAAACCAAAATTTCCAAAAAAGGCTACCACTCAACATTAGTTTCTGTTGACATCCGCCAGAGGCACTGATCCATCTATTATAAAGATTATTTGTATTATTATAATTTGATTGTTTGTATTGAATAGGCTCCGAAACTACTGGACCGATTTCAAAAACTCTTTCACTGTTGGGAAGCTACGCTATCCCCCAGTGACATAGGCTACTTTTTATCCCTGTATTCCCATGGGAACGAGAACTACGCGGGTGAAACCACGAGGCGTTTGCTAGTATTTCATGAACGTATGTATATATTTTTTATTGCAAATTGACGAAACCTGCTTTTTCGAGATTCGTACCTTGGCAACAATACTATTAAACATATTATGTAAGTACCTACATAATAGAAAAAGAAAAACTACCTACTATATGTAATAGTAAACAGGTCCTAAAAGCAATCTGTAACAAAACAATTTATTTAGATTACAAAACTGTGATGCCATCGATGAATCACGAAATCTCTAGACGACTAAACTCACTCTCGACGTCGCGTTTATCGAGAAAAACCTTTTAGTCCTGTCTACACTAAAGTATAAGTCAATGGTACATATACAAACTTCTAACTATACAAAGAATACAAAGCTCATACATAACTAACTAATAACTTTTTTTTTTGTTTATTTTTGGCGTCGCATTTTATGCATTCGTCAATGTTCCGTAAATAAATATCGTAAGACATTTCTCACAGCGCTATCCAGCCTCAAACTAAGTAGGTACCTAAAATTTGTACTATAGAAATCAAATGGCTGAGTAAACACTTAGGTACATATTTTTTTGTATCTGTTTATGAAGAGAAATTTAGCTTGTGACTAAATTGCTGACGCTAAAAAAACTAGGGTTGTAATAGTTGCCTATACTTAGTAGGTAGGTACTTATATTTCTCAGTCAAGTGATTTTTTTAATTCTTTAAACACGTACCTATTTACATCAAAAACGTTAGGGTCTTATTTTTTCACTTATAAAAAAAAGTAGAGCCATTTATAATGCAAGAGGCTCTGCTTACACTGGATTTGTTTCAGAAACTGAACAGGTTGTATATGCAACCAACAACAGTAGTGGTGGTAGTGGTGGTTGTTGTTGTTGGTTGTATTTGTTGTTGGTTAGTTGTTATTGGTTGGTTGTTTTACTTATGCGGGATTACTCACGTTTAATTATATCAGATACTCCGATTATAGTTTCGCTCACATACGGTCTCCATTCTTCATGGAGACAAAGCTGAGTACAACGCGCGCGCGGTGTCGTTTTGCTCGCACGTGAAAATAGCGCTTGAAGCGCGGGTAGTGAGCCGATATACACACTGGAGTCTTCCTCTACAGTGTCATGAACAATCCAGCACACAAAACTCACTGCGGTGGCTGCAGATCCGCGTCCGCTCTTACGAACTCCATGAAGCCAAAATCTTCAAGATTTTTCGATTTATTTCCGAAGCCGCGGGCAACAAGTTGTAGATAAAATTCTTCTACAGAAATGCGTGTCTGGCTCATTGTTTAAGTAATAGGAATCAATAACAATTATATGGTAATCTAGTGACGCACTCATCGTTTGAACTCGATATTAACTGTTTAGCTATACTTCTGACAAGAATAAATTAAGAATTAAAAAATCCTATTTAGCTAACCTATCGACCGTAAAAAAGTGATATTTGAATGGAAAATTCTGGTTATGTTAAACCGAATTCAAAAAAGTAGGAGGATCGCAATTCTACTACTAGAAGAGTAGTAGGATGTTTTACTTGGTGGTAGATCTCCTTAGCAGGAGGTCGTCTAGATAGGTACCACCGCAGTACCAAATATTCTGCCGCCAAGCAGTAGCGTATAAACATTACTGTGTTCCGGTTTAAAGGGTGTTGCAGCTAGCGAAATTATAAGGCTATTGAGACTAACCATCGAAATTCTCAAAGTAATGAGTGCCAAAGCAGTGATACCCTAAACTTTGTTTTACTACACAAAGTTCTGTGAGTCGCTGCAATTGTGATAGGCGTTATCTCTTACCATCAGGAGAGCGTCTCGTTCGTCTCATTACTTTTACATAAAAATAATTAGTTTTTTTTTTCTGGTCACAGAAATTTTCTTCATCAAAATAACTAGAAAATGTTTTTTTTAATTAAGGATAAGCCCACCACGGATAATGTAGCATTCTAATAATGAAAGAATTATTAAGATCGGTCTAGTAGTTTCGGAGCCTATTCAATACAAACAATCAAATTTTTCTTCTTTATAATAGTAGGTATAGATGTCATCTGAGTTAATGAAATTGCTTTCCTGTGACTTTTCAGTGGCGTTTCTGGTAACTAGAATTATAGTTCCAATGAACTATCTACCAAAACACCGTGATAAAATAATGTAACCTAGTCATATTTGGACTTGGTGGAATGTAGTCGTTTTTTTTTGTAAAAATTATACATGTTTTGCACGTTTTTTACTTTATAATTGTCTTGCAATTCAAGTTTGTTGCTCCTAGCGGTAAATGTATTAAAATCTAGTCTGAATTGTATTAACCCAAATAAAGTGAGTTGTATCATAATAAGATATTAGGTAAGCGTTTCTTTTCTTTAAGGTGGTTCGATTTCCATACAGATATTTTTTTGCCATTTATGGAAAAATGGAGCATAATTTTACAGTGAAATCACAACTACTGGCATTTATTTTGGACTTTATTTGCGGTAAATCACAATTCGGTATGTAAAGAAAAAAAAATACTTTGCTGATTCCAAAACCATTTCGAAATATTACATTCCTGTACATGATTTTTCCGTTTAAAACTCTTTAAACTATGAGACGGGGTTTATTTTAATAAAATACATAAAATAAATTTGACTTTCAATTAACCTCTAATGACGTCATGTCCTTGGCTGTATAAGGATTATTTCAGTGCCTAAAAAAGTACATATTTTACATATTCAGCCAATGTTATGACGTCATAACTATAAAAAGTTTGAAAATGTATTAGAATTAAACTACCGCATAGAAAGCCAAAATATTCAAATTAGTTTCATAAAATAAAGTTTACTATCAGTAAAAAATATAAAATAAATACAAAAAAAAAACTTTACATACCGAATTGCTTGAATAATTAGTAGCTAGCCAGCCGAGTACTAAAGTACCCTACCACCATGCTATGGATTTTTCTTTTTTTTTTATGGTTGACAGGCTAAGCGTTTTGACCACAGCTCACCTGATGTTAAGTGAAGGTTTCCTCACGATGTTTTCCTTCACCGGCAGCTCAAGCTCATTGTTGGGGTATGAACCCACGCCCTTCGGCATGCGAACCTACCGCGCTAACCACTGAGCTATCATCGCTACAAAATTTGTATGGAAATCGAACCACCTTAAAGCAACAATTTGGAAAAGAAACATTTTTTTATGATTGACACTTTGACAGTAGGTGTTTTACCACAGCTCACCTGATGTGGTCAAAGATGGTAAAGATCACCTAGCCTAGAATAGAAACGGCTAGCAAGTGAGGTTACCAGAACACACCGTTAGATGCTTGTCGGTAGATTTTGCAACTTGAGGGTGGTAGCTAGCCAACCGAGTACTAGAAAATACATTACCACCATGCTATGGTTTCCACACGATGTTTTCCTTCACTAGCAGTACAAACACATAGTAGGGTTTATATATTATAATACTCCATTTTATTTGCGTGTGTAGGTACCTACATTATTATGTATGTGTGAAGGTATTTTTTAGTAATTATATATTACCTTTTATAGTTTAACCAATTTCGATGTTACAGTTACAACAATTTCGTCGTCAAGTTTAGTCGATGTATCTTGGAAATTTCGTAGTCCATTTATATTCTACGAAATGCGACATGCTCGTAACCAGTCTTAACCGCAAGAATCCGACGCAGCATCCGACGGCTACTAAAAATAAGATAGATATCCAACCGAACGCATAATTCACGGAAATCCATCGATCTAGTAGTTGTTAGTCAAAATAGTTTCGAATTTTTTTTCAGGAATTTTTCAGATTAGCCTTGTTTTTAGGGTTTAGTACCCAAAGGGTAAAACGGGACTCTATTACTAAAACTCCGCTGTCCGTCCGTCTGTATGGCTTTATTAACAAATCTAAACTTATTAAGAATGTTGCCTTTGTCTAATGCACTGCAATGAAAAACAGTAATATTTAATTTGGTATTATCGCATTAGTACATTTTTGATTTTTCCCAAAAAAGTAGAGGTACAAAAACTTAATTCCAAAAATTATCCTAGAGAATGTGTCCTATTCCCGTAAATCATACAGCTCCCATAAAAATTTAATCATTTATGTATCTCTATGCGTTTTATGATAGCCTTTCGTGTGTTGCAATAAAGTCGAAAATGATGAAACATATTCATACTTTTTTTTTAATAACTGACTACCCTATGAAACAGGTTCTTTTAATTTATGGCTTGTCAAATTGTGTGTCTGTGTGTGTGCACTTGTTCGTTGCTGGGGGCGTGAGTGTGACGTGCAAGGGGTGAGAACGGAGTGTTCAGGGTTGTCACAAGCAAGATATTTTTTATATATTTTTTGCATGTTGGTTTGGATTGCAGTCGAGTAAGGATAATATCTTGGAGTGGCAAGTCGCTGACGACACAGGGATTGATACCGTGCTGATAGATTTGTGTGAACTTCAAGTTGACAGCGAGTTTTGGCGGGATCGCGAGAATTGTCGAGTGTTTATGCATAAAAATGGTGGTGTTTTTATTCATAAAGTGCCGAATTACAAGCGCGAGTGTGGGAAAATGATATAATGTGGTGAAACATGAGTTTTCGTGTTGCTTCCAAAACTCCATCGAAGCTTTATAGTAAAGTCGCCACTACTTTACTAAAGCATGACTGAACTTAACTGACACGAACTGGACTTGACTAAGACGACTTTGACGATAGCTATAGCTAAGATACAGCAGAAATAACACTTAAGACAAGGCAGTATGGCTTTACAGCTTTAGTCTGCCCGAAGGGACAAATTATATTAAAAAAAAAAAATATATATTTTATGAGCACATAACATGTGACACGGCCGTCTTTACGTTTCGCGTATGGATATAGTTAAATCTATGAACGATACGAGGTTATAAATGGCATTCTGCCTTGACTTTACATTACAAGTAATAATATGGATTAAATACTTTATTAGCAAAGATTTTGACACTAATTGGAGAATTAGGAACGCGAACCTCCTAGAGTTTATTTTGACGCGACACATATTCACCTCGTATTTTTTTTTTATAATTGACTATTTCAAGCCGAATTAAGCCACGTTATGTAAACGCGGTTGCGCTATTTGTTGTGCCCAGATGGAATAAGGCTTCTGGAAAGAGGCTAACATACGCGCGCGCGTTTGTGTATATCTTTATTTGTTTTATTATTGGTATATTATGGTACATAAGTTGAAATGGCAGTGGGCAGGGCACATAGCACGCAGAACTGATGGCCGATGGGGCTGCAAAGTTCTGGAGTGGATACCACGGACCGGCAAGCGCAGCGTAGGACGTCCACCCACAAGGTGGACAGACGACCTAGTAAAGACCGCAGGAACGCGCTGGATGCGGGCCGCTTCCAACCGGTCTTTATGGAAGTCAATGGGGGAGGCCTATGTCCAGCAGTGGACGTCCTACGGCTGAAATGATGATGATGATGATGATGGTACATAAGTGCTTATTTATACAGTAACCAGAGGCGATTCAAGTCAAATAAGAACAAAATCTTAACTATTATATCGTCTATAAATAAACACAAAATAATATTCGTTGTTTAGATTGCATCTGAGTTAGTAAACCTTTATTTATTAGCGCTAAAATCAGTTGATCTTGCAATTGACCCCGCCATAAATCGAGCAAAAAAGCGTGACGTCATAGTTTCGTCACAACTTTGAAGGTTGTGAAGGTAACCGCAACCTTAATTTTTGTAACAAAAAAGTATTATAAGGAACACAAAAAACTGTTTTGTAATGTATTTTGACCTTCAATAATACTTACATTACGCACTGTACCTGTAAGTATCAGAAAAAATAACAGAAAGTGTTCATCATATTTTTATTTAAGTAACTATGAAAACTGACGTGTTTTATCACGTTTTTTTTGCTATAGTCATAGTACAAAACAAAGTCGTTTCCTGCCATTTGTACACTGAGATCTTTCAAACTACGCAATGGTTTTGAATGCAATTTCCATTAATCATCATTTCAGACGTAGGACGTCCACAGCTGGACATAAGACTCCCCCATTTACTTGCATAAAGACTGGTTGGAAGCGGCTCGCATCCAGCGCGTTCCTGCGGTCTTTATTAGATCGTATGCCCACCTTGTGGGTGGATATCCTACGCTGCGCTAGCCGGTCCGTGGTCTTGTGTATGTAATATTTTTATATCCAAATTTAAAAACGTTTCAACTGACAACCCTATCCTGTCTATAGTCACGCTACGGCAGGCACAGCAGGGGTTGTTCCATACATCACCGTCTCGTACACGGACACACATGTGTGCGTCTCTCACACACACTATCATGTTGCATTAGAATAACGAGTGACAGATGGATAACTCGACGTTCATCGCGGCCCTAATTAATTCGGCCCCAGTAAGTGAACAAACGCGATAGTTGTTTAGTTAACTAAAAAATAAAGTTAAAATATTTTCATATATTCATTATTGTGTCTATGTACTCCTGACAAAGGTCTCTAGAGTGAGAGAAAAAAACCCAATTCACAAAAAATCATTATCAGAAACGAGTTTTTTTTCAAAAGAGTATTTAAGTGAGTAAATTATTATGATGTCTAGTTAGTGGTGAACACACGTTTTCAACTACAGTTGTTATGATGATGATTCTACACCGCAGTCTACTAACTAATGATGCTACATATCATAGCTCGTGTAAGATTTGGTGAACAGAAAAATGGCATTCCTTCTAATTCTCTTTATTCGTACTCTTTCACACATCACTAAAACTATTTACACTATCCCTTTCACACGTTATCTAAATTAGCTTTCTCTTTCATACTTACAGTTATCTCGCATCTAGGCATCTCTTTCATATTGACGTTACGTTTCATTCTTAGCTTCATGTCTTTTCGCTCTTTCAAACATGTTAATTGCTTATTCATTCTTTCTCATTCTAGCTACCTTACGTTACATTTCCCGCAGTGCCTAAAATGCAGTGTACACTAGTTCGTTTAGTTTTACACTATGCCCGACATTCTCAGACTATTTCCTAGTAAATCAAAAGTCTCAAAGTTATGAGCGCCAAAACAGTGATGCCCTGAACTTCGTTTTACTACACAAAGTTCTGTGTATCGCTGCAATGATCATAGACAGGCGTTATCTCTTGCCATCAGGAAAGAGTCTCGTTCGTCTTATAACATTTACATAAAAAAATAATTGTAAATAGACGTAGAATGACTGTCGAGTAGTTTTTCAAATGAGCTACAAACTTCTATCTATAATAATAACCGGGACATCTAGTAACGCTGGTATCACATTTCTTAGAAGTTATGCCTCTGTACTTCTCTAGCTACATTGCGTGTCAACGCTCACCTATACAAAATAGTGTTTTGCCTGTGTGCGTAAATACCGATGCCCAGCTGAGACCCTGTTCTATGGAGTTGACATGTGGTCAGGAATTCCAATTTTGCACTTTACAACTAATAATAATTAGAATAATTAGTTAATGGTTTTGTCATTCACCTTTCATTCTTTGGTCTTGTTAAGGATGTGTAGTAATGATAACATCACAAGAGTTACCTATAACAATTTAGAAATTAGAAAGATACATAGGGCTTCTCTACTTATTACAAAACCAAGTCGCTACCCGCCGTCTGTACGCTTAGATTTTTTAAACTACGCAACAGATTTAATGAGGTTTCCATCAATAGACAGAGTGATTCAAGAGGAAGGTTTACATGTATAATACATACATATGCACCACATAAGTATCTTCAATACTAGTTGGTAGATTTCCTTAGCAGGAAGTCGTCTAGATATTCTGCCGTTAAGCGGTAGTGTGTAAACATTACTGTGTTCCGGTTTGAAGGGTACTACAGCTAGCGAAATTACTGGGCTGTTGGGACTAATCATCGAAAGTCTCAAAGTAATAAGCGCCAAAACAGCGATGCCCTGGACTTTGTTTTTCTACTTAAAGTTCTGTGTATGGTCATGGACATTGGACATGCGTTATCTCTCATTACTTTTACATAAAAGAAAAATACGTTTATTAAAAAGTATGAAAGATAGTTTCCTTTTATGTACCGTACACGTCCGATAAAGGAAATGTATCAGTTTTAATACGTTTACTAGGCTGGATGAAGCTGCTTCGCTATCATCCATGTCGCCGCAAATCCTTGAATGCTTCTCGTCATCAATGCCTTTAAAATACTCCACCCAACTCACTGGAGCTACTATGCCAGCGGCCCAGAGCATCGCTCCGGTACTTCAAGGAGCTGGGTTGGCTCGGGTAGACGCTGGCAGGGAGAAATGCACAATACCCCCCCAAGCGGGACGTCAGTGCAGGACTTATCGCCCCCACTTTTAATAAGAATAAGAAAGATTTCCATACTATCCCGTATCTTTTGCTTTGCGAGTCCATGTTGGAGCCCTCAGTTTCTTTTGTCATCTCGGTGGTACCATTCTGTTACTAGTCGTGTCCAAAAACAAAAACTGCTGTTATGCTTGCCCAAACTGACAGACTGTTTTGTTCGTTTTATTACGCTAACATATAAAATCTTTCAATTTTCAACATCTACACCATAAGGCGAGCCGTGGTCAACCACCTAGCCTGTCAACCATTAAAAAACTAAAGTCTTCAAGATCGGTCTTAAATATCTTTCTTCGGCTCTTCCAAATTAAGAATGCATTATTAACTACCTACTTATACTATGTTACCTAACTAAAAACGGATTTCTCAGGAGACTGTAGAAGATCCCTTGACCCAGTTAAGGCTGTGTCACAGCCAGGTCATGTCGACAGTGACTACTTACAATATAATTTAGTTAACTGCACCTCCAGGTTTCAATATTCAATATTATAATTTACTTTATTAACTTTTTGGGGTCAACACCAGGGTGACCCCAAAAAGTTATGGAAAGCCATAACGCACGTCAGTGACATGCCTAGTAATAAAGCGCGCCTGTGATTTACTAAGCGGATCTGACAACAGCCGGGATGTACTGAATAACTATAACAGACACTTCACCTGTGTGGGAGCCAACCTGGCCTCAAACATGCATGCATGCATGGTGGTAGGGTACTTTCTAGTACTCGGCTGGCTAGCTACCACCCTCAAGTTGAAAATCTGTCGCCAAGCATCTAACGGTGTGTTCCGGCAGCCTCACTTGAGAGCCAGTTCCATTCCAGGCTAGGTGTGCTTTACCATCTTCGACCACACCGTCACTTAACATCAGGTGAGCTGTGGTCAAAACACCTAGCCTGTCAGCTATAAAAAAAAAAAAAAAAAAAAACATCTTAGGTCCCTCGCCCACCACGACTTTTTGTCGCGCTGCAGTCGCGCGATTACGAAACGCGCGACTGCATCACTACTAACGCGCGTTAGTCGCATTTGCAGCGCGATACAGTAGTGATGCTAACGCGCTACAGTATCGCGACTGCATCGATACAAACGCGCGACTGTCGCGCGACCGTTTCGGATGACATCGGGGAGAGAGTTGAGGGAGGGTAGCACGTGTGGAGAACCGAACATCAGTGCAACACAGACAGATCGAGAGTGTCATCATCCGTCACGTGCGCAAAATGGAGGCGTTCGACACAGAAGCATTTATTACAGCAATTCAAAACCGTCCTGTAATATGGGACTCGCGCCTTCCTGAGTATTCTATAGATAAACTAAATACAACACAGGAAGCTTTATGTCAGAACATCTCCTCAGATAGTCGCTGCAAAAATTCTCTGTTTTTGACTCCTACAGATTTTGATGCAGTTGTTAGTTATGGGTTTGGGGTTAATTGGTACATTATCTTAGATAGGTGACGATAACTTTTTAACCGTTGTCGGTTTTTTCAAAATTTTTAATTTTGCTTTTATTACATACAATTCATTTTCTAGCTTTATAACTAAACGTTTAACTGAATTCCGCCTCTACGGCCAGTTTGAATTTTCCAAAAAAAAAGCCAGAAGTTGGTTCACCTGTTGATTCTCGACAAGACGTATGGTTGCATCCCATTAATAACGGTATATATAACAGGTGGGGATAGGTTGTGTAGAAAAAGAACGGTAACGGGATTCTGGATGAAAAATTGCACACAAAGCTACAAAGCATCAGTGTAAAAACAAGTGGATATCTGTTAACTGACTGTTAATTAATTTTTTTTTGTATTTTTGGATTTTTGTATGTTTGTAACGAATAAACTAAAAGCTACTGGACAATGTTGTACTATATTACTAGATTTTGACTGCCCTGTTGGTTCATTGGTAGTATGTCTGCTCCAACAGCTGAAGGGCGTGGGTTCGATTCCCACTCAGGACAAGCATTTTGTGATATAAACAAATGTTTGTTCTGTGTCTGGGTGTACTGTATATATCTACAACAAAAAAAGTAATTAATTATTCTATCAGTTATCTGTTTTCCATAGCACAAGCTTTGCTTAGTTTGGGGTCAGATGGCGTTGTGTGTAATGTCCTATGATATTTATTTATTTATATAAACTGAGGAAATCTCATTGCTACTGGACCGATTTCAAAAATTCTTTCACCGTTGGAAAGCTACACTATCCCCGGGTGACATAGGCTACTTTTTATCCCTGTATTCCTACGGAAACGGGAACTTTTTTTTTTTTTAATATTTGACAGGCTAGGTGTTTGACCACAGCTCACCTGACGTCAAGTGAAGGTGTGGCCGAAGATTGTAAAGCACACCTAGCCTGGAATGCAACTGGCTCTCAAGTGAGGCTGCCGGAACACACCGTTAGATGCTTGGCGGCAGATTTTCAACTTGAGTGTGGTAGCTAGCCAGCCGAGTACTAAAGTATCCTACCACCATGCTTTGGTTTCCTCACGATGTTTTCTTTCACCGGCAGCTCAAGCTCATTGTTGGGGTTTGAACCCACGCCCTTCGGCATGCGAACCTACCGCGCTAACCACTGTGCTATCATCGCTACAAAGATACTACGCGGATGAAACCGCGAGGCGTGCGCTAGTATTGAATAAATGCGTTTGACCTCCATCATCTACAATATAGAGGACGCTTGCCAAGAATAAACTTCACTCGTGGCTTGACATCCAGACGGTATCGGAGAAAAGCTGTTTTAACCGACTTCAAAAAAGGAGGTTCTCAATTCGGATTTATTTTTTTATATTTGTCATCTTCGATATTTATGAACCGATCTGAACAATTTGAAAGGATATACTATCAGATTGGTCCCATAGATTTTCATGAAAATCTCTTCAGTAGTTTATTTTTTTGTTTATACCTAAAACTTAACCGTGTTTAGACTTAGGGAATGGAGTCGGTTTTTTTAAATTGTAAATGTATTCCTACTTGTTAAATATCATAGATTCTTAAAAACTCAGTAAAACGGGATGGAATTTTATTGTTTAAATTTGTAAGATACCTCGATATTTTACTGACATAGATTTGTATCGTTTTTCAGTCTGAAGACAGAAAGTCTTTTAGAACTACACTTAGTGCTGAAGTATCTCTTGTTTGAGAGATCTCGCAGAATACTCAAGACATCTTCAATTCAAAGTCGAACGTTCATCTTTAAAAGTTGGCCGGGATGACAATAACAGTCGCAGATAGGACGCAACAAGTGGTCGGGGACGAACAACTGCGGACCGACATGTTACGGATTTATTGTTACTTATCTACACTGTATAATATTATAAAGAGAAAAGATTTGTATTTTTGTATGTTTGTAACGAATAAACTCAAAAACTACTGGACCGATTTAAAAAATTCTTTATTTATTTAATTTTTATAATCAAAGGAAAACTTACAGCTAGGTACACAGACAATTACAAAAAATAAGAAAAGAAGGCCAACTAAAAGTTTTCACAAGTAAAAAAGAAGAAACACCATTAGAATTTGACACCATTTGACAGCCCCGTTGGCTCATTGGTAGTATATCTGCCTTGAGAGTTAGTGTTGCCCAAATGCAAGAACAAGACGAGACTTAGCCAGTCTTGGTCTTGGTCTTGCGCCAATACACCTGGTCTTGGTCTTGGTCTTGGTCTTGCGCTCCCAGTCTTGGTCTTGGTCTTGGTCTTGCAGCAAGAGTCTTGCAAGTCTTGCAATTACCTATTAGTCTATTACTATTTATTAAAGTTTACTTTAAATCTTAGAAAAACGTATTAGAATTGAAACATTGTGAGCTTGAATTAACATAGCCATAGTAAAGATCAAGCAGATTAATAAATAACTGAGGATTTGATAAGAAATTCGAAAAATCAACTGACCTATATGTTTTGGCGTACATCTATACTTATCTATACTAATATTATAAAGCTGAAGAGTTTGTTTGTATGTTTGATGACAGAAGTTTTAAAATAAATAAATAAATCCTGAACGTCACTATACCTCCAAAGTTACTATTCCTCGTGGACGAAGTCGCGGGCACTGCTAGTAAATACTTACTCTCATCATCTCTCTCAGAGATATTCGGGCTGGTAAGCAATACAAAACTCTTATCGCAGGCTTTTTATTTTATTAGTAGGTAAGTACCTACGCTTTTTATATTATTTTATTAGTTTTGTAGAATTTTTTTACACGTTTCAAGTATATTAAAAGTGGCTACAATATTTATCAAACGGGTGATATTTGAACACTTTTTTGCTATTTTTTCTTGTAAAAACTTAAGAAATATAATGACTAAATGTACAATAATAGTACCTAAGTAATTAGTTTAAAACCATATAATCAATATTATAATACATACTTACTAGAATAAATTATTATGACATCTACTACCTATCCTTAACATTTTTTCCTATCATAATACTACTTGCGTGATCAGTATAATGTATTCATTTTCATTCTAAGCACTCTGAAACTTATTTATTCTTTGGAACACCTGTAGGTACTCTTAAAATTCGAAATTATTTTGCATGAGTATACCTACGCCCTGTGGCGGCAATCAAATAGTGTCAAATGTTGTGATTTCGGCGCGGCGGCAACGATTGTTGTATATGATTTCAAAAGAAGCCGCCGGCGCGTGTATCGTAACCATGTACTTCCGAAAAGCGGCAAATTTCTTTGAGAAGTAAGTACAAAACCTTTGATGCCGCATTATCAAAGTGCCGATGGTTAAAACATAACTATGCATGC
Source organism: Biston betularia (assembly GCA_905404145.2). Lineage (NCBI taxonomy): Eukaryota > Metazoa > Arthropoda > Insecta > Lepidoptera > Geometridae > Biston > Biston betularia. The sequence continues at coordinate 2,771,900 of FR989887.1, read as the reverse complement.
ACTCAGTTTGATTTTAATGCATATTTTTTTATTCGCTATGTAGGTATGTTTATGGTATTAGTCGTAATGCGCATAGGTCCAGCTTTTCATATTCTTTGATACAGTTTTTTGCGTCTCATAGAATTCCTAAGCGTACCTATACACCGAACTGTTACACCTAACTACTCCGTGAAATAGCGCTAAGTCCTAGCTGCAAGACGCAAGAGTCTTGCAGGCTTAGTCTTGTTCTTGCTCAAGTCTTGCACGGTCAGTCTTGGTCTTGGTCTTGCTAAAAATACGCGGTCTTGTTCTTGGTCTTGGTCTTGCAAAAACGCAAGAACAAGACCAAGACTGCAAGACCAAGACTGAATTTGGGCAACACTACTTGAGAGCTGTAGGGCGTGGGTTCGATTCCCACTCAGGGCAAACATTTTGTGAATAAACAAATGTTTGTTCTGTGTCTGGGTGTACTGTATGTATTATAAGTATGTATTTACAAAAAAAAAAGTATTTATGTATTCTATCAGTTATCTGGCATCCATCACACAAGCTCTGCTTAGTTTGGGGCCAGATGGCGCTGTGTGTATAGTCCTACAATATTTATTTATTTATTAGAATGTTACATTTTCCCTGAGTAACAAAGGCTACATTTTTTACTAGAATTTAATTAAAAAATAAATGTCCACCCGTGCGAAGCCGGGACGGGCCGCTAGTTTAAAATAAAATGAAAGTACTTAGAAACGTGAGGAGCCGACATTGTTCGTCCTCAAAGATTGCCGCCAAACGCCCCAGTCCCGCGCCATCCCGCCCATCCAACCCAACCGGGAAAAACACGAAAACGGGGTTTTATCATTCCCGTAACTGGGACTGGGACGTTCTCTGCTGTCTGCTCTTTTTTCGGATGTCGTGCCTTTTATCTGTCACAATTAGATACGAGTAGGTATATCATTTCCCTTTCATTGCACACACCAAATACTTTATCATTTTATATGACTGCCCTGTTGGTTCATTGGTAGTATGTCTGCTCCAAGATCTGAAGGGCATGGGTTCGATTCCCACCCAGGATAAACATTTGGTGGTATAAACAAATGTTTGTTCTGTATTTATTATAAGTATAACTACTTATGTATTTACAACAAAAATAAAAAAATATTCTATCAGTTATCTGACTTCCGTAGTACAAGCTTTGCTTAGTTTGGGGTCAGATGGCGCTGTGTGTAATGCCCTACGATATAGATATTTTTTTATGTGTTTATCATCCGGTCTTAATCGCGCATGAACGTTGCCTCATGAAATTGTCTTTTTTTCAAGTTAAGGTTGGTTTGGTAGCTTGCCAGCTGAGTACTAGAAAGTACCCTACCACCACGCTATGGTTTCCTCACGATGTTTTCCTTCACCGGCAGCTCAAGCTCATTGTTGGGGTTGGAACCCACGCCCTTCGGCATTCGAACCTACCGCGCTAACCACTGAGCTATCATCGCTATCGTCTACTCGTACCTACCGGTTGTGAGAAGAACGAAGATCTTTTATTAAAAAACGTGCTCCATCTTCGGTCATGTCACAGCATCCCATCAGGTGAGATCGTGGACAAACACATACCTAGTCTCTTGTAAAAAAATAGTACTTTTTCCGAAGAATGTGAAAAAAATTACATTAACGTTTATTAATATTTAAATTAATTTAAGCGAAACCGCAGGCTAAAGCTAGTAGATCATATAGATAAATTCGTCGTTCAAAGAAATTATAATAATGATACTACAGTACCAAACCGATTAAAACGTCAGTCTGTCAATAAACGATAGGCAGTTCACAAGCTCTGTAGGTGACAATGATTTTCAGTTTTACTTCTAATGCATAGATACTACTACTACATACTATTAATAGAAATGACCAATGAATATAAGGAAAAACCATATTGACGCAAATGTGTTGGTCAATAGAAATATGTACATACTTGGTTCAATGTCTGAGAAAAACATTTTTCGACCGAACAAAGGGGTCAGCATATCAATTTGCAAGATTTACGTAGGTATTGCATAAACGCATGAAAAGAGCATTTTCATGCATCACCCCATGTACAAAACAGCAGTTTCCCTAGTAAATGGAAAATGTTTTATTGTACATGATTGTAACTATCATTGCATCGAGTCACAGGCTGAAAGAAATTGCAATTTTGTTTTGTGTCTATTGGCATAACAATTTTTTTTTATTTTTGGCATCGCAGTTTGTACATTTCACCAGTGTCAAGTATTTAATTTTTTTTGTACTATATATTACGCTCCAACACCAAAATCGCTGTCAGTCACAAAGCTCGACGACTGAAGTGGGACTGGGCGGGCCACGTTTGTCGCATGTCAAACGACCGCTGCCCTGGGCAAAGGTCACCACAGTTAACCAAAATTTAAACGGCCTCAGGATCGACCCAGACGAAGGTGGTGTGATAAAGTATTTCATATTTTCAAATATATCATGAAAAAATTTAGCGAAATAAGTCTAAGTTACAGTCACGTCCATTTTGCTTGAAACGTCGAAGGATTGGCGGACGCGAACACTAAGTTTTGGTTTCCACCAGCACATTGGTATAAAAAAAATTGCGAGTATAAATAATAGAGGTCTATATCTAGTTATAGTATATGTGCTTGTACAAATGTACATCCATTATTTTGTAGCGAAAATAGCTCAGTGGTTAGTGTGATCGTATTTAAGGCTGAGATGTTCAAATCCTAAAGTCAAAAGCTTTATTTGCATGACAACAGATGCAAAAGGTCTCAGAAATAATAATTTCCATCCATTATCTACCATCAAGGTGTGCAAATTTATTCAAGGATTAATGTAATACATTAATTAATTTATTACTCCAATGTGACTTAGGAACCGTTTCTAAATAAATAATAACATGTCTACAATTTCAAATCCTACGTTTTAGTGAAAATGTAGGAAATTGCAACAGAAATAAAATGTATATTTTTTCTTTAGAAAATGCATCGACATTTGACACAATAATTGACTTTTTCAAATTACATTGTTAAGTTTTAATTAACCATAATTACGAATGGAAGTAGTATAAAAGCCCTTTGCATGGAGAAGTACCTTCTAACTTTAGTAATAACCTCCGAATTACACCTACAGGAAAACTCACGAGATAATTTTCAATTAATAGATATACTTTTTAAAATGTCAGAAGAATTGCAGTTGGATCAAACATTACGCAAAATTGAATTTTTGTTCCGATATGGGGGAATTAATGTCAAGAGCGGGAAGCAGAATGTGTCAAATCGCTTTAGATCCAGAATAATTTTCTTACTAAATTTGCTCTGGGCTATTTTTGATCTATCTGGAGCAATTTACTGGTTTATAGACGGAATTAGAAAGAAAGAAGAATTTTTACAGCTCACTTATATCGCCCCTTGCATTTCCATTACTACCTTGTCAATTGTCAAGAGCGTATTTCTGGTTATACATGAAAAACAGGTACACAAACTGCTTGAAAACTTGAGGAAGATGGAAAAACGAGAAAAAGAACGCGTGCATTCTTCAGAAAAAGATAAAATTATAAAACGAGAGACGAAGTTTTTAAATCAAATTTTGATCCTGTTTAATATTGTATGTATGGTAGTGATACTCGGTTTTACGTTGAGCCCACTAGTGATAATAGTCATAAATTATTATCAAACTGCTAAATTGGAATTGATTTTACCGTTTTTGATCTTATATCCTTTTGATCCGTTTCAAATTAAAGTTTGGCCATTTGTGTACCTCCACCAGTTTTGGTCGGGTAAGTTCTGAAAATGTTTATAGAAGATGAGGAAAGGAAATATGTTTTTTAGGGCATCGCTGTTTTAGCGCTTATTACTTTGCGACTTTCCATGGTTTCCCTCAACAGCTCTGTAATTTCACTAGCTGCCCTGCAAACCGGAACTCTTTTGTGTGAAAAGAAACAAAAAACAAATACTCTGATTTGTCTTACAATCAGATTGTTTGTTCAGTGAAGTCAGTCTGTATAATTAATCATGGGCAGTAACAAAATAGGGGCTCATCTAAGTATAATGCTGGTCATAAGTGGTATGACCAGCGTTGGTCTTCCGGAGAGCCATTGTATAAGTAAAATTATCATTTAGAAAAAAGTCTACGCTTATATTAGCTTCATTATTAAAATTTACTGATTACCTACATTTAATAAAGTCGCATGTTCCGACTATAAATTCACATGTGATCACAAATATGGTGAGAATATTCGGTTCAACGAGCATCAAAAACATAAAACCAATCAAACAATTTTCTGGTTTTTGTTGAGTAAAAGTAATGAGTGATATGAGCAGTGATGAAACGCGTTCCCGTTGGTAAGAGATAACGCTGGTCTATGACCATTGTGACGTTACACAGAACAAAGTCCAGCGAAACGCTGCATGGGCGTTCATTAATTAATTTGTTTTTGTTTTTCAGAATGCGTGAATTACTTCTACATTTGCTCTGCTGATTTGTTATTCTTTGCATGTTGTACACATGTTCGCATTCAATTTCGACTTTTACGTTATAATATTGAGAATATTTTCACTATTAAAAGAAACACTAATCAAAAGTTTGTTGAAAACGAAGATTTTAACAAAAATTTTGAAAGTTTGATGAAATGGCATCAGGATCTGATAAAGTAAGTATGAACTAGCTGACGGCGAAGGAAAATATCCTAAGAAAATCAAATTTGATAGCCCTGTTGGCTCATTGGTAGTATATCTACTTTAAGAGCTGAGCGTGGCGTTCGATTCCCACCCAGGACAAACATTTTGTGGTATAAACAAATACTCTGTCTACAAAAAAAAAATAAAGCAATACATCTTTTTAATATGGTAGATTATAGAATTATAGAATACAGTAGTAGGTTTCTGTCTAGTATATGGCCAGCTGTCATTCTAAAAAAAAATTATTGCAAAATGTTGAATAAGCAATTCTCTGACGTGAGTTCTTGACTTTCATCTAAGATCGGCTTTTCTTTTGTTATCTTTTTTCATAAAGTTTACGATACTAGTTACCCCATCACTGAAATTCCTCATTGGCGACTCTCTGAGCCCAATATCTTATACAGGAAGATTGTTAGAATCCTAATAACTAAGAGAGCTTATCTAGGGAATGCCAGCAGCTACGGTACTTCAATATGCTGGACAGTCTCAAGGATCATCATCATCATCATCATCCCTTCGCTGTCCACTGCTGGACGTAGGCCTCTCCCAATGCACGCCACTGAACCTTCAGTCTCAAGAATGCTGGAGGGGAAATTTCTAACGTCTCCATTTCCAATTAGAACTTCATTAAAGCGTTCTATTCACAGAATGTTCTTTTGTACTGTACCCGTTCTGATCTTACTAAATACGGTTTGCTCATTCAAAGTCACAAGTTTAAATCCGTGGCGCTTGTTTTACTTATCTGCAGATCAGCCAACATCTTGGAAATTGTCTACTCAAAATCAACGTTACTCAACTTCGTGTTAAGCTCTCTAGTGATTTGTCTCACAGGATTTAACACGGTAAGTTTTTTTTATTTACTCTATTTGTAGTTTTTGGCTACTTCACGCTTAATCGATTCTTATGAAACTTTCCAATCGAATATCATTCCTACGACAATAAAGTACTATGTACAAAATTCGGTTCCAACTCCTGGTGTAATTTCCACCGACACTGTAAAGACTGCGAATCTTTTTATAATGTTTTGATATTACGGGCATCAAACAATAGATTAATCATTGTAATCTGGATTCCAACTCCTCAAAACTGATGCTGCAAAAATACTGCTCACATAAACCGTAAAGACAGAGGATCTGTTGATGGTGTACTAGTATTGTAGGCAGCGATTACTCAATTTTTGTATCTTTTATAATTTTTAGTACATCGTCTGTGTATTGTAAAACAAAACCTTTAAACTTGAAAATTTTTAACACATTTATTCCTTAATTTTACTATTATTTGATTTCAGGTAACAGTAAAGAGTGATTTATCGTTCATCGCGATTTTCTTATGTTTCTTGTTTATGAGTTTGATGCAAGTGTTCTTTTTCTGTTACTTCGCCGATATGCTGACGAGTTCGGTAAGTCATCATATTATTTTTATCTCTAGTAGAGTCAGCACAGCCTGTTTCCTTCCTAAGCTTGTAGCCGTCATCTTAAGTCTCTACATTTATTACCTTCACACGCATATCTGCTTTCCTGTCATACAGTTCATTCAGACTTTTTTAGTTCAAACCTCTTCTCAGTTTTCCCTTTTACCATAATTCCTAAAAGCTATGGTGAGCGCAATAGTAGTCTACTTAAATTTTGGGTCCATTTTTTTTACCTTCTGCTAGTTTTAGTATCGTTTGTCATTACTCTTTATAATAAAGATGCAAAAAGATAGATGTTATAAACGTGTGTATGTCTGTCTGTGGCATCATAGCTCCCAAACGGCTGAATCGATTTTGGTTAAGTTTTACTCTTCCTTAGCAATTATTGAAAAAAAAAACTATTCAGCCGTTTTAATTTTATCGCAGCTCCTTTCATCTTGCAGAGGTCTGATCGACATTGATTTTGACATTTGCTATTCTGTAACTGGTGTAGGTTTTATAAATTATTTTTATTGTATACTTGTGTAATTGTTCTGATATCATTTTGTACGTCTCTTAAATTTCACAGTTATAGCAACTTTTTGTTGTTATCCTCATTAAAAAATATTGTTTATTATCATGTTGCAGAGTACAGATATCAGCAAAGCGGTGTACAACAGTCGATGGTACATGGCAGACGCAAAAACTTGCAAGAAATTACTGATTGTACTTACAAGGTAACAAAATGATGGTGTTCATTCTAGAGGTTTTGAGTTCGATCGATTGCGTTCTATTTGAACTTCGCCAAAATGCTCCGGTGCAGCACTTTGGCTCAGTTTGCTTTTAGCTTACCGCATTCAGCTGTTATGAAACTTCACATTGCATTTTTAGCTTTAGAGAAAATAAATACTCCATTATTTACGCATTGCACGTACGGCGTATCCTATTTTTTGTTTTTTTGATCGATGTTTCGATCACATCCGGTGACCCTTTTCTAGGAGTCAGGACACGCGTGGGGCTCGTTTTGTTTTATACTTTATTTATTTTATTGATTTTTATAATAAGTAGGATTACGCTTGACCACCATCTCACTTGATGATACAGTTTAAGATGGAGTACGCTAGCCTAGAAGATACAGCTTCACTCTCGACTTGAAGACACTCACATTATAGCCATCGGGGAACACTCACTCAGATAGCGCTTTCAACTGTCTGCACAATGAACGTGGAATCAAAACTTTTTCGAGTTGCTGGCCGTCCGATAGAAAAATTGACATAGGGGAATTAGACCGACCATGGGGTTGTAAAGCACACTGTGCGAAATTAATCCGATAATCTAGCAACTTTGCAACGATGTTCTAGGCTTTGTAATTTAGTTTGAACAATGAAGTAGGTACTGTATTCTTCAAGACGTTTTAATACGCATTAAGACTTGAAGAAGTACACCATTACACACACAACAGTACACCATTGTTCAAAGCTTAATTACAAAGCTTAAAACATTACCTGACTATAATATTATAACTCGAGAATACCATATGATGAACTTTTGCAAAGAAACGCCTGAATCAATCATTGATTCTTTCACAGATCCCAATCGCCTTGCAAGATAACCGCCTCAGGGTTTGCAGATGTCGACCTGAAGTCTTTTATGAGGGTAAGAGTGTCTTTCACACTTTTATATACAGTATTTACAATAATTAATTTAAATCTTTATATACATTATTTAGAAAAAAAAAACTATGCATACAAAGAATTCTATCAGTTATCCGGTTCCCATAGTACAAGTTTCGCTTAGTTTGGGGCTATATGGCGCTGTGTAAATGTCCTCCAATATTTATTTATTTTATTTCATTTGTATTGCAGGTACTTAGCACAGCATATAGCTATTTTGCGTTGCTACAGACTATGTATGGTAATTAAAAATTCGCCAGAAAGAAATAAACGAAGACACCAACTGTTTAAATTAAAACGTTTATTCTATCTATATCTATATTATTAAAAAGAGGAAAGATTTGATGTTTGTATTGAATAGGCTCCGAAACTACCTACTGGACCGATTTCAAAAATTCTTTCACCGTGGGAAGCTACACTATCCCCGGGTGACATAGGCTACTTTTTATCCTTGTATTCGCACGGGGACGGGAACTACGCGGGTGAAACCACGAGGCATCCGCTTGTACTATAATAAAATTAACTACCTTATTAAATTGGTTTAGTTATTGAGAACTACCTATTGATGAAACTCTGAAAGAAATGCTGGCCGCGTTGTATGGCAATACTTTTGTACAATATAGAGGCCAACGATTTATAATATATATAATAATTGTTGCTACTTTACTAAGGCATGACTGGACTCTGCTGGAACGGACTGGATTTGACGAAGACTGGACTTTGCTTGTAACTAAAGATGTGAGACATAAATTGCAAAAACTGAAGTACATAATATGAAGATTAAGCGTTATGGACTCCAAATCCATTTGCCGATGAATTAAAAACAAAAAATAAATCAAAGAAGCACATACTGGGACAAAGTCATTAAAATCTAAGTTGTGAACTATCACCACCATTTAATTTCCTGACAATCAAAGTAAGTTCCACTGGATGAAAATTAATTCAGTGTACATTTATAATTTGTTATCCTCAAATACAATCGACGGCGCCTAGATAATATTACGTTTTATCAAGTAATAAGACGAACAAACCCCTCTCCTGATGGTAAAAGATAAAACCTGTCCATGACCATTGCAGTGGTACCCAGAATTTTGAGTCAAAACAAAGCTGCTACTTTACTCGAGTTAGGTACAAACAAAGAGCTGTATTGCCACCAACTCGTCTGATGGAAAGAGGATGGATCACGCTGATCTAAAAAAAGTATATTCACTGTAGTCTTAAAAAGGCCTAATTGTAGTTTATAGGAAACAGAGAAGCCAGCAATGAGTTCCATTCATGGGCTGTACGCGTCAAAAAAGTAGAGCGAAATCGCTGCGTACGAATACTGGGAACGCCCACGAGGAACGGGTCCTGGTAGTGTGCCGTACTTCTGCTTGTCCTGTGGTGGAATGGAGAGGGTGGATAGGGTCATAGGGCTCTTGCGCATTCTGCCCGATATGTATCACAAATACTTTCGTTTCGCTAAGTTTTACTAGGTGCCACTGCAGTATCAGATATCCTGCCACCATGCAGTAGTATGTAAATGTTACTATGTTCAGGTGTGTTACTTAATGGTAGATCTCCTTAGCAGGAGATTGTCTAGGTAGGTACCACCGCAGTACCAGTTATTCTGCCGCTAAGCAGTAGTGTGTAAACATTACTGTGTTACGGTTTGAAGGGTACTGCTGCTAGCGAAATTACTGGGCTGTTGAGACTAACCATCGAAAGTCGCAAAGTAATGAGCGCCAAAGCAGTGATGCCCCGAACTTTGTTTCGTCACTCAAAGTTCTGTGTATCGCTGCAATGATCATAGACAACAAGACAGGCATTATCTCTTACCATCAGGAGAGCGTCTCGTCCGTCTCATTACTTTTTAAATAAATAAAAAAAAAGTAAAGTAACAGGACTATTAAGGAGTAATCATAGAACTTCTTTAAGTAATGAGCGCCAAAGCGGCGTTTGTCTGGACTTTGTTCTGTTACTCAAAATTATGAATATCACTATTGCAGTGATATTCATAATCATGGTCATGGACATGCGTTATCTCTTACCATTAGGAGAACATATCGTTTGTCTCATTAGATTCTCATTAGTTTGTCTCTACTTGAACTTAAAAAAAATTGCTATTTTAAATTACAATTTTTTATTGTTTTATTGTTATTTTTAGAGATGTATGAAACTATGTCTTGTGACTTTGTTATTATCAATAATAGGTACATAATAATTGTGTAGAAATGTAACCGTGAAAAGCTTACAGTGGACACCTATGTCATCAAGTTTTTTTAAATGGTTGACAGGCTAGATGTTTGACCACAGCTCACCTGATGTTAAGTAACGTAAACACACCTAGCCTGGAATGGAACTGGTTCTCAAGTGAAGCTGTCAGAACACACAGTAAGATGCTTGGCAGCATATTTTTAACTTGAGGATGGTAGCTAGCCAGCCGCGTATTAAAAAGTACCCTACCAAATACCACCATGCTATGGTTTCCTCACAATGATTTCCTTCACCGGCAGCTCAAGCTCATTATTGGGTTAAAACTTACGCCCTTTTACGTGTGAAGCGACCGCGCTAACCACTGAGCTATCATAACCACATAAAAGTTGTTTCTATTTTGCGTCAAAATATACCTAAATTTACAACTAGTAATTTTCACACAAGAACAAAGTGCATTAGAGTACGAAGTGTAATTGTTGTTTACAAGGACAGCCCGCTATTTGCTTGAACGCTAGTTTCATTGTGGACTTCAATACTAACAGTCATAATCTTTCCTGAGGCTCGACTATTACATTCTACTCTTCAGTTTTTTTAGTTGTGATTTTAAAATTTCTTGTTTTAAACTCTAATGTCTAATCAAAATCTTACATTCCATAAAATGTGAATTTATTTTTTAGACTTGTATTGATTAAGTCTGTTGTGCCTCATCTTCAGAGCAATAATACTCTCTTTATCTCGTCGTGTCTTAGTTATTCGACAAATATTAACATCATGGAAGAAAACTTATTCTTTGATAGAACTTTGAGACAGTTGCAAATCTTATTTCGCTTTACTGGGATCTTTATCAAAACTGGAGCTCAAGATAATTTTTCAGCAGAACGTTTCAAATCTAGATGTATATACTTTTTGCATAGCTTTGCTGCGAATTACCAGCTATTTTGCAGCATATGTTGGTGTTTGAATGAATTAAAATACGGAGAAGATTATTTAGGAATCACCTACAGCGCTCCGTGCATTACTATCAGTATTTTAGCACAATTCAAAGGAGTATTTCTGATAAAACATGTGAAAAGAGCCGAAAAGTTAATTGCCAACTTGAAAAACTTTGAAAAGAAAGTGCAGCAAGAACTGCAGTCTGTTGAAAAATATGAAATTGTGAAGTCAGAGATAAGGTTTTTAAATTTTGTGACGAAAACGCTGAACGTTTTCTACGCAACGTTGGTTGCTGGGTTCTCAATAAGCCCTCTAGTACTGATAGCAGTAGAATATATTAAAACAAAAGAAGTCGTCTTGACGCTGCCGTTCTTTGCAAATTATGGGTTTGATCCGTTTCATTGGATTATTTGGCCTTTAATTTACTTACATCAGTGTTGGTCAGGTATGATCATACATTATGATACACTAGCGGACGCATCGCGGTTTCACCCGCGTAGTTTCCGTTCCCGTGAGAATACACAGACCAGGTGTGCTTTACCATCTTCGACCACGCTTTCACTTAACATCAGGTGAGCTGTGGTGAAACACCTGGCCTGTCAACCATAAAAAAAAATCGAACCCACGCCCTACAGCTCTACCAATACTACTAATGAGCCAACGGGGCTGTCAAAGTTATGAATTCTTTCTTTATTCTAAACAGTTAATATATACTATCTATATGACAGCCCTGTTGGTTCATTGGTAGTGTGTCTGCTTCGAGAGCTGAAGGGCGTGGGTTCGATTCCCACTCAGGACTAACATTTGTGTGACTAACATCGATGTTTGTTCTGTGTCTGGGTGTACTGTCTGTATTATAAGTACGTATTTACAAAAAAAAAAGTATTTAAGTATTCTATCAGTTATCTGTCTTCCATAGCACAAGCTTTGCTTAGTTTGGGGTCAGATGGCTCTGTGTGTAATGTCCTATGACATTTATTTATTTATGTATAATACATGTATAATATATATGCATAACATTAGTATCTATATTGTACCCTTTCGAAGCCGGGGCTTGTCACTAGTTTATAATAATAATTGAAATGCAATTTTTTTTTCAGAACTTGCCGTTGTTCTAAACATATGCTGCGCTGACTACTTCTTCTTTACCTGCTGTACCTATATCCGCATTCAATTTAGACTTTTAGAATACGATTTTCAAAATATCATCCCTTCTAACAGCAACACTAATAAAATATTCATAGAAGACGAGGACTTTAAAATTAACTTCAACGAGCTTATCAAGTGGCATCAAGGTTTGATAGAGTAAGAATTGACGCTTGTTAATTTCACATTTCATTGAATTTTTTCTCGTAAATGATCTTACTAAATCTCTTTGCAGGTCAGCGAACATTCTAGAAATAATTTACTCGAAATCAACTTTAATGAACTTCTTCTCGAGTTCTCTGATCATTTGTCTAACTGGATTTAATGTTACGGTACCTTTAATATCGCTATTACATTTAATTTATTTACTTACATTTGATGACGATTTTGTTTCTTGAATATTTTAATATCTTTTACACACTTAATTGGTACAGGACATATAAGGAAATTTTATTTTTATTATTTTTTCTTGTTTTTTTACCCACGACGGAACGGAGACGGTATATGCGTTTGGGGTGAGAGCATGTTTGTTTGTGCAAATACATGTTGCCAATTTTCTCCAAAACTACTAGTCCGATTTTTTTTTATTTTTTTTTTTATGGTTGACAGGCCAGGTGTTTGACCACAGCACACCTGATGTTAAGTGAAGGTGTGGCCGAAGATGGTAAAGCACACCTAGTCTGGAATGGAACTGGCTCTCAAGTGAGGCTGCCGGAACACACCGTTAGATGCTTGGCGGCAGATTTTCAACTTGAGGGTGGTAGCTAGCCAGCCGAGTACTAGAAAGTACCCTACCACCATGCTATGGTTTCCTCACGATGTTTTCCTTCACCGGCAGCTCAAGCTCATTGTTGATGCAGTTGAGATTTTGATGCAGTTTTCAGTTATGGGTTCGGGTTTGATTGGTGCATGTCCGTTCTAGAGTGAAGACCGCGTATTGGCAAACGTAGCGTAAGACGCCCAGAGACTCGATGGAGTGACGATATACGTAGAACAGCTGGCGGTGGGTGGAAGCGAAATGCCGAAGCTCGGGCTGAGTGCCGTGTCTTGGAAGAGGCCTATGTCCAGCAGTGGACTTCTATAGGCTGATGATGATGAATCGAATTTAAAATTCGAATTTTCGTCCAGTACAGTTGCAAGATGGGTCGACAATAACGGTCGAGGCGACAGCAAGGATGGGTACAGCAGCCGCAAACAGCAGTGGAATATGATGATGATGATTATGAGCAATTTGTTAATTAATTGTTTATATCTTTTCAGACCGTCAATGATGTGGCTAATGTGATGACCTTTTTAAGTTTTCTTTTCTTAAGTTTGGTACAAGTTTTTTTTATTTGCTTTTTCGCTGATTTATTGATGACATCGGTGAGTTACAAAATCTATATACAAATTACGTGAGCTAGTTCAAAATAAACTATGTATAACACATTTTTTCAGAGTATGAACCTAAGTGATGGAATCTACAATTCTCATCTGTTTACAGCGGATACTAAGATTGGAAAAAAAATGCTTATGGTACTAATGAGGTTGGTAAAAGAAACAGGTTGCCCAAAATTATCCAAAGAACCAAATAAATAGCTTTAGCGATGATAATTTAATAATAATTTATTTATTTGACATAAAACATGGTGTACAGATACATTAAACCATAGGCTCCCGAACTAGTCAAATACTGTGTGTCAGGAGCCAGTGGCTTCTCCTTTTAGCTCCTGATAGCTCAGTGGTTAGCGCGGTCGGATCGCACGCCGAAGGGCGTGGGTTTAAGCCCCAACAATAAGCTTGAGCTGCCGGTGAAGGAAAACATCGTGAGGAAACCGTAGCATGGTGGTAGGGTACTTTCTAGTACTCGGCTGCAACATTAGTAACTAATAATTTTAATTTATAGACCGCATCTTCGCTTAACATCAGGCGGGATGGCGGTCAAACGCAAGCCTATCTATTATAAAAAAAAATAAAAAAAAGTGTGCCGAATTTTATCCAAATTGGTGCAACCGTTACTCGATGAAAATACAACAAACTTAAAAATTCTCGCTTTTATAATATTAGTTTGAGTCTATTTCTTGAGGGCGGCGGCCAGTGTTGCCAGATTTATTGCCAGGTCTGGGTTTTGGAACTTTTTGAGTGGGAAAAGCGGAATTCTTTCGTCGAAAGCGGGGCATAGTAAAAAAACGTACCTATGTATAAATAATCAGAAGTTTTTAGTGACGCGTGACGCACGCTGCACGCACGGTTGAGTTATCCCCGAAAAGCGGGACTGAGCCTGTCCCGAGCGGGACATTTAGGTAATTTTGATTTTAAAAAAATCCCGATTTTGGCCAGACGTCTGGCAACGCTGGCGAAGGCTAAGGATGTACGTCGAGAGAGAAGAGGGACTTCGTCTTATTTTTCTGTATAAAAATCTTCATGGTTTTCATTTCACCTGTTTTGAATCATTTTAATCAGAAATTAGAATATATTAGAGTATTTTTCACATTTTCAGAGCACAAAAACCTTGTAAAATAACTGCAGCGGGCTACGCAGACGTCAACTTAAAGTCATTCATGAGGGTATGTTTTGCCGTTGTATTTATAACTTTTGATAAGGTTCGAGAGTGAAAAAGTATATATAATGTTGCGCATGAAATTGTCCTACAATTTTTTTCATGCACTATATGCACACCTCGATACAACTGTGAGAAGTAAAGTATAGGCGTATTTATGTGCGTGTAACTTGTGTAAGCCAAGTAAAAAATATAAGGCCTCAACTCATTTTCTACGCAGCATTCTATCTGTTTTTGTTTTCTAATCTGTGACGGTGCATAATATTATTGCACATTACCTAAAAGTATTCATATAGAACAATAAGTAATTTGGTTCCCATTTGATTCTACTTTCATTGTGTGAACGGCCAAACAATAGAACGCGTTTTATATACAAAACGTTTTGAGTCGTACGGCCAAGGAATGGAGCAAGCTGCCGGCTTCCTTATTTCCTGAGAGATATAATCTAGATCTTTTTAAGGTCAGAGTGAATAGGTATCTTCTAAGTCTGCGTGCTTCAACTTCGACCACATCATCGCGTGCCATCAGAGTTGGTGGTCAAATGCGGACATATCCTGCTTGAGCTGCCGGTGAAGGAAAACATCGTGAGGAAACCATAGCATGGTGGGGTACTTTCTAGTACTCGGCTGGCTAGCTACCACACTCAAGTTGAAAATCTGTCGCCAAGCCAGTTCCATTCCAGGCTAGGTGTGCTTTACCATCTTTGACCACACCTTCACTTAACATCAGGTGAGCTGTTGTCAAACACCAAGCCTGTCAACAATAAAAAAAAAATCCGCACAAAAAAAAACGGTGATAAATAATGCACGGACCTTTTGAAACAGATAATCGGTTAGTTTCGGTTACGTAGTTATCTCTGTCACACACTACTTCGGACTTCGGATAAGTGCTTGGAGCAACAGAGATAACACTCTACGAATCAGTAACTGGATTATCTCTTTCCAAAGTTCGATGTTCAATATTTATCGCCGAGCACTGCACCTAAGTACAAGTCTCCGATAGATGCGATTTCGGTGTCATCATGTCGAGAGCAAATCAGTATCGTCTAGGCAAGCGTGCTCCATCGTTGACCGTATTTTCACGTGAGACAGCGGTCAAATGCAAGCGTATTTGCTATATTAAAATAATGATAATATATAGATTTACCGCAAATAAAGACCAAAATAAATGACAGTAGCTGTAATTTCACTGTAAAATTATGCTCCATTTGTCCATAAATGGCAAAAAAATATTTGTATGGAAATCGAACCACCTTAAGCAATCACCGTCGCCTATAGATATATCTGCAATACCGGGGGCTCTACAAATACGTTGCCGACCTTTTAAGATTCTATTAACACGCCTTTTGAAGAACCCAATGTTGTAACTCCGCGGGAACACGGAAGAAGGAAGATCATTCCATAATTTGTAAGTGTATGGCAAAAAAGATGGAAACCGCATTAAAATCCGTTGCGTAGTTTAAAAGATCGCAACAAGGAAAAAACCGGCCAAGTGCGAGTCGGACTCACACACGTAGGGTTCCGTACCATTATCTATAACTAAAACTAAATATTCTGTCAATAGTTAAAGCGTCTACCTGTATTAGTAACGAGCAAGAAACGTTAAAAAAATCAAGTTTGTAGTATGGGAGCCCCCCTTAAATATTTATTTTATTTTTAGTATTTGTTTTTATAGCGGCAATAGAAATACATCATCTGTGAAAATTTCAACTGTCTAGCTATCACCGTTCTTGAGATACAGCCTGGTGACAGACGAACGGACGGACGGACAGCGAAGTCTCAGTAATAGGGTCCCGTTTTTACCCTTTGGTTACGGAACCCTAAATAGGAACGAAAAGGAAGCGACTTTGTTTTATACTATGTAGAGAAGGATGTGTTATTTGATTGTTATTTTGAATTTTCAGGTACTCAGCAGTGCGTGGTCGTATTTCGCAGTTTTGCAGACAATGTACAGCAACTAAGTTACGCGTATTAGTATTAATTAATTTATTTATTATCTATAGTATGCAGAAATGTCGACGTCCATAGATAACCACTGTTGTATAGGTACTTAGAATCCATTGTATCAAGTGAGGGAACCATAGCATGGTGGTAGGGTGCTTTCTAGTACTCGGCTGGCTACCTACCACCCTCAAGTTAAACATCTGCCGCCAAACACCTAACGGTGTGTTCCGGCAGCCTCACTTGAGAGCTAGTCCCATTCCAGGCTAGGTGTGCTTTTCCATCTTCGACCACACCTTCACTTAACATCAGGTGAGCTGTGGTCAAACACCTAGCCTGTCAACCATAAAAAAAGTAAACCTAAATTCTATATAGTATGTAGGTATAATTCTTATGTAAAAAAAAGTAGTTATGCATGTTTTATGATATTAAAGGTTAAAGCAGTTTATCCAAATGGAGCTAATTTAAATTAAACGTGTGAACTTGCACACTGAATGTCAGATTACCTTAGTAAAGTTTGACTTGTAGCAAATTTCAATAGTCATTGTTAATATGGACATAGAAAGAGAAATAAATGAGTTTCATGGGCGCTTTATTAGGACCTAACGCAAGCGTATTTAAATGACAATGATATAGTACTGAAGAGATTTGGCGGGAACGTGGAAAGAGTCGTGTCGCCCCGTTGTATTTTTTTCCAAAACTAGTGGTTTTTCTAGTGTATATTTCATAAAAATGGTGGCGTTTTAGTCATAAAGTGCCGAATTAGAAGCGCGAGTGTGGGAAAATGGCATAATGTGGTGAAACATAATTTTTCGTGTTGCTTCCATGACTTCATCGAAACTTATAGTAAAGTCGCCACTACTTTACTTAAGCATGACTGGACTTGACCAAGACTGGACTTCGAAATATATAGCAATTGTCACTTGTCACTAGCAAATGCTCAAAATGCAACGCCAAAACCAAAGAAGAAGTAGTACTGAAGGATAACACCGTGAGGAAATCTGAACCGACACCGAAATACAGTAACGTTCCATTACTGCTTGGCGGCAGAATATCTGGTACTGCGGTGATACCTACCTAGACGATCTCATCATCATCATCATCATCCACAGCCTTCTTTATCCCACTGCTGGGTATAGGCCTCTCTCTTTACATGCCATCTGCCTCGGTCCTGTGCCAATCTGGTCCAGGTTCGACCCGCGACAGTGACGATATCGTCGACGATCTCATGTTAAGGAGATATACATTTCTACAACAAGTATAAAAAAAATGTGTCAAGTCTGGCAACCCGCCCATGGCCATACCTACTACTACTGGCCTTACCCATCATCATCATCATCCTTATTTTGTAGTCCACTGCTGGACATAGGCATCTCCCAAGACACGCCACTCAGCCCGATCTTCGGCATTCGGATTTCGGATCTTACCCACTCAGTACCTCACAAAAACAGGGGTGGTCTGGACTGTCAATGACAAGTTTAGGAACTTGTCATTCTAAAAGTCTTGTTTTCATTTGCGAAATACTACCACCGTAATTATTAGAGTTATGTCGATAATAACAGGTACACATAATATTTAATTCATAATATTATAGAAGGTATAATTGCAGCCCTGTAGGTATTTCAGGTGTTTCCTAGAGCTACAATTCGATGGTAGATAATTATATGCATTTGAAAGAATTAAGAACTACCAGACAGAGTAAATCGTCAAAGATTTTCTGGCAGATAAATACATTTTGAATATTGTTAGTAGTTTTGTATATGTTAAGTTGCGACTTGTGTGTGTGTGAAAATGAATCTCCATTACTTTTATTTATATACAATATACAAAAGTTTTATTACAATTTTTATTGCAAACAACACTCACCATTGTCATGACGTCTCGCGGTTTCACCCGCGTAGTTACCGTTCCCGTGGAAATACAGGGATAAAAAGTAGCCTATGTCACCCGGGATAGTGTAGCTTCCCAGCGGTGAAAGAATTTTTGAAATCGGTCCAGTAGTTTCGGAGCCTATTCGTTAGAAACAAACAACCAAATCTTTCCTCTTTATAATAGTATATATAGAAATAATAATTTTAAATGCTTTCACAACTATTTTTCACCTTTATAATTATTTTTTATATAAAATATACGCTCCACATTATTATAAAATTAAACCTTACCTTAATTAAATTGCTTAACACATCAATATTCTATATAAACAGGATAGTGACAGTGTTTCCTGTAACGTATAAAAACACAAATATAGCAAGGATATTAAGAAGTATTGAACAGTATTCTAGAGCTAAACATTTCTTACAGTTGGTTTAATTTTACCTACAAAACAAAGTCATGTCTGTTAGAGTGTTAAGTCGCAATTACGTCATTATTTGGACAATGTGTATACCACCAACACTCTAGGTTATATATACGCCTGCTCACTTCACAAATGTGTCAGAATTTTAGTCCACTCATTCTCAAGCTAGATATGTGTCTTGCATATCAAATATATTTAAAATTACCGATATTATTAAACGTATTAAAAGCTACAATATTTTTTTGTTGGTAAATCGACTTGCTGTAAAACACTTTACTAGAAGAAGGTTTTTTTGGGAAAACAATAAATTTTTGGCTCAGTCATTGTTATCGACTTGCAAATACAAATGAATGGAATGGGAAACTCAAATGCAGAAGAACAGTTTGAGATCGTCACTAAGTCAGCAAATAAAAATATTGACAGTGATGGAACTACAACGAAAACAGCAAATGCTTTACTGTTCGACCAGTCAATACAAAAATTGAACGTTCTTTTCAAATTCTCAGGAATGAACATCGAAAACCAGATCATAACACCTTTAGACACCATAAAGTATCGATGGTTGTATTTCACAAACGCTGTTTGGGTGTTTTCAGCTGTAATTGCAAGTTTCTATTTAATCGTAACAGAGATTTCACAAGGGAAGAACTTTGTAGAAGTGACGAGCGTAGCACCTTGTCTTACGTTTTCGATTCTTGGCATGCTCAAGTCACTTTTCTACTTAACTAATGAAAATGATGTCTTCAATCTTATCAATGACTTGAGAAAACTAGAAAAGAAAGAAAATAAAAAGGAGAAATCTGTTGAGAAAGATAAAATTATCAAAGGAGATAGAGATTTTTTAAATGCAGTAATTAATATTTTGTACTTTTTAAACTGCTCTATGATAGTAGTTTTCGATATGACACCTCTGCTACTCATAGCAGTGAAGTATGTAAGGACAAAAGAATTTGAAATGTTGCTGCCATATTTGAACGTGTTTTCGTTCGTACCCTATGAGTTTAAGTATTGGTTAATCGCGTATATTCATCAGGTTTGGTCAGGTTGGTTAAAACAAAAGTATAACAGTTAAAATTTAACTAATAGCTAGCACTGTCATACATATAAATCACCACACTTCGATAAATATCTAATCTAGAAAAATATATCCGTCGAACAAGTCTAACCAGTGAAATAACCTAAATATGCCTTGATAGACTAATAGTGTTAGAGACGCAAAATTAAAATTGATTGGGCACGAAACATCGATTACACCCTTGATATTTCATCTATCTAAACAGCGTTTTGTGTCACACGTTGGTATTTTATATATCAGTTAATCAGTGCATAACTTTGCAGAATGTATAGTTCTCCTAGAAATGGGAGCAGCAGATTACCTCTTCTTTACTTGTTGCACTTACATCAAGATACAGTTTAGACTTCTGAAGCATGACTTTGAAGGGATCATCTCCGTGGATTCAGAAACATTTACTGCTTCGGAGTTTAAGATCAAATTTATGGAGTTGATCAAATGGCACCAGGATTTGATTAAGTACATTATATATTATTTTAAATTCAAAATATTTTATTGTCAGCCTGTATGGCATAGGATCTTTTTTTATGAAAAAACGAATCATTTACAAATAGGCTTTCCTTGATCGCCATCTTGTCTGATGTTAAGTGAAGATGTCGTCTGCGATGAAGGACGTTTGCCTAGAAGAAACCGATTTACTCTTGACTTGAAGGCATCCAAATTTTATCTATCCAAGAACACCCACTCGGGCAGCAAATTCCAATATTATCAGTTTAGTTTAAAAATAGCAAAATAATATAGTTAAGCCTTGTCATGGTTTTCACAGATCATCAAACAGACTGGAGACGATATACTGCAAGTCCAACTTGTTCAACTTTTTAACTAGTTCTTTAGTTATCTGTCTGACTGGATTCAATGTTACGGTATGTATCTTTCATCATCATCAACCTTATGCCAATATGTATAGGTGAGTAGATATATGCCATTTTCAGATCCTACCTACCGACAATTATCTTTATTTTTTCAGATTGTGGACGACTTCTTAGTGGTGGTAACGTTCTTGACCTTTTTGTTTATGGCACTCGTGCAAGTCTTCTTTCTTTGCTTCTTTGCAGACATGCTGATGAGAGCGGTAAGTTTACAATTCCTAAATAGGTATGTAAAGTTTTTATTTTATATTTTTTGAATAAAATCCCATTAATATTATATAAATGTTATGTAATATTAAAAATATTCTTGTAGCGATGATAGCTCAGTGGTTAGCGCGGTAGGTTCGCATGCCGAACGGCGTGGGTTCAAACCCCAACAACGAGCTTGAGCTGCCGGTGAAGGAAAACATCGTGAGGAAACCATAGCATGGTGGTAGGGTACTTTCTAGTACTCGGCTGGCTAGCTACCACCCTCAAGTTGAAAATCTGCCGCCAAGCATCTAACGGTGTGTTCCGGCAGCCTCACTTGAGAGCCAGTTCCATTCCAGGCTAGGTGTGCTTTACCATCTTTGACCACACCTTCACTTAACATCAGGTGAGCTGTGGTCAAACAACTAGCCTGTCAACCATAAAAAAAAATAAAAAAATGTGAAAGTTTAGATGGATAGATGTTTGTTACTGTTGTATTTTTTTTCCTACATACCGCATTATCATCACTACATAGCAGTTCCATTTGCCAACCTTCCTAGGTCAGTCAAAGTTGTCCGGGTGCTTCCACAAAACTTGATGTGATGTCGCTACCCGGCATCGTTACGGCAAACAAGTCAAGTCATTTTAAAGAGGCTTGCAACAATGATGTTTACCATTTGGTCACAAGTTACGGGGAGAATGACGTGTTTCTTTTTCAGAGCATTGAAGTAAGCGACGCAGTATATAACTGCCAGTGGTATTTCGCGCAGCAAGCGGTTGTCAAGGATTTACGTATAATTCAAATTAGGTAAGTGTGTAGTGTAATAAGTTATAACATCCAACTGGATTGATGGGTACAACTCTGCAAATCAATCTATATGCGAGGTACAGGTAGATATCTAATACCTATAGTAGATAATTTTACTGTAATTGACCCATTCTGGGTGACCAAATGTCTGAGTTCAAATATCCTACTAATATTATAAATGTAAAAAAGTTTATATGTTTGGATGTTTGTTGGATGAAATTTGGCATATCTACACATAGCTTATTACCTGTATTAACATATAGAATAGATACTTTTAAAAACTATTTAAGTATTCTATCAGTTATCTGTCTTCCATAGCACTTAGCAAAGCTTTACTTAGTTTGGGGTCAGATGGCGCTGTGTAATATCTTGCGATATTTTTTTATTTTTTTACAAGAGATTTATTTCATTTGAAAATGTATTAATTCATTGATGAATTGACAGATATCAAATTAACAGATGTCAGATTGATATATCTCAGATTCACAAATGTCATATTAACAGATGTCAGATTCATGACTTGCGTATTGGCTTCTTACATGTTTCATTTCTCTCTGAACCTAATTCTAAAGTTAACGCGGACAAAGTCGCGGGCGTCAGCGCTAGTTATAATTTCTGTTATCAATCTTTATAAGTGTACCTAATAAATAGGTAATGTAATAATGTGCCAGAAACACTATAATAATATGTCATAATTATTGTAAGAATAAAAATTAATAATATTTCAGATATACAATGACATACATATATACATATATGTATACATATATACATTTGTGTCATTTCATGAAACCATATCCATTTATAGTTCCTCGATTATTTTTATAAAACATAATATTTCCCTTACCCGAGTAAACATTAAAAACAGTCAAAACATTTCCAGAGTTTTCAGAAGTTGGGTTAATTATTTCAAAAAACCTTGTTGTTTCAGAGCACAGAAACCTTGCAAGTTGACCGCTTCGGGGTTTGCTGACGTCAACCTGCGCGCCTTTATGAGGGTACGTAGCTACGTATACAATAAAATACGGCTGTGAAATACCAAGTAATACAATACAATACAATACAATTACAAGTAATAATTTAGTCGATTTTATTTTCGGACTTAAATTTTGGTTTTTTAACAATGATAAATATTTTCTAATACATTCTCCATTATATTATCTACAAAATAACAAACCTAAAGGGTTTTTAGGCGAGAACGCGGAAAGATTCGTGTCGCCTCGTTGTATTTTTTTTACAAAAACTAGTGTTTTGTCGAGTGTTTATGCATAAAAATGGTGGTGTTTTATTCATAAAGTGTCGAATCACAAGCGCGAGTGTGGGACAATGATGTAATGTGGTGAAACATGACTTTTCGTGTTGCCTTCAAAACTCCATCCGAGCTTTATAGTAAAGTCACCACTACTTTACTAAAGCATGACTGACACGGACTGTACTTCACCAAGACTGGACTTTGACAATAACTATAGCTAGAGGCAACTTATTTAACTTATGAAACTTGAAAATATAAAACACGTGACACTGGCAAATGCTAAAAACGCGACGCCAAAACCAAAGAAAAAAATCCTAAATATTGCCACTTTCGGCAGGCGTAAACGAGTGTTTTCACAGAATTTGCTTTTATTGATTTCAGGTACTCAGTACATCGTGGTCTTACTTCGCTTTGCTACAAACTGTTTACAGTAATATTTAAACAATTAGAAATAAACATTTATGCAAGCAAGGAGAATTTTATTTCAGAATTCTTTGTTTTTTTTTTCTTTTTTTTTTTTAGTGAATACGTCACACATGTGCCCTTATGCGCAATGAGCAGACAAACACATAACACGCCGCGTTTACGTAACGTTACGAAATTGGCGTGGAACATTACTCTCGAAGCCACTGTCAAATTGAATAACGCGTCAAGATAGTTAGAAGCTCGTTTTGAATTATCAAAATAAACTTTCAAAACATATTATGAACGCTATACACGTTTTCAGTGAGGAATCTCATGTTAGTTCAGAGAATCAGGATCTCCGTACAAAGGTTACGCAATAAGTAAGATTTAATATTTGACCACAGCTCACCTGATGTTAAATGACGGTGTGGTCGGAGATGGTAAAGCACACCTAACATGGAATAGAACTGGCTCTAAAGTGAGGTTGCCGGAACGCACACACAGGTGGTTGGCGGCAGATTTCAGACTCGATGGTGGTAGCTAGTGAGCCTAATACTAGATAATATACTACCACCACGCTATGGTTACCTCTCGATGTTTTCCTTCACCGGCAGCTCAAGCTCATTATTGGAGTTTGAACCCACGCCACCACGAACTACAGAGCTACCAATACTGCAGGAAAGAGTCGTGTCGCCTCGTTGTATTTTTTTTCCAAAACTAGTGTTTTGTCGAGTGTTTATGCATAAAAATGGTGGTGTTTTACTCATAAAGTGTCGATCCCAAGCGCGAGTGTGGGAAAATGACATAATGTGGTGAAACATGACTTTTCGTGTTGCTTCTAAAACACCATCGAAGCTTAATAGTAAAGTCACTACAACTTTACTAAAGCATTACTTGACTGACACGGATTGTACTTAACCAAGACTGGACTTTGACTATAACTATAGCTACGAGGCAACTTATTTAACTTATGAAACTTGAAAATATAAAACACTTGACACTGGCAAATACTTAAAATGCGACGTCAAAACGAAAAAAAAAACGATAGAAAAATGTATGGAAAATGAGACAGCGCCTCTGGCGGGAGGTAATGGAAACTGGTTTTATCATATTATGTTATTTTCATAATTTGTGTGACTAGAGCCACAGAATAACAGCGAGCTGAGGGGTAACAATTATTTACTTGTTTTTTTTATAATTTGTACCTACCATACGCGCTACTTCTGGTACATCTTTATGGAGACTGCTAATCATCTGCTAATCATCATTAATATCGTAGGACATTACATACAGCGCCACCAGACCCAAAACTAACGTGAGCAAAACTTGTACTTTAGAAATCAAATAAATGATAGTGTACATAGATGCTATTTTTGTGAATACATACTCGTACAGAACAAACATTAAAATTTGTTTGAAGTACCTACGCGAAAAAAATCAATGAAAACAACTATGTAGGTATGTAGGTACTTACGCATTCTTCTTCAAGTTCATTAGTTGGTTTTGCTTGTATTTCCTAGCAGAATATTTTTTCCTTTTATTGTCCTTATTTCCCATGTCTATGTATCTGTTATGTTGAGCACAAGAGACCTGAAACCGATTAAATTTAGTTGATCACCCGGGCGCGCTGGAGGTTCTAATATAGTTGTACACGTCTACTCGCAACAACGCACCACGGCCAACTGGCGGGGGTCGGGAGTCATGGTAATGCCTGCATATTCACCGTGCGCGCTTACAATATTCATTTTACTTTTTTTTTATTTAAGTAATCTTACGATTTTCCAAAAAATTGAGTTCACAGGTGTATTTGAATGTTTGTTGGGATTATATGATTTTTTTTTTGTAAAAATAACTTCAATAGAAAAAGAATGAAGTTGATTAATTCTATCGACGGGAACGTCAACACGGTAGTTTTTTTAGGAAACTACTACTTTTCTATCGAGCGAAATTTATTTAATCGTGTATCGGGGAACACACCCGGATATAGGGATATATTTTGTAGCGATGATAGCTCAGTGGTTAGCGCGGTAGGTTCGCATGCCGAAGGGCGTGGGTTCAAACCCCAACAATGAGCTTGAGCTGCCGGTGAAGGAAAACATCGTGAGGAAACCAAAGCATGGTGGTAGGATACTTTCTAGTAGTCGGCTGGCTAGCTACCACCCTCAAGTTGAAAATCTGCCGCCAAGCATCTAATGGTGTGTTCCGGCAGCCTCACTTGAGAGCCAGTTCCATTCCAGGCTAGGTGTGCTTTACCATCTTCGACCACACTTTCACTTAACATCAGGTGAGCTGTGGTCAAACAACTAGCCTGTCAACAATAAAAAAAAATATATAGAATTTTGTGTTCATTTATCACACATAAAAATAAAAATAAAAAGGCGATAAGACCGCCCTTATACATCATCTATTCTATTGTTTTGTTATATTATTATATCTTCTTTTTTTTTATTTGTCGTTCGTTTCCTAATTGTATTAATTGTGATCTGTTTCTGGTGTATAATAAAGTTATATTCTATTCTATTATATTCTATAAAAAATAAAGTCAATTAACTGTTTTCCAAAGTCTTGTTAGGGTTCCGTACCCAAAGGGTAAAACGGGACCCTATTACTAAGACTCCGCTGTCCATCCCTCTGTCGGTCCGTCTGCCACCAGGCTGTATCTTATGAACCGTGATAGTTAGACAATTGAAATTTTCACAGCACACAACAACAAATCCTATAAAACAGAATAAAATGTATATTTAAGTGTAATCATTTTGTTGTATGGGACAACAAACGTGATTTATACATAATGGTAAGGAACCCTCCGTGCGCGAGTCCAACTCGCACTTGGCCGGTATTTTAAAATATTCGTGAAGGCAAATCGCCAAATTTGAAGCATATTTCCTCTTCAGCGGAAATAAACTAAATATTATGTAAGTACATACCTACCCGCACGGTACGAAAAATGTTGTATGACATGTCTATTGTCTATCTCTATTTACAATAAATTGCCTGGAAGCATTAAAGTATAGCTCAAATGCCCATAGCTAAACTAAATTCCTAGTTGCTTCGATATAATTTTGACTCTTAAATTTTCGTTGAGTTGAGTTCTTTGGTTGTGTCCGGTTTACGTTCTCTATAGTAAGTATTTTGTTCGTAGTTAAACACTTACTTTTTTTTCTTAATACTAAAATATTGTATATCTGCAAAGACAAAACTTTTTCGAAGCGCTTACTGCAAAACATTAATAACTTTAAATTGTAAAATAAAAATACACCACAAAAATATTTCACTATTACAATGTCATTACCTAAAAATATTTAGTTTAATTTCGTTTCGTTCCGTTTCATTCCGTTCTATTTCTTCGTTCAGGGGTTTGTAATTTTTTTTTTTTTTAATAATAATTTGCCCTTTCGGGCAGGCTAAAGCTATAGAGCCATACTGCCTTGTCTTAAGTGTTATTTCTGCTGTATCTTAGCTATAGTTATCGTCAAAGTCGTCTTTGTCAAGTCCAGTTCGTGTCAGTTAATTCCAGTCATGCTTTAGTAAAGTAGTGGCAACTTTACTACAAAGCTTCGATGGAGTTTTGGAAGCAACACGAAAACTCATGTTTCACCACATTATATCATTTTCCCACACTCGCGCTTGTAATTCGGCACTTTATGAATAAAACACCACCATTTTTATGCATAAACACTCGACAAAACACTAGTTTTGGAAAAAAATACAACGGAGCGACACGACTCTTCCCGCGTTCCCGCCAAAAACTCTCAGGGGTTTGTAATATCAATTTTTTTTTTCTTTGGTTTTGGCGTCGCGTTTTAGCATTTGCCAGTGTCAAGTAATTATATATATCAACAATACATTACAACTCTATAATTTTTTTTTTAATAATTTGCCCCTTCGGGCAGGCTAAAGCTATAAAGCCATACTGCCTTAAGTGTTATTTCTGCTGTATCTTAGCTATAGCTATCGTCAAAGTCGTCTTAGTCAAGTCCAGTTCGTGTCAGTTAAGTTCAGTCATGCTTTATTAAAGTAGTGGCGACTTTACTTTAAGCTTCGATGGAGTTTTGGAAGCAACACGAAAAGTGTTTCACCACATTATATTATTTTCCCACACTCACGCTTGTAATTCGGCACTTTATGAATAAAACACCACCATTTTTATGCATAAACACTCGACAAAGCACAAGTTTTAGAAAAAATACAACGGAGCGACACGACTCTTCCCGCGTTCCCGCCAAAACTCCCTTACAACTCATAAATTTTATGTATAACCATAGACAATCCAACCTTTGATTATCTATGTGTATAACATAAGTACCAAGGAATAATTATATTTATAATGCCACTCTGTAGTCTCGGTATCTTCATTCATTCCTTTCTTTCGACTTTTTCATTTTTTATGTGGCGAAATTTCTACAGCAACTGTTACGAAGCTCAAGTGAAAATAAGCACAAAAAATGTAAATGAAACAAAAACACGCCCTTCGAAGTTTCCAAAGGATGTTAACGCTTTAAAAAGAGATAAGGTAAACTGTTTTAATGGAACAAAATAAGATCGAAATTCGATTGAAGACACAATAAATTTTAGAAGATATTTTTTTTAAACTATTGCTTGTAAGATTCTTGGAAAAGCAGACCTTTTTTGAGTTACTTGAATTTCTCTACCTGGCGAAGCGATCAGCAATACTAGATTGTTCAAATATTTACTTGATCACTGGATGAGTTTAATGGTTTCACTCGCTCATCAAAAGGAATTGCATATCTATATATTTATTTTGTGTTCTTTTGTTACCACCAGGAGTGATGGTACCTACCACACAATTATTTCTAATTAAAATTAACTGTGTAATTAGTCGCAAGTATAAGTTTATTGAGATGACCTGTCGCTAAGTTAGAGTATAGATTTTATCGTCAACCGTCTCGGTAGAGTGGACTTTGACCTGTATATTATAACTAAGTAAATTGCTAGTTGAGGTTAAAGGAAAATTGATTTTACCTCTTTTCGTTTTGAACTACATCAAATTAACAGAAAGTTATTAAAATAGCTTTCCAATCAGTTTATAATCTGGGTAGGTGCCGTACCTAATAATTTTTACCTAAGAGTCATAGATACCTACCCATCCTTTAGTTAAAGGATGAAGTATTTATTCAATTATAATTACAGACTACGGAGGTCGCAGTTACGTCTATACCTAGTTACTAAGGTGACAAGGTGGCCTTATGTAGGTATTATTCATTCTTTTGGGATGAATTTGTTGATATATAAAAAACTTTGTAAAATTTTAGACAAATTCACAAATGAATATCTGAGTGAAAAATCTGTTAATTTGTCGTGTATAAAATAATAAAAATTTGATATATTTAAAAAAAAAAGTGAAAAAGTATTTTTTGTCAATGTAGATTAGAATTTTAGTTTCGCGGCCATAGTGCCGTAATCCCGTTTGCCATCTGTTGGCATACAAAGAAACTTTACAACGTCGATTAAGCAGCCGAGAAAGTGGCGCCATCCTGCCGCCTTTTTAGCTAACTCGGTCTGTTTTACCGACGGAGTATTAATGAACTGTCATGGCGAAAAAGTGTACATTTTTGTGTACATTAAAACAAAAATAATGTTTTTCGTACGTAATATTACATTTCGGTGCTCTAGAAATTGTTGTACAAACTCTAAAATATCATGATAAACGTGTGTTGGTAATAATCAAACGTGTTTTAGTTTAAAATGGACAAGAAAAATGCCATTAGGAGAGCCAAGAGGCCGTCCAAAGTGCTTGAAGAAAATTATTGGGATTGCAGCGTTTGTACATACAGAAATAATGCGGAGGCTTTCAAGTGTTCTATGTGCGATGTCAGAAAAGGTAAATTAACCCATTATTCGGTTACTAACCTGTCTTTTCTACGTTTCTACCTTTCAAAGGTAGATGTTACCTACTTACCTGGTTTTTGGGCCACGTATTGCATGTTTCGCTCGATCTTCATAATAATGATTACCTTTTAATCCATAAATAACAACCGTAATTGAAATGTTGTCCCTAAATAACCACTCTAGTCTAAATTTGATAATTTTTTATCATAACCTCTAAAAGTGAACAAGAAAATATTGATTAGACGTTTTTGGAGTCTGCGAATTAAGTTGCCAACGATAGGTAGGTAGTTACTAGGCACATATTGATCTATTATTATCAATGTCCGACAAATACTTGGAAAGCTATCTCTGGAATGCTCTAAATTATTCTGCTACCAACCAAATGTAAAATTGAATTCATTGCAGTCGAATTATTCAATGTAAACCTCTAGCCAGAGTAATTAAGCAACCTTTTGACATTGGTGTATCTAACTTGAAACATACTTCCAATATTAGGTTATTTGGAAAACAAAAGCCATGGAATGTAATAAAAATGTAAACAAAACTTTATTTCTGATTGGCAAGAATTGCACATAAATCGCCGCTGCATTGTATTGGCGCTGCGATCGGTATTGTCTTATAGAGTTACGAAGTCTTGCCAAGTTATAATATCTTGGGTTGCTCGCGTGTTTTTGTGTTTAGCCGGTTAGTAACCGTTGACCTTTTGATATAACCTAGACTAGACAGACACAAATGTATGTACAAACATTCAACCTATAGCATGAGCTTCAATGGAAAAGTGGCGTATGTATTTACGAATATATATATACATACTTGTAAATTTTAAAAACATTAATTAAATGGTTTTTCTCTATTTTAAAAAAATATAGATAAGTATTTGAATTGTTTTTATATTATCAAAATAGAGCAATAAGAATTTTAGTGTCGTTCATATTTGAATACGTGTAATAACAAGGCCTACTGAGCTTACTTAACATTTTTACACGACGTACCTACATAGCTCCGGGGTAAAAAAACAATTGCGACACGTTATCTGACAAGGGGTTATTGAACTGATGACAGCTAAGATATCATACGTAGTTGCATATGTGTTATAACTTGTTTCCTCTACGAGCTGTACTTACCTATTTTTACCCGACTACGCAAAGAAGGAAAACTATGAGTTTCTAACTATGTATGTTTTTTTTGACATTACACACAGCGCCATCTAACCTCAAACTAATGTATGATAACTGATAGAACACTTACATAGTTTTTTTTGTTAATACATAATTGTGTACTTATAATACATACAGTACACCCAGAAATAGAAGAAACATTTGTTTATATTATCACAAAATGTTTGTCCTGGGTGGGAATCGTAACCACGCCCTTCAGCTCTTGGAGCAGACATACTACCAATGAACCAATAGGGCTGTCGAATGTTCATTATATTTCCTCGTATGAACCAAAATACTAATATTTTGACAAATGGTACCTATCTAACACGGCGCGGCGGCTTGATAACGCTGCGCGTCATGCGGGTAATGACGTCACAGTAAATCTAATATGTCGGATTTTATAACATAAATTAAATTCATGCTTAAGTTAAATAAAATGGATGTTAGTGTTTGGTATCAAATGGGAAGGTTTTATGAGCACATTTCGAATAGATTTACCTATAATAGGTAGTTTCCTTGGAATTGTTAATAATAAAAATGGCACGTGTAAGTTTCGATCACATAAATATGAGGAGTACGGCAAGTTAGTAGGTAGGTGTTTTTAGGGGTCCGTACCCCAAAATGAAAAAAAAAAAACAAAACCGTCATAGGATCACTTTGTTGTCCATCTGTCAAGACCTAAAGCGAGAACGCGTGTAAGTAGCGAGTTAAAATTAAAACTATAAATATCAAACTTCTCAGTTATAGTAAAAAAAAGTTACAGCAGTTTATGTTGCAAAAAATCGCAAATTACGACACTTACAAAGGAACCAAAATTTATAGGGTAGGTACTTTCCGTTGACCTAGAACTATGAAATTTTGCAAGAAACATTGTCTTATAGTACACATAAAGGGAAAAATCCGAAAACTGTTCAGTTTTAATTGAATCACACAAAAATAGGGTCTTTATGAGGGTCCAAATTTTAAAGTGAGTTAACCGCATCATGCGGAGTCTAGGTTGATACCTAGAACCCGCTTATGTTTATGAGTATATGAGTTACATTAGCGCAAACTAAAACATGTTTTTAATTAGTTATTTTTTTCGATTATAAACTTATTTGCACTTGGTAAACAATGACCTATATTGATACCAACGAAAATCCAAACTGATACTACCTACTTGTTTTATGATATTGATATTGATCAAGCTCATTAGTTAGTTAGCTTATATACAGCTTAGTGTTTATACAATGCATTATAATATTATTCCTATACCTATCTAAATAGGTATATTAATCTAGATACAAATCTGTTAAAAAAAAACAAAAAAAACCTACTAATGAGTTTGTAATGTTAGACATTGTGTATAATTTAAGTATTGTTGGATCCCGAGATTTAGTTTTTTCTTGTTCGGATACTAATGTAATGTACATTTTTTCTTGTGTGTCAAAATAAAAGTATTATTATTATAAAGTATTATTATATTATTATTGATATATTGGGACAACAGTTTTCCAACGACAAAGCTAAGTTTGCCCTCAATCCAGATTATTATCTTTTGCGTTGGAGCATGTTCAGTGCTTGCATATTTCCCGTGATGAACGAGCTATATTTATATACCTACTAGCGGATGCCTCGCGGTTTCACCCGCGTAGTTGCCGTTCCCGTGGGAATACAGGGATAAAAAGTAGCCTATGTCACCCGGGGATAGTGTAGCTTCCTAACGGTGAAAGAGTTTTTGAAATCGGTCCAGTAGTTTCGGAGCCTATTTAATACAAACTAACAATCAAATCTTTCCTCTTTATAATAGTGTACATTTGTACGGAACCCTCAGTATGTGAGTCCGACTCGCACGTGGCTGTTTTTTTTTTTAGTTTTCGAAGCGATTTCTTGTCGTATTTAAATCACACAACATACATACGTATAATATGTATATTTATAAGTTTCTGAATTACATTGTTACTATGACACAAAGAACACCGTCAAATGTTCCAAACAATTAATCACATACAAAGAAATCGTCTAATGTTCCAAGCAATTAATGCGAACTTGTTAATGTTATTCTTTTAAAGGACAGATAATATTTTTGATAATAATGTAAAAACTCATAATATCTTTATGTAAGGTGTTCCGACATAACTTTTGGTTGAGTCATATTCTCTGCCCGGTTTGGTCCGCGTCGACAATCTAAATATATACATAGCTACTTATTTATTTGTAGTTTTTAAATCAAATTTATGAATGTATCTTACGTTTAAATAATATTGATATAACATTTTCTAAGGAGTAAAAGTTAATTATTACATGTTTTTTGTCATGTGTAGTTCACACACACATCTAAAGCGTTACGTATAAAATAAACAGATATAGAAACTCTTTATTAACCCACTTGTTACGGAATAGGGTTATTGTGTCCAATTGGAATGAAATTTGGATATGTGTTTAATTCGATGCTTTAAGGGACAGTAAAAATAAAATAAAAAATATTGCACTTTTGGAAAACCCGGAAAATGGTGTTCTTTTAAAAGACCAATAGTAATATGCCCTACCTATTCCTTAGTGTTCGTGAAAGAAAATAACAAAAGATGTAAAGTTAATTATTTTACACAAATGATCATGTTACTCCTTTTTATGATTGTAATATTATTTTCAAAACATTTATTTGGGTGCAACGTGACGTCACAAACCAAATCTTTTTTTTTTTAATTAGTGTAGCTGTTTTTCTTGGTAAATATGAAAAAAATATGACAGTTATTGTTGTTGTTTATGGTTGACAGGCTAGGTGTTTGACCACAGCTCACCTGATTTTAAGTGAAGGCGTGGTCGAAGACGGTAAAGCACACCTAGCCTGGAATCGAACTGGCTTTTAAGTGAGGCTGCCGGCACACCGTCAGACGCTTGGCGGCAGATTTTCAACTTGAGGGTGGTAGCTAGCCAGTCGAGTACTAGAAGGGTACCACCATGCTATGGTTTCCTCACGATGTTTTCCTTCACCGGCAGCTCAAGCTCATTGTTGGGTTTTGAACCTACGCCCTTCGGCATGCGAACCTACCGCGCTAATCACTGAGCTATCATCGCTATCGAAATCCTCGTCATACCGAGAGTTTTGGGTAAAACTTTTTATGTACGATCTAGCTTTCTACTTTCAGTACTGCGAAAAGTTTCTAGAAGCAACAATGCAATGCTCCTCTGGAATTGCAACTGATCTGGTTCCCCTTTCATCAATCGATTATAGCTGCCAAGCATTGTGGATGGCCATGCCTAGGCAATGGCAAATCAAAGGAAAATACTATTTTTTCCTGCATATTGATGTTCTGTATAAACCAATATTTTGTTTAGTCTGATCTATCTAGCTTGTAAATTTGTGTTATCAAAAGTGTAATGTGTAAATGTAAAGCTATCTCTTGAGCTCATATTGAAAACTAGTGGTATCTCAAAATCAGCAGCGTTTTCTCAATACCACTAATTTTCTGGGTACTACAACGTAATCATTGAATTAGAAAAGTCCTATGAAACACTTTATTTCATGAGATGTTATGTTCCCAATTGTATTCTTCTAAGTCATGTATCTGTTTGTATGTTCTACTAACAAGTTTGTAATTTTGGTATTGAAAATTTGATCAAAATAATAAACTTCATTTTGTTTCTTTGATGCTTGCCTAAAAACTAAAAGTGGGGTGAATATCCCGTATGATTCAATTATAGCTTTTAATTTTTGATATGGTCATATAGTTGAGGTATGTGATGATGTAGATAATATGAATCATACATCTGATATATTATAGTAACGAATTTGCGCCGGGATTCTCAGTTGACTACCCGGTATGGTTGGATACTCTATTCAATTATCAGATTTTCATCTCCATGAACCTCATTTTGTGACGTCATCGTTACATTTTTCGAAAGGAAGAACTGTTATACTATCGGGAATGTGTATATGTATGTTTTCATCAATGTTTAGTTATTCGATTATTGTATGAAGTCGAGACTTCCACCCTTTCAATCTTATAATCAGTAGTAGTAGATTTTACTACTGGGCTTTATAAAGAACATCATAAATAATTGCTTACAAAAGTTATAATTACATCAATTATTAACAAAAATTTTATCGTAGTGCATAAATGTCAGTCCGAACTTGTGTTATTCAGTATTTAAATACTTAGAAATGTAATAATAATATAATAAGTTACTTCATAACATCCACAATTAAATGCACGCATAATAACCGCTCTAATATTTAGTAATAATTTTATACCAATGCACTCACAATACTTGAATTGTATTGCCCCACATTTCAACTTTAATATATTGTCAACAAACATTGTTTACATTACCCCCATCAATCACAGGATTTTTGTTTAAGTACCGTCCTTTTAAACGAACGCTAGTAACAAGTGGGTTAAAGCACACTAGAATCAGAAAAATGTACAGAAAACAATAGAACCTTATGAGCGCCAGTGCCACAAGCTGCTACACGTTTGTAGCGAAGATTGCTCAGTGGGTAGCGCGGTCGGTACACAACAATGAGCTTGAACTGCCGGTGAAGGAAAACATCTTGAGGAAACCATAGCATAGTGGTAGAGTACTTTCTAGTACTCGGCTGGCTAGCTACCACACTCAAGTTGATAATCTATTGCCAAGTACCTAACGGTGGGTTCAGAAAGCCTCAGAGCCAGTTCCATTCCAGGCTAGGTATGCTTTACCATCTTTGACCACACCGTCACTAACATCAGGTGAGCTGTGGCCAAACACCTAGCTTGTCAATCAAAAAAAAAGTAGCGGCCTTATCGTTTAAAGCGATTTGTGTATCATCTTCATTTTCTACTAGCTAATTTTTCCCGCCGAATCTGGTGTTACCAGATTTGTTCGTAGGTCTAGTACCTAGACAACAGACGGTTAGCGACTTAGTTCCCGTCACGCACTTTATTACGACCAACTAGGCCATAAACTTCATTTAAGGAGCCACAGTCGTAAATTCCGAACATGACACGATAGTATGCTGAGAATTTTTAGTTCCATCATTTGGACAACTTTTCATATAGGTAAGTATATTTCTGCAGTTCGCATCTGCGACAGAAGGTCGGTGCAATGAGAAAGTGTTTCATGATACTTTCCCACATTTTAGATTCTTATTTAAAGTAGGTGGATATGTATACGTATAGGCATATAGACGTTCATAGTAGATTAACAAAAGAACACGTAAGATAAAAACTGTACGCTGAGTCAATATTTAAGAGGGAAAACTAGTAGCATTTTTCCATACAAATGTATTCCCTTATTTTCTCCCTGGATAGTGCTTACACAGAGCAATATTTTGTTGTCATAAAATCAAGGTCTGCTGAAGCTAGGTCCCTATCTTTTTTTTTCTACCAACTAATAACATAAGAAAATGTGACTTCAAAATTTAAAATGAGCTCGAGCTGCCGGTAAGGAAAAACATCGTGAAGAAACAATATCATGGCGGTAGGGTATTTTCTAGCACTCTGCCGACTAGCTACCACCCAAGTTGCAAATCTGTCGCCAAGCACCTAATGGCGTGTCTCGGCTGCCACACTTTAGATTTAGTCCAGGCTAGGTGTGCTTTACCATCCAGGCTAGCTTGTCTCCCAACAAAAAAAAAATTGTCCAAAACTTGTTCCCAAAAATCTCCTTAAAAGACGATTTCGTAGTTACTATTCTGTAAAGGGGTTTTCTTCATCGGTTTTAAATTTGTCTAACAGGTACATCAACCCGCAAGCCCCGTATCAACCCAGCTATGGTGGCGGCACAGGCAGCTGGCACTGCCCCCACTAGCTCACAGAAACGACCGCGCTCAGCCAACTCGCTCAAGAAGAAACGACCACCTAGACTTAGGAACGTGGATCGCAGTTCAGCACAGACTAGAGAGGTAAGGTTCCAAAAGGTTAAGAATGTAATGATTTCGAGGTCATACAAACAACTCGGCAAATACAGCAACGCTTAGCTAAATTTGTCCAACAGGGTCAGAACCCAAGTCGCAATGAAGCTACTGTCCTCAGACTACAGAAGTAACTAAGACACTATCTCTGGTCGCTCGAGCAGCAAAAGTTTAAAAAAAATACATGAACATTTCTTATGTTATAGATAAATAGTTATCAAAGTAAAGGCCTTGCATATTACCTGTAGCCACCGCGTGCAGAACCAAGTTAAGATGGTTTTTATGCTTTGTCTTGAATCGCTCTTTAGGTATTTAACTTCAATTTCTTTGTCAGGTAACAGTAAGCGGAGTCACAGTAGTTATAACAGAATACAAACCTAAGAAATCAGTATCGACGAGTTCCAGCGACGTTGAATCTTCAAACGACGCAAGACCATGATATCTGGCGAATCCCTTGTGTTGTCATATTCAACCAAACGTTGATCTACCGAAACAATGCAT
This sequence comes from Biston betularia, assembly GCA_905404145.2. NCBI lineage: Eukaryota > Metazoa > Arthropoda > Insecta > Lepidoptera > Geometridae > Biston > Biston betularia. The sequence continues at coordinate 2,735,151 of FR989887.1, read as the reverse complement.
TGACGACACAAACTATCTCTTAGCTCCAATACAACACGCCGAAACTACAAACTCTCAACCGAAGAAACAACAACTTGCTGATATAAACTGTAGATTGGCTTTAAATAGCGTGGGTGACGCCTTCAAAAAGGACAAATGTGCACATGACTCTGTAGCAACACAGTCTTGTTATGTACGACTTGATAAAGTTGACGCTTATCAGACGCATAGTAATGAATGTGGGTTAAAGTCGGACACTATTGGTTCCGACGATGCAGAATCTTCTATAAATATGCGTAACTTAAATAAACTTAAAGCAACAACACGTTGTTACATTCAACTTGAGCAATTTGGTGAAACATCATGTCAACCGCCTACAAGCGTTGACGTTGAACATTTAAAGGAAACAGTTGATTCGGGTTTAAAAGATGAATGTTCAAAAGACTTGCAGCATTCGACTTCCAAATCTATTAACAAAGATGAAGCGACACTGAAATGTTATGTGCGATTGGTACGCGTTGATTGTAACTGGCATAGTCAAATTGTTGACGACACGGCTTATCAAGTGTCATCGATGGAAGACTAAATTCAAGCTCAAAACTGCGAACAGCTTTTTGCTGTCAGAGCACAGCGCGATGGCAATAGTTTCTTCAAATACCTATTTTTTCAAATTCCGCTGGATCCGCGTTCCTTCTTAAGCAGTAGCGTGGTTTAAGATGGAGCACACTTACCTAGAAGAATATATACAAATTTATATAGTTGTAATAAATAAATAACGACCGCAGGTAGTGCGATGGATCGGCTATTTGCTATTCTTTTTTTTAAAATGCATTGCCTTAAGATCTTTTTAGAGGTTTTAACTTTTTAAATTGTATCATATTCGTTTTAATGTGCTTTTGTTCAACACGTATAAAATGTTATATATGTATGTATGGAAAAAAACTTAGTTAACGTAGATTTTTTTTTCAAATCGTCAACTAGTTGTCATCACAGCGAGGCGTCACAGATAAAGTACGTTTGTTTTTTTATATTTCGCATAGATAATGGTTTCAATCATCACATCCTTGTGAATATGTACCTTAATATGCTTAACCCTATAGCATATAGTCGGAACTTATTTATTTTTGTACTTTTGAAATTAGTAACTAAGCTTTATGTAATGCCATTCTTCAAAAATAACTTATTTTTTTAGATGTAGGTATTTAATCTTTGAAATAATAAAAAAAATTGTAAATTGGAAAAATAATTGTAAATATGAAAGCGAAGACCAGCTGGTCACTGCCAAAATGTTAGTGTAAATATAGAAAGAGTTCGACGGAATGGTTTACCCAGCAGCCTTATTACGTTAGCTATCAATCGCAAACGATTGCGTTTGACAACTTCCGTAAGAAGGATACGTCTGTAAGGGTGACATAGAATAAATTGTTGTATTGTCTTTTGGACAGTAAATTGCGTAATGTTTTATTAAAACTCTACATATTTTAATAATACAATAAAAATAACATTACTTTCAAGACTTAATCAAAGTTGTGGATACTTTTTAAAATATGTACATTGTACATATATTTTAAAAGTAATGATGCGAACAAGACGCTCTCCTGATGGTAAGAGATAACGCATGCCCATGACCATGTACTTGTATATTGGTTAAACTTCCTCGTATATTGTAATGTATATTAACACTTAGATTTTATAGTAAATTGTTTATGCCTACAAAAACTATATACATATTAGTTTATTTTGTTTTTTTTACAACTAAGGTACATTATTGTATAAAAAAAAAGGTATACCTAAGATATAAGATACTTAGAAGTATTAGGGAAAATGGGAAAATTTAGCAGAAAGGTACGTATTACACTTGTACTAAACTAACCGATAAGTACATACAAACATCGCGTCTGCTCGAGCGAGCGGGCGACGACCGCTGTACTTGCCTACTCGAACGAAAGGCGCGTCACGCCGCCAGCTGATCAGCTGTTTTTGGTGACCGTGAGTCTTGTAGTCCCGGGACAAAATTTGAACACCAATATCTTTTTAATGCTGGCGTAACTGCACGCAACATGCTGACTAGACGCTCTCTTGATGGCAAGAGTTAACGCCTGTCCATGACCATTGCAGCGATACATAGAACTTTGAGTAGTAAAATTAAGTAAAGGGCATCGCTGCTTTGGCGCTCATTACTTTGAGACTTGATGGTTAGTCTCTGTAGCCCTGTAATTTCGCTAGCTGCCCTTGATAGCACCCTTCAAACCGGAACACCGTAATGTTTGCACACTATCGCTACCGCTTGGCGGCAGAATGTCTGGTACTGCGGTGGTACCTACCTAGACGACCTCCTGCCAAGGAGATCTCATCATCATCATCATCATCATCAGCCTTTTAGTCCACTGCTGGACATAGGCCTCTCCAAAGACACGCCACTCAGCCCGATCTTCGGCTTTTCGCTTCCATCCACCGCCAGCTACCCTACGTATATCGTCACTCCATCGATCCTCAGGGCGTCCTACGCTACGTTTGTCTATTCGCGGTCTCCACTCCAGAACACGTCTTCCCCAACGGTTATCGGTTCTGTGACAGACATAGCACCCTGAACTGGCTAATAAAGTGCTACGCTGAGCTATGTCTGTGACTTTTGTTCTCTGGCGAATTACTTCGTTCCGGATACAATCCCTTAGAGAAATGCCAAGCATAGCTCTTTCCATAGCTCGTTGAGCGTCCTGAGCGCGGACCTGAGCTCGCTGGAGGAGATCTACCACCAAGTAAAACATGATTTTGTTATTTTTCGTGTTCTAATCATATTATAAATTGTTGTAAAATAAATACGACATAAATACAAACCTTTGTTTTGTCAAGGGCAACACGTCGGTTTACTAATCGAGGTTAATGAATATGAAAACAATTCAAGCTATTTGTTCAAGTGTAAAGTTTAGAATGGGCCAATGTTATATCGAACAGTTGGTCGTTAGAATTCGTATAAAGTATGTTGAAAAATAGTTTAAATTAGCTTTGATTATAATATAACATAGAAGCTTTATTGTAATCAGAAAAATAATGCTGTGTAGTCCATACATTACTCGAATAAGATTGTCTAATTGCTAACGCTGTCAAAGTTGAATCTCGTTAAATTGAAGAACATTTCAACTATGTTAATGTTATTTGTGTTTTATTTAAGCGAGACTAGCTGCGCCCCGCGGTGTTACCCGCTACATGTTTTCGGAATAAAAAATAGCCTAGAAATATATCCAGGGTGTCTGCTTCCTCCATACCAAATTTCATCCAAATCCGTTCAGTAGTTTTTGCGTGAAAGAGTTACAAAATTTCACGTTTATAATATTAGTAGGATCAATCACGATTAATTATGTCGGATACTCCAGACTATAGTTTCGGCCACATCCGGTGGCCTTTTTCAAGGAGTCCAAGCTGAGTACAACGCGCGCGCGGCATCGTCTTGCTTCGCACTGCGGGCTGCTGGGTGCGGGTTGTACTCAGCTTTGTCTCCCTGATGAAGGCCACCGCATGTGACTGAAACTATAGTCGGGAGTTTTCGATGAAATTTAACGTGTGTAATAGTGGAGCATCATTTTACAGTGAAATCACAGCTACTGGCATTTATTTTGGTCTTTATTTGCGGTAAATCACAATTGCTTGAATATAAGCATAATCTACTGTTTTATTCAAAATTCATAAATTTGATTTTATGCTAATAATCGATTGTTTTATTCAAGCAATTGTGATTTACCGCAAATAAAGACCAAAGTAAATGCCAGTAGCTGTGATTTCACTGTAAAATTATGCTCCATTTGTCCATAAATGGAAAAAATTGATGTGCATGGAAATCATACCACCAAGGAACATTTTACATATCGGCTTGTGTTGTCATTTCATGTTTCACCCTATTGTTAAGTGTTTAAGATCGATATTCGAGTAGACGCGTTCTTCACAACTCGATTAAATTTTGACATTGCATTTCTTTAAAAAATGTAATGTAATTACTATTATGTAGGTTACCAAAAAACTTGCAACCCTGACACTGTGTTCCTTGCCTTGAATAAGTATTTATTTTAGCTTTAAGTCCCAATTATTTGTGTGTGTTTTTGTGATTCAGTCTATCTATTGTTCGCTTTATTTTTAGACTTATTGTAATTTCTTAGAAGATTTCTTTTTTATACATGGTGATTCTTTTTTTATTACAGTTTTTGCATTGGCAAAGATACTTTTTATTGCCAACATCCAGTTAAAGTAAATATAATTTTAGATTTTTCTACTTACCTACGTAGTAAATCAAACTTACTATTTATTCATACTAACAATTGACAGCCCCGTTGGCTCATTGGTAGTACATCTGCCTTGAGAGCTGTAGGGCGTGGGTTCGATTCCCACTCAGGGCAAACATTTTGTGAATAAACATGTTTGTTCTGTGTCTGGGTGTTCTGTATGTATTATAAGTATGTATTTACAAAAAAAAACAGTATTTATGTATTCTATCAGTTATCTGGCTTTCATCACACAAGCTCTGCTTAGTTTGGGGCCAGATGGCGCTGTGTGTATAGTCCTACGATATTTATTTATTTGTGTTATTTTTATTAGTTTATTTTTTTAAACTTAATACTGTTACATCTCCCGTCTGTTCTGATGTATCGTGTTTTCCATTCTAGGTTGCCTGAAAGGGATCGCTCTTAGCGATATAGCCGCTACTTGTGACACTAGCTCATAACATTCTTTTATTTTCTGTACTTTTTTTCTTCTATTTTTGGTGTGCACAATAAAGAAGTTTCTATCTATAAAAATTGAGATACATGTATCGGTTGCTAAAATGTCATTTTCGCTCGGTTAAACTAATGTTATGTACTGATATAATAGACTATCAAATAATTATATATTAGTAATTGCTAGAATCTATAGTAAAACATAGGATTTCAAATAACATGTAATTTTTAAACTTGCGCGATTCGAACATGATGTTTATCGTTGGGACTTAATCGCGCACAAAATACTATTAAATTATCTATAAATAAATAATAATAATATAAATTTTAGCGATGATAGCTCAGTGGTTAGCGGGGTCGGTTCGCATGCCGAAGGGTGTGGGTTCAAATCCCAACAATGAGTTTGAGCTGCCGGTGAAGGAAAACATCGTGAGGAAACCATAGCATGGTGGTAGGGTACTTTCTAGTATTCGGCTAGCTAGCTACCACCCTGAAGTTGAAAATCTGCCGCCAAGCATCTAACGATGTGTTCCAGCAGCCACACTTGATTCAGTTCTATTCCAGGCTAAGTGTGTTTACCATCGTCGACCACATCGTCAATTAACATCAGCTGAGCTTTGGTCGAACACCTGTCAAGCAATAGCCTGTCAAGCATAAAAAAATATATTATCTAAATATATTTAACCCAAAAAAGCTGTGGTTAACATTTGACCCCACCAAAACGTCGAGGTAAATAAATATAACTAATTTCATAGTATTTTGTGCGCGATTAAATCCCGGTGATAAACATAATTATGATATAACATGTTAATTAATATTAGATGTATTGTATAATTATGTATTGTATAGTTATGCACAGATGTTAAAAAAAGCTGTTACAACAGTAAATGCACCAATTTAATGTAATTTGCGACAATAGTATAAAAAAAATGTACATACGTTGCAACTGTGACATTTTGAAGGAAAATTACACACAATTTGACATTTGAACATATTTAATCTTCAAGAATTGCATCACACCTTGATTCAATGTGAAACAAAACACGCGAACTGTTTTCGCTGTAATATAAAAAATGCTACAATATTTAGTAACCACCAATTTTGTATAATGAATTTTATGAAAGAATACGAAAGCGTCCTAGTAACATTTTATAAGCAATGTACCTAAATGTTTTTGTACTTTTTAACTCTGCGATAGAGCGAGATATAAAAGCTGGCATAATAATAATTATTAATTCGTCATTGTTTAGTAAAATTATTGATATTAAAGTGGTTAGAATGTCATTATCGATAACAAAAATATCGATAGGAACTTACTCGCAATTTGTATGGTTCTGAAATGTTCTGGCTAGCTCGATATAGCTAGTTGTCACGGTGTGACGTCGTAAGTTTACAAATATTAAATTAATAACAATGTAACCTCATTAATAAGGCTTCTGTAGTATTTTTCGATATCTGCATAAAAATAATAAGAAAATTTATATTTTTGTACGAAGTCGCGGGATTCCCGCACTTTTTGAGGTAAACGCTCATATACCTGAGTATAACACGAACTTGTAAATTTTCACTGTTTTTATTATCTTTTAATAAATGGTTAAGTGTACCTTAAAACATTAAAATTACATGATAACACAATGTTTTCTCGTCCGATGTAAATACAAGCTTATAAAGAAGATTAAAAAAAAGACAAATGCTCTAAATATGTATAGAAAAATAGTTTTATTTTTTATGGGGACTGGGCTGGACACGTCAGCCGAATGCCAGCAGATTTTTTTTAAGAAAATTACAAACGTAAGCCTTTTTCTAAAAAAAAATGGTATGGGCGCAACCACCGCCGACTGGGTTCCGAAGGTTAAACGTTCACCAGGTCGGCCTAGAAGACTGTAAAAAGATCGATGATCATGAAAAGAATTGGACCTCAGTATCGGCCAACGGAGAGACATGGAAAAGAGGAAGATGCCTAGGCTTGCCTAGCAGTGGGATAACATGGGCTAAAATAATAAATATTTATATTCCGTGTTACTGGGGATCATGTAAGGATTCTAGCATACAATTAAATCTGTTCAGGTATTAAAAAGTTATGCTGGAATAAGGAAACTCGCATACATACTTACATGAACTTTGAAAACATTACACTCCGTTTTTGGGCGTATTTGTTTTCCCTTTTACTTTGGAATGGAGACTAACAAATCTTACAAATTGATGTGTTCTTTGCGGGTAAATGAGCGTTGACCTTTCCGAGTGTTATCTCATTGTAATGTAACAGTAGTGCTAAATGTTAATTATTTTTAAGTCATTTATCTTTTAATTACTGTACTGTATATAAAGAACGTGGAAAGAATGTCATTGAATTTTATTTTATCCCTAACAACATAAATTTGATCTACCTAGCTTCAAACGAAGAGTGAATAGGGTTCTTAATGATAGACAACGCACTGACATTGCCCCGGGTATTGCAGGTGTCCATAGGCGGTGGTGACCACTTACCATCAGGTACGTCGCTTGTCTGACACTTTACACATAAAAACAAAAAAAAAAGGTTTTTAGAATGGCTCAATAAAAATCCTATACCCTACTATACTATTATAAATGAGATTTTTTTTAATGGTTGACAGGCTAGGTATTTGATCACAACTTACCTGATGTTAAGTGAAGGTGTGGTCGAAGATGGTAAAGCACACCTAGCCTAAAATGGAACTGGCTTTCAAGTGAGGCTGCCGGAACATACTGTTAGATGCTGGGCGGCAGATTTTCAACTTCAAAGGTAGTTAGCCAGCCGAGTACCTACTAGAGAGTACTCTACCACCATGCTTTGGTTTGCTCACGATATTTTCCTTCACCGGCAGCTCAAGCTCCTCGAATTGTTGGGGTTAAGAACCCACGCCCTTCGGCATGCGAACCGACCGCCCTATCCACAGAGCTATCATCGCTACAAAGTTTGGATGTTAGTTACTCAATTACGCAAAAGCAAAGCTCAAAATAGCACAACAAGCTGTGGAGAGGGTTATGCTCGGATTTTCCCTACGAGACCGAATCAGAAATGAGCAGATCCGTAGACGAACTAAATTTACCAACATAGCCCAGCGAATCAGCAAGTTGAAGTGGCAGTAGGCAGGGCACATAGCACGCAGAACTGATGGCCGATAGGGCTGCAAAGTCCTGGAGTGGAGATCATGAACCGGCAAGCGCAGAGTAGGACACCCCCACCCGCAAGGTGGACAGACGACCTAATAAAGACCGCAGGAACGCGCTGGATGCGAGCCACTTCCCACCGGTCTTTATGGAAGTCAATAGAGGTCTATGCCCAGCATTGGACCGCTGAGATGATGATTTTGACGCAAAAACGACAACGGATTTGGATGTAATTTGGCACACATATCTATAGTTTATTACCTGGCTTGACACTTAGGATACTTTTTATCGATTCCTGTGGGATTATCAAAAAACTATGTCTTACGGGACATTATACCAGAGTAAAAGGTATCCTTTATATTCTCAGTTATATTATACTTACTAGGTGACAAGTTTACCTAATGATGAAAGTATTGTTACACATGTTTCATTTCTTTTTGCACCTAATTCGCGGACGAAGTAGCGTGCTGAAGCTAATCATTAATAAATTCGGAGTATAAATCAAAATTAGGAATTATTTATTCGTGGTCTTATTAGGCGAATACTGTTTGTTAGTAGTCCATTCCTGTAAAATAAAATAACTCATTAAACTTTTAGGCGTTGATCGTCAATGCTTCTATCACCATTAACGATAACGCTTTCATTTTCAGCAAAAAAATAAAAATTTAAGCACAAATAAAAGGCGAAATTCGCCGAAGTCCTCCGACCTGGTACGAATGAGTCACGCCATAACCCGCCTGAAAGCAAATCGTAAACGCGACATAAAAATACTTCCCACTTTAGGGCTCTCGTTAAACTCGCAGGTAAGTCCGTAAATAATTTTATGATGCAGTTTGCAGTTACCGCTTTTTGCGGGTGGACTGTTGGTGGCTAGAATGGGGCCAGAATATAACGACCATAACCTACAAAATAAGATATTACCAAGCTATATATATATCGTGTTACTAGAATATTTGTTTTGCAGTACCAAATATTCAAATACAAATACAAATCGTTTATTAATAACACCACAGATACAGGCCACTCTTCCATTCATATTTAAAAATATCAAAATCATAACATATTATAACATATTTTCTACCGAATACATTTCGTAGGGTGCGCTTCAGATCTGCATGACCTAATTTCACCCTGCCCATTCTACTATCGGACAGCCAGAAGCTTTGAAAAGCGACACCGCTTTATGGTTGATGTTCCAAAAGCTCGAACTAAGCGGTTTGATTCCACCTTCTTCATACGTACCGCTAGACATTGGTATCTGCTGCCCGAGTGGGTGTTCCCCAATGAATATAGTCTGGGTACCTTTGAAATGGCGACTATAGCGATAAGGCCACTTGTTGCAACACCTGCGATTAGAGTTCTTTTGTACTCTGTAAATTTTTCCATTTCTGATGTGGATTGTGGGTACACATTAAGAAGTATCTACAGTAGTTTCTTAACTTTCTTCAAATTCTTTGTTTTTTCAGTAAACAGTGATTAGTAAGTATTTATAAATATTTTGTACGATAGGAACCCTCGATGCGCGAGTCTAACAAGCATAATATGATCAAATTCGATTATATTAAAAGAAACCATCAAAAGCATTTAATAGGTCAGTTTTTAGTTACCTACGTTTTGTGTCTTGTCGTACATTTTTATTTTAATTCGCGATATCAGTCTTTTATTTTCTTTAGTGACCTTCAACTATCTATAAAAGTATTTTATGACTGGCATTAAGACCACCACCGGTGAAAGAGATAATAAATTCGATGCATAAAATGTCATTTTTGTAGACTTGCTTTTTTTTTTGTAGAGCTATCGCACAATGATATTTGAAATGGGTGGATATCGGATCGGTTGAGAAATTTGGAAACTTAGACTGGAGCCGTACCTACTACTATACTACAGTTCTATAACTACTACAGTGGTATCCACAGTACATACAAGCTTGTTTCGTTAGGGGCTAGATTACGCTGTATGAAATGTCTAACGATGTTTATTTATTTTCATCACTCATGCATATTGTTTAACTATTTGTATTCATGATGATGGCGTCCTGCTATCTCCCCGCCACCCAGCAGTCTGCTGGTGCGGGAGCGGAAGCGGCTGCCAGAGGCAAGCACCTCAAATATGCTTGTTTGGGGGCAGCGTACGAATTTGTCCCGTTTGCCGTTGAGACTGCGGGTCCGTGGTGTGCCGAGGCTCGGAAATTCGTGCGTGATTCAGGGATTCGCCTGAAGGAGAAGGGGCGGGATCCCCGTTCTGGCTGGTTTCTGGCCCAACGGATCTCTCTGGCGATCCAGCGGGGAAACGCGGCCAGTATTGCGGAAACTTTCGGCCGTGGTTCGATGCGCGGGGAGACTTAAAATAGTTTATCACTTGGTGGTAGATCTCCTTAGCAGAAGGTCGTCTAGGTAGGTACCACCGCAGTACCAGTTATTCTGCCGCTAAGCAGTAGTGTGTAAACATTACTATGTTCCGGATTGAAGGGTACTGCAGCTAGCGAAATTACTGGGCTGTTGAGACTAACCATCGAAAGTCTCAAAGTAATGAGCGCTAAAGCAGTGATACCCTGGACTTTGTTTTGTTACTCAAAGTTACGTGTATCGCTGCAATGGTCATGGACAGGCGTTATCTCTTACCACCAGAAGAGCGTCTAGTTCGTATCATTACTTTTAACATAAAAAAAAAGTTTAAGTGACATATATCAGATATATTTTGACTAACATTTGTGAGACTAACATCGATGTTTGTTCTGTGTCTGGGTGTACTGTATGTATTATAAGTATGTATTTACAAAAAAAAAAAGTATTTAAGTATTCTATCAGTTATCTGTCTTCCATAGCACAAGCTCTGCTTAGTTTGGGGTCAGATGGCGCTGTGTGTAATGTCCTATGATATTTATTTATTTATATAATTTATTCAATTAATTTATTTTGATGTTTTGACATTTACACACATATAATAATAAATAATGTAATAAAAATATAGACGAAGTATTTGTATTTGTTATTCTAACGCAGTTATTTGTATATCTTTTCTGTGAGTTTTGTACATCTATAGTTTTTAACATCATTGCTAATCGCCATAAATATCTAAACTACGGAGAAGCTATGCCAGTAGCTAATATTTTCAAATGACAGCTAAGATGAAGTGTTGACGTTTTAAATGTATGATTGGACACAGAAATGTATGTTTGACTGCCAGGATAACGTCTATGAATATAATGTATAGGGATGATTGCCAAAATAAAGGAAGATAAACAAGTACCCAACACATTCCTAATAAACTACGTAGCTGCATGCGATTTTCTGGGTTTCCCACGTTTCTTAAGGCAATTTTTTTAATTTATGTTTTAATGTATAAAACTAATGAGATGAACATTACGCTGGTAAGAGATAACGCATGTCCATTACCATTGCAACAATACACAGAACTTTGAGTAACAAAACAAAGTCCGGGGCATCGCTGCTTTGGCGATCAATACTTTGAGACTTTCGATGGTTAGTCTCGACAGCCCAGTAAATTTCGCACATTACATTATTTAGTACATTACTGCATATGGTAAAGTTTCTTCACGATGTCTTTTCTTCACCGGCTCAAGTTCTTTGTTGGGTGGGGTTTGAACCCACGCCCCTCGACGTGCAAACCGACCGCACTAACCACTAAGCTATCATTGCTACAAAACTATTATGTATATCTACTAATGACCCGCCCCGACTTCGCACAGGTGCATCGTACTAATATGATGCATATGCATGTATTATGCACATAAACCTTCGTCTTAAATCACTCTGTCTATTGATGGAAACCGCATTAAAATCCGTTACGTAGTTTAAAAGATCTAAGCGTACAAACGGCGGGAAGCGACTTTGTTTTGTACTATGTAGAGACGATTGATAATGAAGACACATTAAGCATGAAATAACAAATTCTCACATACTCAGTAGACAATTTCGTAGGAATGACGCAGGAATTCTCTAGTTTTTAATAAATTCCCCGCGTTCCGGTGCGGCGGGGCCATTTTTCATTCTTCTCATTATTGCAACCCTTTGCAATTCCACCCCTGTACAGCCAGCAGAAACGGTCTAACACTCGTCACTTATTCATTACTAATGAATGATGACTACATGGCAATATCAGAAAATACGTTCTATCTAGAGAAAGAGAACTTCATTGACAAAAAACGACGATTTCAAACAAATTATACACACATAGGGATTGCAATCCGGCGTCATTTTCAGTCCACCAATCTGGCCGGATCCGACTGGATCCGGCCGGATCCGGCCGGATTGGTGGGATTGATCAAATTAGGATGATTTTCGCTTTTTAATACAAAATGAGTGAGTTAATCAAGTGTCGCTTCACTTATAGGTAGTTTAAAAAAAAAATCACAAATGTATAAAATCAACTTTATTTCCTAACCAATGTTAAAGACAAGTTTTTTTATGTAAGAAGAAGTAATGAGATGAACAAGACGCTCTCCTGATGTTAAGAGATAACGCCTGTCCATGACCATTGCAGCGATACACAGAACTTTGAGCAACAAAACAACGTCCAGGGCATCGCTGCTTTGGCACTCATTACTTTGAGACTAGATGGTTAGTCTCAACAGGCCAGTAGTTTCGCTAGCTACAGTACCTTTCAAACCGGCACACAGTAATGTTTGCACACTACTGCTTGGCGGCAGAATATCTAGTACTGCGGTGGTAACTACCTAGACGACCTCCTGTTAAGGAAATCTACCACCAAGTAATAGTATTTTCAAGTATTTTAAGTATTAAGTATTTCAAATCTAAGTCATACTTAAAGTAAGTTAAGATCGAGTCCCACTAGCCCAGTGAATTAGTGGTGACTAACTACAAGCTTCGGCGGAGTTCTGGAAGCAACACGGACAGTCATGTTTCACCACATTACAGGTTTCCACACCCACGCACGTAAATACTGGCTATTATCGCTTAATCTCAAACCCAAACCTATGCCCAACAATTTTAACTTTCAGGAGCATTTTTCTGCCGACCATACTCGTGAGTTGGGGTTCCCGCGGGCATTTTTCATCCCGCCTTGATTAAATCCTCCGCCATATAATTTACGGAACCTGTTCGCTGTTTGTCTATTCCAACATTGCAACGATGGCGATGCAACTTGCTGGATATTTTACATAACTTGCATCAATAAGACGTGCATAAAAACATAAGAGTAGAGTCATACATAAATTTGTTTTTATGCTAGTGATCTACTGTTTTATTCAAGCAATTGTGATTTACCGCAAATAAAGACCAAAATAAATGCCAATAGCTGTGATTTCACTGTAAAATTATGCTCCATTTGTCCATAAATAGAAAAAAATATTTGTATGGAAATCGAACCACTTTAAACTCTGAATGACATTGACGAAACGTAGACTTTAGCCGATATCGACGCCTTCTAGCGGCTACGCTCGGTACTACGTAGACTATATAGTTCAAAGATTATTTAATCGCAGAAGAAACACAGAGTCCCGCTGCCTAGATTTCTAAAACTCTATAACCCGTCATACCTAAACTCTCACTTTCCATTCGTGAAGGAAGGCATCACAGAATAGTACTCAAACTCATGTTACAATCATAAAATCCACCTATAAACAACTTACACGTTGTAAAAACGTTGTAAATGTGCTGTAAAAACGTTGTAAAACGCGTACGTAGATTGGAAAAATAATGTCAGTTCATAGGCTAAAGTAACTAGTGTTAAACACCTTCCTGGACATTAATGGTTTTGCAGGTTAGCTAGGTTCAGTGGCGTAGCGTGCCTTGGAGGAATCCTCTATCAAAATTAGTTGGGGGGCCCAAATGAAGGGTAAAGATTCTTACAAAAGAAACAAAAATGCTTGCAATAAATTAAAATAAATATTTATTGATTATATGGACAGTTGAACGTATGACAGTTTTTATATGTTTTTTCCCCGAAAAGCACGAGATTGAGTGACATTGTGGATAACATTTTGCAATTTTTTTTATGTAAAAAAGTAATGAGACGAACGGGACGCTCTCCTGATGGTACGAGATAACGCCTGTCCATGACCATTGCAACGATACACGTAACTTTGAGTAACAAAACAAAGTCCAGGGCATCGCTGCTTTGGCGCTCATTACTTTGATACTTTCGATGGTTAGTCTCAACAGCCCAGTAATTTCGGTAGCTGCAGTACCCTTCAAACCGGAACACAGTAAGGTTTACACACTACTGCTTAGCGGCAGAATAACACGTTACACACCTTACACACGTTAGGGGCCCCAGTATCCTGGGGGCCCCGTATCATTGATACGGCTGATATGGCGGTAGCTACACTGCTACACACCTGGCTAGGATTGCGAAAATACGTAGAATGATATAATATGATTTATGTTCATTAAAAAGTATTTGTGAGAGTAAAATGGTGTTAATAGCACTCAGAATTCTACACTAAATGTAGTTGTGGCGAATGCAGCTTATAGCGTTGGCGTTGTTTGTAGCGATGATAGCTCAGTGGTTAACGCGGTCAGTTATTAAACGTGAGTAATCCCACACAAGTAAAACAAAAACGTGTCAAATCACGTCAGTTTCCATATGTAATGGCAAGATAAACAGATCTACATATCTATATCTATCTATCTATTATAAAGAGGAAAGATTTTGTTTGTATTGAATAGGCTCCGAAACTACAGAACCGATTTCAAAAACTCTTTCACCGTTGGGAAGCTACACTATCCCCTAATGACATAGGCTATTTTTTATCCCTGTATTACCACGGGAACGGGAACTACGCGGGTGAAACCACGACTCGTCCGCTAGTACTATTACGAAGAGGAAAGATTTTGTTTGTATTGAATAGGCTCCGAAACTATTGGACCGATTTCAAAAACTCTTTCACCGTTGGGCAGCTACAATATCCCCGGGTGACATAGGCTACTTTTTATCCCTGTGTTCTCACGGGAACGGGAATTACGCGGGTGCAACCGCGAGGCGTCCGCTAGTAAAGAATATATGTAGATTCGGTACCGACATTGATGCCTGAATAAAGTACTACCAAGTAGTACCTATGCCCTTACTGTACAGGGTTTTACCCGCTGAACCAGCGATGACTATCTTTAAAAAAAGGTCCGTAATTTCCAAACCCTTTCCGTGTATGTAATTACAAAAAATTTAAACTATCGCTAAAACACAGCAACATCACAACCAGTTCACGAAGACCTATTACTGCTGTTGTTTTTCAACGAATTTGCCGCAAGAGAAATTTCGGCGTAGACTGGCGGCATGAATTAATGATTAGCTGTTGCTTAGTCTGGTATAACCGAGAGCTAGTGTGGCTTGAGCTGTACTGGCTAGTGTTTATAGTCGGTCAGAGGGTCAAGTTGTACTGGAGAGAATTGCGTGCTAAGATCGCTCGATAGGACATTATAAATTGGCCTGTCCGTCTGTCTGTCACAGCACACGCGATGCAAAAAAGTTCGTTGTAGACTTAGATCGGACAATGTGCATTATCGTTGAATGAAGCATTTCATCACTAATTTTATTGTTCTAAAAGTTATTATCATTGATGCCGTACTGTGCTTCTTATTGCGATATTAAACTTCTCGCATTATTTTTTCCCTTTCACCCACTGTCAGTAGTATTTTAATTTATTTTATTTTATTTATTTATTTCGATACCCATAACAGAATATAATTAGCATATCAGTGTTATGTAAATTAAGGTAAATTAAATTATATTCCTAAACAAATGTATATACAACATGAACATTGAAAAGAAAAAAAAGAAAAAAAAAGAAAAAGAAGAAGCAGAAAAAAGAAGAGAAAGAAAAAAGAAGAAGAGAAAGAAAAAAGAAGAAAAGAAAGAGAAAGGGGGAAAGAAAAAGAAAATTTTATTTCTTCAATTCTTTCATTCTTCTCTTCTTCGTCTCTTCTTCTCTTCTTTTTCTCGTCTTCTCTTCTTCTCTTCTTCTCTTCTTCTCTTCTTCTCTTCTTCTCTTCTTCTCTTCTTCTCTTCTTCTCTTCTTCCATTCTTTCATTCATTCATTCTTCCATTCTTCCATACTTCTATTCTTCTCTTCTTCTCTTCTTCGCTTCTTCTCTTTTTATCTTCTTCTCTTCTTCCACTCTTTCATTCTTCCATTCTTCTATTCTTCCATTCTTCTAATCTTCTCTTCTTTCATTCTTCTATTTTTCTCTTCTTCCATTTTTCTTCTCCTTCTATTCTTCCATTCTTCTATTCTTCTTTTTTCCATTCTTTCAATCGTTCATTCTTCTTCTCCTTCTATTCTTCTCTTCGTCGCTTCTTCTCTTCTTCTATTCTTTCTTCCTTCCATTATTTTATTATTTCATTCTTCTCTTCTTCTCCTCTACTCTCCTTCTCTTCTACCATTCCTCTAATCTTCTCTTCTTTCATTCTTCCATTCTTCTATTCTTCTCTTCTTTCATTCTTTCATTCTCCCATTCTTCTTCTCCTCCTATTCTTCTCTTCTTCCATTCTTTCATTCTTCCATTCTTCTTCTCCTTCTATTCTTCTTTTCTTCTCTTCTTCTATTCCTCTATTCTTCTCATCTTACATTCTTTTCTTCTATTCTTCTATTCTTCTATTCTTCTATTCTTCTATTCTTCTATTCTTCTATTCTTCTATTCTTCTATTCTTCTATTCTTCTATTCTTCTATTCTTCTATTCTGCTATTCTTCTCTTCTTTTCTTCTTCTCTTCTTCTCTTCTTTTCTTCTTCACTTCTTCTCTTCGTCGCTTCTTCTCTTCTTCTATTCTTTCTTTCTTCCATTATTTTATTATTTCATTCTTCTCTTCTTCTCCTCTACTCATCTTCTCTTCTTTCATTCTTCCATTCTTCTATTCTTCTCTTCTTCCATTCATTCATTCTTTCATTCTCCCATTCTTCTTCTCCTTCTATTCTTCTCTTCTTCCATTCTTTCATTCTTCCATTCTTCTTCTCCTTCTATTCTTCTCTTCTTCTATTCCTCTATCCTTCTCTTCTTACATTCTTTTCATTATATTCATCTCTTCTTCCATTCTTTTTCTTGAAATTCTTCTATTCTTCTATTCTTCGCTTCTTCCATTCTTTCATTCTTCCATTCTTCTTCTCTTCTTCTCTTCTTTCATTCTTTCATTCTCCCATTCTTCTTCTCCTCCTATTCTTCTCTTCTTCTATTCTTTTCATTCTATTCTTCTCTTCTTCCATTCTTCTCTTCTTCCATTCTTTCATTCTTCTCCTTGAAATTCTTCTATTCTTCTATTCTTCTATTCTTCTATTCTTCTATTCTTCTATTCTTCTATTCTGCTATTCTTCTCTTCTTCTCTTCTTCTCTTCTTCTCTTCTTCTCTTCTTCTCTTTATTTCTTCTTCTCTTCTTCACTTCTTCTCTTCGTCGCTTCTTCTCTTCTTCTATTCTTTCTTCCTTCCATTATTTTATTATTTCATTCTTCTCTTCTTCTCCTCTACTCTCCTTCTCTTCTACCATTCCTCTAATCTTCTCTTCTTTCATTCTTCCATTCTTCTATTCTTCTCTTCTTTCATTCTTTCATTCTCCCATTCTTCTTCTCCTCCTATTCTTCTCTTCTTCCATTCTTTCATTCTTCCATTCTTCTTCTCCTTCTATTCTTCTTTTCTTCTCTTCTTCTATTCCTCTATTCTTCTCATCTTACATTCTTTTCTTCTATTCTTCTATTCTTCTATTCTTCTATTCTTCTATTCTTCTATTCTTCTATTCTTCTATTCTTCTATTCTTCTATTCTTCTATTCTTCTATTCTTCTATTCTGCTATTCTTCTCTTCTTTTCTTCTTCTCTTCTTCTCTTCTTCTCTTCTTCACTTCTTCTCTTCGTCGCTTCTTCTCTTCTTCTATTCTTTCTTTCTTCCATTATTTTATTATTTCATTCTTCTCTTCTTCTCCTCTACTCATCTTCTCTTCTTTCATTCTTCCATTCTTCTATTCTTCTCTTCTTCCATTCATTCATTCTTTCATTCTCCCATTCTTCTTCTCCTTCTATTCTTCTCTTCTTCCATTCTTTCATTCTTCCATTCTTCTTCTCCTTCTATTCTTCTCTTCTTCTATTCCTCTATCCTTCTCTTCTTACATTCTTTTCATTATATTCATCTCTTCTTCCATTCTTTTTCTTGAAATTCTTCTATTCTTCTATTCTTCGCTTCTTCCATTCTTTCATTCTTCCATTCTTCTTCTCTTCTTCTCTTCTTTCATTCTTTCATTCTCCCATTCTTCTTCTCCTCCTATTCTTCTCTTCTTCTATTCTTTTCATTCTATTCTTCTCTTCTTCCATTCTTCTCTTCTTCCATTCTTTCATTCTTCTCCTTGAAATTCTTCTATTCTTCTATTCTTCTATTCTTCTATTCTTCTATTCTTCTATTCTTCTATTCTTCTATTCTTCTATTCTTCTATTCTTCTATTCTTCTATTCTTCTATTCTTCTATTCTTCTATTCTTCTATTCTTCTAGTCTTCTATTCTGCTATTCTTCTCTTCTTTTCTTCTTCTCTTCTTCTCTTCTTCTCTTCTTTTCTTCTTCTCTTCTTCACTTCTTCTCTTCGTCGCTTCTTCTCTTCTTCTATTCTTTCTTTCTTCCATTATTTTATTATTTCATTCTTCTCTTCTTCTCCTCTACTCTTCTTCTCTTCTACCATTCCTCTAATCTTCTCTTCTTTCATTCTTCCATTCTTCTATTCTTCTCTTCTTCCATTCATTCATTCTTTCATTCTCCCATTCTTCTTCTCCTTCTATTCTTCTCTTCTTCCATTCTTTCATTCTTCCATTCTTCTTCTCCTTCTATTCTTCTCTTCTTATATTCCTCTGTTCTTCTCTTCTTACATTCTTTTCATTATATTCATCTCTTCTTCCATTCTTCTTCTTGAAATTCTTCTATTCTTCTATTCTTCGCTTCTTCCATTCTTCCATTCTTCTTCTCTTCTTCTCTTCTTCTCTTCTTCTCTTCTTCTCTTCTTCTCTTCTTCTCTTCTTCTCTTCTTCTCTTCTTCTCTTCTTCTCTTCTTCTCTTCTTCTCTTCTTCTCTTCTTCTCTTCTTCTCTTCTTCTCTTCTTCTCTTCTTCTCTTCTTCTCTTCTTCTTTTCTTCTCTTCTTCTCTTCTTCTCCTCTTCTCTTCTTCCATTCTTTCATTCATTCATTCTTCCATTCTTCTATTGTTCCATGCTTCTATTGTTCCATTCTTCTATTCTTGTCTTCTTCTCTACTTCCACTCTTTCTCTATTCTTCTATTCTTCTATTCTTCTCTTCTTCTCTACTTCCACTCTTTCTCTATTCTTCTATTCTTCTATTCTTCTATTCTTCTATTCTTCTATTCTTCTATTCTTCTATTCTTCTATTCTTCTATTCTTCTATTCTTCTATTCTTCTATTCTTCTATTCTTCTATTCTTCTATTCTTCTATTCTTCTATTCTTCTATTCTTCTATTCTTCTATTCTTCTATTCTTCTATTCTTCTATTCTTCTATTCTTCTATTCTTCTATTCTTCTATTCTTCTATTCTTCTATTCTTCTATTCTTCTATTCATTCATTCTTCTCTTCTTCTATTCTTCTATTCTTCTATTCTGTTCTTCTTCCATTCTTCTCTTCTTCTCTTCTTCTCTTCTTCTCTTCATCCATACTTCGCTTCTTCCATTCTTTCATTCTTCCATTCTTCTTCTCTTTCTCCTTGAAATTCTTCTATTCTTCTATTCTTCTATTCTTTTCTTCTTCCATTCTTCTCTTCTTCCATTCTTTCATTCTTGCATTCTTCTTCTCCTTGAAATTATTCTCTTCTTCCCTTCCTCTCTTCTTCTCTTCTTCTCTTCTTCTCTTCTTCTCTTCTTCTATTCTTCTATTCTTCCATTTTTTATTCTTCTATTCTTCCATTATTTTATTCTTTCATTCTTCTCTTCTTCTCTTCTTCTCTTCTTATCTTCTTCTCTTCTTCTCTTCTTTTCTTCTTCTCTTCTTCACTTCTTCTCTTCGTCGCTTCTTCTCTTCTTCTATTCTTTCTTTCTTCCATTATTTTATTATTTCATTCTTCTCTTCTTCTCCTCTACTCTCCTTCTCTTCTACCATTCCTCTAATCTTCTCTTCTTTCATTCTTCCATTCTTCTATTCTTCTCTTCTTTCATTCTTTTATTCTCCCATTCTTCTTCTCCTCCTATTCTTCTCTTCTTCCATTCTTTCATTCTTCTTCTCCTTCTATTCTTCTTTTCTTCTCTTCTTCTATTCCTCTATTCTTCTCTTCTTACATTCTTTTCATTCTATTCTTCTCTTCTTCCATTCTTCTCTTCTTCCATTCTTTCATTCTTCTCCTTGAAATTCTTCTATTCTTCTATTCTTCTATTCTTCTATTCTTCTATTCTTCTATTCTTCTATTCTTCTATTCTTCTATTCTTCTATTCTTCTATTCTTCTATTCTTCTATTCTTCTATTCTTCTATTCTTCTATTCTTCTATTCTTCTATTCTTCTATTCTTCCATTATTCTATTCTTTCATTCTTCTCTTCTTCTCTTCTTCTCTTCTTCTCTTCTTCGCTTCTTCTCTTCTTCTCTTCTTCTTTTCTTCTCTTGACAACAAAAAATACTACAAATAACGACATTTACAATTATCGTTACAGGTTATGTATTTATATCGTCACTTCATTGTGTTTTATTACAGAGAAAAGGAAAATAGTGTTTGTTATTTACTAGCGTCTCCACACTGATTTTGAAAATGGGAATGGGATGGGATTATTTTTATCATGACAATATTTTTTCTATTGACATGTATTTATATTGACATACTTTATTTTGACATTTTGTTTTTTCATTCATTCATTGTCATGTATTCAATATTTTAAAACTCTTTTAATGATATATTTGAAATAACATATATTACGGAATTTGGATTATGACATTAGTGTTATCAATAAAATATTTGTATTTGATTTATATTTTCATCCCGCTAAACTTAAAAAAGAAATATGTAATAAGACGATCGAGACGCTCACCTGATGGTAAGAGATAACCTTCTATCCATGACCATTGCAGCGATACACAGAACTTTGAGTAACAAAACAAAGTCAAGGGCATCGCTGCTTTGGCGCTCATTACTTTGAGACTTTCGATGGTTGGTCTCAACTCTCAATAGCCCTGTAATTTCGCTAGCTACATTACCTTTCAAACCGGAACACAGTAATATTCACACACTAGAATATCTGGTACTGCGGTGGTATTTACCTAGACGACCTCTTGCTTAAATCTGCCACCAAGTAAAACCACATATTGGTCGGCTTTTTTGTTTTCATTTCTTTTTTCTATAGTACTCTTCTACATAGAATTCGTTCTGTAAGTATATACTAGATACATAATTATATGCACTATTTCATACATTCCGCATACAATTCCGTCAAGCGCCAACGGCGTGTTTGCCAATAACATACAATTTTGCATAATTAATGTATGGGAACAATACAGCGGGCAGAATGGCAACATAATGAATGATTGAGAGGGTAGCTATGAAAACTGTGTGTACTGTATAACAGATATAGGTAGGTTGTAGGTTCATGCTTTTAAGGTGAGTCGTTTCGCTCAAGGCACCAGATTTAAAATTTCTTGCATTAAGTATTGCAATTAATAGTTTTTTATGATTGACCACTGTTTGACCACAGCTCAACTGATTCCTACTGCACTACAATAGTTGTTTAACAACGCTGTGGCTATGATAGATTAGATTAGATTAGATTAGATTATTTATTCACCTTATAACAGAGTTTCGTTATACTAGGTAAATCAATTCAATACATTGGTTAAATAATAATTAAAAAATGAATAAATTAAAATTATACTATTAGTCAAAAAAAATTAATATGTCAAAAAATATTATGTAAATGTCATATTGAGTCAATTAATTAATTAAATAATAAATTTAGATATAGGTACCTACATTACGAATTGCATTAGTCACCATCACATGTAAAAGATCGCTCATTCCAATTAGTTCAGTGGTTAGCGTGAGTCACACGCCGAACGGTGTGGGTTCATATAACTTTCCTCCTCCTCCTTTCTTTTACCGAACGGCCAGACACGCGACCAAAACGTCATCCGTACATGGTGGATGTTCCCCATGTACGCACAAACCGTTTTGATTCCACATTTTTCATTCGCACAGCGAGGTTGTGGAACTCTGCCGGAGTCAGTGTTCCCTGTTAGATACAATATTGGCGTCTTCAAATCTAGAGTGAATAGGTTTCTTCTAGGTAAGCGTGCTCCATCTTAGACCACACTACTGCTTAGCATCGGGCAGAGTGTGGTCAAAGGCAAACCTATTTTGAATAAAAAAAAAAAACTTAAAAATAACAGAGTTATCTGCAGAGGGGTTCGAAACCTCGAGATTGAAAGTCGGTCTTCCAACTAGTTTGCCAATAATTTCTGTGTTAATAAATTTTATTGGAACATTCACAAATTTCTATGATAGAGCCACAGTATAAATACTTTGATTTCCAAGTCTGAAAACGGGACCGAAGTATCAAACAAGACATCAGTGATAAATAAGAAACCAATGAGGATGAAATAGTGAAACATGACTTAATTGACAAAAATAACGATTAAATAATATATAAATTTGCAATTTCAAAAAACCGACTCCATGAAGGGTCATGGAGTCGGTTTAAGGGTAGCCCAACTAAGCGCACCGCTCCAATGAAACAGCGAGGTTTCAGAGTAAACGAAAATATCATCGATGTATACAATTTTTTTTTAAAACCGCTCCATCAATCGGGATCACTTCTGTAGTATAATCTATCAAGCAAAAAAAGAATTATCAAAATCAATTCATAATTGGCGGAATGACCGCGTAGCGTATATTAAAAAAAAAACAGTCGAATTGAGAACCTTTTTTTTTGAGTCCGTTAAAAAAAGGTACTCATTGATTGAGTGTGGTCCTCAAGTTCAGGGGGCCCCTTTCAGACCTCCAAGCAAACCGAACTTGCTATTTAGTTTCTCCTACATTAAAGATATAAATATAGCAGGTTGTACAACAAGTTCTATCCTGACAACTCAGTTAAAAGCAATTCAAACTTGTGGGAAATTCCCCTCAGTTCTTTCTGTTATTTGTAAAAACAGGGTTCACTTTTTTGCGTCAGACCTTTGTATACCTAGCAACGCCATTGTCGTTGATTTACTACTAGATGCTATGATCCAAACATTAATTAGTTAGTTTTAAAATTTCTTTATTGTAACAAATATGTACTACCAGTGTGTATTTGGTCCTGGCAGTACAACCGTGTAAAATTATATTATTTTGCGAGCATAATACTTATTTAAAACCAAAAAAAGTGAAAGCTTATGTAAGTAAAATGACACCATAACACATTCAAATGCATTTTGATAATGGAGCTCAATTAAACATATGAACTTTGTAACAGTATATTTTAAAAAGAAAAGGCAAACATTCATTGCGTTCAGCTCAAATGCAGTGTAGTCTATACACCTTGTACAGAAATAAAAATTATAATTTATTTATTAAATAAATTAAAAAGAAATGACGCCCGGAATAGAGTTGAGCAAATTTTTTTGGCATAAAAACGTCACGCTGATAGTATTCTCTACTGACAACCAATCCAAACCAAAGTTTAGATCAGTCCCTCGATTTGTAATTTTCTTCTAGGGGCATGAATTAGTTGCGAGACTGAGTTTTCCCTCATCACTAATAACAACAATAGCATTTACATGCATTGCTTGAGCGTTATGCAAAAATTTCGCAAAAATAAAATACGAAGTTAAAAGGAATAAATAAAATAATAAAAAAATGTATAAATCCAACCTTTTTGTTTTCCGTTCTCGGATGGGCTCGATGGAAAAAGCGCCCGCTTCAAGACAGCCGCCAGCGCTACGGAGAAGAGGCCGTAGCTGTCAATTTTGTATTTACACTTTTGGGTGTAAAAACTCTCGCGTAGAGCGATTTTTGGTAGCAGCAAAATTGTATGAAGGGTCCAGTTATAGTAAAGTCGCCACTACTTTACTAAAGCATGACTGGATGTGATGGACTTGACCAAGACTGGACTGTGACTACTTTTTTATTTATGGAACTTGAAAATACCAAAACACTTGACATTAGCAAATGCACAAAATTCAACGCCAAAATCAAAGAAGAAGAGGAAAACTAATAGTTTTTTTTATGGTTGACAGGCTAGGTGTTTGACCGCAGCTCACCTGATGTTAAGTGAAGGTGTGGTCGAAGATGGTATAGCACACCTAGCCTGGAATGGAACTGGCTCTCAAGTGAGGCTGCCGGAACACACATTAGATGCTTGGCGGCAGATTTTCAACTAGAGGGTGGTAGCTAGCCAGCCGAGTACTATGAAATACCACTTACCACCCTACCACCATGCTATGGTTTCCTCACGATGTTTTCCTTCACCGGCACTCAAGCTCATTGTTCGGGTTTGAACCCACGCCCTTCGGCATGCGAACTGACCGCGCTAATCACTGAGCTATCATCGCTACAAGTTTGGAGTCATCGACATGCTTTTGTGACATGTTTTAAGTTTTCACACTTATCGGCAGTCCCCATGATTGTCTATTTTTTGTTTGGTTTTAAAATTCGCCTTAATCTGTGACCGCGATATAATTATATTGTAACATTCAGTTTTTTATAACATATATAGTACATTAATGTATGTATGTACCGTTATAATTAACCTATATAATCATAGTTAACCCCGGAGGTCAAGACTAAAAATTCCCAGCACAGTAGCTGAGCACTGGCCTTATTTAACGCACTAGAAACTGCAGCGATAACCCTTTCACCTACCTACTGATTATTGTAGGCCAGTTTATTTAGTTCATTGTGTTTGTGTTCAGTTTTTTTTCTTGTAGTGTCTAGTATTTTGTAAATAGGTAGATGTTATTTTTCTTACTTTTCATTACCTTTATCTATCTATCTATACTATTATAAAGAGAAAAGATTTGATTGTTTATTTGTATTGAATAGGCTCCGAAACAACAGGACCGATTTCAAAAATTATTTCACCGTCGGGAAACTACTCTATCTCCGTGTGATTTAGGCTACTTTTTATCCCTGTATTCCGACGGGAACGGGAACTACGCGGGTGAAACCGCGAGGCGTTCGCTAGTTTTCTATAAGTATAATATCCACTTGATTTACAAGTATTAATATTAAATAGCGCAATAACTTGTATTCTTATGTCCTTACGTTTTCAAGCCCGTAATGTTCGCGTTACGCAAGCTCCGTCCTTGTTCGCGGCGGGCGCCGTATTTCAAAGTGGGCAAAAGTACGTTCGCGCCATAACTACGTAGGCGCGGGACTGAGAGTAAGGATTGTGACCACTGTTCCAGAGATGCTACGCTACGCTGGAGTTGACTCATAAAACAATTGACTTAACGTATTTCTGTGAGTCAACTTTTGATTTATTTATTCGATAGTAGTTCTGCATTCTTGTTTCCATCCAATGTTTCAAGTTTTTTTTCGCTCAAGTTGTGGTTACATTTTTTTTATATACTACATTAGTACAGCACATCTTACAATAATTGGCATGCGAATTTACAATATAATAGCTAAATCTATATTATATTTACGACAAAAATTAAATTATTTGTTGTAAACATTTAATATTGCTTAGTGTGCCGGCTTGCCAGGGCTAGTTTTATAAAGGTAGCACTTCGCCCCCGTGACACAAGCATTCTGCTTAGTTCAGAGGCGGGGAGCGCTTCAAAAGCCGTGGCGATGGGAGGAAGGTCATTAAAAATGCTTGTCATTAAAACTATGATATTGATTTTTGCTTATGAAGAGATTTAAGAATAGTTGCCAGCTGAGTACTAGAAAGTACACAACCATGCTATGATTTCCTTACCATGTTTACCTTCACCAGCAGCACAAGCTCATTGGGATTTGAACCCACGACTGTGGACCAACTACCTTAACCACTGATCTATCATCGCGACAAAATTTGATATTAGGCTTGAGATTAACTTCCAGATTTTGAGTTTATAACCTCAGGTAATTTAGCATGCTAACTCTAGAATTGCAATATGCGAGAAAGCTTTTCTCATGTTTTCGATACCAAAATATGTCGTCAATGATTTAGCGCACCTGGCGGCAAAAACGGGAACTAAAACCGGGGTGAAGCGGCAGCCATTTTGAAAACAGTAGACAACAAAATTTAGCATGCTATTGTTTTCTCTGCTGTTATTAATATGAAGATGTTTTTACAATGGAGCAGCAAGTCTAAAAGTACTTAATCATTTATGTAATTGCTTAGTTTAAACTAGATGCTATCCAATTAAAATAGTTACACTCAATTTTAGTAAATAAATTCAACCTAATCTTAAAAAGTTCTTTAAAAACCGGAACATCACCTTTACCTAGAGCAGAGCAGTCGACGTCGTGCCAGACAAGGACAGAGAATAAGACGAAGGGTTGCTTCGAGACCAGTCAAGTACCGGATTCCTCGCTTCCACCGCACTGCCTCAGAAATACGGTTCAACATGAACGCTAACGCCTATAAAGCGCCGCATTTAAATTCCGCACCAGAGAGATAAGGAATTTTATTGAAACACTATATTTTCCTGATAAATTTAGGTTTCTGATACACAAATTTGGTACTAAAAAAATTGCAATTTTTTTCTCGATCATTTTGTATAATTTTTTTTGTGAGGTTTGGTTTCGTGTCCGAGTATTTTCAGATTGAAATGTGCACCAGAGGTAGAAATATTCGTCGTCTCAAATGCGATACTTCATGGGCGCTTCGTAACAATAGCAGAGAGGGGGGGACTGCGCGCGCATCAAGTACCGTATACCGTTGTTCGAGAACGTTGAGATAATAAAATGAATACTTTATGGGCGTCTCGCCTAGAGAGGATATGCCAAGATAACAGTAACTTTCGTAGCCCTCTATGCGTTATACAGTAGGTATGCCTTAGGTATGTGATTCTTTCGCTCCGGAGCTTCAGACGTCCGCTTCGGCCCTAAATGTGAAATTAAAAAGTAAAACTAATCACGATTCTTTCATGTGCTTTTTTCTTTATTTTTGGCATCGCACTTTATGAACATTGCCAGTGTCAAATATATATTTTCGAGTATAGCATGAGATATTACTAGTAGAATAAGTCTAAGTAACAGTCAAAGTCAAATAAAGTATGTCAGGGTAAAATCTAATCATGCCCTAATATAGTAATGGCGACTTTACTAGAAGCTTCGACGGAGTGTGGTAGCAACATAAAAATACCATCACATATCAATTTCCGATAATCGTGATTTGACACTTTATGAATAATAAACCACATTTTTTTTGCATGAACGAAATATAGATACAAGTTTTGTATAATAATAAATTGCAGCGAAATGACTGACATTTCCCGAGTTTCTGCCAGTACCATGTGTTTTACATTTGGCCAGATATATCAAAAGTAAATATAAAACGGTGCGCAGAAACTAGATGAAGACCTTGGTCCTACAATTTTGAACTACACGCATGTCTTTGTGTGACGTGCGTGTATGACGTTAGCGTGTGACAAGCGAAAATTGTAGGACCAAGGATTGTTCAGTTTCGTTTTTTTTTTTTTTTTTTTTTATTATACTTTCCACAGACCTTTGTCAACTTTAGTTACAAATTTTTTTTTTTTTACAATTTTACATTACAAAAAGAGGAGAGGTTCGTAGGATCTTAATCTAAGGTTGAGTTTCTACGTTTATATCTGTCCAGTTTTTATCCGTGTCGTTTTCTTTTTATATTGTTTTTACTAAAATAGCTTATTTAGTCGAAATTATTCAGCGTTATTTAAATGGATACACGACTAGCGTAAATTTAGGCAAATGAATACAGTCTTATTTGCCCATGTCCAGTACGTTGGTTAAAATATACTAGATGTTTGGAAAATATAGCTTCCAGTAACAATGCTAATTTACAATTCAGTTGGTTTTTAGAAGCAACAAAAAAACTCTGAATCAATTATCAAAAAACCAAGTTTTGCGTGACCTCTTTATAAAGTTAATGTAATCTATAAAACACGTTACAAGCCGAAATAATTGTAGATGAAACAATATGTCAAGATCTGTTCAAAATAGTTTTTGTTCCTTTTTTTCTTTTTCTTTGTTTTAGACGTCGCACGTTAAGCATTTATAAATGTTAAGTATTTTCAATCGTTTTATGAAACATTACGTATATGTACTTGTAAGTCTAAGTCACAGTCAAACTCACACAAAGTAAGTCTAAATCGAGTTTTTCATGTCCTAGTAAAGTAGTTTTGAAATCACGTAATAACACTTTTTGACGCAATTTGGCAGTCTGTGAATAAAACACCGCCATTTTAATTATAAACACAAGTTTTGGAATATAACTTAATGCAGCGACGCGACGTTTGCGCCAAAACTTATCAATAAAATAATAATAATAAATAAATATCGTAGGACTATACACACAGCGCCATCTGACCCCAAACTAAGCAGAGCTTGTGTGATGGAAGTCAGATAACTGATAGAATACATAAATACTTTTTTTTTGTAAATACATACTTATAATACATACAGAACACCCAGACACAGAACGAACATTTGTTTATTCACAAAATGTTTGCCCTGAGTGGGAATCGAACCCACGCCCTACAGCCCTCAAGGCAGATATATTACCAATGAGCCAACGGGGCTGTCAAGTATTTACTAGTATTTTTAAATTTTGAAAAGTTTTTGTTCCTTTCTCGTTCACTAGTTTGTACCGTTACGCTGTGTTTGGTATAGGCTGATTAACGTAAATTATGATTGTATCATTATAATTCTAACTAGTTTGAATTAAGAATGCAAATTTAAAGTTGGAACGTCATTTTTAAAATTACGTAGCTTTTCCAGCGTGCGGGTAGAGTTGCGTAATTTTAACATCACGTAATTTGCAATTGCTTTTTTATGCATGTAGGCCATCGCTTGTTATGATGCTAAAGATACTTTATTCTGATATTTTTTACATAATTCGGTATGTAATCGAAAAAATACTTTACTGATTCCAAAACCATTTCGAAATATTACTTTCCTATGCATTGTTTGTATTGCCATACAACGCGGCAATGGGGCCAGCGTTTTGGGAACTATTCCCATTGATAGCGGTCTTTTAGAGTAGTTATTATTTTAAGTTATTTTATTTTAGGTCAATTCTTGTGTGTTTATTATATGCGAGACTGAATGTCATTACCATTTATTGTTTTTACGTTTAAAAGCTTGTATCCTGAATTAACAAACAGACAACTTTATATCCTGGAAAACGCGGCTGAAACTGCTAATACTTATAAAGAGAGCAGTTGCTTTGTCAAACCCCACCCATAAGCATCAAACTGCCAGTCAAGGAAAACCATAACATGGTGGTAAAGTACTCTCTAGAAAGTATTTGGCTGGCTAGCTACCACCCTTAAGTCTAACAGTGTGTTCCGGCAACCTCACTTAAGTGCGAGTTCCATTCCAGGGTGTGTTTACCATCTTCAACTACACTGTCACTTACACAGGTGAGCTGTGGTCAAACACCAAGCTGGCTAACAAATAAAAAAAAATATTACCTATAACTTTTGTTCAGAAAATACAAGCGCCTATGTATAAGGAACTAATCAACTTGAGTTCACTTACTCCATAATTAAAACAACCGGGCTCTGCGTATCTATCGGTCGCTATATCTACTTATGTAGATATATGTATGAGGCAATATACATAAACATACCTATCTATACAGGGTGCATGCGTGCGTGTCGCGTTGGACCGTTATATCGGATCACAAGTTTTGATACTTGCATTTTCTTCATTTGTTTTGCTACTATTAATTTTGAGCTATTAGTTCTATAAGTATACTGGCGACCCGTATTGCGACGGGTGCTATGTAGATTCTAATGTGTTGCATATCGTTTGTAGCGATGATAGCTCAGTGGTCAGCGTCGTCGGTTCGCACGCCGAAGGGCGTGGATTCAAACCCCAAGAATGAGCTTGAGCTGCCGGTGAAGGAAAACATCGCGAGGAAACCATAGCATGGGGGTAGGGTACTTTTTAGTACTCGGCTGGCTAGCTACCACCCTCGAGTAGAAAATCTGCCGCCAAGCATCTAACGGTGTGTTCCGTAAGCCTCACTTGAGAGCCACTTCCATTCCAGGCTAGGTGTGCTTTACCATCATCGACCACACCGTCACTTAACATTAGGTGAGCTGTGGTCAAACACCTAGCCTGTCAACTATTAAAAAATATATATATTTATCTTTGTATTATACATATAAACTATCCTTTTGAATAACTCGTGTCTATTGATGGAAACCGCATTAAAATCTGTTGCGTAGTTTAAAACATCTAAGCGTACAGACAGCTGGAAGCGACTTTCTTTTATATTAACTATAAAAAGATAGAAATTCTTTATAAGTGTATATTCTTTATAAAATTTAATACCAATCATGAGTAGCGCAGAAACTCTTTATTGTGCACACCAAAAACAGAAACAAATGACAGAGAATAAAATAATCTTATGAGCTAGTGCCACAAGTGGCGGCCTAAGTACTATGTAGAGATGACAGATAATAAATATCGTAGGACACACGGCGCCATCTAACCCAAACTAAGCAAAGCTTGTACTATAGAAGACAAATAACGGATAGAATACTTGAATACTTTTTGTAAATACACACTTATAATACATGCAGCACACCCAAACACAGTACAAACAATTATTTATACTATAAAATGTTTTAGTTTTTTCCGCAAATGAAATCATTTTCAGATACTTAGAATGCATATATTGAGAGAAGAAATTCAGCAGCGTCTGTGAATTTTAAGCAAAATATCGACTAGTTTTTGAATGTTGGCCATACCAAACAATATTATATTAAAGGTAATATAATATTGTTTGGTAATACACAATTGTTTGTTGTTTACACTAATATTGTAAAGAGGAAGGATTTGTATTTTTGAATTTTTGTTTGTTTGTAACGAATAAACTCAAAAACTACTGGACCGATTTCAAAAATTCTTTCACCGTTGGGAAGTTACACTATCCCCTGGTAACCTAGGCTACTTTTTATCCCTGTATTTCTACGGAAACGGAAACTACGCGGGTGAAACCGCGAGGCGTGCGCTAATACATTATAAACTTGTCATTTTATACTCTATAACCTAATCTATGTTCTATTTTAACATAAGAGAATTTGAAAATTGAGAGAAGAAGAAGAAAAGTTTTAAATCCTGATTTACACAAGGGTTTTTATCAAAACTTTTCTAACACACAAGGAGAGTTTTTCAAATTTATTATAACACCAAAATATTATAATTATCATCATCAAAATAACGCGAACAATTTTTCTTGCCCTGTGCCTATTGCCGTTTGGGAAGCAAATAGCCTTCTGAAACTTGTATACGGCTCGATTTTGTTCTATCAACCAACAACCAACTGTCCTTAAGATTGTTGCATATAATTTTGCCTAGTCTTTCACCCATATAATAATACAAATACAAATAATCTTTATTAATGCGTTATTTTAAAAACATGGGTTGGCCTCTACTGTTAAGTTTACACAAACCTGTATTAGGAGAGACCGCTCCTTCAAATACACTTTTATATGATACATTTTCACATACATAATAACAATAGATTTGTACAAAAACAATTAATTACAACTAAACACATAATTTTTACATGTATTTGTGACTACATGTAATTATATATATTGCTACAGTTCTCTAGAATTTTATATTAAATTGAAAAATGAAATTAAGTCGAAACATATTATCCCTTTATTTATAATTTATAATGGGCATTTTAACTGCTTATTGATGTTGATATATATAGGTTGCCCTCACGAATTTTCAAGTACCAAATCATCCCAGGCGTAGTATCGTTCGTGTCCAGTCGCCACGGTCCGTTCTATCTAGCTATATAAAATACTTTTCACGACAGATAAACTTGCATAGCATTAGCGGAACTGCTATGAAATCTGTGACGATATACCTGAGTACAGAATAGATAAAAGCAGCTAGTAACAGCCGCAGTATAGCGGAAGTATTTTTAATACAAAACTTCATTTCCCCGTCAAATTACTCACCATTTTTTTTAATGGTTGACAAGCTAGGTGTTTGGCCACGCTCATCTGATGCTAAGTGACGGTGTGATCGAAGATGGTCAAGCACACCAAGCCTGGAATAGATCTGGCTCTCAATTGAGGCTGCTGGAACACACCATTAGATGCTTGACGGCAGATTTTCAACTTCAACTTTCAACTTCAGCAGCTAGCCGAGTACTAGAAAATATCCTGCCACCACGCTATGGTTTCCTCGCGATGTTTTCCTTCACCGGCAGCTCAAGCTAATTGTTGGGGTTTGAACGCACGCCCTTCGGCATGCGAACCGACCGCGCTAACCACTGAGCTATCATCGCTACAAATACTTATCCTGCAATTGATAAAAGCCGTATACTGTATGGTTTTATGTGTTTCTTCTGCAGTCTTAAAATACGTAGAATGCGATACACAGAACTTTGAGTAGCAAAACAAAGTCCAAGGCATCGCTGCTTTGGTGCTCATTACTTTGAGACTTTCGATGGTTAGTCTCAACAGCCCAGTAATTTCGCTAGCTGCAGCACCCTTCAAACCGGAACACAGTAATGTTTACACACTACTGCTTGGCGGTAGAATAATACGTTACACACCTTACACACGTTAGGGGCCCAGTATCCCGGGGGCCCCGTATCATTGATACGGCTGATATGGCGGTAGCTACACTGCTACACGTTCCTGCTAAGGAGATCTACCACCAAGTAAATGAGTGGTAGTGGGCCGTCTTCAACTTGTCATACAGTTACAAGGGGATGGATGGCCAAGGTCGTACAGCTCAGTAGCACATTCTTCAAAATGAATCCTGTCGAAAATTGGCAGACTTGCTACCGGTGGGGTTCAAAGTTTTAAATTATTTTTTTTACCAGTAAGTTGAACAGCACGCCCCGCTTCCCCGAATCGAGAGTTTGATGGTACTGTGGTTTATTCTGTGGTGTGGTGACTGGTGACTGATAAGTTGATGTCACCGCCATATTCAGACTGCGGCGGGAAGCTGATCTAGTTTTATATCGCATTTCATATTTATTCGTTTAGGTACCTACATAAAATAAAATCGCTGCTTTGGCGCTCACTACTTCGAGACATTTGAAGGTTAGCCTCAAAATCATCATCAATATGTATTCATCATCCACAACCTTCTTTATCCCACTGCTGAGTATAGGCCTCTCTCTTTACATGCCATCTGCCTCGGTCCTGTGCCAATCTGGTCCAGGTTCGACCCGCGACGGTGACAATATCGTCGACCCATCTTGCGGCTGGACGACCGACGCTCCGCTTCCCTTGCCTAGGCCACCACTCTGTTGCAACCTTACTCCACCTGTCATCACTTCGCCTAGCAATATGTATTATAAGTATGTATTTACAAAAAAAAATAATTAAATATTCTATCAGATGTCTGACTTCCATCACACAAGCTCTGCTTAGTTTGGGGTCAGATGGCGCGTTGTGTATAGTCCTACGATATTTATAAAAGCCGTGTAATTTCGCTGGTTGCAGTACCCTTCAAACTGGAACACAGTTATATTTACACACTACTGCTTGGCGGCAGAATACCTGGTACTCATAAACTTAACACTCAAGTTTTGAGTTTAAAGTTGTACTGATATATACATTAGCATGAATCAACGCATAAAAACAGCGAGTGTAAGATGAAAACGGTTCATTGCACTAATCATTATAACAAACAACTTTTACTAGCACTGGAAACAACCCGAAAAAACTCAGCTGTTCCATAGAAAAAGGCCATTGACCTT
The DNA here is from genome assembly GCA_905404145.2 of Biston betularia. Classification (NCBI taxonomy): domain Eukaryota; kingdom Metazoa; phylum Arthropoda; class Insecta; order Lepidoptera; family Geometridae; genus Biston; species Biston betularia. Next base: position 2,701,548 of record FR989887.1, on the reverse strand, counting down.
CAACAAAATATTTGGGACTTCTTTATTTTACGATTTCGTGTATTTTTCAATGCCTCCTTTTCAGCTAAGTACATAATAGTACATAAAAGCTTGTACAGCTTAACACTTAACAGCTGTGCCATCATTTCTGTCCATCCAAAGGTTATCTAGAAGAAATCGCTCTAGACGATAAGGCGGCCGTTGTACTATCACATATTAGTCGACTGCTTTGTTATTATCTTTTGTTTAAAGTATTAAATGTTATATCCTACTATCCTATCCTATCTCTCTAATCCTGCTAATACTATTAATATTTCTTCTGTTCGAGCGTGATTACCGTAGACCGCATCTTCGCTTTACATCAGGCGAGTTGGCGGTCAAACGCAAGCCTATAAGTAATAAAAAAAAAATATAAATGCGAATGTTTGTGAGTGTGTTTGTTACTCTTTCACGCAAAAACTACAGAACGGATTTGGATGAAATTTGGTATGGAGGTAGCTGAGACCCTGGATTAACACATAGGCTACTTTTTATCCCGAAAACATGTAGCGAGTTACACTGCGGGGCGTAGCTAGTAATACATAAATCGACTGTCGGTATGCATTAAAGTTATATTCTATACTATATCTTATATTGCAGTGGTAAGTGAATTGTAGTTTGTGACATCGTTCCGGGATCCTCGTATTCCATAGTAACATGGTTTGCGGGCACCAGCTGCGCTGCCGGGGCCGGAAGCGAACCGGAAGCAGGTGTAGTACCGGCTCCGCTGTGCAAGTGTTTACTGAATACGAATCAACAGATAGACAATTTGTACTATGAATATAATTATTTTTCTATTTATGTTGTATTGTATTTGTACTGCGAAGACGGGATGGTAGCCATGAAAAGCTGGTCATTGTTGCCAATACCGAAGGAAAGAGACCACGAGGCCGGTCGCCAACACGATGGTCTGACCAAGTGAAAGAAGCCACTTCCTCTTCTAAACTCTACCAGGTGGTGAGGGCTACTTCGGACCAGAGTCGATGGAGACAGATTGTCCGTCTAAGAGGTTCCAGATTTGTAGTGTTTTTGTTGTTGTAGTGTTGTGTGTGTCAAAATAAATGTTTCCTTTCTTTCTTTCTTTCTTTACTTATTGCCTACTAGAAATATTCCGTTTAAAAACATCTCACAATTGATCACACAGACAAACATAATGTATGACATCCCTGTTGGTTCATTAGTAGTATGTCTGCTCCAAGATCTGAAGGGCGTGGGTTCGATTCCCACCCAGGATAAACATTTTGTGGTATAAACAAATGTTTGTTCTGTGTCTGGGTGTTCTGTATTTATTATAAGTAGGTATGTAAAAAAAAAGTATTTAAGTAGATCACTTAAATACTTTTTTTTTTACCAGATAGATCATCAGTTATCTGACTTCCATAGAATAAGCTTTGTTTAGTTTGGGGTCAGATGGCGCTGAGTGTAATGTACTAATTTTTTTTTAAACTATTATTATAACTCTTCGGTCATATAACATTTTTTTAATGCAAAAGTAATGCGACGAGCGTGACACTCACCTGTTGGTAAGGGCAAAACAAAGTCCGGGGCATCGCTGCTTTGGCGCTCATTACTTTGATACTTGTTTTTTTTTTACAGGCTAGGTGTTTGACCACAGCTCACCCGATGTTAAGTAACAGTGTGGTCGAAGATGGTTAACACACCCAGCCTGGAATGAAGTGTGTAAGTATGAGTGTAAGGTATCTGTGGGTGGGTACTCAGTCGGGTGCCAGTGTGCATCGAAGCGAGTTACCGCATATCTACTTATTGTAGTCTGCTGTGGAACGAAAGGGAAATTTTAGTAGCTGTCGCTGGGCGATATTAGGCCTGTATCCACTAGGAATGAAACAGATGAATTTGAGTTTCAAAGTTTTTTTTTAACGTAAAAATAATAAGACGATCAAGGCGCTCTCCTGATGTTAAGAGACAACGCCTGCCCATGACCATTGCAGCGATACACAGAACTTTGAGCAACAAAACAACGTCCAGGGCATCGCTGCTTTGGCACTCATTACTTTGAGACTAGATGGTTAGTCTCAACAGCCCAGTAATTTCGCTAGCTGCAGTACCCTTCAAACCGGAACACAGTAATGTTTGCACACTACTGCTTGGCGGCAGTACCTACCTAGACAACCTCCTGCTAAGTAAATCTACCACCAAGTGAAAATCTATCTATATCTATCTATATAATATACTATTATAAAAATAAAGGAAAGATTTGATTGTTTGTTTGTTTGTATTGAATAGGCTCCGAAACTACTGGATCGATCAAGAAACTTCTTGCGTGAAAGAGTAACAAACATACTTACAAACGCATTTATAATATTATAATAATTTACAGTTTTATTAGAGCAATTGTGATTTACCGCAAATAAAGACCAAAATAAATGCCAGTAGCTGTGATTTCACTGTAAAATTATGCTCCTTTTGTCCATAAATGGCAAAAATTTGTTTGTACGGAAATCGAACCACCTTAAGATCTAAAATATATATATAAACTTAAAATAAATTAAAAATAATCACAAGTCTTTGTATCCTCTTCTCTCTGCAGCAACCAGTTGCCGACACGTGTTTCGCCTCTACACGAGGCATCTCGAGGTTGTGTTGACTCTTCGAGCGTTTGACCAAGAAATATACTAAAATACATACCTTGAACACTCAAAATGAACTTCCGCAAGGTAACGTCCGAATCAATCAACCATTTGTAGAGGTGTGTGAGTTTATTTGTTACTGAATTACGCAAAAACTGCTGATTGGATTTAGATTAAACTTGGCACACAGATAGTTTATTATTTGGATTCAATAAATAAATAAACATCGTAGGACTATACACACAGCGCCATCTGACCCCAAACTAAGCAGAGCTTGTGTGATGGAAGTCAGATAACTGATAGAATACATATATACTTTTTTTTGTAAATACATACTTATAATACATACAGATCACCCAGACACAGAACAAACATTTGTTTATATCACAAAATGCTTGTCCTGGGTGGGAATCGAACCCACGCCCTTCAGCTCTTGGAGCAGACATACTACCAATGAGCCAACGGGGCTGTCATTATCATACACTATTTTTATTTTGACAGCCCTGTTGGTTCATTGGTAGTATGTCTGCTCCAAGAGCTAAAGGGTGTGGAATCAATCATTCATAAATTAAAATTTAAGCTAATAATTATACTGTTTTATTCAAACAATTGTAATTTACCGCAAATAAATGCCAGTAGCTGCGATTTCACTGTAAAATTATGCTCCATTTGTCCATAAATGGAAAAAATATTTGTATGGAAATCGACCCACCTTAAAAGAAAAACAATAGTCATGTGAGAACGATTCGTCTATCACATTTAATCGACACAGTAAACACCAAAACAAAACATCGATACGATTTCGCTAACATCCAATTATCCGACACTAAAATTATGCAATTTTAACAATCGTTATGTCGTTCCAAACAGATCGTTAAACAATTTACAACCGAACGAAGATGGCGGTAAAAAATAGAAATGATTGCCTCCTTAATCCACCTCTGGATAAAGTTTGGGCAGTCGCGTTAATGTTGCTGCCTTAGATACATATGGAAAGAAAATTTAGTTTCACCTAAACTTACAATCTTTGTACCTAAGTATAATTTTAGTTACTTGGTGGTAGATGGAGGAGGATACAGGAGGTCGTCTAGGTAGGTACCACCGCAGGACCAGTAATTTTGCCGCGAAGCAGTAGTGTGTAAACATTACTGTGTTCCGGTTTGAAGGGTACTGCAGCTAGCGAAATTACTGGGCTGTTGAGACTAACCATCAAAAGTCTCAAAGTAATGAGCGCCAAAGCAGTGATGCCCTGGACTTCGTTTTGTTATACAAAGTTCTGTTATCGCTGCAATGGTCATGATCAGGCGTTATCTCTTACCATCAGGACAGCGTTTCGTTCGCCTCATTACATTTTACATTTAAAAATATATATATTATTGATAGATCGAATTCGTCATGGTATAGACCATGAAAATTGGGCTCAGTCCAAATTTATTTTTTTAGATATTGGACGATATTTTCACACAGCACCATCTAGCCCCAAACTAAGCAAAGCTTGTACTATGAGAGTAAGAAATGCGATTAAGTTTACTTCCTTTTTCTTGTAAACACTTACATACTTATAATATCTACATACAGAACACCCAGACACAGAACAAAACATTTCCTTGTACCACAAAATGTTTGTCCTGGGTGGGAATCGAACCCACGACATACAGCTCTTAAATAAAGCAGATAATATACTAAGTATGTCTCTATTTTGCAAGCTATTGGCTATGCCCGCAACATGAATACAATAAGAATGAGCCGAGAGGGTTGTCCAAATGTTTCGGAATAAATTCGCCATAATTGCACTCGAGCAAAGCTGGGACAAGAAGCTAATATAACAATACCACTTGACTTGTAATGTCCTATTATCAATAAATTGATTATGATTCTTATAAGTAAGTACCTACCCATTCATAACAAAGGGTCTATAATTATATTCTATCAGTTTTTTTGACTGCCATAATACAAGCTTTCCCTAGTTTGTGGTCGAATGGCGCTGAGTGTCATGTTCAACGATATTTATTATTATTATTGCTTTTCCCTACTTGTATAAAAGTTTGATTAAAATGCATTTTTACAATTCTCCAAAGAGTATTAAATACGGCGTCATAAACGAGTTTTCCAAATAGCTCCTAAATAATAAGACACCATAGTTTCGAGTTCGGGGCCTGCAGCGTCCTATCATTATGCTATTAGAATAAACGACGGACCAGAGCGACGGGCACAGGCTAAATTCCGTAGATTTAAATTAGGATTAACGTTATAGAAATACAAGTATCGGAATTCATATAATTAATTAGATGACCTGTCAGTCCGTTCTCTCCTTTTTTCTTTTTTTTTGCTTTCTTGTAACATAGCACGTTCGTGCATTGTGCCAATTCATAAGTTTTCTCATACTCCCTTCGCTCATGGCAAATCCGATCGCCCTTGTTATTAAAAAAAGAACTGTTAAAAAATATACTCATAATGTAAAAAAAAAAGTAAAACCTATGAACATTTCTTCGTGGTTTTGTATTTGCAAACAATAACTAATTTGTTTTCATCGTTACTTGAGAAAATTGGAATTCATATTTTAGCACTTTTTTACATCTAGCGGTAAGTAGCAAAATGATTACACGCGCGAAAGACTCAGTGGTAGTAGTACTGCTACTTGACGCTAGATGTCGCGTTCAATGTTCTAAATGTTTCTTTGAAATCAATGAGTGTGTTGTGTACTTTATAATCATTTGATGATTTCGGTGTTAGGGCTCATATAATATGGTAGGTAATAAGTGCACGACAATTATTATTTGCAAAACAAATTTCATCAAAATGTCGATACCAAATTGTTTAGATAATTTATGAAATATTTTTTTTTTTTTTTTTAAATGATAATGTAAGTTTAATATAATATTTCATAGCTATTATATCTGAATAAAATTAATTCGACTATCAAGCTAAATTATGAAAAAAAGTATAATAAATATCTTCAATTAAACAAAACAAAATAACTTAAAATAAATTATTTATTTGGTAATATGTAATTTACATTTCGTATATTTTGTTATCGAAAACTTGTTTTTTGTTGATATAGGTACTGATTACTATACCTACTCCATCGGTTTCTTTTTTTCTTCTCTCGCCTACTCATCGTGTGAAGACGGCAAGAACTTAAAAAACTTAGAAAAACTAGTAATTCTACAAATGTGCTTGACATTTTAACGTAATATAATTTAGTACTTATTCTACGTACGTCTTATTCTTGTTCTTATTCTACGTAGCTAACTGGAAAAGCATTGTTGTACAGAACATTCCAAAACACTGTCTGTCTGGCTGTCAAAACACGGCAGCAGATTAGCAACACTCGTGCGATAGCTAGCTGGCTACTAAAAAGTAGGTAGGTACCTACACTACTTGGTGGTAGATTTCCTTAGCAGGTCGGCTAGGTAGGTATCACCGTAACACCAGATATTAAGCCGCAAAGCAGTAGTGTGCAAACATTACTGTGTTCCAGTTTTAAGGGTACCTACTGCAGCTAGCGAAATTACAGGGCTGCTGAGACTAACCATCAAGTCTCAAAGTAATGAGCGTCAAAGCAGCGATGCCCTGGCCTTTGTTTTGTTACTCGTTCTGTGTATCGCTGCAATGGGCATGGACAGGCGTTATCACTTACCATCAGGAGCGCGTCTCGTTTGTCTCATTACCTTTATATAAAAAGGGGCGCTGTTCAATTTCTACACATCTCATCGTTTAAGTAGTAGAAAATGTTAGCTCTACTGGACTCGACTGTGACTTAAAATATCGTCACTCAGAAATGTAACGTGGCGTAAGGAACAGGAGAAGGCGAGGAGAGTTAAAAAAAAATTGAGTTAGCTATTTTTCCTAGGAAGTATTCAACAATTTCTATGAGGATCCAAGGATGTCAAAGGCAGGTCAATTGAAACAAACTATATCGTTCCGTATATGAAGACATTATATTTTCAAAGAACATGTATTTTTTTATCTCAGCATAACTTCGGTCATACAACGTGACAAACAATACCACTGTTTATATTTATATACCATTACAATAACAAGTAACTAATGTACTTAATACCATTATTATTGTGATCCATACGCTTCTAAACACTTAAAAAAAAGTTGCTGCAACATGTCAAAAAAAAAAAACGTGAAATAGAATTTAAAAAGTTTAAAACTGGAAGGAATCGAGTCGAATAGAATCGAGAACAAAGTTTTCACGAAACATTTGCAGCATATCTATACCCTTCTACGCACAACACTAATCCAGCTTCCAAGCTTGCCAACACTATAATATGTGATCAAATCAACAACTCTTTAATAGAAAATCGTGGAGAACAATGTATACAAAGGACAATAGTATGACTAAAAATATTTTAAATAGGTTAAAATTAATCTAGTTAGTAGATTAATAATGTTCACTGTCTAAATAGTTTCTTACATAGAAGGAATATTAGGTACGGTAAGAATAAGTTGTGCCGCACACTGGCCACGCGACACCGCCACAAATTGCCGCCATTTGTAATTGAAAGCGGGTTCTTAGTAGCGGGAGATTCTTGCGTCGAAGTTATCGACAAAATTTGATCCATCGGCGACATGCGATGCTTTTGAGCGTGTTTCAGTACCTCAGTTGATACTTTATTATTCAGCATTAATCGCAGTAAGGCGTTGACGTTGGAAAATAATTGCAACAAAACTATTTCGTATTAAGAAGAAGATACGCAGTACCATTAAATAAAGTTTTACAGGTAACTTTTACTGGTTTAATTAACACAAAAAACATACTTCAGTATTATTTTAGAAGTTACTTTAAATCGGAATCAGTCCTTTTTAAAAATATCATAACAGTTTACTACTTTTTTTATGTTGGTACATCGGGAATTTGCTGCCAGTGTGGATGTACCCCAATAGATGTAAACTGGATGTCGCCAAGTTAGGGAGTCACTAGGGGGTTATTTCTAGGCAAGCGTGCTCCATCGCAAACCAGATTTTTGCTTAATAGCGTGCGAGATGGAGATCAAACGCAATCCTGTTTGCAATAAAAAATAGACGTCTTCAAGAGAGATGAGATAAAGCGTGAGCAGCGCATGAAACCGGCGTCAACTGTATTTGGCGACAGGTTAATATATTATCAAATTAAATATGTAAACTGCAGCCCACTACTCAATGGCATCATTTTGTGGATATTGCGTGCCCCGTGTGCGGTAACCCTAATAAATGGGATGGTTCGATGTTCGAGAGCTATTCCCAATGTTATGTGTTTTATCAATACAAAAACAATTGCTTAAAACAGCAACAAGCTTTCATTCAAATGTCTTACAATTTACTTAATTATGTATGTATGTATGTTTATTATTTTGTAATTATTGGTTATTAACATCATGAAAAAAACATTGGAGGTTTAGACACCAGCTTTTTATCACACAACAATACTGTTTTGTAAAATGCTTATTTATAAAAAGCTCACGATATAAAAGTTTACTATGTCGGTCATGAATAGAGTGTCAGCTTTGAACGGAAATGTCATGACGTGACTCTTCCGCCTTCCTCAATCGAGCATCAACACTCATAGATACCAGACGTCTTGAAACGTGGCCGCACGATTCCAATCGCTTCACAAATAATACTTAGCAAGTAAGGCAGTGCTTTTAGATATTGTACAAGCGTTTTTGTCTCAAAAAATAGTAACAACAATAATTTCAATTAATTTTATCTATAAGTTTCAATGAATAAGAAGCTAGGACATTTTATTATTTAATGATATGCCGACAAACAGCTTTCCGTGAAATATAATTTGTGCATGATATGTTTAAATTTTGTCATGAAATACCTATTACATAGCAAGAAGTGATAACTGCAAATTATATAATTTCAATATTCATCATTGTCATTTGAAACTTAAATTTCTAACATCAGTGTCTAATGTCCTAAACCATGATGTAAAATAGGTACTCTATATACCTTAGGTCTTAGTTGCCCTGATACCTAGAAGTCGCAGGGCATTGTAGGCCTTTTAAGGTAAGTAATTATCACCTACGGTGGAATACTAATAATGAAACTGGTATTTATAAACTACCGCGCCATTTTGTTTCAAAATATCCAATAGTGTCATCAATTTCCATCGATTTCGACGTGATATAAACTTAATACACTATAAGATATTTTGCTACAAAACATATTTTTATGCCCTATAACATATTTGTATAAATATCTTTATAAATAATTTCGAAGCTGTAAAAACTTTAGTATATTTGACTAGGTAAGTACAAGATAAAAATAGACATTGAGTGTTGTTTCACTATAAAATCGATTATTGCTCTAAACAAGGTATACATAGATTAACAAACTACATTTTTAAAACGACAATAAATAATTTGGTTCCATTTCACCATAGCTATCAAACTCTACTAAAAAAAAAAGAAAAAAAAAGAAATATTTTTAAAATTATGTACAAACCATAAAAGAAACTCTTTGGTCTTATGGCACATTGAAAAAGTTAAAAGTCAAAGTTAAGGCAAGCGAGCGAGAGAAGATTTTTTTAGTTTTGTTCGGTTGGCAGTAAGTGATAAGCGATGATGGAGTTGGTAAGGTAGCAGATGAAGTGACAAGTGCGGTGATTATATCGCTAATGCCACAAAAACGACAGTTTTGTTTGGACTTAGCTTTATGACGTCATAGCACTGTAGCCGGGAAGTCTTCCTCCTGTGCCGAATAAAAAAAGAAGTTTAAAAAAGTAGATTATTAGCTTCGATCAAAGAAACAAAGGATGTCTTTCGCTTGATTGCGTCCTGCCAAAAACTCCAAAACACATTGATAAGTCGTGAAGAATATTTAAACATTACATTTTAAGCAACATTTTTTTTTTTTTTTTTTTTTTTATAATTTGCCCTTTTGGGCAGGCTAAAGCTATAAAGCCATACTGCCTTGTCTTAAGTGTTATTTCTGCTGTATCTTATTCTGCTATAGTTATCGTCAAAGTCGTCTTAGTCAAGTCCAGTTCGTGTCAGTTAATTCCAGTCATGCTTTAGTAAAGTAGTGGCAACTTTACTATAAAGCTTCGATGGAGTTTTGGAAGCAACACGAAAACTCATGTTTCACCACATTATATCATTTTCCCATACTCGCGCTTGTAATTCGGCACTTTATGAATAAAATACCACCATTTTTATGCATAAACACTCGACAAAACACAAGTTTTGGAAAAAAATACAACGGAGCGACACGACTCTTCCCGCGTTCCCGCCAAAATCCCCTTTTTTTTTTTAAGCTACAAGCATTTCGTCTAAAGTTGCCATTTGTTTGAAAAGTTAAAATACTCTTCGTACATTCGTGTAGGTACCGTACGGTGCGCGACATCCTTTGTATCAATGATTGATGGTCATTTTAATAAAAATTTCTTTGAAAATATGTATATAAATATTTAACCGTAGTCACAGAATAAGTTGGAGTAGTGATAACTAGGTGGTAGATCTCCTTAGCAGGAGGTCATCTAGGTAGGTACCACCGCAGTACCAGATATTCCGTCGCCAAGCAGTACTGTGTAAACATTACTGTGTTCCGGTTTGAAGGGTACAGTAGCTAGCGACATTACTGGGTTGTTGAGACTAACCATCGAAAGTCTCAAAGTAATGAGCAGCAAAGCAGCGATGCCCTGGACTTTGTTTTCTTACTTAAAAGTTCTGTGTATCGCTGTAATGGTCATGGACAGGCGTTATCTCTTACCATCAGGAGAGCGTCTCGTTCGTCTAATTATTTTTCACATAAAAAAAAACTTTACAGTATAGTACCTAGGTACTTATATTATTACTTACAGTACAATAATATTTTTCATAAAAGAATGATGCTAGGTATATGATTTAAAATTCATGTCAAAAGGTTTGTTAAATTAGTTCTAGATATTAAGTAAAATTGAGATTAAGTTTTAAATTAATAAATTGTTGTCAAGTTAGTTAAATTTAAGTAAATTTAAGCGGAAATAGACTAAATATATAACATGTATATTCAAAAGGTTTGTGTTTAGATAAATAACTTTTGTTGATAGAAATGGAAAAAATATGATCAAGTACTTATTTATGAGTAGGTAGTCGAAAGGGGATAATTCTACTCATCACTATAAACAACTGTTACAATGGAAAATATTCTTAAATCGCGAAATAAAACAGTTGTTTGATAGAAAAAGTAATTTGACTCCTGTAAAAATATATATTGGTGCTGTTTTTTTAACGATTTCTTAGCAAGAATTTATACCCCCTTTCGACTTAGTACACTCCAAACTGAACACCTATAAGTATAACTAAATATCATTAACATGTATAAAGACTAAATAATAAATATTTATTCTAATATTTTTATTAGTGAATAAATGTTGAGTCTCAGTTAAATAATTTATTTAACTGAGACTAAACAAGAGAAAAAAAATGTGTGAGCATTTCAAATTTTCCTGTAGATTTTTTTCAGACGTATTTAGATTTTTCTTTAAATTTCGTTGGTTTAATTTATTTTTATTTTTTAAGGCAAATTACTGCTATATATTTAATAGGCTATTAAATATAACAGTAATTTTATAAAACTAATAACGACAATTTATTATCAATTTAGATTTGTTATTTGATTTGGTTTTTTTCCGGAATCTGCCTGAATTTAATACTCCATGATGTGGTTCATCTTCTTGCTAATTATTCCATCACCAAGCAGTAGTGTGCAGGCAATCTTTTCAGTGAATTTACAAGGCTTGTGCTAGGGTTAGGAGCAAATGCATTAAATCACAAATTTTCGAATAGTTAATAAAACCTTTTACCATCAGACAAACGACTTGGTCTAGTGACGTGTCTCTATGCTTAGTTTTCCATAAAAAGGTATACTTACGACGATCTGTATGTATTAAGAAAATATAGTTGTTATGTTGGTATTATAACGAACTCGGACCTTTTTTTTGTTGTATTTTTGGCAAGTGTTTAGTAAAATGTACAGCCAAAATTATATAAGCAAACAATAATTATATTTTCGAAGAAATTTTGATGTGATATTAAAACAATAAATGTTAAGCTGATATTCTATGAAAACTTTCATCATTTTATTGTATTAAGTAGGAAAACCAGCGCGTATGGTTCAAGCTTAATAAAATATTAAACATTGTAGTTGCTTATGAAATGTTGAGCAGTGGTTAAAAGTACCTAGTGATAGCAAGTTCCAGTTAAAAATAAAAGAGCTGACGTCACATCCTGTTTCACGATAGGAATCAGTTGTAAACATATTTTTAGGGTTCCGTACCCAAAGGGTAAAACGGGACCATATTACTAAGACTCCGCTGTCCGTAAGTCTATACGTCTGACACCAGGCTGCATCTCATGAACCGTGATCGTTAATTAAAATTTTCACAGATGATGTATTTCTGTTGCCACTGTAACAACAAATACTAAAAAACACAATAAAATAAATATTTAAGGGAACTCCTGTACAACAAACGTGATTTTTTTGCCGTTTTTATAGATAATTGTACGGAATTCTTCGTGCGCGAGTCCGACTTGCACGTGGCCGGTTTTTTAACCCTGTGGTTTCGCTATCACACTGTGCATTTTATCAGTAAATAAAATAGGATATTTCACACAGCGCCATACGAACCGGCTTATGTAGGTACCTACTTATCTATTTTTTTTTAATTAATTCAGAACACTAAAACATTTATGCTCGTCACACAGATATTTGCCCTGAGTGGGAATCGAACCCACGCCGTACAGCTCTTGCAGCAGATGTATTAAATCAGTATGCCTCTACTTTGCAAGCTATGTATGTATCGGCATCCCGCCGTATAATTTTGTCAAGCGATGAATGAAGCGAATTCACACGCATTCTGAATATAACCGATATACAATACCCAGACAATTACATTCTCGTCTGGCAAGGCTAGCAGCCCATCGGCCAGGGTCAGGTCCACGGGCAGAGTGCCCTGTCGGGCAGGGGACGATGGCGCCGCCATGGAGCGCTCCATATCCACTATGCGTTGGTTCTGGAAACATTGAAAAGAAATTCATTCCAATGCGAACTTTAACTTCTTCGAGATTTGCACGGGCTAACAAACCAGTAGGAAAGTTAATGAGATATTTTTTTTTTGGAAAACCAATAGTCAAAATTGCTTTCGCGTAACTAATTGTAACAGAAAGCTAATTACGGATAACTATTTGTTTTAGGCGTTACTTTGTGGAAGTTAAATTAAAGGTGAACTAACGCCAGATATAAAAAAACAGTTTTCTTTTTTCGAAATTCAAAATTTAATTAAAGCTACATATTTCTACTCCATTGATATCTATTAATACAGAATTAAGGGGAACCACGTTTTCACAACATTTTAGATTTTTTTTCTTATGTAAAAAGTAATGAGACGAACGAGACGCTCTCCTGATGGTAAGAGATAACGCCTGTCCATGACCACTGCACCAGGGCATCACTGCTTTGGCGCTCATTACTTTGAGACTTTCGATGGTTAGTCTCAACAGCCCAGTAATTTCGCTAGCTGCACCGGAATACAGTACTGCTATAAACTTAGTAGTGCTTAGCGGCAGAATAACTGGTACTACGGTGGTACCTACCTAGACGACCTCCTGCTAAGGAGATCTACCACCAAGTAAAATATTTGGAAGTTGACTCAAGCGTTACTTTGCGGAAGTTCATTTTAAGTATTAATTAGATATATTTTTAGTGTATTTCCGCTTAAAAGTTATTTTGGCTACAACAGTGTTGTAGCCAGAGTTGTATGTAGCTTTAATTAAATTTTGAATTTCGAAAAAAGAAAACTGTTTTTTTTTGAAAGCGTAGCTTTTGTTTTCCCTTACCTCAATCTTTAGCCTATTGAGCAGTCTGCCCCTCTCGTCCTTTAGGGCATCGCATCTAGTCGTCTCGCTCTCGTCCAGAACTCCCTTTACTTCTAACTCGGCGATTTGAGAGTCTTTTTCGCTTATTGCTCCTTCAAGAATGTCTTGGCTGGAAAGAACACAAAACTGATTGTTTCACGTACTTATGTTTAAATAAATAAATATCATAGGACATTACACACAGCACCGTCAGACCCCAAACTAAGCAGAGCTTGTGTGATGGAAGTTAGATAACTGATAGAATACATTAATACTTTTTTTTTTGTAAATATATACTTATAATACATACAGAACACCCAGACACAGAACAAATATTGGAATAATGGAAAACAGATTATAGACTAAAAACAGACGGGAGATGTGACACTTTTAATACTTAGCGATAGCCACTGAACTATCATCATAGCTCAGTGGTTAGCGCGACAGGTTCGCATGCCGAAGGGCGTGAATTCAAACCCCAACAATGAGCTTGAGCTGCCGGTGAAGGAATACATCGTGAGGAAACCATAGCATGGTGGTAGGGTACTTTCTAGTACACGGCTGGCTAGCTACCACCCTCAAGTTGAAAATCTGCCGCCAAGCATCCAATGGTGTATTCCGGCAGCCTCACTTGAGACCCAGTTCCATTTAAGGCTAGGTATACTTTACCAATCTTCGACTACACATTCACTTAACATCAGGTGAGCTGTAGTAAAACACTTAGCCTGTAACCATAAAAAAAAACTTTAGGAATATAATGGAATAGAATAGAAAACAACTTTATTGAACCCCAACAATCGACACAAAAGAGATACAGAAGAAAAGATAATAACAAAACAAAGTAGACTCATTTGGGGTAGCAGAACAGCGGCCTTATCGCCTAGAGCGATTTCTTCCAGACAACCTAACTGACTTATATGGTTAAGTTTGAGTGTACTCACATAACACCAGATAATTGACGCAGCACATTGTCCCGTTTGCCTTCGCAGTGTGCTAGCAGCTCTTCAAGCCGCTGCAGCCGCTTCAGCGCTGCGGAGCAAGTCTCGCACTTCAGCGCTGAAGCGTTCTGAAGCGACCGTATGCGATGCTCTAGCTTTTTCATCTGTAATCAATGTCATTAAAACCCTTATACACACACCTTTAAGACTAGGTACTAGGTAGGTAGAGCTGCCGGTAAAGGAAAACATCGTGAAGAAACCATAGCATGGTGGTAGGGTACTTTCCAGTACTCGTCTGGCTAGCTACCTCACTCAAGTTGAAAATCTGCCGCCAAGCATCTAACGGTGTGTTCCGGCAGCCTCACTTGAGGTGAGCTGTGGTCAAAGACCTAGCCTGACAAGCAATAAAAAAAAATGTGAAAAAGAAAGTGGTGTGACGATATACGTAGGACAGCTGGCGGTGGATGGAAGCGAAGCTGAAGAGCCGGGGTGAGCGGCGTGACTTGGGAGAGGCTTATGTCTAGCAGTGGACTTCGATAGGCTGATGATGATGATGACGATGTTGATGTGAAAAAATACACGCACTGTTTGGCAGCGTTCAATTTAGTGTTAAGAAACTGATGAAAATGAATAAATTACTACTATTGTTTTCATTGCATTGTAAGTACATATTACAAATTAAAAAAAAAAAAAAACAAAATTAAAATAATTCATTATTGACACAAAAAACTATTAAACAATCACATTTATGTCACAAAATTATAAAACAACAAACTAAATTCAAAATAAAATGTCAAATTAAAATATAATGTCAGGTTCGAATATAGAGGTATATGTATATTTATATTTATGTATATTTATTACATTCCAAAAATTTAGTTGTTTCGTGTTTTTATATTTTAAGAATGAATGATATAATGTGGTGGAACATATATTATGGATGTGGTTTCTAAAACACCGTAAAAACATCAGTTATCAATACTTTACAAAGACATGAACTGGTCTTCACTGTGACTAATTTTTTACTTTGACCGTGACCAATATCATATTTTAGTAAATTTCATCATGATACTGCACAAAGTGCGATGCCAAAAACAAAGAAAAATATGTATTCATGGGAATGGGTATAGGAGTGAAAAGCTAGTTTTTCTCTTTCACTCTCAAGAACTTCGAGTCTTGCTACCTTTGTTCCATATCATTAAATATTACTATTCGTATGGCTTACCTTATGTAGTGTTTCGATCCTCCGTTGTTCTTCATGATAGAAAACTTTCTCCCTCTCAGCTGCAACCATAAACGACTCTTTCAGCGCCTCTTCTAGCTCTAATATTCGTTTATCTTTACAATCTGTTGTCATTCCACACTTTTTGTTTACTATTTTTTCTAATTCATTGATTCTTTCGTCTTTACTTCTTACTACCGCTAGAAGTTGTTCGAATTCAGCTATGTTGTTATTCTCGCGTAGCGCTTCTTCTAAAATCGATATACATCTCTGCTGTTCGATTATCTTAGAATTCTTTACTTCCATCTCTTTAGTTAATTCGGATATCTTCCGAGTAAGCTTATTTATATTAGGCGGATCTCTTTTATAGTGCATTACGTCTAATTCGTTGTCACTTCTGCTGTATCGACACTTGTCTAGCCTATCTACAACCTTACAACTCTTCTGCAATTCGAAGAAGCTTTTGCTTCTCTTAATGTGCGACAGCTCTTTGGCTTCCGATAATTTTAGTAATTCGGATAATATGAGTGATGACTCGTTTAATTCGATTTCCAAATCGATTACTTTCATCTTACTCTCTTCCAATTGCGTCTTTAGATTGTCTTTCTCTGACAAAGTTTTCGTCAAATCATCTATCGCTGCCATTTCGCTTAACCTCGTTCGGGATATCTCCTAACAAAATGGGATTGATAAAACAAAACAACAACAAAAAAAAAAAGAACAACTCAATAGAAAAATGATAGTTTACTTCAACAACAGAAATTCAACAATATCCGAAAAATAAATTGAGATCAACAAATGTTTCTTTTTATATATATTGCATAATAAATTGCAAGCTGGGTAACATCGACTAGTGGGCAACTTACTCTTTCTATCTAGATACATGTCATCTTAACAGTTTTATAATATTGTTTTTTTTTTTTATTTGAATACTTAAAAATAACTCCCACTGAACACTTTATTATTTCTTTAAACGCTTAAAATTATCGCTAAACTAATAATTATCTTACTGTGTGCTGGTTACAATCAACTGAGGGGATTTCCAATATGTTTTCTCTTTTTTTTTTTTAATTTCAGGAATGTTATTATTATCTGAACACTTCAATATACAAATATGCTTAACACGAAATTGCGTTTAGTAATGATTAGGTGTTATATTGTTCCAAAGACGCGGAGAGAACAGTCGCTTGAGGAATCGAAACGACAGTTAAAGAAACATAATTTAAATTAAAAGAGCAAATAAATGAATGACAGTCTTGGTGCAGAGGTCTTAGAAAAAACTTAGAAAAAGCTTTTGAGGAAGCCAGCGGGTCCGGCCTGAGCGCATGAAACAGAAAAATGTTAGTTTGTTAGTACACTAATATTGAAGATCACTGAAGAGTACGTACCGTGAACTCTAATTGATATTTAAATTAGACAATCACGAAAAAGTCTTTAGCCTGTCTCAATCGGATGTCCATAAGCTTTATACAATATTTTTTGACATGAATGCGTCTTTAGATTTGCTTGCTAGTGGAAGGCAATTCAATTAACTGATGATTTGTTATCATCAGTTAATTGAATTGCCTTCCATCTTCATAGCAATAAGAGCTCACGGTACAGCCTTACAATCTGCGCAATTATATTTATCACCGAAACTTATCGCGTTCAAAATATTTTATGTTACTAACTTTAATTTAATTTATTTATTTTTCCAGTCCCAGTGTTAAATATAATAATGTGCATAGATCAGAATCAGGTCGTACAATCCGTTGCAAAAATAATACAATGAAAACGATTCCTAGATGTTTCAAAGTTGCATGACAAACAACCTTTTCTAGCCAAACGTTAATGCATTATTGCTTAGCATCAGGCATTATTTTTCGACGCCTGGCCCTTTGTAACCTTTGTAGCGGTACTCAGCTTGTAGCTTTGAGTGAAAAACCAAAGTCCAGAGCATCGCTGCTTTGGACCTTCGCACCTTATTTTGAGATATTCGCTTGTTAGTCTCAATAGTTCTATAATTTCACAAGCTGCAGTAAAGTACCCTTCAATACCGAACACAGTAATGTTTACACACACGAACCTAGATGAATTCCTTCTAAAGAGATCTACCATAACAAGAGAATTTCCAAAAAGTGTTTATTTTTAAACTATTGCATAGCTTCTATCGCGGGCCTTGTGCGTGGAGACCGAATCCAGAAATTCCGTAACGAAAATAACCTAACACCCACCGGCACAGCGGTGATACTTTTTAGTTTTGCCATCTATCGATGAATAGCAGAACTTTTAATGACTTTTTTGAAATATCACGCTTGTCTCTTTAGTTCAGCAACTCGCCTCTAGGTGACATTGGTTGTAATGCTATGCAATAGCTTTACCGCGGCAGTCCCCGAGTGCCACACGTCTTTTTTTGTTTAAATATAGATGATTGAGGTGAGATTTGCAACAGACTGTACCAAAAGAAAAACGATCTTTGTTAGTATTAAGAAATTAACTTGACAATATACCAAAAGACTTTCGTCAAGTTACCAAATGAAAGAGCGTCTAACAGAAACGAGAACTAGCTCAAACGTTGATATTGAAAACGCAATGAAAGTTTTTTCGCATATTGTCATGCTGGAATTAGTATTGTGAGTCAAGATATCACTTTGAATGTCATATAAGTACCTCTTCTTTTTGTGCTTGTGCTTGTTGCTGACTCTTCATTTTGGCTTGGAGGTTTCTCACAGACCTGAAATTAAGCATTGCTTGCGAATACATTGATAAGATTGGAATTTTGGAAACGAGTGGCTTCTTCCAATGTCTTACTTTATAAGAAAATGTCATTACAACAAACTTGGTAGAACACTGGTTTTAAAATTATGGATATAGACATATAAAGCTAAGTTTAATTTGTAGAATATATACTATAATTTATACACATACAAATACAAATCTTTCATTGATAACACCAAATTTACTGGTCATTTGCCATTAATATTTAAAAATATCAAAATCATAACATAATATGTGAAAATGTCAATGAAATAATATGTCAAATATAAAATAATTCTAAGATAATAAAATAATTAATATATACATTTATAATATATACTACATGCAGTAAATTAAGTTTAGCTCTATAAGTCTATTTCTGATATTTTAAAATTAATGTTCTACCAAGTGGGTACCTATTCATGACATTTTCAGACGTTGGAAGATCCCATTGATTTTCAAAATATGCTATGTGACGGTATGGTCGAAGATGGTAAACACACCTAGACTGTAATGGAAATGATTTGACCACGACGATGACAGATGAAACTGATCTATATCTTAGAATCACAATCCACATTCAACGTGGTAAAGGCATCATTTTTGGAAGACATAAGAGTGTTAGCTTTCTATGTAATTTTATAACTAATGACAGGGTTACGTACTGTGTCAAATCCATAATTTGTTTCTCCTTTTGAGCCTGTTCCTCTTGCGACATTTGAACAAGTTGCAATAGGCGCTCCGTCTCTGTGGTGAGACGTTTTGCTTCCTCCTTGGCCTGGTCCAGTTGGTTCTTCAACTGCTCTGCTTCCTTTTGAGTTTCAGTCAGCTTGCGATTCATGTCTGTCACAGCTGCAGTGCTACCGCCAGCCTAAAATCAAAATTACGGTTTCAATGAATAAAAAATCACTCAAAAATTATTTTACTGTAAAGTAATTCAAATTTGCTCTTACTTAACTACTCTGTAGCGCAGTTGGTAGTAGCTCTATTTCGTGAAGGTGTGGATTAGAGTGTGCTTATTGTTTAAACATTATTTCATTTTAAATAAGTGGACTTATAAAAATTAATGACATTTACATCTCGTTTAAATCTCAAAAATCTTTTTAATGCTTCTTGTCTTTCAAAATAGATAATAAAATTCTGTAAATTCGCGAGTAAATAACTTTGACTTTACCTTCCTCAAAGATGCCTCCATTTGGTCCATTTGCTCTTTCCTCTTCTTTAACTGTCGATCTAATTCCACTAGCGACTTTTCCTTCTCTTCCACGTCTTTTCTCTTATTCTCAAACGCTCTTCTATGTTCTTCAAACTGTCTTCTCGCGTCTTCCAACTTCTTGAATTCTTCTTGTATCTGACGTTTAGCTTGGACTGTATCTTCGCCAGCTTTTGCGTTCTGAGCTCCAGCTTGCTGCAGTTTCTTGTTCGCCTCGTGCAAATCGAGCTGTTATAGAAAATTAGGTTAAGGCATTTGGAATAAATATGAAAGTTATTTATAGGTGTTCGAAATACGTACGCCACATTAGTTTTGTAAAAGGGAAAATGATTACCTAAATACTTTAAACTAATTGCTTTAATTCTATATGTATAAAACTGTGCTGTGGATTCACGCTTGTTTTTCGGGATAACTAGCCCATGTGGTTATCTAGGTTATAGGCTACCTATCTGTTCTAAATTTCATCCAAATTCGTTAAGCTGTGATAGTGTGAAAACATAACAATTATTTACAGAAACTTTTGTATTTATAGTATTAGTGAATAAATATGGAAACACTCTAGTTTTAATGGAGCATTACTCAAAAGCAACAACTGTAGATCAAATCCGTGGCACTATTCTAATCAAACACTCTAAATTTGGCTGTTTTCTTTAAAAATAACATAAGGCAACGAAACACGTATTAATTTTAATCCTGAGAAGTAAAGTTTAGTATTTAAGTTTAAAAGACATCATCGAAATATCCAAAACATCCTGATTTAAATCATTGAAATTTGAAATGAAATAAAATTGATTTATTTTTGTTCAAAAACATATAACATATAGGTAAGATATAATATACATATAATAACAAAACAAAAATACGAAGAAACGCAAAATGGAATACTATACATATAATGACAAACAAAAGTACGGAGGAACACAAAATGAAATACTATAGGTACTGATAGCGGTCTTTTAGAGTAGTTATTATTTTAAGTTATTTTGTTTTGTTTACTTTTTTTCATAATTTAGCTTGATAGTCGAATTTTTGAGTAGTCAAATACTTTGCAATAAACTATAGGTACATATAATATGATATTTTTCATTGGAGAAATATATACCACGTGAAAACTAATGTAACGTACGTATCTCCACATATTAAAACAATGCAGATTAAAAAAAAATCACATGACAGTACAAAATATCGTAAAAATAGCTCACTTTATTTACAAGAAGCTAAAACTTTATACACATGACACGGCAAAATATAACCTTATCAATAGCAAAAATCGAAAATGCTTTATTTATACAATGACGATGATTGCGATACACATAACAATAGCGGAACGGCTGAAAAAGAATAAGAAAATTAATATCATGGTTGATACAATATACAAAGCTAAATCTGCTAATCGCACCAAACATTTTGTTGAATCTATACGAATGTTTATTTCATTTGCAACATCTGGTCAAGATGTTCTAACACTTGATATTTTACTTTAAAACAAATCAGTAGAACTAATGAACAAGAAGAAGATAAGACTCATTGACAAGAAAGATGTTGTTTCTGATCAAGTGTTTAAACATTCAAACTATAATGTCTCTGATATGGTAAATTTCATATCACTGTAACATTCCATGGCAAGAAGTTGGACATGGACTTGAAAGTGCGAGTGAAATGTAAGGTGCAAGTTGCAACAACATCACATTGAACAAGACAATTCATTCCTGAAATATTTTATCGACTACGACAACTTTATGCAAAACAAAGTGAAATTACACCATGAAGTTCTTTAAATATTTCAAAATTTGATCTTTTCAATAATAAATAATTAACTCTTGAAGTATTTGGATTCATGACAAATGTGAATAAGTTAATCCGTTTGTATAGTAATTGCGTCATAATCGATTTAGTTTCGTCTGACTACATGATCAACGATTTAGAATTTTAATTTTAGCTTTTTTAAAAAGGCGTTCATGGTGCATTATATGCGCGAATGCTTTTATTAACTTTACTATATTATCCAAATTATACGTTGCAGATAAGACAGAAGTTGTGTTTATCTCAAAGCTGTCGTTGCCGATAACTTTCCAGTTTCACAATGATGAACAAACATAAAATATAATAATCATGAGGGGTTGGAGGATGCCTAGCGGGCCGTTGGTGACATGCTACTAACAGTAATGGCGCTTTTGACTTCTAACCTCCTGGTATCATAACACTTTCCTCTGTTGTATTAGTTCTTTAAAAATAACTCTTTAATACAGTATAGTAACAGCCAGAAGCTTGAAAAAGCGACAGTTTAATGGTATACGTTCCAAAAACTCGAACGAAACGATTTGATTCCACGTTCATTGTGTGGATCGCTAGACAGTGGAATGTGCTGTTGGAGTGGGTGTTCCCTGATGGATATAATCTGGGTTTCTTTAAGTCGAGTTTGATCGACAAAAAGGCAAAAGTGCTCCATCTTAGACCGCATCATCACTTCACATCAGGTGCGATGGCGGTCAAACGTAAGCCTAATAAAAAAAGATAATACAATACCAGTACTGATACATCGTATTATACAAAAAAGGATACTACAGTAAATCGGGGTATTTTCTAGTGTCATGTGCAGGGGTCTAGATGGCGACACTCTAAGACTATGTCTATTTCGAGCTGAGCTGGTTTTACGTTAACCACTACGGAGTAGTGAACAGTGAAATCAATAAATGGTGCTTTTTGGAGTGCTAAGCTTGTAGTTTCATTTAGAACATGATTCGTTGCGAAAAAAAAAACAAGATGGCTTTAAAAAAGAAATTAACTTTTTCGCAAACCCTTTCACTTTAATTACGGTTTAATAGCACTGAGCTTTATTATTTTAGATACAGTTCTTAATTTGGTTTGACTAGTATGAAAATATTAGGGATTTCGTCTTTGGTTTAGTTTTTATTACAAAAAAATCAAATGGGCCGTCGATTTTTTTTTTCTCTTGAACGACTATTAATATTTTGATTAACAGATTTCTCCCCTTCACGATTATCACACCTGTTAAATTTTATATAAGTAAACAATCAGTCGCCTAATTCGAGGGTAACACTGACAAACGATATTAAAATCTTTATGTAAAAATTTCATGGTTCTTAATATTGTTGTTTTTTTGACTTGATAGAATATATGAGACCGTAAACTTAACGCTAAACATAAGTCAAAAGCGCAATCACAAGATACAACATCGATGACGTACGATGAACGAACAAAAATTCATGAACATTGAAATCAAAATCTACTCGACAATTCGACACCGGTGCAATGATAAGCAGAACGCGGATCGGAAGTAATTCAACCGAGTTACCAATTCAAAAAAATAAAAATGTTAAAACATGTCTTTAAAGCTTAAAAAAAATCTGGTTAAATATATAGACATCGAATTTAGTTTTGATTAAGATAATTTGTAGCAAAAGACTCCGATAAACATATATTTTATTTTGTGGTACCTAAGAAGTAATAAGACGAACAAGACGCTCTTTTGATAGAAAATAACGCGTAGCAAAGTATGCAGTACCAAAGATTTGTTACATTCAAATGGATTTCGAATAAATTCTATGAATTTTCCATTTTTTACAGTAAAAAGGTATTGAAGTATCATAGAAGCAATATTTTTGACTAAATGTTTCTTTACAATGAAAATCTATACCATCTGTACGGAAACTGAATATTTATAAAAAGTTTTTATCGAGATTAATACGAATGAAAATTTCGACAAAGTTGCGTCAGGAAAGGAATTAGTTCGGAACACTATTCTGCATAAATTAAAAAACGTATCAAAAATTGCAACTCGATTGAACCCCCGATTGCGTTCCGACGGCCGCGGCTGCCGGGCGATCCTCCAACTGACCTGGCTCTTCTCCAACTCTTGCACGAGCATCTCCAGTTGCGCTTGACATCGTTCCCGCTCCACTGCCAGCGACCGCGATTCCGCTTGCGCTGCTTCAAGCTGCTTCTGAACTTCGCGTACGTCCGAACCTCCTCGCGCATGAAGTTGCTGCAGTTGCTGATTTTGCTGTTGCAACTGCTTTTCCAAATTTTGCAGCCGTTGCTGGCATTCTGACAGCGCTTTTTCAGCTGCGATAGCTTTCGTTTTCTCCGTTTCGACTGCTGCCCGCCATTTATCAACTTCACCCGCTTTTTGAGCTTCACGCTCCGCTTTTTCAGCTCGCTGTCGCATTGCATCTCGTTCTTTTGTTGTCACTTGGACTTGTTGCTGTAGCTTAGCAATTTCGCGCTCGCGGTTTTCGATAACGGCTTTTGCGCCACGTTCAGTGTCTTGCGACATTTTCCTTTGTTCCTCTTTCATTCTACGCACTTCTTCACGTTGCTTTTGCAGCTCCGCTTCTGATGCGTTCAATTCGCGTTGGAAGTTCACTAACATGTCTTGAGATTTTTCTAATTGGGCTACTAATTGATCGCGTTCGATTGTCAGCTGTTTCGTGTCTGCTTCTAATTTGACTATTTGCTTCTCTATAGCGTCCGCTTGTTGGTCTCGCTGTTCTAGAATCGAGGCCATTTTTTCACGATCTCGAACTGATTGGGCGAGCTCTTGCTGCAGTTTAACAAGAGTCTCTTGCGTTCGATGGTCTAGCGTTCTTTGCTGTTGTTCGACATTACGCCTCGTGTTCTGTATTTCAGCTCGTAACGCGTCTCTCTCTTGTTCTATCTGACGACTCTCGAGTATCGTGCGTTCAAGACGCTCATGCATTCGACCTAGCTCGTTTGTCATTCGATCGTACTCAACTCGCGTCGTCTCATTGGTTTCCTGATATTTAGACAAATGCATTTGCGATTTTTCCAGTTCCTTTGCTAACCTGCCCGCCTCCATCTCAGTGGAGTCTCGAGCTTGGATAGCTTTTTCGAGCTTATCTCGAAGTCGTTCAATTTCGAGTCTATCTTCAGTACGAGCTTTGTCGCCAGCGACAGCTTGTAACTTCATCCTTTCAATCTGTTGCAACTCTCCTTTGAGTCGTTCGTTATCTTTATCCAATTGATCTGAGCGCAACTTCAGTTTCTCGCATCGATCTCTGAACTTCTCGCATTCGATATGAGCACGTTCCAGCTCCGTTCTTTGTTTTTCGAGCGCTGCACTAAGTTTTGTCACTTCACCCTTTGACAATTCTAACTGAATATTAAGTTCATGGAATTTGGTCTCCGCTTGTTCCTTTTCTGCTTGCAACCGCTGCATTTCTGTCTGTGTACCTTCATATCGCTCGCGGTGCTTGTCAACCTCAGCTTGCAGACGGTTGATTTCTGCGGTCCATTTATCCTGTTCAAATTGGTATTTACCTCGTTGGCTTTCGACCCGCTCTAGTTCAGACCGAAGACGGGTAACTTCTTCTTCAGCTTTGCGCGCTCGCTCCAAGTCAATCGTGGTCTTCTCAAGCCGCGCGCGAAGTCTTTCCACCTCCAACTTTGTTCTTTCGTGTTCTTCTTTAGTGTCGTGGTACTTTCCGTATCTAGCTGCGTATCTTTCTGCCTCTTCTCTCGCACCTGAAGCGTCTTGTTTCACTTTGTCTAGCTCTCCTTGGACCCTTCTGAGCTCAGCTGAAACTTTATCGTGTTTATCGTACATCTTTTCGAGTTCTATCTGAACTCGAGCCATTTCTTCTTGAGTTTTCTCGTTGGAAGCCTGAGCTTTGCCGCACTGCGTCATTGCTCTATCGTACTCGAATTGCAATCTTTCACTATCAGCTAAGAGTTTTTCTTTTTCGCCTTGCAATCTGCGTAGTTCTATCTGGCTTTTTTCGTATCTGTCTCGGACCATTTCGATATCTACACAAAGTCTGTCCATGTCTTCTTTAGCCTTCTCTTCCTGTTCTTTAGTTCTGCCAAGCTGTAAGGAAGCCCTGTCATACATTTCTTGGACCCTAGCTAGTTCATCTTGTAACTTTCTCTGATCATCTCTGAATTTTGTCGACAAATGCACGTGCTTTTCTAATTCTAGTTCAAGACGGTCCTTGTCTGCTTCCAGGATGTCTATCTTGTTTTGCAGCCTGTAGATTTCATTCTGGGACCTGGAGAAAAAAATTACCTTAAGCGTATCGTTTTAAGTTTAAAAGTTGTAACACAATACGACAGCAAGATGATAATACCTATCATACTTTTCAAGCATTTTCTCGTATTCTTTGTGCGCATTCTCCTTTTCTTCAACGGACTTCTGCGTGGAATACAGCGCCTTGTCGAGCTTCTCTTTTAAGATTTCCAACTCCGTGAGGGCATCATCTCGTTCCATCTGAAATAGAGCACACAAATTAAATAATTACACTTAAAAATTTAAAATGATGTAAATAATTATTAAAATGAGTTATGGTTGACGGGCTTCTGGTTCGAATACAGTGTACTTGATCTGCCTTTATGTGGTCAGCAGCACATTTGAAGCTGGTATTAGCCAGCCGATTACTAGAAATTGCCCCACCAACATACAATGTATTCCTTCCTTTTATTTGTAGTCCTTCTTCCGTATTCCCGCGGAGTTACAACATTGGGTTCTTCAAAAGGCATGTTAATAGAATCTTAAAAAGTCGGCAACGTATTTGTGGTACCCCTGGTATTGCAGATATCTATAGGCGACGGTGATTGCTTAACATCAGGCAACCCGTCAGCTTGTTTGCCACCTGTGGCATAAAAAAAAAAAAAAAACAATGTATACCAACATTGTGGCATACGAATCTAACAAGCTAACGACCGACCTGTATTTGCTACAAAACAGTTTTTTATGCCATAGGTAGCAAACAAGCACACAGTTTCATGGTAAGCATCCATCGTCGTCTATAGATATCTGTTTTTTTTTAATGTAAATGTAATGAGACGAATGATATTATGCTGTCCTGATGGTAAGAGATAACGCATGCCCATGACCATTGAAGCAAAACACAGAACTTAATAATAGTTAGTTGTAATACCAGGGGAACTACAGCTGACTGACTTACGTCGCCGACCCGTAAAGATTCATGTGGTCGAAGGTGGTAAAGCACACTAAGCCTGGAATGGAATAGGCTCTTAAGTGTGGTCGAAGGTGGTAAAGCACACTTAGCCTGGAATGGAACAGGCTCTTAAGTGAGGCTGCGGGAACACACTGTTAGATGCTTGGCGGCAGATTTTCAACTTGAGGGTAGTTAGCCAGCCGAGTACTAGAAAGTACCTTACCATCATGCTATGGTTTCCTGACGAAGTTTTCCTTCAGCGACAGCTCAAGCTCATTGTTGGGGTTTGAACCCACGCCCTTCGGCATGTGAACCTACTAACCTAACCTAACCTAACCTAACCACTGTGCTATAATCGTATATGCGTATTCAGTAAATATTTCTAATATTTTCAATGTAACTTACAGTTAATTTCTGGTGTTGTTGATGCGCCTTCTCCCACCTCTCTCTCAACACATCCAGCTCGGTAGCAGCGCTGTCCCTGTCTCTTGCAGCTCGATTAGCAGCAGCCGCAGCCGCTTCAGCTCTTTCACGGCAACTTGCAGCTTCGGCCAGCGCTGCGTCTCGCTCTTTCTGTATACGAGCTACGAGAGCCTGGAATGAGAGAGAAACTGATGTTAGAAAAATCATTGTGCCATGATCCTTCCATACCAGACGTCCACAAACATTTATATCGTAGACCTCTTGCCATATTTTTCCGGGGTTTTTTCAATTATATAATAAAAAAATTAGCTTTATAGAGTTGTAATAAATAAATATCGCAGGATATTATACATAGCCAGATAACTGATAGAATACTTAAATAGTTGGCATTTTTATGTGACGATAAATGTTTGTTATGTATGTACCTATTATAAATATATATTTACAAAAATATCCGAGTATTCTATCAGTTATCTGGTTCCCATAGTACAAGCTTTGCTTAGTTTGGGGCTAGATAACGCTGCGTGAAAATGTCTTACGATATATACTACTACTCATTTATAGATGGAAACTATTGTGCACACCAGAAATAGAAAAATGTACAGTAACAAAAATCTTATGAACTATTGCCACGAGTGACGCCGCGTGGTCTTATCGCTCAAAACGATCTCTTCCAGGCAACCAACAATTGAAAATATGTCGTTGATTAGGTTGAGACGGGAGATGTTGTAACACTATTAAGTATACACACATACGCATATTTTTTATACACACAAGGAATTGTTTTGAAATTGAAGTGATTGATAAATTAATTACACTATTTATATTAATTTATTATTTTATATATACACTTCTTACGAACCACATTTCAATAGGAGCAATATTGAAATCGAAACTATGATAAAATTGTGTTTATGTGCAGCTAGCAAAATTACTAGACTGTTGAGACTAACCATCGAAAGTCTCAAAGTAATGAGCGCCAAAGCAATGATGCCCTGGACTTTGGTTTGTTACTCAAAGTATCGCTGCAATGTTCACGGACAGACGTTATCTCTTACCATCAGGAGAGCGTCTCGTGCGTATCTTTACTTTTTACATTAAAAACAAAAATGTTAGGTACTAGAATAAATATTAGGGCTTGTGCACACTAAAGCTTTAGAAAGGTTTCAGACATAACATCTAGGGTTATTAGGGCCACCTAGCTATAATAGAATTCAACTATGACATAAAATTTCTATTGCAAGCACAGCATACTATAAATACTACGCTCCTTCGACAACAACCATTGAACCTTCTGTCTTGTACATAAGGTTGACAAAAGCGAATATGCTACGAATTATATGTGGGACAAATAGTCAGGGATTTCCAGCATAAACTCGACTTTAGATTCCTGAATATAGAGTTGAGAGTGGTGGATGTCCTTTAGTCCTGAACAGTTGGCTGAATTCCAAAGATGCCGTGTCAAGGCTGGGAGGGACAACGGCCCAGTTTAGTGGCGATAAACATCGATATTTGTTTGCCAAATATCGTCGGATTTATCCTTACGGCCGAAATTGGGTATTGCTTCCGATTTTGTAAGTATCAGTACCTACAACAATATCCTGATATCTCTTTGATCCCGTATCTAAACTTTAGCATTGGAACCATCGAAAAATTATACAGTGTTATGTCAGCATGCTTGGTATATTAAGAATGGAATTAATCATGAATTAATGTACTATTATTATAATTATGGACCTGAATTGAAATTGTTTATAATTGTAATTGTAATTAATAAATATCAACAATAATAAATATCATGGGACATTACAAACAGTGCTATCTGACCCCAAACTAAGCATAGCTTGTACTATGGAAGTCAGATAACTTATAGAATACTTAATAAACTGTCATTTTTTTAGATACAACTAATTTTTTTTTTACAAGTGTGACTGGCTTTTGGCCGTTTTCACTTAATACAATTAAATAGTACGTATATAGATAAATGTATGAAAACAGGGACAGCCGGCTCTCCTAGCTTAAGTTTTTTGAAAGTACTTTCTCATACAGGGATTATCCCACTAATATAATAAACGTGATCTTTCACGCAAAAACTACTGAACGGATTTGAATTTGGTATGGAACTAGCTAAGACCCTGGATTACACACAGGCACATAGGCTATTTTTTATCCCGAAAACATGTAGCGGTTAACACCGTGGGGCGCAGCTAGTCATCTAACATTATTTTCTAACAGGAGTTGTTCTTCTTTCACGTCAAATTAGTAAATAGGTACAAGGCGTGTTGTCCTGAAACGCGGGACTAAATAATTCATCGCCTATTATCTGATTATCCTGCCCTAAATCCGACACTGGCCTGCTAAATAATGCAGAGTAAGTTCTCACAATAGCTCGATCACCGACGCAAGGAGAATCCGAGACGATTTACGCCACAATCGGGACAAGGAATTTCGTCTTGTGTAAAAAATTCAGCTCTCGATACTTGCTTAAATTATACAATTTTTGATAGTAGTGTCCCGGGAACCCTATTGTGCAGCAGCGATTTCGACGGCA
Source organism: Biston betularia (assembly GCA_905404145.2). NCBI lineage: Eukaryota > Metazoa > Arthropoda > Insecta > Lepidoptera > Geometridae > Biston > Biston betularia. The sequence goes on along the minus strand of FR989887.1, from coordinate 2,672,089 downwards.
CCTTTGTATTATAGTAAAGTATTTTTTTCAAAGTCAAAGTCAAAGTATAGTTTATTGCTATGCTGTGTTACATTAAGGTCTTAATATATAGGTAGAGCAACAGCTACGTTCAGTACGAACATGCAATATTAGTGGCTGAACTTAAAATTATGGTATTTAATTATTTACATTAACAAAACGGAATCCGAAAAAATTAAGTGGAATACTGTAATTGTCAAAAAAAAAAAATATTATATAAAAAATGTCACAGTTAATCATTAAAATTTATCGTCAAGATTTATCGTTATTTTTATTAAAAACTTGCTGAATTCCCGGTACTTCGTATCCGATGCAGTAAAGTTCAACTTTCACCCATTTTCCAGTTAACCCAGTTCCATTCCAGGCTAGGTGTGCTTTACCATCTTCGACCACACCGTCACTTAACATCAGATGAGCTGTGGTCAAACACTATGCAACAAGTAAAAAACAATCGGCTAAATCGGTTAGCTAAGCCGATCTAAAGTAAAACGCTTACAAACAACAATTTTAATTCAAATTTTACTTTTTTCACATTGTAAATTATTATTAAGACTAAAGTAATTTAAATTATAATGATTTCTATATTAAAACTTCGACTTCCAATAACAACACCAAGTTATGTTTTAAAAAAAAGTAATATTTTTTTTATTAAATGTACCCTACCACCATGCTGGTTGCACGTTCTTATCCTATACCGCTAAATTAAGATAAGCTAATTAGGGATATGAATTTATATTTTTCATCGTGCAATGTGATTGCGCTAACCAATGAGCTATCAATGCTACAAAAATCTCAATTCTGTAGAATGGGGCTACGCGGCAACGCTACATGAAATCTACGATTTCCGTAGCCGCCTACGACCAACCGTAGACGTCCTACGACAACCCCTCCCCCCTCGTCACGACTTATTACCACAGAATAGGTAACACTCAGTATTATATATTGCATCGAATTCCACACCGAAAGAAAACTGTTTATTTGGTTGTTGTGTTTACAAGCATGTTACATCATACCAGTACGACTTTTACAGGGAGACGTAGTAAGGGAAACAGAGGAGATTTGGCCACATTCTCCCGAAAAATAAGTATAGTGTTAACAATTGTTCGATTTCTTCTTTACCCGACGACGTCAAAGTCAATTTTTCACTGCCTTTATGTTTTTAAGTTTATATGGTTTTTTTTTAAATATTTGACTGGCTAGGTGTTTGACCACAGCTCACCTGATGTTAAGTGAAGGTGTCGTCGAAGATGGTAAAGCACACCTAGCCTGGAATGGAACTGGCTCTCAAGTGAGGCTGCCGGAACACACCGTTAGGTGCTTGGCGGTATATTTTCAACTAAGGGTGGTAGCTAGCCAGTCGAGTACTACAGAGTACTCTACCACCATGCTATGGTTTCCCACGATGTTTTCCTTCAAGCTCATTGTTGGGGATTGAACCCACGCCCTTATACGCTCATAAGATTATTTATAATAAAGAGTTTCTATCTAGATATCTATCTAATCAAAAATATTAATAAAACCAGGTAAATTAATATTGTTAAATTTGTTGTTACTTATTACAACATTATTTAGGTACTTTCTCGTAATTACCTATAGTCAAGAAGCGAAACGTATATTTATTAAAATCAAACAAGATCGTCAAACTAGAAATACAATTTAAATGAAGTAATTATTCAATTGTTTAATCCTACTAAAAAAATATGTAAATACATAACTACATTTAAAGTCTCCAGACCGATTGATTAACTCTTTATTGTACACACTAAAAAAACACAATATAGAAGAAATAAACTCAGTTAACAGGTGTAACAACTGGCGACCTTATCGCTAAAAGCGATCTCTTCCAGGACGGAAAGGATAAAAAAAACGGGGCGTGTCAATAACTGGGAGAATACAATACATAACTATAACATTCTAATAATAATATATCCTAATATATAGATACAAAACATACACAGGTAGGTATGTTCGGCACACATTTTTTCTCATAAATGTCAGAACTACCAATTGAGCTAACAGTCTAAGATCATAGAATGTAGGTAACTTTTCACCTAGAAACGGTTCCCGTTTGATTGTGGGTGTCGGATAAAACTGCGATGTGCTTCGAGTGCTTCATATATATCATAAAGTTAGCGAAGATTGCCGCCATTCGACGACTTTAAATCCTAATAAAAGAGCTGGATTACGTAGGAAACTGACCCCACACGCGTTCGAGAAGAAATAGCAATAAACATCTCGGGGAAGCTCATAAAAGCGCTTCAAATTTCAATGTAGTCAAGTGCTTACTGGCGCTAGTACTGGCGTCGAGTATTGGAACGAGTCGGCGCCGGTTAGTCTAGACTTTTAAAAGATAAATAACGAATCTTTCCTATTTGATAGCTCTTTTCATGGTAATGAGTTATGAGACGGACTCTTCCGTGTAGTGATGATAGCTCAGTGGTAAGCGCGGTCGATTTTTACGCTGAAGGGCGTGGATTCAAACCACAACAATAAGCTTGAGCTACCGGTAAAGGAAAACAACCATAGCATGGTGGTAGAGTATTTACTAGTGCTCGGCTGGCTGGCTAATGCCATGATGTTGCCAGTAGGGCTGTCATAATACAATTAGACTGTAATAAATGCGTTTTAGCAAAGTCACATGTAAATTTAGAGGATCACGGTCTATTCACACACAAAAACTTAGATAAATTTCAAGGGTCTTAAATCACCTAAAATGACTTGTAACTTGTATTATGGATAACACATTTCTATTTGACAACCCACTCTCGTAGGTGCTGAGTGAGATGGCTTGAAGGTATTAAAATCAGGTTTACGCAACATTAAATAAGATTCTGTTCTGAATATTTTCTATTCTATGTCCTATTTCTCACACCCCTAGACTTAGACACAATTCTAAATTGAATACCAAAACACGTTTTAAATAACATTGTCGGGAAATGATCTAAGTCTTTGGCGCAGACAGCATATCTCCAATTAAACCGCTTCAGCCGTCAAATACTGGAGTAATGGAGCGAGTTGGCGCCACACAGTCTAGACCAGAAATTATGTAATAACTAAAAATGTGGAACTTCTCAGGAGACTTATCGGTTGTTTAGATAAAGACATTTGTTGAACTACAAAAAAAGCTTTAGATTTTTACAATATGGACGTAACAACGAACAGCTATTTTGCTTTTTTTTAGATTGTTCAGATGAAACGAACGAGACGCTCTCCTGATAGGAACAGATATTTTTTTTAATGTAAAAAGTAATGAGACGAACGAGACGCTCTCCTGATGGTAAGAGATAACACCTGTCCATGACCATTGGAGCGATAAACAGAACTTTAAGTAGCGAAACAAAGTCCAGGGCTTCGCTGTTTTGGCGCTCATTACTTTGAGACTTTCGATTTTAGTCTCCAGTTCACGAACCCAGCTTTAGGTGCTCTTAAATCAAATATATTACCAATGAGCAAACGGGGCTGTCCACTACCTAAAAAAAACTATATTTAAGTGTTCTATCAGCTATCTTGTTCCCGTAGTACTCGCTTTGCTTAGTTTGGGGCTATATTATTATTATATAATTATATTTATTTCAGACCGTACCCATAGAAACAACAATAAAAATTAGTAAATAAATAAAATCAATATAAATTTCGAAATTAAAAATAATTATACCTGCCAAAATTAAACAAAAAGAAAGAAGAAGACAAATATGTAGCTGCTCTCTCTATTATTTAATTATTAAATATACTTAAATTGAAATAAAAAAGACATAAACAATGACATCTACAAAATTATTGTAAAACAATTTTATCCTAAATCAAATACTTCTCAAATAAAAAAAAAACATAAGATAACAATAATGACATCTATAGAGATCAACTCGAATTATTTCCCAAGCATGAAGATTATTTTTCACAAGACATTATACGGTTTCAAAGTCCATTTCAGTCAAAACACGATTATGATTGTAATTTTCCTCTTTGTTCCTTTGCCCCAATGATATTAACGTCTTTCTGCTCATATTTTTTCCAATTAATTTACTGAAAACAATACTTTCTTTCTTGTTTAAGTCCGATTAAAATTCCTGTAGCATTTTTAATCGTTATGATTTATTGTTACTTCGATAAATTGCGTGACGCGATAACAAAATTTTTATAAACGTAAAAAAAATAACGTGTTTTTTTTTCTAAATTGTTATCGCGGAGTAATTATTGTAATTTAGAATTGTTATGCTATGCGTGTATATTGATTTTTACATTCGCCACGAACGGAAGAAATTTTGAGGAACAATGTTTGAGGGTTACGGGCATGACATATTTTGCTATGAACAATTGCGCGACTCTTGCTTGTGCTGATGGCATTTGAGAATATGTTATAGAATTAACTTATCTAAACTTACTTGAGCCTTTTCGTGCTTGTCATGGAATCTGTCCGCATCCAGCTGAGCTGTGTCACGTTCCTTCTGTAGACGACCGGCTTGTCCTAGCGCCTTGTCTAGTTGGGACTGGAGAGACTCAAAGTCATAGGACTGCTTCTCGCGGTCTACTTGCAGCTGAAGAACAAAGAGGTTAGGTCAATAAACTAAGATATACATAGCTCTTCTTAGCTCTCCTGGTGGTAAGAGATAACGACATCCATGACCATTGCACCGATACACAGAACTTTGAGTTGCAAAACTAAGTTCAGGAATCGCTGCTTTAGCGCTCATTGCTTTGAGACATTCGATGGTTAGTCTCATCAATATTGCGATGGTACCTACCTCAACGACCTCCTGCTAAGGGGATCTACCACCAAGTACAAGTAAATGTCTCATACTACTCACCTTTCTGTTCTCAGTGGCAAGTTTATCGAGCTTTTCTTGCAGCTTATCTATCTCTGAATGTGCAGCATCCAGCGCAGCTTGTAACTTGTCTTGTTGTAGTTGTGCCTTGCCAAGAGTTGCTTGTGTTCTTTCTAGTTCTTCGCGAGACTTTTCAAGTTCTCCTATGGCTTTGTCCCGCTCGGAATGAAGCCGGCTTATGGAAGACTGCAGCCTACAAGATTAGGAAAGTTGTAAACTGGCATGTTATGAGAAAATGGGAGGAAAAAAGTGTGGGCTACATCGGTTGGGAATTGTAATTTATTTTTGTTACGATTCTCTAGAAATATCTAGGGTATTTTTTGACAAGCTAAGTTTTGACCACAGCTCACTTAATGGTGAGTGACGGTGTGATCGAAGATGATACGTATTCCTTGCCTGGAAAAGAGCTGGCTCTCAACTGAGGCTGCCGGAACGCACTGGAGGTGTTTGGCGGCAGATTTTCAACTTAAGTGTGGTAGCTAGCCGCGATATTTTTACAACACTGGCAGCTCAAGCTCATTTGAACCCACGTTTCTCATGTGTGAACCGACCGTCCTAATTACTGAGCTATCATCTCTACAAAAACATATAATACTCCAAAATTAAAATTGTACTAACAATCAAAATTTCTAAAACAGTTTAGTTTATAGGAGGTCTCGAAGAAAAAACAAACACATACATAAAAAGTTAAAATAAATAAACAAATAAATACGTATAGTGAATATAGTATTGTATCGTATTGTAGTGGTACAATTTTAAACCCAATTTAAGTTTTAATTTATTTTTCAGGTTTTTAATATAAGAAGAATTTAAATCTTGGTAAAGAGCATGAATTGCAGAATGAAAAGATATGTGTCAAGGTATACCAAGTGGATAAATATAGATTCATCATCTGCCAATAAGGGAAATAAAGGAATTTATGTACTATACGTATATAAAGAGTTGTATAACTAGCCATAGATAACTTACCGATCGTATTCTTCCTTGAGACTGTCTTGTTCAGTTTGTGCATTTTCCAACTTGGCCTTTAAACGATAAACTTCTCCTTGAGACTTCTCCAGTTTCTCCTGCAAAGCACCAGCTTCCGCATGCGCCCTCTCAGCATCAGCCTGCGTCACTCTCAACTCTGCCTGAGCTCGCCTCAATTCTGTCGAACACTTGTCAGCCTTCTCTTGCATTCTATCCAACTCTTGAGACGTTGACAATGTACTCCTTCCGAAAGTTGTTTGAGATCTTTCTAATTCATGTTTTAGTCTTTCGTTTTCAAGTTCCAGTCTAGCCAAGCGTTGTTTAGCCGCTTCCCAGTCGGCGCCAGATCTGCCTACTTCACTAGCAGCCTTGTCTAATTCCGCTTTAGATTTGCCTAGCTCTGACTGCGAGCTTTCCAGTTTAGCTTCGAGACGGTCTTTCTCAGCTTGAGCCCTTTCGAGTCTCGCGCCAAGCTTTTCAACTTCACTTTCCAAAGCGTGAAGCTTCATTTTATATTCAGCTATCTCTCTTTCATGTAACTCACGTTCTTCATTCTTTTCGTGTTCAGCTCTATCCCTCTGTTCTCTTAATTGTTGAATTTGCTTTTCTTTGTCTCCTATAACTTCTTCAAGAGAGGAGAGAGCACCTTCGGAGGAACAGTGGTGTGCTTGCATTGCGTTTAATCTGGCACGCGCCATATCTACTTGATTATCTTTTTCTTTTAATAGATCTTCAAGATTTTCAATCTGAAATTATAACAACTAATTATGTAGGTTTCGTGAACAAGTTTCGTCCTGTTAACAATTATTATTATGCTAAATTTGCATATTATGTGTAAAAAATAATATCAAACAAAAATTAAACATAAAATATATAAAATAAGTACTTACAAAAACAGAACGTAGAAAAATAAAAAAAACACTATCACACAGAAACAACAAAAAATATTACACGGACATATAAAAAAAAAACGATATAAGAAACATAACTAACTAAATACATTAATAGCGTAGAATTAGCAAGGAACAATGTTGATAAACGTAATTGGTGAAAATTGAAAGTTTCACCAACTTATCGATAAAATTCGATTAACATCGAAAGAGGTTCTTTAACGAATTCAGCTAAAATAAATCTATAGACAGAATGAAAATAACTAAAACGTTGAAAGCGGTTACAATGCGGTTTTGTTCCATTAAATTCAATGGACGCATTTGGTTTTATAGATACGTCATCTGTTTGATGTATCACTTATGAAAGGGGCATTTGCTCGTTCAATCGAAGTTATTTAACCCACTGAGCATTAAAACACGACATCGGTTTTAAAAGATATTTTCTTTTAATATTGGCTCAACGTAGAAAGGAACAAATTTAATACATTTGAAAGTTAAGATTGAAAAGAAAATAAGTGAGAGTGAGTCCTGACTCGACTAACAAAAATATATTAAAAACTAAAACAACACAACTTTTTTTTCAAAATATTCTTTCATTATGCATTAGGAAATCAATACATATTATATTTAACACAGGAATGCATATTTGCTTTTATACTTAATGAAGTTGAGAGTGATTCCAATTTACAATAAGTAAAATGCTTTTCAATGGATGATGTTTTTTTATGCCTTCATGAGAACTAAGTTATAACGAGTTTCACAAGTAATAATAAATCTAAAATAAATATGAATAAATAAATAAGTAGTATGGACTACACTACTACTATTACTATTCTAGCCTTTTAATCTAGTTCCACTAATGCTATGAGTTAGGTTAGCCAGCTGATATGCAGTTGAATTATAATGAAGGCCATTCCTTCTTTAATATTGTTGTAATAGGATGACGTGCCTCATATTATCCTATATATCGCGGATTTCATGCCAGATTAGAACGACCATAACTAACAACTATTAACAAATTATAAAATACATATATTAATTTTAACATCTTTGGCACTTTAGTGAAACACCAGGGAAAAATTGCGAAGAAACTTCTGCATCCGAACAACAAATTCAATGGGTAGTTACTAATCCACATTGGATCATCATAGTCAAACTCAGCTTCGATAATACTGTTATGCTATACCCAGCAGTAGGTTGTGTAAGTTGTGCTTTCTTAATTAGTTAGTCTACATAGTTTGTAGTTCAAATATTTTTCACCAACAACAAGATCTAATCTTCTTTCTATCAGTGCCTACCTTCCTTTGCAATACGTTGATCTTCCGATCCTTGATTTCGGAATGATCTCTAAACTCTGCCAATTCGTGGGCTGCTGTCATTGCTGCTGCGGTCTTCTTCTCTACCTGCCTGCTTTTCTCATCTAGACGTGCTTTTAGTTCCTCCACCTGGTGTACAAACTGTGCTTTAAGTCCCAACACTGTTCAATATGACAAATGATGTGCGGAATTGGGACCAATTTTGTATAGATTTGGGATTTTTACGATGTGGAGACGAACAAGATGCTTTTTTGTAAGAAATAACACGTGATCTTAATAATTGAAACAATACATAGAACGTCTTTAGCAAAATAACGTCCAGGGCACCATAGAATTGGTCATTACCTTGAGACATTTAGCGGCAAGTCTTACATAAGCCCTATATTTTTGTAAACCTCAAACCAGAATAGCAATGGTATAGCGCTTACTGAGCTTATTAAAAATAACATCGGGCTAAGTAACATAACGCTAAATAAATTTAAATTAAACGGTAAAAAATATGGCTTCAGAAATAAAATAAGGTTGTTCGTGTTATTCTAGATTAAAATTTTAAGTGAAACCATGTGTGCCGACGCGAGTTTCACGCAAAGCTTTTGAACTCAAATTCAACCGTACATGACCGTAGTTTAAGCGTTGTTCAGTTACATTTTAAAACTACTTATAAATAAAAAGTAGTTCAATAGTAAATGCAGTCTTATGTTTACCCATGTTCTAAAAACGTTGAACATTTTAAGACTAATCATTTTGGGGCTAATAATTTTGGGACTAATAATTTTGAATACTGATATTTAAAAAATAAAATAAGTGGAATACATTACACTTACACACATGTACCTTTCACCATAAATTAACTAACGTGTAAGTAACAAATTGACAAGGTCACAACACAAAAAGCTGTGCATTGCACAAATAGCATGTTAGTATGGATAGGTTAATGAAATGGATGCAACCTTAAATATGTGGTCATTGAATTCAATCCCAATAATGATGGTTTTGTTTAAATGTAAATTTTTCAGTCATGTAGATTTAATCAGATTCATTTTTTTTTTAATGTATTCGTATTTTAAAGTCCAGATAATCGCACGCATAATCAAATACTGACCGATTAGGAGTTAGGTCAAAAATGAGTTACGTATAGACGCAGGCTTCTTTTAATGCCATCTATGATATTAATTTGGAAAAACATCAAAATTGCGTCAATACACAATACACAATATCGGTCTTTTTCATTTTTATGTGTTTCTCACACAGTCTTTGTTCAAACACCGACTGATGTCAGTTTGTGTCGGACGCTGTTAATGTGAAGTTGCTGTTGTTTAATTGAACCTAGACCGAATCCGAGTTGAGTGTATTTTCTACAAAAATAAATAGTAAGTTTTATAAGTTGATTACTAATACTAATAAACAGACTAAACACATATTGAGTCCTTGAAATAAAGAAATTAGTTTAAACAAGACAGACTTATAGTTGAATATGCCACCAATAAAAAAGCTTATTTGCTTTAGTTTTAAAAGTAGACAGACTTAACTCAAGAAGTTAATTTTAAAACATAAAAAATATTTATTATTATTTAATTTGAACAAAGTAAATAACACATAACTATTGATAAGTTTATAGACTATACGAAAAAAAATGAATATATTTATTTACCTAATTAATTTTTATTCTATTTAAAAAAAAGCCGACGAGGTCGTGATTGCACGGAGGTTTTTCGTGATTTCCCAAAAACTGACTTTTTTGAGTTAAGCCAGTATTTGATTATGCGTGCGATATGTTTATCCGCTTTCAATTTGGCGCTGAATCATAATCACACTTGTGTAGTAATGTTCTACTTTGGCGTAATCAGTTTATTCCTAATCATATCAGTTATACGAATCAGTCACGTATGGTTATAGATTTCACTCAAACTTATATTCTTGATATTGATTTTATCTTAACTTGTACTATTTATAGATGTAGAGAATAGTGTACACTTACATCTGTCGGCAGCATACAATTATTTATTATTCACCTTGACTAATTGCATAGTTTTTACAATCTTTCAGTCATTATTATTTGAAGATTTACTCAAACTTGCAGTCTCCATATCGATTTTATCAAGTTTCCTTATACCATCCTAGATGTGGGGAGCACTTACATCAGTCTGCAGCATACTATAATGTTCTTCTTTAGCGCAGAGTGATTCCTTGAGGACGGCTATGTGGCGCTGATAGTCTTGGTGCTGTTCCTCTAGTGCCTTCATTTTGGCAGCCATCGCCAGGATCTCCTGGTCTCTCCGCTGGATCTCCAGACGGAACTCATCCAGCTGCTCATCATTCCACCATCCGAATATAAAATTAGAAACCCAAACACGATTAGTAGAACAGCACAATGGAAGACTTGATACGTAAACAAAACTATCTACTAAGGCAAAAGTGATGGCGGAAATGATATCAATGTCAAAAATATTAAACTACTTGATAATACTGATTCAATGATCACCAATAGTGTTAGTACTCAAGTATGACAAGCGACACAAGCTTATGTTTATCTTATAATACGAAACGAAATGTTTACAGCACTCGTTTGAACACATGACATATTAGTTGGTGCCATGGAAGACATTTCGACATATCATTCTCACACGCTCAGTATCATGCAGTTACTCAATCATAAACATGTCGTCATCGATATACTTAAAATCTTATCGAAGAACCACCAATAATGAACATTTACACTGGAAAACTTTCTAAACTAAGCTAATGAAGTCAGAAAAGTCGATGATTCGTAGAAAGCTTTCCAGAATTCGATGTGTATAGAGAACGTTGGGTAGATGCACGGGCGCCTATGTTGTGATACATTTATCCTAAAGTGAGACAGACTGGATGGTATGACCGCTAATGAAGGTCGGGTCGTGATGCTACAGAGGGGTGGATGACGGCTCGGACGATGAGGCGGTCAACATCGAAAGCACAACATGACCAAATCAAAATAGATCAGGATTCAAACATATACTATCGGAATCAACGATTCGATGCACTCGACCTCGACAGTCTTTATTTAACAGTCTATCTCTAATCGACAGTTTCGGTGTCAGTAATATTCTCACAAATCTCATCTAACCGTATAATTACATCTAAATTTTATATATTCGCTTTCTAAGGCCCTATTTAACAAAAATATTTCAATCGACATCTTTCAAGAATATAAATTTATCTCTTATTTTAATAAAAATAGCTTTAACAACGAACAAGTTTACATAAAAATATTTCAACACATTCGGCGATTTCGGCTAAGTTAGGTACTTAAAGCGAATAAATTGACACGTGGTGCGAGACGCGGGGCCGCGGCCGCGCGCGGTCACGGCAGGCCCGGCCTGGGCCGGTGGCTGCGGCAGGCGCGGCCTGGGCCGGAGGCCGCGGCCTGGCGCCGGTCCGTCACAGCGTCGTGGCGCTATAGCAGAAGGGGCGCGCGGCGCAGCGCAGCGCGGCCCGCGGCGGCGGCGCGCTCAGCCGGCCGTCCTTCATGACGCGGACGTCGTTCAGCAGAAAACTTACTTGTCTCTTGAACGGAGGCTCGACCTTATCGTATATGGAGGCGTGGGAGGGCGCGAGCGAGGGCGGCGGCGGCGAGCCGAGCGCGGCCAGCTCGCCTTCAAGCAGCGCGACCTGCCGCTCCAAGGTGGCGATGCGCGCCTCCTTCGTCTCGAGCACGGCCGTGAGCGTGGCGCCCGCGCTGCCGCCCGGCAGGCCGGCGGCTCGCAGCGCGCGCTCCAGCTGGGCCTGCAGCGCCCGCAGAGTGTCCGCCGTCGCCTTGAGCTCCTGCCGACCAGCGTCACGGTCAGCCGCCGCCGCCCGCGCCCGCGCCGGGGCTGCGCCGCTCCGGCCGCCGCCCGCGCGCCTGCACTCCCGCCCGCGCCGCCAGCGACGCAGCCCCGTCACAACGCGCACAAAACAAAACTTTTGGCTTCTAAAATGATCGATAACAGACTCGACACCCGGACTCGGCTAAGTTTCGTGAACGGGGATGAGCTAAACATGCAATGTCGTGGATCGGTTGTGTTGTGTCAGTTTATCGTTTAGTGTTTAGGCCGAATTTGTAGACGCATTTAATATTCGATTATTTTCTTGTTTTTGTTGGTGTCGGTAGCGGGAGAGGGGAGTAAGAAAACCATAATGTGCTTTTGGATCAAGCTGACGGTGGCAGAGGTATCGAAACGCGGGACAGTGAGGAAGCGACAGTCGGATAAAGATTCATGAAGCTATCGAGTGTGGACGATCTTTGAACATAAAAGGCTTCGCGACAGACACATTCGGCTGAAGAGACAAGAAATGAATGATATGGGTACTATTAAGAGCAATTCTAACAGAAACAGTGATGATGATAAAGGTATCACAAAATAAAACGCCCATGTGGTTCAAGATGCTAGTTTTAAAGCAGAAATGACGTGCACAATCACAGCTAACACAGTGTAGGACGCAGTTACGAGATAGCAAAATCTCCAAGACTTGAAAAGAATGGAAATTTTGCTATTAAGCATGCAGCACACGACATATTACATTAATCACCTGTTTTTGTGCCATCGCTTGCATTTGCTGGAACATTTGTCGTTCTTCCTCTTTACCTGAAAGTTTTATGTCGTTTACTGGTCACATCCTATCGAAATGGTGTATGATATGCGAACTAATCAGAGTTACATACCCATTCCCTTGTTTTGTAGCATTTCGAGCAGTTTTTTGATGCTTTCATCTCTGGCTTGTAACGTTTGCTTTTGTGTTTCGATTCTCAGTTCTAGTTCCTGTGGATTAAAAGAAGTTAATTTAAAATTATAATTGAACCGTATAGGTTTCTATGTTCAGTCTTTTGTAATTTAAATTACTAAACTATTTTACTAAATATGATCTTTTAAGTTTATCTATGTAGGTAGTCAATATCACAAGCCATCGGCTTAGATGACAAGAATTTGGTTATGTGATAAATGGTGCGCCGGTAGGTAAATGTAAAAAGTTTCGACGACCACATAACAATCTCTTATCTAGAACAATGCTGATCATAAAAACAAACGCTGTATCTTAATGTTATAGTTATTCAATAGAGTGTAATATAAAAAGTTGTGTAAACAGGTTGTTTACACTACGCTTAACCTAAATTAGATCAATGACATAACACATTTACCCATAACATATCGCGGTACGATCTACACAGAACAGATCGGTTACAAATAATATCATGATATGACTTTGATTTTATGCTGTCTTTATTACTATATATTTACTTGTTTATTAATTTTTAAATCTTATTGATAATCTTAACATTATGTCATCATGCTTATGCTCATCATTATGCTTTATTGTCATCAGTTATTATTTTAAATAAAAAACCTTCCCGCCGGCAGCGATACAGGGCTCAAGTTGCCGGAGGTTAGAGTTGCAGAGTGGGGAAACCTCCTGATAGAAGTCGTGTCAAGGGCCTTTTGGATCGGACCCATGACTCGACCGGTTAGCGAGAGTCTCTTAAGATGTTGATCGAGACTCTTCGTTATATGACCGTTCACATCGGAGCAATGCTCATCGAATCAACATCGCATAGCAGTTATCTCGTGAGCTGAGTCAAGTTTCTTGCTGATCTAGTATTTCTCGACCATCACGAGATTTTCGTCATGTATGTATGTTGGTGATGTTGACGAGCACTGCCCGGTGTTGGGTCGAGTCCACCACCCCGATATCAGGCTTATTAGCGGCAACAGCCCTGTTCGTGATTGTAGACCGTTCTTCTTTTTTTTTAATACTATACCTATACCTAAACATTGTTGTATATAACATGTCCAGTCTAACAATTTTGTTATAGTGATATAACAAATTTGTGAGTATAATTAATTGAATTATTCTATTGATCTATTCTTTCATTACAGGGTAAGGTCACACGTGTCGTGAAACAATGAGAACAAATTCATGCAGAGATATCAATAGATTTTACAACATCGTCTACGAGCTTGAATGGGAAAAATAGCCTAAATATAACTAGGGTTACCTTAATAGTGTCTCTAAGTATGGCTATCTCCCGCTGTAGATGTTCGTTTTCGGCAAACAACTGTTCCAGCTGCGATTGTAATTCTGGGGCTGGTTGCCTCATGCGCAATCGCAGCTCCTCTTCTAGTTGGCGGACTAGCATCGCTTGTTTCTGTGGAACAAAAGAAATTCTCAAGTAAATTATCGACCCAATAAACTAAAGGGCACAGATTCTGATTCAGCTTCAGGTTAAAAGTAGTGGTATTCGCTTTCGTTGTTTAAACCTCTTTAATTTTTATTTTAACTATCTATCTTTTTAATTTTGTATTCGATGTATTTAAACATGTTGTATTTTGATTTAATTTATTTCACAATTTACAATATTTTTTTTATAAAATGTTAATTTATTTAAATTTATAACCTAAAAAAGTTTGTTAATTTATGGAAACAAATCATAATTTCTTTATTACTAAATTGATTATTTTGAAAGTGATTTTACATGACACATTTTTGTAAAAGAAAGAAAATGCCGCGCGCGCGTTGTAGGTACTCTGCTTTGACTCCTTGAAGTAGGACACTAGATGTCGTCGAAAACATAGTCGGAATATCGAACGTAATTTCACATGAGTAATGCAGTATTAGTAAAAGAAATATATACCTTACACTCTTATATAACCTAAGTCGCTTATTACTAAGAAAAGTTAATAAAAAAGTTGCGCCAATATTTGTTCGTGACGCGTCCAGTTATAATGCCATTTATATCGCATTAGGCCGATATAGGGCTCCACGTCAAGCTTCGAGCTTCAGGGGAATTTAAAGCTAGTTTTTGTTTGAATGCTGTGAATAAATTTTTCTGTTCACGAGTGAAAGCTGTTTGCAAAAAGCCGTACCTACAGCAAAAGTTTGCAGATTTTAAAATCTATTTATTTTAGTATTTTTATATACGGGCTTCAAAATCTATTTATTTTAAATACAGTTTGCTCACGTTTTTCGGGATAAAAATTAGCAGTATTATGGTTTATTAGTAGTATATTATCTATGGTATGAATTTTTTCTTCTTTGCTTTTGGCTTCGAATTTTATGCATTTGCTAGTATCAAGTGTTTTGATGTTTTCAAGTTTCATAAGTAAAAAAAGTAATCATTGTAAAGTCTAGTCCATGTCAGTCAAATCCAGTCATGCTTTAGTAAAGTTGTAGCGACTTTACTATAAGATTTGATGAAGTTTTGGAAGCAACACGAAAAGCCATGTTTCACCACATTATACTACTTTGCCACACAGGTGTTTGTAATTCGGTACTTGATGAATAAAACACGACTTTTTTTTTTCTTTTTTTTTAAACACTCGCAAAACCACTAGTTTTGGAAAAAATACAATGGGCGACATGACGCCTTCCGCGTTCCCGCCAAAAAAAAAACATGGTATAAGTTGTAAGTGGAACGCATTTCCCTTCAAACATTCCGATAGGTATTTTAATAAAATTAAGAGTACCTACTCAAATACAAATTAAATGAAGTGAAACTCTTGACTTTTATTAAATAACTTTCATTTTTATAATTGATGATTGTGTGCGTAGAACGGCATGTTTTTATAATGGTGTATGTGTGTGGATCCTTTGATATACAATCATCTGCTAGTATCAATACTGGAATCAGGAAGTGTTTATATATTTAAACGCATATTATTATTCAATTTTCTTATAGATAAGTGATACTATAAAATAAATGATTTTCTTGACGATAAATTTAAATGATAAACTGTGGCATTTTTTTGACAATTATACTATGCAATGTCATTTAATTTAATTTTCCAGATATCATTTTGTTAATGTATATAAATAAATACATAATTTTTAGTTAATCTTTTAATATTGCATGTTCATACTGAACGTGAGCTGTTACTCTGTTTAAATCTTAAGACCTTAATGTAATAAATTATACTTTGACTTTGACTTTAAGTTTTTATTATAAAATTTTCCACAATAGTTCCACAATTTTGCTTTTTTGTCGAACCAGAACGATGCAAGGAAAGCTTTTACGAAACGGAACGGTGGTTGCACGAAACGGAACGGCGTTCTGATGCGTTCCGGGTCCATTTCGAGCACTGTAGTATAATGTAAGAAATGTGAAAGATTTCTCACTACGTCACTTTTGTAAAATATCCTAAGCTTAATGGAAAACATATAATTCAAATTGATCAGCACCTGGACCGTAAAATTCATCTACTAGCTTCCATTTGAAGCTCCCGTCCTCATTGGAGTCATAAAATAACTTTACGTATCGGCCATCTATCATTTCTCCACCCCAATGAATCTGCCCGACCATTCCAACTTGTAATGCGAATTTTATGAAACACGCCGTAAAACTGCTGATTTGGATATGGGCTATGTGATTTCAATAGCGAATGGGTAGGTTCTCGTATGGATAGAGAGTAGAAACAGCCTGTCCCAAACAGACGCGGATCAGAAACAACAGCGGTTTGTGTATGTTATTGAAGCATCCTTTAAACATAAAATATAAACACATACACACACACACACACACACACATACTCGCGCACGCACACAAAACACACATACACACACACGCAGTCGCACACATACTTTGGTTTTCAACTACAGAGGCCCACAGGAAGACCAGCGCTGGTCATACTTAGTATGACCAGTATTAAGCTGAGGTGAGCCCTTATTTTGTAACTGTTTGTCTCTGTTTGTTCGTTTTTGTTTTTGTGTTTTTATGTCTTTTTCTTTCTAGAAAGAAAGAATGATGTAATTTAATGAAGTTTTTTTTCTGCATTCAGTTAAATACGTACAAAACTTAAGCAAACATTCGCCCCGCAAAATGATTAATTTTGTTGAAAATACTGAATAGAATGAAAAGTCTATTTCTACTCAGTACTATAAATAACTCTATTATTATAGTGAAGTAGAATTGGGTAGGAAAGAAGTGACTAGGCAATATAGATTTGGTTGTGTGCTTGTTAAGTAAGAGTGAGATTTTTTTTCTGTCTAATTTTCGCGCTAGCTAATCTTTTTTGTATTTGTGAGAAACTTTAAAAACATAAGAAATTATAGAGGAGGCTTCAGGTGACCAGAATGCTGGCATCTTCTTTGGTCAAACACTTAGCATTGCCATCCATGCAATGCTGCCAGCATTCTGGCCACATATCCCTCCTCTGACGGTCTTTTAGATTAAGTTTTTGTATACATTTGTAAATAGTATTAGATATTTTATTTTGTTTTATGGGCTGGACATATTTGTCGCAGAACCGACAACCGCTGGGGTAGACGTGTTCTAGAGTGGAGACCGCGAATTGGCAAACGTAGCGTAAGAGACGTACGTACGAACGTAGCGCCCTGAGACTCGATGGAGTGACGATTAAGAAATAAAACTAGGAGATATGATAAATTCGAAGGAGCGCTTGCGAGAATCCAGATTTTCAATAGATAACTATACTATAACATCAAGAAAACAACTATACTATAATCATTTATACACGCTTACTTTCGTTTAGTACTGTGTTTAGTCTTATAATAAACAGAACATATAGATAACGGCAGCGTAATTTTAGCATGCCATTCCGCTACCCTCGTCGCTTGTCATCAAACTCGCTGGCTCTGACCCTTCGGCATTCCCTGCGCTCCATTTTCTTCCTAACTCGGCTTAAATCGATACTCCCAAGGCCCACAATCGTTTGATATGAAACATTCATGTTAGGACTGGCAGGAAGTGTTCGGTGAGCCTCTTGTAGTTTTGATTTTGTTTTACATTTTTAATCTTTTTGTGGGTAGTTTGAAATTAAAGGCTTTTACGTTTTGTTGCGGTGTTAAATCTATTTAGCACTCAAACGATTGAAAACAATGTAGTACGAGTATTTATTCATTAGAAAAATGTATGAAATAATAATGCATAATTTCCATATAGTGATATTGTCATACAATTATAATATACTAGCGGACGCCTCGCAGTTTCACCCGCGTAGTTCCCGTTCCCGTGGGAATACAGGAATAAAAAGTATCCTATGTCACCCGGGGATAGTGTAGCTTCCTAGCGGCAGCTGTGAAAGAGTTTTTGAAATTGGTCTAGTAGTTTCGGAGCCTATTCAATACAAAAAGCAAACAATCAAATCTTTCCTATTTATAATAGTATAGATTATTACGATTAAAAATAATATGTCAAATTCATAAATTAATACTAAATTATGTATACATACAAAATACAAGTTCTGTTCAAGTCTGTGTACTGCCGAATTAATTACCCCCAAACAGTGATATGGTTCTTATAGTACAAACTTGGCTTAGTTCGGGGCTAGATGGCACTTTTCGAGCGCTTGGCCGAGACATATCAACTTGTCCTGAGGATGCTTCGTGTAGAGGCGAAACACGTGTCGGCAATCATTGCTACAAATAAAAATTTGATCTTCAGGAATTACTAAGTAATGTAACTAAGTATGAATACAAAGCGCTAATAATCTACTGTTTTGTTCAAGCAATTGTGATTTACCGCAAATAAAGACCAAAATAAATGCCAGTAGCTTCGATTTCACTGTAAAATTAAAATAAATAAAATAAATATCACAGGACGTTACACACAGCGCCATCTGACCCCAAACTAAGCAGAGCTTGTGTGATGGAAGACAGATAACTGATAGAATACTTAAATACTTTTTTTTTTTTGTAAATACATACTTATAATACATACAGTACACCCAGACACAGAACAAACATCGATGTTAGTCACACAAATGTCAGTCCTGAGTGGGAATCGAACCCACGCCCTTCAGCTCTCGAAGCAGACATACTACCAATGAACCAACAGGGCAAATTATGCTCCATTTGTTCATAAATAGCAAAAAATTATTTGTATGAAAATCGAACCACCATTATTGATAGCCCGCATAGGTGTTGCATTTTATTAAAACATCCCTACCAGCTGTTATTAAGAAATAACCCCCGAGTCACAAAGTGACCGAACGTACACAATTTAATTTGCATCAGCTTGTGTCCCGCCAGATTACGTCAATTAAGTGTACCAGTGCGCGAGGGGTTAAATTGAATTTCATAACTAAACGGATGAAATTTGCATCTAAAAGTAAACGGAACCATGCCTAATACAAATATAATAAATGCGTGTATAAGTTACGTGCAGTTGTTGTGCTTAGTAGAAAAATAAATTAAAGTTTATTTCTACATTGTACAAATGGCGCTTCCCGCCGTCTGTACGCTTAGATCTTTTAAACTACGCAAGGGATTTTAATGCGGTATCCATCAATAGACAGAGTGATTCAAGAGAAAGATTTATATGTATAATACATGCATTTGCACCACATTAATATCTACATTGTACCCGTGCAAAGCCCGGGCGTGTCGCTAGTCTCTACATAGTATATATAACAAAGTCACTTCCCGCCGTCTCTGTACGTTTAGATCTTTTAAACTACGCAACAGATTATAATGCAGTTTCCATCAATAGACAAAGTGATTCAAGAGGAAGGTTTATGAGTATAAACATGGCCTTAACGGGTCACTAGTATTTTAATAAGAAAAGTTTTTATAATGAAAAATGTAATCACGAATGAATAAATATGCTGTTACATAGAAAAATGTCACACACTGTCAAGTATATAACAGTTGATTACATTTTTGTATTTCTATATTTAATCCTTTAATAAAAGCAGTTTGCAATGATGAATAAAATAACATACTTTTTCTAAAAATACTATTTGTCGTAAAATGCTGAAATGCTACTTTGAACGAACATCGCGAAAATTTTATACGGTGGTAAATCTCTTTAGCAGGAGGTCGTCTGGATATACAACAGCAGAAACACATATTTTGTCGCTAAGCAACTTTAAGCAGCATGTTAACATTACTGTGTTATTCTATCAGTTATCTGGTTCTCATAGTACAAACTTTGCTTAGATTGAGGCTAGATGGCGCTGTGTGTATCCTAGGATATTTAAGCGCCAACGCAGAGATTTTTTGGACTTTGAAACTCAAAATTTTGGGCTTTGGTGAGAGAGCGCCGGGCCGGTTGGTCTCGCTTAGAGATCAACGGTTTCGCCACATTGCCATGTAACCAACGCGTAAAATAAACATATTCCACAACCACAAATATTTTTATTTTTTTTACATATAGGCTTGCGTTTGGCTGCCAACTCGCCTGATGTAAAGCGAAGATGCGGTCTACGATGAAGCGCGCTCGCCTAGAAGAAACCGATTCATTCGGGACTTGAAGGCACCCAGATTGTATCTATCAGGGAACACGCGGTCAAACCCGGACTTATCCGTATTAAAAAAAAAACACCCATTCGGGCAGCAAATTCCATTTCCATTCCCCACGTACGGACTAAACGGTTCGATTCCACACTCTTCATATGCACAGCGAGGATGTGGAACTCTCTGCTGTTTTTCTCGCTAAGTTCAATTTGGGTGTCTTCAAATCCAGAGTAAACAGGTTTAACAGTAAGCGTGCTTCATCTTAGACAGCATCCTGCTTAACATCAGGCAGGGTGTGGTCAAACGCAAACCTAATTCGTATATTTTTTTTTGTTAAATCTGTTAAATTTACCTATCAAAAACCCAACAACTTATTGAGTTTACATTGTAATTGAGTAACCCTGAAACCCGGTTTTAATTCACGCATGAATTTTTAATCACTCGAAATGACAGCTGATTATTCTACGGTGTAATACCCCCGACGGGTGAAAGGGGGTAAGCCCCACGGGGAGTAAACCCCCCCTGTGGGGGTACTCTCGTAACGTCGCGTAACTCCAATCGTGTAGTATCGATCGTGAACCCAGCAGAGGTTGGGCTATATTTAAAACAGACTCTTAGCGCTACGACTACATATTGACGTCTAGCCAGTCGATATTTTTCTATTGTTTGTTACATTTTAGGGTTCCGTACCCAAAGGGTACACTATTACCGGCAGCCTCACCTGAGAGCCAGTTCCATTCCAGGCTAGGTGTGTTTCCCATTTTCGGCCACACCGTCACTTAACATCAGGTGAGCTGTGGTCAAAACTTAAGACTGTCAATTTAAAAAAAAACAGCGTTCAGCTGACGTTAACGTTATTGGCAACATTTTTTCAACTTGAAGTTCCGCATGGGAGCCAGCCGCGTACTAGAAACTACCCTACAACCACGCTATGGATACGACGTTTTCCTTCACTGGCAGCTCAACTTCATTGTTAGGGTTTGAACCCACGCCCTTCGGCGTGTGAACCGACCGCGCTAACCACAGGTAACGTCGCTACTAAATTTGAAACTCCAATTTGTATTCACCATCATTTATAGTCAGGTGAAGTGTACTCAAACACATCCTGACCTGTCAACCATAAAAAAATCTCGTGACTTCAGCTGAAATTGTAACTAAGACATAATACTGCACTCGAGAACTCTTGTGTCGTATAAACCGACATAAAATGAGAAATTCAGCGGAACCGTGAGAACACGTCGACGCAAATCCTTGTAAAGGGTATGACGGCTGGCTTTACTGTGATCCTCGTACTGCAGGCTTCCTATTGTGTTTATTATTAGGCGCTCACGATAAAACTACGCGACTGCGACCTTATAATAAGAAATAGTCTAGGTAGGTACCACCGCAGTACCACACCTGATATTCTGTCGCCAAGAAGTGTGTACTTACTGTGCTCCGGTTTAAACGGTAGCGAAATTACAGGACTGTTAACAATCGAAAGTACTTTGAAGTAATGATCGCACAAAGCATCAAAGCCCTGGACTTTGGTTTGCTACTCAAAGTTCTGTGTATCGCTGCAATGATCATAAATTATATCTAAACACCAGGAGAGCGTCGCGTTCGGCCCAATACTTTTATATTTAAAAAAAAGTCTCAAAGTAATGAATGCCGAAGCAGCGATGCCTTGGACTTACTGTTTTTACGTGATTTTATTACTGATAGTTCTGTGTATTACCGCAATGGTCATGGACATGCTTTATCTCTTACAATTAGGACAGCGTCTCGTTCGTCACCAGTCCAGTGTTCGGTAAGTAGCAGGCATTCAGCGAGTAAATCTTACTACTATTATAAATGTGAAAGTTTGGATGGATGGATGGATGTTTGTTTCTTTCACGCAAAAACTACAGAAAGGATTCGGATGAAATTTGATATGGAGGTAGCTGAGATCCTGGATTAACACGCAGGCTATTTTTTATCCCGAAAACGTGTAGCGGAAACCGCGAGGCGCAGCTTGTAAATAAATATAATGGTAAAATCATAGAATCAGCCAGCGAACTTTTCGAAACGATACCTCTTTTCAGTGGAAAAATCTTTTCAACATAATTTCATAAAATTTCAACTTAGCGACTAAAACAAATTGCCAAAGTAAACTGTAAAGTTGATTATATTTTAGTAGGCGAGTAAACTCCGTTTCAGCTTCAAACCAAAACGATTTCAAGTTAGAATAAATATGCCGCAGAATGTTGAAACGAATGTACCCCGACTCTAGATTACATGTCCCTAGGCACTTTGAAGGTCTCTCAGACAAAGCTACAGTATTCCTATATCACATCTAATCACACACGAATAATCCATTAGTTCAGTTGTTGGTGTTAAGGAATAAAACTTCCTAAACACCAACAACCTTGTAATTTACTAGCGAAATTACAAGGCTGATCATCGATCGAAGTCTCAAAGTAATGAGCGCCAAAACAGCAATGCCCTGCTTTTGTTTTGCTACTCAAAGTTCTGTGTATCGCTGTAATGATCATGGACAGGCGTTATCTCTTGCCATCAGGATAAGGTTCGTTCGCCCCATTACAATAACACAAAAAAAAAAATTAGATAAATTGATTGATTCAAGTGTTACTTTGCAAAAGTTCATTTAGAGTATTCAAGAGATATATTTTTAGTGTATTTCCGTTCAAAAATCTTCTGGCTTTTGTTGTAACAGTGACAACAATTTAATTTAACTATTTTAACGATTTCACTAGCTTATCATCTTAGATCACTTCTTCACTTACCATCAGGTGAGATGGTGGTCAAACGCAAATCGACTCATTGTAAAAAAAAGTAA
Source organism: Biston betularia (assembly GCA_905404145.2). Classification (NCBI taxonomy): domain Eukaryota; kingdom Metazoa; phylum Arthropoda; class Insecta; order Lepidoptera; family Geometridae; genus Biston; species Biston betularia. Next base: position 2,649,051 of record FR989887.1, on the reverse strand, counting down.
TTAACAGGTCTGTTAGCTCGTTTGGTAGTATCTCTTCTAAAATAATTGTTGTGTGATTAAATTCCTATCTAAGACAACTATTTACATATTTGTTCTATATATATTATGAGTATGTATTTGTAAAAAAAGTACGTCTGTTTCCTGTAGTACAAGCTTGGCTTAGTTTAATGGTAGCTGCTGAGTATAATTTCTGTATTAGAAAAATTGTATGATTTAATTGGATCAAAAAAAAAATATTCAAAGGCTTCATTCAGGCCGCTTTAATTATGTAAGGCTATAAAAGTCTGTTATTAAAAATTATTTAAATTTATTTAACTTCTACCTTCCGAAGAAGTTTTGTTGTCTTATTTTTTACGCACGTTCTTCAGCCAAATTTTTTACACCACATGTATTAAAAACTATTAGGTAACCATTGTCATTAGGTTCGTTTTATTTGTGGAAGTGACATAGGGAATATTATTTTACTATGGCAACCGAACCAATGGAAAAAATTAAGATACTTTATTACAGCAGCGTAAGACGTTTGTCACGAGGTGGACAGACGACCTATTAAATATTGCAGGACAGCGCTGGTTCTTTTTGAAAATCATTGGTAAACGTCCTACGACGATGATGATGATGATTTTTGAACACAATTTGGGATTTTCGTTTCTTTATAACGTTCTTGTTAATAGCATAGTCTGAACTCGCGACACCCGAGAAATAAACTTGAAAGTCTTGAACTGTTCCTGATTTATGTGCGCCGGGTACAGTAAACCGCTTCCGTCCCCCAGCGGATCGGAACACACGTAGCGGAGTTTTGGATAAAATGGGTTTTTACGTACTTAGTTTTGAAAACTAAATTAAGAATTTTTGATAGTTTTCTAGAAAATATGTTTGGTGTATCATATCAAAATGCTAGAACGAATCTTTAACAATAAATCTTAAAGAATAACATGTGAAAATATCTGTCTTAGAATCGAGAACCGTTCAGGTGGAAGTGTTCTAGAGTGGAGACCCTGAGACTTCGTGGAGTAACGATATACGTAAATGGGCAGTGACTGAAAGCAAAAAGCCTCAAAAACCAAAAGATTGTGCTAGGTGGCGTACATTAGGAGAGGCCTATGATAGCGATGGACTAAAGTTGCCTGACGCCGATGATAAATAATATATCGATCGATCGTCACATGATGTTGCCACACCTTAACCTACATTGAGGCAGCTTTTAAATTATTATATACCCCCAATATATTTGCTACTAAGTAATACAATTATTTTACACTGGCAATAAAAAAATAGTTAACTGCAGCACCACTGACATTCTGTCACTTTTGTTTACATATCTAGTAGAAATCGAAATTGTGATTAGTAATAAATTTATAAGTAGGTACACTGTACAGCTTAGCTGCAGAGTAGTGTATACACATGTATATACTTTTTGCTTGTGATTGCTTAGTTATAGGAGCATGGTATTTTTGATCTTACGGACTACCAGGTAGGGTTTCTTATTGGTCATATTGGAAAATATATACAAAGGAGATCCTAATGCTAAAAAAAATCCTATCAGCCATCCCCACAGTTAATGAGATGAGGTTTTAGGTGTGCGCATCAAAATGATGAAAAATCATAAAGAATATCAAAATGATACCTGAAACTAGTGCTATATAATGTTATTGCTAGTTTCATGAATCGGTTCCCCCTAGACAAGCGTGTTACATCCCATAACGTATCTTCTCTTTTGGTAACAGGCGTGATGGTGGTCAAACGTGAGCCTGTTGTTTTTGTTTTGTTATTTGTATGTTGACATTTTGAGAAGAGTTATTTACATATTAGTTTGTTTGTTTGAATTTTTTATTTCGTTTTGTTATATTTGTTGTTGGTAATTTGGTGTTTGTTTTGTTTGACCGACAAGGGCTCACCAGAAGACCAGCGCTGGTCATACCAATTAGTATGACTATTATTATGCTGAGGTGAGCCCCTATTTTATAACTGTTTGTCTGTATTTGTTGTTATTTTTGTTGTGTTCTATGTTACAAAATAAAATAATTTTCTTTCTTTCAAAAAATGTATTTAAAAACTACATTCTTTACCAACAATATAATAATGTCGAATTTTTCATGTAGCGTGCTATGCACAAATAATATACTGCGTAATTACGTACGAGCGCGTCGAGTGGAAAGATCAGGAAATGTGCGGAAAATGGAACAGCGTGCTTATTGGGAGTTAACGTAAATTCACAATCCTAAAATGGAAACTAACTTTGCTTTCAAACATTTCAATTTTTCACATATTTATTATATTTCAAACATGACTTAATCGTTTAAGTAAAACGAAAACTCACAAATCTATTTACCCAAATAATCTCAGTATACGATTCTAACAGTAACACCAATATGACATACTGTATTCTTCGCCGGCCGGTTATCTATTGTTGCGTTTGTTGTCATTTGACGGCAGTAGCACCGGGGACGAGACGGCTAACGGTGCGATGTATGGCTCGGTCAGTTGTTATGTGTTAATGTGATGTTATCGGTAGTAATTCCTATAGTTAGATAATTATGTGTGTTAATATGATTAAGTACATCATTTATAATTTAGCAATTATAAATGATGTAATTATTTGTTTATGTCAAAGCATGAAAATATGGTCACTTACTACTTAATTCTCAAATAAGCGAATTTAATTGTAATTCTTTTGAGAAATAAATGTCTTTAAACTAAACAGTCCGCCTCACGTTTTATAATACTAAGTACTTACCGCCGTATTCGTGCCACGTCACAGATTATGTCAAAGTCGCTGCGAGCCTACTTGAAGCCTTGAGGGGTTAACTATGTCATAAGCAGCGGTACAGTTACGCAACTCCCATTCAGCTGCTCGTTATTTCGGTGAAAAAGAACACAAAATGGCGGACTGAATGGGCGGAAATAATGACGTGAAAACCAAGTGAAAACTGCAGTTTGAACTTTTTATTGTTTTATAATCTGTACCTATCTACGTGTCATGTCATTTAAAACTAGCGATTCTGCGGACGATTTTCTGTCACTTTTTTACGCGGCTGTCTAGGAAGGGTTCCGTTTCTTGCGTGTATCTTGTACTCGTCTGTATATTTATGAATTTCTTTATTACCTCGGTATCTTTCAAACGGCTGGATGGATTTCGACAGTTAAGGTATCGTCATATTTGTCTTAAAAACTCAAGTGTACTTATTTAGATAGGTGTTAAAAAAACAAAAAGGCGGATTTTGGCGTGAAATATTATTACGTATTAAAGGAAAAGGAAATTAAAAGGGGATTACAAATATATAATTAAGTTATGTTTAAATTAAACTATTAATAATAAATTAGTTTAAATAGTTTTTTCTTTCAATTATTTATAAGCAAATTACTAACATAAAAACATAAAAAATTGCAATTCAAAAAAAAGTATGAAACATAAATAATATTAATACCTTACTAAAATCAAAGTCACACTGACACAGAAGTTCCCATTCATCATCATCGTCCATTTCCTTCTTATTTTCCAATATACAATAAAAGTTGTTTAAATAAGAAATACATTGACCTTCTTTCGGCTAAGTATACCCCAACTATAACAACTGTCACAACTCAGCTATCACAAAAACAACTCAGCTGCTACTTATATTTGATGAGAAATCAGCTAATTTTCGATTGCAGAGTTGATCCTATATTTAAAAGTTGTTTAAAATGGTGAGTGAAAACGTTCTTTCGGCTTAATACACCCAAAACATACATGTTAAAACAAAAATAGGAAAACAGAGAGCCATCAATATTATCAAAATATATTTGGAAACTTGGATGGCAATGAGCTATAATGAGACGGCTAATAATAAAGTTTGGGTGTTACCAAAGATTTTACTATCACCAGTTCCGGCAACACCGCCTTTGATATTACGAAGAAGATTGGACATTTTGAAGGTATTTCCGGTAACCATTTTGTTTTGACAATATAGAACGTGACTGTATTCATAGAACGTCGTTATATACATACTGCAGAAAACCGATTCTTAAATCCCACTAATGTTATAAATTTGAAAGTTTGGATGGATGTTAGTTACTCTTTCACGCAAAAACTAATGAACGAATTTAGATGAAATTTGGTATAGATGTAGCTAAGACCCTGGGTTAATACATAGGCTACTTTTTATCCCGAAAACATGTAGCAGGTAACATCGCGGGGCGCAGCTAGTATATTATAATACTAGCGACCCGCCTCAGCTTCGCACGGGTTCCATTGTAGATACAAATGTAATGCATACATATAAACCTTCCTTTTGGATCACTCAGTCTATTGATGGAAACTGCATTAAAATTCGTTGCGTACAGACGGCGGGAAGTGACTTTGTTTTATACTATGTAAAGACAAATAAGAGATTTCAGGTGCTACTTTGTGGATGTTCATTTTGAGTACTCAAGTGATATATTTTTAAGTCGTTTTGCTTACAGCAATGATGAGGAAATTCTCAATCAAAGAATTTAATTTAAACATTTATCTAACTTGGCGACGATTTTCAAATATCTATCCGAAATATTCCTTAATATCTAAAACTAAAATCCAACATAACCTTCAAATCTAAATAAATTGAAAATATCTGAATAAAATCTCAAGTGTTTATATCCTCTTCTCGCTGCAGTAACCAGTTGCCGACACGTGTTTTGGCTCTACACGAGGCATGCTCAAGACGTGATGACTCTTCGAGCGTTTGGATAAATATTATACATAAATATTTCTCATGGATGGGTATCAAACCCAGGAGGGCAGGGGGCAAGAGTACTGCCGACGGAGCTTTTTTTATGGTTGATAGGCTAGTTGTTTGACTACAGCTCACCCTGATGTTAAGACACGTAGCCTGAAATTAAACTGGCTCTCAAGTGAGGTAGTCGGAACACACTGTTTGTTTCGTTTCGCTTGTATGTTTGCAATTTGTAAGTACCTACCCTAATTAAGAAAAAAACATGTATTTTTCTCATATAAGTGAATGTTATATTCTTTTTGAGAAATAAATATCTTAAACCATAAGAACTTGGCGGCAGATTTGTAACCTGAGGGTTGTAGCTAGCCAGCTGATAAACTTCTAGAAAGTACCTTAACACCATGCAAAAGTAGCTAAAGCAACTTAAAGGCAGTAATTTTGTTAAATGAATATGTGCGGCCTTTATTGGTTTAAATACGTTTCTCTTGCATCAGATAAGTTAGGCGGATACATTGTTATCGGTGCGGTAATTGAATTCGCGTGCAAACAGGGCTGCCACCCACGGCAAAGATTGGGGAGTAATTACTTACTTCATGATAAATGCACTTCGCCCAAAATAAAATTAATAAAGCATAAAAGCATATTTTTTACAGAAAACGGTTTTCAAGGTGGTTCGATTCCCATACAAATAAATTTTTGCCATTTATGGACAAATAGAGCATAATTTTGAAAAAAAAAAAAAAAGTGAAATCACAGCTACTGGCATTTATTTTGGTCTTTATTTGCGGGAAATCACAATTGCTTGAATAAAACAGTATATTATTAGAACAACTAGAACACCAAACGAGATAACACTATATCGTGATATGTTACCTTATCTGTTTTCTATGTTTTTTATTGTAAACAAAAACTGTTTAAAAATATTCCGTTTTTTTAATCGCAATTTAGAATATCAGTAAAACGAAAAATCGTATAATTTGAGATGTCACATTGTCATCGCGAGTGAACGATATCATATAAAAGGAAACATTCATCTGCATTAAATAAAAGGACAGTCCTGTTCGTTCATTGGTAGTAGTATGTTTGCTTCAAGAGCTGAAGGGTGTGAGTTCGATTCCCACCCAGGACAAACAAGAATTTGGGTATTCTATCAGTTATCTGACTGCCATAATACAAGCTTTGCTTAATTTGGTGTCAGATGGCGCTGTGTGTAATGTCCTACGATATTTATTTATTTTAAGGTTATTTCACATTTTGACACTTTCGAGATGACAGCGGCAACCCTACCGTCAGTGAGTGAGTTTACAAAAGCTTCTACGTCGTTAGCCCAATAATTGAATACCGAAGGTAACACAAGGTTTGTTTAAAGCACCTACAGAGTTCCTTTAACATTTTAAGTATAAATTATTTAATTATGACGTTACAGTAACGAGAAACTAATTACGTACGCTGTAATGATTATATGTACTTATAAATGTCAAAGCAACATCGTAGGTAATTTCGTATCGCAGCTCAACTCTACGTCTGACGATATACGTAAAATAGAAAAGAAAAAAAGGCGAACTTTGTTTGTCAAATGTTAAGTGACGGTATGGTCGAAGATGGTAAAACACACCAAACCTAGAATGAAACTGACTCTCAAATGTGGCTGCCAGAACACACTGTTAGGTGCTTGGCTGAATTGACTTCCTTTTTTTAACCGACTCAAAAAAGGAGGTGGTTCTCAATTCAACTGTATGTTTTTTTTGTTGTCACGCGATAATTCCGCGAATTATGAATCGATTTTGATGTTTTTTATCATACATCAAATGGGACCACCCATATAATTTTATGGAGCGGTTTTTAAAAATTGTATAAATCGATGACATTTTCATTTACTCCGAAACCTTGATGTTTCATTGGAGCAGTGCGTTTAGTTGGCCTAAAGGTCACGGAGTCGGTTTTTTTTTTCATTGTAAATTTATATATTATTTGAAGTCTGTAAAAGTACCTACTAATTAAAGTTGCGTTATACCAAAATTTCGCCTGATGTTCCGCGGTAGACCGCGGAGCAGCCTTGGATCATGCTTGAAACCGATTACTTGCCTTATTCCTAAAAAGCTTCTACCACTGACCAGATGGTGAATAGAAGCGAGAAACAATACTCTCCGTAAACATCCTATTCAAGACGCAGATATTTTATTACGATTCCAATAAAGTTTACTGTTCGCGTAAAAATGGTTGAATACGGTTTTACGGACGATAAAAGCTATTTTCTTCGACAGAAAATACACAATTACGGCAAAAAAGGTTTCCCATACATTGTCTAGTACAGTGCTGTATAATCTGTGACATTGTACATAGGTACTTATTATCCAACTACGTAAAAAAGACCGCAGTATGATAATCGCTTCCGTTTGGGATAACCTTTAGTGAGATATTAGCTGAAAATGTAAGAAGTCATAACTCATCGAAATAACTTGTTCTAGTCACTTGCTCAAGTTGCTTGAAGGGTAGCAAGAAACTTGACCCCTGAAGTGAACCGTGAACAAAGTAATGAAACCAAGCTAACTGTGAATATTGTATTAGGTTTAATGGTCCGGAACAGAATACACACACACGGTTTTTGAACTTGATCGGCCCTTCTATGGATATAGATTAGAATAAGTGTACAGCGACATCTATCCAATTATATCCGTCAACATGCAGCGATAGCCAATCAGCGACGAGGACCTACATCTCGCAATCAAAGTTTTTATGACGCATTAGACTAGTACAAGTTCTAGCGATAGATTCTAGGGCAGCTGCCCTCGAGCAACAATACCTAGTCTGGAGAAAATGGAGAAACATAATAATTATTACTAGCGTTAGGACATTCAAAACACAGCGCCATCTGTGACCCCAAACTAAGCAAAGCTTGTACTATGGGCCGCCTTACACGTTCAATCATGATCACGATCCGCGATCCGCGATCATGATTTCAAAATTTCTAGATATTATGCGATCCGGAGCATCAGTCCGTCAATCCGCTTCGTACACGATCAGTCTGGATCGCGATCATTGATCGCGGATCGCGGATCGCGGATCGCGCGCTACGTGGGCTGCCTTTGAAAAGGTCAAATAACTGATAGATTACTTAAATACTTTTTTCTGTAAATACTTACTTATAATAAAGACAGAACACCCAGACACAGAACAAACATTTGTTTATGTCACAATATGTTTATCCTGGGTTGGAATCTAACCCACGCCCTTCAGATCTTGGAGCAGACATACTACCAATGAACCAACAGGGCTGTCAAAAAATTATGAACCCACAGTCCACTCAAAACCCAATAGTTCAAAAAATCTACGTCGTCTCAGTTTTCTTATCATCATCTCCACAGTACTATTTGAACTTATTACACAACTTTGAAATTGAGAAACAAAATCATAAAAAATCGTTTGTACACATCCCTGATGAGCAAAACGAATCCGGAAAATATAGACGGATTTTAATTTTTTTTATTAATGGTGAAAAAATCTGAATTTAATGTCCGGAATAAAGATCAAATATCATACGTGGAATACCGCCCGATACAGATACAACAACTCTTCAAATATAAGCTATGCTTTGGCACCTTGTAGCCGAAGAATTAGAATACGTTTTAGATATCCCCCTGTCTATCGCAAGAGCCCATTGAAACCTCAATGCTTTCAGCATTTCCTGAATAGAAGTGTCACTGAACGCAGAGAGCTACAGGGTTCATATAACGGAGTGCACTGGGATCTTTCAGTGCCCTCCGTCAAGCACTGAAGCCACCGAGGGGTTTTAGGTTTTAGTAGACAATCTTATTTAACCTTACCTCTTATATACCTCGATACACCCGGATATCTCTTTAAACTTATTAACAATAAAGGTTATGTCTAGCAGAGGGAAGTTAGAGGCTGATACAATCCGAAAGCAGATCAATCTAGCTATCGATGATGTAGGATCGACTTTTAATCAGAATCCTTATCTCTTCGACGAATCGGCTTTTCATCTTCGCAATTCATTATTCGATCAGAAAACGTAATGTTAGGGATCACTACTAGAGGTAATATTAAACGGGCAAGCGAATCTGTATCCTATTTAGAAATGGGTAGCGTATAAAATAAGTCAAGTATTACTTAAGCACCAAAGTTTTTGCTTTTTTTTTTTGACTTGAAGTATGGGGTTTAGTGACGTTAGCAATGTTTATTTCCTTAATTTTGTTTATAACTCAAATAAATAAACACACAACGCCAATTGTGTAACAGTTGTGTGGGACAATTCACACAGCGCCATCTTGTCCCAAATGGTCAGATGGCGCTGTGTTTAATATCCTATGATATTTATTTAAAATCTTCAAATCAGCATTTTTTTTTTTTTTTTTAATTGTTGACAGGCTAGGTTGTTGACCACAGCTCACCTGATGTCAAGTGAAGGTGTGGCCGAAGATGGTAAAGCACACCTAGCCTGGAATGCAACTGGCTCTCAAGTGAGGCTGCCGGAACACACCGCTAGATGCTTGGCGGCAGATTTTCAACTTGAGGGTGGTAGCTAGCCAGCCGAGTACTAAAGTACCCTACCACCATGCTTTGGTTTGCTCACGATGTTTTCCTTCACCGGCAACTCAAGCTCTAAACCTACCGCGCTAACCACTGAGCTATCATCGCTACAATGCATATAAACAATTTGTCTTAAAGCCGTCATATACTTTGAACTATAAAAGCGGAATTGCAGCTATACATTCTAAGTTGTAAAGTCTAAATTGGTTCGAATGAAGCTCTCCTAACAACGTTCAACAAATGCTTACAGTGTGTAACCAAGAACGAGTGATAATGACCTAATAACAACACACAAGCACAGCTCACGGACTAGAATGTCGGTCTAGATCAGTCTAGACTAAATTAAAATTAGGCTAACTACAATTCAAATTCAATTAAAAACAAACTATTCTTTTTTAAATAAGAATGGGTAATGTTGTAAATTGATTCATCATCTGACTGACTAGGATGTAGGTACATAAAAAATAATAAATAAAATATAAATATCGTAGTACTATATACACACCGCCATCTGGCCCCAAACTAAGCAGAGCTTGTGTGATGGAAGTTAGATAACTGATAGAATACCTAAATACTTCGTAGCGATGATAGCTCAGTGGTTAGCGCGGTAGATTCGCATGCCGAAGGGCGTGGGTTCAAACCCCGACAATAAGCTTGAGCTGCCGGTGAAGGAAAACATCGTGAGGAAACCATAGCATGGTGGTAGGGTACTTTCTAGTACTCGGCTGGCTAGCTACCACCCTCAAGTTGAAAATCTGCCGCCAAGCATCTAACGGTGTGTTCCAGCAGCCTCATTTGAGAGCCAGTTCCATTCCAGGCTAGGTGTGCTTTACCATCTTCGACCACATCTTCACTTAACATCAGGTGAGCTGTGGTCAAACACCTAGCCTGTCAATCATTAAAACCGCTCAAGATCATTGTTGGGGTTTAAAACCACGCCCTTCGGCGTGAGAACCGACTGCACTAACCACTGAGCTATCATCGCTACAAATTATATAATAGACTAGCGGACGCCTCGCGGTTTCTCCCGTGTAGTTCCCGTTCCCGTGAGAATACAGGGATAAAAAGTAGCCTACACCTCCCCCCGGGGATAGTATGGCTTCCCAAAAGTGTAAGAGTTTTTGAAATCGGTCCAGTATTTTCAGTCTATTCATTACAAACAAACAATCGAATCTTTCCTCTTTATATATTAGTATAGATAGATATACTAGCGGGCCGTCCTGGCTTTACACGGGCAAACAAAACTCTATTAACAATGTAAATATAGCCTATGTCACTCAGTGGTCATGTAACATTCTAATTATGAAAGAGTTATTCAGATCTGTCCAGTAGTTTCGGAGCTTACTCATTACAAACAAACAAAAATCAAATCTTTCAAATACAAATACAAATCTTTTATTAATAACACCCAAGTTACAGGTCATTTTTCCATTCATACTTAAAAATATCAAAATCATAACACATGTCAATACAATGAAATAATATGTCACATAAAAAACAATTAGATATGTCATTATAATTAAATTTCAATACAAACAAAAATATTATAATTACTTACTGGTAATTGAACGTTCAATGTTTATATTTAGTTTATTTCCGCTTAACAGTCGTTCCAGTTCCAACAGTGACGAGGAGACTTAATTTAAACTAATTTTACACTGCTTATTAATTAAAAACCCTAATCTTACTTAAAATCTAGAACTCATAAACTTAGAAATATTCTTAATTTGACAAAAATTAAATTAAAATTACAAAAAATCTAATTAAAATAATCAAGAATCCTCCTCTCTGCAGTAACCACTTTGTCGACACGTGTTTCACCTCTACACGAGGCATCCTCAGGACGTGTTGACTCTTCGAGCGCTGAGCTCGACTGAGCGCTCGAAGAGTGTTTACTGCAGAGAGGAGGATTCTTGATTATTTTAATTAGATTTTTTGTAATTTTAATTTAATTTTTGTCAAATTAAGAATATTTCTAAGTTTATGAGTTCTAGATTTTAAGTAAGATTAGGGTTTTTAATTAATAAGCAGTGTAAAATTAGTTTAAATTAAGTCTCCTCGTCACTGTTGGAACTGGAACGACTGTTAAGCGGAAGTAAACTAAATATAAACATTGAACGTTCAAAATGAACTTCCGCAAAGTAACGCCTGAATCAATCAATTACTGGTAATTTCCTCTTTATATTTAGTGTAGATTTACATACTGCTGCCAAGAGATTACATGACTAGACAGGGTATTCTGTGTCTATAGGTTTAGCACTTCAGACAAACCCGTGATTGCGATCTGCTCCCCGAAAGGGCAAACAACCGTGAAACTCCAACAATCGTAACTTATCCGAGGTAACGTTCGACGTGCAAACACTTTGTACCGAGACGTCTTAGCCAGACTCGACTATTGTCGACTTTGCATATCGAGACATATATGTGCGTTTTTCTATCCATTTTCAATTCCCGTGCATAAAACAATAATGTCTTAACTAGCGGACGCCTAGCGGTTTCACCCGCGTAGTTCCCGTTCCCGTGGGAATACAGGGATAAAAAGTAGCCTATGTCACCCGGGGATAGTGTAGCTTCTTAACGGTGAAAGAAGTTTTGAAATCGGTCCAGTAGTTTCGGACCCTATACAATACAAACAATCAAATCTTTCCTCTTTATATTAGTACAAGCGGACGCCTCGCGGTTTCACCCGCGTAGTTCCCGTTCCCGTGGGAATACAGGGATAAAAAATAGCCTATGTCACCCGGGGATAGTGTAGCTTCCCAACAGTGAAAACACTTTTGAAATCGGTCCAGTAGTTTCGGGGCAATCTCTCAATACAATACTAACAAACAAATCTTTAATAACCTACTGTTTTATTCAAACAATTGTGATTTACCGCAAATAAAGACCAAAATAAATGCCAATAGCTGTGATTTCACTGTAAAATGATGCTCCATTTGTCCGTAAATGGCAAAAATTCATTTGTATGGAAATCAAACCACCTTAATAGGTATAAATAATTTTCTAGATGTTCAAAGAATTTCCTGATTAAAAGCGTGGTAATGAAGTGGGTGGCACGCAATTTCAGGAGAAACTCTTGGATTTTTACTGAACAGCGGTGTATTTCAGGTGCTCTGAATTCAGGACAAGCCAAAATACTTCAGGATAAGATTTTTCAAATTCATCCCCGATTTCTACAGGTTATTAGACAACACTAATAACAACATAACTACTACTACCTACTTATTAATAACATTTTAGTTCAAGGCTACTTATGTAACCTTACTTTTTTTCTAGCTGACAGGCTAGTTGTTTGACCACAGCTCACCTGATGGTAAGTGATGGTGTGGTCAAAGATGGTAAAGCACACGTAGCCTGGAATAGAACTGGCTCTCAAGTGAGGCTGCCGGAACACACCGTTAGAAAGAAATAAAACACCGTGAAAGTTTGGATGGATGGATGTTTCACGCAAAATCAACTGAACGGATTTGGATGAAATTTGGCGTGGAGGTAGCTGAGACCCTGGATTAAGACTTTGAAAGTATTCTATATGTGTGCTAAATTTCTACTAAATTATTCAGCCGTTTTTGCGTGATTTAGTAACAAACATACAAACTTTCACATTCATAAAATAAATATTATTGGAAAAAAAAGTGTCCAAACTACGTCAGTTTTCATAGGAAAATAGGATTCGTTGGCATAGACATGTTTGCCCGGCTTTCTCCTCATAAGTCATATGTACCTTGTACCTATACATTAGGTATTGTCTGATAAAATATTGTGGTAGGCGCCGGCTAGGCTGTTAGAATTGGCTTGAGGCCAATGTGAGGTTGCGACCGACGCATCAATTGGAGACCTGTTGATGAGCGAATAATGATGACCAAGGCGAATAGCTTTCTTCTAGGTAGGCATGCTTCATCTTAGACCACACTACTGCTTAACATCAGGCAGAGTATAGTCAAATGCGAACCTATTCTGAATAAAAAAAAACAGACCTGAGGACTTGGATTTCTTTAGAAGCGAAATACTAGCTTTATTCTGCATTAGCTGTGCTACCCGCTTGTTACCCGCTACATGTTTTCGGGATAAAAAGTAGCCTATGTCACCCGGGAATACCAACCAACGGTGAAAGAATTTTTGCAATCGGTCCAGTGGTTTCGGAGGCTATTCAATAGAAACAAACAATCAAATGTTTCCTCTTTATAATAGTATAGATAGATAGATAGATAAGTGAGGAATTCATCTAAAATACTTTATTTCTGGTACAGCTCGGTAAAAATGAGGTTAGTATTAAGTTCGTTTCTGCAGTGCAGGTGACGCAATAACGATCTCTTTCCTGTCCTCGCCTCCTTTCAATTACGTAGGTACAATTCGTGCTCTTAGAGCGTCTATTTTGCAAACTATTCTACTACTTTACATATAGGCATAGAAAGAGAGAAGAAATTATTGGTATGACCAGCATTAAAGAAAATTAATTGGAGTCAAAGCAGCGATGCCCGGACTTTGTTTTGCTACTTAAAGTTCTGTGTAGAGCTGTAATGGTCTTACTAACAGGAGATCCTATAATTTGTCTCATAACTTTAATATAAAACATTACACATATTTTTCCATTCTCTAAAATAAGTGCAAGAATATCAATACGACTTCAACTTCAACTTTATCTTTTTTTTTCTTTGGTTTTGGCGTCGCATTTTGAGAATTTGCCAGTGTCAAGTGTTTTATATTTTCAAGTTTCAAAAGTTAAGTTGCCTCGTAGCTATGGTTCTCGCCAGACTCTGTCAAGTACAGTCCGTGTCAGTCAAGTCCAGCCATAGTAGTGGTGACTTTACTATCAAGCTTCGATGGAGTTTTGGAAGCAACACGAAAAGTCACGTTTCACCATATTTTATCATTTTCCCACATTCGCACTTATGATTCGACACTTTACGAATAAAACACCACAATTTTTATGCGCATAAACACTCGAAAAAACACTAGTTTTGGAAAAAAATACAATGGGGCGAGACGACACTTTCCGTGTTCCCGCCAAAACCCAACTTTTTCTTCCTGGCCTCTACGATGTTGCCACAATTTTGCTAATGTCTTGTAAATAAGTATTTGGCAGGTTTTGGCGGGAACGCGGGAAGAGTCGTGTCACTCCGTTGTATTTTTTTCCAAAACTAGTGTTTTATCGAGTGTTTATGCATAAAAATGGTGGTGTTTTATTCATAAAGTGCCGAATTACAAGCGCGAGTGTGGGAAAATGATATAATGTGGTGAAACATGAGTTTTCGTGTTGCTTCCAAAACTCCATCGAAGCTTTGTAGTAAAGTTGCCACTACTTTACTAAAGCATGACTGGAATTAACTGACACGAACTGGACTTGACAAAGACGACTGACTAAAACTAGCTACGATGGCACTAATTTAACTTTTGAAACTTGAAAATATATAATTACTTGACACTGGCAAATGCTAAAACGCGACGCCAAAACCAAAGAAAAAAAAAAGTATTTGGCACAAGTCGTTGACAGTTGTGTATGATGCTGTCGCTTTTATACTCCTTTGACATAAAATAAGGAGTTCTAGCAGGAACGCGGAAAGGTCGTCGAAAACTTGTGTTTTTCGAGCAGTGTTATGCATGAAAATAGTGGGGGCTTATTCATAAAGTGCTAAATTGCGTGCACGAGTGTGGGAAAGTTATATGCCGTGCTGAAAAATGACTGTTCGTGTCGCTCCGATAATTCCATCGTAGCTTGCAGTAAAGTCACCACTTAACTACTTTCTTTTATTTTGGCGTAGCATTTTGTGCATTTGCCGGTGTCAAGCGTTTTGATATTATCAAGTTTCATTAGTTAAAAAGTAGTCAAAGTCCAGTCTTGGTCAACTCCGGTGCATGTCAGTCATATCCAGTCATGCTTTAGCACTTTCCCACACTCGTGCTTGTAATTCGGAGCATTATTATTAAAACACCACTATTTCAGAACACACTGTAAGGTGCTTGGCTACAGATTTTCAACTTAAAGATGGTAGCTAGCCAGCCGAGTACTAGAGAGTACCCTACCACCATGCTAAAGTTTCCTCACGATGTTTTCTGTCACCGGCAGCTAAAGCTCATTGTTGGGGTTTGAACCCACGCCCTTCAGCGTGTGAACCGATCGCGCTAACCACTGAGCTATCATGGCTACAATAATTGGTTCTGTTCGGCTTGAAGTAAAATTTATTAAGCTTTTTTTTATTTGGCTTCGCTTGGTGGTCTTTTTCTGTTTGGTAATTTATATGAAATCGTGAAATTTTCATATTTTCTTGTGTATTCTTAAATATTAACAATAAGCCAGAAGAATAAATATACAGAAAATAAAATTATTACAAAAATAACCAAAATCCAACCCTGATCCGTAGAGCGGCTCGGTAATATATCATCAAACTTTCCAAAAAAAATTGACCTAAGTTACATCGCCGAAATTAGTTGGACATTGAAAATTGGAATAAACCTAAAATAAAATGTAAAATAAAAACCCAACCCACAGCTTCACAAGCAATCCTAAACCACTAAAAAATCTAGGTCTCGAGACGACCTTGTTTGCCAACGGGGTCGAAAAATTACCCATTCCAGCCACGACATATCCTCGCCAAGTTAGAAATGGCACGAGTAACTTACTTAACATGATTTAATTCTTGATCTTAATATGTTGCCAAGATTTTATTTGGCACCAGGTCTTTTTTTTCATATATACTAGCTGCGCCCCGCGGTGTTGCCCACTACATGTTTTCGGGATAAAAAGTGGCCTATGTGTTAATCCAGGGTCTCAGCTACCTCCATACCGAATTTCATCCAAATCCGTTCCGTAGGTTTTGCGTGAAAGAGTAACAAACATCCACCCATCCAAACTTTCACATTTATAATAGTAGTGGGATTAGTAAGATATTTTTTTTTTTTGACATTTTTGAACTCCATATGTTGCATTTTGTGATCCTGTAACCTTTTTTATGTTGCTTGCATTAAATAATGTGAGACGTTCTCATTTTGTATACTGTAACATCTTTCACCTGTATTAATCTATACATGGAATAAATGAATTATGATTGTTTATTGTTCTTTTGAAACAGACATGAAATTGCTTGATTTTTTGTACTATACGCTCCACAGACTCCACACACTGGGGCCCGTGACCTTTGTCAACTTTAGTTACATATTTTTTTTTTACAATTTTACATTACAAAAAGAGGCAAGTTACGTTAGTAATCTTAATCTCAGGTTAAAGTAGGTACTAGATTGTGTGTATACCGCGAGCAGACCAGCGACCCGCAAGCAGCACCCGATCACGACCATGTGCCAGCCATCGCCCTCCTCAACCATATCTGAGGGAAGAGAGCGACCCGAGGCGAGAGAGAAATTGCTTGATTAAATCAGATGCACTATCAACGGGCAGGGAGTGAAAATTTCAATTGTCGCTAGACTTAAAAAAAAAATGAAAATAAGCTTGCCTTTGGCCTACAGACAGTAGCAGAATTACAGCACAAAACAAATCACTAAAGATTCCTTTCTATTGTTTCTATTGCTCTGAAATTTACACTGTCGCACTAAAAGAATGAATAAATGAACAAGCGGCTTATTTCCTCTCACATGAGATTCCCGATTCGAATAGCGACCCGCCCCGACACAGCTGCATTTTATTCTAGCAATTTGATTACAAAACATTGAATTTCTCTACTAATACAGCTTGAACGTTGGACCTGCCAGTGAAGGAACACATTGCGCGGAAACCATAGTATAGTGGTAGGGTGCTTACTAGTACTCAACTTGCTGACTTTCAATTTCACGTTGAAAATCTGCCGCCGAACATGTAACGGTGTGTTTCGGAAGACTCACTTGACAGCCAGTTCCATTCCAAGCTGTGTTTACCATCATTGACCACATCTTAACATCGGGTAAGCTATCAACACCTAGCCTTGTAGCGATGATAGCTCAGTGGTTAGCGCGGTAGGTTCGCATGCCGAAGGGCGTGGGTTCAAACCCCAACAATGAGCTTGAGCTGCCGGTGAAGGAAAACATCGTGAGGAAACCAAAGCATGGTGGTAGGGTACTTTAGTACTCGGCTGGCTAGCTACCACCCTCAAGTTGAAAATCTGCCGCCAAGCATCTAACGGTGTGTTCCGGCAGCCTCACTTGAGAGCCAGTTGCATTCCAGGCTAGGTGTGCTTTACCATCTTCGGCCACACCTTCACTTGACATCATGTGAGCTGTGGTCAAACAACTAGCCTGTCAACCATAAAAAAAAGTTCTTTTTAGTGTTTGTCTGTAAAGACGTTTTGGAAACTTATGTCGACCGCCACCTAGTAAAAGAAAGAGTAGGGAGATGATCATAAATGAGAGTTTATGATAATCATCTATCTAGATATGTAGGTACACAGTGTTTTGTTCGGCTATTTTATTTTCGTAAAAGCTGTTGATTAAAAAGGCACAATTGGGATTTGAAGTCCCTTGTGGCTGGATAAGTAATTACTCTACTTTACCACTCCAGGTTATTTATTAACAGAGGTTATAACACCCAGCGCGTTGTGAAGCAGTTTCATCAGCTATTTTATTTCGGTTAGTAGTTTTAGTAAACTCGTTGCGTACAATAAAATTCTTTTTTGTACTGCAGCTAGCGAAATTACAGGGCTGTTGAGACTAACCATCGTAAGTCTTAAAGTAATGAGCGCTAAAGCAGCGTTGCCCTGGACTTTGTTTTGCTACACAATGTTCTGTGTATCGCTGCAATTGTCATTGATAGGCATTATCTCTACCATAAGGAGAGCATCTCGTTCGTCTCATTACTTTTACATTAAAAAAGAAGTAAATCACAGCACATTTGTATGAACAAATTGAATTGTATTGTAATAAACAAACTAGGAAATTCGTAGCAGCTACGGTCATCGTCTAAAGGACTAGTATCCGTGGCCAAAAATAAATTTAAAAAAAGTAGCAGCAACGTTCTTCTTCTTCTTTGATTTTGTGCATTTGCCAGTGTCAAGTGTTTTGATTATTTCAAGTTTCATTAGTTAAAAAATCAAAGTCCAGTCTTGGCCAAGTCCAGTCCATGTCAGTCAAATATAGTCATGCTTTAGTAAAGTAGTGGCGACTTTACTATAAGCTTCGATGGAGTTTTGGAAGCAACACGAAAAATCATGTTTGACCACATTATATCACTATCCCACACTGGCAGATGTAATTCGGTACTTTATGAATAAAATACCACTAGTTTTATACATAAACATAAGAAAAAAAATACAATGGGGCGAAGCATCATGTGTGGCTGTTGCCAAGAGACCTACATTTTGGGGGTTAGGTTAGGTTAATAGTTAATATATATTTTTCTCGTAGTATTGGTCCGGCCCCATTCCATCAGGAGGCAAAACATCTTCAAGACTCCCGCAAAGAGATTAGGCGGGGGACTCAGCTCTGTCCATTAGTAGTTCACACTTATAAAGTGGCATGTGGTCGGTCGAAGTCTATGAGCTAAAACAATACAACCTTTTTCAATTTGCAAAAAGGTTGAACACCATTGCACGTTTGTAAACAATTTTTACGAAGAGCTGTTTTTTTGCGATTTTAAATTTTATGAATTGGTTTACTAAATATTCAAGGTATATATTTAATTTATTTAAACTAAATATATACCTCTTTTTTCTTTGCACCAGGTTCAGTCAGGGGCGGGGTATTTTTTGACTGATAGTTTATTGTAATTTTGATTTTATTTTTATTAGTATAAGCAATTATTGTATAATGGACATTTTATTTTATTTCTTTGTCCAATGTATTTTAGTGTATGCGTAAATTGACAGTAATTAAAAAAAATATATATACCTTGAATATTCAAAATGAACTTCCGCAAAGTAACGCCTGAATCAATCAATTGGTTTACTAAACTGACCGTACGTAAAGAAAATATGGGTAAACGTTTGTGAAAAGCAAACATAGTTATGCACGACCTTCTAGAAGTGAACACTGCATGTACAGAAATAATCACATTAAGGTGCACTACGCGTAAGTATTAAGTGGCATGATCAAACTTATCGTGAAATGAGGTTTGCCTAATACTTGTTAAAAGTTGTTTGGTTGGTAGATAGTGCTTGTCTATTAATAATCATTCAGTAACTTTGAGAAATAATAAACGGCACGGGAATCAAGTAATCGGTGCATTTTTTATGCAAAAAATAAAAATGAAAAAAAAAATTGTGATTTTTTTTCAGTAAACGGTGCAATTTTTTATACGAGAAATTACAAAAAGTACTACAAAAGCATATGTGATTTTATTATCGGCGGTGTATTTTATGTTTGACATGCTAGTTATTTAACCACAGCTCATCTGATGTTAAGTGACAGTGTGGTCGAAGATGGTAAAGCACGCCTAGCCTGGAATGGTACAGGCTCTCAACTGAGGCTGCACACCGTTAGGTGCTTGGCGGCAGATTTTCAACTTTTACTTAACTTTAGTAGAAAGCTAACAGCATGCTATGGTTTTAGCCGGCAGCTCAAGGTCATTGTTGGGGTTCGAACTACGTCTTATGGCGTGTGAAGCGACCGCGCTAACCATTGAGCTATCATCGCTACAAACTAAAGTATTTATTATGTTTATATACTGTCTTTATGACAACAGTCTATATTAAAATTGCTGTAAAATCAATAAAACTTTACTGGACACATTAAAGCCCCTTTCCTTACTATAATTAAACATAAACACTTCTCTGAAACGCTTTACTACAGTGCGTGTATATTAGATGTAAATTAGTCTCGAGTGTAGTGACCACTACACTTGAGACTGTTTCAGGCTAGGTGTGCTTTACCATCTTCGACCACACCGTCACTTATCAGACGAGCTATGGTCAAACATCTAGCTTTACTTGGTGGTAGATTTCCTTAGCAGGAAGTCGTCTAGTTAGGCACCACCGCAGTACCAGATATTCTACCGCCAAGCAGTAGTATGTAAACATTACTGTGTTCCGGTTTGAAGGTGACTGCAGCTAGTGAAATTACAGTGCTGTTGAGACTAACCATCGAAAGTCTCAAAGTAGTGAGTGCCAAAGCAGCGATGCCCCGGACTTTGTTTGCAACTCAAAGTTCTGTGTATCGCTGCAATGGTCATGGACATGCGTTATCTCTTACTATCAGGAGACCGCTTCGTTCGTCTCATTACTTTTACATAAAAAAAAATTGACAAACATTTAAAAAAATACTCCTAAAAATGCTGACTTATTACTCGCTAAAGTTTTGAGACTAATTTGAAATAGATACAAAACCAATTCACCGAAAGCATTTGTAATCCATTTCAGTAGCCATTATAACCACTCACTCAGTTATCTTGGAATTTGATCGGCAGCAATCTGGGTTACACACAATACTACTGAGGATTGGAATAGGGCAATACACGTGGACGTACTGTAGGATGGGGGCAATACAATAAAAGGTGCACATGGTCATTTATGACATTGACGACTACCTATTTCAAAAAAAAAGATTATTAAAATTACTAGTAAATAATTACCTTTTTATTACATTGACAATATTTTTTACATTGACATATTTTGTATTGACATATTTTATATTTGACAATATTTTTATATTGGCATATTTTTATATCGACATAATTATTAAAAACATTTCGTTTTTATTCATCGACATGTAATCAGTGTTTTATAACTTTTTTTTAATGATACACACATTTGAAATGATTTAACGAAATTTGAATTGTAACATTGGTAGGTATTATCAAAAAAATATTTGTATTTGTAGCCAAATCTAGCTGCCTATAACACGACCAAATTAAGATGAATTTTTGGTGAAGTTAACGGTCAATGTGTAGCGGTGAGTCAAATACTATACTATGAAAGAGATCTGGAATTGAAAATAACCAGGTACAATAAACACATTTTTGAATTTACAATAATTTTATGTCCGTAATTAATTGTCATAGACAGAAAATAGCTATTCCTCCAACAAAATCCAAAATCTAAATAACACGCAATGGAACGAATTTTCTTTTAGCCAACCAGTGTATACCAGATTATGTTTTGTTTTAGAGGGGGGGGAAAGCCCCATCCTGGTTACGATCGCCTCAGCTGCTTATATGTGGACGATGAAGCGACATACTTTGGCAAGTTATGAGGCCATGGGGATTGAAATTTGTGGATTTTCATTTAGAATCGGGACGGAAATTTAATTTTAGAACAATTTTCTATTTGGTTTTTAGACTGGGTCTTTGGTAAACATAGTTCTTGTTTATGTGTACTCTGAAGCCTGGTTGATTTGATGATTTTTAACCGACTTCAAAAAAGAAGAGGTTCTCAATGCGGTTACATTTTTTTACAAGCTTTTATTTAACTTGCAATATATATATGACTATGTATGTACGGGTCAAATCTTAAAGATGTCTGATTGGACTCAAATTTGGTGTGCTTATCTTCGGTGACAATACAATGATATGGTAGGTACTATTGAGCTGGTCTGTTGATGGAAACGGATGAGAGCCAAAGGAACTTTTGAACTAAACAAGATAAACCCATCGAGTTTGGGCTCGATTAATTCGTCTTAAGGAGCAGTGAGATATATTTAAAATAATATTACGTAAATTGATTTGTAACATTAGTGTTAAAACTAGCTTCTGCTCGCAACTTCGTCCGCGGTGAATTATCTGTAAAGAACAGCGATAATTTCATCCCTTATAACACTTGCGCTATTTTATTACCTAGATTAAGAGAAAAGATACCTTTCATCCCGGAATTTAATGTTCCAAAAGACGCATAAACTTGTTCCAATTTTGAAGTACTTTACGTAGGTACCTACGTTCTTTAGTCTGAGTCAAAATAGAGTTTAATAACATAAGAAAATTAATTTTAGTAGTCAGTAGTCAGTTAATTTTGATAGTTTAATTACTGTAGTAGTTTACTACAGTAATTAAACTATGTATAATTATATCTAGGTGCATTATAATAACATTTGAAATGGCCCCAAAAATATAAATTTTTGTTGTGTATATTCATATAAATCTAAAATAGCAACGTTAATACTAGCTGCGGCTCGCAGTGTTACCAGCTACATAATTTCGGGATAAAAAGTAGCCTGTGTGTTAATTCATGGTTTTAGCTACCTCCATACCAAATTTCATTCAAATCCGTTCCGTAGTTTTTGCGTGAAAGAGTAACAAACGTCTATCCATCTAAACTTTTACATTTATAATATTAGTGGGACTATTTGTTATACCTACGCTACCTTCAGAGAATCAATGAATGAAAGATAATATGATTATAGAGATAGTAAAATACATAGTATTCAAATCTTCGTTAAATGTAGACAGTGGCGGATTTACCAGCAGGCTGAGTAGGCTTGAGCCTAGGGCGGCAGATTTTTGGGGCGGCAAATTTGGGGACCGAATTTTTTTTGCTACCTCATAGAAATCAAAAAGATTTTTGCATGACGGTTTTCTGATGTCTCACAGATAGAAGTCTGCAACAAATTTTGCTAATGACTTACCTCTCTCGCTTGTCATTGCACACTCCGAGAGTAGAACAATTTTTGGATTGTAAAAATAATGTAGATGACAATTGTAGAGGCAAGGGCGGCAAAAACTGTGTAGGCTATGCCTTGAAAATTTGTAAATCCGCCACTGAATGTAGAGTTTAACACCTATGATTTCTATATTAACATGTGCATAAAGCCAACACCCCATGTACGTAGAGTTACATAAGATAAGGATATCCTCTTTTGTACTATGATTACTACTTTACTATGATTTTCAATTGTAAAAGTGTTATCATCCTTTTCTCGCCTGTTGAAATAAAAAGAGACAGCAGATAATTTAGTGCTGCCAGGTTGATTTTACAGAATGAGGTAACCAATTTTATGATAAACATCAAGAATCCAGTACAAAATGCTTGTTTACTACAAAACCGTACTACACGCACGATAGTTAATCTAGTTCTAATCTAAATAGTAGGAACTAAAAATACTCATAATCTAAGTGGGACGGTGGTGGACGGTAGCAATAAGAAAATGGCCACACCATTGACCTATCACATCAATGAACAAGCTTCCTCCAGGCATGCGTACCTATGACGTCAGAGCGAGGGGGGAGGGGGAAGATTCCGGGCATTTTCGGCCATGACTCATCATCACTATTTTTCCCGACGTAATTCCACGAAATGATGAGAGAAAATATTTACTAATAGCTTTGTCTAGCGTTTCTTAATCTTTAATTCCGTGGTTGGGGCCCTGGAAGCGGAGGATTTAGGAGTACCCGCGACTTTATTGATCGTCTCAAGAGTTAGATATTTTGGCGAGTCTTCGTGCTTGTTTATAGGACTTGTCATTTAGAAATATAACCTTTTTGAAGATTTAGACTTATTTTTTAAGTAAGGAAAGTGAATTTGTTGAGATTTTTTGTAGTTAATTCACGTACCTGGTTTTCTTGATTGAGCAGCTTAAGTTGGTCGTTAATAAGGCTGTACTTGGCGCTCTCCTCCTTTCTCAACGCCCTTTCCTTCTTCAGCTCGGGGCTCCAGAAGGTCTTGATGCTATGCATGCTGGAGCCCAGTTTCTGGTTGGTCAGTTCGAGCTCCTTCTTAAGGTTTCCCAGCTCCCGTTGCAGGTCGGAGTTCTGGGACTGCAGCTCACCCAAGAAGAGGGGTGGCGGCTCGCGCCTGTAGTACTCATCATCGGGGTGATGCGGCGGCGCGTACGAGCGGTCGTACTGATCGCGTTCCAGCGACTGGTAGCGCATCGGGCGCGCTGCCCGCTGTCGATGGTGGGCGCCGGCCGAGGCCGAGCGGCCGCGCTCCTCGGGCGCCGGCGAGGGCTCGTCATCTCGCGTCAGGTAAGGACTGCGGCGCGACGGGCTGCGCTCGGCCGGGGGCAGGCGCGAGCGCGCGCCTCCTGGCCACTCCTGCCGCCGCCACTCCTCCCGGCACGGCGGCCGGTCGTCCTCCGCCGGGTACTCGCGGAGATACAGCTTGCCGAGTTTCCCGCCTCACTGCGAGCGCATTGTGCACCGGACTGCGCGACGGGCACGCGACCACTGAGCGAAACGCCTCTAACGCCCGTCGCCGTCCTGGCGATCGATCTGGGACGCGCGCATGCGCGTCCGTTACACAACTCAGCCGCTTCAGCGATTGATTCAGAACCGGGAGTTTTAGTAATGGGCTAACGTGGTACGGGGATATTATGCCACAATACTCTTGGGCGGGCAGACGGATCTTCATAAGGGTTCGTTGTTCTATGTAACCTTGAAGTATTTTTAAGGAAACCTAATAAAATTCAAAGCGCGTATTAATCCACGTTTAGCCACTAACTCGCTTAATTGACGTTGTAGCGATGATAGCCCAGTGGTTAGCGCGGTCGGGTCACATGCCGAAGGGCTTGGATTCAACCCCCATCTATGAGCTTAAGCTGCCAGTGAAGGAAACCATAGCGTTGTGGTAGAGTATTTTCTAATACTCGGCTGGATAACCACCATCTTCAAGTTGAAAATCTATCGCCAAGCCCCTAACAGTGTGTTCCGGCAGCCCCACTTGAAAGCCAGTTCCATTCCAGGCTAGGTGTGCTTACTATCTTCAACCACACCGTCACTTAACATCAGATGAACTGTGGTCAAACACTCAAGACTGTCAAGCATAATAAATAAAAAATAGTTACCTTAACCAAACATTAAATCCAACAAATTGAATAATCAATATACCATGATTGTACCAATAAACAATCTCCGATTCATAGAGCTTACGATACTAATCGGTGCGTTATGGGCAGTTAACCATCGATTACTAGTCGATTTACGGTTAATGAGTAATGAACAGCAGTCTCTATGAGTCGAGACCTGATAAGATGGATTTATTTGACTAAGTAGCGCTTCAAATTTGTTTTGTAAGTACCTAGTCTTAATTTGACATAACATGTGGTAGAAAATCTTATTTATTAGGGTGTGTTCCGGCAGCCTCATGTGAGAGCCAATTTCATTCCAGGCTAGGTGTGTTGTGCCATCCTCAACCACACCTTCACTTAACATCATGTGAGCTGCGTTCAAACAACTAGCCTGTCAACCATGAAAAAAAATCATTTAAGTTTTTTTAGATAATTTATTGATTCAGGCGTTACTTTGCGGATGTTCATTTTGAATATTCAAGGTATATATATTTTTTTAAATTACTGTCAATTAGTTATATTTAGTTTATTTGCGCTTAACTGTCATTTCAGTTACAACAGTAATGAAGACTTCTACAAGTCTTGATATCCTCTTCTCGCTGCAGTAATCAGTTGTCGACACGTGTTTCGCCTCTACACGAGGCATCCTCAGGACGTGTTGACTGTTCGAGCGCTTGGTCGAGCCTTGGTAGTTTTTTTAATAAGAAATACGCTTACGTTTGACTGTCATCTCACCTAATTTTAAGTGACTATGCGGTCTAAGATGGAGCACGCTTACCTAGAAGATACCGATTCACTCTTGACTTGAAGACACCCAGTATTGTATCCATCGGGGAACACCCACTCAGGCAGCGCATTTCACTGTGTAGTGGTCCGCACAATGAACGTGGATTTAACTTTTTGGAACGTCGACCATAAAACCATGTCGCTTTCCAGTAATGTGTTGTTGTAGCACATTCCAATCAGATTTAGATAGAATTGCAATTTGATAAATTAATATTACGGTTCGGGAAATACATGACAGAATAGATTGATCAGTCAAACGGAAGGTTTATTGTAAGCTCCTATTAGACATATTTCCTGTTCGGAATCCTTGAAAATGATTTCGGTACGATGTTTCAATTTTGTATATTTGTAAGGCTGGGTATTCGATCACAGCTCACCTGACCTTAAGGGCCAAGTCCTCGACCGTGGGAACTTCTGCTTGAACACCTACATTGATATTTTCCACTCACACAGACGTACATACGTCTGACGTTAGATTTGAATACATTGACGTCACGCTAAAATAGATAAGGAGAGTTAAATTACTATAGCCACGAGCAAGAAGGAGACAGAATGTTTATTCCTATTGCCGGAAGCGGATTTTACATTGATTATCTGTTACATTATGACAGAAGTTTTTTTTTTTTTGTTTTGGCATCGCGTTTTGAATATTTGCCAGTGTCAAGTGTCAAATACAAAACGGGCGGGAAGCATGCGCGCGGTGCTCGGTACCGCCGCCACCGCGCGCCCTCTCGTGACGTGCTATACACGACCACGAGACTCGTGACGTTAGATTGTCAGATTCAGATATTCTCGATGGTTTGTAGCGCCTACCAAAATAAAACAGCAACAGACGTAACGCAGAAAAGAGATTTTCAGCAGGCACTATCAGAAATTTTCATCAAACTATCCGTACTTATCTGCTAATAGAATAAACGAAACGTACAATAAAAGGTCTAAGCCTTAAATGTATCTGCATCAAAGTTAGCATCTATAAAATTGCGCCTTTCCTATAATTATTTTGATGTCAAGATTACGGATTAAAAATAATTTGGCCATATTCTATTTCATAATTTCAAGAAACGAAAAGCGTTTGAAACTATTTTTTCTCCAAGCATAATAATTCAGGATATGTACTATAGTATTCATTAATTTCAAACTTCCACATGATGTATAACGGCACAAAAATGTTGACAAAAACACATCGATTGCCTTATTTCACAAGACTTGCCCGTTAAGTGACGGCGTGGTCGAAAATAGTAAACACACCTAGCCTGGAAAGGAACTGTCTCTCAAATGAGACTGCCGTACCTAATACAATGATAGGTGATTGACGGTAGAGTACTAGAAAATGTACTAGTTTTTTTTTCTTTGGTTTTGGCGTCGCGTTATAGCATTTGCCAGTGTCAAGTATTTATATATTTTCAAGTTTCAAAAGTTAAATAAGTGTCCTCGTAGCTAAAGTTATAGTCAAAGTCCAGTCTTGGTCAAGTACAGTCCGTGTCAGTTAAGTCCAGTCATCAGCTTTAGTAAAGTAGTGGTGACTTTACTATAAAGCTTCGATGGAGTTTTGGAAGCAACACGAAAAGTCATTTTTCACCACATGATATCATTTTCCCACACTCACGCTTGTAATTCGGCACTTTATGAATAAAACACCACCATTTTTATGCATAAACACTCGACAAAACACTAGTTTTGGAAAAAAATACAACGGAGCGATACGACTCTTCCCGCATTCCCGCCAAAACTCCAAAATGTGCTATGTGTGGTTCTTTTGTTCTCTGTATTTTTTTCTGTTTATGGTGTGCACAATAAAGAGTTTTATCTATCTATCTATCTATCTATGTACTTTGCCTATAATCCTTTTTACAAATTAAGTGAGTATAATTATATGTCAATGAGATTCTCGGAATCCTCGTTTATGTGTAACAGATAAACGGAGCCTCCACAGTAGTATGTCTGTTGTTAACTTTTGGATTTTAGTAGGTATGTTTGTAACGAATAAACTTAAAAACTACTAGACCGATTTCAAAAATTATTTCACCGTTGGGAAGTTACACTATCTCCAGGTGACATAGGCTACTTTTTATCCTTGTATTCCCACGGGAACGGGAACTACGCGGGTGAAACCGCGAGGCATCCGCTAGTTTCTAATAAGATTACTTGATAAGGACTTTAAGCTTTCTTAAGGGGCAAAGTCTCTAAAAGCTTTTATGAATAATGAGCCAAAGAACAATGATTTCAAAACGGCACGATTCAAAGATTTCAGTAGCTTAGGTATAAATACAGTAGGTATAGCCATAAAACTACTTAAATTGTAGCTTCTAGAAGAAGTTAATAAAGGAAATTTACTGTCAAGAATATCTATCTATAAAGTGTACATACATAAACAATCTCTACATAGTATAAAACAAAGTCGCTTCCCGCCGACTGTACGCTTAGATCTCTTGCTACGCAACGGATTTTAATGCGGTTTCCATCAATAGACAGATTGATTCAAGAGGAAGGTTTATGTACCTACATATAATACATACATATGCACCACATTAGTTTCTACATTGCACCCGTGCGATGCTGGGCGGGTCGCTTAAACTTTCTACAAGGAGTGAAATTCAATGTTTTGCTAATGAAGTAAATGAAATAGATTGTCGGCCGGGTCGAGTCGCTAGTAGTTATCCAAAACTGCCATTGGTGGCGAAAGCAATCAGAAAACATGTAGTAGAATTTGTGTTCAGCAAAAACTACCATACACCACAACCACATGGAATTTAACGTTGGTACAGAAAAGCTATGCAACATTTAATCACGTAAGTGAATCCGCCAACCTACACCAGGACAAAAAGTACAAAAACCTAATCGGCTAATCAACTTTTGTGGGTGGAATTTGTAAGGCTGTCAAAATGTCCCCTCCGACAAAACTTATTACATCAATTATTTTTCGCAAGGAAACAAATCATAAAAACACGAAGTTTTATGTCGATGATTCTCAATAAAAAAGAAAGTCTCAAATTAGGCTAAGAAAATAAGGAAGCGGCTGTCTTCTTCAATATAAGTAGCCCCATTAATTATAATTCAAATCTCTTCTATTTATAGTCTCCTTTCCACCATCTTTTATTTTTAAGCGTTGTAGCGCTTTTAGACTCTTCCCGTGACCCACATTTGTTTTGCATCTCTTTCTTGCGTGTGCGAGATGTGTAGCGTTGTCTCTGTTTATAAGGTCGTCTTATGTCGGTCAGAGAGTGTAGTGATCGAGAAGAACAGTGTCGTCTCAAGAGTGTCGATGATTTGTGGTGTCGATACTTTATTCAATTTAATAGGTCCTTAGAATATTTTTTGTTTTACTTATGCGGGATTACTCACGTTTAATTTTTATCGGAAACTCCGGGTATAGTTTCAGCCATATCCGGTGGCCTTCATCATGGAGACAAGCTGAGTACAACACGCGCGCGGTCTCGTCTTGCTTCGCATTGCGGGCCGCTGCGCGTCCAAAATGTGTCAAAACCACGTCAGTTTTCATAGTAAAGTACCTAGAATACACATACAGGTACTCAAAATATAGAGCAAATAGGTAATAGTTAAACGGTTGTATTTAGCTTGCCCTGTTTGTTGTTGTTGTTTTCGGACAAATTTAGTTATTTTTATCTGACGTTACCTACTAAACTTTATACTGTTCGAATCTATACATTTATTTAAACTGGCGCTACATTGTAAATGATAAATGATAATTGATCATCGCTACGGAAGCTATCGTACAAATTACTTTCAAAAAATTAAACACAAGGAGGCAAACTGGGATGGGACACCACATTTTCACACATTATATTTTATTTGTAATTAAATTAAAATTGAAACCGTGTTGTTTCAGGAGCCAAATAATAGAAATCCATACAGATTTATAAACATTTCTTTAGTGTAATAAACATATTCTTAAAAATTATATTCCAAACATTTTTTCCATCAGTTTGTCGTCATACGACAACCAAAAACTGGCCTGCACCATTTAAAGTGAAAATGCCCATAAGGCGAAAAATGTATTCACTGTTCATTACTTACAAGAACAATAGTCATTGTAGTAATGAAACGGCTAAGCCACATATTTTGACAAAGGTGTAGATGTAGCTTGGCTCTAGAAATCTGATATTTTTTTTACAGTGGAGCCATATGATCTCGCCTTAGCAACATTTACATTTATTTATTTTCTATTTTACATGAAAATGTTTTTATGGGATGATAAATATTCGTATTTCTTATCATCATCGTAAATTTGTTTTTGGAAAGCCAAGATTTTAAAGAAACTAACCGTTATATAATTTTAATAATTATTTTTTCTTTTTTTTAAATAAGCAAAATTTTTGGTCAACCGAAATATTATAGGTCCTAAGTACCTAATGTTGTGTCAATTTCATATAATTACCTACGTATGTTTTAAAGTCCGAATTCGACCAAAATTATTTCAGGTTTTCGAAATAAAATATAGTGACACGTTTTATTTTGGAACTCATAGGTTTTTCAAACAAGTGTCATGAGTAGGCGTTATCTCTGCCTATCAGAAAAGTGACTAATTTGTGTCAACATTTCTCTCTCATCATAAAAATATAATGAACAAATTAATAAAAAGTATCGATAGTGTGGCAAGCGCACGTCACTACTCTAGATGAGTGCGAGTTCGCACTATGAATGAAAAGCGGGAATTACGCTATAAAAAAATTACACCCGGTCGTCCGGGTCGTTACTCCGCCAACAATTTAAAGAAATGAATAGGGGAGCCAGTATCGCATTTTCTTAACAAATATTATATCTAAATAGAAAAAAGTTTTAGTTCCACCACGCCATACTCGACATCTTGGTTGTGCAGTGGCGCCATCGGT
Organism: Biston betularia; assembly: GCA_905404145.2. Classification (NCBI taxonomy): domain Eukaryota; kingdom Metazoa; phylum Arthropoda; class Insecta; order Lepidoptera; family Geometridae; genus Biston; species Biston betularia. The sequence goes on along the minus strand of FR989887.1, from coordinate 2,618,546 downwards.
AACCACAATCTAGGATTTTGAAGGTACTTCTAGAGTTTATGTAGTCAATACTAAAAACAATGCTGTAAAAGGTTTGGTCTGTTAATTTCGTAAAATTATCTTTTTGTTGTTGTTCTTTTTATTGAGTAATGTAAAGTTCATTTTATGTTTTTATTTTTGTTCCTTAATAGTTTAAAAATACATTTTTAGTAAGGTATATCCGTAGGCCCTCGTTTGTCCTATGGAAGCAAAAATTAAGTCTTAGATGAGGCGTTCAGGCGCAAAAATAAAATTATCTTGGTGTTAGGTAATAAGAATTCCTTCACCAAGATAATCAACCTATGTTAACTTTATCAAACCAAACATCCAAAATCGGAAATGTAATATTTGAAAAAATTATAAACCTTTCATATACATTTCTGCCGGCTTTTTAGTTTACTGATCGATATAATCTAGATCTTTTCAAGATCAGGGTTAATAGGTACATTCTAAGTCTGCGTGCTTCATCTTCTACCACATCGTTGCTTACCATCAGATGAGTTGGTGGTCAAACTAGGATTTATCCGTATCTATAAAAAAAGATGATGATTATATTTGTGAAAAAAAAAACTTGTATGAAATGTTTTAGAATCAATTAGCTTCGTTCATAATAATTCCATTGACAAAAGTTTAATAACGAAATTTATAGGTAGTTTTTTTATACCCTGGGTATCATTGCTCGTAGGCAGTGTTCTGTGCTCGTAGGGATCTTTATTTTTTTTTTTAATTATTGCCGCCGTCGATAATATACATTTGTATAGAATTTATAAACTGTTTCATTTTGTTTCTGAATCAATTAACAATCAACAATTAACAATCAATCAATCAATCAATCAATTAACAATCAACATTAAAATTTAAATTATCTAATGAGTTTAAATTCGAAATGGCAGGATGGTCGTGAGATATTTCCACAAGCCGTAGGAAAAAAAATACGTTGATATTGACACTTACGTTACGAGAGATGTGACAGTTTGGCCACAATCTAGATCTGAAATATACCGATAGGGTCAATAACGCCAACTGCGTACTTTTAAACAGCCACAGAATACTAAGAAGATTCATATGTAAGTGCTAGTTTTTATGAGCGACGTTAGTGACGTTAACACTTTTGACGTATTTCAGACATTTAATTCCTTCGCCCTCCGTATTTTAACCAATTCGAAATTTCGAATGCCTAGTTATAATAATAGTTAACCTATTCTTGTTTGTTTTTCTTTGGATTTTCTGTAAGTTCCAGCAATGGCATTGCCCCCTGCAAGTGGCACTGGTCGGTATTTCGCAAGAGCAGCGAAGTCCATACGCTTAGTGCGCCAAGGATGCACAAATAGGCCGTTCTTTCATATATCAGTAACTCACGTAAGTATCTTCTACTTAACCAAATTGACAGCAATGTAGGAAGTAATTTTTAATAATAAATAAGTATTTCACACAACCATCTAGCAACAAACTCACAAAAGCTTGAACTATGGAAGCTAGGTAACTGATATTGTCTGGTTACCGTAGAGTCGCATGACTTTGGCCCAAAATTCGACATAATTTTTATTTTCGTATCATATTTCCGGCGGTTTCAACTATATGTTTATATAAATAATTTTTGCACATTATTGGGGATACAAAGAAGTTGTATATATAAAAAAATATAAGTTAAATATAAGTTTTCATATATATATTTTTTGTCAAACTTTGGGCCAAAGTTTTACTTAAGGCCGGCTGACATTAGCCCGCTCCTTTTTTTGTATAGAAATCGTAAGTTTATTTAACGTTGGAACAAAGTAACCAGGCATAAATGTTTCATAGGACAAGAAAAACAAATTTACATTTAAAAACCCAACTTTTTTTTATTTTGCTAGTACACTTTTCTTAGAACTAAGTAAGGAACATACGCCATTGCACAACGTGACTAGCAAGAATCAATATAATTCGTAAATTAGTAACAAAACAATGAATCACTAGTGACTAAATCTACTCTTCATCAATATCAGACTCGAGATCGAACATTAGCACAAATTATCAATTAAATTGTCATTTGAACCTTCACCAGTTCGTTTTTCATTTAATTCTGGGATTGAGAAGCAGCCTTTTTTTTGGAATGTCGGTGCGTTGATTTTTTGGATCACATCTTCCCAGCGATATAATTGTTCGTCTTTCAAACACGGCCATCTCCAAAATTTGACCCCCCTTTTCATTACACCCACCATGAGCCCCTCTTCACAAGTCGAAAGCACCTTGCCAGGATATATACGTGTTCCCCATCTGACAAGCACGTGATCATCTATGGCAATGTCGTCTTTGATCAGATCTATTTTTGGTTTTTTGGAAAACGAAGCCAAAGGAATGTCATCATCTGATTCTTGGTTAATGTTAACAGTATCGCTCGTTGGTTGGACATTTTCTTCATTACGATGATCAGCTAATACCTCTTGTGGATCCTGTCGACAGTCGGATGTGACCGTTGTCTTTAGTGGTTCATCTTCAAGTTGGATGTAGTCATCGGGCAAATCCTGGGTAGATGAGACATCACTCATTTGAGAACTGCAACTTGTTGTCGTTGAACTGTGCCTACGACGTCGTCGTCGGGCTTTGGCTACTTTACGTTTGGTTGTAGTTTTCTTCAGTTCAGCATTGAGAGGACATTGCAAACCAGAGCTACTTGCTTCGGCAATATCTGCTGCAGAAATTGATATGCCGGCAGGAACATTGAGTTTCTTTTTTTTAATAATTTTTTTTACAGAGTTGTCATCATTTCGTGCCTGCTCTAACTTTTGCATAAATGACCCTGTAATTAAATCGAAATTTACAATACGGTCTTGTTTAGGTAGCCTGTTCAAAGGTTCATCTTTGTTTGTCGGCAGGATCCCCGTTTTCCTAAAGCCAACCATTACATTTTCGGGAGTAGCAGTCAAATTATCCAAAGCTTTCTTTAGAAGAGCAGGGAACTGATCCTTTGGGGTTGTTGGAAGCCGTTTTCCTGTCTGGCTGTGCTTCCAATCAAGCAATACTTGTCTCCACTTCGTCTTTAATGGCCTGAAAAAAGCCACGTCTAATGGCTGTAAAATATGAGTCGAGTTAGCAGGCAAGCATATGAAACCTATTTCATTTTTCTGACATTCCTCTAGAACATTTGGGTTAATATGCGAGGCAAGGTTGTCGCCAATAACAATCTTTTTTCCTGCTTTTTTTTTCAATGTTGGCAATAAGTGGCGAATAAACCAATCTTCAAAAGTGACTGAGTCCATCCACCCGCTTTTTGTCCTATTGTATCTGGCCCCATGTGGACCGTTTTCTGTCCATGTTGTCCATAAGTGATCGGCTTTATAAATTATGTAAGGTGGAATAGTCTCGCCACCGGCGTTTCCGCAAAACATTACAGAGTAACTCAATTTTGATGAATTAACGATGCTTTCTGGATATTTGGATCCACGTCGGCAAATTACCTTCCTCTTTCCGGGATCATCAGTTAGGTTAGTTTCATCGTAATTATAAACATTCTCTGGAGGAACACCTTGTAATTCTGTAGCTATATTTTGGATAAAATTGCTAATAATCTCTTCAGACACCTGCGCTCGCACTTTTTTAATATTATTGGCCATTCGCTTTGAAAGTTCTTTGTGTCTATGCAAAAAACATCTCAACCACTCTTGCCCAGGGACATTATTTTTAAACTTTTTAACGTCACGTCCTTGTGCTGACAGATACTCCTTAATAATAAACTTCAAATCAATATCCGTGAGCGGGAAACCATATTCAGACAAGGCCATGATGTGAGCAACGAACGCCCGTTCTTCTTGGTCAGTAAATGTTGTTGGACTACCAGGTTTACCAGCATGTTTACGTTTTAGTTTATTTTTTATTGTACTCCGTGGAATGTCATATTCAATTTCAGCTTCACGCTGAGTTAGCTGCTTTAATCTGATCATGTTTAAACACTCTGCTAATTTTTCTGCCGAATAATCACCATAGCGGCGGCTTCCAGGTCGCCTCTTGTATCTCGAAGGCATAGCAGATTAGTTCTTGATGACCATTCTGAGAAATAAACAGAAACAAGATGAAAATAATATATTAGCAAGTAGTTGTGTATGACTTTGGCCCATGGGCCAAAGTCATACAAAACTTTCTTAATAACTGCTCAAAATTTCTTTTTCGAAATATCATAAAAAACAAGACATCACATTTTAGAAATTCGACAATCCACTTGATTACTAACATATTTAACACACTTTAAAACAAACATTAAAACATAAACTCACCATAAAATAACTTTTTGTTGAGGAAGTTTGCACTGCAATAATTTAACGAAAACCAAACTTGTCAAAACAAGCCACAATAACCAATCACAACAAAGTCCGACAGTGCTAAACACTATTTTACCTACTCTATTACAGTGCCATCTATTGGTTATCACTTGTACTTTTACGCCCTACACTCTGAGAATGGTGTGGCGGCGAGTTCAAACTTTTACCAATTTTGGGCTAAAGTTACCCTCCAGGGCCAAAGTCATACGACTCTACGGTACTTTGATGTTATAAATAAAATATTTGTATTAAAAATATGTACTTATTTGTAAATATATTGGTACACCCAGATACACCAACATCTACGTCCGTTGTTTAAATGTTTGTACTGGGTGGAAAACAAACCCATGCCTTGCTGGTCAGCAGAGCGACTGGTGAACAAAATCATTCCAACACAGATTCGAAGATGATTGAACTGCTATTTAGAGTGAAGGCGCTCTTAACTAGAGCTCTTATGGCATTTGCCAAGTTTGTTTTACTCTGATTTCATTCAGTGATTTTGCTGAATCAAACCACATGACGACCCCCTCACGAGGGGTTGTCTATTGGGGGGTCACAATTCACAAAGTTGAACCAGTGCAAGGTGGCAGACTTCACACATCTTTATGAACACTAGATATGTAGGTTTTGTCACTAAGTTGTCCTGCATTCAAGTCAGTTGTAATATGAACATAACTTAGAAAAGACAGAGGTGTGTGCAGTAGAATTCAAACTCAACTAGGGTGCCGAAACTTCTTTAATGTATTAGGCATAAAGTATTATTGAAATAATTTACTGAACAAGATGATTCAGGCCATTGCCTATTTTTGCAAAGGACTTTTAAAGGCCAGACTATTCGTTTTTGGTAGAGATAAAACTAGGTTATTTCCCTTATTTTTCTGATATTCACCAAGAAACCTTTTTTTTTTTTTTTTTTTATAGCTGACAGGCTAGGTGTTTGACCACAGCTCACCTGATGTTAAGTGACGGTGTGGTCGAAGATGGTAAAGCACTCCTAGCCTGGAATGGAACTGGCTCAAAAGTGAGGCTGCCGGAACACACCGTTAGATGCTTGGCGACAGATTTTCAACTTGAGGGTGGTAGCTAGCCAGCCGAGTACTAGAAAGTACCCTACCACCATGCTACCCTACAATAAGGCTGCCATGTAAAATACTCTTGAAGTTGTTTTGTTTTTTCTCTTTTTTTAGACATGTTGATTGTTGGTGTAGAAAACATCATATTCTATTTTTTTTTCCAGCTGAGAAGACCTAACCACCTACCAGTCATAGAGCAGCTAGGTTCTTATGACCCAATGCCAAATGTAAATAATGAGAAACTAGTGGCGCTTAATCTGGAAAGATTAAAACACTGGCTTGGTAAAGGAGCTCATGTTACAAAACCAGTTGCAGAATTACTTGGTAATTAAATTTTAACTGAGTATTTATTCTCTGTAAATTGTAAACTTTTGTCAGGTAAGGTAAGGTTTGATTTCCGCTGACGCAAAGTCAAATTACAGTGCAGCGCGAACAGCTGCATTTGAATAAAAAAGAAATATGTCTTGATTTAAATTTGTGTATTATTGTTTTGGAAACAGAGGTCGTAGCGTAAGACGCCCTGAGCTTCGATGGAGTGACGATATACATAGGACAGCTGGCGTTAGATGGAACCGAAGATCGGGCTGAGTGGCGTGTCTTGGGAGAGGCCTATGTCCAGCAGTGGACTTCGATAGGCTGATAATGATGAGTGAAGATCAAGCCTAGAAGACCAGTAGTTCCGAATTTTGTGTAAATTTATGAACCTTTACTTATTCCAGGTCTCTCTGGTTTCTTCCCAATCCACCCTCGATCATACATGACTGCATGGCGGAACCGAGCGGCCGCGCAGGAAGTCCTCGCCAAGCAAGAGGCGGAGGCTGCTAAGGTTGAAAGCACCTCATAACTTACCATTTGTCATTAGTTTATATTATATGTATAGCTTAGTTGTATTAAATTATTAAGTTTCAATAGTTTTGTTATTAATCTCTATTTTGTAAACCTCCTTTCTGAAATAGTGACAAAAATAGTTATAGCTAGACTGCTATTCAAGATTCTCACTCAGTGGCGGCCTTAGGGGGTTGCACGCAGGGCAACTGCCCGGGGTCTCGCGTCCTCGTAGAAAAAAGTGTTTACCATATATGTATGTGTATGTCGCGCCTCGCACTTAACAAAACCCCCCTGAACGCACGGTTTCATTATTAGTGCAAGCATGTTACGGCCACTCGAGCTCATTTTTTAGTAAAACGGACTCAAACAAAATGGGCCTCACAATGATCTGTCGCCCCGGGCCTCGCAACAGCTAAGGCCGCCGCTGTTCTCACTGATGCGAAGATACTCCACAGTTCTACCATGTGTGGGTAGGTACCTACGGCATGTGATTGTTTGGAATTTTGGTAGTTTTACCTTTCCCCTTCGATTTTGATAAAAATACGTAATTCTTGATATAGGCGATAGTTTTGTAATTTTGTTGTTGCAAGTACCTACCTATACCAATTATGTGTCTACTAATGACGTATGACCAACAATTACATTAAAATTTTAATTGTTATAATGGAAACTAAATTGGCAAATTCTATAATTTAAGAAAAGAACAAAGCATTGAGACAAATAGAAAATCTATTTTAGATGTTAGACAACTCAGTAGAATCGTCGGATTAGGAGCATTATTTTTTGACTGGGGCAAAACATCGTTTGGGACATTTCTAGAAACAATTAGGTTGTAGATCTAAACATGTAATCTAGGGCAGTATCAGATATATTCAACCACTAAGCAGTAGTATGTAAGCATTACTATGTTCCGGTTTGAAGGGATATTAGGAATATTAGGACTTGAACTTTGTTTAGTCACTATACCTACCGTAGATGTTTGGTCACGGACAAGCTAGCCAGTGTACCTACCGCCGGAAGAAACTTCCTTCGTCTTTTGTTTTGGATTTCCTGTTTTATAAAATAAAATACACAAATATACACAATGAATTCCTTTTATTGAAAGTGAAAAAAATACAATATTTTAACAATACCTTTGATGAATACAAAAAATGCTGACAGTAAATTGTATAGGCACAGATACAAGTTTACATTACACAAGCATCAAAACTTTCAAAAACATGATTTTTATAATTAAAAGGCAAACGTGGGGTTTCCGATTAAATATTCTTATAATGCATCCGATAAATGCCTCAGGTGTATCAAGAATACAATTATAACACTCGGACATTTATTGCGCTGAAAAACTAACTAGGTATAATAATATATTATTTCTAAAAAACTTAAACAAATCAATACTAACATTCCTTGAGCAAACTATCTATAGAAATACCAACAGAAAGAAGAAATTCATTGTTCCTCAAGAGATCTTACAATATGGGGATTAAAATTAAAAAAAAACACCGATTACCTATACTTACGCTCAATTAAGGCCTGTTCAGATTCATGCGATTCTTCTGCGACTGTAGTACCCACTGTATTTGAATAGTCAATAAAAACGTGTGCTGTCCGGCTAGTTTTATGAAATGGAAGCTTTAACAACTAGGATCAGTAAATATACTTTGTTTTTTTATTCTCTACAAAAATGGTCTCCAATGACTTTCGCCCTAAAGTCCATAGTTTCAGAGATATCAGCAAAAAACATTTTTTCAAGATGGCGCCTGAAGCTCCACAGCATTTTGTGATTTTACACTCGGGAAATGAAAAAAGGAAATTGTATCGGAAATTTAGTGCAAATTCTATTTTTACTGGCCTAAACGGGCATGATATTTGTAATATTTTGCCACAATCACTTAATTATCTGAATAGACCCTAAAGATGGCAATCTCTAAAAGACGAAGTAAATAGATTGAACTAAACTTTAAAATCTGGATATACAAAAAAAAAACTTACAGCTACAAGGTTTGTCTAAAATTATGTATTTGTAACTATGATTGGCAAATTCAGGCTTTTTTGTTAAGGCCACATATACACGACCAGTTCAGGCTTCGGTTTGATCTGAATATATTATAAAACTGTTCATATTGTATTCAGTATAATTATATGCACATAACACGCGAATGAAACTGACGTTGATTTCATTCAAAGCTTGCCGTGTACAGTAGTCTTAATTTATAACTAGCATTTGAGGAATATTTTGGCGGGTCGACCATGAAGATGAAATGCTTAGTAAATACTAGAATCACAAAACGAAACTTTATGATACTACTCAGAGTAAAATGTGGTAACGGTGTGTGGTAAATGTGTAGCAATTTTTGCACACCCAATACTGGGTTGAGTATGGTTTAAGCGACGTTTTATTATGTACCAACATTTTCCCTGTACTCGGCAAATAAACACATTTTGATTTTGATTTTGGTAACATAATACATATTTGCACAATGGATATCATATAAGATAGTCGAAAATAGTAGTGCTTACATATTAGAAATTTAAAACGATTCCAGCAGCACTTTAACAATTTTACGTAATGTTTTCGAGCCCTGTTTTTAATACGAATAGTGAGAGACGTTAATAAGAAACCAAAATTATTATAACACGATAACATTCAGTCAAGCTAATTTCTAAGAATAAAAAACGTAGATACATTTTGTTGCATACAATATCACCACCCCAGCATGCACATTTATGTACGATAATTGTATAGTATTGTTTGCAGACAAATTGATTTCACTCATTAACAGTATTTTTGTATTAGTGTGTAAACCAAAGTGCAAATAATGAAGTTTGTAAAGTTATTTAAAAAAATTAATTAAACAGCACATCAAAACGCGTGTTTTCATGTGACAGAGAAAAGTATTAATAGTACATCAAAGATGGAAAGCGTACACGCTAAGGTCCAATATCGTACTAAAAAGTGCCGTTTAAATAGAAACGCCAGTATAATTCTGGTTAATTTTTAATTTGAAAATAAGCAAGTGATGATACTAATATGTAGGTATGACGTTGATACAAAGGATCATGTTTGCCGAAGGAATCGATACGTCACTAATATTTCTGTCATGTTGATTTTTGTTAGAATATTTCCGAAAATGTGGTGCGTGTCAAACTAAAGAAAATATTGGCTTTAATCGCTGCAAAAATATGTTTTATGAACCAGGCGTCTGGCTTCCTATAATACCCTTACTTCTAATAGCAGTCAAATCTAAAAACAGCAGTATGTGCATGTCAGTGCTGCAAAGCTCTTGGTTTGAAACGGGCGTGGATTTGTACTTTCGTCATACTCCTGGCTGTAGCATTTTTTTTCTTCTTTTGTTGTTTACTTGTTTTTTCCGATCGTATCGGCCACCAGACGGGATGCTGAAAATATATTAGAATACCGATTACAATTATTGTATTATTTGCTTACTGTTTGATTTTGTGAAATTGTACTTGCTTTTTCGTCGTGTGTACTAGGTACTGTGTAATTCTAGATCTTTTTCAGAATCTCATGCTCATCCATGATAAAGATAAAAACGTCATGAATACATAATATAAATATCGTGGGACTATACACACAGCGCCATCTGGCCCCAAACTAAGCAGAGCTTGTGTGATGGAAGTCAGATAACTGATAGAATACATAAATCCTTTTTTTTTTTTGTAAATACATACTTATAATATATAGCATGAATATAGGTATATACTAAAATACGCAACCGATAGCCGTAAATTGTAACTCGTTTCTGACGTCTTATCGATCTAATAAACTACATCAGTTTGGTTCAGTGATAGTTCAACCCGTAAACTTGAAGTAGTTACTAGTTTGTTAACTGTATAAAATCATTGGAATGGTAAGTAGGTAAACATAAATATTTATTATGGTTAGTTACAAACAAATTAGCTTACATTCATATCCCGTTTTCAATCATTCAAATGTAGTTTATGCACAATATATAAAAATAGATCAGAGTCGTATTAGGATAATGCGTGACTCAGATTAAAAGGCCCCTAGCTGGTGAGGTCTGGGGCCCCGTTTATATAGAGCTGCTATTTTGTTCTAGTTTTTTTAAATAGCTTTATCATGCGATCAGCCTTTTCGGCTATGACCAAATGTGGTGTAAGAAAATGATCGGGTACAGACATTTCCCATTAGAAACACCTTCTATCGTTTTAGGCAGTCTGGTAGTGTGAGCTGGGCAGCTAGCTGATTAGGATGCTCCAGTCTGATTTTATATTTATCTGCACCCGCTTTTGTTCCAGTTAATTAAAAAATAATACGTGTTATCATAAGAAAAATGGACTAGGTTATGCAACTGCCGCTCGCAACAAAATAATTTCATTTTCATTGTACCAAGTATGTCAACAACCAGTTCAATGAGTCGTTTTTTGTAGTTCCATGTTTTGTTATTTTTTTTTATGTCTACATGCGTTTTTAAAAACACAATAACGTTATTTTAAGATACATGAGTAGCTCCATTAATTACAAACTTTATATGATTATAGGGTTAGAGTTTAACATTCAAAGCAGTTTTTCGTAACTGTTTACATACTTACCAAGCGAGTTTGTGTATAGTGCTCGTTCTAGTCTTGTTTACCTATAAATAATTAACTTGTGTTCATCTTATCATTTCTAAACTAAACAGGTAGATCTCCTTAACAGGAGGTCGTCTAGGTAGGTACCACCGCAGTACCGGATATTCTGTAGCAGCGGTAGTGTAAACATTACTGTGTTTCGACTCGAAGGGTACTGCAGCTAGCGAAATTACTGGGCTGTTGAGATTAACCATCGAAAGTCTCTAAGTAATGAGCGCCAAAGCAGTGATGCACTGGACTTTGTTTTGTTACTCAAAGTTCTGTGGATCGCTGCAATGGTCATGAACAGGCGTTATCTCTTACCATCAGGAGAGCGTCTCGTTACATTTAAATTAAAAATATTACTATAAATTCTAAAAACTCGACTACTACTCTGATAATATGATCATTAGATTAAAATGTTGTAAATTTTCCGAGAATAAGATGATGTCGTCGGCTAATCAAGATGGCTTAGTGAATGCTAATTTATGTGAATAAAAAATAGCTACCAACTCACGAAAGCAGTCTAGGAAGCAAGGAAGACAAAATATAAAAGAAAAATGTGTGAACATCTATGCTATTTAGGGTTTACAATCCGGAAAATCGGATCCGGCTGGACCTACCTCCAATACCTCCAATCTAGTCAGATTGGTCGGGGATTGAACTCAGTGACAGATTGTAATCTCTAAGGCTTATACAATGAAAATACTATTAGCAACAATTTATCAAAATCTGACTATATCTACAAAATAACTTGGATTGAAAAATTTATAACTGACCTGAAAGCAAAGCTAACATCACTCGCACACAAGACCACCAATCAATTCCGTGTGCAGTAAACCATCATAGACCATACTGATGAAACATTAATAAATACGAATTGATGAGGGCAAAATTAAGTGAAAAAACTCCTATATCAGATTCCATTCCATACATAAAATATAGCACGGCTCTATCATTATGACGACAAGAAGACAAAAAGTTACTTTTTTTGTAATACCATACCATACCATACCATAGAGAAACTAATTTAAAAATTCCAACAGTACAAGGCGCTAGCAATGCAATGAATCAACGTTGAAATGCGACAATCTAATAAAACAATATTAAAAGTAAAAACTACATTAAACAAGAAAACAACGTACAACATTTTGGCCCATTTAAAAGCATTTTGTACTGTTCGCTCGTTATTTCCGATCGTACTGTTGAATGGATCTCGTTATCTTGTTGTTAGCGCCTTGTACCATTTGCTGGATGTTTGCAGCATTCGCGTTAGCAGAACGTGCCACTGCAAAGTTTACGAGAATGTACAACCGGAGAAATATAAGTAACACAATCGAAACTGATACCAAAATAAAAATACAAAAAAAAACCTATGCCAAAAAAAAGTTGACTAATATTGGATAAAAATAGCTACGTTGGTGGTGGGGTTTTTGGCGGGAAGGCGGAAATAATCGTGTCGGCCCGTCGTATTCATTCCAAAACTAGTGTTTTGTCGAGTGTTTATGCATAAAAATGGTGGTGTTTTATTCATAAAGTGCCAAATCACAAGCACGAGAGAAAATGATGAAACTGAATGTGGTGAAATATGACTTTTCGTGTTTCTTCCAAAACTTTAACAAAGCTTAAGTAAAGTCGCCACTACTTTACTAAAGCATGACTGGACTTGACTGACACGGACTGTACTTGACCAAGACTGGATTTTGACTATAACTATTGCTACGAGGCAATTTATATAACTTATGAAAGTTGAAAATATAAAACACTTGACACTGGCAAATGCTCAAAACGCGACGCCAAAACCAAAGAAAAAAAAATAGCAACGGTATTAAAATACCTTCATATGACAGGAACCTATAAATATATGTAACTTTTGTAAATTAAATACTAATCGGATCCTCAACGGCTTCATAACTTATTAAAACAAATACCACTTTATCACCTGACACTGCAAGCATGAACGCACGCTGTGTCAATGACATATTCGTGACAAGGCGCTAGCAATTGTTTATTAAAAAAAAATTGCACGAAGCAATATCCTAAATAAAGGAAATTGTTACAATAAATAGAAAATAACGTACAGTAAAGAGCCCAGTTTTAAAGAATTGTGCAGTTTTGCTTAGTCCCGAGCGTATCGTTGTATGGACTTCCTAATATTGGTGTTAGCGCCTTGCACTGACGGAAGTTAGAAGTAGGAAGTTGTTAGCGGAAGCAGAGATAGCAGCTGCAACGTTTACATTGACAGGTGAGTTTCGTACCATACTTTGCTACAGAATCTTGGGACGAAAGCATAAAAAATTTACAGGAAAAGCCGACATTAACCTAAGTGAATCTGAATTGGGGCCCCATTACTGTTTGGCCGTTCGGTCTGAATACGAACCAATCAATATAATTTTATTTATACTAAACATTTCTTAACCCAGTTAACAAAACGACACAGAACAGAATCCACTCTTGAATACCATAACCAACATAATTATTCACTAACATATTTTTAATAATACATACCCGTCATAATTACTACTTATCAATATATGGTTAAATTGCTGACGTTAACCAAAAACCTTTCTAATGAGACAACACACAATTAACCAAATGTGATGTTATATATAGATAAATAAAGCTACCTGGAATTGCACGGTTTTTGTTATACTAGATACCGAGTGTCATCTAAAAAGTATACCCAGAATAGGTGTCAAAATAGCTTAGGCAGGGAAGCATGATTTCATTGCCATGCCAAGCAATTAAGTACTATATGTACCTTTGTTTTAGGTTAGTATTAGTCTTTATGCAGCTCCTTTATGGTTTTGCTGAAAGCCTTTACAGTTTTGTCCAACTTCTGTTCAACGTTCTTGAAAATTTTGTCGATGTCTATAATTTTGAAATAGATAAATTTTATAAAACATTATAAATGTGTTATGTACTCAAGAGTGGTGAACTAAACTTTAAAATTTTACTATAACTACCATAGTTAACAAATGGTTTGGGGCCTTCAATATCTCTCATACTAAATACGTCCTATTTTTATTTTTTAACATCAATAGTTAGATTAAAATTTTGAATAGCTCCCCGTTTACATAACCCTCTGTACCAAATAATATTTCTATTGTATTACTAACTTTTTACGACTATATAATGATTAACCAACGAACAAAATAAAATTAATCATTTATTTAAAAAATAGAGTGTTCAAACTTCAATATTTTGATAAATTCATGCATTGTTATGATGTTTTCAGGTCTCTGAGTGTCTTGGTACCTGAGTTGGCCATTTCGTCGATGCGTCCGTGGTGTTTCTGGTAGTATGGACGGATGATACGGTTGTAGATGATGAGGGAGCCGTTGAACTCTGATGGCATGTAGCACCATATCACGAAGATACACTGTGGAGTTTGAGAAAAATACATTATTTTTTCTTATAATATAATTACCACAGCAGCCTTGACCTTGTTTTTGCTCCTGCAAAGTTTTGTGTATCGCTACAATAGTCTTGGACAATGGTCATGCGTTGTCTCTCACCGCCAGGAAAGCATCTCGTTCGTATCATTACAGACTCTTGTTGTTCTGTTAGCTTAATTAGTAGCATATCTGTTTCAAGAGCATGGGTTGAATTCCACCTAGGTCAAACATTCAGTGCCGAACATAAATGTATGCTCTGTGGCGTTCTGTAATATTGGAGGAAATTTAACACAGCGCCATCTATCCCCAAACTAAGCAAAGCTTGTACTACGAGAACCACAGCTGACAGAATACTTTAATACTTTTTTTTTGTAAATACACACAGTACCCCCAGACTCAGAACAAACATTGATCTAAGTCAAACAAATGTTAGTCTTGAGTGGGAATCGAACCTACGCCCTTCAGCTCTCGAAGTACACAATGAACAACTACCAATGAACCAACAGGGCTGTAAAAAAAAAAGTATTACAAAAAAAAGTATTGAAGTATTGTATCAATTATTTGGTTCTTATAGTACTAGCTATGCTTAGTCTGAGCTTAGATGGCAAATCGGTAAAGAGACGGCGGTGTTAAATATCCGAAATCTAATAATTCACGCTTCTTTCCCGCAGAGGTAGGTAGAAACATTTCCACCAAAAAAAACAAAAATATTGCACAATTTATCATTTGCTGGATGGTTGATTTTAATTGTTTTACAAAAATCAATAAAATATGCAACACTGTACAATTCAATAATTGTATCATAATACATAGTTTAATTCTACATGTCATTTTAATAATTATATCAAATTTACTTTAGCACAAATGATAATTTCTCTATTTAATTATAATGGTTTTTTAGAAAACGCACACTCGTAACTTTTTGATATACCCAGAAGGGATTTATGTTTTTTTTTTTTTTTTTAATGATTGACAGGCTAGGTGTTTGACCACAGCTCACCTGATGTTAAGTGAAGATGTGGTCGAAGATGGTAAAGCACACCTAGCCTGGAATGGAACTGGCTCTCAAAGCACACCTAGCCTGGAATGGAACTGGCTCTCAAGTGAGGCTGCCGGAACACACCGTTAGATGCTTGGCGGCAGATTTTCAACTTGAGGGTGGTAGCTAGCCAGCCGAGTACTAGAAAGTACCCTACCACCATGCTATGGTTTCCTCACGATGTTTTCCTTCACCGGCAGCTCAAGCTCATTGTCGGTGTGAACCCACGCCCTTCGGCATGCGAATCTACCGCGCTAACCACTGAGCTATCATCGCTAACTGTTTCAGTACCTATTTTAGGTCTAAATAATGACATGTTATATTAAGACATGCACCTGTACATATTGTAATAAAGTATTGATTAGGTGGTCAAAGGCAGAATACATGTCATACAGAACTTGTATAATAAAATTTATGACATTGCATAATTCATTATTTTTTTTGCAAAACAAAACTAAAAAGAAAAAAAAAAATTATATGAGTTTGCAATTGCAAACTCATATAATTTTCCAACAAGTATTTACTTTAAAATCAGACCAAATATAAAATAACCAAGGAAACATGAAACAATACAGAATTAGTATACATAGTCTGAAGTTTAAAACTGTAAACAACAAACCTCTTTGTGTTATAATTAATACATTGCAAGGTCACTTAACATTTGTAATGAATAACTAAAGCTAAACACACAATTGATGTTTTGTTTGTTAAATTTAGTTCTGTGGCCATGTTACAAACACAAAAACATTATGTTAAAATAAGAGTATTTTTGTGTGATCCTCTTCTCTTATAATACAATTGAACCTAACATCAGCTTAACATCAGGCGGGATGGCGGTCAAACGCAAGCCTATCTACAATAAAATAAAAAAACCAATGATTTGATCATGTTTAATCACACGGTAGCAATCTTGATGTAAATAATAAATATAAATAAATATAGTAGGACATTTAACACAGCGCCATCTAGCCCCAAACTAAGCAAAGCCTGTACTACGAGAACCACAGCTGACAGAATACTTTAATACTTTTTTTTTGTAAATACACACAGTACCACCAGACACAGAACAAACATCGATGTTAGTCACACAAATGTTAGTCCTGAGTGGGAATCGAACCCACACCCTTTAGCTCTCGAAGCAGACATACTACCAATGAACGAAGGGCTGTCATTTTTATATTGTAGTTTTTTTTTGCAAAGACTTGTAAAGACGTTATTTTATTTAAACTAATATTATAAACGGAAAAGATTTGGATTTCTGGATTTTCGTAATGAATAAACTCAATAACTAGGCTGATTTCAAAAATTCTTTCACTGTTGTGAAGCTACACTATCCCTGGTTGACATAGGCTATACTTTTTATCCCTGTATTCCCACGGGAATGGGAACTACGCGGGTGAAACCGCGAGGCGTCTGCTAGTTACAAAAATAGTGGATGATCCGGTGAACTTTATATAGTTTAAAATTGATTTGATTTCATACAACCATATGGAATTAATAATTCATAATGCAGCTGTCAAACAATTGGTCCCCTATGTACGCCATCTATTAAAAGTTATCAGAACTGGCAATTCCCATATGAAATAACAATTTCGATTCATACATGGTTGCTTTGTGATTTACCTAATTTTCTTCTTTCCTAAAACCTTTAAATTATAAACATGGGTGTTCAGAATTATAATACAAAAAAAATTCAAATACTAGTGACACTATTTTTTTTTAAATATGTATAATTATGTCTTCTTCTAAACAGACACAACCAGTTTAATTTTATTAAATTTTACTGGTTGGTGTTTTTATTAAATTAAATTGTCCTACAATATTTATTTTATTTTTATTTAGTTTATGATATCCAGAGGGGGTCAGGTCCCTAGCCTGGCAGATGAGAACCAATACAGGACTAGGACCTAGGACTTGCAAACCAGGTGTAGGTTTAAGGGGGCTCTGTAGATACAGACAATTGTTCATGTTCAATGTAATTATACATACATCCATACCTAACACAAAATATGATTACACCAGAGCTGCTTTGGATACCCTTTCCAGTGTTGAATTTATGGTTGTGCTTGGTAGGCAGAGGTCTAACAACAAATTATTATAGAGATCTTTTCTCTCGATTTACTTTACTTCTACTACATGTACATAAATTCATTTGTAAGGTCATGGTCAGTTGCAGCCTTAGGGGGTGGCAAGCAGGGCAACCGCCCGGAGCCTCACTCTTGCAGGGACCTTGCGTCCTCGTAGAAAGAAATCTACCTTATATTATGTATGCGTATCTCGCGCCCCGCACTTAACAAAAGCTCCCCTGAATGCACGTTTCATTATTAGTGCAAGCATGTTACGGCCACTCGAGCACTCAAACTAATTTTTTAGTAAAACGGACTCAAAGAAAAAAGGCCTCAAAATGATCTGTCGCCCTGGGCCTCGAAACAGCTAAGGCCGCCGATGGGCATGGTATCTAGTTACTTTTATTATGTGATCTATTTGGGGATATTTCTAGTTATAATAATAATAGTGATCCATACTCCTGATAGTTTTCCTTGATTTTACACTATAATTCTAACTTCATTTTCCTGGGAAAACAATTATCTACAAAAACAATTCTATTATTCTATGTTAATGGCATGATAAGCTAACCACAAAGTTATTTGATATGATACATATAAGAGGGCAAGTTATCGCGGTTTGTGGTTATATAGTAACAAGATAATTTTTAAATATTTAATTATCAATGAAAATTTTTTACAAAGCAAAAATACTGTGGAAATCAGACAAGTGAAAGAATACCTAATATAGTTACTTCTTTTTTGTTCGAAATACTTTTTTATGTTAATGCAATGAGATAAACAAAACACTCTGTTAATGGTAAACAGATAACACCTGTCCATGACCATAGAAACAGCACGCAGATCTAAATGTAAGGTACCCTACTGTGATGCTCATTACTATGAAAAATTTGATGGTTAGTTAGTCTCAACAGCTCTGTAATTTCGGTAGCTGAAGTACCCTAAAACTAGAGTAAATAGGTTTCTTCTAGGTAAGCGTGCTTCATCTTAGACCGCACTACTGCTTAACATCAGGCAGAGTATGATCAAACGCAAACCTATTTTGAATTAAAAAAAAAACCTCTTCAAACCAGAACACACCCATTTATAATACATGTATCAGACCATGATTGGAATTTAAATATTTACTCTCTAATGATTTGTATTTCCACTGCAGTGTAAATATAACAATTTATGTGCTTAGTTTGATAAAAGAATGACAAAAGAGTCGCATTCAGTTTAGATTACCTCAGATAATAAACAATAATTTAATACAGTTTACGGAATTATACAACTTGATACTTAATTTAAACCATGATATCTAGACTTTAAACATTCTGGCTGAGTCTGACAGCACCATAATGCTGTTACACTTTACAGTAACCAACTAAGTATCTTGTTCTCTGTTTAGGAGACTTGTTCTAATTGAATCTTGCTAAGCATACTGTATTATAATGTGTCATATTACATAATAATAATTATGTATGTCATCTACAGTTTTACTAAGTTTGAATTTCTCTGTAAACTTATTAGATACAATGTGTCTGGTACGAAATGTAAAAATACTACCTTGTCATGTCTATTTAAAATATTTTTTACATAAATATCGTAGGACTATACACACAGCGCCATCTGGCCCCAAACTAAGCAGAGCTTGTGTGATGGAAGTCAGATAACTGATAGAATACATAAATACTTTTTTTTTGTAAATACATACTTATAATACATACAGAACACCCAGACACAGAACGAACATTTGTTTATTCATAAAATGTTTGTCCTGAGTGGGAATCGAACCCACACCCTACAGCTCTCAAGGCAGATATACTACCAATGAGCCAACGGGGCTGTCTTTATCCTTGAGTGTTTCAATGGGTAGGCTGGATTGTTTAATATCAAATACCGCTCAATCTGATCCTTACCTTAGGGAATATTCCCTATCTATACTATTATAAAGAGAAAAGATTTGATTGTTTGTATTGAATAGACTCCGAAACTACTGGACTGATTTAAATAAATCTTTCAACATTGGGAAGCTACACTATCTCCGGGTGACATAGGCTACTTTTAATCCTTTCATGTTCTCATGGAAATCTGTATTTCCATGGGAACATGAACTACGCAGGTGAAATCGCGAGGTGTCCGCTAGTAATATTATAAATAAAGAGATAAGTTTTGTATGTTTGTAATATTATTATATACAAATAAACTCGAAAAACTGCTGGAAAGATTTCAAAACTTCTTTCACCTTTAGAATACTACATTCTCCTTGAGTAACATTGGCTATATTTATTACTAAAATCAACAAAACATTAGAACCTACAATTGTCAACTCTAGATTTATCTACGACAGTAATTCTTTAAGACCCAGTTTTCTGGTATAAAAAGTAGCATGATTATTTTTTGACTCTTAATTCTACACGTGTCCATGCATCATATTGATCTGTTGTTGCATGAACAGACAAACAACACTTTTTTATCAAAGCTGTATTTGCCTACAATTTAAAAATGCTATAAACACATAATAGGAATCATTTTTATCTCACAAAAGTAACAGTACAATGCACAAAACTATTATACTTAGTTACCGTTGATAAGAGCCGGAGCAAGTGATAAGAGTGATAAGAGAAATTTACCACCATCAGATAAAAAGGCTTAGTCAGGGATTGAGCTGTCAAAAAGTTTTTTTAATAGTAAGTCGAAATTATTTACTACAATTAAATTTTTAAGTAAAATAAGAATCCAATTTTGTATTAATTGTTAATTAGTGGTTCAACAGCCGCAGTTTGTATAAAATATGTATAAAAGAAAATACACCAGAAAAGTGACTCAAAAATTACATACAACATAATATGAAGAATAGTATTACAACTTTTCTAGATATAAGTAAAGTAAACCACAAGCATCTTATTTTAAATTGTTTAGTACTTATATTGTGTACTTGTATTACACTACTTTTGATATTCATTATTAAAATGAAAATAAGGAAAGGGAAGAAATGAGGTCAGCGCTGAAAATCAGCACTGCAGAGAAATCCCTAGCACAGCAGCTGGGATCTGGCATCTTTTGATGCCTTGGAAACTGCAATCATAACCCTTTTATCTACTTATAATAAAAATAATTGTAAGTGAGTCTACATATAATTTTAGTCTTTTACTTGTGTGCATATTATTTCTCTAGTGATTTTAATAGGAATATATTTGTTTCTTTCTTAAGTATAGTCTTTTGTTATGTGATAACAAAAAGAGTAATTGTAACAATGTTCTATGCACAATTACACACTATATGTGTAAAGAACTTTATATGTACCTACTTGCATTGTTCTGCCTACACAGACGGGCTCTTTGCCAGCATAGTCAAATTATGATCAATTTAGAAAAGTGTTTTGTAATTGGAAGTAAATCTAGCTTACATCAGACTGATAGCCATTGTCTGGATACAATGTTTAAAATTTCCAAATATATTATGGTCTGTTCATAGTGCAAGTGTGATGCTATAAATGCAATTAAAAACAATACATTGTATGAATTAATTATACTGATAACTTTGGCACTCTGCCAGTAGATTTGTTTCCATTTGAAACAGTATGCAAAACCTGTATGGCTTAAAAATGACTAATAGAAGATTGTATTTTGCACTTTGTATTATCATAAAAAAGCTTATTCATGATAAAGGCCGTTTCGTAAATAATGCAATCACATGCATCATTACAAAATTTCTACATCTACTGAAATGATTACTAGTGGCCTTGCAGTTTACTGACCTTAATCAGCCAGTAGAGCGGAAACCAGCCCACAATGAAGTCCGAGAAGTACTCGATGATCGAGAAGCAGGCGTAAACCACCCAATACGTCAGCCATTTAGTGTCGTCATCCTTCTGAGGAGATTCCAGAGCCTTCATAGACATATAGGCTGGATACAGGAAACCGATCGAGTTGCATATTAGCTCAGCGCCGAAACCGAACACTAAATATAAACCGGTGAACGCCACGAGACCTGCACAACCAAAAGGAACATCAAATCCCGCTTAGGTTATAAATAAACTATGAAAAAAAACTAAAAACTCACCGACGAAAATGTACGACCGGTTGACGCCGGATTTCTGTTCTGCCATCTCGAAATATTTTGTCCATGGCTTAGTTTTGTCTGTTAGGTGACGATCAATAGTTTCTTTGTACTCGAGCAATTTAGAAGACATGGTGAGGGCTGTTTTTGTAGTTTTCGTGTTAATTGGATCTTTGGCAGCAAATCTACAAGCACGGCTTAACACGGCGGCGCGCTGACAAGACAATGACAGATAATAATCAATATGGCGGATATATTGTCGTCCGTCATGGCCGATTGTTCTGTGTTGCTATTCTCAAAAACTTTTTTGGACATTTATTTGTTTTTTCTTTTATATCTGGCTTTACACGTCTAATGTTTTGTAAGTACATATTATAACGAATTAAGAGCTAAAAAAGTGTCCACTATTTTAAAGTTATAATCATATTGTTAAGATTAATCGAGTGGTGTTTTTTTGTTTATGTAAGAAATATTGGTATTTTATAGAGTACCTAATCACATGCACCGGAGTCGACCATAACAAAATGTTTGTGACTGAATTTGTCTGTTTTTAAATACTTGACGCTAGAAATGCATAAAGTACGACGACAAAAATAAGGAAGAAGAATGTGCCTGTACTTATCTAACACAACCTATACGTAATAAAACACAAAAAAATATTTGATAATTTTTTATTTGTTTAAAATATGAAAGCGTTAACATTTTTACCTATGTGCATCACAAAATAATTAGGTACTTCTTTAATTTCCATGGATCGGATGTACATAAGACGATTTATTCTTGAAAAGTTATGAAATTTATTAAAATACAATAAAAGCGAAGGTATACACCACAGGTAGGTGATTATGTAGGTATACTCTAAGGTAGGCGAAATTATTCAAAGTCCAGCAGATTTCTTCGTTATTATACCTATTAACGTTTGTACAAAAATAGTAAAAGTAGTAAGTACATACCTAGTAGGTATTTGTACCTGGTAAATTAACACTCATATACAGTTGGAAAATCTTAACGAAATTAAACAAAGAAAAAAAAAGATTAGTTTCCGCTAACGCTCAACAGGCTCAGGGGCGTTGTTATATTTATGCCAATGTTTTACATCTTGGACCCTTCATCTTTACATACAATTTTAGATTGGTTAACATTTTCTTGGTCAGAAATTAATTTTATTTCATTTTTTAAATTGAAAAATTCGAAACTTTTTTTATGAACTTCGAAAAAACATAACAAGAACTACAAATACAATTTTTAAACATCCGCAATTTTAACATTTAATTATAGGTAATCAGCTTGTAACCACAACTATTTCGCAAGTGTAACATGGTCGAAACATTAAGGTCAATGTAAATAAAACTATTTCATAGTAAGTATTTTGTGCGCGATTAAGTAACTACCGGTAATAAATACCTATAATTAGGAACAACAAAAACAAAGTAGGTATGGAATACCTACTAACGTGAAATAAATAATAGTAAAGAGAATAAAGGTAATTATTTTTTACAAAGAGCATCCATCAATATCTAGCTTGACTCATCAAGAGGTTATATCCTCAGAGCCTGGACATATTGCATAGCTACACTAGGCTCTGTGGGTATATTTAAAAGACGGCGATCCCTCGACACAGCACGCATCTGCAACACCAAACTGTACCAGTTTCCTGAATTGCTCCCAATAAGAAATCAAATTTATAGATATACATACCTACTTAAAATTCACATTAAAAAAAGTTTATGGGAAGGTTTACGAAAGATCTGCGGGACTTTAAAAACTCTAGGAAAAAGGATAGGACAAGTTTAGTCAAAGGTTACCTTTGCCAATATTAGCTAAGAAGACATGGAAGAAAAAAAGGCAGATTTACAAAGATAAATTCTAATATGAACAGTCGCGTAGGTAGACATTTAAATAAATTGCAAATTACGAATTGAATAAAGAGCACGCAGCACAAAAATTATCGAAATGAAAATACATGAAACCTCCAGAGCACCACTCCTAGGACGAAAATGGAGTCTAACTTTTTCGTACATTTGTGTCGATTGGATAGGTAGGTACTTACTGAAAACAAAAATCGAAAATACATAATATATTGTGCTAAAAAGTTACATAAAAAAATAATTTGTGCGTCAAATTAGATACATTTTTTTCTCATACGTTTTAGAACGATATTATTTTAAAGTCGTAAGTAGGTACCTACATAAAAAAAATAAGCAACAGATTCAGCGTTCTAAACTTTTGTGCTTTTATAAAGACATGCAGATGGAAAAACTACACACTTAACTATTCTAAAAAGTAGAATCGGAAAAATAGCGAACGTTTTTTTTCTAAGAGTTTGAGATGTAAATTTTATTTATGCAACGAGATTGGTCTCAGTCTTATACTATGTATTTTGATAAATTTATGGAACTGTACATGAAAATGCGACTAAAATACATTGAGATGTGCATAATAGAAATGACACCGTATGTAGTAGGTAGGTACTTATAATATATTATGTCCCATTTAGCTATAGTTATATTTAAGATAATGTATCTAAATAGTTCGAAACTTTTCACATTAAAAAAAAATGTAAATATTTTAAAAAGTTGTTCCTGATGACCTTTCTGGTGACCTTTAATGTTCCTGATAATATTAATTTCTAAAGAGACATAATTATGTTTTTGAAATAAATATTGTAAGTCATATTTTTTGGCAATTTCGACAGAACTTTATGAGACATAACGTGGAAAATCTTATAATAAAGTACTTACATTTCTATTATGCACTAGGTACTTAACATCTCAATGACAGGTATACAAATATTGCTTCCTAGTCTAAATTCATCGCTTTAAACAATGCAACTTTGGTAAACGACAAAATTCTTTGCAAATGTTCTTGTTTTTTTACAAAACAGTATCATATTATTAAAAAATCCTATCTAATCATTAGAAAACATTTTTATAATACATCATACACAATAAAAATCTATTAGTTTACCTTAAAACAATCTTTAATTCTATACAACACTTCTATTATGAGAAATTGCAATTTAAATCAGCCTATTTACGCATGCTAGCGACGCGACGCGACTCAATTCGATAGAGAATCGAATCGAGTCAATATCGCATAAATAAATATTAGTTGATTATTTATTATTTCATAAGAATTATACTGACATTCGCAGATTTTCTCAACATCGTCTAAAACTAGCTCAAACAAAACTAGTATATACAAATCTGTCAAAATCCTTCTGTCAATATTTATAAAACGACCGCACCATTTATCGATATTGCCATCTGACAAAATAGATAGTGATGTTACTGAACAATGATAAGTGAAAAAGCAACTTCAAGCGTCCTTTGGCTTTGAGTCCTTACCATAAAAAAAAAATTTAAAGTTTATTGAGCAATTTTATGTTTCTATTGATTTTCTAGCTAGTGCTTAACTTTATTTGAAAGTTATAGGGACTCAATTTATAATTATAACAACAATATATATTTTTAACGATTCAACTTACAATTACCAATTAAGAAAACCTAATTTTTTACAAGATATAGAAAATAAGTATTGGAAGAAACTTTTGCTTAGATATTGGTCAGCTCGACCGAATTAGTTACATGTAGGTATAAAATTAAAGTAATAAGCCAGTCCCATATCTAAGGAGAGGGGGTAGGAGCAAACCAAGTTATAAGTCCCTGGCCCCTTTGTCAGGTGCGCTATATTCATTCGATGAAAAAAAAATCCACCCAGTAGTAAATTGATTGATTAAAAAACAACCTTAAAGATTTTTCAAACGCTTGAAGAGAGAAGGTGGCAATAGTAGAGTAGTTAGTCCAATTAGTTTCTCCTCGGAAAAGTTTAAAATTTGTGGTTGGCTAACGCACTCTCTGGACTTTGTGACAGTTCTGGATACCGATGCAATGATCATGGACAGGCGTTATACGTTAAGAAGAGATTCGTTCATCTCATTAGGTACTTTTATATTATAACAAAACTTCATGTTTTTGTATTTATTTAATAGATTTGCATTTGACCGCCTTCTTATCTGATGTTATGCGATGCGGCCTATGATGGAGCACGCTTTCTTATAAGAAACAAATTCACTCACAGATTTTTAATAGTAGATATCTACTTACCTACGTTTAAACTTGGTGTTTTCATATTTATATTTAACACTGAATACTCTATTATATAAACTTTTAAAATATTAAATAGGTAGCTATTACTGAAACTATTAGGATTTATACATAAATAAAATCTAGATAGATAATTTGTACAGATCAATAAAATCACAGTTCTTGATAAGTATGACCTTTGAGTACAGGGTTACGCGGAACGGTACTAAGCTGAAAAGAGCTCTTTGTAATTATTGTTATGAAAAACTTTTAAAATGAAACAAAACAAACTCTGAAATAGCAAAAAAATCATCTCTTCCTTACAAAAATGTCACTTGCACTTCATCTAATGGAATAGCTAACCTTTTCGCGATTTCGCGACTACAACTCACTCGATGTTAAGTGACTGTGTGGTCGAAGATGGTGAACACACCTGGCCGATGGAACTCTGAAGTGAGGCTGCTGGAACACCGATAGAGATGCTTGTTCACTTTGTTCTCGATTACACAATGGATGTTTGTTAGGAGACGCACATAAACGAGCTGCACGAGAAAGTGAGCCGCTCGTGCTTCGCCGGCAAAAAATGACTTTTAACTTTGGTGTTATCAATAAAATATTTGTATTTGTAATAAAAGTCATTCGTAATCATGTGGATAGTGAGCCTTTTCAACTAAGTACACAACGAGCGTACCTATTACACTGTATACGAATTCACACTCAAGTTATGCACCTAGATATTTTCGACAAAATAAAATGAACTACAAATAAATATTAACACTCATTATTTACAATCTTATAAGATAAGAAAATAATTCTAGGTTTAACAATATTTATTTTACAGATATAAAGGCTAGCGAGAATTATAAGTACCTAAGTGTAGGTAGGTAAATAAATATGTATTATTATTTTTGTACACAATTACTGCTGGGTTATTTTACAAAAAGGTTGTTCAAATTTTACAAAAATATAAAACTTATTCAATTAAAAACATTATTTTAATTTCCTACCTATAAGTACATGGCAACACGCTTGGGGTGTATTCAACTGAAAGAAGGTAAGAACAGGAGTTTTGGCGGGAACGCGGGAAGAGTCGTGTCGCATCGTTGTATTTTTTTCCAAAACTAGTGTTTTGTCGAGTGTTTATGCATAAAAATGGTGGTGTTTTATTCATAAAGTGCCGAATTACAAGCGCGAGTGTGGGAAAATGATATAATGTGGTGAAACATGAGTTTTCGTGTTGCTTCCAAAACTCCATCGAAGCTTTGTAGTAAAGTTGCCACTACTTTACTAAAGCATGACTGGAATTAACTGACACGAACTGGACTTGACAAAGACGACTTTGACTAAAACTAGCTACGATGGCACTTATTTAACTTTTGAAACTTGAAAATATATAATTACTTGACACTGGCAAATGCTAAAACGCGACGCCAAAACAAAAGAAAAAAAAAAAAGAAAAAAGGTAAGAACAACCTTTAGGGGGGTTTTGGAGTTTTGGCGGGAACGCGAGAAGAGTCGTGTCGCTCCGTTGTATTTTTTTTCCAAAACTAGTGTTTTGTCGAGTGTTTATGCATAAAAATGGTGGTGTTTTATTCATAAAGTGCCGAATTACAAGCGCGAGTGTGGGAAAATGATATAATGTGGTGAAACATGAGTTTTCGTGTTGCTTCCAAAACTCCATCGAAGCTTTGTAGTAAAGTTCCCACTACTTTACTAAAGCATGACTGGAATTAACTGACACGAACTGGACTTGACAAAGACGACTTTGACTAAAACTAGCTACGATGGCACTTATTTAACTTTTGAAACTTGAAAATATATAATTACTTGACACTGGCAAATGCTAAAACGCGACGCCAAAACCAAAAAAAAAAAAAAAAAAAAAGGGGTTTTGGCGGGAACGCGGGAAGAGTCGTGTCGCTCCGTTGTATTTTTTTCCGAAACTTATGTTTTGTCGAGTGTTTATGCTTAAAAATGGTGGTGTTTTATTCATAAAGTGCCGAATTACAAGCGTGAGTGTGGGAAAATGATATAATGTGGTGAAACATGACTTTTCGTGGTGCTTCCAAAACTTCATCGAAGCTTTATAGTAAAGTCGCCACTACTTTACTAAAGCATGACTGGACTTGACTGACACAGACTGGACTTGACTAAGACTGGACTTTGACTATAACTAGCTACGAGGGCACTTATTTAACTTTTGAAACTTGAAAATATATAAATACTTGACACTGGCAAATGCTAAAACGCGACGCCAAAACCAAAGAAAAAAAAACAACCTTTAAGAACAATGCGTAACTTTAAAATCCAAAAAACAGATGTTCTTTAGAAAAAAAATCTCTACACTTGACAGAATTAGGTAAGGACAAAAGGTACGGTAGGCTAAGGTTTTTTTTGTGAGAGTTTTGGCGGGAACGCGGGAAGAGTCGTGTCGCTCCGTTGTATTTTTTTCCAAAACTAGTGTTTTGTCGAGTGTTTATGCATAAAAATGGTGGTGTTTTATTCATAAAGTGCCGAATTACAAGCGCGAGTGTGGGAAAATGATATAATGTGGTGAAACATGAGTTTTCGTGTTGCTTCCAAAACTCCATCGAAGCTTTATAGTAAAGTTGCCACTACTTTACTAAAGCATGACTGGCACGAACTGACACGAACTGGACTTGACTAAGACGACTTTGACGATAACCATAGTTAAGATACAGCAGAAATAACACTGAAGACGAGGCAGTATGGCTTTATAGCTTTAGCCTGCCCGAAAGGGCAAATTAACGAAAAAAAAAAAAAAAAAGGTTTTTTTGTTACTTTATATTGCTGATTTTTTTCCAAGATTTCGCAGTTGTGTCCAATATCTATCGTAAAAGTGATTCACAATGACGAGGACGACTTAATACACCCCAAGCTCATTACCTTGTATAGCTTATAAATTAAAGGTAAGTTACATAGGTAGCTATCATAAAAAAAATCAAGTAATTAAAAATATCTAAATGCAAATTCTTTCAATAATAAATAAATTTTAATAATTTCCTAAAACTTTTTCTTGTTCATTAGATCTGTTTTTTAGCAGGAAAAATACACCTGCCATAAAAATTTAACTACAGATTCAATTGTGGCGCGTTATTAAGGCCTACACAGACCGGGACGTCTTGGCAAGGGATTAAATTTTTACCAATAGACATTCAAACTTATTACTATAGAAATACAACATAAATTTTATGCTTTAAAATAATGCCGTGGCATCAAAAGAGATTTGCATGTCATTGAAAGACGCGCCACGGGCTCCCGCGGCGGTATACCATGGCGGCCATGGCATACTGCGGTAATATAATTATAATGCCCTCTGTGCTGCGGTAGGCAGCGAGGAAACCGGCGCTCGTTGTCGTTGTCGTTGACATACCGCGAGGTGAGGCTGGGGTAGAGAAGCAGGAGATGCTCACCATTTGCACCCGCGTCTTTGTCGTGGCGTGGCATGCCGTGGCAAGGCGATGGAATGCCGCGGTATCTACGCGGCTAGTGTGCGCTAACTGACGGCAAAATCCTTTGCCATCCCGTCCCGGTCTGCGTAGGCCTTTAGTTAACCAATATTTATTTTAATTTTATAATCTACATGACATGGGGGCATTATTATGTAAAGTAGATAAAGATTAAGTCAGATGTGATTTCAAAATTCTAACTACGAAATCGTCTATTTTTACAATATTTCTTTAACCCTACATTTGGAAAAGTATACTTTGATCCGTTGACGGATCTTTATGGGGGGTTAAGATGCTTTGTGCTTTTTTCTTACGTCGCGTCGTTCATTTGCAGAATGTGGTTTTAATTCTCTGCAGTCCAACTGAAAGAAAAAAAAAAACGAATTACCAAATCAGTACTTAATATTTGTTCACGATTTTACTGTAAAACCTTTTAAGAAATATGTAGTTACATCATATTTAATTTTTGTTTGTCTTTTCAAACTTTATAGGTACTGCCATATTTACTTCACAAGCGGTTCCATAAAGTAGGAAAAAAATAAATTGAAGATGATGAATTGATGATGAGATTTTATGCCTTGAAAAAAAGTGTCACTTACGATAAAAATTCATATTTGTGATTATAGCAACATGAAAATAGTCTAAAAATAAAAAAATAGACAGATACCTAACAATTATAGGGGTAGCTATAAATTAAATCAACCTTACCAAAATTTCGTCATCTGGCACTCTTGATAATAAATCTAATACTTCATTATTGGGTATCGTGTGTGGTCGTAGGATTTTTCTAGTAAATTTGTTTATACCTGAAATGTATAAAAACAAAATAGCGTAAGTTAGTAGTAGTACAGCAGAAATAAGGCCGCGGCATTATTTCTCCTTTAGTTTCTGTCTACCAAGTCAAACGAAGATTCTACTTCTTACTAGCGATGTATGGATGGATGTTTGTTACTCTTTTACGCAAAAACTACAGAGCCTCGATCATGAAAATTTATCGAGTTCGTACCGTAAAGGTAACGAGTCCTCGACAGCATACAAAGCTGTACAAATCTCATACAAATTTTTGTCGATGTCGATACGAATACTTTTTCGCAATTTGTTCATGATCGAGGCTCAGAACAGATTTAGATGAAATTTGGAACACAGATAGTTTATAGCCTGGATTAACACATAGGTTAGTTTCCATCACGAAAACATGTAGCGGGTAACACGGCGGGGCGCAGCTAGTCTTGAAATAAAAATCAACGTTTATGCAGTGTCATAAGGTGTACCTGCTATTAAACATTTATTTCGCGCACAACCTTAAAAAACATGTGTCCTAAAGAAATTCGTGACCTGTGAGCAAATGTTTTTTTTGCCACACTGCAAAATAACAGACCGTTTGCCTGATGGTAACCAGTCACCGTCGCCTATGAATATCTGCAATACCAGGGGCACAAATACGTTTCCGACTTTTATCTAGTCACAGACTAAGCAAAACTTGTACTTTGGGAACCAGTGGGCATATAGATATAAAGAAACATTCGATTAGCGATAACGCTAATAGAAAAGTAAAAAATGTATGGGATGACGACATAAGCTGTCAATATATCACATTACGAAGACTAAAAAGGACACAACCTTTTGAGTTAAAGTATTAAGTTAGTAATGTCAGTGCAGTGAGTACTACATATTATAGAACACATGAACAAAGTGTCTTCCCCTTATTAGAGACAGTAAGAAAAGTGTCGATGGACGCATTCTTCGTTTATACTCTACTTACCAATTTAAGTTATATTAAAATTACTTATTAGTCTCAACTAGGCTAGATTGTAATAACAATGAGGTAGGTATCTAACAACAAACAGATACATCATTAGAAGGAAAAAAAATGTCACATGTAAGTCACCTGTACATTTTTGCCTTTTCTATTAGCGTTTAACGCTAATCGAATGTTACTTTGTCTAGACCTTCTGATAGAATACTTACGAATTACTTTTTTGTGCATAGATACATATTTTTTATTACATATAATATATTCAGTAAAACATACCGTTAGGTGCTTAGCCATTTATTTACATTATAGGTATGTATATACAGAACAACCAGACAGAACAAACATCTTTACGGGTGGTAGCGTTGCATTTTAGGTAGGGATTTTACGCCGATCCATTGTTATCTTGTTCGATAGATCTCGAATAACTGATAAGTGAACCGAGCGTCAGCTGGCGCACCCGCGGTCGGTGTGTTTGAGAGGTCGAGAAAAAAAGTAGTACGCTGAAACTTTTTTCATAAATAGTTGACATTATACTGAGCCGAGAAAAAATCGTCAGCTGCATCGAGGAGGGGAGATTATGCGTCACAGGGATATGTTCGTCACAGAGTGATAATTAGTCAAAAGACTTTTTTTAAATGTTTTTTTTTTAATACGGATAAGTCCGCGTTTGACCACCAACTCGCCTGATGGTAAGCGACGATGTGGTCGAAGATGAAGCACGCAGACCTAGAAGATACCTATTCACACTGGCCTTGAAAAGATCTAGATTATATCTATCAGGAAACAAGGAAGCCGGTAGCTTGTTCCATTCCTTGGCCGATTAAAAAATTAAAAAAATGATTTAAAATGAGATCAGCTTACCCCACGCCATCAGTAGGTATCTCAACGGTATCATATACAGTACAATCATAGCTCCCACCAACATTATTATAGCTAAATAACTCAGGTACGGTACTGTGAAATTAAACAGGCTGGAACAAAAACAAAACATATGAGATTTTTTTTTTTATGGTTGACTGTCTAGTTGTTTGACCACAGCTCACCTGATGTTAAGTGAAGGTGTGGTCGAAGATGGTTAAGCACACCTAGCCTGGAATGGAACTTGCTCTCAAGTTAGGCTGCCGGAACACACCGTTAGATGCTTGGCGGCAGATTTTCAACTTGAGGGTGGTAGCTAGCCAGCCGAGTACTAGAAAGTACCCTACCACCATGCTATGGTTTCCTCACGATGTTTTCCTTCACCGGCAGCTCAAGCTCATTGTTGGGGTTTGAACCCACGCCCTTCGGCATGCGAACCTACCGCGCTAACCACTGAGCTATCATCGCTACAAAGATAAGTTGGTGCAAAAGGAATGAGACGAAGTAAATAAACAGTGTTAAGTACATAACAAAATCCAGTACTGATAGCGATGATAGCTCAGTGGTTAGCGAGGTCGATTCGCACGCTGAAAGGTGTGGGTTCAAACCCCATCAATAAGCTTGAGCTACCGTTGAAGGAAAACATCGTGAGGAAACAATAACATAGCGGTAGGGTACTTTCTTGTAGGTAGGTACTTGGCTGGCTACCTACCACCCTCAAGTTAAAAATCTGCCACCAAGGTGTGTTTACCATCTTCGAGCACACCGTCATTCAACATCAGGTGAGCTGTGGTCAAACACCGCTGAGTATATATAAAAAACTGCTTATTGTGATTCCTGTTGCAATCAGAAAATAGCTACGCGATCATATATCATATACCAGCGTGATAAGGTTCGCAGTCGTACAGCATTTTCGTGAGCGTCTTACTGAAATAAGAAGATCAGAGCAAAGAGGCATCGTTACTTTGGCGCTCATTACTTTGATATATTTGATGGCCAGTCTCAATAGCTCTGTGATTTCACTATTATCAGTAGGTACTTTCAAAGCGGAGTACAGTAAAAGTTACGCATTACTGCTTGGCAGCTGAATTTATGGTTATTCAGTGGTACCTTTCTAGACGATTCTCCACAAACTATTCTAACTCACTCAAAAAACACTACTTTTTGAAAAAAATACAACGAGGCGACACGACTATTTCCGCGTTCCCGCCAAAACTCCTAGACGATTTTCCACCAACTATTCTAATTATCTTCTTCTTTGATTTTGGTGTCGTATTTTGAACATTTGCCTATGTCAAGTATTTTGATATTTTTAAGTCTGATAAGTTAAAAAGTAGTCAAAGTCCAGTACGTGTCAGTCAAGTCCAGTCATGCTTTAGTAAAGTAGTGACGACTTCACTATAAGTTTCGATGGAGTTTTGGAAGCAACACGAAAAGTCATGTTACACCACATTATATCATTTTCCCACATTTGCGCTTGCGCTTGTGTGACTTTATGAATAAAACAACACAATTTTTATGCATACACACTCGAAAAACACTACTTTAGGAAAAAAATACAACGAGGCGACACAAATATTTCCGCGTTCCCGCCAAAAACCGAGTCAAGTGATAATCACTCTTCTATTCATGCAGTTCTTTGCGGTTGAATTTTGGGTAATACTTACTTTTTGACAGCTTCTCCTAAGGAGGCCACATAGCCGATAGCGTTTTGTACAGTCTGTGTTACTTCTTGTATTGCTTGCAGTCTTTCTTTCAGAGATTTTTTCTCTTCCTGCAACAGAATTATAAACCACAAAATTAGATAACAGGGCGGTCTGTATTGTCTTTTTCTTTTTGTACATAGTATCTTTGAAATGTAAATTCATAATTCACATTATTTAGCTTCTTTTGATGTATTTATTTATTTACATAATATGTTAGTTTTTGGTAAATACAATTTTTTACACCGCCGACCATATAAGCCGAGCCACCTGTTCTGTCCATTCAAATACCAGGAAGAAATTACGATAAGGGCGCCGCGCCGTTGTAGGTAGGTACTACCATTAATACATAATATGTCGTTACATTTCTTTAAAAAAAAATATTTTTAGGGTTCCGTACCCAAAAGTTAAAAACGGGCCCCTATTACTGAGACTTCGCTGTCCGTCCGTCCGTCCGTCTGTCACCAGGCTGTATCTCAAGAACGGTGATAGCTAGACAGTTGAAATTTTCACAGATGATGTATTTCTATTGCCGCTATAACAACAAATACTAAAAATAAAATAAAATAAATATTTAAGGGGGCTCCCATACAACAAATTTGTTTTTTTTTTATAGATAATGGTACGGAACCCTTCGTGCGTGAGTCGGACTCGCACTTGGCCGGTTTTTTAAATTTAATATTTTAAATAAAATAAATAAATAAATATCGTAGGACATTACACACAGCGCCATCTGACCCCAAACTAAGCAAAGCTTGTACTATGGGAATCAGATAACTGATAAAATACTTAAATACTTTTTTTTTGTAAATACATACTTATAACACATACAGTACACCCAGACACAGAACAAACATTTGTTTTATATCACAAAATGCTTGACCTGGGTGGGAATCGAACCCACGCCCTACAGCTCTTGAAGCAGACATGCTACCTTTTTTTAACCCAAGTTAATGCTAATGCAAGAAATATAAGTAACGTTTACGTTCACTAAAAAACGTTCTTAAGTGCTTATAATAATTGCGTGAGTTACCTTATCACCCTCTTCTTCATCATCCTCCTCTGCTAACAGATCATCATCGTCCACTGGTATTAGAAGAGGATTCCCGCCTGGAAAAAAAATACTTATACATTATTTATTAATAAATTTGCAGGTAATTGATAGATTTTAAATCCAATCACATATACAAATTGTTAGTAGGTACGCTATGCGTTGCGATTAATATTATACGCCAATGTTTGATGGATTTAAATAAAATATAATAGTTTATGTACATAATGTTTACCGACTGTTTAAAAATAAGCTGATTGTTACAATAAACGTGATAATTGATCGATTCAGGCGTTACTTTGCG
This sequence comes from Biston betularia, assembly GCA_905404145.2. Lineage (NCBI taxonomy): Eukaryota > Metazoa > Arthropoda > Insecta > Lepidoptera > Geometridae > Biston > Biston betularia. The sequence continues at coordinate 2,583,965 of FR989887.1, read as the reverse complement.
GTTTATTTGAGTATTCAAGGATATTTTGTTTATTTCCGCTTAAGGTGGATCGATTTCCATACAAATAAATTTTTCCATTTATGGACAAAAAGAGCATAATTTTACAGTGAAATCACAGCTACTGGCATTTATTTTGGTATTTTTTTGCGGCAAATTCATAAATTTGATTTTATGCTAATAATCTACTGTTTTAATCAAGCAATTGTGTTTTCACGCAAATAAAAACCAAAATAAATGCCAGTAGCTGTGTTTTCACTGTAAAATTATGCTCCATTTGTCCATAAATGGTAAAAAAAAAATTGCATGGAAATCGTACCACCTTAACAGTGGTTTCGATTACAACAGTGATGGGGATTCAAATTTAACTAACTCTTTTTTTTAGTTAGTAAAATTTAAATCCGCATCACTGTTGTGACTGAAACGACTGTTAAACGGAAATAAACTAAATATATATATGTAACTATATATAACTATACCTTGAATACTATAAACATGTTGTATTTGAACAGCATCAAAAATCTAAATCAAGCCAATAGTTTCTTTAATCATGCTTCAGCGTTTACAAGTCAATCATTTAAGACACAAATCCATGCTGGCACATTTATCAGGCAAACGAACAGTACCATAAACTTACTAGAAAAGAATTTTGTAAGGAACGGACGTGGATCGTTTTTGAACTTTGTATTGATTGCTTTCAAACGAACTAAAAATAAAATAAACAAAATGATAAATTCATTTGGTAAATAAAATTTATCAGAACACAAAATAATAAATTAAAAAGTATACCTAGTATCTCAGAATATAGAAATAACGTTTCATCTCGTTTGGTTGACGCCACACGTGAACAAAACGCTGGCCTTTATTTTGCTCAGCGTTTGAGTATTGCCATACAACGCGGCAATGGGGCCAGCGTTTTGGGAACTATTCCCATTGATAGCGGTCTTTTAGAGTAGTTATTATTTTAAGTTATTTTATTTTAGGTCAATTCTTGTGTGTTTATTATATCTGAGTGACATAGACTATATTTATATTGTTAAAAAGAAATAAAGAAATAACTATATTCTCAGCTTAGTAAGTATGTGTAACGAACATAGATGTTCGTTCTGTGTCTGGCTATACTGGTATAAAGAGAAAAGATTTGATTGTTTGTTTATATTGAATAGGCTCCGAAACTACGGGACCGATTTCAAAAAGTCTTAGGTTACTTTTTGTCCCTGTATTCCCACGAGACGGGAACTACGCGGGGGAAAACGCGACGCGTCTGCTAGTACTGTTCTAAAGAGGAAAGATTTGATTGTTTGTTTTTTTTTTTTTTTTTTAATGGTTGACAGGCTAGGTGTTTGACCACAGCTCACCTGATCTCAAGTGAAGGTGTGGTCGAAGATGGTAAAGCACACCTAGCCTGGAATGCAACTGGCTCTCAAGTGAGGCTGCCGGAACGCATCGTTAGATGCTTGGCGGCAGATTTTCGACTTGAGGGTGGTAGCTAGCCAGCCGAGTACTAAAGTACCCTACCACCATGCTTTGGTTTCCTCACGATGTTTTCCTTCACCGGCAGCTCAAGCTTGTTTGTTTGTATTGAAAACGCTCCGAAACTACTGGACCGATTTCAAAAATTGTTTCACCGTTCTGAAGCTACACTACCCCCGGGTGACATCCCTATATTACCACGGGAACGGGAACTACGCGGGTGAAACCGCGAGGCGTCCGCTAGCGTATTATAAGTGTGTTTTTACAAAAAAAGTATATGTAATATGTATTGTATCAGTTTCCTGGTTCCCATATTACAAGATTAGCTTTGGTAATAATTGATAATATTTATTTAATTTTTAATTTAGCGGACAGATTTCGTATTGACTCTTATTGCTATCAGCTTTGGTAATCATTAAATAAATAAATGTAGAAAATTTCACAAAGCACAATCTAGCCCCAAAACAAACAGTGCTTATAGGTACTATAAGCCTGACTACAGGGTGTAGTCAAACGCGAACCTATCATGTATAAAAAAAAAAAAAAAAAAAAACTGGGATATACAATTTTTATAAATACATACAAAACACAGACGAAACAGAACAAACATTTATATCGGTCCTACATAACTGGCAGTTAGTGGAACCTGGGTGGGAATCGAACTCACGCCATTCACGCTTTCGAAACTCATAAGTTCCACTTCAAAATTTTGTTATTTCCAGTAGCCGTAAAGATTAATATAAGTAACGAAATCATAAATAAATAAATATCGTAGGACATTACACACAGCGCCATCTGAACCCAAATTAAGCAAAGTTTGTACTATGAAAGTCAGATACAATACTTAATAAAAACACCCTGACACAGAACAAACATTTTTTTTATACCACAAAATGTTTATCCTGGATGGGAATCAAACCCACGCCCTTCAGCTCTTGGAGCAGATACTACCAATGAAACAACAGTTCTGTACAGTACATTCATTTCAAAGTCAATATAAAGTTAAAACTTAAGAATGTAAAAATAAAACGCCGAAGACTAAACGCCGAGAAATAAAACCGAAGACCATCAAAAAATATAATTTGCAGATGGCCATCAAAGATCGAAACACGGCGGTGATGGAGGCCTTGAGTCGGGAGGAGGCGATTTCAAACGAAAACTCATGTAAATAGAAATAAGGATTGTGTGTATGCCTCGAGCATTCATGCTCACCATCGAAGGCTCCTTCTTGCGGCGGCGTCGTGTGTCGGGTCGCTCTCTTCCCTCAGATATGGTTGAGGAGGGCGATGGCTGGCACAAGCGTCATACTCGTGATCGGGTGCTGCTTGCGGGTCGCTGCTCTGCTCGCGGTATACACACAATCTAGTACCTACTTTAACCTTAGATTAAGATCCTACTAACCTCTCCTCTTTTTGTAGCGTAAAATTGTAAGAAAAAAAAAATTGTAACTAAAGTTGACAAAGGTCACGGACCCCAGCGTCTGTGGAGCGTATAATAATAAAAAAAAAAAAAAACGCAAAGAAAATAACAAATCTACATTTCAAATAATGATATATGCTAATACTTTAATTCCGGCATGAAAAACAGAACGACTACCAAATGAACGTCTACGTTTTTTTAAAATACTGAATGTAGATTGCAATACAACTTGCCTGTAAGTCTGTATATAAGCCAGTTCCTGAAGAAGAAGCAGAGTAGTATAGGAGGCAGCATCCACATCTCATAGTAGTAACAGAACGCTAGCCACACCAGTAGCCCTAGGAACGATCGTATTCTGGACTCCCATTCGAAACAGTCTCTGAAAAATGTAGCAAGATCACACTAAAGTTAGAACTAACAGTAACAAGAAAGAGGGAGAAAGAGCGACTAATTTTAGCCACGTTGTTGAAAGAGAAAGGTATACCAAGTTGATTTGAACTCTTAGCGTCAAATTAAAAAATAGTACTCTTTTTTAACAATCGTTATTTATATATTGTTATATATATCGTTATTTTTATATTTGTAGCGATGATAGCTCAGTGGTTAGTGCGGTAGGTTCGCATGCCGAAGGGCGTGGGTTCAAACCCCAACAATGAGCTTGAGTTGCCGGTGAAGGAAAACATCGTGAGGAAACCAAAGCATGGTGGTAGGGTACTTTAGTACTCGGCTGGCTAGCTACCACCCTCAAGTTGAAAATCTGCCGCCAAGCATCTAACGGTGTGTTCCGGCAGCCTCACTTGAGAGCCAGTTGCATTCCAGGCTAGGTGTGCTTTACCATCTTCGGCCACACCTTCACTTGACATCAGGTGAGCTGTGGTCAAACAACTAGCCTGTCAACCATTAAAAAAAAAAAATTTTTTTTAAAGGTTGACAGGCTAGGTGTTTGACCAGAGCTCAAGCTGTTAAGTGACGGTGTGGTCGAAGATGGTAAAGCACACCTAGCCTGGAATGGAACTGGCTCTCAAGTAAGGCTGCCGGAACACACCGTTATAATATGGTTGGTGGCAGATTTTCAACTAGAAGGTGGTAGCTAGCCAGCCGAGTACTAGAAAGTACCCTACCACCATGCCATGGTTTCCTCATGATATTTTACTTCACAGGCAGTTTGAACCCAAGCCTTTCAGCAAATGATCCGACCGTGTTAACCACTGAGCTATCATCGCTACATCGTTGGTTCAGCCGTTCAGCTACGATGCCACACACGTTAAGCTGGTATCACCCGTTTTACGTCGGAGTTTAAAAAGGTGTAATATAGTATGTAGAACCAAAAATATATATAACTTACTGTAATATCTTTCCCACTTCTATGAACCACATGATAATCGCCTTTAGCCTCATTACATTCCTGATAAACAGCTGTCTCTTGAACTTTGCTTCTTGCGCCATGTATTTTGGTTCCTTTGGATTCACAGCTCTTATCGCGCCTTTGAGCTGTAAAAAAATCTCAGTAAAATACACGTGACAGTCAGTGGTGCTCTTGCACAAGGGGTAGAAATAACCAAGCTAGGAAAAAAAAAATGAATGAATGAATGAACAGATGAATGAATGAATGAATGCAAGATTGAATGAATGAATAAATATCGTAAATATTACATGTACGCTAGGTAGTAGCATAAAATCACTCGGTCGGTAAGCTCATTTTGTACCTACTTATAAAAATAAATTACTCGATAAAAAGTGTTTTTCTAATTATCACGACCCGAAACCATTCCACACTCAACAGCGTCTATAATAATAGTATAACTATAGAGTATAATAAAGAAAAGCAGAAAAATCTTTACCGGATTCCATATAACATTCATTTCTAAGAGAATCTGTGGCCAATTGCCCTTCGCTCTAGCTCTCATCTTCTTGTCCTTCAAGGCATACCACCTTTTCTCTCCATTTCTTACAGTCAGCAGTGGAATAGCCAGCTTTCCTAAGAACTCCACTTTGTGGTCATGGTCTTCGTCGTACACTGTGATATCTAGAACTGATGTTATGTCTTTAACTGTGCTGAAAAGAAATAAGAAAATAATAGATAGATAGAAAATTTTAATTGTCCACACCAAAATTAGAAAAAAAAGTACAGAAAACCAGGAATCTTATGAGCTAGTGCCACAAGTAGCCTTATTGTTAAGAGCGATCTTTTCTAGGCAACCAAGAATGGAAGACACGGTACATTTTTTGAGCAGACGGGAAATGTTTTTTTTTTTTTTTTTTTTTCCTTCTGATGATGTATCTTTCTGATGATAGATACCTCATTGCTATTACAATCTAGCCTAGTTGAGACTAATAAGTAATTTTAATATAACTTAAATTGCTAAGTAGAGTATATTCTAAGAATGCGTCCATCGACACTTTTCTTACTGTCTCTATTAAGGGGAAGACACTTTGTTCATGTGTTCTATAATAAGCACACTCACTCACTGCACTGACATTACTAATACACTAACTCAAAAGGTTTTGTCCTTTTTAGTCTTCTTACTATATCCGTGTAACGACGGGAAATGTTGTAACACTATATTAAGTTAAAAAAAAACTATAAAAAATAATACTATTATGCTAAATATGTAAAAATAACAATTATGTATTTATTTAAACAAAACGCAATATATACCAATATATGCATATACCTAATTACATAATTATATAGATATTTGTATAATCAATATATATAATGTACTTACATAAATAAAAATAAAATAAAACCCACATCAGCAGCGACGTACAAAACATGCCTTATCCCACTAACAACAATGTTAACTCAGTATTGTGAATATAATGTACCTTAACTCTGCCCTCGAAAATAATTATGTATTCAAGGACTGTGACTGTCTGATAGAGACAGGCAAAGCATTCTATAACCGACTGCCCTTTATGGCCTTTAAATATAATGATGATATGGCGTGCCATGTTTTAATTTCTACCAACTGTATTTTACCCATATACACAAATAAATGATTATGATTATAATGTTATATAGGTTAGTCAATGTACTTGTTCCTCCTTTCAGCGAGGTCGGGAAACGGACTCGAGGAATCCTTTTTCTGAGGCCAGACGCTGGGGGCAGTGGAGGATGCAACCTCGACGCCTAGCTCCCCTACCGGAGCCTCATATAATATTGGGAGAGTTCATGTAAAGGAATGCGTGCAATAAATTGCTTTAAAGATATCGCTTCTAACAACACGACCGCTTGTGGTTCTAGCTCATTAGGTTCTCGTCTGTTTTTTTTTTCGTTTTTGTAGGTTCAAACTTACAAAGTAAAGATTTTCATCCAGTTCGGAGCCAGCGTCTTGTACTCAGTATGCGTTTGCAGTCTCGCATTACCAAGTTCTAGTACGCAGAATGGGTCAGACTTGCCGCCCAGGTCGGCTGCAGCCAGGCCTTTGGCGCCGTACACCTTGACGCAGAGCCAACCCACGCCGCTGGCACTTGCGTCGTTTAGGTGGTACCACGTCTGAAACAATACACAATTTTTTGTAGAAACTAAAGAGACGAAGGAGATGCTGATGGTAAAGAGAGCTTACCGGCCAGCAGCTTCTTTTTTCAGCAACAGTTATTGAAGATTTAATAGTTCTATGGTCGTCTTTACCTGGTCGATCTTTTTTCAAATGACTTTGCAGCCGACACAAATAGAGGGCTGTATATGGTTGACAAGCTAGGTGTTTAACACAGCTCACCTGATGTTAAGTGACGGTATCGTCGAAGATGGTACAACACACCTAGCCATGAATGGAGTTGGCTATTAAGGGAGGCTGCCGGAACACACCGTTAGGTGTTTGACAGCAGATTTTCAACTTTATAAGAATGGTAACTAGCTAGCCGAGTACTAGAAAGATCCCTACCACCATGCTATAATTTCCTTCACCAGCAGCTTAAGCTTTGAACCCACGTCCTTTGGCGTGTTAATCAACCGCGCTAACCACTGAGCTATAAAGTACAGTATTCAATATTCAGTAAATAGGTTTGTTGATTCGTAAGTTCCTCTTTAAAACACGTCTACTTCAATGGTCATCTGTAACTGACACGGACAGCCTAACACTACAGCTTGCAGAGCACTTACATATCTCCTTTCAATAATCTCTAAATCCCTTGGATTCTCCTTATAGCTGGTGAGGTCGGTGATGGTCTCTGACTGCGTGGTACCGCTAATTGTGAGGAGCAGGAATATCTGGCCGTTTCCATCTTCTAGATCCTTCCAGATGTTGTGCGTCTTCTCTCTTTCAAGCTTAGATAAATCTATCGTACATCTGAAATAAAGAGACGACGAGATCAAAAAAACATAATCACAAAATTTTCACTGTATCTACCTTTTTTTTATGCTTGACAGGCTAGGTGTTTGACCACAGCTCACCTGGTGTGGTCGAAGATGGTAAACACACTTAGCCTGGAATAAAACTGGCTGTCAAGTGAGGCTGCCGGAACACACCGTTAGATGCTTGGCGGCAGATTTTCAACTTGAGTGTGGTAGCTAGCCAGCCGAGTACTAGAAAGTATCCTACCACCATGCCATTCTCGTTCAATGTAATTAATTGCCTAACTTAAGGGTCCTTACTAACCCATAAATTGGTACAACTTGTAATAAACAATCGCAAAATGTAATGAAAAAATAACTGCCCCATGTATTATTATGTATTTATTCAGCTAGCCTAGCTAAAACACGCCAAGGCATCCAAATCCAAAACATTTATTTTACTCCCACAGAATCCTAGTTGTTTGCAAACACAATGTAAACTGTCAACAAAACCTTTGCTTACGAGGCACGTGGCAGAATTCGGAGAGAGATAAATACCACCGACCTACCCACAATTGAATAGGTTCTAACTCCTTAGGGATTCAAATGCCAGTGACGGATTTTACATTGTTCCTGGGGCCATTATTTTAAACTATAGCTACCAATTTCCGTATTTAAAAATATTGAAAAAAATCGAAAAATGTCTTTATAACGCCATCAAATAAAGTTTTATATAGAAAAGGTATAGGGTTATAAGCTAAAAGTGTACCAAGCCTAAAAGGGTCATTATTTTTTTATGCGAAAAAGTAGCAAACAAGCGTCGGTCCACCTGATGGTAGGTAGCCACTGCCACACTACACACTATGGACACCTACAATATCCAGTAACTAATAAATAAGTAATACTTGTCTTTGAAAAACTTTTATTATGGGCATACCTATATTTTATGTATATGAAATCGTGAAAAAAACATAATTATGAATTTTATTCTATGTTCTTGTTTTTTCTATTTGTCGTAAAAAGTTTCTATCTATCTATCTTTTGTATTCCGAAGTTATATCTTTAGGGAATTTCCGCTTATAAGTCGTTTTGGTTACGTCAAGGATGAGGATTTATATTTATTTATCTAAACTAAACTTAAAATCGGAAACAAAAAAATTGCTTAAATATTTTTTTGCCCTTATTATTAAATAATAAATAGTCGTAACATTAATTTATTAACTTATAATAGTTATCTAATAAATTAATTAACAAAATAGACGTTTTTATTTGTGTCATTAGTTTTTTTTTGTTTTAGATTTTAAGTTTAATACCGATAAATAATTATAAAATTGTTTAGTAACAACATTTTTAGGGTTTAATTAAATCCTTATCCTTGTTGTAAACAAAACGACTCTTAAGCGGAAATACACTAAATATATACCGGTAGGTACAGACCAGATACCAGAACAGGTAATTCCAGTTTTACAACTTTTATCGTGAAAGAACTGTAAATGTAGGGGCATATAAGTAACGACCATCGTAAATATTAAGGCCATGCCCCTCGTCCTCCTCACTGCATTACCTCACTGCCATACCCGGGCAAATACGTTCTCTGGTTAGGATCTCAGGGAAAATGAATAATGTTATCATTTTGGTGAGAAATAGAATTTTAGGCGCTTGAAAATTAACTTCGAAATTTAATTATAACATGAATAAGTATTTAAATTTGGTTCCATAACAGAAGGCAATTCAAAAAACTGACGATAACAATTATTGTTTTTGTTTGGCAGGCTAAGTGTTTGACTAAAGCTCACCTCACGTTAAGTGCCGGTGTGTCAAGTGAGGGTGTAAGAACACACCGTTACGTGCTTAAGTTGGCATAAAATCAAATTTATGAATTTATGATTTCTAAATAAAACAGTAGATTGTGCAAATAAATAATCTACTGTTTTATTCAAGCAATTGTGATTTACCGCAAATAAATGCCAGAAGCTGTGATTTCACTGTAACATAATGCTCCTTTTGTCCATAAATGGCAAAAAAATATTTGTATGGAAATCGAACCACCTTAATTGATAGTTATAGGTTGGTGTTGCAACTATTAACTATTATTTAGGTACATTTGAAATTTAATTACTAACTCGATAGCTAAAGTATTCGTTACGTTGAGAGGACTTGAAACATAAAACCCGGAGGACTTCTTAGTGTTCAAAAACGTATTCACGTACACAAGGTAACGGTAACAGTTGACAGCCCTGTTGGTTGCATGTCTGCTACAAGAGCTGAAGGGCGTGGGTTAGATACCCACCCAACATTTGTTTATACCCAAACTTTGTGGTATAAACAAAATGTTTGTTCTGTGTCTGGGTGTTCTGTATTTATTATAAGTCGAAGTGCCGAAGGGCGTGGGTTCAAACCCCAACAATGAGCTTGAGCTTCCGGTGAAGGAAAACATCGTGAGGAAACCATAGCATGGTGGTAGGGTTACTTTCTAGTACTCGGCTGGCTAGCTACCACCCTCAAGTTGAAAATCTGCCGCCAAGCATCTAACGGTGTGTTCCAGCAGCCTCACTTGAGAGCCAGTTCCATTCCAGGCTAGGTGTGCTTTACCATCTTCGACCACGCCTTCACTTAACATCAGGTGAGCTGTGGTCAAAACACCTGGCCTGTTAAACATTAAAAAAAAAAAAAAAAAAGTATGTATTTACCAAAAAAAAGTGTTTGAGTATTCTACCAGTTATCTGATTTTGTTGTATAAACTAATGTTTGTTCTCTAATCTACAAAAAAAAAAAAAATTAGTTATCTGATTCCCATAGTATAAGCTTTGGTTAGTTTGGAGGCAAATGGCGCTGTGTGTAACGTCCTCCAATAAATATTTATTCAAATACCGAAAAAATGAATTTGTAGCAAATCGGTAAAAAAAAAAAATTGCTTATTATCCTTTTGAATTTATACACACATACTATGTATAGTATCAATTTGTTCCGAACATCTGGACGGCTGCCAGAATTCTGTTCAATGCATCGAACAAAACATACTCAAATATGAAACAGCCTGACAATCGAATGGTTTGTTTGCCCTTGGTTTAAAAAACTCACTGCTGCACGGAAAGAATCATAAACGAGTTTCGTGAATTATATTTAGGTTTAAAGGTCAGGCAGGAAAAATATGTAAAATGTTTCGTAGGGTCACACCGGGTGTTGTAGTCTAAAACTTCAGCGCAATTGAATACTATTCACTTTACTAAAAAACCTTCGCCTTGTTGCTTAAAAAACTTAATCTAAAAGTCCATCAGAGGAGGGAATGTTTCGTAGGGTCACACCGGGTGTTGTAGTCTAAAACTTCAGCGCAATTGAATACTATTCACTTTACTAAAAAACCTTCGCCTTGTTGCTTAAAAAACTTAATCTAAAAGTCCATCAGAGGAGGGAATGTTTCGTAGGGTCACACCGGGTGTTGTAGTCTAAAACTTCAGCGCAATTGAATACTATTCACTTTACTAAAAAACCTTCGCCTTGTTGCTTAAAAAACTTAATCTAAAAGTCCATCAGAGGAGGGATATCCTACACTATATTATTATAAGGTGATATTGTCTGATTTTTATCCATTTTATTTTGCCTTCTTCTACTAAAATTTAACTTTTGAAAACAATATATTATTTGATAAAATTCATTATAATTATATCCGAGATCTTTGTAAAAATAGAAGCGTAATTTAGTATGATTGTCTCGTTAGAAATTTAAATCAAAAATGTCACTGAAAATTGTGTTTTTCGAACGTGCTAAGAGATTCCATTGTAAAAACCTGAATGTTATAGAAATAGATAAATCTTTACAATATTACAAAGAACTTCGTAAGAAAACCTCATTTGACATGTACTGCCGAAACTGCCATATTTTTGATCTACTAAATGAGAACCTATCAAAAACAACATAAGGCAGATGATTGATTGCAGTAACAGACGTGCTCAAAAAGTTTGAATGGTTGAAATTCAAACTTAAAAATTATCATTATTCTCTAAAATCTAACTACATAATTATTGTTTGTCTCTCAACATGTTTGTACAACGAAATCATGCAAATCATTTAGGCGAACTCTTAGTTGTTTTATAAATGACAGGCTAGTTGTTTGACCACAGTTCCCCTGATATTAAATGACGATGTCTCTCGAGTGGGGCTGCCGCAACCGCGGAACATACCGTTAAGTGCTGGACGGTAGATTTTCATCTTGTGGGTAGTAGCTAGCCAGCTGAGTATATTACCACCACGCTATGGTTTCCTCATGTTGTTTGTAAAAACTAATTGTAATGTAAACAAACCTAATATCTTAAAATCTGTTCTGACAGCCCTGTTGGTTCATCGGTAGAATGTCTGCTTCAAGAGCTGAAGAGCGTGGCTTTAATTCCCACCCAGGACAAACTTTACGGTAAACAAATGTTTGTTCTGTATTTATTATAAGTATGTATTTACAACAAAAAAAGTATTTAAGTATTATCTCAGTTATCTTAATTCCATAGTACAAGCTTTGCTTAATTTGGGGTCCGATGGCGCTGTGCGTAATGTCCTACGATATTTATTTATTTATCTAACTAAAAAGGATATAATGGCCAAAAGTGCCTATAGATAGTTGAAATGATTTTTAATTACCTACTGGCAACGAGACCAAAAAGGCCGAGTTGCCTCTACGTCATACTCCTATTTCAAGCAATTACCTCCCTAAGAAGTCGTCTTTCGTTTGTTTGTCTTTGTCCCACACAGTCACTTCTAGTATCTGCTCCTGATCATCGTAGAGATGCAGGTCAAATTGCTCCAGCCATGAGGGATGCAGACTCTTCCACACCACCTTGCTCTTGTATTTCTCGTTCCCTAACCTGGGGAACAGATGCACGGGTTAACCTTTTGACATTATGATAGACTAGCTGCGCCCCGCAATGTTACCCGCTACATGTTTTCGGGATAAACCCAGTAAAAAAAATCAGAGCATCGCTGCTTTGGCGCTCATCAAACCGGAACACAGTAATGTTTACATACTACTGCTTGGCGGCAGAATAACTGGTACTACGTCGGCACCTACCTAGACGAACTCCTGCTAAGGAAATCTACCACCGAGTGTCTTTTAAAAGATTAAAGATTTTTTCATGCAATTGTTTGGTTTTTTAATTGATCAATATCGGGAGAAGCCATTGGTTCCCGAAACACAGTTATCACTAGTTCGGAGCCAATGGGTTCATTTTAATGTATCCAAAACTTATGCCATATAAAATAATTATGAATTTTGATTAAAAAAAAGAATATTGCATTGTTTCTATCTACAGCAAACTTGTCTACTTACCTGAACTTACAATAAGGATCACTAGACCTGGTGTCCAGATCCATCGCTGGAAGGTTCTTGGCTTCGACCAGCACAATGGTGACCACCGAACTCCAGATCTGAGCCTTCAACCGCTTGTTTACATCGCTCAGCCTCGTGTTCTTCAGCAAATACTGGAATAAGACAGGTATTTTTTTAACAATGGGTCATAAATATTAAGTAGCGATGATAGCTCAGTGGTTAGTGCGGTCGATTCACTCGCTGGGCGTATTGATAATTATAAGATTTACTTTTACTTTGAACCCCGTAGCAAAGGCCGCGTTGCCAAGTTTAGAGATCAACCCCTGTTAATGTTTTGTGTTTTGTATTTAGTAATAACAAGATAAATTAATAATTTAAAACCCCCCGACAGGTGTATAGTATTCTACGCTTTCATTTGATATCCATATTGAGGGAGTTTTTGTGAAAAAATATGTAATCCGCCATTTTGTGGCGGCGGCCATCTTGGACCGATTTTCATGAAACATAGCTAAGAAAGCTCCCGAGTTTTGGCGGGAACGCGGAAAGAATCGTGTCGCCCCGTTGTATTTCTCTCCAAAACATACAACGAGTATGTAGTATGTGTATCGCTGCAATGGTCGTGGATAGGCACTATTCTTACCATCAGGAGAGCGTTTTGTTCGTCTCATTACTTTTTACATAAAAAAACCGTAACTTACTGAAGGTGAACTGTGTTCAAACACTTATACTGTTAAACATAAAAAAGACATATATTTAGAATGTCTAGTTACAAGACATACTATATAATATATATATACAAGATTTGTTCTGGGTAGGAATCGAATATTAACAATGTTCTAGTGGCAGGTGATATTTTAGTATTTTTATTATGATTCTTCCATAAAATTACTAGATAGCTATAAGTGATTATTATAATTTAAAAAACCATTATATTTTGAGTTCACAATTAATATCACGAATTAGACATACAACCACAATAATACCTAAGCATCATCACAGTGGCAGAATGCAACACGGACGTTCGTTATAAATTACATATAAATCAACAACAACAGCAATGCAATTTGTTAGTCACTAAAACAGTAATTTAAATACAAAGATGAGCAGCAGATGCCTCAATTACCGATTTGTAATCGGTTGTTAGCGAGTAGTTAGCCGTTATTTAGTATCGTGCCACGATTGGTTATCTTAAGCTTAGCATTGCCATCCAGCGTGGCAATGCTGCCAGCATTCTGGTCACATATCCCTCCTCTGACGGACTTTTAGATTAAGTTTTCTGTATAAATTTTGTAAATAGTATTAATTAAGAGATTTTTTATTTTGTTTTATTATCTGTAAATGTACACCAAAATGCCTTAATACAAAGTATAAAAACAACATAACATATAAAATAAGATTCGTTAAATCAATCAAAGTTACAATTTAATTTTAAGATCGGCATTGCAATTTCACTTGATTGTTAGTCACAGCAATGTCAAAGTCGGTATCGACACTTAAAATGTAATTTGTTAAAAAAAATTAAAGATGCACTTATCAAATTGACAGTGTCATTATGACATAATATGCGTTGCAAATCCGTGTGTTTGTTAATCATAAATATATCAACATAGTAAAGTAAATATACCTACATAAAGTAAAGTAGGTTCAAAGTATATCGATACTTTAAAGCGACGTAGATTCATGGTCAATGTTTCAAAGTCTCGAGCGAAACCATTTGATTCCACGTTCATTGTGCGGACTGCTAGACTGTGGAATACGCTGCCTGAGTGGACGTTTCCCGATGGATATAATCTGGGTGTCTTCAAGTCGAGAGTGAATTGGTTTCTCCTGGGCAAGCCTCCATGTTAGACCGCATCAACAAGATGGCGGTCAAACGTAAGCCTTTTTATTTTAATTGAAAATACTTCAAACATGAATAGTATGTATCATATAAAGTAGCACATCCAAAACAAAAGTTAAAGTTTTATTTCACAGCATTGCAATTTCCCGATTTAGTTAGTGTGAACCACAACCACAGCAAAGTAAGCCCAAAGTACCCTATGAAACCTGTCTCCTCTACTCTTGAGCTTGGGGAATCTGCTGCCGATTTTCTCAATGATATCTGTACAAGTGTTGATGGCAGATGGAATGTCCAGTTGGGCCCCTGGCGGCAGACTGCTCGCTCTGAAGCGGAAGTCTTGTACTCTGTGATCAAAGTTACAAATTGAAAATGTAATTGAAAATAATTGAAACTGTAGAAATCTACCGTACCTGTAAAAAACATAATTGTAACGAGACGATTACTGTACTTTATCATCATCATCATCAGCCTATCAATTTCCAATGCTGGACCCAGGTCTCTCCAAAGACACGCCACTAAGCCCAATCATCGGCTTTTCTTATATCTGCTTCAAGAGCGGGTAACACCGCGGGGCGCAGCTAGTGCGTATATAAATTTACTGTTTGTACCTAATCAAGTCGACAAAATAAATTACATGGGATCGTTTATAGTAGTAGTATAAATACTGTGATAAATACTTAATTTGATTCAAACAAATTCTGCCATCAGAAGTACAATAGTTTAAGTTCAATACTCGCGTTTTATGGCATTAAAACTTTAGCTTTTGTAGTGTTTTCAGTGTTAAAAACAACGCATAATAAAATATTGTCTTTTGCAGTTACTGTTATAAAGTGCTTGCTAATGTCGTTAAAGAGTTTACGATAGCTCATAAAGATGGCCTTAAGTGTTACTTTATGACAATAAATATAAAATGTTAGGATGCCATTAACTAGCGTAATTAGATTGATATAATCGAATTGGGAATATTATCCAGTATGATAAACTACTTATTCAACCGAACATGCCGTTTACGTACCTAATATTAATATGTTTAATGAAAAGTCAAAACTACAGGTCAAAGTAATGCAATTGCGAAAATATACTAGTAACATAAGTATGAAAGTGATTTTAAAAATGTAGTGTCTATTTTGTTTTAAATGTCTATTTTGGGGGAGTAGGATGAAATTCCTTGCCTAAAAATTTAATAGATTTAGTTTCCAGACTGGAAACTACTTGGCTGGACATTTCTGTCGCAGAACCTATAATCGCTGGGGTAGATGTGGTCTAGAGACCGTATGTTAGTAAACGTAGCGTAGGACGCCCTGTGACTCGATGGAGTGACGATATACGTAGGGCAACTGGCGGTGGATGGAAACGAAAAGCTCTGGCTGAGTGGCGTATCTTGGGAGAGGCCTATGTCCAGCAGTGGACTTTGATAGACTGATTATGATGATGGTTTCCAAAACTATTAATGCCATATTGAGAATTCATATCTACCAATAGAGTATCGACATAAATAAAATAAACTTAGCTAGTATGTGTTGTATATGGGACAGGCAAAGCCGCGGACAAGAGCTCGATAATAACATAATTAAAACGAATACTTTCGAGTATGATCTTACAAATAGAATGAGCCATCAAACCAAATTCTAAACCAAACATAATTGTGATATAAAGTGAAATGAAAACATAATAAATAAAAATAAAATAAATTAATAATAAAAGCTAGAAGTTAATAAATCATTTACCTTTGATAATGTTATTACAGATATCAGATCCATTTATACTGTTCAAAGTTTCTAAGAAATAGTTTAAAAAGTACCTTTCATCGCTTGAAGATACACATGAGAAGCAGGATTCACTGGAACTCCTTGTATCGGAATTGTCATCATCGTTGTAGGAAGACAAATTAGTAGCAGACAAACTTCTTCTGTACAAAACACTATTCTTTTCAATATTGATAAAATCTACGCACAATTCTTTAGCGTTCTGATTCGCATCTGCCTCATGTATCACAAAAGATGGTATGATATTTTCTGTCGGCGATGGAGTGTTCTTTAAAGATTCTATAGAATTTTTATCGCTATCAGGATCTAAGTTATTATTATTTTCTATCGAACTCCTGCTTTCTTCTGAGAGATGAGAAATAAACTTCCTTGATTTATCGAATTTCGTCTGGACTTGATCTTGTATATCGTCCATCCGGTCTTGAATCTTTCCTTGTATTTTTATTAAGCCCTTTTTAAGACGCTCTATTTTGTTTTCTTTATCTGTCATGATGAGAATATCCTTTTCTTCGCTTTTATCAATATCACGCGTTACACTGATAAATTTATTTTCACCACTTTTTCATCTTGGTAAGCCACCACAGCTGGTAATAAAAACACGTCTATCTTTATCGACAGTGCAAATACAACTGATCTGAATTCATTTTGGAAGAAATAAACATTTTAGCTTCGCGAAGCTGCTGTTCTACAAGACATTGTTATTGTTTGTCTGAATTCTTAGAACGTGTACTTATTCTGTGGAATATTGGATCTGTTTTAATCTACCTTTATCTTAAATCTACATGAAACATTTGGCGAAAAACCTTTGATTTGGTGTGAAATTCTCGCTAGTGGAATTTGTAGGAAATAGTAAATTTGCTAAAAAAATTGTTTATCTTTAGTAGTAGTAAGTATTACGTTATCCGCATAGAAGTTCTCGACAAGGAAATTGTTTATGTTGCTATCTATAGTCTATTTTAAAAGCGCCGTTTATCGGGTGTTACCCACCGAAATGTTTATACGAACACTCAAATTTTTCAAAGTGTGCGTGAACTTTTTTGTTGATAAGGCATTTCTATATTTCCATAATAGCTATTGCTCTTAACAATTTCCAGCATTTTCAATGTTTCGGGTTCAAATGAGCTGCTGAATTAAAGTCACGATAAAATGACGGATTAACTTTTGTTTTGGTTCAGATACAAATACAAAATAGAAAGGACATGATGTAACCAAATTATTATCTATATTTATATTCAACCACCTGTCTTTCACCGTCTTCTGACCACCGGTCTTCGTCAATTTAGAATGTAAATTGTCATAAAAAGATACTTTCAATGTTGTTAGTATTAGTAATATTCACCGAAACAAGGACTAATTTATTTTTCTGAAACTATGATTAAAAATCAAATGATGTTTATTAGTTAGCTGATTTTTTTAATGTTCGTGATACTTTGAATGCGGTTTTTAAAGTTATGCATGATTTTTTTTTGTTGTTTAGTTGAAACAACTTATATTTATACGTTTAACCTAAATAACCAACATTGCAAGTTACATTAATTTTTAGCAATTCAATGTCACTCAGAATGTAATTTTTTTTTAGTTTTAAAGCCTTGCACGGAATATAAATTTATAACGTTTCCTAGTTGTCATCCTGGATTTGAAATAAATAGGATAATATTTTGCGGCAACGTTTTTAAGTCATAAGTATTGATAATAATTTTCATTCTGATAAAAAATTAATAGACTTTCGGACCAGAATGCCTAATTTCGATTAAATTTCTGCGATACATTTATGGAATAATTTAATACTGACAAGTGCTAATAACAACTTTAAAAAAATATCTACTTGCACTATTGACAAATATAATTAGGTATGTACCTATATACTTATATGGTTAAGTTTTTTTTTTAATGTTAGATAGGCTTGCGTTTGACCGCCATCCCGCCTGACAACATGAGTATGGATAACATGGGCGCTTTAAATATCAAATCCTACTTTATCTTCTATTACAATTTCCTTACATGGATTTACGGCGAAAGATAGCAATAAGCCGAAACGAAATCATTGTACTTGTTTCATTAGCCATGTGTGTATGTATTTTTAGTTTTGTAACACACTATTCTTGTAAAGGGAACATCAGCTGTAATACGATTGGTCGATTATGACACAACGGAGCTAGCGCCGCCATTTAAGCCAATAGGAACATTTCTGGAGTTTTTTTCAGCCATTTAGAATACAGTAGATGAAAGTTAATCTCAAAGTGGTCCAATTGCTCAAGCCGCCAAATTCATTTTTATGCGCATTTTCGCAATACAATCAAGTGCTCATCGTAAGTTTATGACATCAGATCTTGCGGTAAATGGGTTGTTAAACGATTTCAGTGTTGTTATCCTTTTGTTTTTGAAAACGTACCTACTTATAATAGACTAGCAGACGCCTCGCGGTTTTACCCGCGTAGTTCCCGTTCCCGTGGGAATACAGGGATAAAGATGTAACTATGTCATCCGGGGATATGGTAGCTTCCCAATGGTGAAAGAATTTTTGAAATCGGTCCAGTAGTTTTTGAGTTTATTTGTTACAAAAATCCAAAAATACTAATCTTTTTTCTTTATAATATAATTTAGTGTAGATAAACACAGAACACCCAGATGCAGAACAAACATTTACGCTCATCGCACAAATTATTGTTCTGAGTGGGAATCGAATCCACGCCCTACAACTCTTGAAGCGGATATACTGAGGTGGAGCGGTAATTTTTTTGCGATTTTGAATAATTTGTAGGTACAGTGCCCCTTACGGTTAAATACTATGAATACACGTAACCCCATGATTCTATCACGTTATAATTGAACAATGCATATTTGCTCTGAATTCTTTGACGTCATTTTAATTAACAACAAAGTCTATAAATAACATGTTCCTTTACATCTCAGCGATATCTTCCGGCAGGGTCGATTTCAATTGTCATTCTTTCCTCTCTCTCTCTCTCTCTTATGTTTAACAAGATGGATAGAGATAGTGAATAAAATTACGAGTAGGTATATAGATCGCATTAGAAATGAGGCTCAGATAAGACTTGATCTATGTACGCTAGGTTAGGAGTTAGATAATCTATGACCAAACAAATGTAATGTTATGTCTAGAATGTACGTACAAACCACAGAATAAAATAGTGTAGCATTTCTGTTTGCGAAATTTACGCAACAAGCGATGATAGTTCAGTGGTTAGCGCGGTAGGTTCGCATGCCGAAGGGCGTGGGTTTAAACCCCAACAATCAGCTTGAGCTGCCGGTGAAGGAAAACATCGTGAGGAAACCATACCATGGTGGTAGGGTACTTTCTAGTACTCGGCTGGCTAGCCACCCTCAAGTTGAAAATCTGCCGCCAAGCACCTAACGGTGTGTTCCGGCAGCCTTACTTGAGAGCTTTCCAGAGAGAGTTCCATTCCAGGCTGGGTGTGGTTTACCATCTTCGACCACACCTTCACTTAACATCAGGTGAGCTGAGGTCAAACACCTAGCCTATCATCCATAAAAAAAAACAACGTACCTAACTAAACTGTAGAAAAATGTAAGCTCCTCTGGCGGAAGCAAAAGGAAACTACTTTTTTTTTTTTTTTTTTTTTTTTAATACGGATAAGTCCGCGTTTGACCACCAACTCGCCTGATGGACGATAAACACATCGACTATCGTTTACTTTTTACGTCATTCTAGGAAAAAATATGCTTGAGCTATATTGTTTATGGTACCTTGTTTTATGACTTTGCCGATTATTATTATTTAAAAATAAGCCATTTTTTAATTACTAGTATTATATATAATAATAATACTTGCAATAATATTTTTTGTTGAATTTTTTAATATATTGATATGTTTCATAATTTTGACATTTCTAAAGTATTATTTTATTACGGATAATGGTGATGATGGATTATCACTATTAGGTAGGTACAGTAGGATATGTACTATGAATTTTTTTTACGTTACTGTTTTAATGTTAGATGTTGTTATGACTATTAGCTTATTTGGTAGAATATCTGATTCGAGAGCTGTAGGGCGAGGGTTCGATTCCCACCAGAATAAATATTTTTGTGACAATAAATGTTTGTTCTGTGTCTTTACAAAATACTGTACAGTACTACTGTATGTATTTACAAAAAAAAAGTGTGTAAGTATTCCATCAGTTATCTGGTTCCTATAGTACAAGCTTTGCTTAATTGGCCCTGGATGGCGCTGCTGGGTGAATGTTCTACGAAATTTATTTATTATTTATTTAGCTATTAAACTAGTTTTATCTTATAGGTGGTAAGTATTCATTTAACAGAGTTCCTCGTTTGATATGCTTGAAAAGATTTAGATAAGTCTAAAAAAAATTATAACTTCAAATTTATATTAATGACAATATATTTATGTCATTGATATAAATTTGACAAAGTATCTCCGTGGTAGCCTATAGTAGGTGTACCATTATAGGTATATTTTCTTTTTTCTGCTAATGACACAATCATGCCCATTATCAGTGTATACCGTACAAGGTCCGTGGAATTAGCAAACAACGGTGAAATACTCGCATATTTTTCTCTGTACTTTGTCGGGCAGTTCGGATATAAGTCGTTAAGAATATACATAAGAGGCTTGAACCCATAAAAGAAAAAAATGTTTAGTTATTGTATTTTGTGGTCACCATGTGGTGGTAGATACCTACATGTAGTAAATTATTGATATTTGTCCAGTCTGCCTTCAAAATCTTGCTAATTAAAAATGATTTCATAGAATTACTTGCTAACAAGGTGTGAATTTGTTTAGGTAACTTTAGCAAAAACAAATGAGCACTAATGCATTGAAGGACTCAAGAAATTGTTTGTTTTGACCAATTGTAAAAGGTAGTAAAAGAGTTTTGGCGGGAACGCGGGAAGAGTCGTGTCGCTCTGTTGTATTTTTTTCCAAAACTTGTGTTTTGTTGAGTGTTTATGCATAAAAATGGTGGTGTTTTATTCATAAAGTGCCGAATTACATGCGTGAGTGTCGGAAAATGATATAATGTGGTGAAACATGACTTTTCGTGGTGCTTCCAAAACTCCATCGAAGCTGTATAGTAAAGTCGCCACTACTTTACTAAAGCATGACTGGACTTGACTGACACAGACTGGACTTGACTAAGACAGGACTTTGACTATAACTAGCTACGAGGACACTTATTTAACTTTTGTAACTTGAAAATATATAAATACTTGACACTGGCAAATGCTAAAACGCGACGCCAAAACAAAAAAAAAAAAAAAAAAAAAAAGGTAGTAAAACATTCGTAACTTGAAATTTGAACAACAAAATTATTGCATTATTTAACCAGAATATTACGAATGAGAGTAAATACAGGTTACAGGGTTATTCTAGATCATCATGCTCTATCCTCGGCCGCACCGCGCTTGCCATCAGGCGAGTGGCCGTCGATCTATTTCATTTTTTTTTTTTCATTGATGATAGCTCAGCGGTTATCGCGGTCGGACAGGCCGAAGATTGTAGGGTCAAATCGCAACAATGAGTTTCAGCTACCGTCGAAGGAAAACATCGTGAGGAAACCATAACATGGTATTATGGTAGGTACTTCCTAGTTAGCTGGAATCTACCGCTAAGCCCGCAGCCTCACTTGAGAGCCATTTCCATTCCAGGCTGAGGATACCATCTTCAACCACACCGTCATTTATATCACAAACAATATCAGTATTATCTTTAACATTAATTGGTGGCATTATTAAAACAGACCAAAAAACACTCGGCCCTTAAAATTTTACTCTCCGCAAACCCTAATCTTGCCGTATTTCCGTTCAAGGTTGTCATCATAAAAACGTTAGGTATATCGATAATCGCTTTCTGTAATAGCTTTCTTCTCAAAAATTGTGCAGGGTATCATCCATTTGACACTTATCGAAATCATATCGCAATACAGCGTGCGTATTCTCATTCCGTTTAACAATTCACCTACTCGTTGATAATATAATCACTAAAACTTGACCATTAGCACAAACACACTTAAATGTTGTTAAATAAACCACCATCATTTAAAAATACTAGGGAAAATACGTTCGAAAAATAATTGAATACTCAGAAAGCGAATGGTTTTAATCACTTTGTTTATTTTGAAGTAGCGCGCGCGTTCGCTCGGGCGTCGCGTCGGTCGCGTCGATGCGTTTGAGCGTGGAGTCGCAGACTGGAGTATCTACCAACCGGATTGGTTAAATTTTGCGTTTTTTTCTTGCTTGCCTTGATGCATTGAGGGCATTGTACCGCACGCGGCATGACGGTCTGCCGGTTTACTGCCAGTGTCTCAATCCGGAAATGGAAGTGAAAACAATTATTTCCATTAAAAGCACGCCTGCCAGAAAAACGCAAAAAGGCGTATATTATATTCAATGCCACGAAACATAATTATATAAAAGATGATTAATAAAAGATGTGAATTTTGAAAATAGAGCGGAGTTGTTTTTAACAAAAAAAAAAACTACAAATGCAGCAGAAAAAATCTATTTTAATTCAATTAATATTTGAAATTATTATCAGCGATTACCCCAGATTATTTTTTATGATAGCAAAGCAATGTTTTTGTAGTCACTAATTATTTTTTTAATTTGATTAAAAAAGTTTTGAGTAATTAAATAAAAATCGGTCAAAAATATAACCGATTTATAATGTTTAAATAATTTAGTAGCGATGATAGCACAGTGGTTAACGCGGTCGGTTTGCATGCCGAAGGCCGTGGGTTCAACCCCCAACAATGAGCTTGAAGGAAAACATCGTGAGGAAACCATAGCATGGTACTTTCTAGTACTCGGCTGGCTAGCTACCACCCTCAAGTTGAAAATCTGCCGGCAAGCATCTAACGGTGTGTTTATTTTAAATTAAATTCTAGTAATTAATGTAGCCTTTGTTACTCAGGAAGAATGTAGCATTCTAATGGTGAAATAATTTTTGAAATCGGTCCAGTAGTTTTTGAGTTTATTCGTTGTAAATATACAAAAATCCAGAAATACAAGTCTTTCCTCTTTATAATATTAGTGTAGTTGTAAGCATCTTCCACAGATCTGATCGAGTCGTTTGCTATAGTGACGACTTCCTTTTATTTTTTGTTTTCGATCATATTTTTTTTTTATAGCTGACAGGCTAGTTGTTTGACCACAGCTCACCTAATGTTAAATGACGGTGTGGTCGAAGGTGGTAAAGCACACCTAGCCTGGAATGGAACTGGCTCTCAAGTGAGGCTGCCGGAACACACCGCTAGATGCTTGGCGACAGATTTTCATCTTGAGGGTGGTAGCTAGCCAGCCGAGTACTAGAAAGTACCCTACCACCATGCTATGGTTTCCTCACGATGTTTTCCTTCACCGGCAGCTCAAGCTCATTCTTGGGGTTTGAACCCACGCCCTTCGGCATGCGAACCGACCGCACTAACCACTGAGCTATCATCGCTACAGATGTAAATGTAATATAGTATGTAAATTGATATACGACATAACATAATAACGTTCAACGTCATAAATTTACGAAGCTAGTAATTTTACGTCGCATTACGTCATCAAAACAATTATTTCGTGTCCTTGCGATGTGAACTCTTTGTCATTTATTCATGCTACTTCTGTTGCAAATAAGCAACCAGCGACTCATCTAATTATTCTAGATAATTCTAGACAATTCAAGTTGTGATTAGCGTTTAAATTATATATGTGGTTAAATTGTCTTTCCTAGGGGTAACCATTGAGTACTATAATTGTTTGACAGTATAGGTGCTTGACGTAACGGTGTGGTTGAAGCTGGTGAACACAATTGTTTTTTTATTGCAAACTTACTTAATTTTTTTTAATGGTTAACTGGCTTGATTTTTGACCACAGCTCGCCTGATGTTAGGTGACGGTGTGGTCGAAAATGGTAAAGCACACCAAGCCTGGATTAGATGCTTGTATGTGTAAGTGCAAGTATGTACAGAGGAGGCCTTAATGCTAAAGCATTTTCTACCAGCCATCCCCACAGTTGATGAAAAAGAAGGTTGTAGGTTAATGCCTATAAGGTCTCTGCATTCGAAATTTCAACAAACTAACGAACTTATACAATTATAATATTAAGATAATGTAACTCTAATGTTCACAATAGAATTTATATAACGATAACAGAAACAGCTTAACAATAGCACAACAATTGGCAGCCTTATCGCTTAAAGCGATCTCTTCCAGGCAACCTCGCGCAACGGAAACGGTTCGTTAAATATTATTGTGATTTTGTAAAAGCCGTGAAAATTGATTTCTCTGTTCATAATATAAATTCTCGTTATAGCAAAGGAGATTCAATTAAAAAAAGTAGAAATATTAAATAAATAAATATCTTAGGACTATACACACAGCGCCATCTGGCCCCAAACTAAGCAGAGCTTGTGTGATGGAAGTCAGATAACTGATAGAATACATAAATACTTTTTTTTTGTAAATACATACTTATAATACATACAGAACACCCAGACACACAACAAACATTTGTTTATTCACAAAATGTTTGCCCTGAGTGGGAATCGAACCCACGCCCTACAGCTCTCAAGGCAGATATACTACCAATGAGCCAACGGGGCTGCCAAAAATCCCTATTATTAGACGATTCGATTAAAATAAATAATAGGCAATATTCTAGTCGACTCATATACGAACAGAGTAATATGCCTATGAAACCGTAAAAAATACCTAGACTGGAGTAAAATAACCAGTTTTATGGAGATATGGGTGTGGTAGCTGTAAGCATGACATAACATGACTCGCTACCATTAGAGTGGTCGCACACTGGGAGCCTCTGAGTTCAACGAATCCCATGGTAACGAATTGGTGGAGACTTAGTCGAGGTCGGGACGTCAGTGCAGGTTTTTTTTTTTTTTTTTAATTTAATTTTGGCTTTGTCGCTGAGCGACCATATCACCTTATCAAACCATAACAACAATAGACCACACAAAAAAAAAATACAAATCAAGAATACATAAATCAACTATAAATTATCTAATTGACAGAATTAGGTCTTCTCAGACCCAGTTCTGCCAACTTATATAAATAAGGTGATTGCCCTGGTAGAATTTGGACTTGACAGTCAGTGCAGGATTTAACGCCCCCATTCCAAATACGCATAATAAGAAGACTTATTCTCACATTTTGCAACTTTAGTTATCCCGTACTGCACGGTTCCGGCGCTTATTCCTTCATCGCATTTGTAAAATGTACAATATACTTTCTGCGAAAGTCTTTTCGCTGAGTAGAGAGCTTTTTAAAAAGGCTTCTTTTAACAAATCTATAGGTTGGCAACGCATACACGAATTCCCTAATGTGTCAAGTGGCGGTGAGCTTACCATCAGGCAAGCCACACGCCTGTTTGTTTGCCGTTCTTAATATAAAAAAATCTAGCGAACGGTCAGGCGTTTTCGTATGTAATAATTGATTACTGCGTTTCTTAGCCATTTTATGTGCCTAAGTACTTTTTCAATATTATAATAATGGGCAAGTAGCTTGCTAGAAGAAGGAAGAGGGAAGAAACAACATCCTGAATTAGAAGCTGTTTGCAAACATCCAAGCTCTGATGTCAGGTGTCAAGGTAAACATTATGATAGGGTGCTATGATCTTCTAGTGTTCGGCTGGCTTAGCTATCACTAAATATGCAATTTAAAAACCCGACTCCATGACCCTTAGGCCAACTAAACGCACTGCTCCAATGAAACAGCGAGGTTTCGTAGTAAACGAAAATATCATTGATGTAATACAATTTTTTAGATTTTTGTTGATTTTTTAAAAACCGCTCGATCGATTTCTATATTTATATGGGGCCTGTGAAGTATGATTTACCAAGCAAAAAAGCAGAATTATCGCGTAACATTAAAAAACAATACAGTCGAATTGAGAACCTCCTCCTTTTTTGGATCGGTGAAAAATGTATATACCACGACTATAGTTTCTGTCACATCCAATGGCCTTCATGGAGACAAATCTGAATAATAGTACAACACGCGCGCGGTTTTCTCAAGCATATTCTGGTAGTTATAACATAGATTTTTTTCTGATAGTCTCTTTTGAGAACTATTTCCTACAATGCATATACCATCTTCGACTGTACCGTACTGAGCTGTGGCATAATGGCTCGTACAAAATTCATTTTTAGCAGTTACCTGCTCTTTGTCCTCTTGCGACTTCGGCCACAGGGTCACATTAAGGACGATCTCTCCCAGGTCTTGCGAGGGCTTATTGGGGTCTTTTAAACACAGCACGAGATCCTGAATCCGGCCGAGCTCCAACGCAGTGAGGTCCATCTGGCACGAGCCCATGAAGTCGTCCTGGAGACCCCAGTCGTAGTCGAATACCTGGCGATGAAAAGGAAGATAACTTAAATATATACGTATATTTAGTTTTCATTAATCATGTGCTTAAGTATAGTTTAACTTGGTGTTAGATCTTCTTAGCAGGAGGTTGTTTAATCTCACTTAAACAAACCATCGAAAGTCTCAAAGTAATGAGCGCCAAAGCAGCGATGCCCTAGACTTTGTTTTGTTACTCAATGTTCTGTGTATCGTTGCAATGGTCATAGACAGGCGTTATATCTTACCATCAGGAGAGCTCTCGTAGATCTCGTTGTCTCATTACTTTTTACATAAAAAAATAGAGTAAACGAATAGTTTCTTATCAATGATGACAACATGAAATTTTGTCAAATGTTATTATTATTATTTATGTAGCGATGATAGCCCAGTGGTTAGCGCGGTAGGTTCGCATGCCGAAGGGCGTGGGTTCAAACCCCAACAATGAGCTTGAGCTGCCGGTGAAGGAAAACATCGTGAGGAAACCATAGCATGGTGGTAGGGTACTTTCTAGTACTCGGCTGGCTAGCTACCACCCTCAAGTTGAAAATCTGCCGCCAAGCATCTAACGGAGTGTTCCGGCAGCCTCACTTGAGAGCCAGTTCCATTCCAGGCTAGGTGTGCTTTACCATCTTCGACCACACCTTCACTTAACATCAGGTGAGCTATGGTCAAACAACTAGCCTGTCAACCATTAAAAAAAAAAAAAAACTATAGGTAATAGTAGTAGCAGAACTACCACTCTACTTAGATCCAAATGCTTTTAAGCTCATTTCCATCCTTCCAAGTTGTTAAGAGGAAAACTACGACGAGGATATTCTCAACACGTCTACCTACTCGTATGACGTTGTGTGCAAGTTCCAATTCACTCTTGACTATTCAGGATGAAAGCAGCTCCAGGAATTCAATATTGCACAAAATGTTAGATGTAAAATGATGTTCAGTTCATAGATAGCTAAAAGATCTCTTATTTGAACGGAATTACAGTTCCTTTAAAGTATGTACAAGTTATATTTTTTAAACGAAAATTTTAGGACCAAAAACTCTTCACATATTTGTTATTAAACACATACATTATATCTGTACTACTTTTTTATAATCTGCGTATATGGCAGATTTGATCACGCCATAAAAAATATGATCTTTTATAATAACAGACACTCTTATAAATTATGGAAATAACCTATTCACGGTAAGTAATGCATATTAAAAACAGTATAAAAACGATAAGCACCCGTTACACTGAACCTTAATAAAATTATTCCGATTTATGCCCTCTTCCACGCCTAAAGATATCTATAACATCTACAATTCTATAATCTGCCAGCTCGGTGAATTTGAATATGTTGAAAAGGACGTTTTGAAATGTGGTAACCTAAAAGCTACGATTACAGTGAACGTTTTGCTAAAAAAATCTTGAACCTTGTTTTGTAACTGTTTGTCTCTGTTTGTTCGTTTTTGTGTTTGTATTTGTTGCAAAATAAAATCTTTTTCTTTCTTTAATTTTTTTATGCAATGTGTTTTACGCCTTTGTTGAGAATTAACGCCTGCCCATGAATATTGCAGTGATATCCAGAACTTTGAGTAACAAAACATACCTATTCCAAGGCATCTCTGCTTTAGCGCTCATTACCTGAGACATTAACTTAGTTTACTGTGTTCCGGTTTGAAAGGCGGCTAACGAATTTATAGGGATTTGTGTGCTGCTGTACTGATTAATGGTAGACCTTATTTATTACCATCAATAGGCTTGATTCGCTTGATTACTGTTACACAAAAAAATTAAATGCTTAATGTGATACTCGCCTTAATCTGCACTGGCTGGAAGGGATCTTCAATTGGCACCGTGAAGCATTCGTCCCAGACAGGATTCAGGTCTCTATGCACTATCTTGGATTTGTGCAGCAGTCTCCCACCAGCCTTGAACTTGACGTAGGGGTCGCTGGTTCCTGACAACAGACCTGGCGTTCGAGCCCATAGGACAAACGTTAGAAGAAGCGAAAATAAAAAAGACAAGCGGGCGCTAATAGAGGCTAAGATGGAGTTAACTATGGGTTAGTAAAGGGGGTTATAGAATGATATCTGCTAATTGGATTCCAAAAATAGTAAATAATAGGGATTGGTATAATAAGAGCTAAGACCTAATCGGACAATAAGGGGTTTCAAACTAAGGGTTATGGAGGGTTAATTAAATGAGCGCAGTTAAAATTAAATGATAACTAACATTGGAGACAGCTGACCCAAAAAAAAAATGACTCGACAGGTTTGACAGTTCACCTAATGTTAAGTGACGGTGTGGTCGAAGATGGTTGATAACACACCTAGCCTGGAATAGAACTAACTCTCAAGCGAGGCTGCCAGAACGCATCATTAGATGCTTTGCGGTATCTTGAGGGTGGTAGCTAGCCAGTTGAGTACTAGAAAGTTATGGTTTCCTCACAATGTTTTCTTTCACCGGCAGCTCAAGCTGTTAGGGTTTGAACTCTACGGCGTATGAACCGACCGCGCTAACCATCAAGATATCATAGCTACAAAACTACTAAAGACTATAAATTGGGCTGAGAGATATTAATCAACTACGAAATGGGAAAGATCACGGAGTCTGTCGAGTTGAAATTAAAAAAAAACCTCTTTTTTCTTACGTTTATTATTAATTAATTCGGGTAATAAACTATGTGAGTGTCCAATTTTATGCAAATCCGTTGAACGGCTGAGCGGTTTTTGCATGATTGAGTAACATTAACAAACATCCAAACATACTGCAAACTTTCACATTTATAATAGGTATTAGTACCATTAATTTGAATTTTGTAAAACTCTTTAATAAACAAATAAGCTTTGACGTGCAATTGGTTTTTTAGATCTCTTTTATCTATGTATGTATATATAATATATGTATTATGTATACAAGAAGAAACTGATATATCTACTGATAGATCAACGCATGAAACCGCTGGGATTAGAAGCATGACATTTTGCACAAATGTTCCATAGGTGACGAAGGTGTGCACTAAGAAAGGATCTTTACAAAATCCACCCCTAAAGGTGCAAAATGGGGGTCGGAAATTTATATGAAATTTCGTTGTTTTTTTTTTTATTGCTGACAGGCTAGGTGTTTGACCACAGCTCACCTGATGTTAAGTGACGGTGTGGTCGAAGATGGTAAAGCACACCTAGCCTGGAATGGAACTGGCTCTCAAGTGAGGCTGCCGAAACACACCGTTAGATGCTTGGCGACAGATTTTCAACTTGAGGGTGGTAGCTAGCCAGCCGAGTACTAGAAAGTACCCTACCACCATGCTATGGTTTCCTCACGATGTTTTCCTTCACCGGCAGCTCAAGCTCATTTGTTGGGGTTTGAACCCACGCCCTTCGGCATGCGAAGCGACCGCACTAACCACTGAGCTATCATCGCTACAAATCGTACATCGTTTTTGACAAATTAGTATCTACCTACATTGAACCCGTGCGAAGCCGGGGTGGGTCGCTAGTTTAAGATATTTACTTATTCTACGCAACGCAGAGCTTTGGCTTTCTTTTGTATTATAGCTAGGTCTAATGCCGACATTCATGAACAATGACGTATCACGAAGTAGGAACGTGAGCAGAATGCTTTATTGTCTTTCCCGCTCTGAAGATTGGCGAGGAGTGCGAAATATATTATTTACCAACCGCTTTGTTACCAAATTGCATCCCTAATATATATTCCCAAGTTCAACAAGATAAATATATATACTTATGAAAAACCGGAACAATACGTGTTGTTCGGTAGTAAATCCTGCTCCGTATCTAAGGAGGATTACGGATTAGCAAGTTGAAGTGGCAGTGGGCAGGGCACATAGCACGCAGAACTGATGGCCGGTGGGGCTGCAAAGTTCTGGAGTGGAGACCACGGACCGGCAAGCGCAGCGTAGGATGTCCACCCACAAGGTGGACAGACGACATAGTAAAGACCGCAGGAACGCGCTGGATGCGAGCCGCTTCCAACCGATCTTTATGGAAGTCAATGGGGGAGGCCTATGTCCAGCAGTGGACGTCCTACGGCTGAAATAATGATCTAAGGAGGGACAAACCGGGGTATATGCCCCGGGCGTCAGTAGTTTTTGAGTTTATTCGTTACAAATATGCATCCGCTAGTATAGTTGTAAGGTTAGATAAAATATTATGTTCTATTTTATCCTATTCTATTCAATGAGAAGAGACACGCGCCTTGCACTGTGACAGTTAAAAAAAACAGGGCTGATTCAGAAGTGGTTCAGTAGAAACTTACATAAATACCTATATGTAGCGATGATAGCTCAGTGGTTAGCGCGGTAGGTTCGCATGCCGAAGGGCGTGGGTTCAAACCCCAGCAATGAGCTTGAGCTGCCGGTGAAGGAAATATCGTGCGGAAACCAAAGCATGGTGGTAGGGTACTTTAGTACTCGGCTGGCTAGCTACCACCCTCAAGTTGAAAATCTGCCGCTAAGCATCTAACGGTGTGTTCCGGCAGCCTCACTTGAAATCCAGTTGCATTCCAGGCTAGGTGTGCTTTACCATCTTCGGCCACACCTTCACTTGACATCAGGTGAGCTGTGGTCAAACAACTAGCCTGTCAACCATTAAAAAAAAAAAAAAAAAACCTTGTGCAGCTAAAATAAACCCTACTTTTTGCACGGTCGGGTAAAAATTAGTCCCGGCTCAGAGACATAAATAGGCATTGTCAAGGCTCCAGTGTGCTTGGAGTAGGCAGCCCATTAAGCTGACCCTTGTCTGTAAATCTGTTTGGGCGGAAAGGTCATACATTTTGATGATACCTTCCGTTTTCATCAGTGGTTTTCTGTGTCTGTTGTATCGAATTATTGTGTACATTGTTAATAAGCGTTTTAGTCTGTGACTGTGGAAGAATGATGAACGTATCTATTGTTATGAATTTAAAATGTCTCTTATGTGACCGCTATCTTATGTAGTTCATTCGAAAAATTGGAATAGGTATGAAAAATGTGCAGGTTTATAAATTTTAGGTGTACTAAATTGTATACTTGTGTTAAGGCTCAACTCTTAAGATCGCGACAAAAATCAGCTGCTCCATACATTTCGAGAAACAACGTTTTTTTTTATTACTGATTTTTTTCACGACTTCAGAGCTGTGTTCATAGTTCATATGAGGAGGGCTGACCTTCGATGACGAATAACCCAATAGAATGTCATAAGCATAATAATTATTATAATACGAATTAATTGTGTTGAAGATAGGTTAAGCTGTCTTTGTTTAGTGAGATTATAATGTGGTTAAAAATACATTCCGTACTTACTAGGATGGTAACAGGCAAGCAATGCATGAAAATATGAAGAAAAAAAAGTAACATGCAAAATAGATTTAAAAACTATACTATTTTAATCTTATGGAGATAGTGTAAGTGTTTGTGATATTGTGTTCAGTGTCATGTTACAACGAGAACTTAAATTGGACGTCGTATTATTAAATCATTAACAATAAAATCTTCAAAAATTAAAAAACAAAAAACAAAGCAGTTTTGTTTTTGTTTTCTTTTGTTTTATTATGTACCTATTGTGTTTCCTTCTTTATGCGACGCATTTAGCTTTAATTTAGAATAATTAAATTTAGTGTATTTGTTAATGCATTTGCTAATGTAAGCTTTGATAAATAAATAAAAATGTTGCGCTGCAACTTGATGATTTCTGTATCAATACATAGATGACAGTTATGCGGCGTTGATCAAACGTAATATAGAACTATTTTAAAAACATTGGATTCTAGTAAAAACTTCATCATTATTTATGCAAAAGGTAGTGTTATTGAAAGCAAAAATTATGTATCTCCACTCATATGGATTAAAGTTGCAAGTTCAATCCTGAAGCAGTTGAATTTTTCAGGAACCTAAATAAGATTTATGATCTCTGTGTTTTAATAAACCTCCTTGTGTTAGCCGACTGTTTAATAAGAGAGTGATATTTTTCAGTTTTATGTATGTTATATTGTATATTCATTAAATTTGATCGCTATTCTTCTTATCTGACAGCCCTGTTGGCTGTCATATAAGAAGAATTGGTAACATGTCTGCTTCAATAGCTGCGGGGCGTGGGTTCGATTCCCACCCAGGATAAACATTTTGTGGTATAAAAAATGTTTGTTCTGTATTCTGTATTTATTATAAGTATGTATTTACAAAAAAAAGGATTTAAGTAGGTATTCTATCAGTTATCTGACTTCCATAGTACAAGCTTTGCTTAGTTTTGTCAGATGGCGCTGAGTGTATAGTCATACGATATTTATTTTTTCTATTGAAGTATGTAGGCATAATTTAAGCAAGAACCCTTATTTAAGTTTCAGATAAAAATAATTCTACATACGCTTACAAAATAATGTTTATTTCAAAAGTATTTCCGCTCAAGATGCTGTTAAAAATGTATGACTTAGTAAAAATTATGAAAAAGTTAGCAGAGCCTTGAGCAAAAAGATAATTTTGCATATTTTATGTACTTGGTATCTGCTTACAAATTGATATTGTGTTAAAATAGTTCATACACGAAGCCAGGTACACGTGTAGGATTGTAAGGAAATTTTTATCCTTAGAATAGGCACTTGGCTCCGGCCCGTGCAAAATGTACCTCCCTTGCAGGAGAGAGACAAAATGAATAAAAATAATAATAATAATAATAAATATCGTAGGACATTACACACAGCGCCATCTGACCCCAAACTAAGCAAAGCTTGTACTATGGGAATCAGATAACTGATAAAATACTTAAATACTTTTTTTTTTTTTGTAAATACATACTTATAATACATACAGTACACCCAGACACATGTTTTAGGGTCCCGGACCCAAAGGGTAAAACGGGACCCTATTACTAAGACTCCGCTGTCCGTCCGTCACCAGCCTGTATCTCATGAACCGTAATAGTTAGACAGTTGAAATTTTCACAGATGATGTATTTCTGTTGCCGCTATAACAATAAATACTAAAAAAAAAACAGAATAAAATAAACATTTAAGGGGGCTCCCATAAAACAAACGTGATTTTTTGCCGTTTTTATAGATAATGGTACGGAACTCTTCGTGCGCGAGTCCGACTCGCACTTAGCCGGTTTTTAAGTGTTATGCGGACGTATCGTAATATAAGATGACAGCTTTAAACCACGTTCACGTGTGTAACAATTAAATTAACGTTTGCAACAAATAAATATCGTAGGACATTACACACAGCGCCATCTGACCCCAAACTAAGCAAAGCTTGTACTATGGGAATCAGATAACTGATAAAATACTTAAATACTTTTTTTTTGTAAATACATACTTATAATACATACAGTACACCCAGACACCGAACAAACATTTGTTTTTATATCACAAAATGCTTGTCCTGGGTGGGAATCGAACCCACGCCCTACAGCTCTTGAAGCAGACATGCTACCAATGAGCCAACAGGGCTGTCAGGGTGTAAATGTTTCTATAGCTTTGATACTTTTACTAATCAATCGCCTAACACAAAAATAGCTTTAGGCAATAATTCGGCCATTGTATTGGATTTTTTTTAAGTATAGTTAACAATTTCTTTGGGAAAGATAGGGAAAGTTTACACCGTTAAAAGGGTTTGCCTAGTACTGCCGGAGGGCAAACATCCCATATCCTCCCAAGTAGAGGAAAAGAAAGTGGCAAAAATCTCAATCAGTCAAAACTTGGCATAAAGAGACAAAGATAGCGCCTTTTAGTTTCAGAAGCAGACACATTTTATAACACTATATGTATGTATATAATAATATACAACCATTATACATGGATACTATTTATATGTATTTTGTTGTAATGATTTGCCCAAATAATATTTAAGTGCTTGATATACTTATTAGTAGTAAAAATAATGTAAGCTTTAAAAAAGAATCTTAAATTTCCTAACTGCAAGCTTGTTGTTTTATAGTTCATATATAGGTAGTCTTAATAAAAATAAATGTATCATAAAAATATGTCATACAATATTGTATATTCGAAAACGATATTAAAAATGATAAAATATTGAATACACATGTTTCAATAAAATGATATGTCGATGTAATAAAATACCAATAAAAAATTAATAATTACTTACTAGCAACGTTATACAAACATTACTAATAAGTAATAATATTTACATATTTGTTAAACGTACGATAAAATAAGAATAATTTAAAAAAATATAAATATCGTAGGACTAAACACACAGCGCCATCTGGCCTCAAACTAAGCAGAGCTTGTGTGATGGAAATCAGATAACTGATATAATACATAAATACTTACATACTTATAATACATACAGAACACCCAGACACAGAATAAACATTTGTTTATTCACAAAATGTTTGCCCTGAGTGGGAATCGAACCAACGCCCTACAGCTCTCAAGGCAGATATACTACCAATGAGCCAGCGGGGCTGTCAGATGCGACGACGCTGCTAAATCGAAGGTTTTTGGATGTGTGACGCATTTACAGCCGCCGAGTTGGTATCCGACATTTCGGATGGTTTCATGTGCGAACGTTTTAGGTAGCATAAAAATTTACATTTCCTCGCAGATTTTTTTGAATAAATTCTTTAGTTTATTATGAACTGGCGTAGGTAGGCTTCAGGGAAAAGTCGAAAGCTTTTAGGTGTCTCGCTAAAAAGTTAAGGACGTGATTTAAATAAAACGTGTCAAGTTACTGTGAAGTGAAAGTGCGAGAAGCGTACCGCAGATATCAGTTTCAGCTACGGCTCAGATATACATAATTACTTATGTCAAATTTATGTATATGACATTACATATAATACAAGTATACAAAATATTCAAAAATACCTTATAGGGATAAACAGATAATCAGATATAATAAACACACAAGAATTGACCTAAAATAAAATAACTTAAAATAATAACTACTCTAAAAGACCGCTATCAATGGGAATGGTTCCCAAAACGCTGGCCCCATTGCCGCGTTGTATGGCAATACTCAAACGCTGGGCAAAATAAAGGCCAGCGTTTTGTTCACGTGTGGCGTCGACCAAACGAGATGACAATTCTTTAAAAATTATACAAATACTTTTGATAACGAGATTTTTGGTTAAAAGTTATATTTGGTTGAAGTATGAAATATATTTAGAGCTATTTATTTTGGGTTGGCGCCGCAAATCAACGAACTTATAAGGATAGGTTAACTGACTTTAAATCATCAAGAAATTCTTATGAACAATTTGCATAAGGTTTTTACTTGGTGGTAGATCTTCTAAGCACACACTAACACCGCAGTCTCAGATATTATGCTGTCAAGTAATATTTTTTTTTTTAATTAAGAAGTAATGAGACGAACGATCCGCGCTCCTGATAAGAGATAACGCCTGTCCACGACCATTGCAGCGATACACAGAACTTTGATATTACTGTTCTTGTTTTAAAGGTAATGCAGCTAACGAAATTATAGGGACTGTATAATGTATATATATAAATGTAGAGATATGATATAGAAATTAAATATATATACTAATCATCGAACGTCCAAAGTGATGTGTCAAAACAGCGATGCCCTGGATTTAGTTTTGAAACTCAAGAGTTCTGTATATCGCTGTTATGGTCATGGATAGGCGTTATATTTTACCATCAGGAGAGCGTATCGTTCATCTCATTACTTTTCCATAAAGAAAAAAAAGAGGTCGCCAACCCTGGAAAAAATTAGGAAAACCACAATTCACACAGACCTTTAAAAAGATAACGATTGTGGCTGTTTACACTTCTACTAACTAAATATACCGTTCAACTATATTTTCATGATTTTAAGTTACCTACGTTATAAAAAATAATCTTTTTAGTACGATATTTTTGAATGACGACGAATGCAATGCGATTCTGTACACTTGTAACTTTATACATAACCCTGTATGTAACTGAATATCTGTGATAGTTTTGAGTGAGTGACATAGGTTTCAGGGGCATGTACGAATAGATTCAAGCGCTTGATTCCACTACATGCAATTCTGCGTCTATGTGCGCGTGAATCATGTAGCCTTTACATAGCCTTTCTGTAGTACATATGTGTATAACGGCTGTGTGGTGTGTGTGGAATGATTGTGTCTTTGTCTAACATACCGTTTTTGTCCATAGCTATCAGATTTTGACCTCGTTTAAGGTGTATCCTCAGTTGGAAGAAGGCGTATTGTCGCAAGTGCTGTTCCCTTAATTTCTGCCCTTCATCTGGTTCCTAGAAAGAATTAAATCTAGTTGATGCGGTGATTTCGTACCAATTAAGATGGTTGTTATTGTCACCAAAAGTTTACAAACTGTTTTCATTATCCTTCTTTATGACATCTTTTGAGATAATCTTGTAGCGGTAACAGTGTTGAAATGTTGGTCAGTTAAAAGTTATACCAACTTGGAATATCTGCTCTATTTCAACTTTAAAGTTTGAAAGTTAAGTATAGATCTCTAGACAGCTGACCTTAAGTCATTTTATTGGTGGCTAGCTATTTGATATTGCTTCTAGGAGCTGAGGATTTGGGTTTAGTTTTGATTAGATTTTCTCGTTTATTATTAAGTTCATAAATTTTATTAATTTATTAATTTACGAGAAATTTGCATGGCTCTCTTACACGACTGCTATAAACAAGATAGGTTTGTTGAATAAAACAAGAAATAGGTTTACATACAAAAAAAACTAATGCTTAATTGATTTTTTTCACATTAAAAAATAGAGCCATACTGCCGGTATATTTTTTTATTATGTGAACATAATTATATTGTAATTAATTGAAAAAATCAAATATATTATTTTTATTGCAGCAATTACTGATAATATTACACATGCAATATAGCTATCGGAATTGCTATGCAAATTCTGTAGGCAATATCTGATAGGAATAATTTACTTGGTGGTAGATTTCCTGAGCAGGATGTCGTCTAGGTAGGTACCACCGCAGTACCAGTTATTCTGCCGCCAAGCAGTAGTGTGAAAACATTACTGTGTTCCGGTTTGAAGGGTACTGCAGCTAGGGAAATTACTGGGCTGTTGAGACTAACCATCGAAAGTCTCAACGTAATGAGTGCCAAAGCAGCGATGCCCTGGAAGTTGTTTTGTTACTCAAAGTTCTGTGTATCGCTGCAATGGTCATGGACAGGCGTTATCTCTTCACATCAGGAGAGCGCCTCGATCGTCTCATTACATTTACATAAAAAAAAAAAAAATACTTTCCAGTTTTCACTGCTTGCGTCGCGAGATAGCAACTTTTAATTCAGAATATGAAAATCCCTGGTATGATTTTTATTTTGCAATATCTAGTCATTGTTTTGAATATTGTGCTTTGACGTAAGTGTTACCAATTGCAATAATTCTGCAGGCGGTGGTCGAGGATGGTGCGCGGGAGTGCCGGAAGTCGATGGGACTGGCTCGTTGGACGATTGGCGGGTCATTTGTAAATCTGGGAACAAAATGCCTTGCTTTAGATTCCGGTAAAGGTTTAGGGAAATTCTTAATGGTTACCACCACTTTCGAAGGAAGCTAAGTGGCTAGGTTTACATAAGGCACTTGTACAATACTATTTATACAAGTGTGTTTTTTTTACTGCTTTTGGCACTATATCATAAGGTTCTTTTGTTCTTTGTACTTTTTTCTGTTATAGTGTGCACAGTAAAGAGTTTTATCTATTTAGTAGGTATTTATGCATAAGGTTTTATAACATAACAAGTTTACTTGGTGGTAGATTTCCTCGGCATCCTTAGTCGTCTAGGTAGGTACTACCGCAGTACCAGATATTCTGCCGCCAAGTACAAAGTGTGTAAACATTACTGTGTTCCAGTTTGAAGAATACTGCAGCTAGCGAAATTACTGGGCAGTTGAGACTAACCATCGAAAGTCTCAAAGTAATGAGCGCCAAAGCAGCGATGCCTCGGACTTTGTTTTGCTACTCAAGGTTCTGTATATTGCTGCAATGGTGATGGGCATGCGTAATCTCTTACCATCAGGAGAGCGCATCGTTCGTCTCATTACATTTACATAAAAAAGTAATAAAAAAAATATTACAAATATTTAAAATGAGTAGCTTATTTTAATATTTAAAATAAGCTACTCATCCCTATACTCAAATAATGAATTTTAGAAATATCAACCACTAGCGGTACGCCCCGGCTTCGCACGGCAAAACAAAACTTGATTAACAGTATAAATATAGCCTGTGTAACACCACACGGTGATAATGTAGCATTCTAATGATGAAAGATTTATTCAGATAGGTCCAGTAGTTTCGGAGCCTATTCAATACAAACAAACTAACAAAAAATCAAATCTTTCCTTTTTATAATTAGTGTAGAAGCGGTGTCGCTTTTTAGAGCTCCTGGGTGCCCAATAGTAGAACTGGCAGGATAGAATTAGGTCATGCAAATCTAAAGTGCACTCTCCAAAGCGTATCCCGTAGAAAATCGACATACTACAGCTTTGCGCCGATGTTTAAGGCTTTTAGAGATAAGAAAACAACACAGTTTTATACAGCCAACTCGATGTTTTTGGAACTTCTTAGTCCGGTGAAGATTGCCAGATAAGTTATTCAAAATCGAAACTAGGAGTTCCGACGGGATCTTCGATTTAATGAGCCATTCAGTTGGAAATTCACGAGCTAGCTCGTCATTCAACTCGATTTAACTTTGTAAACGGCCGCTGGTGATGGATAGCATAATTAACTTGTCCTGACTGGGATCAGGTAAATCTTATTTTACCGGGTCAACCAGGTAAGATAACTTCATAACTAAGAATGTTCTCGTATATCTTGATATAAGTAATGTATGTAATTATGTACTAGGTTATTAAGAACTTTTTTTATGGTTGACAGATTAGGAATCTGACCACAGATGACCTGACCTGATGTTAAGTGACGGTGTAGTCGAAGATAGTAAATACACCTAGCCTGGAATGGAACTGGCCCTGACTGACTGCCTGGTTGATTTTTTTTGATGTTTTTAGCGCCTTGACCAGATATTTGTATCAAAAAACGAAAAACAACTCGACGTACGTGTATGGAAGAGGTTATTATGGCTGCCGTTGAATTGACATTGACAAATTTTGTTTTGTTTTCCAATTGCTTTGTTAGTCTATGAAAGTAGCCCTACCAGGTGACGTCATTAGACGTCAATTGAAAGTCAAGTTTATTTTATGTATATATTTGTTTTTTATTAATTACTGTCATTATCAGATAAATTTTCAATTAACCAATTAAACTAAAATAAACCGCCCCTGACCGTTCCCGGTGCAAAGGTGCACATCACACTCGGCGCATTCCTACGCTGAATGGCAATGGCCAAATTGGCCAACCTCTGCACCAGGAACGAACCGGAGCGAGAGGATGTATTTTATTAAAATAAACCCCATCTCATACTTTACAGAGTTTTAAACATAAAAATATTGTACAGCAATGTACTATTTCGAAATGGTTTTGGAATCAGTAGTTTTTTTCTTTACACACCGAATAGAATCATCAAAACTGAGGAAGCAACATATCTGAATCTTGTCTTACCATCTTTCTTCCGGAAGAGGCGCATTTTACGCCACTTCCTAACAGTGGCCTTGAGTCGCTGCATTAGCGCACAGTTGAGTAGTGCGCGCACTGCCCGCTGACGCCATACTGTGCACATTTATCGGGTCCATCACTGTCGTGCTAACACATCCATCTATAGAACTTTGGTCATTTTTGTTAATTTTGGCACTTTTTTATAACGTCGTGTTTTGTTTTGTCATTTATCATTCCGAGCACTTGAATTCAACACTGCCGTACATAGAAAGTACGTCTTGTCATTGTCATTTTTTATTAGTGACTAAGGAGTATATTTTATTAGGTGAATTAATGTCGCACTACCACGAAAGTTTACGTGTACAACTTTGAGTTTCTGATACTATTATTTTATTAATGATACCATTTTTGAAATACCAGTTGTGGTGCGTGTGTCATACCGAGCACTTTAGTTTACCATTGCCGGCCTAAACACTTACATTATATAGTTATAGATTTTAAGTTTAACTGTGAACTTATTTAAATATAAAATAAATATTCGCGTCAGTCGTGCGTTTTTCAGATCAAGCACTTTAGTCTACCATTGCCGATTTAAACAACACTTAGTTATAGTATTTTTTTTTACTGTGAACTTGATTAGATTTATAATTTATTATTCTATTTAATAGCATCAACAAATAGCAAAAAATATAATGTGATTATGTAGCGGTTGTACCATAATTTCAAGTTAGCTGATTTTTTTACTGTCCTTCTGGAAAGTCGTCTTAGAAACCTTGAGGTGTCTTAAACTGCAGAACTCGTAAAATTGGCTAGACGTATCAAACGCATGCCAAGAACCTTGGGGGCACAATCGACACTAGGATGGAGTCTTATTTTAATAAATTAATAGTTAGCAGTAAAGTATCTAAAATATAAAATGTAAAAGATTGATTAATTTTATTGTTTATGGCAACAGACATGGTATTGACACATTTTTGTGATTAGTCATTTTTAATTATATCTGATTCTCTGACTATAGTTTCAGCCACGGTGGCCTTCTTCATGGAGACAAAGCTGACTACAACACGCGCGCGGTCTCGTCTTGCTTCGCACATTCGCACTTTTGCACGCTTGCAGAGCGTGTAAACGATATAGTAATCCCTCATAAGTAAAACTATATTGTCCACACCTAAGATTACATAGAAAGATAAATACTTTTACCGGTAACGTGCCATAAGTACACCATTGGTGCATAACGATTCTCCATTGTTTTTCGAAAATAGATCTATGCGATAGACAAATTCTTTTTACTATGGTCAAGTTGTTTAAATTAGATTTACCTAATTTAAACAAATAGTAGGCATGAACCAGAGAGAAAAAATAAAACGTGAACACAGATGTCGATTACAACAGTTCTGTCATTTTGTAGTTTGGTTATGTGCAGAGATTCCCCAAGCTAATCAAGCTTTCTGTACTTACAACTACTTACAACGTTTCACCCAAGGTTTCCGAGATGGAAAGTAATCATGAGTTAATCCAGGATGTAAGCTATCTACAAAGTTTCATTCTAACCAGAAAGAAGTACACACAAGTACTCAAAAACTTTCACGTTTTTATACAGTACAATAACATACAATACATATATATTAGTGGGTTATGTAGTTGTTATCTTGACTGGTTGACGCGTCACAGTCAAAACGCTGGCCTCTATTGTATTATACCACGCGGTATAGCGCCCCAGCGAGCGTCTTGAAAAGTATTCCTTTTTATAGCAGCCTTTTAGATGACTTATTTAATTTTCTTTTAGTATTTATATTTTAATTTAAAATAGCGGCCTATTGCTACTCTCAACGGATGCATTTTAGGAAAAAATCTCTTAATCCAATCAAACTTCGTAGGATCACACGTTAATCTAAAAATTGCCTGAAAATTTTATAAAAATCGGTCACGCCGTTTTGTCTGTAGGGGCTTACAAATCCATTTTTACATGATAAATAATTGCAGTTCACTATATATTTATTTTTAGCTGATAAAATCTTTAACTTCATTGAATAACTAAGTTTCACATTTTTTTTATACTATAGCAGCGAAAACTGTTAATTTTCGTTGCTCTATTTAGCATGAAAAAGGCCGAGTAAATGAAAACTCAAAAGAAAACCCTGACAAAAACTGTAGTTTAACCTCATTATTAGATTCCCAGTGGAAAAGCTTCAAAGATAAATGTAGTCCAGGAAATATCCGGGAAACTGAGGAAAACTCAAAAAGTTGTAAAACCCTTAATTCTCCCAGTTAAGCGCCTGGGGTATAGAAACACGCGATCTTTCTTTATACTACTACTATTACTATTTTAACGAAAATGGGACGTCTTTCATAGACGCAAGGTTCACTTTTTTTTTTTTTGGTTGACAGGCTAGTTGTTTGACCACAGCTCACTTGATGTTAAGTGAAGGTGTGGTCGAAGATGGTAAAGCACACCTAGCCTGGAATGGAACTGGCTCTCAAGTGAGGCTGCCGGAACACACCGTTAGATGCTTGGCGGCAGATTT
The DNA here is from genome assembly GCA_905404145.2 of Biston betularia. Taxonomy (NCBI): domain Eukaryota; kingdom Metazoa; phylum Arthropoda; class Insecta; order Lepidoptera; family Geometridae; genus Biston; species Biston betularia. The sequence continues at coordinate 2,541,511 of FR989887.1, read as the reverse complement.
TCAACTTGAGGGTGGTAGCTAGCCAGCCGAGTACTAGAAAGTACCCTTCCACCATGCTATGGTTTTCTCACGATGTTTTCCTTCACCGGCAGCTCAAGCTCATTGTTGGGGTTTGAACCCACGCCCTTCGGCATGCGAACCTACCGCGCTAACCACTGAGCTATCATCGCTACAAATCTACCGTTTGATTGTATAGTTCATTTCGTGGTAGATTTCCTTAGCAGGAGGTCGTCTAGGTAGTTACCACCGCAGTTATTCTGCCGCTAAACAGTAGTGTGTAAACATTACTGTGTTCCGGTTTGAAGGGTACTGCAGCTAGCGAAATTATTGGGCTGTTGAGAGTAACCATCGAAAGTCTCAAAGTAATAAGCGCCAAAGCAGCGATGCCCTGGACTTTGTTTTGTTACACAAAGTTCTGTGTATCGCTGCAATGGTCATGGACAGGCGTTATCTATTACCATCAGGAGAGCGTCTCGTTCGTATCAATACTTTTTACATAGAAAAAAAGTTTTCATATTACTATATAAACAATCGAAAGTAAACAAAACAAAAGACGCACAGAAATCACTGTTGTAATAAATTTGTAACATTTGTATTGTGAACCCTAAAAAGGGCAAAAGCGTCAGTGAAAACTCCTTATCTCTACTTGATTACCATTCAAAAAACTTCCACGAGGGAGAGTACTAATGAGCCCTCGAGAAACGAGGTCACAGTACTTACTTGCACACACAACAAGAGATATGGAAATCTAGATTGTGGAGGCAAAATCAGATAGCATATATCAAAGTTTGACAGATATAGATTTTTCCTCTTTGATTTTGGCGTCGCATTTTGTGCATTTGCCAGTGTCAAGTGTTTGATATTTTTCAAGTTTTATGAGTTAAAAAGTAGTTAAGCCCAATCCGTGCCAGTTAAATCCTGTCATGCTTTAGTAAAGTAGTGGCGACTTTATTTAAGCTTCGATGGTGTTTTGGAAGCATCACATGTTTTACCACATTTTATCACTTTCCCACACTCGCGCTTGTTATCAGCACTTTATTTTAATAAAACACCACAATTTTCATACATACACAGTTGAACACTCTTTAAATCATTAGTTTTGACAATAAATACAATTCATAATTCATAATTCATTTATTGCGTATATGGGTACAATAGATATTTAAAAAAAAGATAACGAGCGCCATATTCTGCCTTGCGGCATCCAAAACTTAAAATTAAACATTACAAAAAAAAATATAATAATAACCACAGCCAGTGATTAGTCAAATCAAAAGCAAAAATAAAATAAAACAAAAATGTCAATGATAAAATGTCAAGCAATAAAATTAAATACAATTTCATCCGAGCATAAAAAAATAAAAAATAAAAAAAATTGGGCGACACTTTCTGCGTTCTCGCCAAAACTCCCAGATATAAAGCAAAATTTGAAATACGAAACTCAAGCACTTTATTCAAATTGCTTTCAAAGTGAAATTCACAATTTCGAACAATACATCTAAGTATTATTTTTTAGATGACAGGCTAGGTGTTCGACCACAGCTCACGTTATGTTAAATGACAGTGTGGACAAAAACGGTAAACACACTTAGCCTGGAATGCCACAAACTCTAAAAGTTATATACTTTTTTATATTTATTTAATCAATTACTTTTAGTTTAGAATTTTGTTAGAGACGGCGGTCTATGTTACTCGAGGCTACCCTCTATTATCTATCAACCCAGCTAATACCTATTCAGTCGCGAGTTTAATCTCTAACGGCAAACTTCCCCAGTATATCAGGGCTCGCCAGACTCGACCTCGGGCCTATCAGACCGTGTTATCAGAGTATCCAGGATACAGTCGCAGGTTAAATAATTGTAATTGTTACAGTTACTAGTATTTCATGATTGACGCTGTCGGTTTATGATGCTGGTAACTGACTTTTACTTGGTGGTAGTTCTCCTTAGCAGGAAGTCGTCTAGGTACCACCGCAGTACCAGATATTCTGCCGCCAAGCAGTAGTGTATAAAACGTTACTGTGTTCCGGTTTGAAGGGTGCTGCAGCTAGCGAAATTACTGGGCTGTTGAAACTAACCATCGAAAGTCTCAAAGTAATGAGCGCCAAAGCAGCGATGCCCCGGACTTTGTTTTGTTACTCAAAGTTCTGTGTATCACTGCAATGGTCATGGGTATGCGTTATCTCTTACAATCAGGAGAGCGTATCTTTCGTCTCATTAGTTTTATGATATGGTACGATGACAGATGATGATGATGATTAAAGAAAGTAATTTTTTCTCCAGAGAAAATTCTTAATGATGGATTCTTGATGGATCTTGTGGATTCTTTCCACAAGAATAATGGATCTTGATCGAACATTCCGTTCTAATGACGGCCTATCCACTACAACTCTGGAGTGTGCCACCTCGACGCTTTGTGTGGAAGCTGCGGGTACGTTTTCACACTCTACTGGCCTCGACGGCGCGGGCGCTTGTCCTCGCTAACCCGCCTCAGGAAGCCTAGATTACGATGGGTCAGAACATCGGACATTTCGTGGTACGCTTCTGAGACCAAACCAGACAATGTGCGATGGATAGCCTTGGTTTTCGTGCAAAAAGCAGATTTGTACGCTACGTAGACAAACGTACGTACATACGTATAAATAAATAATTGACGACTGAAAAGAAAGCTAAAAGATAATTGTACAATATTTTTTTAAATTGTCGACAGGTCATTTTTTTTTTATTTGACATAGGATTATAATAATTATCTAATTTATTATAACTAACATTAACAATCATAATTGATAATATAGATGTAATTGTAACAAAATTATTTGCAAGCGTAGCGTAGGACGCCCTGAGACTCGATGGAGTGACGATATACGTAGGACAGCTGGCGGTGGATGGAAGCGAAAAGCCGAAGATCGGGCTGAGTGGCGTGTCTTGGGAGAGGCCTATGTCCAGCAGTGGACTAATATAGGCTGATTATGATGAATTATAACAAAATTATATTTTACTGTACTTACACTATTGAATTAGGGTAAAACGATACGATAATTGTAAATAGTTTTGAATAAATAAAATGAGGTTAGGTGTTTGACCACAGCTATCCTGATGTTGATTGACAGTGTGGTCGAAGATGATAAACACATCATGCCTGGAATGGAACTGGCTCATCGGAACATACTTTTAGGTGCTTGGCGACAAATTGTCAACTTGAGGGTGGTAGCTAGCCAGCGGAGTACCTACTATGGAGTACCACTTTTATTATGCGAAAAAATTGATTCAACTGAAGTAGAAACAAAAATAGTTGTTCAGTATAATTTTGTTCACGGTGGAAAGATAGATTCTATGTAAAAATTATATAGTTTGACAGCCCTGTAGGCTCATTGGTAGCATATCTGCCTTAAGAGCTGAAGGGTGTGGGTTCGATTCCCGCTCAGGACAAACATTTTATGTATCAACAAATGTTTGTTCTGTGTCGGGGTGTTCTGTATGTATTATAAGTATGCATTTACAAAAAAAAAAGTATTTATGTATTCTATCAGTTATCTGACTTCCATCACACAAGCTCTGCTTAGTTTGGGGCCAGATGGCGCAGTGTGTATAGTCCTACGATATTTATTTATTTATTTATTTATTTATTTAAGGACGAGGTAATTTTCTACATGTGAGTACACAGCAAAATATCTAGTATAAAGACCTCCTGTCAGGTTCACGTTGCCCCTCCGCCTAACCCCGTATAAGACAGAAAATATCTGAGATGTGACAATACAATCCGTTCTATAGAAACTGTACGTGGAATTGAAACTGAGCCAAATGTGCCAAGGACTCACGACTCGACCAGCTAAAGAGTTGAAGTGCGCCACTATAGCATATTCTGTACGACTCTCATTGATATCTTAAGAAATGTTTAGTTCTATCATTTCGTCAACTTGGACTTAAGTCGGTTGCTTTGTACTTACTTTCTTTTACCGCCGTCTCTGTTTTTGATGGGTGATCTTACATTTACTGATATGCCAGGTAAGTGATTGCCGTTTTATTGACGAAAACCTTTTATCCGAGTAACAAAATAGAAGCGAATTTCTCAATCTAAATTTACCTGAGCCCCTCGAGACAGAATTCTTCCTATCCTACTAATTTTATAAACGCGAAAGTTTGTAAGTATGTATGGTCACATGGTTGTATTAATACATACAGAATACCCAGACACGGATCAAACATTTGTTTATATTACAACATGTTTGTCCTGAGTGGGAATCGAACCCACGCCGTACAGTTATTAAAGCAGATGAATAAATAAATAAAATATATCGTAGGACATTACACACAGCGCCATCTGACCCCAAACTAAGTAAAGTTGAAGTCAGATAACTGATAGAAATCTTTTTATAATTACTTTAAAGCCAATTAATTAATTAATTTCAATTATTTAATTAATTTTGCGAGCTGCAGTATCTTTCAAACCGGAACACAGTAATGTTGTAAACACTACCGCTTGGCGGCAGAATATCTGGTACTGCGGTGGTACCTACCTAGACGACCTCCTGCTAAGGAGATCTACTACCAAGTAAAATAGAATTGAATTAAAAATTTCTCTACATGTTTCATGGCCAAACTCCTCGTTACGATGTAGAAATATTAGGTCGAAAGCAGCAAATTCTCGCTAGGGTTCATCCTTTTCAATGGGCTGACCCTTCATTTGTTTTTATTAAATTGTCTATACTTATCCTAAGTGGAACATATTTCGGGAAGGCACAAAATATGCACTGAGATTAAGGGGTAATGGGGTTAGGATGTAGAATTTAGGGAGATTTTTTAATAAGGGTATTTTTTTAAATATTATGACCGGCTTCCTAGCCCGTTTGACCTCAGCTCGCCTAATGTTAAGCGACGGTGTGGTCGAAGGTGGTAAACACACCTAGCCTTGAATGGAACCAGTTTTTTTAAATGTTTAACAGGCTAGGTGTTTGACCACAGCTCACCTGATGTTAAGTGACGGTGTGGTCGAAGATGGTAAAGCACACCAGGCCTGGAATGGATCTCAAGTGAGGCTGCCGGAACACACGGTTAGATGCTTGGCGAAAGATTTTCAACTTGATGGTGGTAGCTAGCCAGCCGAGTACTAGAAAGTAGCCTACCACCATGCTATGGTTTCCTCACGATATTCTCCTTCACCGGCAGCGCAAGCTCATGGTTTGAACCCACACTCTTCGGCATGCGAACCGAACGTGCTAACCACTGAGCTATCATCGCTACAAAAGTTGTCAAGTGAAGCTGCCGCAGTGCTTGACGATTGATTTCCAACTTAAGGGTGGTTGCAATCCAGCGAATTACTAGAAAATACCCTATCACCATGCTATGATTTGACTCAAACCACGCTAACCACTGAGCTATCATCGCTACAAATATAAAACGTCTTATTTCTTTCTTCACATTTTTCATAAGCATATATAATTATGTTGGCTCTCCTGGAGGACTTATGTGAGAAATTGAGGACACTGACCTAATCGCCAAATCCCATGCGTAGCTTTATCATTAACGGGCCAGTTATTTGCGGAAATTTTATTCTCCTGCCTCGGGGGCGCTTTAGCACAATGCCTACGTTTTGGGATAATTTGGCTGCGAAGGTTATTAAGTTTTTTATTTTTTAGGATTCCGTAACCAAAGGGTAAAACGGGACCCTATTACTAAGACTCCGCTGTCTGTCTGTTCGTCTCTCACCAGTTAGGCAGTTAAAATTTTCACAGATGATGTATTTCTGTTGCCGCTATACCAACAAATACTAAAAAACGGAATAAAATGAATATTTAAGGGGGCTCTCATACAACAAACGTAATTTTTTGCAGTTTTTTTTATAGATAATGGTACTGTACCCTTCGCCCTTGGCCGGTTTTTGTAATGGTAATAAGGCGGACGAGACGCTTCGAGACGTCGTGTTGATGCTGTGTGAAGTGTCCTACAATGTTTAATTATTATTTACAAAATTAAAACGCATCGATAAGTAACTGACTTATTGAATAACTATTATTAATAAATGAAGGACAAAATTAACATATTTTATAGTGGGCTGCTAAAAAATCATCCACCTTTTTACATAGTCGGGTAAAATATACGTTTCTAGTAGGAAATCGGTTCATACCACATTTATTCTATTAGTACATACATAATCGCGTATCCTTATAACGGTCGGCTATTTGCGTTTAGGATTTTACTACGATAACCTTGGTCGGAACTGTCGTAAACGACAATATCCGTAGAGAAAGAATAATTGGGCAGTTCTTCATAATTTACTGACGGGTTTCATGTGAAATTCTTATTATCGAAAGGCTCGCAACAGTCGGGTAAAAATAGGGAACTATTACGTAATAGGGTTCCGGATATCGGCAGTTTTTGGGTTAAATGAGACTAAGCATCTTTGGTTTTGGCGGGAACACCGAAAGAGTCGTGTGGCCTCATTGTATTTATTTACAAAACCAGTGTTTTTAAAAGTGTTTATGTATAGAAATAGTGGTGTTTAAAAAAAGTCCGGGGCATCGCTATTTTGGCGCTCAATACTTTGAGACTTTCGATGGTTAGTCTCAACAGCCCAGTAATTTCGCTAGCTGCAGCCCTTCAAACCGGAACACAGTAATGTTTACACACTACTTTTTAAAAAATGTAAAAGTAATAACACGAACGAGACGCTCTCCTGAGAAGTAAGAGATAACGCCTGTCCATGACCATTGCAGCGATAAACAGAACTTTGAGTACCAAACCAAAGTCCAGGGCAGCACTGCTTTGGCGCTCATTACTTTGAGACTTTCGATGGGTAGTTTCAACAGCCCAGTAATTTCGCTAGCTGCAGTACCCTTCAAACCGGAACACACAACTGCTTGGGGGCAGAATATCTGGTAGTACCAACCTAGACGACTACATGCTAAGGAAATCTAGTACCACCAAGTAAACTGGTTATGTTATAAAACTCTATGCATACCATATTTTACAAAATCTATCACGTTCTTAGTCATCCGTGTGTCTGTTTGTTCGCTTTTGTAGACATTGCTAATTCTTGTTTGTAGAGCAAACAGGTGAAAGCGCAAAACGTTTCTCCTGAATGCTGTCAGCCGTATTGAATATTTGTATCGAGTAAACTGAACCGAGCGTTTTCGGGCAATTTAAATAAACAGTTTTACGGGAAACAAAGGGTTTTACTTTGCTAATACAAAAAGAGGATTGTATTTTTAATGTTACGTTTAGTATTTCATTCAATTTTATACTTGTTGACTGCAGTATTATATAATATAATATGCTATTTTCATATTTCTTTCCGTTTTTTTTTTTATTTTTTTTTTTATTATACGCTCCACAGATACTGGGGTCCGTGACCTTTGTCAACTTTAGTTACATTTTTTTTTACAATTTTACATTACAAAAAGAGGAAAGTTTCTTTCCGTTTCATTTTTTTTTTGCTTCGTTTTTCATAACTTGGACCACCACTTGTTTGCTAGAAAAACTTACTAAATTTTTAAGAGATTAGAATTACAATAATGTTTGACATAGCTAGCTGTTTGACCACAGCTTACCTGTTAAGTGAAAGTGTGGTCGAAGATAGTTGTGGTCGAAGATAGTAAAGCCTGGAATGGAACGTGCTCTTAAATGAGGCTGCCGGAACACACCGTTAGATGCTGATGATTTTCAACTCATCAAAGTTTTTTTTTCACCGCGCGGTGAAACCACGTTGTTTATCTAGTTTTCCTAAAACAAACCAACAAAAGCTAGTCGAATGATGGCGTTTGCCGCGACCTCGGTGACCTCACCCCGTAACCTTGGACGAATACATACGGGACTTGCGCTTGAATAATAGATGTAACCAGGAACCAAGCACAGTCTTTTTTGAACGTACCTGTTTGGGAATTGCAGTTAAGGGGAGAGGCTTACAAGTTTAGGTAAAAGGAAAACGTTATGCCAGTACCTAATTAAAATTACGTATAGCAAGTATTGTGCAATAAGTTTTAGGTAAAACTTGTGTTATCTCAAGTGTTTAATGTTTATATTTAAAAATTAAGTTTTTTTCAATAATGTGACGTGAATTATGTGTGGAAAAGTAATATCATGATCTGGTGAAATATGTTTATTGTTGCTTCTAAAACTCCATCGGGGCTTCTAATAAAGTTGCCAGTGCTTTACAAGGCATGATAGAACTTTAGCTTAACTTACTTTGTGGAAATTTTACTGTACTCTTATTTTTTCTTGATTTATCATGAAACTATTGAAGGTATAAAAATACTCGACACTGAAAAATGCAAAAAGTACGATGCCAAAACCAGTAAAAAACAGGATTGTACGCAAAAAACAATGCTAGGTGTTTTGGCAGGAACGCGGAAAGAGTAGTGTCGCCCGTTCTATTTTTTTCCAAAACTAGTGTTTTTTTCGAGTGTTTATGTATAAAAATAGTGGTGTTTTATTCATAAAGCGCCGAATGATAAGCGTGAGTGTCAGGAAAATGATATAATGTGGTGAAACATGACTTTTCCTGTTGCTTCCAAATCTCCATCGAAACTTTATAGTAAAGTCGCCACTACTTTACTAAAGCATGACTGGGCTTGACTGACATGTACTGGACTTTGACTATAACTATAGGTATAGCTACGAAGCAACTTATTTAACTTAAGAAACTTTATAATATAAAACGCTTGACACTGGCAAATACTCAAAATGCGACGCCAAAACCAAAGAAAAAAAAACATAATGCTACATTAAAATATAACAGTTAAAAAATAATCCCAAAATAAGTCACAATGACAGTCAAAGTCAAGTTTTTTTTTTTTTTATACAGAATAGGTTCGCGTTTGACCACACCTTGCCTGATGTTAAGCAGGATGCAGTCCAATATGAAGCACGCTTACCTATAAAAAAACCTGTTTACTCTAGATTTGAAGACACCCAAATTGTCACAGATATCAAGTCTCACAGATATCAGACAGAGAGAGAGAACGATAAAACTACGTGTCCCACTCCCACTGGTATAAGTCCAAGTATGACATATAGCAATAAACATCGATTCTAGAAGTTCTGATTGCTTGGGAGGGGCTCGACCGGGAATTGCTATAGTTTTACCGCAATCTATGTATTTGTAGCGTTGGCTAAAACATAGAACTAAAACTTTCTACAAACTGTTTTCAGTTTAATGAGAATAATACGATTGTGGCGCTTTCAGTCGACGTAAATATTTATTGTACTGTCTTTTACAAAAGATAAAACTGATAGGACACAAAAGCTATTTCATATTTGGATTGTAACGTAAAGTGAGGTAGGTATTCGAAGTAAAGAAAGTAGTGTAGCTTAGCTTTTTTTATTTGTTTTTTTTTTTTTAATTTGACCGCATCCTACCTGAGACTCTATTTAATCGTTTGCGTATGAATTTTATTAAGTTTCGAATAATATTGTATTACTTTTAATTTCAGTTTTTTATCTCTTCCTCTTGCTCACGCGCTCTGACTGCTGTGGTTTAGTTGATTACACACTTAATTTATCAAAAAACTGAATACACAATAACAAGCTAAAGAGTTTAAAAAGTCTATAACCCGACTGTGAATAAAATTGCTATTTTATCTTAAACTTTTTTAATTTATTATTTTTAATTAAGTTTAAAAGTATGACTTCAATGTATTTTTGTAATCCCTTGTTAATTTTTTTTATTTAGATACCCTACTTAATAGGTTTGGTTAATTTTTTTTTAATTGACGTATTACTGTCTCGCGCCAAAAATTTGCTATTTTTTTTCGAACATTACTTAAAATAATTTGGGTTATTGAGACTAATCGAAGGATAATTTTTCGTAATCCATTCACCCGTTTGGAAGATACGAAGTGTTAAAGAAATTTGCATACATTCAAGATACGCGCGAAAAACCGAACCCTTCCTTGGCGGTCGGGTAAAAAAAGTGTAATATCAAAAGCGAAGAAGAAAAATTATTAACAATACCGCTGAAATACAGCCCTGTTGGCTCATTGGTAGTATATCTGATTTAAGAGCTGTCGGGCATGGGTTCTATTGCCACCCAGGACAAACATTTTGTGGTATAAACAAATGTTTGTTCTGTATCAAGGCGTTTCGTATGTATTGTATTATAAGTGTGTATTTAAAAAAAATAGTATTTAGGTAATCTATCAGTTACCTGACTTCCATCTTACAAGCTTTGTTTAGTTTAGGGTCAGATGGCGCTGTATGTAATGTCCTACGATATTTGTGTAACTATTTATAAATATTATAAAAATAATTACCTTTTTTATTGTTCGAACGGGTAAAAAGCGTGGAATACGTTACGGTATTACATACCTGTACATTATTTTTTAGACAAGCGTGCTCCAACGTACATCGCATCTTCACCAAATCTTACCATCAGTTGAAATGGCAAACAAACGCAAGCCTATTCTTCATTAAAAAAAACTACCACAAGCAAATTTTTATAAGGATATCCCTGTTGGCTCAATGGTAGCATGTCTGCTTCAAGAGCTGTGGGGCGTGGGTTCGATTCCCACCCAGGACAAGCATTTTGTGATATAAAACCAAATGTGTGTTCTGTGTCTGGATGTATTATAAGTATGTATTTACAAAAAAAAAAATTAAGTATTCTATCAGTTATCTGACTCCCATAGTACAAGCTTTGCTAAGTTTGGGGTCAGGTGGCGCTGTGTGTAATGTCCTACGATATTTATTTATTATTTATTATATTGTCAACATAAAATACGTCGTTCAATCAAAAGTTACGGTTATTTGTTCTCGGCTCGAATTACTGAGTAAATTTTTACAATGCATTGTTAAAATCATTAAAAGTTGAAAGAGAAAAGTTTGATAGCGAGCAGCATCAAATGTCTCCGTTTGTTTGGGAGAAGACATTTAATTCGGCTATCAAGTTTTCTCTAAAGACCTATTCATATTTACGCACTGTTTGACGGTATGACAGTAAAGATAACTGTTTTATTTCTAGTACTGTAGTAACCTTGAAATTTTACATAAGGTCACATGATAAGCAGAAATATATCAGTTGAGGTCAACAGAAAATTATTATTGATAAATTATAGTGAAGGATAAAAAAAAATTGACAGTCCTGTTGGCTCCATTGGTAGTATAATATCTGCCTTGTGAGTTGTAGGGCGTGGGTTCGATTCCCACTCAGGGCAAACATTTTGTGAATAAACAAATGTTTGTTCTGTGTCTGGGTGTTCTGTATGTATTTACAAAAAGAAAGTATATATGTATTCTATCAGTTATCTGACTTCCATCACACAAGCTCTGCTTAGTTTGGGGCCAGATGGCGCTGTGTGTATAGTCCCACGATATTTATTTATTTATTAGTACATCTGTTTTAAGAGCAGTAGGGCGTAAGTTCCATTCCCACCTAGAATATACATTTGTATTATAAAGAAATATCTGTTTTGTATGTATTATAAGTTTATATAGAAAGAAGTGTACTAAAAATAAGAAGAATACATAAAAATAAAAACCGAAAACATACGACGGAAAACGAAAGTTATAGACGCCCTACAATATGTTCTAAAACAGAAGTGACGGTGGACAGGACATATACTATATATATACAGACATAAGATGGACACTAGAGACAACCGCAATTTGTAGCGATGATAGCTCAGTGGTTAGCGCGGTCAGTTCGCATGCCGAAGGGCGCGGGTTCAAACCCGAACAATGAGCTTGAGCTGCCGGTGAAGGAAAACATCGTGAGGAAACCATAGCATGGTGGTAGAGTACTTCATAGTACTCGGCTGGCTAGCCACCACCCTCTAGTTGAAAATCTGTCGCCAAGCATCTAATGTGTGTTCCGGCAGCCCCACTTGAGAGCCCAACTAGCCTGTCAACTATAAAAAAAATAAAATGGCTTTATTATTATTATAAGCTTATGTTTACAAAATACACATGCATGATATTAAGCAACGATGTGGTCTAGGATGGTACACGCTTATATAAGGAACCTATTTACTCTTGATTTGAAGACATCTATATTGTACGGGAAACACAGACTGCGGCAAAGAGTTCCACATCCTCGCTCTGCAAATAAACAATGTGGATTCGAAGCGCTTAGGGGAACGTCCCCCATGTACGCATTGTACTACTTTACTGTTAACTTTTACGTCAATTATCTTTTCCGAATAGAATAGAATAGAATCATTTATTGACATAATTATTTAAAACAGATACTTAAACTATGTAGGTACTATGCTTACACAGTTATCATACAGTTTAAAAAATATGTATTGTCAGTTTACAAAAATTAAATGTAATACTTTTATTAGCTGTAAAGGGGCAATAATTGTCATGTAATCGTAAAAAATCGTAATATTGACCGAGTTGTACAAATACAGGGTGAGATTTCCAGTTTATTGTTTTAGCTACTGTTAAATTGCCTTGGTTGCCTGGAAGAGATCGCTGTTAGCGATAAGGCCGCACCTTGTGGCACTAGTTCATAAGGTTCTTTGTTCTCTGTACTCTTTTCTATTTATGGTGTGCACAATAAAGAGTTATATCTATCTATCTGTCTATCTAAATATAATATAACTCTGAATAGATCTTCAGACAAAATTAAAGGATTTTTTTCTGAGACAAAGTTAAGGGGTCGGGTCGTCCTAACAATAAATTTCCAGTGAATAAGGACTGAAAAACTAAATTGGGTTAAGGACAAGATAAGGAACTAAGAAAATTAAGTTTATTTGCCCAGGCACTGTAATTTTCTTTTGTATTTTATTTAATTTACTCACAAATTTGTGGAACAAACATTGTACTTGGAAACTATATATTTTCTCAATGTAGAATGGGTTCGATTTCGATGTAAACTCACTGTAGCTTAGAAAAAGTATAATTTGGTGTATAATTGCCCACAAGAAAACTATTTGCTAATGCTAATATTTCACGAAATACTATAAGCATAATAGCAAGAAGGTTGTTCTTATAATTATAATAAATAAATATCGTTGGACATTACACACAGCGCCGTCTGACCCCAAACTAAGCAGAGCTTGTGTGATGGAAGTCAGATAACTGATAGAATACATATTATATCCTTTTTTTTCTGTAAATGCATACTTAAAATACATACAGTACACCCAGACACAGAACAAACATTTGTTGATACATAGAATGTTTGTCCTGAGCGGGAATCGAACCCACGCCCTTAAGGCGGATATGCTACCAATGAGCCAACAGGGCTGTCAAATTTTCTACATTAAATAATCTTTTCATAACTATATGTATTATAAGTATGCATATACAAAAAAAAAAGTATTTATGTATTCTATCAGTTATCTGACTTCCATCACACAAGCTTTGCTTAGTTTCGGGTCAGATGGCGCTGTGTGTAATGCCCTACGATATTTATTTGAAAAAAAAAACGAAATTTATAACATAATATTTATATGTATTACCAGGACTTAATCGTGCATAGAATGTTATGAAATCAACTTTGTTTAATTACCACCCTTTTGCTTCATAAATAAATAAATCATAGGACATTACACTCATCGCCACCTGACCCCAAACTAAGCAAAGCTTGTACTATGGCAGACAGATAACTAGTAGAATACTTAAATAGTTTTTTTTTGTAAATACATACAGTACACCCAGACATAAAACAAACATTTGTTTACATCACAAATTGCTTGTCCTAGGTGGGAATCGCCCACACCCTTCGGCTCTTGGAGCAGACATACTACCAATGAACCAACAGGGCTGTCATATTTCGATAGTTGTTCACGAAAGAACTATGCACATGCAAACCTTATGGCACAGACATATGACATGTGGTAGCGCTATAAGAACTTTACTTTTCCTTGGTGGTAGATCTCCTTAGCAGGAGGTCGTCTAGGTAGGTACCACCGCAGTACCAGATAATCTGCCGCTAAGCAGTAGTGTTTCAAACATTACTGTGTTCCGGTTTGAAGCGTACTGCAGCTAGCGAAATTACAGGGCTGTTGTTAACCATCGAAAATCTCAAAGTAATGAGCGCCAAAACAGCGATGCCCTGGACTTTGTTTTGCAACGCAAAGTTCTGTGTATTGCTGCAATGGTCATGTACTTGTACAGGCATTATCTCTTACCATCAGGAGAGCTACACTTTCGTCTCATTACTTTTTACATTAAAAAAACGAAACGTTAGACACAGCTATATGTAATTGTAACTAAAGTTTTTAGCTAAATCTGCCCCGGACAGATATGGCTCGCGGTTACGTCCATAAAACTTGTTGTAGTGGACGTTACCGCAATCAGCAACGTTACATTGTCACGGCGAAAACCGCGGCCGTGACCGGCCGCTGCCGCAGGCCTCACCAGTGTGGGGTGGGTCTTATACCGACACAACGGCAGACAATGTAAACAACGTAAATATCGTGACCTACTACTGTATTGAATAATATGTTGAAGACAAGATTTGAAGTGGGTCAAATTTTTCTACACATGCACCAAGCAAGTTTACTAAGTATTATAAATATACTTAGTTCATTTCTTAGGCTTCGAATGCAAAGTACTCAATTCGACTGGATATATTTTTTTGTTTTTTTTTTTAGGTTACGCGATCATTCCGCCAATTATGAATCGATTTTGATAATTGTTTTTTCGCTTAATAGATCGTACTATAGAGGTGGTCCCGTATAAATTTTGTCGTAATCGAACTAGAGGTTTTTAAAAAATCAACAAAAATCTAAAAATTGTATACTTTTACGTTTTTTTTTTTTTTTTATGGTTGACAGGCTAGTTGTTTGACCACAGCTCACCTGATGTTAAGTGACGGTGTTTACTCCGAAACCTCGCTGTTTCATTGGAGCAGTGCGTTTAGTTGGCGTAAAGGTCATGGAATCGGTTTTCTTTAATTGTAAATTTATAATTATGCGAGTAACAACTTTGTAAATAATAAAATAATATCGTAGGATTTTTCACACAGTGTCTAGCCTCTAAGGTATGGTCTATCAAGCAAAAAAAAATCATCAAAATCGATTCATAATTGGCGGAATTATCACATACAAAAAAACAGTCGAATTGAGAATCTTCTCCTTTTTTTGAGTCAGTTAAAAGTAAGTATTATTATAAATACATAAGTTTATTCATATTTTTTTTTGGTTAGCTGAACAGATTTTTATGAAATTTAGAATGCAAATCTCTCATAGGTACTATAGACAATCAAACGGGCCACTGTTTTTCCCGAAAAAGATCGATGCATCCGTGGAGTGCAGCTGGCAATATTTGTTATTATTGTTATCAATAAAAACAACATTTTTTGCGTAATGAAAATTATGTGCAAATTAATCACAATCAGAAGATGGAAGAGGTCGCTGTTAGCGATGAGGCCGCGACTTGTAGCACTAGTTTTTTTGTTCTCTGTATTTTTTTCTGTTTATGGTGTGCATAATAAAGAGTTTTATCTATCTATCTAGTTAAATTAGTAGGTACACAACCGAAAGAACTAAAATTTTGTAGTAAAATTATAAAAGTAAAATTTTGCCCCCTAACGGTAACCTGTCCAAAAGTTGACTGCACGCCCATTGTTTTAATGTCATTGATCCATTGATACCGGCAAAATGGGTTTAAGGACTAAAATGCTCTAGCTAATATTAAATTGCGAAGTTGTGATTTGTGATTTTTTTGTAGTAAAAAAGATTAATTTTAAAATGTTGCAAAGCATCTTAATGTCACATGATTTATTTCAGCTCCAGGCAATAATCTTCAGAAATATCACAAAAGCCCTTATCGGGAAAAGCTTTCCGTCCCGTCACTTTACGAAGCACCGACTTAATACCACAATTCATTCTCCCAGTCACGTCTTCTTGCATCACTAGAATTCTATATTAAAATTCCTACCATTCCCGACAAAAATTAATCCAAATGCATGGCAACACTTTTCACACTGTAAGTCCAGACCGAAAATAAAAAGAAAAAAGCGCGCCAAAATTGGTGCGTGAATTGAAAATGCGAATTTAGAACGCGACCTTCTTTCCCGAGCAGTGAGCGGGTACTGGCGGCTAGGGATGGGAAATAAAGTCGGAATAATATAGCCTCTTTGTAGACATTCAGATGACTGAATACAAAATAGTTTGATAGACTTTATTTTGTCGTTTGAATACGGTACGCTTTGTTAGCAAGAATTTAGATACAGCAAAAATATTAAGCCGGATTTTTTAACAGTTTTTAATAACGAAACGAAATACGAATTCTTTTTAGGAACACATTTTTGTATCAAAATAACCCTAATATAAAACTGAAGATTAGAAAGCTTCTGTATTGTTTTTATCTACTCCTACAAATAAACGACACAAAGAAAATTAAAAAAATTATACTTATTATTGTTTTCGTGTATAGTTATAGTCCATAAATAACAAACGACTTATGTATTATGCAGTTAGGCGCACGACTAAAACCGTAATTTTCCAACATCAAGTTTGATAGATGATTTGAATAACAAAACAGTACAAAAAAGTTAATTTTAGTCGACGTTTAGTTAAAAAATGGTCCCATATAGAAAACTTTGACATTTATTCAGTTCGCTTTTGGCGCTTTATCGATCACACATATTTTTATCATGTTATCGTACCATTTTGTGTTTCGGCGCGATTCAATGACCTTGAGTGGGCTCGCTATCTCATACACAACTATATGACTTGTTTATGACCGACCGATTTATATGTAGATTTATTTATATATTTAATTACATAATTATGTTTATCATAGTATTTTGTGCGCGATTAAGACCCAATCATAAACATAATTATGACATGTGTTTAAGTCGCGAAAGTTTAAAAATTACATTTACATAATTCATTTGCTTCAACTTTAGGAATGTAATTTATTTTACAAAAAAAAATACAAAATAATTTATTTACTTAGGGGCTAATTTATTTAGGGGCTACAATAATACTAGTGGACCCTGCACTAGGAGAAACTGTATCGCAGGGACCAAATGAAAGCGTTTACTAAATAAAGTGCGACAGGTAACAGTATTTATAAACTGAAAATAATCAAGTGTAACATGAGATGACAACGTAGTGTGTGTATGGGTATGTGTGAGTATGTGGGTGTGCGTGTGTAGGTGTGTATGTGGGTGTATATTTTGAATATAGTACTTTTAAATCAAACAATATTTATACTACAATGAAAAATGACTAATATTTTTAACTGTTTAAAACAAAGAAGAATTCTTTGAGAAAGAATTATATTTTTTGAAGAATCTACTTTGTTCTCGTATGACCCTCATAACAATGTCTTACCAAACGCTACAGTAACAGAAGTTTTTTCCATCGTAGGCGGCGACGGATGATGAACGATCCACTCTTAAGATGTAATACGCGAAAATACGATCTTCGTTATTATACTTTCTGCGTGGGGAACCACCTTTGCATAATGAGCATAACTTACTACTTTCTTGTTATTACCTCTCATAACTTTATGTTAAGAGCGGGCTTAATGCCACAAAAATTATCAGATTCCACCCGCTCTAGTGCAAAGAAACAAGATCAAGAATTACATGACAAGCATGATTCCGAAGGCCGGGAAGTTCAATACTCAAACATATTGAATAAAATTATTTCATACCTAATTAAGGTCCCTGATAATGTCAGGGATAATAGCGGAGGACGGTTAAAAAAAAATCCGAGGTATATTTTTAACCGAGTTTTAGTGTATAATTATACCTACTCAAAACTTTTACAGTAATTAGTGACTTTACTAAAACATAAGTGTAGGTATTTTATTCATAAAAAATATTGTAGGGTGATAAATAATTTCTAGTATTTTTTTTTTCTGTGGCATTTGAGTATTTTTTTGTGAAAAACTCCGTACTATTTTCAAAATTCTATTCGGCTGATGCACTACTTCAGGATTATATCCATACTCCAATACTTTTTATGTTGTAATATTTATTGAAAATGGAAAATTGAAAATTAAAATTTAATAAAAAAATTAAATTTATTTAAAAAAAATATGTTTCTTAATATCAAAGAGTGGCATAGAATTTTTTGCGTTTTTCTTTTCAAATGCCTGCTACCTCATTTAGTAGTTTTGCTTTGAGAGCTGATGAACTCGCGTTCAATTCCCACCCAGAACAAATATTTATGTGAATTATTAGTACCTAATTAGTTAGTTAAAACGCAGCTTTTGACGCAACGTCATACTTCAGCAGCGTTTAGGGGGAGTTTTCGCTTCACGGCAATAAAAATATGGAACAATATTCCTCCCCCCAACATCAGAAACCAGAATAACGTTAAGGGTTTCCGAGACAATCTTAAAAAATTCCTGATTGCTCATCAGAAGTCCCAGGAAGCTCTGATACATGAAACTAGTGCTATATAATGTTATTGCTAGTTTCATGAAACGGTTTTCCCTAGACAAGCATGTTACATCCTAGATCATATCTTCTCTTTTGGTAACAGGCGCGATGGTGGTAAAACGTGAGCCTGTTGTTTCTGTCTTGTCATTTGTAGGTTGATATTTTGAGCGAAGTTATTAACATAGTTGTTTATTTGTTTGAATTTTTAATTTCGTTTTATTATTGGTAATTTGTTATGTTTGTTTTGTTTGACCGGCAAGGGCTCACCGGAAGACCAGCGCTGGTCATACCGCTTAGTATGACCAGTATTATGCGGGGGTGAGCCCCTATTATGTAACTGTTTGTTGTTATTTTTGTTGTGTTCTGTATTACCTAATAAAATTATTTTCTTTCTTTCTTTGAAAAAAATTACCGTGTACAGTCTTCGTCTTAAACTAGAGACGTATGTAAGCATAGTTTTAGTTGTAGTTAGGTATATATAATATAATCAAGACTTGAAATTTGGCGTTCACGTTAACTGAATCACGAAGCGGAAAATGGAATTGCCAGAAGCAAAATTGACTCTTGATTTCAACTGCGCTTAGTAAGACTGATTTCGAAGATTAAAATTGCAGTCTTTACTTAGATTTGATCTCGCTAAAAATATTTTACACCGAGCCATCTAGCCTAAACTAAATAGAGTAAAGACATCTACCACAAAATGGTCTACATTTATATGTTTTCTTAACGGTATCACTCTGCGATTGGTTCGATATATGGTTGTGTTCCATCCCGACCAACTAAACCGATCAATGGAGACAAAAAACACAAAAACATACACGCACAAGCGCATGTATACACTAAACTACTTATGCAGGAACTATGAATTACATAAAATAATTATTTAAAGTTTGTTCCATGAAATACGTTGATTTCCATCATTTTGATTTTTCGGGATAGAAAAAATAAAAAAAAAAAGTGAAGCGTGAAGGTGTAACAAACATACAAACACACTTACATACTCACAAACTTTCGCCTTTATAATATAAGTGTGATATTTATTTGAACCTAAAACTGTTTAGGATTCGTTATCCGTTTTCGACTTTCAAGGAACCATTTCATTATTTTTTTTGCTTCTGTATAAAGTAATACTAAATTTCCTTTACCGACAAAACATACTATTGCCATTAATCTGGTCCACACGTTTTACGTAACAGCTCATTACATATTCAAAGACAAAGCTTGCTTCTCCAACTGTAAGTGCAATTTTCTCGAATCGCTGCTGCAGACTGAAGTGCTGAGATATTCTCTAAACTTTCTGGTTCCATTTAGAACCAAAACTTAGAAATTATGTTAAGCATACCGCGGGGCGTTCAAGTATTAGGTAGTAAGCACCAGGGGACCAACTTTGTTTTAAATATTTTTGTCATTTATTCATCATATTTTATATGAGGACCATCTGAATGATGACAACAGCAATATTAATTTATTGCTTACATAAGAAATCGATTTACTGTTATCGATAAGGCCGCCACTTTTTTGTGCATTTGCCATCGTCAAGTTTCATAAGTTAAATAAGTTGACTTGTAGATATAGTCAAAGTCCAGTCTTGGTCATGTCTAGTCCGCGCCAGTCAAATTCAGTCATGCCTTAGTAAAATAGTGGTGACTTTACTATAAGCTACGGTGGAGTTTTAGAAGCGCGAAAAGTCATGTTTCCGCATTAAATCATTTTCCCACAATCGCGCTTGTAATTCGGCACACACCACCATTTTTATACAAAAACACACGAAAAAACACAATGTTTGGAAAAAATATAACGGGGCGACACGATTCTTTCCGCTTTCCCACCAAAAACCCAGCTCTATATATTTCTATTTCTGTGGTATGTACAGTAAAGAGTAAAGAGCATAGGAAGGAGGTGAGAGATTAAAAAACATAATCATTAAAATCATGTTTCAAATGCTATTAAAATCTACAATTCATTACTGATTTTTTTAAAGCATTCCTTAGTTTTGCTAACACATTTAGCAGCGAGAAGCTAAATTCCTCTAGCAAATAATATCGCTCCCGAACATATCGACTAATGGTGAAATTTTTGTAATATTTCCTACCTTTGATTCCAGCTATCTGCTCCAAAGCTTGCAACAGCTCCAAGGCATCGTCAACGATAAACATTTTCTCAAAAACGTCTGAATACTATCACGAAATAGTCACTATTTTGTAAATTACACACAATTTTTTCTAAAGACTGTTTTGAACTTTACTGCTGGTTAAAACATCACGTTGATGTAGTAAATCCGGCCGTATCATGTACAGCTATAACACAGCGTATGTCTGTTATCTAGAGTACTTTAATGTGTGTCATTTTACGTAAAGTGGGCTGTAGTGTGTCCACTTAACGTTAATTCAAAGAATGAGGTCTCGCTGCACAGAAGTAATTCGTTTAAGAGAAGACAGCACGAATTCATTTTTTTATGTGTTGACTACAGCTCACCTGATGTTAAGTGACGAATTTATGTAGTCGAAGATGGTAAACACACCTACCCTGGAATGGTGGATGAGGCTGCCGGAACACACTGAGAGGTACTTGGCAACAGATTTTCAACATAAAGGTGGTAGCTAGACTAGAGAAATGAAAAAAAAAATATCAGAGGGCATTACACACAGCGCCATCTGACCCCAAACTAAGCAAAGCTTGTACTATGGAAGTCAGATAACTGATAGAATACTTAAATCCTTTTTTTGTAAATACTATACATACTTATAATACACACAGTACACCCAGACACAGAACAAACATCAATGTTAGTCACACAAATGTTAGTCCTAAGTGGGAATCGAACCCACACCCTTCAGCTCTCGAAGCAGACATACTACCAATGAACCAACAGGGCAGAGAGTACTCTACCACCATGGTATTGTTTTCTCACGATGTGTTCCTTCACCGGCAGCTCAAGCTCATTGTTTGAGTTTGAATCCACGCCCTTCGGCATGTGAACCGACCACGCTAACCACTGAGCTATCATCGCTACAAAATTTTGTTGTTGTGATAAAAATAATGTTAAGTACTACCGAAATCTTCTAAGCTTTGGATTATATTAAGTGTTCCAATGTATGTACTGTCTACGGTATAAGATGTCGTTCCCTAAAATAGAATCTGCGAAAGGTCAAATGTTGACTGCCAGATAAATTGGAAAATATTTATGAGCAACCGAATCTCTTTTCAAGATTTATTTTCTTATTTTTGATCTGATTCAAATATTTGTGATATATTTGTAATTTAATCTGTTTTTTTTTTGTGTGTGATATTTAATGCGTCACTTAATGTGTCTTCTGCAATCTTATGTAGTTAAGTATCAATTAATAAATTAAATAAATAAATATCATAAGACACTTCACACAGCTCCATCTAGCCCAAAACTAAGCAAAGCTTGTGCTATGGAAATGATATATTTTTGTAAATACAAACAATATAATTTTTTGTAAAAAAACATTTGTAATCACATAAATGTTTGTCCTTATAGAAATCGAACCCACGCCTTACAGCGCATGAAACAGATATTCTATATACCAAATGGGCTTAAAGGGGAGTTAATTCCGTAGTACATATAAATCTAGCTAGTTTATAAGTTATCAAGCCGTCAACCATCTATCTCACTTGCGAGCCAGTTCCATTCCAAGCTAGGTGTGCTTTACCATCTTCGACAACACCATCACATGACATCAGATGAGAACACAAACGCTGGAATGTAACGGGCTCTTAAGTGAGGCTGCCGGAACACACCGATAGGTGCATGGTGGCAGATTTTCAACTTGAGGGTGGAAATACCCTACCATCATGTTATGGTTTCCTCACGATGTTTGGTTGGTATGATTTCCGGCAGCTCAAGCTCATTGTTAGGGTTTGAAGCCACTGCCATCGGCGTGTGGACCGACCTCGCTATCCATGAGGTATCATCGCTACTAATCCTAACAGAACGTAAAATATTATATCAAGGATATACTCGTAACTACAGTTTGTATACCGCATCTTCCTTATTAGTAATCATTAAAAAAACGAGTTACCTACTACAAAAGAATAACAAGTTCTTACGACTTAATTAAGTCACTGACGACGATCACTCTGTAGAGACTTAAATAGCTTTAGCAACTTAGACTATAGGCGGACTTAACGACTGTTACAACAATTAGGGTGCGACCTTGCTGAACAGGGGCGGAGTAAGACATGGGCGATCAAGGTATTTTATCCGATCGCTTTCAAAGTCTGTGAAGTATTTTTTTAAATTTTAAAGTAGATTAAAGTTTTTGACTCCTCACAGTTATTGTTCAGTAGTCAGTAGATTTCATGCAATAATAATCAAGAACTGCCGATGAAGGATAATGTTTTGAGGGAATCATGACATGTACTAGGCTGGCAAGCTAAAAATAAATGGTCCAGTAGATATTCTAAGTATCTAATATGACAAATGCGAATTTCGCAACAGCTTTTAGTGCAGCAGCACAGAGCTTGTTCCGAATCAAACCCAAATCACCACCCCTCCCAACATTAGTGGCCCCGAGAGCAGCTTCACAAACTCAGGCAGCACGGACGAGAGCCGACATGGGGCAGGTCGATTCACCCCAATACATCCTGGCATCGGGGCCACGGGGCCACGCGAAAAATGCTTTCCTCGAATTCCTAGCCACATTGAGAGCGATAAGAAAAGTCAATCTCAGGAACTGCGATAACATCCTGCAGTCCTTCAGACTAGGAAGTGAAAGTCTACTAAAACAGGGACTTGAGGAGGCGGAAGCTGCCATATACGACAACGCCACTTCCCAGGTTATCAGGGGAACCATGAAAGGACAATATATGGCAGCTTACAGTGCAGAAAGTGGCTTTGTGGCACTAGATGAAGCCGAGACGGAGCGAACAGGAAGACCAAAATACGCGATACCATCGAATGACCCAATCGTAGTCACCGCCAAGTGCACCAAGATAATGCTGGATGACAGGATCCTCGAGATGGCTAAGACTATCGAAGGGAACTCAGATGTCGAGGCAAATTGGGACAACTGGGTGGTGCCAAAGATGCAATGGGTCAACGGAGTTCCAGGGTGTGGAAAGACAACATGGGTGATCAGACATTTCGATGTCGACAGGGACGCTATCATCACCACAACAACAGAAGCAGCAAAAGATCTGAGGGAGAAACTATCGCACAGAATAGGTGACCTGGTAAAAACCAGGGTGCGAACCATGGCTTCCTCCCTCGTAAATGGTTTTGGTAGAAATAGCTTCAGCCGCCTTTTGGTGGATGAAGCCCTTATGAACCATTTTGGAGCCATAGTAATGGCTGCACGGCTGTCTGGTGCTAGCGAACTTGTCCTTGTCGGAGACGTCAATCAATTACCTTATATCGACAGAGAAAATATCTTCGAAATGAGGTACCATCGCCCAAACCTGGTCACAAACATCAGTCAGGAGTTGCTTTGCACACATAGAAACCCAATGGACGTCGCGTACGCGCTGAGGGAAATATACTCCGGTATATATTCCTCAGCTCCCCGTATTAAATCCCTTGAGCACAGACGGTACAAGGGAGCGCAAATACCCATCACCCTTCCCAACACACTTTTCTTAGTGCACACTCAAGAAGAAAAGGAAACCCTCATCAGCCTAGGGTATGGGGGAGGCACGGGGTCGCGCACTCTTACCATCCATGAAGCTCAGGGGTTAACGTACGAGTCGGTAATCGCCATAAAGACCAAGCCAAAAATGAAGCTGCACGAGAGCGTGTCGCATGCGGTCGTCGCAGTATCACGGCACACCGGGACCTTCGTCTACTACGCCGACAATACTGAAGACGATGCTATCTGTCGGTTCGTGCGTCGTGCGTCGGCTGCGTCACCGAAGACCATCAAAGAATATAATTTGCAGATGGCCATCAAAGATCGGAACACGGCGGTGATGGAGGCCTTGAGTCGGGAGGAGGCGATTTCAAACGAAAACTCATGTAAATAGAAATAAGGATTGTGTGTATGCCTCGAGCATTCATGCTCACCATCGAAGGCTCCTTCTTGCGGCGGCGTCGTGTGTCGGGTCGCTCTCTTCCCTCAGATATGGTTGAGGAGGGCGATGGCTGGCACATGCGTCATACTCGTGATCGGGTGCTGCTTGCGGGTCGCTGGTCTGCTCGCGGTATACACACAATCTAGTACCTACTTTAACCTTAGATTAAGATCCTACTAACCTCTCCTCTTTTTGTAATGTAAAATTGTAAAAAAAAAAAAAAAAAAAAATTTTGTAACTAAAGTTGACAAAGGTCACGGACCCCAGCGTCTGTGGAGCGTATAATAATAAAAAAAAAAAAAAAAAAAAAAAAAAATGCGAATTTGAGTTTGTTTTTTACGCTTTGCAGTAACTATTAGTAGTGTTAAGCCGATCATCATAAAATTTTGCACACACGTTGTCAGGGTACAGAAAAGGACAAAGGGTACCTTTGAACCACAAGAAAAAAATACAGTTCCTGAAGAAAAAGAAATTTACATTAACACAAGTCTAATCAATCTAGGTTCCGGTCTTTACTTGGTGGTAGATTTCCTTAGAAGGAAGTCGTCTAGGTAGGTACCACCGCAGTACTAGATATTCTGCCGCCAAGCAGTAGTGTGTAAACATTACTGTGTTCCGGTTTGAAGGGCAGCTAGCGAAATTACTGGGCTGTTGAGACTAACCATCAAAAATCTCAAAGTAATGAGCGCCAAAGCAGCGATGCCCCGGACTTTGTTTTGGTACTCAAAGTTCTGTGTATTGCTGCAGTGGTGATGGGCATGCGTTATCTCTTACCATCAGGAGAGCGTATCGTTCGTCTCATTACTTTTACAAGTCATTAAAGTACATGTTTTTATTGCAAAATAAGGGCTTTACAAAACTTTATGTTGCCCACGTTATTCAGCCTTAATCCGGCAATGGCTGCATTCGCCCGATAAGACAATAAAAGGAGAAATACACGGGTCATGGGACAATGTATGTCTAGTTTACACCGTGGATTTACAACCTCAATTGCTATGCTTTAGGCGCTGGAGCTATAAAAATAAGTCATCATTATAATCAGCCTTCGTAGTCTGCTGCTGGTCATCATCATTATCATCATCATTTCAGCCGTAGGACGTCCACTGCTGGACATAGGCCTCCCCCATTGACTTCCATAAAGACCGGTTGGAAGCGGCTCGCATGCAGCGCGTTCCTGCGGTCTTTACTAGGTCGTCTGTCCACCTTGTGGGTGGACGTCCTACGCTGCGCTTGCCAATCCGTGGTCTCCACTCCAAAACTTTGCAACCCCATCGGCCATCAGTTCTGCGTGCTATAGGCCCTGCCCACTGCCACTTCAACTTGCTAATTCGTTGGGCTATGTCGGTAACTTTGGTTGGTCTACGGATCTCCTAATTTCTGATTCGATCTCGTAGGGAAACTCCGTGCATAGCCCTCTCCATATCTCGTTGTGCTACTTTAAGCTTTACAAGAAGGCACATAGTCTGAGACCACGTTTCAGCGCCATAAACCATCACTGGCAACACACACTGGTCGAAGACATTCGACTTGAAACATTGAACTGCTGGTGCTACTGCTGGTCACTGTCACTTAACATCAAGTGAGCTGTGATCAAATACCTAATCACTCAACAAATAAAAAAACACGCTACTCAACCTGATTTTCAACTCTTCGTTTCCAGTCACTGGCAGGCTGCCTACTTCCAGTCATTTTTGTATAAATCGTTACTACATTTTTTTGAGAACTTTTTGCGCTTGATAACGAAATGCACTAGAATGGAGTAGAAAAAAACTATGGGTATCATAGATTAATAGAAACTACATATTTTTCATTAAAAACGGAACTAGGTATTTTCATATATTTTAAAGAATTTCAATAAATTTCATGTTTTGATTAGGGCTGTTGTATTTTTATTTTTATTTAAAATTAATGAGGCAGTCGAGACGTTCCCCTGATGGTAAGAGATAACGCATATCCATGACCGTTGCAGCGATGCACAGAACTTTGAGTTACAAAACGAAGGGTATCGCTGATTTAGTTCTTATTACTTTGAGACTTGAACGAGGATTAGTCTCGACAGCTCTGTAATTTCGTTAGTTAAAGTGCCCTTCCAACCGGTGTACAGTTATGTTTATACACTACTGCTTGGTGGCAGAATATCTAGAACTGCGGAGGTACCTACCTAGACAACCTCCTGCTAAAGAGACACCACAAAAACATACTGGTATTTCTAATAAGCTCATCTAATCAAGATAAAGAAAAATAGCAACATGGATTTGCGCAAAGTTCAAAGTTCAAAGTTTTTTATTCGCTCAAGATGTGGTTACATTTTTTATCTTAAAAATATATTACTAGTACAGCACATCTTACTCTAATTGGCATGCGAATTTACAATATTCCTAATAGCTAAAATCTATATTATATTTATTAAAATAATGTACGACAAAAATTTAATTATATACAGTTATGGCAATAATCAACACGATATCAAATATTAACTAAAAACAAAATTATTAACTACTTAATTGTACAGAAAGGAATAATAAAAAAACAAACAAACATCCTCTCACCCCAAACGCATTAACAAACATATACCGTCTCCGTTCCGTCGTTGGTTAAAAAAAACATATAAGGGTCGAATAAACAAAAGAATAAAAAACCTTCTTTTGAAGTCTAATAAAAAAAAATGTTTTCTTACAGCGAATACTTTTTTCAGAACTTTTCTAGCAAACTCAGATTAAAGTGAGCTAGCAAAGTAACAGAGACCTCTACCTGCAACCAAGACAATCGTGGCAACTTTCAGGGTAAAAATATAGCCACAACCGAAAAGCGGGAAATGAGAAAAGCCTTCACGGGAAATTAATAAAACCTTGACTTACTACAGTGCAATCTAGTACAAAGCTTGGGATAGAGATGGCGCTGTACTAGGTTAATTTAAAATACGCCCACAGATGGCGCTGTTCTTTGAATGCTAAAGACGACAAATATTTAGTTATACGGTATTTTGCACAAGGCAATTAATTACGACCACAGATTTATAAAAAAAACATGTTCTGATAAATAATGTTGTGTAGAAAATGCATCTCCTTGTTCCTAAAATTTCACTTATCATACGGACACACGCACAAAAATACCTTTGTGTGTAAATAAATGTTACGTAACGGCTTGACTTCGTAGAGCTGTAGGGCGTGGGTTCGATTCCTGCCAGGACATTTATGTGATTATTTGTATTATAAGTATGTATCTACAAAAAAAAGTATTTTAGTATTCTATTCAGTTACCTAGTTCCCATAGTACAAACTTTGCTTAGTTTCGAGCTAGATGGCTATTTATGTGAAATATCCTATGATATTTATTTTATTTGTGTGCGTGTAGTTAGCGTACCACAAGCGAAAATTGTATGATCACTCTGTATCTTTACCTGTTTTCTATATAACATTATGTTATAGCATATAAAATTGCGATTTATGTAGTAGTAGATAGTCAAATGTATTTAAAAAATGCAGTTTCCATTTACTTCCGCCTGAGGCGCTGTCCAACTTTCTTTACATTCTACCTGTATTATTTTTTATAATCTGTGGATACTACACTGATTAAAATGCGGTTGTAATCATGCTGAAACGTTTTTTCTTGGCACGCAAAGTGTGTATTATGTATGTAAATGCAACTTTCGTGATTATAACTAGTTTATAGGGAGCGTGAATGCGTGCAACCTTTTTTTTTAACGTTTATTATCGCCAAGTCATCGTACTGTTGTCACACGCCATGTTTTAACCCCTTGACGCAACAGAGAGTATTTTTTTCTTTGGTTTTGGCGTCGCATTTTGAGCATTTGCCAGTGTCAAGTGTTTAATCTTTTCAAGTTTCAAAGGATAAATAAGTTGCCTCGTAGCTATAGTTATAGTCAAAGTCCAGTCTTGGTAAAGTACAATCCGTGTCAGTCAAGTCCAGTTATGCTTTAGTAAAGTAGTGGCGACTTTACTATAAAGCTTCGATGGAGTTTTGGAAACAACACGAAAACTCATGTTTCACCACATTATATCATTTTCCCACACTCGAGCTTGTGATTTGGCCCTTTATGAATAAAATACCACCATTTTTATGCATAAACACACGACAAAACACTAGTTTTGGAAAAAAATACAACGGTGTGACACGACTATTTCCGCGTTCCCGCCAAAATACCGAGTGCATCTGTTTGTCTGAACATGTATAATGTATATCTAGTACGAAATAACAAAAACAAATGTTACCACATTTTAGTACTGTTAAAACACCTAAATCATGCAAGTTATGCAATCTAACATTTTTATTTTAATAGCATAAAAGTCTGCAAGATTTAATATCCGTTCTATATGCAGATTTTTACACTAACCAACTTCAATTTCAGAATATCCACGGCTCTTTTACCGCACTGAATGGGTCGGCTTGAATGGAATCCAATCAGGGTTCAGCTCGGGTCAAAATATTCATTTTCAACCTTAACGGCACAAGTTTGTATTAAAATCTGATCTAGTTTTAAAGTAACTTTTGTTTACAGCATTGAAAACCACAATACAATAGCTCTTTGTAAACATCACAGAAAGGAAAGTGATACAAGCTAATACTGAAAACCAACTAGGTTACCAACTATTTTTACCAAACTATCCTGCTCGTTGCAAAAAGTTCCGCATACTGCCGTTACAGGAAAGAAGACGTGTGGCGGATATAGCTTTTCTCCTCAACATAGCAAATGGCACGATCGATTCTCCGGAGTTACTCGGTCAGCTGGGGCTGCGCACACCCACCGCTTCCCTGAGAAACCCTAGTCTTCTCTATGTTCCGTCCGTAGACAGTAGTTACAGGCGAAACAGCTACTTAATTAGGGCATGTAGATGCTACAATTCCCTTGATGGGGAACTGGATATAGACTTATTCAACACTAGTTCTATAAATTTAAAGAGGCTTGTTTTTAGCAATTATTTTTAACGACTTTACTCGACTTGTTATTTGTTATTGTTACTCTTGATGTGTATTATTGTGTGAATCCGTCTATTTACATATTTCTTCTTTTCTACTTGTGGAAACTTTTAATTGGCCTTCTTTTCTTATTCATTGTAATTGTCTATGTACCTAGCTGTAAGTTTTCCTTTGATTATAAAAATAAATTAAAATAAACTAGGTTCAAAATAATTATAATTCATCATCATCCTATCGAATATTACACTGCTGGAAACTGGCCTCTCCGCTTCTTTTGTCAACAGTTTTCGCAGCGCATGCTAAGTAAGGGTTTTTTCGTTAAATTTTTCACAGCTTGGCTTATTGAAATTTCCATACGGATCCCGAACTATTTTTTAAATAAAACATTGCCTATGTCCACCACGGATGTAGATAGATAGATAGATAGATAGATATAATTATTTATTGTGCACATCATAAATAGTAAAGAGTACAGAGAACAAAAAACCTTATTAACTAGTGCCACAAGTGGCGGCCTTATCGCTAACAGCGATCTCTTCCAGGCAACCAAGAAAAGAAAAATACGATAGAAAACCTAAGAAACAGACGGGAGATGTAACACTAATAAGAAAAGAATAAAATAAAAATAAAAGTAGCATAATACTGAAAGTATTATGAAGATCAGTCCAGTAGTTTCCGAGCCTATTCCATACAAACAAACAAACATAAAATCAAATCTTTCCTCTTTATATTAGTATTGATATATTACCCGTTATATTAGTCTTTAACCAGTGCGTTCTACCAGCCATGACCTACGGAGCTGAAACGTGGACGCTCACAGCGGGAATGGTCCACAAGTTCAAAGTCGCTCAGCGAGCTATTGAGAGAGCTATGCTTGGCATTTCTCTAAGGGATTGTATTTAGAACGAAATCATTCGCCAGAGAACTAAAGTAACAAACATAGCTCAGCGTATTAGCAAGCTGAAGTGGCAATGGGCTGGACATATTTGTCGCACAACCGATAACCGCTGGGGTAGATGTGTTCTAGAGTGGAGGCCGCGAATTGGCAAACGTAGCGTAGGACGCCCTGAGACTCGATGGAGTCACGATAGCAGTGGACTGCAAACGGCTGATGATGATGGTAATTATCCGTACAATTCACGTTGCAAATGAAGTCAAGGGCTGCTGCTAACGTGATTTATTAATTGATGTGTCGACAAGCTGTTCCTAATTTGTTTGGCGCTTTGAACTGTTCGTGACCTATACGTATTTTCAAACCCCCGTCAGTTGCTCAGCACATATGCAATGCTGTTCACGAATTATTTAATTAGTAATTGCTAAAATGAAAATTACATCGACGGTTTGTAAATTATAGTCGCGCGATTTTTTATACTAAGTAATTAACTTTATAAATGTGTAATTGTAATTTGTAATGTGTAATTTGTAAAGCACCATTTTAAAGATTAAGTTGTGTATCAAACTATTAAATGACTATGACCAATTTTTGATATATTCCGAATATTTTATATTTTATTGACCAATGGCATAGGAGCAAAAAAGTCGATAACGATTTTGATAGTAGATTATGGGGCTAAGGTATTTTCTGGTACTCGACTGGCTAGCTAGAAGTACAATTTGGGTGTCTTCAAATCTAGAGCAAACAGGTTTTTTTCTAGGTAAGCGTGCTTCATCTTGGACTGCATCCTGCTTAACATCAGGCAGGGTGTGGTCAAACGCGAACCTATTATGTATAAAAAAAAAAAAAGCTACCACCCTCAAGTTGAAAAGCTGCCGCCAAGCACCTAACAGTGTGTTTCGACAGCCTCACTTGAGAGCCAGTTCCTTTCTAGGCTCGATGTGCTTTGCACCGTCATTTGACACCAGGTGAGCTGTGGTCAAACAACTAACTTGTCAACAATATAAAAAAAAAATGCTTTTTTCATTGGACAACCTGCTCTTGACATTTGTATAATTTTATTACTTTGACTTTTAAATTTACTTTATATTGCATTATTACATGTGCATAATTTATTTTAACACCTGGAGAATTGATTTTGTCGTTTAATTTATATTTAGATTAGATGATGAATTTGACTATTGTTGTCAGATAGACGCAATTGATTGGAATAAGTAGTTCTTAAAAAAAATAAATAAATGTAGTCGTAAATAAATTTTAATTTAATACCAAATTTGAATTTTCCAGAAAGAAGACACAAAAGAGCTTTCCACAGAATTATTAGCACTTTATGTTTACGGGCCCCTATTTTTGCGGTTAGGTTACGAGCGCTACGAGCGCTACGTGAGCACCGTAGCACCGCTACGTTGCTACGATACACAAAATATTATGAGCGAAAAAACCCTCTTTGGCTGCAGATGTCAAAGAAAAGAAATGGATACTTTGTTTCAAGTTCAAAGAGTTTCGCGCGAAAATACTTGTCAAGTTTTTAACTTTAAAATGTATAAAATATTTCAGCGACTTATCCCTTTTTAATAAAACAGAATTTACGAAATAACTTTTTTCAAGTTTTCGATATCAAAACTTATGACAAATAGTAGCCATTTCACATAAACTCCAGTGCCGTTTATTCTAGTGGAGATACCAGGGGTAGTAATTTTTTATACAATGGTAATTGACCCTTGCGTCTGCTTATCAACTGTTGTTTTCACGTTTGAGGTGTGCAGCGAACCGCACTGCGAAAGCAGACGTGACCACGCGTCGTACTCTGCTTTCCCTCCCTGAAAATGGGCTCCGGATGTGGTCGAAGCCGTTGTTAAAGAATTCTACCTAGTTTCTGCAGAATCGTTTATGTAACTCACTTCTCATGCGGTGACGGGGTGAGTTGGCCGGCGTGCTTTGCTCGGAGCTTTGATCTGCTCCGTATTCTGTGCCGCTGCTGTCTGGTGCGGTTGCCAGGGTGAACGTGGCGTGGTGACATCTCTCGCGGCTTCTACTGCGCTGCCAGCGACTCTGTAGGGGAAATTTCCAAGATTATCTTATATTTATACTTTACTAACTGCGCCCCGCGGCTACTTGTTTTAGAGATAAAAAGTAGCCTGTGTGTTAATCCAGGGTCTCGGCTATCTTCGCACCAAATTTCATCCAAATCCGTTCAGTAGTTTTTGCGTGAAAGAGTAACAAACATCTATCCATCCATTCAAACTTTCACATCCCACTAATATACCTACTATAAATGTGAAAGTTTTGATAGATAGATTGACAGGCGAGTAGATTTTACTCGCCTGTTAAACATAAAAAAGTAAACGGAGCAAAGTCAGAAACTGAGGGTAAGTTCTTTGTACAGACCTTGAGATTAGTGAAGAAGTGCTGCGTCCTATGCACTACGGAGAGCGGTGTGTGGTGGTGAGCGGAGCGGGCGCGCGGGGGAGGGGAGGTTGGGGCAGTGCAGGACAACTCTGATGCTGATTTTGACAGCCGCCCGCTCAGCGCCTCAGATCGCTCTGTGGACAATAAGTATAAAAATAAATACCATAGGACATTACACACAGCGCCATCTGACCCCAAACTAAACAAAGCTTGTACTATGGAAGTCAGATAACTAATAGAATACTCAAATACTTTTTTTTTGTAAATACATACTTATAATACATATAAAACACCCAGACACAGAACAAACAATTGTTATACCACAAAATATTTGTCCTGAGTGGGAATTGAACCCACGCCTTACAGCTCTTAGTGTGTACAATAAAAGTATCGAGTTACGTGCACAATAAACTGTGATATTTATAATGCGATGAAACATCTGTATCTTTGTGTTGTTTCCAAAACTCTATCGAAGCTTCTAGTAAAGTAACGCAAAGCAAATAATTCGAACTCGAACTAAGCGGTTTGATTCCACCTTCTTCGTACGAACATCGGAATTTGCTGCCCGAGTGGGTGTTCCCCGATAAATACAACCAGGGTTCCTTCAAGTCGCGAGTGAATTGGTTTATCCTAGGCAAGCGTGCTCCACCGTAGACCGCATCTTTGCTTAATGAGGCGAGATGGCAGAAAAACGCAAGCCTGTACATAATAACAGCTAGGCTTCACATAGGTAAACAAAACTCGAAACAATATAGCCTATGTTACTCAGTGATAATGCAGCATTCTAATGATGAAAGAATTATTCAGATCGGTCCTGTAGTTTCGGAGCCTATTCAATACAAACAAGCAAAAAATCAAATCTTTCCTCTTTATAATTAGCGTAGACTAGCGGCCCGTACCGGCTTCGCACGGAAAAATAAAACTTGATTAATAATAAAAATATAACCTATGTCACTCAGTGATAATGTAGCATTCTAATGATGAAAGAATTATTCAGATCGGTCCAGTAGTTTCGGAGCCTATGCATATGCAATACATACAAACAAACAAACAAACAAAAAATCAAATCTTTCCTCTTTATAATTATTGTAGATAAACGAAAACGCAATTCTAACTGTTTATCCTAAAATAAATAAATATATCCGAGGGCTCTTTCATATCAGAATCTATTTGCGACAGCCAAAATGATTTTAATAATTGATTGGCAATCTGTTTTCTGATTGAATCAATTCTGTAGGGCTTTCAAGGACGAGGTATTATCGGTTATTGACATGAAAGTAATCAATGGAGACAATTGTTACCACTTAGTTATTATAGTGTTAATGGAATATTCGATATATAGATATTCTCTTCATTGTGATCAGCAAAATAGAAAAAAATTAAGAAAAACAAAAGAACGCACCAACTAAACGCACTGCTGCAATGAAACACCGAGGTTTCGGAGTAAACCAAAATATCATTGATCTATCATCACATCTTCACATCTTTATCTTTATACAATTTTTAGATTTGTGATAATTGATTGATTCAGGCGTTACTTTGCGGAAGTTCATTTTGAATGTTCAATGTTTATATTTAGTTTACTTCCGCTTAACAGTCGTTCCAGGTCCAACAGTGACGAGGAGACTTAATTTAAACTAATTTTACACTGCTTATTAATTAAAAACCCTAATCTTACTTAAAATCTAGAACTCATAAACTTAGAAATATTCTTAATTTGACAAAAATTAAATTAAAATTACAAAAAATCTAATTAAAATAAAATATTTCTAAGTTTATGAGTTCTAGATTTTAAGTAAGATTAGGGTTTTTAATTAATAAGCAGTGTAAAATTAGTTTAAATTAAGTCTCCTCGTCACTGTTGGACCTGGAACGACTGTTAAGCGGAAATAAACTAAATATAAACATTGAACATTTTAGAGTAGTTTTTTTTTCAAAAAGCGCTCGATCGATTTCGATAAAATTTATATGGGATCACCTCTGAAGTATGATATACCAAGCAAAAAAGAGTCATCAGAAACAATTCATTATTAACAGAATGATCGCGTTACAGAGAGAGCTATGCTTGGCATTTCTCTAAGGGATTGTATCCGGAACGAAGTAATTCGCCAGAGAACTAAAGTCACAGACATAGCTCAGTGTATTAGCAAGCTGAAGTGGCAATGGGTTGGACATATCTGTCGCAGAACCGATAACCGCTGGGGTAGACGTGTTCTAGACTGGAGGCCGCGAATTGGCAAACGGAGCGTAGAAGGCGCTGAGACTCGATGGAGTGACGATATACGTAGGACAGCTGGCGGTGGATGGAAGCGAAAAGCCGAAGATCGGGCTGAGTGGCGTGTCTTGGGTGAAGCCCATGTCCAGCAGTGTACTACAAAACGCTGATGATGATGATGATGATGATCGCGTTATATACATACAAAAATAAACTTACAGTCGAATTGAGAGAACCTGCTCCTTCTTTGAGTCGGGTAAAAATACTGGTTGTTTTTAAGAAACTTCGAAAACACGTAATCTCCCGTGAAAATTATTCTTACCATTAATTTACCTTAGTACCTGACAATTTCATATCGTCCCACGCTGTCTCGAGTTATGTTTATTTAATAAGCTAGAAATAATACACAAATTGTTTGAAATACGTACATGTTTCCAAAGCTGGAAGGCAATTTGAGTAAATGGAATTACAAATTAGCTAGAACTCTGCTTCTATGAATATATAAATATTGTTTTCTTTCACTCGTTTGTGTTATTTTTCATTTAAATTTAGAATAAGCTTTGGTTATACTATACTGAAAGGTGGTTATTGTACTCATTTTAATATCTTTCGTACTTCTCGACTTGACAGCCCCGTTGGCTCATTGGTGGTATATCTGCCTTGAGAGCTGTAGGGCGTGGGTTCGATTCCCACTCAGGGCAAACATTTTGTGAATAAACACAATCATGTTTGTTCTGTGTCTGGGTGTTCTGTATGTATTATAAGTATGTATTTACAAAAAAAAAGTATTTATGTATTCTATCAGTTATCTGACTTCCATCACACAAGCTTTGCTTAGTTTGGGGTCAGATGGCGCTGTGTGTATAGTCCCACGATATTTATTTATTTATTAAGTAATTTATACACTGGGAGAATTTTTTACTGTTCAAATAGCTACATTAGTACTTGGAAATAAAACCTAAGTACTTAAACGAGGCTTATAATGAAAACACGCGCAAAATTAAAAAGTGTTACACTATTTTCTAAGCACGCAATATCGCGTGTAAGGGGAACTTTAAAATTTGTGGAAGTACAACTATGTGTCCAACTGTCATGAAATGCCTACAAATTTTAAGTATTTGTCATATTGACTCTTAACATCAGGTCACCAGAACGGTGGTCAAATACCTTGCCTGTCACCCAACAATGTACTAACGGATGTATAAGAGCAGGATTTATTTTGTATTTAATTTATTTTTTTATGCTAGACAGGTTAGGTGTTTGACCACAGCTCACCTGATGTTAAGTGAAGGTGTGGTCGAAGATGGTAAAGCACACCTAGCCTGGAATGGAACTGGCTCTCAAGTGAGGCTGCCGGAACACACCGTTAAATGCTTGGCGGCAGATTTCCAACTTGAGGGTGGTAGCTAGCCAGCCGAGTACTAGAAAGTACCCTACCACCATGCTATGGTTTCCTCACGATGTTTTCCGTCACCGGCAGCTCAAGCTCATTGTTGGCATGCGAACCTACCGCGCTAACTACTGAGCTATCACCGCTACAATACAATTCATTTATTTCCTCGCGGTTTCTCTCGCGTAGTTCCCGTTCCCTTGGGAATACAGGGATAAAAAGTAGCCTATGTCATCCGGAGATGAACGGTGAAAGAATTTTTGGAATCGGTCCAGTAGTTTCGGAGCCTATTCAAACAAACAAACAAATGAAAAATCAAATCTTTCCTCTTTATAACAGTATAAATATAGATAGATAGATAAGTATAATATCCAGATTTACAATAATAACACAAATAGAAAATGTAGTAGGTACGTAAATATCGAAAATATTAAAAAACAAAATGCTCAAACACATTAATAATTTATTAACTTATTTTCTTCAAAAAAAATTGCCTTTTTCTCTCGGGACGATGTACCTGATAAGTCTAAAACGAACGTTTTCAGGAATTTAAAATTTAGATATTTTTTTTAAAAACACGAATGCCCGTAAATGACTTTTTCTAAGAAAAAAGAGAATTTATTTAAATATGGCGTATCCCATAAATGAGTATCGTGGGACATTACACACAGCGCCTCCTGACCCCAAACTAAGCAAAGCTTGTACTATAGAAGTCAGATAACTGATAGAATACTTAAATACTGTTTTTTGTATGTACAATAAACAATTATACA
Source organism: Biston betularia (assembly GCA_905404145.2). Lineage (NCBI taxonomy): Eukaryota > Metazoa > Arthropoda > Insecta > Lepidoptera > Geometridae > Biston > Biston betularia. The sequence goes on along the minus strand of FR989887.1, from coordinate 2,504,573 downwards.
CATTAACAAGCATATGTTTGTACCAAAAAATGTTTATACTAGGCGAAAATCGAACTCACGTCCTACAGCTCTTAAAACAATGAGCCAACAGGTCCCCAGCCCAGACAGAACCCTGAACATTGAACAGTAATTTTAATAACATATTGAAAGCTGGATTGCACCCGATTTTCTACTTTAGGTACGTTCTTATCCAAATACACCTTCAAATCCTACTAATTCACTCAAACACATTCTATCATATCATACAAATCCTGAACGATGGGAACCCATTTATAAAATACCAACCAAACAACTTGAAATTTGGCCAAACAGTAGAACTTATAATCTTCAAGGAATGTTGGCGAGCTTTGTACATAAGAACGCGATTGTGGCGCTTCGTTCAACTCTTTATGTAAGTTGGTTGTTTTATAACTGGGTATCGAGGTATTCCAGTATGAATAATGCATCGTTTCTGTCATCTCTTTACTCGATGGGATCCGCAGGAATGGCGTGCTATCGGGTAAGTTGACGAAGGTAGAATGGTCGTAACAATATCGCACTCAACTCTACATGTAATAATAATAATCTATTCAAAATGGCGACATACGGGAACAGAGTTTTTTTAAAATAAATTAGGCTTGTGTTTGACCGCCATCGCGCCTAATTAAGCGAAAATGTGGTGTGCCCAAAACTATGCCAAATATAATAATTTTGATTTGGTTGTACAGCAGTTCGTATGAGGAAAGTGGAATTGAACTGTTTACAAAAAAACATTTTAAAAATTTTGAAAAGCAAATTTTTGTGTTTTTTATATTTATTTCTATGGAGTCAATCATTCTAAATAACCGTTTGACTTGTTGAAAAAGAAATCTTGAATATATTATCAATTTTAATAAATAAATTAATGTGAACTCAAAAGGTATATAGATAAAATTGCTAACAGTCTGAAATAATTCCAACTGTCTATAATGTAGTACAGACATTGTCGTCTTGTTTTTACAATTAAATGTTTTGTTGATTTTCAAATTATTATTTAATTTGAAATAACAACTACTTTAGTGTTAGTAAAGAATTGAAACTGATATAATTTTGGAGTTAGTTGGGAATCGAATTTTTAGAACCGATCTATCTCGGCGATGTTCTGTGGAGTACCCGACATGGCTTAGCTCTTTATAATAGTATCGGCACTACAAAACGCGTTTACATTATCGGCCTTTTCAGGCCTTACTATACAATGAAAGTATATTTATCTAAAAGTCTCGAGACGAACGCAACGCATCGCTTTACCTCATATTGTTTTGTATTTGCATGTAAGCATTTGTAATTTTTGGTTGCCAAGAAAATCACTTTTAGCTAAGAACGTAACTGCTAAAAGTGATCTTTCAGATCATTGTTTGTTGTGATTTGTTATTGTTTGTTTGCATTGTTATGTTTTTTTATTTTTTTTATTTTAACTCGCTTATCAACACACCCCGTTCTTAGCTTCGTAAAATCCTCTCCGTACTAAGGTTGCCTGGAAGAGATCGCTTTTAGCGATAAGGCCGCCAATTGTTCCATTAGTGTTAAGATTATATTGCTAAAATTGGTGTGAACAATAAAGAGTTATATTATTATTATTATTGTAGCTTTGTGAAACTAGCTGATAATTTTTTTTTAATCAAAATATTATGTTCGTCTTTGACCGCACTCTGCCTGATGTTATGCAGTGTTGTTTTATTATTGCTTACTAAACATTATGTATAGATAGACAGTCTTTATTAGGTATACTAGAAGTCAAGAGAAAAATAACTTTAATTTATTTATTTATTATTATTTCAGTTATTTATTTCTTTTCTTAATTTTTAAATTTTTTTACATTACATATATATAAAAAAAACATAAATAATATAAAAAAACTTAAAAACTAGGGTGCCGCCGGCAGCGGGGCAGGGCTCAAGCTGCCGGTGGTTAGGGCTGCAGAGTGAGGAACCTCCTCACAATGCGCGCCGTGTCAAGGATCACTGCCTTTTGAAGCTGACCCTTGACCCAACCGTCTAGCGAGAGTCTCTCGAGATGTTGGTCGAGACTCTTCGCCATAAGACCGTTTACCGTGACGACTATCGGGACAATGATCGTCGAATCAACATCCCACATGGCGGTTATCTCGTGAGCCAAGTCAAGGTACTTGCTGAGCTTGTCCTTCTCGGCCTTCACGAGATTCTCGTCATGTGGGATGGAATTACACACATTTATTATTACACACATTTATTACACACATTTATCACATCTAAACATAATACAGAGAACATAAAAATTAAAATTGACTAAGTAATAAATCTAATAAATCTGCAACTGGAGGTAGTTTAGAATTAAGTGAATGGCTGCTGCCGAGCTAGGATTAACTCCTGTATTACGGCAGACAGCATGTTAACTGTTTTAATTCCATTTTTTTTTCGCACAGCGAGCTAGCTTTCCCTGTTAGGGGAACACAGACACCGGTAGAAAGTAACGTATAATATCTTAAATAGTTTAACTCTAGGTAAGCGTGCTGCATCTTAGATCGCACTACTGCTTAACATCAGGCAGAGTGTGGTCAAAAGCGAACCTATTTTGAATAAAAAAATAAAAATAAATTGTCATTGCGATTTGATGTTCATATTTTACAATTTAGTTAGCGGAGATATAGTCTAAATAACTCTTAGCAAAGTAAAATCACAACAAGCGTACTAAAGTACAGGAAAAACGAATTTAAAAAAAAAGTTACAAAGAAAAATAACTTGATGAACGTGAGCTTTTGTTCGCTATTATAAAGTATAAGGATAACGTAAGCGGAAATTGACTTCATTAGATGTTAAAAGTCGACATTATACGGAACTCGGTCAACGTAACTTTACTGGAAAATTCATCGTCAACTGTGGTTTTTCTTTCGTGGTTCGAAAGCAATGACAATTTTGTTATCTCATTATCTGAACTGAACTGTATACAAAATTTGTCATTGGATAATAAGATATATATTTATTTTCTACTAGCTGCGCCCCACGGTATTACCCGCTACATGTTTTCGGGATAAAAAAATAACTTATGTGTTAATCCAGGTCTCAGCTACCTCCAAATTACATCCAAATCCGTTCTATAGTTTATGCGTGAGAGTAACAAACATCCATCCATCCAACCTTTCACATTAAGAATATTGGTGGGATTAGTTTAAGAATTAGTATATATTTTTCAGATATTGACAGAATTTTTTTATTATACAAAATACAACTACTTTACTATAAAATAAAGACGCCATGGAGATTGCTTCCGTACGATAGGGTTCCCAGTACACTGGCGGTACTGCCCCGTTTAATCATAATGCTCAATTTTTACATAGGCGCCAGCTCTGAGGTTCGAAAGGTTTTTAAACACAAACAATTGAATTGCAAATCAATCGAGTACGCGTACGAAGCCATGGATAATAGCTAGTACATTTTTTTTATAGAAAGAGCCGCATACAAGCTTGCAGTTCGCCTGTTGGTTCGCCTCGATCGATTCGCCTTACAGTTGTCTATGGACACCAGCAACATAGAGCTAAGCACGGACATCCCACTATACAAATATTATAAATATGAAAGTTTGGATAGATGTTTGTTACTCTTTCATGCAAAAACTACTAAACGGATTTGGATAAAACTTGGTATGGAGGTAGCTGAGACTTTGAATTAACACATAGGCATTTTTATCCCGAAAACATGTAGCGGGTAGTAGTAGCAGCGAGCTCGTTGCAATGGACATTGGACACCGTTATTGCGACATTTTACATCCATTCTAAAAGTTCTTAGAACAACATACAGGTTCATGTGGGTTGATTAGATTTAGAAAAATAGTTTCATGTGGAATATTTCTTCTCATTTTTTAACAAAATAGAGAGTTCGCTTCACAACACGTTGTTTTTATTCTAACACAATTTAGAAGCAAAATCATATTTCTTTCGTACTGGATTATAAAATGAGGAAGGCCAACAAAATAAACGGCTCGAACGTGACAAAAGCGCTCAACAAACTATGTAACTTTGGTCATAAATAAAAAACTTCACTGACCTGGCCGAATGAAAAAAGTGAATAATAGACTTACTTAAATAAACCTGCTCTCACGATACACGAATATTTTTTATTTATGAAAGGCTAGGCTCACAGGCTAGGCTACAGCTCACCTGATGTTAAGTGACGGTATTGTCGAAGATGGTATACACAGCTCGCCTCGAATACTGGCTCTCGTGTAAGACTACCGTTAGGTACTTGGTGGCAGATCCGAGTACTAAGACTCTACCACCATGTTATGGTTTCCTTACGATGTTTTCCTTCACTGGCAGCTCAAGCTCATCGTTGGGGCTTGAACCCACGCCCACATTTGAACCTCTGGGTTGTGTACAAAAACGTATATTAAACATGAAACAAAATTTGCAAACAAACGTCAAACAATTGCTAAAAACCAGTGGGGTTTAGCCACCGACCTTTTCACATGGGATTGTGTCTGTCAGCTAAGCGGTTTGGTTAAATAATTATTTTTACATTCGGGCTTAAAATTGTGGGCCGAGTATTGAATAAACTCCTTGAACATTGTGTTTATCGGATCACCAACCGGCATTAAACATTTAAATTGTTAACACCCCACTGCTGGATTTTTTATTAAATATTATTTATTTACGTAAATGTAAGGAGACGGACGATACGCTCTTCTGATGGTAAGAATACTGCAGCTACACGGTGTCGAGACTAACAATTGATAGTCTTAATAGCGACGCCCTGGACTTTGTTTTGCTACTCATCGTTCTGTGTATCGCTTTAATAGTTATAAACAGGCGTTATCTCTTACCATTAGGAGAGCGTCTCGTTCGTCTCATTACTTTTACATAAATGAAATCCTTAGTTTAGAAAAAAAACTATTTCAAAACCACGTGAAGCTCATGAAAATAACTTCATCAACATGTGAATGCCGAGGCTATCCAGCTCCTTGACAACACGGATATAGTAAGAAGACTAAAAAGGGCAAAACCTTTTGAGTTAGTGTATTAAGTTTGTAATGTCAGTGCAGTGAGTACAAAATATTATAGAACACATGAACAAAGTGTCTTCCCCTTAATAGAGACAGTAAGAAAAGTGTCGATGGACGCATTCTTCGTTTATACTCTACTTAGCAATTTAAATTATATTAAAATTACTTATTAGTCTCAACTAGGCTAGATTGTAATAACAATGAGGTATCTAACAACAAACAGATACATGCTTAGAAGGAAAAAAAAACACGTCAACTTTTAATGGTTAGGTTCTTGTTTTTTCTTTTTTCATTCAGTGATAAGGTTATACATTTTTATTTAATGAAAATATCAGATGCAAATTGTTTGTTACTTTTGTGTTCAACAATTTGCCACGTTAGCCGTCACCCACCCACCTCTCTACTGACCCTTTACACTGAGGGACCAGTCCTGTTTATTATCACTGAACACGGTAGCTCGCGTGGCATGTCAGTAATTGAAATAGTTGCAATTCACGAACGCCGTGAATTTTACCGTTTTAAACATTTTAATCATTGTTCACTGATATAGACATAGACAATACTGTATTTGTAACATAAAACATATTTCAATACAATATAAAAAACAAAAGGAAGAAATCTTTTGGTTTGAGAGTTTTGGCGGGACCGCGGGAAGAGTCGTGTCGCTCCGTTGTATTTTTTTCCAAAACTTGTGTTTTGTCGAGTGTTTATGCATAAAAATGGTGGTCTTTTATTCATAAAGTGCCGAATTACAAGCGTGAGTGTGGGAAAATGATATAATGTGGTGAAACATGACTTTTCGTGGTGCTTCCAAAACTCCATCGAAGCTTTCGCCACTACTTTACTAAAGCATGACTGGACTTGACTGACACAGACTGAACGTGACTAAGACTGGACTTTGACTATAACTAGCTTCGAGGACACTTATTTAACTTTTGAAACTTGAAAATATATAAATACATGACACTGGCAAATGCTAAAACGCGACGCCAAAACCAAAGAAAAAAAAATCTTTTGGTGTCTGGCAGGGGGTAGCAACTGTCAGAAATGTCCGGCAATGGATGACGAGATTTCTAAGGTTATCCTGAAGAAAATATAAAAAAATTGAGCTTATATTTTATACTTTAACGAATTAAAGGTACTATTTTATACACCTTTACTAACTGATAACTGCCGAAGTAATCACAACCCAAACTCCATAATCGCAGGTCGTCCTTACCTGTATAGGGGGCATGCACAGAAAAACTTTCAGCTTTTATAAAATAACGAAGGACTGGCTGTCATGGGCTCTTACTCTATTTCTATCTATCTATCCCTCCTCTGGCGGACTTGTAGATAAAGTTTTTTGTATAAGTCTGTAAATAGTATTAATTTAAGATATTTTATTTTGTTTAATAAATGTATTTAGAACGGCTGAAAGGCAGAAATAAATTTTATGTCACATTTTTTTTGCACAGTTTTTTTGTCATTTACTTTTTATGGTTTGGTTGGTTTTTTGGTGACAACTCACTTGATGTTTTTTATTTAAAAACAATTATACGAACGAAACATTCTCTTGATAGTATGAGATCACTGCCTTAACTTTGTATGTGTATTCTTCAGGCAGGCTAGGTGTTTAAGTGACCACAGCTCACTTGGTGTTAAACAATGGTCAAAGATGGTAAACACACCTAGCCTGGAATGGAACTGGCTATCAAATGAGGTTTCCGGAATACACCGATCGATTTTTGTTCACAGTTCAAGCTTTTGAAAAGGCTGTGGTGTGTAGGCACAAAATATAACAGTGAAACCTATTCCAATTGACCTCTTTTTATCATTACAGTAGTTCTGTCTAATTCCATTTAACTGGCGTGTAAGTAATTACTAGAATGTATTCAATGAGTAGCGGAATCCGTGAATGGGAGAAATGAACGGGGAGAGTCGTCTACTGAACAAAGGGGTTCGCTAGAGATTCATTATCTTTGATCTGTTATCTAGGTTGATACATCAAAGACGATGCCGGTGATTATATTTAGGGCGCTCCCACTAGCTATGCTTGCGTGTTTTGGTACCTCAGTCGATTAATAACCTATTTCAGTAATACGCGTGTTTGTTTAGTTTATAAAAATAATGAGACAAAAAAGTTATCTCCTGATGGTAAAAGATTTTAAGCTAGAACTCTTTACAGAACAATATGTCTTTTAACATGTGGAATCTACGATTGAACATATTGAGAAACCTTGATAGTACGGTATTTTGAACGCTACGAGTGTGTGTAGCACTAGCTACGAAATAGCTACGACTGCTACGAAACAGTTGCCAAAACGTAGAACTGAATTGGAAATACTACGAAATGTTTCTTTGATTTCTCGAAATACATTTTGTAACCGACTTAAAAAAGGAGGAAGGTGCTCAATTTGACCCGTGCTTTTTATATATGTATATTGTATGTACACCAAGAACTCTGCCTTATATGGGCTGGTCTTCGGGATTCTTTTTTACTTCAAAATCTATTTTTATTATTATTACGCGACTGCCTAAAAAAGGAGTGTAATATTTCTAGTGTTTATATATATGTATTTACGTGAGTAACCTATGTCACTGGGAACGTAATAAAGAAATCGATTGACACCTCATTCATTAAAATCGTATAAGTTGTTTCGGCGCTACGATGGAACACACATGCCTACAAACATAGACTAATAACAAGCTTAATTGAAAAGATTAAAAAACACAAATGTCAGCCATTCGTATGATGTCAGGATTATAACGATACCTCGCACATCCATATATGTTCAGGCATTCAAAAGTTGAAAACAAAAAATACACTCCATTTTTTTGGCAGTTATGTAAAAACATCGTCCTTCCTTTTGGTATTACCGTAGGTGGGTAAAAACTCCAACAACGTCGTCGTTTAATAGCCACGCAGTGTCAACTAATATTTATTCTGGAAAGAGTAATATGGTAGTTGCAGAGGCATTTACGGCAGTAGTTCGCCAACGAAAATTAAAAGCTTAATCACATTTTTATTCAACATTCATTACAATCACAAATCTTTTTTTTTAATGTAAACTTATTGAGACGAACGTATGTTTATAAACCATTCCAGCGATACACAGAACTATGAGTAACGAACTATAATCCAGGACATCGCTGCTTTACTTTGTCATTCAATTGTCAAGCAAGATCTTTTTCTATTCTATCCCAGAAGGTTATGGAAAGTATAAAAATACAAAAAAAATTGTGCTTCCACAATTGTTGTATTTTGTCATTAATTACATTAGAGCGACAGAGATACAAACAACATCGCATTAATTTTGACAAGTGTAATTTCCGGAAGAATTTATAATATTTAATATTATACTAAATTAATATACTATAATAATATAAACTAACTTATAATAAGAAATTATAGTGAAATTTCACATTGACGTCGAATTATGTTTTCTCTAGTAATTCGTGAAATGACGGCGTCTAGTTATGTAAGTTATCGTAAAGCACACGTGCAATCAATTTACAATCATGTCAGTTTCTAATATACTTACTAGGCTTAAGCTGATGTGGATGTTTCTTTGTTGACATGATGTCGTTTAGGAAATGTCATTTGTCGCAGCTTCCGATGATTTAAACGTACATATGCGATCAATCTATGTCAGATGTAGTACACTAGGCGAACTTTACTCCGTTTAGACTATGTCATTGTCGCAGCGTACATGTTTGATCAATCTATGTCAGATATAGTACACTCACTAGGCTTGGGCTGACGCGAATGTTTCTTGATGAACACTGAACATAACGTCGTTCAGATCATGTCAGTAGTCGCAGTGTACACGTACGATCAATCAATGTCAGGTATAGTGTACTCACTAAGTTTAGGCTGAGGCGAGTGTTTCTTGGTGGACATGACGTCGTTCAGGTCATGTCAGCTATCGCAGCGTACGCACGCGATCATTGAGTACGCGGTTCGCGCCAGGCGCCCCAATCCGTGTCTGTAATGAGCTCTCTGTTTAACTCTTCATTAATCCTGCAACAATAAATTACCTTCGTCATCCCACTAAACTGCACTCTTCGATTGCACTTATGAAAAGGAGAAATCATTAAATTTTTTATGGAGATATTTTTGTAAAATACAAATTTATATAAATACTTAAATACAAAATTAATTCTTTAGTGACTTTTTTAAAACATTATTATAATGTTCCTAGACATACAGCCAGCCATGATATGTGGTCAGAACACCTCCTCTGATGGACTTTTAGATTAAATTATTTATAAAAAAAATAGTATTAATTTAAAATATTTTATTATGATAGAGCCAGTGATAGCATACGCAGCTAGTGTCTGGGCCCCCGCTACAAAGAAGCTGGGTATACAAAAGCAGCTAAACGCCGTTCAGAGGGGCTTTGCGCAGAAACTGTGCAAAGCGTATCGTACGGTCTCCCTCAACTCGGCACTGATGCTGGCTGGGATGCTACCTTTGGACCTCAGGATACAGGAGGCAGCTGCCCTGTATGAGACCAAAAGGGGGATATCTCGGTCAGTACTGGAGGACGTGGAGATCGAAACGAAAACGGCGTTTACCGATACTCCTCATCCAGCGCAGCATATGGGCTTAAAATTCTTGTGCTTGGTAGACCAAGAAGGCGTTGATAGGAACAGCGGGCAGGCAATACAGATATTCACAGACGGCAGTAAAGTCGAAGGCAAGGTGGGAGCGGCATTGTCTCTTTGGAGCAATGCAGCCGAAATCAAAAGCTTAAAGTTGAAGCTGTCGTCTTATTGCACGGTCTACCAAGCTGAATTGCTGGCCATATGCAAGGCAACTGAGGAAGCACTTAAAAGCCCAAAAACAAGTTTTGGGGTGTTCAGCGATTCAAGGTCTTCACTTGAATCAGTGATCAACAGCTGCTCTCTCCATCCTCTCGCAGTCCAAATCAGAAAGAATCTAAAAGACTGCCTAAAGGTAAACAAAAAAGTTGAACTTTTTTGGGTCAAAGCACACATAGGACTCAAGGGGAATGAGAGAGCAGACGAACTGGCTAAAGATGCGGCTTTAAAGTTAAAGACACGACCTTGCTACGACAAATGTCCGATCTCATTTGTCAAGCGACAAATCCGAATAGACACGCTTGACAAATGGAATAAGAGATACAAATCGCAAAAAACTGGGGCGGTCACCAAATTGTTCTTCCCCGACGCAATCACGGCTTTTAAAATTGTCAAAAAACTGGAAATTTCTGGTACACAAACACAAATACTGACTGGGCACGGTGGGTTCTCCGAATACCTGCACCGTTTTAAGTGTAAAGAGATCCCATCGTGCATCTGTGAACCGGACAAGCACGAGACAGTGCCGCATATACTAGCTGAATGCCCTGCTTACAGCCCAGAACGCTTTGAGGTAGAACAAAAAATAGAGTGTAAAATAGAAATAGATAAATTTAGTGAAATAATAAAAGATGAAAAAATTAGAAAAACGTTTTTAGAATATTGTATAAAATTAGCAAACAGGGTGATAAAAAGAAACAAAACGATACATAACAACGATTGAATAGCTATATCGTGGGATAAAGCTACATCAATAAAACATGCATAAAAGGTAAAAAATTAAAAATAAAAATAAAGGTAAAGGTTAATAAATAAACAAATGATGAACGGATAACAAGGTTCAAAATCTTGGCAGGCAGGGTGGTGACATGATCCCCCCCGTGGGTTCCCGCCTTGTCGTGGCGGGGGGGCTGAGTAACCGTGACTGGTCACCACGGTGAAACTAAGCGGAACCCGAGGTGGGGCTGCTTCTCCGGGTGTTCCCCCGGGCCTGGTAGAAGCGGCCAAGTAGGTTGCGGACTGTGTGGGCGGTATCGCAACTGAGGCGGGCTGCAGTGTCGAATGGGAGACACTGCGGCTGAGGGCTGGAGGCCGCGGCGGGAGAGGACTGTCGGTGTTTCGTTGCCGCTTTCCCTACCTTCCGCGGCCTTAACGGGGCCGCCACCGTTTGATGGCGGACGCGGTGGGGCTGCAGGGGAAGAGGAGTGTCGGTGTTGCGTTGTGCCGCTCTCCCTGTCCTCTGCAGCCGTGGTGGCAGGCGGCGGGGCCACTCACCTGACCCGTCGCATGAGGACCACTGGCGTTCAGACATGGGTCGTCTGGCGCCAGTTGTTATTGGTCCTCGAGGTGGGTCACGACAAGCCATGTTATGGCATGTCGCGACGGCAGGAGGGGCCCGACCCCGGGAGGTGGCCTGGCGACGGGCTCTCCACGTGTCCCTCTGATGAGCTGAGGGCGCAGTGGAGGAGCCGAGTGGGAGGGGGTTGCGGAATGGGGGGAGTGCCGGTCTGGCGATCCCCATTCCAAGCAACCAAGTGGCAGGCGGCGGGGCCACTTATCTGACCCGTCGCATGGAGACCAGGGGCGTACGGACATGGGGCTGTCCGACGCCCATTTGCTGGTTTGGTCTCCGAGGTGGATGACGATGTGTCGGGTGTTCGGACACATCGTCATTGTTGCGGGGTGAGCTTAGGCTCCCCGAGGCGGGTCCGCGAGGACAAGCGCTGTCGAGGCCGCGGTAGAGTGCGAAAGCGTGCCCGCAGCCTCGACACAAAGCGCCGAGGTGGAACACTCCAGGGTTTTTAGTGGGTAGGCCGTCATTAGGACGGAGAGTCCCACATAACCACCGTGCCCGCCCCGCTAGTATTTTCCCTGGAAAAAAAAAAAAAAAAAAAAAAAAAAAAAAAGGGTGGTGACATGATGAAAACATACATAATTATATATTTATATATATATATCAAACATTAATTATCAAATATATTTAAAATGTACAAATAATATGTGTATATATGTATATATAGTATAACTATAATGTATATGTATTTATATGCACATATAACCCAGTTTTGGAAATAAAAATAGAAATACCGAAGGAAGGAAAGGGTAAAAAATTTAAACACCTTAAACAAAATTATTTAATACCTAACAAAGGTCCCTGATAATGTCAGGGGTAATAGCGGAGGAGGACGGTTTATAAAAAAAAAAAAAAAAAAAATATTTTATTTTGACGTAGGTACAAAGTTTTTGAACGTGATACTGAACTAAAAAATTATATTGAATTGAAATTAACATTATTACATTATATTTTGTAATAAATAAATAAAATCTGTTTTAGGGGTCTTACAGTAGTTTGCGTGCAATACTATAAACTTGCAATTAGCTCAATGATTCATCACAATAATGTTACAAAGGCGAAGTTTATGAGCATGTAAGTGTGTTTGTTTGTGTGTTCAACCGAAGCGACTGTTAAGCGGAAATAAACTAAACACATATATACCTCGAACACTCAAAATGAACTTCCGCAAAGTAACGCCTGAATCAATCAATTAGCTAAGATGTTATTAAACTTCATTTCTATCAAATCTTTCCTCTTTATATAATAAGTATAGCTAGATAGATTATATCAGGTCATATTGACGTGCTTTAATATTTCGAATTTTTTACATGTTATTTTTAAACATGAATAAAAATTTGACTTGTAAATTTTGTGTTGTGAATAAATTATCATATTACATTGCGTTTTGGTCATTGCTCATCGTTTGGCCTATATACCTAGTTCGTAGGTTTCAAACTTCAATCGGCACAAACAATTCCTTCATTCTATCGAAACAACATTCTTCAAAGTTAAATCATCCATTGTTTGTTTTCTCAATTTAAGACACGCTTTCTTTGACTGTTTGAAATCTGAATAGTCCTTAATGATAGGTTGCGTGTTGACAGCCTCGGTCGATAAGATTTGTGTTGAAGGATCATTCAAGAGTCAAATACTGTAATGACAGAGAAACCATAAACCATTGTTCTCTTTAATTATAGAAAAAATATTATAAAAAAACTTTATAATAAACTAACGGATGCCTCGCGGTTTCACTCGCGTTGTTCCTGTTTTCGTGAGAATGCAGTGATAAAAAGTAGCACATGTCATCCGCGGATAGTGTAGCTTCCCAACGGTGAAAGAATTTTTGAAATCGGTCCAGTAGTTTTACCTTAAATTATACTACCTATTTACAAAATGTATACAAAAAACTTAGTCTAAAAAACCGTCAGACGAGGGATATGTGGCCAGAATGCTGGCAACATTGCCAGTAGTTTTTGAGTTTATTCGTTACAAATATACAAAAATCCAAAAATACAAATCTCTCCTCTTTATAATATAAGTGTAGATAAATATGGTCGAACTTTATAGACAGCGTCAAACTAAGCAAAGCTTGTACTAGAACCAGATAGCTGATAGAATACTTGTACGTATAGTTATACATACGAAACACCTACTCAGTATAAGTATTAATATGCATAATATATAATTTACTAAGTAACAAGGGTAAAGTTAAAAGGGTTGAACGGGTTTGATATCCGTAAATACATAAATATATACATGGTTAATATATTAGCAGACGCGTCGCGGTTTCACCCGCGTAGTTCCCGTTCCCGTGGAAATACACGGATAAAAATAGCTTATGCCACCCGGGGATAGTGTAGCTTTCCAACGGTGAAGTCGCCTTTCAGAACTCGCCGGCTTATCTGTACCGACTCTGACGTGGATATTCATTGTGCAGGAGCGAACATAAATCATAGTTTTATCGTGATTGTAATACAAACTCAACGATGAAGAAACTCAGGTAAAGCAGACAAAAGTCTTGTTTCCGGTTAGGTTTAAAATGTCGTACACTTTTGTGAAACAAGCCTTGTGTTTGGTTTGGGGTCCAATGATAACCAGTGTATACACTGAATTCCAAATTGTTATGTCCAACACCTCCATAATTATGTATGCATCAATTTCATTGTATTATTTTCTTTGTATATACGGCTAACCAGCGGCGGCGTTAGCTGTTGTGAGATCCGAGGCGACAGATCCTTGTGAGGGCCTTTTTCTTTGAGTCCGTTTTACTAAAAAATTTGTTCGAGTGCTCGAGTGGCCGTAACATGCTTGCGCTAATAATGAAACCGTGCGTTCAGGGGAGGTTTTGTTAAGTGCGAGGCGCGAGATACACATACATATATGTCTTTACCATAATATGGTAAAGACTTTTTTCTACAAGCACGCCAGGCCTCTAAAAAAGAGAGGTCCCGGGCGATTGCCCTGCTTGCCACCCCTTAAGGCCGCCACTGTGCCCAACCTTTTCTGTGAAACAATGTATCTTCATCTCTATCTTTACTTTTCAAAATGTTCACTGAGACCAAAATTAACGTTTCTCAAAAAGTACACTTCTCAAAATGTATCTATGTACCCATGTAGGTACATGTTACAGTCAACAGCTAGGGCAGTGAGTTAACTTTTTGTTGACATAATTATTTGCTCTAACTAATTAAAGAAGAGCCGTGACAGGACTACACGTATCTAGTAAAACCTTAGATAACTAAGATTCTCGCTCTAGTCTTAATTAGGAAATGTCTACTTCTAAATAAATGTCGTAGGACATTACACACAGCGCCATCTGACCCCAAATTAAGCAAAGCTTGTACTATGGAAGTTAGATAAATTAATAGAATACTTAAATTTTTTTTTGTAAATACATACTTATAATACATACAGAACACACAGACACAGAACGAACATTTATGCTCGTCACACAAAGTCCTGACTAATTGGTATTTTAAGATCTTGTTGGTCCTATTTTGTAACTTTTGTCTGTCTCTGTTTATTCGTTTTTGTTTTTATGCTTGTTACAAAATTAAACGTTATTCTTTAATTATTATTTTTTCTTTAATTTAAATTATAATTCTTGTCTTGGGAGAGGCCTATGTCCAGCAGTGGACTAGTATAGGCTGATGATGATGACGATGATGATGAAATTATAATTCATAAATCTTTCACAAATTAGATTTTATGCTCATAATCTACTGTTTCATTCAAGCAATTGTGATTTACCGCAAATAAAGACCAAAATAAATGCCAGTAGCTGTGATTTCACTGTAAAATTATGCTCCATTTGTCCATAAATGGTAAAAAAATATTTGTATGGAAATCGAACGCAGACAAAGTCGCGGGCGCAAACTAGTGTGTAAATAAAAATCACTCGTTAGTACTGACATAAATCAACGTGTGTCAGGTCGTCGGGAAAGCTTTTATAAAAGTACAAGCGACGAAATGTAAAAAGGATCCTTTATAGAATTCTAATCCATTTCTCTTTTGAAATTTTTTTCACGGTAAATACGTGGTTTCGCAATCAAAGTTTGTACGAAACGTAAAAGTTTAACCAGTTTCCGCGATTTGGCGTAACCTGACGATTTGCGCCCGGAAAACTCGAGAGATGAATTTCCCTAAGATATTCTTCGTCTTTCTCATTTTTAGGGTTCTGTGCCCACAAGGTGAAATGAGACCCTATTACTAAGACTCCGCTATCCCTCTGTCACCAGGCTGTATCTCATGAACCGTGATAGTTAGACACTTGACATTTTCACAGATGATTTATTTCTGTTGCCGCTATAACAACAAATAATAAAAAACAGAATAAAATAAATATTTAAAAGGGCTCCTATACAACAAACGTGATTTTTTTGCCGTATTTATAGATAATGGTACGGAACCCTTCATGCGCGAGTCTGACTCGCACTTGGCCGGTATTTTTTCTACGTTAGACGGACTAGGTTTTTGACCTGCAACACACCGTTAAGTTTTGGCGGCAGATTTTAAATTTGAGTCAGTCGAGTACTTACTAAAAAGTACCCTATCCTCACTAAATGCAAAAAGCACCTCAAGCGTATTGTTGGGATTTGAACCCACGCCCTTCAGCATGCAAATGAGAAGACGCGGTAAATCGCGCCAAAGCAGCGTTGCCCCGGACTTTGTATTGCTGCAATAGTCGTTACATATGATAGTCTTGCGTTTGACCGCCAACTCGCCTGGTGTAAAGCGAAGCTGCGGTCTACGGTGGAGCACACTCGCCGAGAAGAAACCAATGCACTCGCGACTTGAAGGCACCCAGGTTGTATCTATCAGGGAACACCTCGAGCAGCAAATTCCATTGTTTACCGGTTCGTACAATGATGGTAGACTTACCATACCGTATCATACCGTACCATACCATACCGTACCGTACCGTACCGTACCGTACCGTACCGTACCGTACCGTACCGTACCGTACCGTACCGTACCGTACCGTACCGTACCGAACCGTACCGTACCATACCATACAGTACCATACCATACCGTACCGTACCATACCATACCATAGAGCATTTGCTTAATGCGTATGGTATGGTATGGACCATACCATACCATACCATACCATACCATACCATACCATACCATACCATACCATACCATACCATACCATACCATACCATACCGTACCATACGATACCATACTATACTATACCTACTTTGTCTTTGTTCTGTCTTTGGTATTTGGTTCTGTACCTGTCTTTCTCAAAGACAAAACCAGTTAAAATCAAGACGTTATCATTTACATCATTTGACACGGGTATGAGAAAAAGCCGAAATTATTTTTTTATTAAAACTTCGACTAATTATTGCCGTCCTTGAAAAAGCCATCTTACGGCATCAGTTATCAAAATTCTGGCATTATATCCAATACATAGAAACCTTTCCGTTTCTCTTAGGAATACGACGTTGGCGCCATTCTTACGACTGTACTAATAAGTTAGCCGTGTAAAAGAGCCATGTCCTGATGAATAGATTTTGTTTGTTAGAGAGTAACAGACTTTATCGCTTACTGAAATGCTTAAACTTGGGAATTCGTACAAAATTATTTATTAGCAAGTTTGATATTAAATAAGTAACCTAATTACTTATTCATTGATTTTTCTCGACAGCCCCGCAGGCTCATTGGTATAGTATATCTGCCTTCAGAGCTGTAGGGCGTGGTTTCGATTCCCACTCAGGGCAAACATTTTATTTGTTCTGTGTCTGGGTGTTCTGTATGTATTATAAGTAGATATGTATTTACAAAAAAAATTATGTATTCTATCAGTTAGCTGACTTCCATCGCACAAGCTCTGCTTAGTTTGGGGTCAGATGGCGCTGTGTGTATAGTTCTACGATATTATATTTATATTTATTTAAGACTTGCGGACGCCTCGCGTTTTCACCCACGTAGTTCCCGTTCCCGTGGGAATACAGAGATAAAAAGTACCCTATGTCACCCAGAGATAGTGTAGCTTCCCAACGGTGAAAGAGTTTTTAAATTCGGTCCAGAAGTTTCGGAGCCTATTGAATACAAACAAACAATCAAATCTTAGCTAGACAGCCGAGTACTAGAAGGTACTCGGCTGTCTAGCTTGAATCTTCTACTGTACTATTCTTAGCAAGTTGCTCAGATGACAATCCGCCGTACTCCAAAACAATTATACCCCATAGTAATAAGTTCCAGGTTTATACATAAACTACATTAAAGTTCTACGTAAATGGAACAGAACTGGACCTTTCTGAAACTTAAAATAAGAAACATTAGCGCCATTATAAGCAAAAAGAACGTTATTTTCGAGTCATACTTTAATCTAAAAAGCTGTAGTAATCTGTCATTAATTAAATTGTACACGCCGGCTTAGGACTGTCAGCTGGATTAAGCAAATGCTCTATGCCGTGTAGACAGTGTAGGTAGTTATTGTTTGCGACCATTTTTTTAAACAAGTTTTTATCTAATTTATTTATTTATTTATTTATTTATTACATAACATACAAAACAGAATGCAATAACATTTACAACAATTCAAATACCTACACAATTTTGATCTGTATTGCATTCCAAGACTATGCATGTCTAGGAGCATTACAATTACATTTAAAAAAGTCGTTAGATGATAATTATAAATTAAATTAAATAAAGTAATAATAATTAGTTAATTAGTCAATTGTTTAGTCAAAAAAAAAATATATAGAATGTCATAACTAAATTGTATTAAAATCTAAGATAATTTTAATCTGTCTTTGAAATTGGTATAGGCTTGCATGAAAAAAAATAAAAAAAATTACATTTTTTGATAGAGAGCAAGATGAAAATTTTATAATACAAATTACTTAATGTTTATTTATTTTTTAATTTTAATTTTTGTTTTTTGGGGCTAGATGATGCTGTTGTGAAGTGGGCAAATATTGGAATATATTTATTAATTATCGCTAAAAGTAATCTTTTCCAGCCAAACAACGTTTAGTGTTAAAGTGATTTAAAACTTTTGTATTTCAAATGATATTACGGAATTTTGTAGCTGTAGCTCAGTGGATAGCGCGGTCGCTTCATACGCTGAGGGGCGTGGGTTCGAACCCCAACAATGAGTTTGAACTGTTGGTGAAGGAAAACATCGTGAAGAAACCATAGCATGGTGGTAGAGTTCTTTCTAGTACTTGGCTGGCTAGCTACCACCCTCAAGTTGAAAATCTACCGTCAAGCACCTGTTCCGGCAGTCTCACTTGAGAGCCAGTTCCATTCCAGGCTAGGTGTGCTTTACCATCTTCGACCACACCGTCTTACCATCTTAGGCTTCTCTACTGAGCCTGGTCGGCAGCATACTACACCAGACGCTCTACTCTACTCTACTCTACTCTACCGCTCTACTCAAAACCTTCATAAATTAATGCAATATTTGCTTAGGTACCTAAGGGTAACGTAACAGAACGTGCCAATTGTATAAAATAAAATAAATTATAACAGGCGACAGATAGACTGAAAGACAACGATAATACAAAACGAAATATGAGGCCAGACTGAAGCTTTCAACGAGTAGGTACATAGGGTAATGAACTTTAATATTGGATAGGCATTTTTTTGGCAAGAATAAAGTTCAATTTCAGTTCGTACCACGACATAGTATAGAATAAAATATTGATAACAGAAGAGCTTAATATTCGTGGAACAACTGGCGACCTTATTGCTTGAAGCGATCTCTTTTAGGTAACCTTTAGCACGAAAAAGATTTGATTTTTTTATGGGTAACAAGCTAGGTGTTTGATCACAGCTCACTTGTCGAAGATGGCAAAGCACACGGCTTTCATTCAAGGCTTTGAATGGAACTTGCTCTCAAGTGAGGCTGCCGGAACTCACTGTTAAATGCTTGACGGTCGATTTTCAACTTGAGGGTGGTAGCCAGCCGAGTACTAGAAAGTACCTATCTATGTTTTCCTCACGATGGTTTCCTTGTGTGATGGAAGTCAGGTAACTGATATAATACATATATACTTTTATATGTAAATACATACTTATAATACATACAGAACACCCAGACACAGAACAAACATTTATTTTGTTTATTCACAAAATGTTTGCCTTGAGTGGAATCGATCCCACGCCCTACAGCTCCCAAGGCAGATATACTGCCAATGAGCCAACGGGGCTGTCATTTGATAAATAGGTCATATTTCCGAGTTTTTAGTACCATAAAATAAAGTCGTGTGTAGTGTTAATGAGCAAAGTGTGTTAAGAGGAATAAGTTGAATGAATGCGCTACTAGGATTAGTAAGGTGCTGTATAGAAGGCGCGAGTTTCAAACGTATGTAAAGCCAGCCCTACCACTTCAGTTTGCTAATGCGCTGAGCTATGTTGGCGACTTTAGTCTGCTGGCAAATTACTTCGTTCGTATACGATCCTTTAGGGAAATGGCGAACTTCGCTCTTTTCATAGCTCAGCGATTTTAAACTTAAGAACCGTTAACTGGCCGGCTAGCTAGCCGCTTGGTAAAATGTCTGCTTCAAGAGCTAAAGTGCGTGGATTCGATTCCCACCCAGGACAAACTTTGTGGTCTAAACAATTGTTTGTTCTGTGTCTGGGTGTACTGTATTTATCATAGGGTAAAACCGGGATAGATGCCGCAGTGGGATAGATGCCTCACTTTCAAAAAACCTAACTTCCCAAACTCGCGAGTTAGAATTAGTAGTTTAGGTAGGAGCCGCATAGACACTGGACCTCGGTCACCTACGGGCTGTCGTCTGGTGAGGATGTGTTTTGCTCGTGTGTGCAATTATCTCCGCGGCGAACTTTACGAACACGTCAAAGTTTTAAAGGTTTGTGTTTGCCGTTGTATAACTTTATAAGTAGTAATAAATTCCGTTTTATTTTTGATTACGTTAATATACTACTTCATTAAGTGTGCATTAAGATGTAAATAGTTGCTCTTGTGTTTTTAATTTATTTAAAAAATACTTGGGCATCTATCCCTATCAAAAAGGATAGTTGTCCTGATTTTACGAGGGATAGGTGCCCTTAGGGGCATCTATTCCTCCATACACATTTACTTACAGTTCAAACAGCGAAGATGAAGATAATCCACCTAAATATAAAATTAAAGGAAAGAAAAAGGTTTGCCCGTAAATAATACTAAGAGAGATGGCCTAAATATAAATAAATAAAGATAGCATATAATGTTTTGAAAACTATAAAAAAAAGAAAGTCTAAATCCGACTGGATTCAATGTGTAACGTGTCAGAACTGGCTACATGAAACCGGAACCGGAAAACCGGAACCGGAAAAAATTATTAAAAAAGGATTAAAAAATGATCTCTTTACAGTTTTTTTTTTAAGTATCATTATGCATGTTGAATTGTTGATACTTAATTAAATTTATATTTTATAATAACAATTTAAGAATTAATGTTTTCCTTGATCAAATGCTTTTAAAATTGAATTATGGTTATTTGCATCATATTATAATTATCTTAGAACGATAACAACAATTAAAACATTTAAAAATTGCAAAATGTTTTTCGTCATTCGATCCATGTTTCTTGGAGACAATTGCAGTTTTAGGGAGTAGAACGACCTAATAAAATTTGGTTGGATTTTTCGTTTACACAGCATAAAAGGCGTCTATCCCGCAATGCAGGCATCTATCCTTCTTATTATTTTCATCATGGGGTAACTATCCATACAGGTAGGCATCTATCCTCAAAAAAAGTGTTCCACAAAAAGCTAAATTCTGCAAAATTTGTAATTAATAGGTAAAAAAAAAACAAGTAATACTTTAACATAAATGATGAGGCTAGATATATTTATGGATATTATTTATATAATATTAGTATTTTTTAAATTAGGAGGCTGTTTCAAAAAGTGGGGCATCTATCCCGGTTTTACCCTAAGTATGTATTTACAAAAATAAAGTTTTTTTTATGTCAATAGTAATGATACGAACGAGACGTTCTCCTGATGGTAAGAGATAACGCCTGTCCATGACAATTGCAGCGATACACAGAACTTTGAGTAACAAAACAAAGTCCAGGGCATCACTGCTTTGGCGCTCATTACTTTGAGACTTTCGATGGTTAGTCTCAACAGCCCAGTAATTTCGCTGCAGTACCCTTCAAACCGGAACACAGTAATGTTGTTATGTTGTTGAATACACTACTGCTTAGCAGCAGAATAACTGGTACTGCGATGGTACCTACCTAGACGACCTTCTGCTAAGGAGATCTACCACCAAGTAAAAGTAATCAGTTATCTGACTTCCACAGTACAAGCTTTGCTTAGTTTGGGGTCAGATGGCGCTGTGTGTAATGTCCTGCGATATTTATTTATTTATAACTATGAGTGTCCACATTTCAACACCGTACCGCCGTCATAATAGATACGATCTAGTTAAAGACTTTAGTACTGCGGGATGGGTGACGAAAAGACAGCGGAGTATTTATAAAGCTGGCCATCTCAGCTGTATTATTACTCTCTTTACTTCAAACGTAAACGTAAAAAAATAGCACTAAAGATACAATAGATACCATTTTTCCCAATCGTAAGTAATCGTAATGAGCTCCCGAGTTCACTTTGAAGAGGGAAAATCTGAATTGGGGTCGGCTCAAACTAACGACACAGTGTAGAAAACAAGACAAGATCAGAAGGGATACTCGACGTTTTTGTTACTAGTTGGTTACGATAAAAAATGTTACGTATTATAATAATAAATATCGTAGGACTATACACACAGCGCCATCTGGCCCCAAACTAAGCAGAGCTTGTGTGATGGAGGTCAGATAACTGATAGAATACATAAATACTTCTTTTTTTGTAAATACATACTTATAATACATACAGAACACCCAGACACCGAACAAACATTTGTTTATTCACAAAATGTTTGCCCTAAGTGGGAATCGAACCCACGCCCTACAGCTCTCAAGGCAGGCATACTAACAAAGAGCCAACGGGGCCGTTATTCTTCGTTATCGAAATAAATTTCTTGTTTTTAGTATTAGACTTGCTATTTCGGTGTGTTTATTTTTTTGATTTATTTAAACTATGAGTAGATATATATTTAGTTTGATATAAAATTATCGCAGAAAACGTATTTCGGTGTTACTTTAAGGATTTATTCAAACGAGAAAAATAGATCGGAATCATGTTCTTAAAACAATCAAAAATATCATCAAGATAAATACGTATCTTTTTGTTGTTTTAAAATATTTAACTAAGACCTTTTTTAACTAAGAATTAAGGAGTTAATAACACAATATTCGTTACGCTTGCAAAGGCATGTTTTGACAATAACACATGTCGGAAACATATGACGACGAGTATGACTGTGACTAGGCTTATGACTATGACTAAAACTACAAAAAACTAGTAGTCGTTAAAAATGTATTGTAAAGCCATTTTGACTAAGATGCTGTACATCTCAAATAAAGAACAGTAAGTGAAATTAAAACATTTTTTACTGTGTCTTTCAAGGATACCCTACAATTTTGTTTTTATCTAGTTGGATTTATACTATATGTAAGAAATATAAGCCCGCAATCATGATCTGAGAATAATCTGGAATGACGTAGGAAAACTTGGCGAAAATGTTTTTATGTTCAACCGGGATAAAAATCTTTTATATACTGTATTACGCGGAATCGTATGGTGAGCCGAAAGGATTGAATTTTATTTGTCATTCAGGGCGCTTTTCAGCATCGATCCAACACGGAAATCAGGATTCGGGGTGTTATTATTCAGCGACGATCAATTTTATTGTAACCCTATACAATTGATAATATATATTAGTAGCGATGATAGCTCAGTGGTTAGCGCGGTCGACTCGCATGCCGCAGGGCGTGGGTTCAAACCCCAACAATGAGTTTGAGCTGCCGGTGAAGGAAAACATCGTAAGGAAACCATAGCATGGTGGTAGGGTACCCTACACACATAAAACATGCGTGTAGGGTAAACATAATTTTTGATTTTTACGTTTTTATTGTAACTTTATGAAATGCTTTTACTAATGTTTCTGTACGAAATATGTACTAAGAAAGTAATATTATCTGAATGTATAATAGAATCTTGAAACGAAAAATTACAAAAAAATAAATTATAATTATTATTGTCCCATTATATTCTATTTCATGTACTTAAAACGCCCTATTTTTTTTCGAGACGATAAAGTAGTTCACCCCGCATATTTTCTAGCCATAGTCTGCATTTATTCTTTTTTTTTTTATGGTTGACAGGCTAGTTGTTTGACCACAGCTCATTTTCAGGTTTATTCACCTTTTTCTCTCATTTATACCTTATCTCACTCAAGCAAATGTTAATTTATTTCCACACCTTCCGACCTTCATTCGTAACCACCTCATTTTGACTCTATTTGCAATAAATCTCAGTACAGTATCTTAAGCTTTACAGTCTAGCTAAACTCACTCGTCTCTTTTTCCCACCCAGTATATTACATCGATCCTCTCGCTCTAACAAATGTTTATAGCTTCATTCTCCAGAAACAGTCAAGATCTCTGCCAAAAATTACGGGTTAACGAACTACAAAGCCTAATACTAGGTTTTTGGGAGGTCATAAAATGTTACGAAAATATATTGCTCATAAAATTGGGAGAGATTTTCTCAGCTTACGGACTTGACTTTGACAGACGTATAATGCTAAGCTGTCCTTGGACTACCTAGATTGGATAGTCGGATAGATTTATTCGGTGATAGATCTTCCTAAAAATAGGTTGAAGTAATGATATAGTAAGTAGTAGTGTGAAAATATTACTGTGTTCTAGTCTCAATAATGTGAAATATTGTTAATGACTCAAAGTTGTGAGGTCCAAAAAAGCAATTTGGACTTGTTTTGGGTAGTTCTGCAATGGTCATGAGCATGCATCGTCTGTTACCGTCAGGAGAGTGTGTCATTTATCTCATTACATTTGCATTAAAAAAAAAATCACTTTCATTGTGCGAATCGCTGAACTGATATGCACTGCTTTTTTTTTTATACAAAATAGGTTCGCGTTTGACCACACTCTGCCTGATGTTAAACAGTAGTGTGGTCTAAGATGGAGCACGCTTACCTAGAAGAAACCTATTTACTCTAGATTTGAAGACGCCAATATTGTACCTAACAGGGAACACAGACTCCGGCAGAGAGTTCCACAACCTCGCTGTGCGAATGAAAAATGTGGAGTCAAAACGCTTTGTGCGTACTGCTTATTCCTCGATAGATACAATCTGTGTATCTTTATATTTATCTGTGTATTAAGTCGAAAGAGTATTCGCATCTTCGCTTAACATCAGGAGAGTTGGCAGCGAAGGCGAGTTTTTTACGTATAAGCTATTCCGAGCTTATGTTTGGCGTGCCAGAAGTATAAGTCCCATCAGTCTGAGTTTATTATCATCGGTAATTTGGTACTTGCGCATACTCTTAACTATTATACTATATTTTGTTTTACTTTTACTAGATTATTCTCGTTTGATTATTTATTATTACTCCGACTATACTACTTTTTCTTTTGTAACTATATTTAGAAAATAGAATCAATTAAATCGGTTTAACCTTTCTCAAACTATACGTTTGCCAACAAACATCGTTTGATTTTAATTTCTATAGATTACTTACTGCGCCCTGGTGTTGCCCGCAGTTCTCACTCCATTTTTTCAGGATAACAAGTAGCCTATGTGTCAGCTACCTCCATACCAAATTTCATCAAAATTACGCCAGCCGTTTGAGCGTCAAGTAGTAACAAACTTACAAACACACACAAACTTTCGCCTTTATTTATTTGTCTGATTTAGTAACTGTTTGGATTTGGTATGTTCAATTTACTAAAATTGTTAACTATTTCTGCCTATGTCATAACAAAAAAAAAGGCAATACAAAAGCGATTGTCGTAAGCCAATTTTAATTTACGCAGCCCATGTCCCCCATGTAGGGGGGAGGGGGGTAATAACCTCATTAATATCGAACATCAATCAACTGTATTGTACTAAGGGTTAAATAGCTGCGGGCATCGTGGGCTGACACGGAAAAAACGATGGTATTTAGCGATGATAACTTAGTGGTTACCGTGTCAAGTTGGTACGCGGCAGGGCGTGACCTCAAATCTCAACAATGAGCTTAAACTGCCGGTGAAAGTAAACATTAGTAGCGATGATAGCTCAGTGTTTAGCGTGATCGTTTCACATGTTCAAACCTCAACAAGGATCTTGAGATGCCGGTGAAGGAAAACTTCGTGAGGAAACCATAGCGTCGTAGGGTGTTTTCTAGTACCCGGCTAGCTACCACTAGTGCCGGGTTAAAGTAACTTGATGGCCTTAGCGGTCTTCCCCTGTGGGCTCCTCTATCCTTAAGTAAACCACACAGAATTAATTTAAAAAAAAAATGCCCTTATCCCACGCTAGGAGGGGTAGGCACAACAGGATTTCACGTGT
Source organism: Biston betularia (assembly GCA_905404145.2). Classification (NCBI taxonomy): domain Eukaryota; kingdom Metazoa; phylum Arthropoda; class Insecta; order Lepidoptera; family Geometridae; genus Biston; species Biston betularia. The sequence goes on along the minus strand of FR989887.1, from coordinate 2,479,002 downwards.
TCTTCTAAGATTCGGCTGTATTTTTGCGACCGGCTGCCTACCTGACGTCAACCCACCTCAGGAACATCTTACACAGCCAACATATGTGTTGTTTCCCGACCGAACCGAACATCAAGGACAATTTAAAACGCGCGGATTTTGAAATTGCTTTAAGTTTCGTGTAGTCATTTTTTTTCTCGGTCGCCTCTTGTGCCCTAGACGGGATGCCCTAAGCAATTGCTTAAATAGCTTATAGGCTAATCGCTAAACTAGGACTGGCTAACACCCTCAAGTTGAAAGTCTTCTGCCAAGCACTTAACGGTGTGTTCCATCTGCCTCACTTGAGAGTCAGTTCTATTCCAGGGTAGGTGTGCTTTACCATCTTCTATTACACTGCCACTTAACATCACTTAACATCTGTGACTTTAAATCTGTGTCGAATTACAATGTTCCTGTAATAATCATATCTGTATAGCCTTCTGATTGAGTTATCAACATTAGAATACAAAAAGTTCACCTAAAGTCATACATTGCAAGATTTACCGACTCACATCATAAAGGTAGCTTTCCCACGCAACGGGTATAGCCATCAAATATCGGCTGGTAGTAAATTCCATTCAGCTATCAGGAAAATTTACTCGATTTCGTTTGTTTTTATGTCGTGGGAATGAAATTATATTTGAACATAAATATTTTTATAGCTTTCGTCACAGACTTAGGTAGGGAGTCAACTGGTGTTTAAATTGCAATAGATTTAAATAAAACAACTCTTTGCAAAAACAAACGCTTTGCAGTCCAATGTAATGCAACAATTGGTGACTTTATCGCTTAAGGTGTTTCGATATATCGACAAATGGAATATAATTTTACAGTGAAATCGCAGCTACTGACATTTATTTGCGGCAAATCTACTATAGCATAATCTACTGTTTTGTTCAAACAATTGTGATTTAACGAAAATAAAGACCATAATAAAAGCCAGTAGCTGTGATTTCACTGTAAAATTGTGCTCCATTTGTCCATAAATGGCAAAAAATTATTTGTATGGAAATCGAACCACCTTAATAGCGATTATTTACAGGCAACCTTGGGATGGATAGGACTCGCTGAGGAGATAAAACGCCAGGTGTGCTAACGGAAGAAAAAACCACCTACCACCGCAACACCAGATATTCTGCCGCCAAGTGGTAGTGTAAAAACATTACTTTGTTCCGGTTTAAAGGGTACTGCAGCTAACGAAGCTACAAGGCTGTTGAGACTAACCATCAAAAGTCTCAAAGTAATGAGCGCCAAAGCCGCGATGTCCTGGACTTTGTATTAAGAAAGTAAGAATGAAAGAAAATGATTTATTATTTTGTAACACAAAACACCCACAAAACAACAAAGAGACAAACAGTTACAAAATCACTACTTCTACTACTCAAAGTACTATGTGCCGCTGCAGTGATCATGGGCAGGCGTTATCTCTTACCATTAGAAGGAAGTGTCGATCTTTAAGTGTCGGGATTCCATCTAAATTAGCACAAGGCACATTACCTTGCGTTGAATACCGGCATACAAAACTTCGTTCTATAGAGGCTCTTTCACTGTGAAGGCAGTCAAACTGCGGAATGAGCTTCCAACGGAAATCCAAAAGGCACCGTCACTGGACATTTTTAAGTGTAGACAGGCATCAGTATCATCATAGGCATCATACATTTTTTTTATAAACTTACTATATTCTGTTTTATTTTTTCTTATTTTATTTTTTTTCTTTAGTTTTGGCGTCGCTTTTTTTGCATTTGCCAGTGTCAAGCATTTATATATTTTCAAGTTTCAAAAGTCAAATAAGTGTCCTCGTAGCAAAAGTTATAGTCAAAGTCCAGTCTGGGTTAAGTACAGTCCGTGTCAGTCAAATCCAGTCATGCTTTAGTAAAGTAGTATTGACTTTACTATAAAGCTTCGATAGAGTTTTGGAAGCGACACGAAAAGTCATTTTTCACCACATTATATCATTTTCCCACACTCGCGCTTGTGATTCGGCACTTTATGAATAAAACACCACCATTTTTATGTATAGACACTCGACAAAACACAAGTTTTGGAAAAAAATACAACCGGACGACACGACTCTTTCCGCGTTCCCGCCAAAACTCTATTTTTCTTATTAGCGTTACAACATCTCCCGTCTGTTTCTTATGTCATCTATCGTGTTTTTCCATTCTTGGTTGACTGGAAGAGATCTTTCTTAGCAATAAGGCCGCCACTTGTGGCGGCTCAGAGATTGTTTTGTTCTCTGCACTTTTTCTGTTTATGGTGAGCACAATAAAGAGTTTCTATCTATCTATCCATCATATTAAGTATGTAGCTGTTTCATCTAACAGTTTGTGTGTAAATTGTTATTATTTACTATTACTGTATACATATTTGTGATTGTTATTCTTAACAGCGCTGTAATTTTGCTAGCTGCAGTACCCTTCAAATCGGAATACAGTAGTTTTTACACACTACTGCTTGGCGGCAGAATATCCGGTATACTACTGTGGTGGTGCCTACCTAGACGACCTCCTGCTAAGATCTACGGCCAAGTAAAATAGCATATAGCATGGGGAGAAAGGGTACTGAGAGTAGAGCACAGAATGAAAAGAAGATGAGTAGCGATGATAGCTCAGTGGTTAGCGCAGTCGGTTCTCATGCCAAAGGGTGTGGATTCAAACAATCAGCTTGTGCTTCCGGCAACTTTTAAGTTTCTAGTACTCGGTTGGCTAGCTACCACTCTCGAGTTGAAAACCTATTGTCAAGCACCTAACGGGCAGTTCTGGCAGCCTCACTTAATAGCCAGTTCCATTCCAAGCTAGGTGTGCTTTACCATATTTGACCACACCGTCACAACATCTGGCGAGCTGTTGTTAAACACCTAGCTAGTCAAACATAAAAAAGTGCCTCAAAATGGTTTAAGAATTGCTCTTTGTTTTAAGTTTGTAGTTTCTATGAGGCATGGTCGAACGCAAACTCGTTCTACACAAAAAAGATGAAATAAAATGTACAATTTTAATGTAAATTCCCGACCATCTGATACCAAACGAACTGTCACTAGAAAAGACTCGTTGTCTAAGAAAGCTATTTTGCTAAAGAATATTCGTATTGCACAATTAAATTAAATGTTTTCTAACTTTAACAAAAAAAACAGAACAAAGGAAAACGTGGGCGTAACAAACCGTTTTATCTCATGAATTTGCTAAAAACAAACACACTTTGCCTTTGTGTTAAAGCTCAAAGACACTCGAGAATAATGAAACCCATTTCCAGACATGTTATTAACTATTGTTTATCCGTTGTCAAATGCCACAATACGACCGAATTTATAGCATTTTCCTACAAACAGCTTATTCAATACACGCATTCGTCTGAGAGATTCAAATACTAATACAAACACACAGGTACGTACATACAGGTATAAACAGTGGGTAGGTATATACAGGTTCCTCCTAGGTAAGCGTGTTCCATCTTAGACCGCATCGATGCTTCACATCAAAAAAAGTATTTATGTATTCTATCAGTTATCTGACTTCCATCACACAAGCTCTGCTTAGTTTGGGGCCAGATGGCGCTATGCGTATAGTCCCACGATATTTATTTATTATTTATTTTTATTTTTATTTATTACATCAGGCAGGATGTGGTCAAGAGCTAACCTAGTCAATTTAAAAATAAAAATTATTGATAACACCAATGTTACGAGTCACTTCAAAATTTTAAATACATATGTCCTTAAATGTGTTTTAAAACACTAATTACCATGTCAACACAAAAATGTCAATATACAAACATGTCAATACAAAAAAATGTTGTCAATATAATAATAAAATTCGTCTACTGTATAGCTTTGTTACACGACTGCCCAAAAAAGGAGTGTAATGTTCAGTATCGTAGCGTGCCCTGTCTCAAAATTAGTTGGGGGGCCCTTATAAAAGGGTAAAGATTTCTCACTAAAGAAACAAAAATGGTTGTATTAAATATCCTTCTAAGTCAAAAAATACTAATAATAATAAAACAAATAAATAAATTGTCAAACTAAAACAACTGATACGGTGGATACGGCGGTAGCTACGCCCCTGGTAATGTTTTCAGGGTTCATATATTTATGTGATCTTCTTTATACTACCATAACTTTTAAATGCTGGGATAGATTTGGATGAATAGGTATTCGTGTTTTTTTAGGGTTCCGTGCCCAAAGGGACCCTATTACTAAGACTCCGTTGTCCGTCCGTCTGTTACCAGGCTGTATCTCATGAACAGTGATAGTTAGACAGTTGAAATTTTCACAGATGATTTCCGTTGCCGCTATAACAGCAAATACAAAAAATAAAATAAAATAAATATTTAACGGGGCTCCCATACAACAAACGTGATTTTTTTGCCGTTTTAAAGATGATAGTACGGAATTCTTCGTTTGAGTTCGACTTGCCTTGACCAGTTTTTACTAAATATTTTATATGTCATTTGTCCTTGATTTAAAAGTATTATTAACTAACCAGCTGCATGTATAGTATTTCGCATCCGGCGCGGTAATGCTTGGCCTTCCGTCGCATATTTACCACTTTTTTCCTGTATAATTGTACACTACGACTTGTCTGTGTAGTGGTTATCTGAATGAAATGAAGAAATTTTTAATTGATGCTCTAGAAAGGTCATATTCGTGACCCTACGACCTTTGACCTCTTGACCTACTCTCGATCCATACGTACATCAAGAGACACCAATCAATCTCATACGAGCGACGCGAATATTACCGATCGGATTTACGACTTTTCGAGTTAACATTATGTCCAGATAAACGACAGATAAATATGTTAAAGAGCATATTAATTTTGGTATTTCTAAATATCTGTACTATATCTATCTATACTACATATTATAAAGAGGAAAGATTTGATTGTTTGTTTGTATTGAATAGGCTCCGAAACTACTGGACCGATTTAAAGAACTCTTTCACCGATGGGAAGCTACACTATCTCCAGATGACATAGGCTACTTTTTATCCCTGTATTCCCATGGAAACGGGAACTACGCGGGTGAAACTGCGAGGCGTCCGCTCGTACTATTATAAAGAGGAAAGATTTGATTGTTTGTTTGTATTGAATAGGCTCCGAAACCACAGGAGCGATTTCAATAATTCTTTCACCGTTGGGAAGCTACACTATCCCCAGATGACATAAGCTTTAACTTTTTATTCCTGTATTCTCACAAGAACAGGAACTACGCGGGTGAAACCGCGAGGCGTACGCTAGTAATATATAAATCTCGTTCATACGAGATTTATATATGAGTGAGATCACAAACACCGTCATCGGTGTTTGTGATCTCACTATTCCGAAACGACTCGACCGATTTTTATGTAAATTTGGTAGGTACGAGAATAGGTCGTAAAGTATATTTCATAGCGCTACGTTATAAGCTACTTTTAATTTGATAAAAATTTGATTATGAAAACTTAAAAAAAGTCCTAGAAAGTGTATATTCATAACTTGAATTTCTAGACTAAGTGTTTGACCACACCTCACCTGATGTTAAGTGACTATATGGTTGCAGATAGTAAACACACTTAGCCTAGAATGGAACTGGCTCATAAGTAAGGATGCCGGAACACACCGTTAGATGCTTGGCGGCTGATTATTTATAAACTAGAGGGTGGGAGCTAGCCAGTCGAGCACTAGAAAGTACTCTACCACCATGCTATGGTTTCCTCACGATGTTTTCCTTCACCGGCACCTCAAAACCGAAAACCGTCATATTATAAATTGGTTTCATCAACAAAAATCTACGTCAACTTCGCGTCTTTTCAGTACCTTTCAACACTTTTCATTACTTTCAGTACAAACGCCTATATTTCAATTCGTTCCTTAGTGCCCTAGACATTAACTGCCTCAAATGTTCACGAGAAATGCTCGGCAGCCGTAAAAACCCAACAATCATTGTAAAAAGAAATAACCTTGTTCTTTGAAACCCTTTGCTTTTTGAATGGCTTCCCGTCTCGCTCTAACGTATAACGATTATGTGATGATGTCTCGTTCTAAAAAGCCCATTTTGCTCTCCCGTTAGCCTCTTTGAATGTTACTTCGGAGAATTGGGAATGTTAAAGTTTGTGTCTAAAAGTAGATATATTGTAGGAGCCAGTCGATCGGAATTGTTGACATGCGTTTTGAAAATTTATATTTAATCAATTAAATATATTTCCATGTTGATTTATATTTACTACCTAAAGTAAGCTATTTAAATCCTGTAATAACAAACAACAATTTTACCTACATAATTTTTTTCTAAAACTTTGGTAGGTATTATATATATAAATAAATAAATAAATGCAACATTTTTTTCTATGACAAAAACATAAAAGCAATTAAGAGAATACAACACACAAACAAACATTACACTTAAAATAATATGAAATTTATTTGGCAATTACATCCATCGTCTACCAGTGGTTAGACAAAAAGTGTTGTTTAAAAGATAATAGAAGTATTTTTACCTATGCCTGGACTGAACCTGTGTTATAGCATAACAACACCCTCCGCCAGACAAGACCATATCACTACATGCACATAGTTAACAAAATAATAAATTAGTGATGACTTGATGCGATAGTAAAAACTCTACAGTAAAACAATCAATAGAATGACACTCATAGGAGTGGCGATACACGTACAAATGGAAGCGAAAAACTGGAGATCGCGTTCACGTGGATAAGCTATTAATGATGATGAAAACCATAAATAAAAATATTTTATCCAAAATGAGTTGGATTCATTATGACGATACGACACTATGTAAAAAAATACATTATGCAATACATATATAACACATACATAAGAAATATAACTTTATATTGTATTTCACATGACGTAGTATGCGAGACTTTTACTCTTTTTGTCTCGTTTGGTCTTTTGGCAACGTTAATGAAATTTTAATAAATTTAAAAACTATCTGTAATAACCAAACAAACCGCATAGTTCTTTATTTTCGCAAATGCAATTAGTTCTCTAAGTGCAGGAGATTATTTAGACAGGTGCTAGATATTATGCTGCCAAGTAAAACTATGGAAACTAATCATCGAATATCTCGTTAAGAATAACAAAACAGAGTAGCCATAAACTGTCGCTGCAACGATCAAGGACAAGCATTATCTCTTATTGAGAAGACTGGTACAATCGTATTATTAGTTTAACATACAATCTGCAAGATTCCAGCATAAGTGATTTATTCTTCTAAACACCTTAATCTGATAAACAGTCGGCTCTCCACGTCAAAGTTTTGTCCCCAAACAGCACTCAAACGTACTTATACATTTGTCTGTCCGTGCGTAATTCAGTCAGACGATTTCCCTTGAGAAGGCGTTTGGTAAATATCGATAGTAGAGTGACAAGGTAACAGAACTAATTGATTTCATTATGTTGAAGATGACACTAATATTGCTAAATTCATTGACTCAAAATGGTATTTCTATATTTCGTTGATTTTGCATACATGTATGCGATGATTTGTAGAATCAAATGATAATCCATAAGAAAGAGAAGAACGAAGAAATCAATTTGGAGATGTCAGGGACCATGCCCGGCTCGGAAGCAGCGGTGTCCAGGTGCCATGCAAAATATCACCCAGATCCGCTGAGTAGTTTACGCGTAAAAGCATAACAAACACACATTCTCATTAATAATATTAGTTAAGATTGGATGCTACTTTTTATCCTGGAAACTTGAGGGAAACCAAAGGGCGCTAGTAGTAAAACCATGGTTAGATTGACAGAGCAGCTATGAATTTTATTGAATGAAACGAAAAACACGATCGCTAGTAAAAAAGAACGAATATAATAATGAATATTTAATGATTTTTTTTTTTTTTAAATTAAGCGACACGGCCTGCATTTTTTTTTTTCATTAAAGCCAATGTCACCTGGGGGTGATGTTGGAAGTCTAAGTTTGATATCCATACATCCAAATCTAGTCAGGAATTTTAAATTTAAGTTAGAATAAAACAAATTGCACAGGTGAACACAGGATAATGAATTACATTTCTTTTTGGGCAATCGTGTAAAAATACTTACAAAGGCATTATAATACATAGAAGAATCTTTGTTACGTCATTCCAGAGCTTGCAATCCCAACTATCTATGTTGTGCTCTCAAACCTGATCCAATACCCTTCCAACACGGGCCACTGATCAAGCGAACCGACCCTGATAAAAATACCTTACAAATACTTAAACCCAAATAGGTCGTTGAACTAAGGAAAATAATCATTATTGCAATGATGTCAACCTTCTATCAGTTGATTCTAGTGCTGAGACTTTAAGTGCCTGTTTTTTAATACTCAATACTTTATTGTGTATGTACTGGTATAGATGATTACCACGATCGGTTCGCACGCCGAAGGGCGTGAGTTCAAATAGTTCAATGACTTTGAACTGTCGGTAAAGTAAAACATCGTGAGGAAAACTCAGCATGGTTGTAGGGTACTTTTTAGTACTTGGCTGATTAGTTACCACCCTCAAGTTGAAAATATACCGCCAAACATCTAAGGATGTGTTCCAGCAACCTCACGTGAGAACCAGTTTCATTCCAGGCTAAGTATGCCAACTTTGACCACACAGTCACGTTTTTTTCTACCAAATTTTCTTCACTAATAAGGGGGACAGCACGCCGCTCTACCGAATCAAGAGTTTGAAGTTGATACTTGGCAGAACCGTCCCAAAGGTGGCAGCAATATTCCACACACGACCGGACTTGTGCTTGATACAATGCAAGCAGCTGCTCCGGTGTGAAATAAGACGCCCAGTTATTCCCAATTAATTTAGCTCTTGACTCTAGCAAGGTCCCAAAATAGCACAAAAATAAGGAAGCACAGAACTTTTTTTTGTAAGAACCATGTCTGTGGCTACAAATTTTATATTTACATCGAAAATCGCCGATAGTAACTAATAATAGATAGTTAATCAAGTTACATACTTGAAGTACTACATTTAACTTAGATCGCGATACAAACTTTAATCTGAATCTTACGCTACAATTCAAAAGCTCTTCAATAACAAACTTACCGATGTTTCAGTAAGTTGTTTGAAGTTGTTGACTATAATTAACAGGCGAAATTTAAATTTCGCCTGTTAATTATAGTAATAATTTTTTTGTAATAAAATCTTTTTAATGTTTCATGACTCCTTTTATATATACATTGAGTTTCGTTCAAATTCGAGCCAGCAATTAAAATCTTTCAGGAAACATTATCAAGTTGCTTGTATTTTATAAGTTATTAAAAACTTGTAACGACAAAAAAGTTGTAATTTGTTAAAAAATGTTAACGAAATGTTTTCAGGGACTCTTTCTTGGAATTTTTTGCCGAAATCCTACCCTACAATACAAAAGCGTTTCAGAAACAACTTACTGTTACCGTAACTTATACGAAGTTATAATTTGTTCATTATTTTTTGCAACAAAATTATTTGAGGGGTTTTTACCCACGACGGAACGGAGACAGTATATGCGTTTGGGGTGAGAGGACGTTTGTGTGTGTGTTTGTTTGTGCAAATCCATGTTGCCATTTTTCTCCAAAACTACTAGTTCGATTTTGATGCATTTTACAGTGATGGGTGTAGGTTTAATTGGTGCATGTTCTTAAATAGGTGTTACGGTGACAAACTCGTCGCGGGTTTTTACAAAATTTTTAATTTTGCTTTTTATATTTTGTTTAGAATTTATTTCCCAAACAAAACAGATTTTCAATTATAACTTTAATGAGATAACTATTATACATTATAAACATGAGCTGCCAGTGAACAAAAACATCGTGAGGAAAGCATAGCAAGGTTGTAGAGTATTTTTAGTAAGTACTCGGTTCACTAGCTATTACCCTCAAGTTGAAAATATACTGCCAAGCACATAACTGTGTGTTCCGTCAGCCTCACTTAAGAGCTAGTTCCATTTCAGTTGTGTTTACCATCTTCGACTCCACCGTCACTTAACAGGAGAGCTGTGGTCAAACACAAAGCTTGTCAAATACAACAAAAAAGAAAAATAAGTAATATAATCAGTACATACATATTTGGTTCACATAATTATGCTTATGCCTTTGAAGCTTTGCTTAATTAATTTTTTTATTTTCTGTTTGTAGCGATTTCATGATAACCGTTTACGAAATCCATTAATTTACAACTTTTTTTCAAGTAAAAAGTTATGAAACTAACGAGACGCTCTCCTGATGGTAAGAGATAACGCCTGTTCATGACCATTGCAGCGATACACAGAACTTTGAAAGTCTAGGGCATCACTGCGTTGGCGCTCATTACTTTGAGACTTTCAATGGTTATTCTCAACAGCCCAGTAATTTCGCTAGCTGCAGTTCCCTTCAAACCGAAACACAGTAACGTTTACACATTACTGCTTCATGGCAGAATAACTGGTATAGCGATGGTACCTACCTAGACGACCTCCTGCTAAGGAGATCTACCACCAAGTAAATAATAACTGTAGACGAACAAAATAAAACTCAAGGGCATCCCTATTATGGCGCTTAGTAGGTACTTTGAGACATTCGATGATTAGTCTCAATAGGTAGTTGCAGAACCCTTCAAACCAGAGCACAGATCCCCAAGAAAGATTTAGTCACAGTAATAATAGACGTCTACTAAAATAGAAATTTAAATTTTCTAGGTCAATTCCGATTTCCGAATTTGACAGCCCGGGTGGCTCATTGGTAGTATATCTGCCTTGAGAGCTGGAGGGCGTGGGTTTGATTCCCACTCAGGGCAAACATTTTGTGAATAAACAAATGTTTGTTCTGTGTCTGGGTGTTCTGTATATGTATTATAAGTATGCATTTACAAAAAAAAAGTATTTATGTATTCTATCAGTTATCTGACTCCACCACACAAGCTTTGCTTAGTTTGGGGCCAGATGGCGCTGTGTGTATAGTCCTACGATATTTATTTATTCCACCCAAGTTATTATTGCTAAGCAGGTCAGGTATTTTAGGGTTTGCACGTTTAGAATGCCACGCTGGTACGGTATTGCCTGTGTTACTTTTCTCCGAAATATTTCTCGTAAATTATTTACAAAATAATTAACCGTAAATGGCATTGTTCATAAACGTGGACAGTGTCGTCTAAACATTTCTTTGTTTGTTTGGGAAGCCCCTTTAATTCATTGTAAAAACAAAGATCCAACCTTTTTAAACATTTGGTTTTAGCATACGAATACGGTCGACTTTCGAACGACATTAGATGCCAGACGAGATCATCATCATCATCAGCCTTTTGTTGTCCATTGCTGGACATAGGCCTCTCCCAAGCCACGCCACTCAGCCCGATCTTCGGCTTTTCGCATCCATCCACCGCCAGATGTCCCATGTATATCGCCACACCATTGAGTCTCAGGGCGTCCTATGCTACGTTTGCCAATACGCGGTCTCCACTCTAGAACACGTTTACCTCAGCGGTTATCGGTTCTGTGACAGATATGTCCAGCCCATTGCCACTTCAGCTTGCTAATACGTTGAGCTATGTCTGTGACTTTAGTTCTCTGGCGAATTACTTCGTTCCGGATACAATCCCTAAGAGAAACCAAACGAGATATATATAGATAGATATATAAGACACTTTTTATGTCAGAAAAATGGTTAGAATCCTGTGGGATTATCAAAAAACGAACTACTGAACGTATCCACTTGAAATTTGGTACAGGTGCGTCTTGTGGAAAATTATTCCGGAATAAAAGGTCTTTTATCTTAATCTAATAATAAAATAGCGCAAGTTTTATGACTATTGCTTATTTGTTACATATACAGATTTCATTTCTCTCTGAATTTAAAGTTACCACGGACAAAGTTGCAGGCGTAAGCTACTGCAATATTACTTTTATATTAATCTTATATAGATATAATTATTTCTCCAAATACATAAGTATGTATTTACAAAAAAATGTATTCAGTTATCTGTCTTCCATAGTACAAGCTTTGCTTAGTTTGGGGTCAGATGGCGCTGTGTGTAATATTCTGCAAAATTATTTATTTAAATATATTGTACACGACAAAGTTAACTATTGATTTATTAAAATAAAATTCAGTTTAATCAACTAGGGATCGCATTACAATAAAGGTTAGCTTGGATTACGTGCCTAATCGTTCATAATAAACACATTATATTCATAAGGGACTTACTGTTCACCACGCATCCACATAAAAGCACATTTTAAATTCAGAAAACACAAATGTCCGTGAAAAATAACCTTATCTCACGCTAGGCCACTTCTTGACACACATTGACACACTAACAGAAACCCACAACAAATTTTAATCCAAAAACGTTATTACATAATACGTTAATATTTTTACTAAGATATTGGATAGTTTTTCATAAAAGAAACAAGAAATGTTGAAATGGGAAATAGAGAAAATTTGGCTACGCGGCCGTGTGCTACGCTCGCCGCTACGGACTGACGTAGCGCCGTAGCCGCGTCCCAGTAAGCTTTGGAGGGAAACTGGGATGCGCAAATAGGCACGGATTATTGGCAGGGGGTGAAATATAAACGGCATCGTGTGATGCTGGCCTCTACGGAGCTATTTGTTCAACATTATGCGGAATGACAAAAGATATTTGTATAAAATCTATGGTGGTATAAGGCAAATTAATGTTTCAATAACGATCACTGGACTGTTCTTTGTTGTAATTAGCTATATCATTTTAATTCGCTTTTTATTGGCTCCTGCAATACAAGCGTCTCTTTGTACAATTTTACATATCGCACGCATTATCAAATACTGGCTTAACTCAAAAAAGTCAGTTTTTGGGAAATCACGAAAAACCTCCGTGCAATCACGACCGTCGCAACCGTCGGTTTTTTTTTTAAATAGAATAAAAATTAATTAGGTAAATAAATATATTATTTTTTTTTTCGTGTAGTCTATACTTAAACTAAACTAAACTGTCTAAACTTATGAATAGTTATGTGTCATTTACTTTGTTCAAATTAAATAATAATAAATATTTTTTTATGTTTTAAAATTAACTTCTTGAGTTAAGTCTGTCTACTTTTAAAACTTAAGCAAATAACCTTTATTATTGGTGGCATATTCAACTATAAGCCTGTCTTGTTTAAACTAATTTCTTTATTTCAAGGGCTCAATATGTTTTTAGTCTGTTTATTAGTAAATCAACTTATAAAACTTACTATTTATTTTTGTAGAAAATACAGTCAACTCTGAATCGGTCTAGGTTTAATTAAACAACAGCAACTTCACATTAACAGCGTCCGACACAAACTGACATCAGTCGGTGTTTGAACAAAGACTGTGTGAGAAACACATAAAAATGAAAAAGACCGATATTGTGTAAAGGTGGTCTATTGACGCAATTTTGATGTTTTTCCAAATTCATACCATAGATGGCATTAAAAGAAGCCTGCGTCTATACGTAACTCATTTTTGACCTAACTCCTAATCGGTCAGTATTTGATTATGCGTGCGATATCTGAAATTAATTTGTGCACTTGTGGAGTTTAGAGCGACTTGCGTGGAGATGTTTTGGAATCTATTGATACTGCATTTGTCTTAAATTAAAGGTGAAGAAAAAAATCGTGAGGAAAGCAAAGCAAGGTTGTAGAGTGTTTTTATTCTCGGTTCGCTAGCTATCAACCTCAAGTTGAAAATATCCCGCCAATCACGTAACGCTGTGTTTCGTCAGCCTCACTTAAGAGATTAGATTAGATGTGTTTACCATCTTCGACTCCACCGTCACTTAACATTAGGTGAGTTGCAGTCAAACACCTAGCTTTTTTATGTAAAATTAATAAGACAAACGAGACACTCTCCTGATGGTAAAAGATTATGCTCATGACCATTGTAGCGATACACAGAACTTTGAGTAGTAAAACAAAGTACAGGGCATCGCTGCTTTGGCGCTCTACACTATGAGACTTTCGATGATTAGTCTCAATAGCCCTGTAATTTCGATTGTTCAAACCGGAACACAGTAATGTTTTTTTTTTTTATTTATACGCTCCACAGACACTGGGATCCGTGACCTTTGTCAACTTTAGTAACATATATTTTTTTTACAATTTTACATTACAAAAAGAGGAGAGGTTAGTAGGATCTTAATCTAAGGTTAAAGTAGGTACTAGATTGTGTGTATACCGCGAGCAGAGCAGCGACCCGCAAGCAGCACCCGATCACGAGTATGACGCATGTGCCAGCCATCGCCCTCCTCAACCATATCTGAGGGAAGAGAGCGACCCGACACACGACGCCGCCGCAAGAAGGAGCCTTCGATGGTGAGCATGAATGTTCGAGGCATACACACAATCCTTATTTCTATTTACATCATGAGCTTTCATTTGAAATCGCCTCCTCCCGACTCAAGGCCTCCATCACCGCCGTGTTCCGATCTTTGATGGCCATCTGCAAATTATATTCTTTGATGGTCTTCGGTGACGCAGCCGACGCACGACGCACGAACCGACAGTAATGTTACAGTAATGTTAACACACTACTACTTGGCGCAACCCAGAGGCACAAATCTACACCTGGTTCATGTAGGCAAATGCAGGTTCCGATCCCAACAACACGGTTCAACCACGGTTGCTAAAAATGTTCGTCCTTACATATTTATAATGAATCATGAATCAATTAATTATTATATTATGTTCTTAACAAACATTTGTGATGGTAAAGTTCATCTTTTTAATTAAACAGTTAATTATATAATATGTTCTATCCCTTCGAGCAATTTTCCCGTAATTGTTAGAATAGTCAAGTCGCGTCCGCGATCCGGAACAATTGTTTCACGAAACTTCCGTAGACATGTACGGTCGGGCAGGGGTGCTCAACCTGCGGCCCGAACCATTACTTGCATAATTTAATGAAATAAATACATATTTATCATGGTCAATTACCGCCTTTTACATGTACATACATACATCACTGAGCTCGGTCTGCTGCTTTCTGGGTCCAATTTTTCCCCTACTTTACGAAGGTTGCTACTTTACCTGGACGTAGTGTGTATTACGTTTGAGGTCTCTACTCTAGAACTAGTTGCCACACAGATTTATTGGTTCTTCTTGGTGCTTGTAATAAGAACTGTTAACTTTGTTTATTAATTCTATAAATACATAGTGGAGGATAATAAATGTATATACATATTTACAACATACAGGACAAACTTTACGTTACGTAAATGTTTGTCCCAGGTAGAAATCAAACTTACTCCCTATGAAGAAAGACGACGGTCTCATGAAAAAGAGCATAATAAATCTGCAAACTTTTAAGAAGCAAAACAAAGTCCAGTAAATCGCTGCTCATTACTTTGAGTCTTGCGATGATTAGTCTCAACAGTCTTGTAATTTCGCTAGCTGCAAGTACCCTTCAAACCGGAACACAGTAATGTTTATATATATACTACTGCTTAGCGGCAGAATATCTAGTACTGCGGTGGGACCTACTTAGACGACCTTCTGCAAAGAAGATCTAGCACCAAGCAAAAGTAATCTATAGCTATGAAGTAGTCTTAACAAACAATGTTATTTTTTAATGTAAAAGTAATTAGACAAACGATGCGCTCTCCTGATGGTAGAAGAGATAACGCATGTCCATGACCATTGCAGCAATACACAGAACTTGAATTAGCAAAACAAAGTCCGGGGCATCGCTGCTTTGGCGCTCATTACTTTGAGATTTCAGATGGTTAGTCTCAACAGCCCTGTAATTTCGCTAGCTGCAGTACTCTTCAAACTAGAACACAGTAATGTTTACGGTAATAATCCTGGTATTATAGGCACCTCGCCCTATTTAATATACTTGAGAATTAAATGAGTTGTCTTCGCTTTAGGTATAACACAATGGAAATTTAAACGCAATGCCAATAAAACAAAACAGCGAGCGGCCCTCAGATGATTTGTGTGCGACCCGCGTGAATTTTAAATTGAATGTACTGATGCGGTGCGTACGAAATTATTAATTTTCTGACTTTAAAAAAAAATGTACTCACAACGCTTACTTTATTTTGTTTTTTTTTATGTTATACCTAACTTTTTTTTCATTTCGTGTAGTAATTATTAATTTAGAAATTTTGGAATACTAGTTTAAAAACTGTCTGGCGTCTGTTCAATATTATGTACGCCGCTGACTTCAAACGGAGAAGGAAAATATTGAAAAGAGAAAGTTCTCGAATTCTGCCAACCCACACATGGCCAGCACGGTAGCCCGCACTCTTTTCACAAAAAAAAACATGAAATAAACGGTTGTTGACCTCTTGGCTGTTGTCCACTTACGGCCGCGGCGCTAGGTACCACCATACTGCGGGCCTGTTATTGGCTAATGAAGGTATTTGCGACCGGCCTGTATAAACGAGATTGTTTTGTGTTAGGTTTTACCCATTCTTATCCTTCCCCTTTTTGTTTAGTCATCACTATGTTAGCTCTACAATATCCTGAACATATTACTATATTCTGGTTTTAAAGTGTTGGCTAACTTACATGTCTTTTGTAGTGATAATATTCCAGTGAATAATGGGTTAAATATAAAAAATATCGAATAGAAATAGACAACTCTCAAAATGTTTTTTTTTTTTTTTCAAAATCTTACTGGGCTTGTAACGTCCTAAAAAGGTATTTTTCCCCATTAATGATCGATTTAGTAATGAACAGTATGTATACATTAACTAACATTAATTAAATAACCGGAGCGTTGGTCGTCCAGCTGCAAGAACTTTGCCGGAGTCTGTGTTTCCCGAAAGGTACAATATGAGTGTCTTCAAATCAAGAGTGAACAGGTTCCTTCTAGGTAAGCGTGTTCCATCTTAGAGCGCATCGATGCTTCACATCAGGCAGGATGTGGTCAAGCGCGAACCTATTCAATGTAAAAAAAAAAAAAAAAGAAGGGTCGACGATATTGTCACCGTCGCGGATCGAACCTGGACCAGATTGGCACAGGACCGAGGCAGATGGCATGACAAGAGAGAGGCCTATACCCAGCAGTGGGGTAAAGAAGGCTGTGGATGATAAGTATGTATAAATAGTTTACTCTGAATTTTTATGGTTGACAAGCTGGGTGTTTGACCACAGCTCACTTGATGTTAAGTGGCCGCGTGGTAAAAGATGGTAAGCTCACCTAGAACAGAATTGGATCTTTGTTAGCCGAGTATCAGAAAGTACCACGCTATTATTTCCTTACGACGTTTTCCTTCACCAGCAACTCAAGCATATTGGGATTTGACTCCACTCCCTACAGCGTGTGACTATCCACTGAGCTATTACGACATTTAGTTATAATCGTTTAAAAAATATTAAACATTTAAACAGGACAAAATTTGATAGTTTAAAATAAAAATCAAAATGTAATTCGTTACAATTTTATTTAACTTTACGTCTACAGTCAATCACATTAACTGTTATTACAAATATCTAGTGACGCTGTGAGAAATGTCCTAGAATATTTATTTATTTACTTATATAACCCTTCTTTTGGCTTTGCCGTAGCAGATTCAAGATATTTATTGCTTCCCTAGAGTACAAGATGTTTTAAAAACAAAGTATTTTATGGTAACAGTCAAATACCCTGACCCTGGACCCTGTTGGGCACGGCGACGTTTAGAAATGACGCTTAACTAATTAATTTTTTTTTATAAAATATGGTTTTTGTTTACATATTGTTTAATGTATTTTCCCACAACGACCATGGGTCGTCTCTGCCACTCTTTCAGCGTCGCTTTGCTTGGAGTCACCTGTAAGCAAAAAAAGCAGTTGATACGACTCGCATTGTCTGGAGATTTCTCACTTTGTAGGGTTATAACCCTAACCAGCGGTATTGAGAGCCCTGCCCAGCTAGCGGCGGAAACATAGGTGTAGGTTTAATTAAAAAAAAATGTATTGTAATCCATGGTATAAGTAATCTGCAACACCAGTTCGCATGCCGTAGGACGTGGGTTCAAACCCCAACACTGAGGAAAACATCGTGAGGAAACCACAGCATAGGGTATTCTAGTACTCGGCTGGCTAGCTACCACCCTCAAGTTGAACATCTGTCGATAAGCATCTAACGGTGTTTTCCAGTAGCCTCACTTGAGAGCTAGTTCCATTCCAGGCAAGGTGTGCTTTACCATCTTCGACCACACCTTCACTTAACATCAGGTGAGCTGTGGTAAAATACCTAGCTTGTGAACCATAAAAAAACTTCGCGAACCTGATCACCGAGCAGTCTGTTTAGCAGCGTGACACACACGTCGCCCGCTCGCACGCCAGCTTCCCTCGTGTACGCTGCGAAAGCCGTCGCTTCCATTTCTATATTCTTCACGCCGAGCTTTGTGAGCTTGTTTAGGAACGCCATCTTTTCAGCTTCTGTGTAGTTACAGAACGGCCCATCTAACCGAGCTTGACCTGAAATAAGTATATAGTAAGTATTTGTTGCCCGATTGAGTGTTCTGTATATTTAATATAAGTATGTATTTTCAAAAAAAAGTATTTAAGTATTCAGTTATCTGACTTCCATTATACAAGCTTTGCTTAGTTTGTCAGATGGCGATGTGTAATTTCCTGCAATATTTATTTATTTAGATACAATCTGGGTGCCTTCAAGTCGCGAGTGAATCGGTTTCTTCTAGGCGAGCGTGCTCTACTGTAGACCGCAGCTTCGTTTAACATCAGGCGAGTTGGCGGTCAAACGCAAGCCTACATGAAATAAAAAAATTAAAAAAAGACAACAATTTATTTATGACAAATAGTAAACTTAAAAATACAAGAAATATGGTCAAAATTCTAAATCACTCAGTATAATGCCAGTTGTATAAAATGAGCGCAAACCGTCTCCTATATACATAATTATAAGATAAATATATAATTATACACATTTAACATAAAATATTTAAAACTAGAGTGCTGTCAGTAGCGAGGCAGTGGTCAAGCTGTCTTTTATTTGTGAGTAGGGCTGCAGATTGAGAAACCTCCTAAAAATGCGAGCCGTTTCAACTTTACAAGGATCACTGCCTTTTGGATCCATCTGCCGAGCGAATCTCTTGAGGTGTTAGTCGAGACTCTTCCCTTTAAAACCTTTCACAGTGGCGACTATCGGGCCAATCATTTATTGTCGAATTAAGATCCCACAAGACTTTTATCTCATGAACTAAGTTCGTGAGATTCTAGTCATGAGGGATGGTGATATCCATAAGCACTACTCGGCGTTTGATCCGGTCTACTACCACAATATCACGCAAATTTTGACACTCACCTCTGTAGAAGTCGTCGGCAGCCATAGTTCCGCCAAGATACGTGTTGAACCCGTCTGAGTCCGTCACCAGAGAATGGATCTCTTGGCTCACTCTGCTGTCCAGTAACGCCGGGAGTTTACGCACTACTCCTAGAACTGGCTGAACATAAAAATGTGATTCGTATCAACGTTTAGAAGGGAACATACCTGAAGGTAAATCAAGCCAGTCTGAAAGACAATTTATTTTATACGAAATAGATTCGCGATCACGTCCTGTCTGATGTTAAGCAGGATGCGGTCTAAGATGAAGCACGCTTACCTAGAAAAAAAACCTATTTACTCTATTTTTTTTATGTAGTAAGTAAGTAATGAGACGATGCGCTCTCCTGATGGTAAGAGATAACGCATGTCCATGTACACTGCAGCAATACAGAACTTTGAGTAACAAAACAAAATCCGGGGCATCGCTGCTTTGGCACTCATTACTTTGAGACTTTCGATGGTTAGTCTCAACAGCCCAGTAATTTCGCTAGCTGCAGTATCCTTCAAACCGGAACACAGTAATTTTACACACTACTGCTTGGCGGCAAAATAACTGTTACTGCAGTGGTACCTTAACGACTTTCTGTTAAGGAGATCTTCCACCAAGTAAATTTGAAGACACCCAAATTGTACTTCGCGGGAAAAACAAACGCTGGCTAAGAGTTCCACAGATATAGTTACAACATCTTTGTGAATGGTACACTATGGCGCAAATACATGACATTTACAATGTCAAGTTACTCACAATTTCATAAGTTTTCTCAAGCGTCCCGCTAAGTCCAAAGCTTGAGACGACGACGGAGCCTGGTGGGATGCCGAGCCCGCCGCTCGTGCCGATGCGGAAAAACACGGGATCCTTCGCTTTGGAGTAAGCAACCAGCTTGATCACTTCTTGCAGGAGAGTGGTCATGGATGGTATTCCAATACCGTGCTGGAGTAAAAAAGTAATGGGAGTTAGTAACAATTATTTATGCATAAGTTATAAGACGAACGAGACGCTCTTGCAGCGATACACGGAACTTTGAGTAGCAAAACGCGATGTTTGTAGCGATGATAGCTCAGTGGTTAGCGCGGTAGGTTCGCATGCCGAAGGGCGTGGGTTCAACCCCCAACAATGAGCTTGAGCTGCCGGTGAAGGAAAACATCGTGAGGAAACCATAGCATGGTGGTAGGGTACTTTAGTACTCGGCTGGCTAGCTACCTACCCTCAAGTTGAAAATCTGCCGCCAAGCATCTAACGGTGGGTTCCGGCAGCCTCACTTGAGAGCCAGTTCCATTCCAGGTTAGGTGTGCTTTACCATCTTCGACCACACCTTCACTTAACATCAGGTGAGCTGTGGTCAAACAACTAGCCTGTCAACCATTAAAAAAAAAAAAAAACAAAGTCCAGGGCATCGCTGCTCTCATTACTTTGAGACTTTCGATGGTTAGTCTCAACAGCCCTGTAATTTCGCTAGCTGCAGTACCCTTGAAACCGGAACACAGTAATGTTTACACACTACTGCTTGGTGGCAGAATATCTGGATACTGCGGCGGTACCTGCCTAGACGACCTCCTGCTAAAGATACCTACCAAGCAAACAGTAAACATGGTAAATTGAAATGAGGAGGCCATATAAGGGGATTATTTTAGTTTACTTTACATGGAGATCAAACAGCTAGTTAATTGGTATTAACTAGCTGTTTGATCGGCAAAGCCGAAGTGGCAAAGCCTGAACAATTGTCACATATAGAATTACCAGCTGCGCCCCGCGGTGTTACCCGCTACATGTTTTCGGGATAAAAGTATACTATGAGTATGTGTTAATCCAGGGTCTCAGCTACCTCTTTACATATCATCCAAATCCGTTTTCAGCTTGTTTTATATTATGTAGTGATTTTGCTGACGGGAGAATTCCTTTCCTTCTTATTGAAATTAAATATGATACTCACACTGACAGACAGCACGGGCCCCACTTTGTACATGGCGTATCGCTGCGAGTGTTTGGTCAGGTTGACGAGCTTAGCGCCCCTGGTCTCCAGTCCTAGCTCTCGAACCAAGTACTCCGCGAACTCTCGCATGCGGTGCTTCGTACCGCCCATGCACACAAACTGAAACAACATGAACACAAACTGAAATAACATAAACACAAACTGCAACAACATGAACACAAACTGAAACAACATAAACACAAACTTTTTTTTTTATCATAAAAGTTTTTTTTTACGTTTGACTTTTTTTAGCCATGTGTTTTGATCACAGCTGACCTGATATTAAATGACGGTGTAGTCGAAGATGGTAAAGCACACCTAACCTGGAATAAAACTAGTTCAAGTGATGCTGTAGGAATATAGTTTACTCGCGATGTTTTCCTTCACTGGTTGATCAAGCTCATTGTTGGGGTTTGAACTCACGCCCTGTGGCGTGTGAACCACCCGCGCTAACCACTGAGCTATTATTATCGCTTCAATTATTATTTTTCATATTTACACAATGCCTTCTGTCCCCAAACTAAACAAAACTTGTATGAAAGTCAGATAACTGATAGAATTATTACACATACTTTTTTTTGTAAATACATACTTATAATACATACAGTACATCCAGACACAGAACAAACATTTGTTTGTACAACAAAGTTTGTCCTGGGTGGGATCGAACCCACGCCCTTCAGCTCTTAAAGCAGACATTCTACCAATGAACCAACAGGGCTGTCTAATTTGCATCTAATTTAAACAAAGAAAAAAATCTGTCACCATTTGAAGCAACTTCAACTTTTGACTTTTTCTTCTTGGCTTCTACGGTATTGCCAGAATTTTGCCAATGTCTGGTAGTAGTATGTTTTTCATCTGGCGCATATTATCCGGTGTGGACCGTCATTTGAATCAAGAGGCAAAACATAACTTGGCGGCAGTTGACAGGTAACGTCAGGATACCCAGGTTTTTTTTATCTTTGGTTTTGGCGTCGCATTTCGAGCATTTGCCAGTGTCAAGTGTTTTATATTTTCACGATAAGTTGCCTAGTAGCTAAAAAGCCAAATAGTAAAAGTAGTCGTAGTAGTAGTCGTTATAGTCAAAGTCGTCTTGGTCAAGTACAGTCCGTGTCAGTCAAGTCCAGTCATGCTTTAGTAAAGTTGTGGTGACTTTACTATAAAGCTTCGATGGAGTTTTGAAAGCAACACGAAAACTCATGTTTCACCACATTATATCATTTTCCCACACTCGCGCGTGTGATTCGACACTTTATAAATAAAACACTACCATTTTTATGTATAAACACTCGACAAAACACTAGTTTTGGATAAAAATACAACGGGGCGACATGACTCTTTTTCGCGTTCCTGCCAAAAAACTCTTCCCAGGTTTTTGAAATATGCAATCCACGATGGACTCAGCGCCTGCATCAGACGCATGCCTAAAAGCTAAAAAATTCGGTACACAAAGAATTCATCATACCTTTACGTCACTGAACAGCGCAGGCAAGTCGTAATTAAGAGTATCCAAGCCCAGATGGTACAAGACGTCCACGTCTAGCTGGGCGAGGTGCTCATTGGGCAGACGAAGAGTACCGTCGTTTTTTCTGTAAAATAATATTTCGTCTGCTTCATTTTGACGGCTCTGTTAGCTGTGCTGCATCCATAAATTACGTCACACGTTAAGGGGGAGGGAGGGGCTCGACGGAGTGTGACATTTCATAATTCATAATTTTTTTATTTGCGTATATGGGTAAAGTACAGTTGGTAGGAATAAAATCATGGCACGCCATATCCCGCCTTTCGGCATGTAAATAAATGTTCACAATGTGACATTGTGTGACATGGGGCGGGTAGGGATCCCAAATTTTGTGACATTCAATTTTTCAATCATAAACTTCTAAATGTAAAATTGCAAAATATGTGACATCACACTAGGTAAGGGGGGAGAGGATCTCACAAATGTGACCAGCTGTGACAAGGACGGAATAGGGATAAAAAAAAACATAAGTTTATGGCCTCTTAGCAAAAATTACAGAAGTAATGAGTTTCCAATCGTTTATAGATATAATTATAACCACTGAGCCGCCCTAACGCCTGCGCTAACCACTGAGATATTATCGCTTTAATTTATATATAATACATTTTTAAAATTAGTTAGCACTGGGGAGAGAAGGAAGAACGAAGTAAAAAATCTGTGACCATTTGAACATAACTTAGAAAACCCGAGGTGGGTGGGGTTCGAAATCAAGATCTATGGCGGTGTAAGATTTTATTTTAATCTGCTTTATCTAAATCTGCTTTAAACATGTTAGTATTATTGCAGTCATTGTTCGCTGTCCAGTGGTTTTATTGTTGCAATCATCTTACCAATGGCATGACATAAGCAAGTAACGTACAGTGAACAGTGAATGGAATAGTAGCTATCAAAAGTTGCCGTTAATAAACGTGACAGTAACGTAAACAAACAGAATCGGAATCTCCAGCTCGGGCCGGCGGGATTCCCCGCGATGGTGACGTAACGCTAGGAGATGTTGCTAGACTAAAAACATATTTTATATGTCAATAATAATATTTGACGTTTTATGACGAGTAAAATTTATTTGTCGCGTCGTAAGCTTTTGCCCCCGTTTCCCACGCCTTACGCCGCCTCTGATCAAGATCCCTCGATTAAGAGTCAGACGGTATGCCACTAACTTTGAATGATTACAAATAGAAAACACAGTTTTGAACGAAACAAATTGGAAAATAATTATATTATGTTCTTAATTGTTGTATTGTTTTATAATTTTATGTCAAATAAATAATAAATACCGTAAGACTATACACACAGCGCCATCTGACCCCAAACTAAGCAGAGCTTGTGTGATGGAAGTCAGATAAATGATAGAATACATAAATAGTTTTTTTTCGTAAATTCATACTTAAAACACATACAGAACACCCAGACACAGAACAAACATTTGTTTATTCACAAAATGTTTGCCCTGAGTGGGAATCGAACCCACGCCCGCCACGCCACGCTGCTCTTAAGGCAGATATATTACCAATGAGCCAACGGGGCTGTTTAATTATGTTGAATTAGGATAAAACCTATAACGATAAAGGTAAATTGTTTTAATAAATAAAATGAAATGTTGATAACGTATAAACTCCTAACAAATATTATAAATGTGAGTTTGTTTGTTTGTTACGCCTTCACGTAAGACTGGCCCTGGAATAAGACATAGGATACTTTTCATCATCGTCATCATCATCGTTTATCACCACGCGGGTACAATATAAAATTCTTACTTAGCTGGCTTCCTGTCAGGATATTGCTTCATCCAGATAGTGCTGCAATTGTCATAATGGGCTGGAAGATTGTCTCGCCCTGAAATGATGTAGTCACAATCGCACTGCATCTTCAAACCCCCTGTGAACATTAATCGGATCGGATAAGTAAAATGTCAGGCTTGCATTCTCAAACATCCTGTGCATGGAATATTTATAGATCAGATAAAGACGACGTGAAGCTTGCATTCTCAAACATCCTGTGAATAGAACGTATGTCGAATAAATTAGATACAGGACGTGTTGAGCATTGGATAATCGGTATATTACATGACACACTAACTGACAACTTGACAAGTACTTACACACAGATCACAGTTCACATCACACAACTTCATATCACACTAATAAATAAGTACCTAAAATTATTTTGTTAAAAAGTAAAAGTTTGTGTCTGTTAATTCTTCACATTATTATGACTCGAAGGAAAGTGTTGTTTGGAACGGAGATAGATTGATTGATTGATTAACTCTTTATTGTCATCATCATCATCATCATCACCGACCTATGGAAGTCCACTGCTGAACATAGGCCTTCCCCAAGACATGCCACTCATCCATATCTTCGGCTTTTCGCTTCCATCCGACGCCAACGTATATCATCACTCCATCGAGTCTTAGGACTACGCTACGTTTGCCAATTCCACTCTAGAACAAAGTCTACCTCAGCGGTTATCGGTTCTGTGACAGATATGTCCAGCCCATTAGCCACTTTAGCTTGCTAATACGCTGAGTTATGTCCGTGACCTTAGTTGCCGTGCGAATTGCTTCGTTCCGGATACAATCCCTTAGAGAAATGTCAAGCATAGCTCTTTCCATAGCTCACTAGCTGACTTTGAACTTCCCGATGTTACTAACGTTTCGACTCAGGCTCTTTATTGTACATTTTAATAACTCGTTTTTTTATAACGTTGTAGGCTTGCGTTTGACTTTCATTTTACCTGATGTTAAGCGAAGATGCGGTCTACGATAGAGCACAGTTGCCAAAAAAAACAGATTTACTCGCGACTGGAAGGTACCCAGACTGTGTCTATCGGGGAACACCCGCTTGGGCAGTAGATTCCAATGTCCTTACATTTTTATTACAAACATTTAAGTTCTTTATTTGCTCTGGATTGCATATTTTAAATATTTTCTCTGTACATTTTTTTTTTTTAATGGTTGCCAGGCTAGGTGTTTGAACACAGCTCACCTGATGTCAAGTGAAGGTGTGGCCGAAGATGGTAAAGCACACCTAGCCTGGAATGCAACTGGCTCTCAAGTGAGGCTGCCTGAACACACCGTTAGATGCTTGGCGGCAGATTTTCAACTTGAGGGTGGTAGCTAGCCAGCCGAGTACTAAAGTACCCTACTACCATGCTTTGGTTTCCTCACGATGTTTTCCTTCACCGGCAGCTCAAGCTCATTGTTGGGGTTTGAACCCACGCCCTTCGGCATGCGAACCTACCGCGCTAACCACTGAGCTATCATCGCTACAAACATCACATTAATTTCACCCTAATTGACGTATTTTCAATCCAATAAATGAAATGCTTATTATTAAGCTATTTTAATTTAATTATTTATTATTATGTATAATTTTCATAATTATACTAAACGATAACTATATTATGATTGTATAACATGTAACTACGGAGTTATTAATAAATTATCGTATTGTATTGTAACAACAATTAGCTTCTTTATTATGCAAACTTACCAAGTAGGTAGGTATAACACTAGTTATCCAATCACCGATCGATCTAAGACTAATTACAATAAGGACCTACGCTGTTAATTTATTCATCTGAACAAATTAACAATACCTGTGTATGAATTAGTCATCGGGTAAAAATGAAACCTTTGTGAACTTGGCAGCCAATTCTAGATGCCTATAATACGACCAAATTAAGATGTCATTTTTGTGAAGTTAGCGGCAAACGCCAATTTATAATATGATTTCTCTAAAAACTTGTACGAATTTATTATAGGCGGCTTCTGAAATATGTGAATTATGTCATAATGATATAACATACTGAAATATAATATATATGAATAGTCATGAGGCCTAAGAAAACAAATTGCACCACACTCTACTTCTAATAGACAGCCTTGTTGGCTCATTGGTAGCATGTCTGCTTCAAGAGCTGTGGGGCGTAGGTTCGATTCCCACCCAGGACAAGCATTTTGTGATATAAAACCAAATGTTTGTTCTGTGTCTGGGTGTACTGTATGTATTATAAGTATGTATTTAGAATAAAAAATATTTAAGTATTCTATCTACAAGCTTTGCTTAGTTTGGGGTCAGATGGCGCTGTGTGTAATGTCCTACGATATTTATTTATTTAATTATGCAAAAAAACTGACTGTGATTTTTCATACTTTTTAGTACAGAAAACTTGACGAATTTTTGATTAAAATATGATACGTAAGACCTTATTTATAAATCTGTATCTCTACCTATTTTGTTATTGACATGTGTTTTCATCTATCTATCTAGATACAATTATAAAGAGGAAAGATTTGTTTGTTTGTTTGTATTGAATAGGCTCCGAAACTACGGGACCGATTTCAAAAATTATTTCACTGTTAGGAAGCTACATTATCTCCGGGTGACATAGGCTACTTTTTATCCCTATAATCCCACGGGACCGGGAACTACGCTGATGAAACCGCGAGGCGTCCGGTAGTCAAATATAAAATATATAAACTGCTTTCTAGAGATATACAAACTCCATGATAGATTTTTTTCAGTTATTTAACGAAAAAAATTGAAAAAAGGAACCGCTTTGTAGACAACTAGATTTTATTTTTTTAAACGTCACAAGTGATTATACTTTTTCACAATACCTGCAATTTTTCTATCCATTTTGTCTGAAATGTTTGTATAAATTTAAATCAGTTTAATTTTAGATTAGGTTTTAATTTGTTATTTACTTCTTTATGCAGTGTTATTTGATTAAATTGTGATTTTCAAGATAAATTATGCCTGTGTAAGTCTCTCACTAATATTATGTACCTATCCAATTATATATGTTTGTTAATGATCAAAAAGATAGTTTATAATCACAATTAAGTTTTAATGTCTTTATCGTCGGATGGGTGTCTCCTCTCTCGCATTAGCTAGTTATCTGACTGTCATATTGACATTTTTTTTTCTTTGGTTTTGGCGTCGCGTTTTAGCATTTGCCAGTGTCAAGTATTTATCAATTTCAAGTTTCAAAAGTTAAACAAGTGTCCTCGTAGCTAGTTATAGTCAAAGTCCAGTCTTAGTCAAGTCCAGTCTGTGTCAGTCAAGTCCAGTCATGCTTTAGTAAAGTAGTGGCGACTTTACTATAAATCTTCGATGGAGTTTTGGAAACAACACGAAAAGTCATGTTTCACCACATTATATCATTTTCCCACACTCGCGCTTGTAATTCGGCACTTTATGAATAAAACACCACCATTTTTATGCATAAACACTCGACAAAACACAAGTTTTGGAAAAAAATACAACGGAGCGACACGACTCTTCCCGCGTTCCCGCCAAAACTCCTATTGACATTTTATCGACACTGGTGAATAGCTAGTAGTCTGAGACTATTGTTCAGATTTTTATCGTCCTAATTGAACGTTCTTAAATTGTAACTTGTTTTCCATCCTTGGTTGCCTAGAAGAGATCGCATGCAGCGATAAGGATGCCACTTGTGGCACTAGCTCATGAAATATTTCTGTACTTTTTTTATTTTTGATGTGCACAGTAAAGTGTTTCTATCTTTATCTACAATTACTTATTTACATTACAATTTGGACATCTTTAAGTATAGAGTGAATAGATTTCTTCTAGACCAGCGTGCTCCATCCTTGGCCGCACCGTCGCTTTACATCAGGCGAATTGGTGGCCAAACCTAGATCTATTTAATGTAAAAAAAACTGAATAGGTATTTTTGATTTAAAAATTTATGGATAGTTATTTTATTTAAAATTGAATAATGGTATGTACTTACCTTATTATGCCTTTACACTTTTTATTTTTATATATTTATACACTTTAGATTATTAAGTACTTAGTCCCAACTTTTTACACGATCACATTTGTTTTTAGACATCCACCATCGAATAAAACTCTTTTTCACCCTCAAATCAGACAACCAGAGACTCTGGTAGCTAAATATGAACTGACACGACTGACCGGACTGACCCAGAGATGTTATCGTGTTATAAAAACATTGTGTTAATAAAACGTAAGGGCTCGTTCACAAGAATGACATGACATTCTCAAAATAGTGGAAGCTTAATTGGAACCACTGGTTGGAAGGTTAGCAACACGCCCCAAAACGCCGAGATTGTTGTATTATGTATGAAATACCTACCAACCGCAGGGAGGAAAATAGAATATATTTATTCTAGGTACACCAAACACACATACTGTGTTAAACACACTAGTCTGGAACAGGAACTCTCTTTCAAACGAGTCTGCCAGAATACACCGTAAGGTGCTTGGTGGCAGAATTTTAATTTGAGAGTTACAAGCCAACCAATTAATAGGTTACTCTTAGTAAATGAAGTTAAATTATTCATTATTAAACTTACAACAATGAACATAATTATGTATAACTAGCTGCGCCCCGCGGTGTTACCCGCTACATATTTTCGGGATAAAAAGTAATACTTATAGTGTCAATACAGGGTCTCAGTTACCTCTATACTAAATTTTATCCAAATCCGTTCAGTGGTTTTTGCGTGAAAGAGTAATTTTATTTATTTATTTAGTACCAGATATTTTGCCGCCAAGCAGTAGTGTGTAAACATCACTCTGTTCTTCTTTAAAGGACATACTTCAAAAGTCTGATCATTTAAAATTAAGTAGCTTAGAGTGACCTTAATCTGATAATAATATCTCTTTGTTCCTGATTGACAAAAGTAAAAACAATTAATGATACAAGAAGTCAAGGGTAAAGTGATAAAGCTCTGGGTCGTTACATCATTTGTGATTTTATGACGCATTATAAATATAACTTATCTTTACGTGTCGTATATATATCATTATATTTTTATACATTTATGAGATATGTGTCATTTATATGCGGTAGACATGGGAGCGAGTAGAAGTCTCTGTAATACATTGGCGTTAGAGCGGATATTTTGTAGCGATGCTAGCTCAGTGGTTAGCGCGGTCGGTTCGCATGCCAAAGGGCGTGGGTTCAAACCCCAGCAATGGGTTTGAGCTGCTGGTGAAGGAAAACATCGTGAGGGAACCATAGCATGGTGGTAGGGTACTTTCTAGTACTCGGCTGGCTAGCTACGTGCTTGGTGCCAGATTTGCAACTTGAACCCTCACCTAACGGTGTGTTCCGGCAGCCTCACTTGAGAGCCAGTTCCATTCCTGGCTAGGTGTGCTTTACCATCTTCGACCACACCTTCATTTAAAATCAGGTGAGCTGTGGTCAAACACCTAGCCTGTTAACCATAAATCACTTGCCGGAGGGCATGGGTGCAAAATCCTAACAATGAGCTTGAGCTGCCGGTGAAAGAAAACATCGCGAGGAAACCATAGCATTATAGAAAGGTATTCTAGTTCTTTGCTGGCTAGCTATCACCGTCAAGCTCAAAATCTGCCACTAAACACCTACCGACAGCTGGATATGAGAGGAAGCTCCCATTCCAGATTAGGTGTAACCATTAAATACAAATCATTTACAAGTCATACGAGTATTTAACAATTAACGAGTTATCTCGATTTTATAAATCTTGTCGAAAGTATAGAATGACAATTCGACAAGTTTGCATTCGTTGAAAGATCTGGAAAACGCGTCTCTTGCTATCAACGTCCGTCGTAATTCTCCATTCCATTACATAATTATCTAAACAGAGTACCTGCTTTCTTCGGCAACGTCTTACACGTCGCCTAACTTGCACTAACTTAAACGTCTTCGACCACATCGATTCCCAAAAAAAAAAACATAAGGAAAGTAGTCAGGGGTTTCAGTTTCCTAACGTATGTCTTGTTTGTTAAGGTGTGAGCCTTGCCCGGCCGCGGCCCCATGCGCGGTGTCCGCAGGCATCAAGTCGGGGCTGCGCGATGGGAAGCCCATCGACGGCAAGCAGGAGCACCCGTGCCCTTGCCGGACTTGCTGCTGCGGGAAACCACCGATCGCCAAACCGGTAATTAATATTTGCCGTTGCCGACAGCCCCGTTGGCTCATTGCTAGTATATCTGCCTTGAGAGCTGTAGGGCGTGGGTTCAATTCCCACTCAGGGCAGACATTTTGTGAATAAACAAAAATGTTTGTTCTGTGGCTGGGTGTTCTATATGTATTATAGGTATGTATTTACAACATAAAAGTATTTATGTATTCTATCCGTTATCTGACTTCCATCACACAAGCTCTGCTTAGTTTGGGGTCAGATGGCACTGTGTGTATAGTCCTACGATATTTATTTATTTATATTTTGAAAGAAAGAAAGAAAAAAAAAACCATTTTGCCACAAGCACAAAAACAACAACAAACAAACAGAGACAGACAAAGGTTACAAAATAGGGGCTCACCTCAGCATAATACTGGTCATACTAAGCGGTATGACCAGCGCTGGTCTTCCGGTGAGCCCTTGCAGTTTAAACAAAAAAAACACTGCTTACAATACATACGTACATACGCAATGTCGGCGGAAAACATCGTGAGGAAACCATAGCATGGTGGTAGGGTCTTTTTTAGTACTCGACTGGCTAGCTACCACCCTTAACTTGAAAATCTCTCGCCACTTAATAGTGTGTTCCGACAACCTCACTTGAAAGCCAGTATCATTCCGTTTCAGATGTGCTTTACCATCTTCAACCACGCCGTTATTTAACATCAAGTGAGCCGTGATCAAATACCTAGCTTGTCAACAATAAAAAAAAATTGGCTGAGATTACGAACGTTCTATTTTCAGTGTTACAAGCAACCCCGTATCCCCGACTCGTACGCGCCGCGGCGCTGCTACGCGCGCCCCACGGCGCCTGTGGAAGCGAATACCACCTACAAGATGTCCTTCCTCCCGATGGAAGGGTGCAAGAACCTGCGAGGAGTCATGAGGAAGCCGCCTTCGAACTTGGTACCGAGCTGTGAGCCGATGGAGGGATGCACCGTGCAAAAGGTCTGTGAACAAATTTTAATCACCTGCTTCATCAACTTTTAACATTATTATCTATTCATTCTTATTGTAAAAAAAAGGGTGCCTTTGAAGGGTCATTAAGCGATGTTTCACCAAGATAGAACGCAGATGCATTTAGTTTCTTCAGTCGTTAAACGTGAGGTGGGGGAGACTCAAAAATGTATACAGATAAGGATTGCAAATTCGCCCACGCGGCTTTTGAAGGAAAAAGACGCAAAAAAAAAGGAGAAAAGGTTACCTGTGTATACAATAAAAAGTATCCCCCATCATCCCCATTATCCTCCAAAGACGTGACATTGACTAGGTACCCGAGCGAGGGCGTGAAGAGCAGACCCAGTTACTGAATAGAAGATCCCTGAGAGATGATCAAAGTTGGCTCAATTTGGAAACTGGCTTTGTTTGACGACCAACTTGCCTGATATTAAGCGAAGATGTGGTCTACAAAGGAGCAGTTTGCACGGAACAAGTCGATTGACTCGCAATTTACAAACATCGAAATTGTTTTCCCCCTTTCACAGATGTCATTCCTGCCCAACCCAGTGTGCGTGACCCAACCTATCCGGCCGTGCCACCACGACATGTGGGGCCAGGGGCCCATGCAGAACATCACCACCCAGCGGCACGACTTTGTACCCAAACCCTGCGTGCTGAGGGAGAACTTTAAACCAGCGCCCAAGTTTCATTGCGTGGAGCAACCTTTTGAAAGTAACTATACCTGATCCTTGATCAGATAGTCACGGTCAATTTAACCAATCATTCACGTAGGTACCTGTAAGTGAGAGAGAGATTTCTCTCTCTTTTATTTCACCATGCTTTAGGGTAAGGTTCATTTTTTTATGGATGACAAGCTTGGTGTTTGACCACAACTCAACTGATGTTAGGTGTTGATGTCGTCGAAGATGGTAAACACCCCTAGCCTGCAATGGAACTGGCTGTCGGAACACACTGTTTGGTGCTTAGCGACAGATTTTCAACTTGAGTATGGTAGCTAGCCAGCCGAGAACTAGAGATTACTTTACTACCATGCTGTGGTTTCCTCACGATGTTTTCCTTTACCGGCAGCTTGAGCTCATACCTGGTGGAATAAATCATCAAAGAGAATCAAGGACATTCAAATAACTACTTTAATTAAAATATGATTATAGTTTCGTAACTCTGGGTAAAACCTTGGGAGGAAGGCAAACCGCACATATGCAAGCGTAATATTAAAAATGATTCACAAAACAAGTAACGTTTAAAAGATAAATCAATTTACACAAATAATAAGATAAAAGCAATGTGAATCTTTTTTCCAAAAAATATAGCCTTAATCTACGATAAGGTTAACCTATGAGATGTTAAAGTATTATTCTTTGATCATACTTAGAATGTTAATTGTTAACAGACCGCACCGTCAACAAGCTATCCTACCTTCCTCCCGAGCGGGTCGAGGTGACAAAGTCTTATGCTCCGGAACGTTGCTACGAGAGGCCTGCCGCCAAGATGGACTCCAGCACCACGCATAAGATGAGCTTCATGCCTAACAAAGTTAGTTGTTTTTACGATTATAGCTTTCGTAAAGTCTTATGTGCAACAAAGATACAACAAATAACCGGGACTTACAATTTTATGTACCTATATCACTCACGGTTACCCCTATAATCTGGGTGCCTTCAAGTCACGAGTAAATCGGTTTCTTCTAGGCGAGCGTGCTCCACCGTAGACCGCATCTTCGATAAACATCAGGCGAGTTGGCGGTCAAACGCAAGCCTATACAATAAATGTAATAAAAAATATATACAAAGAACTGACAGGATGATCTGTTCCTTATCATTTAACTTAACTTTTTCCTCAACTTTTTCAGCACTCTATTGATATTGTAACTCCTTTTCCAGATTGGTCCCAAGGAAATTTTGCCGTGGGCTTGTAAAGGGCAATATCAAAAACCTTGTCAGAAACTGGATATTAACACAACCTACATGATGAGGTAGGGCCGCTATTTATATTGATATCCTTAAAGAAAGTGAGTAGGTACTACTTCACATCATCCCCGAAAAACTTTGGGACAACTGCTTCAGAAAATTACAAAGAGAAGCTAGGAAACCATGTGATGGTAACTGCTAGGTACAGTGGAAGAATAACGTACGAAAGTTTTAGAACTTCCCAAATTGTAACTCATAACACGCCTCATCTTTCAATAAAATGTTTCTAAATTGATTCGGTTGGATGATTCGTTAAAGAACCAATGACGTGTAATTTTAGTAAGTACCTACGTGTGTAGTGTAATTTTTTTTTGTTGAACTAACGAAGGCCCCTGTCTTCATAAGATCTTGATTAAAGGTGTATTATTTATTTTGTTCAGATATCTTTTTCTATCATGCCCTTCCTTCAAAGGTATACGTGGACTGTCAAAAAAAGCTTTTATTTTCAGATAAGCATCATCCATCTCGCTTGATGATGCAAAGATGCTGCCTAGAAGAAACCGTGTATTGGTTTCGTCTAGGTTTCTCTTGACTTAAAGGCACTTTAAATCATCAAAAGCATATTGTATTTATCAGTGAATAGGTACCCACTCGGGTAGCAAATAAGATTGGACAGCGATTTGTAAGATGATGGTGAAATCAAACCGTTTAGTTTCGAGTCAACAACATTCATACCCATAAACTCCAGTGAGCGTATTCTCTGGCAAGCTAGCAGCCAGTTTGCCACTCTTACTTATTAAAATAACTACAAAAGTTGACTTTCAAATCATCTATAGTTATCTGGATGCGGCGAGCGATTGCCGACGACGAGCCATCATCCCTGACTCCTGCATGAACCCCGTTACGCCCAACAGGACCTTCGAGTCGGCCACCGTATATAAGAACAGGTTTCTTAATCTTTAAATTGTCTTGAAAAAAGAAGCTTGAGCTACCGTTAAAGCAAAACTTTGTGAGGAAACCATAGCACGGTGGTAGGTTGGTAGCTAGCTAGTTCGGCTGGCTAGCTACCACCCTCAGGTTGAAAATCTGCCGCTAAGCATCTTATCGGGCGTGTTCCGGCAGCCTCGCGTGAGAGCCAGTTCCATTCTAGGCTACGTGTGTTTACTATCTTCTACCGTCACTTAACATCAGGTGAGATGTGGTCAAACGCCTAGCCTGTCAACCATTAAAGAAATTACCATACCCTAATCATACATATGTATGTATTAGGTCAAAAAATGGTGTATTATACATGTTCTGCGCCCTTACATATTGCAGCAATAAATATTGAGTGTTGAAGGTTTTGTTTTATATGATTATTTTTAATAGGCTTACGTTTGACCGCCAATACGGCTAATGTTAAGCGAAGATACGGTCTTCGGTGGAGCACGCTCGCCTAGAAGAAACCGATTCAATCGCGACTTGAAGGCACCCAGAACCGTTGGTTCGAACTAGAACTGTTTGGTTCGAGTTTTTGGATTATTTGGCTATGAAGCGGTGTCGCTTACTGATTCTGGAGCTCCTGGCTGTCCGATAGTAGAAAGGGCAATTGTGGAATTAGGTCATGCAGATTTAAAGCGCACTCACCAAAGTGTATCCGCTACTGTGTAGTGTGTGTATATTCACCATCTTCATGAAATCTTTTCAGTTATTTGCCGACGTCGTCACCAATCCCGTGCCCGATCAAACCGCTGCCTAACCTCGTGCCGTCCACGGCTCAAATGGAAGGAGACACTGTTCAGAAGGTTGGTTAGATTCAATAGCCCTGCAATTTCGCTAGCTGCAGTACTCTTCAAACCGGAATACAGTAATGTTTACACACTACTGTTTGGCGGCAGAATATCAGATACCTACTGCGGTGGTATCTGGTAATATGTGTAGGTATTTAGAAGAATTCAAGTAGCCACGAAACTGCTATTAATGAATTTAGCCATGACCTGCCTATTCCTACGCTCCGATCATCACCTCCTTTCCTTTCCCAGCTTTCATTCCTGCCGAACCCCGTGTGCGTGACGCAGGCGATTCGGCCGTGCCACCACGACATGTGGGGCCAGGGACCCATGCAGAATATCACCACCCAGCGGCACGACTTTGTACCCAAACCCACCTCCATAAGAGAATCCTGCAAACCGCCTCCGAAGTATCACTGTGTGGAACAGCCGTTTGAAAGTAAGCTTACTCTGGAAAACTAAATGATTTTAGAATCAGGGCCTTTATCAATTTTATAGGTTTTCACTCTGTAAAAAAACTAAACGTAGGTAAACTAGGGATATAACTACTTTTAAATATTAAAAAATAAAATAAATATCATAGGACATTACACACAGCGCCATCTGACCCCAAACTAAGCAAAGCTAAATACTTTAATACTTTTTTTTTGTAAATTCATACTTATAATAAATACAGAACACCCAGACTGAACAAACATTTGTTTATACCACAAAATGTTTGTACCTACTGGATGGGAATCGAACTCACATCCTTTAGCTCTTAAAGCAGACGTACTACCAATGAACCAACAGGGATGTCTTGTCTAAGGTTAATTTATGCTTAATAAAAAAAGATAGCGTAGGACATTTCACACAGCGCCATTTAGCCTTAAACTAAGCTTGTACTATGGGAAACAGATACTGATAGAATACTTATGTACTTTTTTTTGTAAATGCATACTTATAATACATACCTACAGAACACCCAGGCACAGAACAAATATTTATCATCACATAAATAAAGTAAACAGAGTTGTGTTCTATTCTATAAATGTTGGTTCTGGTGGGAATCGAACCAACACCCTACAGTTCAGGAAGCAGAACTACTACCAAATGCGCTAACAGAGTAGTATAGTTTGAAATATCAAGGCCTTTAATTTAGAGCACGCTTTTGGTGCGCGACCATTAATAGGTAAGGTATTATTGCTAGGTAAGCTTTCGTAAATTTGCTAAGAAATGTACTTATTTGTTCTCTATAACTTTTCTTAACAGATCGCACCGTAAATAGGATGTCGTACATTAATCCCGGCCGTATCGCGCCGCCAGAATCGTACGCTCCAATGAAGTGCTATGAAAAACCTGCAGGTAAATGTGTTTTATAGCAGGTAAGGTATTCTTCGTCAAAACAAGTAAAAAAAGTTGTTCTAGTTCAACATTAACCTTCAAGTAGCTATTGAAGCTTTATTTAGCTTTAGTAACGATGCCAGTCCAGAGGTTAGCGCGGTCTCTTGAGCTGCCGGTGAAGGAAAACACCGTGAGGAAACCATAGCATGGTGGCAGAGTACTTTCTAGTAGGTACTCAGCTGGCTAGCTTATCCTTAAGTTGAAAGTCTGTCGCCAAGCACCAAACGGTGTATTCCAGTATCCTCACTTGGGAACCAGTTCCACTCCAGGCTAGGTATGTTTACCATCTTCGACCACACAGTCACTTAACACCAGGTGAGCTGTGGTCAAACACTTAGCCTGTCAAACACAAAGCTCTGATAAGAATCATCGCAATAAAACATGCTTACAAATTCAAAATAAAAATTGGTTCACCGTGAATAAAAAAAGTCGATAGAATTGACGAAGATGGCTAAGCCAAATTCTAGAATGACATTGCTCTGATGTTGTGTTACGTACATAATCATGTACAAGATTATACCTATTTTCTTCAGTCAATACTTGAATTCTATAGTGGATCAATCCAAATGTCTTTTTTTGTGTCATAGAATGGCAAACAAGTAGACGAGTTGTCTGATGGTAAGCAAACGCCGCCGTCTATAGATATCTGCAATATCAGAGGTACTACTACTATGTTGCCGACATTCGAAGATTCTCTTAACACGAACCAAATGTTTCAACTTCGCTTATAAGTGCCTATACCTACCGAGAATTCTTGCTTCTACATTTGGCGGCGTATGGCAAAAATGTACTTGTGAATCGCAGTCAACCTATATGATAGTAATATACAAGGCGTATAGGCAATAGAGAAACAGAGGAAGGCAATAGTACCTATTCATGTGATTTCCGTCGACATTGCAGCCAAGATGGAGTCGAGTACGACGCAGAAGATGTCGTACCAGCCGGTTTGCGCACCGGCGCCGCAGCGCCCGCCCTGGGCTTGCAAGGGCCAGTACCAGAA
Organism: Biston betularia; assembly: GCA_905404145.2. Lineage (NCBI taxonomy): Eukaryota > Metazoa > Arthropoda > Insecta > Lepidoptera > Geometridae > Biston > Biston betularia. Next base: position 2,441,311 of record FR989887.1, on the reverse strand, counting down.
ACCATGCCAGAAGGTATAGAACCCACTCATGAACTTATAATACACACATTCCTTTGGTGCATCCCTGCTGCTAAAATTTGACGGTCAAATCAACGCACATCACTTACTCAGTCATGTAGGGGAAAAAACTAAATTAAATCCTTATCACTGTTGTAACCAAAACAACTTACACTAAAAATATAAACTTGATATAAACTTGAACAAGGAAACAACTTCAACATTGACAAATGCCATGCAGCCAAAACCAAAACTTCCTTCTTCCAGTGTGCGTGCTTTACTCTATCATGGCCATCGTGCATGTCTGTTAGCTTCTTTTATAACAATTAGGTACTTAATAGGATCGTGTTTGACATCTCATCATCTCGCCTGATGTGAATCGAAGATAAAGCACGCTTACATAGAAGAAACAGATTCCCTCGCGAGTACAATAGAAGAATTATTTGTAGCTAACGTGTTTTATACGCTTTTTTTTTTAATTTATTAAATTTCTGGGTTGTCGCTATTTCATTATAAATTTAGAACTGCCAATATACGCTACTGGTCAATTTTATAAAAACAAACAGGGTAGGTATACGCACATTCTCTGAAAAACGAATCTGATGTAGGTATAAGGCAAATGAAACTAATGCAATATGATAGGCATTAATTTTTCATAAATTCTGGTTTCGAAAATTTGACGACTTTTTTTCGCAATATATTCTCTTCATACTGGATCTTCGCTCTAAAGTTTTTCAACAACGATTAGCTACAGCTGGGCTGGAACAAACGAGACTCAAGTGTTCAACACTACACATTCCGCAAGCATTTAACTTCTTAAAAAACCTCACCTTACTCTTGTGTAGTTGTTGTGTGTAATACAGCACAATCATTTCAGTTGGAAGGCACGACGATCTACCGATCCTCGTTTATGCCGCCAGGCGAAGATTGCACACAGTATATGGACCCTTGCCAGTATGGAGATTGCAAACGTATGCATTTCTAACTTTTCTGTTTATTACTTATCTTAATAGGTTTAAGAACTAGCACGTAGCAGTTTTTACTAGGTGGTAGAAACCGGATAACTGGTTATCTAGGTAGTGTGTTAATATAACAGTGTTCCAAATTGAAGTGTTGTTGAGACTACCAATAAATCCCTTGAAGTAGGTACTTAATGAGCGCCAAAGCAGCGATGCCCTGGACTTATTGTTCCCAAACTTCTGGGTACAGTTGCAAGCCTACAAAGTCCTTGAAGGAGAGGTCAGTTTTACCATGAGAAGAGAGTCTCGTTTGTCATTGCTTTGTAGCAACGATAGTGAGCGTGAGTTCAAACCCCAACAGTGAGCTTGAGCTGCCGGTCAAGGAAAATATCGTGAGAAAACCATCTAGCGTAGTGGTAGGGTACTTTATAGTATATAACTGGCTAGCTACCACACTCAAGTTGAAAACCTGTCGCCAAGCACCTAACGGTGTGTTCCGGCAGCCTCACTTGAGAGTCAGTTCCATCCCAAGCTACGTGTTTACCATCTTCGACTACACGTCGCTTACCGTCAACAACAAAAAGAAAAGTTTAATATTTTTATACTTTCCCGTCGAATATGCTATTTTTAATTTGTTTTTCTTTTGCAGCTTGCGATTGTATTTGTCCGTCGACGTGCATCGCTACAGACCCATGCGCTTGCAACTTCCCAAGGGCGGAGTGCTGCGGATAGCCGCCGCCATTTTGAAACGGTTCCCAAATTCAAGTGTCAACAAGATGGCGTCTTGTCAAAATGTCAGCCATTTTGTGGCTTCTAAATTCAAACGTGAACAAGATCGTGTCTTGTAACGTAATTTTTTTTTAAAGAGAGATTACGAAAATCTTTTGTTGGTTAGCACTAATGTATCTCAACCTGAATCATGATTTAATTATTTATTTATTTCCTAATAATCATAATCTAATTCTAGTATGTATTTACTGATAAATTTGTAATAAGTAGTAGATTAAAATAAATGCTTTTTTTTGAGAACTTTTATCTCTTTATTCAAGGCCCATTTGTTTTACAAAAAGATCTTACATTTAAATAAAAACTATCATTCTGTGGAGTCTAAAATAAAATGATTTTATTGGATGCATAGTTTACACAAATAGCAATGAACAAAATAACTACGAGATATATGTGATATGACTAAAAATACGTGACATTATGTAGTTTTACCGAATTTCTTAGGATATACTAAAGTTTAGAATGTTTTCAATACTGAAAACTATATGTAAGATTACAGTAGAGGTCATTGATTTCGGACCATTAGAGGCCTTATTTTTTAATCTTATGCATCCGTATTCCAATACGCATATGGCCGATTTTGGAACGAAATCCAATACGTATTTCTAATAATGCGCAATCACGACGAAAGGTCTCAACCATGCCAATTTGAATTCCAACATTCGACAGTACGTTGTTAATACGAAAATATGCAATATCAAAACTACAATAAATAATTTTCATATAAGCGCTTGTGTGAAATGTATGAAGCAAAACGCTCATTCTAAGCCTGCACACGCAAATACGTAGTATTTAGTCCTTTGTTTGTGGATCTAATGCTTAATTTTTTTTTGCCCATAAGGGATTGCGCCGTAGCACATTTTGCGTATATTTCTGTTTTCCAAGTTGGCGCAATACTTTTTTTTTTTTAAATTAGCGTTCTTAAACGGAGCTAAAAATGACGTGTTTGTGTGTATTGTTATTGAACGCTCTCTATTACGTAAATTCAAACTTTCAGCTTTTTTTATGTAAAAATAATGAGACTTACGAGCCGCTCTGATGGATGGTAAGGGATAAAGCATGTCCATGACCATTGCAGTGATGCACAGAAGCCTGGGCCATTGCTGATATGACGTTCATTATTTTGCTACATTCGATTGTTAGTCTATAAAACCCAGTAACTTTGCTAGCTGCGAAATTTTCCCTTAGAACCGGAACACAGTAATGCTTACACACTACTGCTTAGCGGCAGAATAACTGGTACTGCGGTGGTACCTACCTAGACGACCAGCTAGCGAAATTACTGGGCTGTTGAGACTAACTCTAGTAGTCTCAAAGTAATGAGCGCCAAAGCAGTGATGCCCTGGACTTTGTTTTGTTACTTATAGTTCTATGTATCGCTGCGATGGTCATGGACAGGCGTTATCTCTTACCATCAGGAGAGCGTCTCGTTCGTCTCATTACTTTTTACATAAAAAAAAATAAAAAAAAATAGCCGTACTAAAACATTTTTCTCAAAGAACTGATAACCGATGGGGTAGATGAGTTAAAGCATTGAAAACACGTAATTAAGCGTAGTATAGGACACCCTACTACCAGGTGGAGTGACGACCAGCGTCAAGCGGCGGCAAAAACTGGATGCAGACACTGCCGACCGAGCTCAGAGACGTAAGTAAATTATAGGAGGCCCACGTCCAACAGTATACACCAAAAGGCTGATAATGATGATGATGATGTTCATGATTACTGGTCGGTCGTAAGGGCGACAGGAATGCATATTACTAAAACCTTACGTAATTGATATAAATTGTATAACAGTAGGTATCATTATGTTCTATTAAAATGTGAACTACCCGCAAATTCATAACTTTGCTACAGATCGAGTCGAACATTGTATTATATGGTATGTTTCATATGAAACTAAGGTCTAGTGCATCTATTTACGATATTTTAGAAGTACGTATTTATTTGTGTGACATTCATTTTGCTAGACGCTGTACAAAGTTATGTGGTCAACTTTGTATGAGCTGTCAAAAAGCGGTTAACATAATGGACATAGTATACGTACGTTCGAATCAGAAATGAGGAGATCTGTAGACGAACTAAAGTAACCGACATAGCCCAGAGAATCAGCAAGTTGAACTGGCAGTGGGCAGGGCACATAGCACGCAGAACTGATGGCCGATGGGGCTGCAAAGTTCTGGAGTGGAGACCACGAACTGGCAAGCGCAGCGTAGGACGTCCACCCACAATATGGACAGACGACCTAATAAAGACCGCAGGAATGCGCTGGATGCGCGAACCACTTCCAACCGGTCTTTATGGAAGTCAATGGGAGAGGCCAATGTCCAGCAGTGGACGTCCTACAGCTGAAATGATGATGATGATGATACGTACGTTTGTAAAAGAACAAAATTCCAAGCTGTCAAAAAATATCTTTGTTCACATAGGACTTGAAAAAGGTACAACAGGTTAAAAGTGGAACTAAATATCTCGTTCACATTTCAGTGTTAAATCCGAGACAAGACAAACGATAGCTTTTATCGATTTAAATTCAAATCAGAATCGCACTTTATTTAGATTATGTATTTAATTCCACACAAGTTATAGAAAAAAAAACGCTATTGTGTTGGATAATAAATAATTTGTTCCCATTCAACTTTGTTACAGCTGAGCAGGTTAGGATGAAATCTACTATAGATATAGCACTTAACATAGGTAACTTACAAAAAAAAAATATTGAAATAGAGGTGAGCTACTTTGTAATGTTGAATTATTTTTGTGGAATTTTACACGTATTGTTACAACATTCGTCCTACATCCTCCCCAAGTATACAATCCGCCATTTTTTGTTTCTACTGAAACTAAAATAATTTGTATACAATGTTTATTTTTACTTTAGCCGTTGAAGTATGGTGGTATTGAGTAGATTGGCGGACGCTAACGTGGCTGTGAGATCGCTCAACTCCTGGAAGCAAAGAAATATGGGATATAAATAAAACTGTTGATAATATCTCAGGTGACCAGAATGCTGGCATCTACTTTAAAATAAATAAATAAATAAATAAATATCACAGGACGTTACACACAGCGCCATCTGACCCCAAACTAAGCAGAGCTTGTACTATGGAAGACAGATAACTGATAGAATACTTAAATACTTTTTTTTTTGTAAATACATACTTATAATACATACAGTACACCCAGACACAGAACAAACATCGATGTTAGTCACACAAATATTAGTCCTGAGTGGGAATCGAACCCACGCCCTTCAGCTCTCGAAGCAGACATACTACCAATGAACCAACAGGGCTGTCGACAGGGCTGTTGTGTGGGCTGTGTGTTGTGTTTTGACTTTGGTCAAAAGCTAAGCATTGCCATCCAGCGTGGTAATGCTGCCAGCATTCTGGCCACATATCCCTCCTCTAACGGTTTTTTAGACTAAGTTTTTTGTATGCATTTTGCAAATAGTATAATTTAAGGTATTTTTTATTTTGATTAAACAATCACCAGTTTTAATAAAACTAATGTTTGTTTTGTGTCTGAATGTTCTGGTATGCATTATATGCAGTTATTTTCTTACGATTTTAATTTTATTTACATTAAATATACAAAAAAAACTTTAAAAACTAGGGTGCCGCCGGCAGCGGGGCAGAGCTCAAGGTACCGGTGGTTAGGGCTGCAGAATGAGGAACTGCGAGATTGCGCGCCATGTCAAGGGTCACTGTCTTTTGGATATGACCCTTGACCCAAGCATCTAGAGTCTCTTTAGGGGTTGGTCGAGACTATTCGCTATAAAACCGTTCACCGTGACCTATAATACCGTTCACCGTGACCAATAATACCGTTCACCGTGACGTATTATAATTTTATATTTGACTTTGGATTCTAAATTTGTTTTTAATTTTGATTAGAATTTTAATGCCATCAATTAATTATATTATTTATCACAATATAAATAATTTTAGTCAGATATTCAAATCTGTTAGTTGAATTTATATCCTCACCACTGTTGTAACTGAAATGACTGTTAAGGGGAAATAAAGTAAATACACCTTGATTTATTTCTTTATGTATGTATGTTAGTTACCTTGCTAGGGAAGGTGGTGAGCAGCATGAAAGCCTGGAGCTGGTAAGCTGGCTCGGCGCGCGCCACGTATTGCTGGAGATCTGCCACCGTGTGGCTGTGGTTGAACCGCCCCGTCAGACGGCTACCGTCAGCTAGCCGGAACTGAAACACACAGGATGTAACGATAACCCTAAAAAGGAAAATATGCAAAGGAGACAGTAATGGTATTTTTTTTTATGGTCGACAAGCTAGGTGTTTACCACAGCTCACCTAATGTAAAACTGAAACTAGTCAATTTGTAGCGATGACAGCTCAGTGGTTAGCGCGGTAGGTTCGCATGCCGAAGGGTGTGGGTTCAAACCCCAGAGCTTGAGCTGCCGGTGAAGGAAAACATGAGGAAACCATAGCATGGTGGTAGGGTACTTTCTAGTACTCGGCCGGCTAGCTACCACCCTCAAGTTGAAAATCTGCTACCAAGCATCTAACGGTGTGCTCCGGCAGCCTCACTTGAGAGCCAGTTCCATTCCAGGCTAGGTGTGCTTTACCATCTTCGGCCACACCTTCACTTGACATCAGCTGAGCTGTGGTCAAAACACCCAGCCTGTAAACCATAAAAAAAAAAATACATTGCATACTTTTTTTTTTGTAAATTAAAACCTAATGAATGACTGCAGTAATGAGCGTAACTTATGGCTTCATTTACTTGTATGGTAGTAGTGGGCGCTCCCTCGTCAAGTTTCACGGCTTCCTGAGCGGCGCGCTGGTTCGCCTCGCGGTCACTCGCCGCGCTAGCTATCGGCACTGTTGCGCCCACTGTTGGGGGCGTAGGACTAAAAAAAACAGATAAGTTATATATATGTCGGAGATAGAAAGAAGAAGGAACGACAACGGGTGGGCGATGGTGTAGCGGGCGAGGAGACAAACCACACAATTCAGTTATCTTGTACAAAGTTTAATCAGCACTTCACAACGACTTTACATAATAAGAACATTTAGAACATTATAGACACTATTACATAGCTTGGGGACAAAACGTTCCGCTTCGCTTCGCACTCTGCAACCCACCAACTCAATCTCCTCTCAAAGCAAGAATCAATGTTCATCTCTCCTCAACCAAAGCAAGAATGATCTCTCCACCTCAACATTCAACGCACGGCCGGCTCGCTTCACACAGCGCCCCTACCGGCCAACATCCGCAACTTCCCCTTCTCTCATTGGTTGAAGTCAAAATACTTTACACGAATAACGACAAGCAGAGCACGGAACCAGTGTTACGTCAGAGGTGGCGCCATTCCACCTCTAGTCCACCAAAATTACGCAAGATGGCGCTAAACTAAATCAATATTAAAGCTACACGCCGACATATATATAGTAGTCTCGATAGCCCGTACGTCGGCTGACGCGACTAATTTTTTTTTTAATGTGAATAGTAATGAGACCAACGAGACGCTCTCCTGATGGTAAGAGATAACGCCTGTCCATGACCATTGCAGGTAGATCTCCCTAGCAGGAGGTCGTCTAGGTAGGTACCACCGCAGTACCAGTTATTCTGCCGCCAAGCAGTAGTGAATAGAATAGAATATAACTTGAGACTAACCATCGAAAGTCTCAAAGTAATGAGCGCCAAAGCAGCGATGCTCTGGACTTTGTTTTGTTACTCAAAGTTCTGTGTATCGCTGCAATGGTCATGGCCAGGCGTTATCTCTTACCATCAGGAGAGCGTCTCGTTCGTCTCATTACTTTTTAACATTAAAAAAAAAATTATACATATGTACACCTTTATCTTTTCTTTCATCTTTATTTAGATCTATATATATATATTTAGATATGTATTTTAAATAATGATGAGAGTACTATGATACCCTTTGGTGTGGGGTGGGCCCCGGCGTAAACTCACCTGCCAAGCATTTGTCCCTTCCCGTGGAAGGGTTGCGGACGAGCGATACGACGCGGGCATTCCTCGTGGCGACGATCTTCGAGACTCACTCGCACCTCGCCGCCACTCGCCAGCTCTGGTGGGATCTCACTGCCAACCCACACAAACACACATATAATTAAAGGTGCCCATTACAAATTACATGAAAAAGAAATGACGTTATCTACTGCTATAATTTTTTTTTTTTATTAATTTGCCCCATCGGGCAGGCTAAAGCTGTAAAGCCATACTGCCTTGTCTTAAGTGTTATTTCTGCTGTCTCTTAGCTATAGTTATGGTCAAAGTCCAGTCCGTGTCAGTCAAGTCCAGTCATGCTTTGGTAAAGTAGTGGCGACTTTACTATAAAGCTTCGATGGAGTTTTGGTAGCAATACGAAAAGTCATGTTTCACCACATTATATCATTTTCCCACACTAACGCTTGTAATTCGGCACTTTATGAATAAAACACCACCATTTTTATGCATAAACACGCGACAAAACACTAGTTTTGGAAAAAAATACAACGGAGAGACACGACTCTTCCCGCGTTCCAGCCAAAACTCCCTACTGCTACAAATTTATAGGCCAAACGCACATCTAGTCCGATGTAAAAAACCCCATCTATATAAAAAATAATTGAAAAATCGATGACGAAACATTATCCACAAAAAAAGGTGATTCTGATTCTATCCGTAGGCATTTACCTAAACCTAGTCCGTCGCAATTTAATTCATAAATCACGCGGCAAGCTCGTGCGACTGGATCGGGAGGCTTCGCTCGCGATAATGCGATAGAGAAAGAAAATGTTTTTGCAATATTTCAACGAAAGCCGCCATTGGTTACCGCCAGCTGGTCCGGTGATAGTATTCTTTCGTAGTTAATGAGTGCTGTCTATATTAGGTTTATTAGGCAGGATTTCCGAAATGTTTTCCTAGTTATAACTTTGGCATTATGAAGTGAAGGTGGTACGATTTCCATACAAATCAATTTTTGCCATTTATAGACAAATGGAGCATAATTTTACAGTGAAATCACGGCTACTGGCATTAATTTTGGTCCTTATTTGCGGTAAATCACAATTGCTTGAATGAAACGGTAGATCATAACCATAATATATATAAATGTAGCGATGATAGCTCAGTGGTTAGCGCGGTAGGTTCGCATGCCGAAGGGCGTGGGTTCAAACCCCAACAATGAGCTTGAGCTGCCGGTGAAGGAAAACATCGTGAGGAAACCATAGCATGGTGGTAGGGTACTTTCTAGTACTCGGCTGGCTAGCTACCACCCTCAAGTTGAAAATCTGCCGCCAAGCATCTAATGGTGTGTTCCGGCAGCCTCACTTGAGAGCCAGTTCCATTCCAGGCTAGGTGTGCTTTACCATCTTCGACCACACCTTCACTTATCTTCAGGTGAGCTGTGGTCAAACAACTAGCCTGTCAACAATAAAAAATAATAATAATAATCTACTGTTTTATTCAAAAATCGTAAATTCATAAATCATTCATAAATTTGATTGTATGCTAACAATCTACTGTTTTATTCAAGCAATTGTGATTTACCGCAAATAAAGATCAAAGTAAATGCCAGTAGCCGTGATTTCTGTGTTGTTTCTTAATGGCAAAAATTGATTTGTATGGAAATCGTACCACCTTAACAAAAACTATTGCACATTTGCGATGTCTTACCGGATATGTATTACATATTAAATTATTTCCAGTAATTAAAAAGTAGTAGTATATAGGATAGCACAATAGTTGACACAAGCTGAAGAGTTTAAAAAATCTATAACCCGAATGCGAATAATAGAAACTCTTTACTGTGCACACCAAAAACAAAACAAAAAGAACAGACAACAAAATAATCTTATGAGCTAGTGCCACAAGTGGCGGCCTTATCGCTAAGAGCAATCTCCTCTATGTAACTTTCTGCTACTAGCGTCAGGCGAAAAGCAACAAATTTATGTATTTTTTTGTCTGGAATGCAATTATTCAAATCGTGTATTGAATTAATCATTGAGATGTCTGATCGCACTGATATTATTTGAAAATTTGTCTGTTTGTACTGGCTCTAAAGTGAGGCTGCCAGAACACACCGTTAGATGCTTGGCGGCAGATTTTCAACTTGAGGGTGGTAGCTAGCCAGCCGAGTACTAGAAAGTACCCTACCACCATGCTATGGTTTCCTCACGATGTTTTCCTTCACCGGCAGCTCAATTTATTTGGTTTTGATAGATACAACACGGTAACTGATAAGGGTTTCTTTTTTTTTTTGAGGTTTTTATGAGATTCTAAAAAAGACGTTCTTGCTTCATCACTCACCCTCTGCGAATGTAGTTGAGAAACTCGGCGTGTTCTGGGTCAGTGTACGCACGCAGTGGGCTTTGGTCTACGGTGAAACCTTCGCGGTAAAGCCGCAGGCGCACAGAACGCGTTTCCGTCTGAAATATCAACAATTAATTAATTAATCATCTCGTTTGGTCGACGCCACACGTGAACATAACGCTGGCCTTTATTTTGCTCAGCGTTTGAGTATTGCCATACAACGCGGCAATGGGGCCAGCGTTTTGGGAACTATTCCCATTGATAGCGGTCTTTTAGAGTAGTTATTATTTTAAGTTATTTTATTTTAGGTCAATTCTTGTGTGTTTATTTTATGCGTTTACTTGTAAATCAATTTTAACTAATGTAAAGAAATGTATATAATAAAAGTTAAGTAAGTTTAATTAAATTGATTATACTAAATTACTCTGGTCCAAAAGAAGTAACTTTTAACTTTTTATAACATATTTATATGTCATAAAAAAAGTCATTTTAAATTTTAATACTGCCGTCATAAAGAAAAAAGACATATCTGACATTTTTCCGTTTTAATAAAAAAATACTGTTAGATGCCTATTTTTTTACTATTGATTTCGATGATGCTTATAACTCAACTCAACTGTTATAATTTACCGCGGACTTTATTTTGCTACTCAAAGTTCTGTGTATTGCTGCAATGGTCATGGACAAGTCAAGACGGGTGTTTCGCTCACCTCATTATTATTTATAACCATTAATAACCTAGTAACCATTCTGTGCAGTCGGGTAAAACATATAAAAGTTACCCACCTGACCTTGTTGACCTCCAGCAGGTGTCACCGGTTCGTGATCATCTGCAGTTTGACCTGGAATAAATAAATATCGTAGGACATTACACACAGCGCCATCTGACACCAAACTTTTTTGTGTGATGAAAGTCGGATAACTGATAGAAACTTATTAACATTGTAATAATATAGATAGATATATAGATACTGAACACCCAAACACAGAACAAACATTTGTTTTTATGACAAAATGTTTATCCTGGGTGGTAATCGAACCCACGGCCTTCAGATCTTAGAGCAAACATACTACCAATGAATCATGTTATTGTTGTCATACCACACATGTTTATGCAAATAAATATATCTTTATTTTTTAACTTTGGGTATTGGGCAGCAAAGTTGTTGTTGTTTTTGTGTGTACATAACACAGGTATTACTGAATCTCCGAGGTAATACTGTATTTGTAGGTGGTCTCTGAAGTGGATGACGATGTGTCTGGTGTTTGGACACATCGTCGTTGTTGCGGGGTGAGCTTGGGCTCCCCGAGGCGGGTCCGCGAGGACAAGCGCTGTCGAGGCCGCGGTAGAGTGCGAAAGCGTGCCCGCAGCCTCGACACAAAGCGCCGAGGTGGAACACTCCAGGGTGTTTAGTGGGTAGGCCGTCATTAGGACGGAGAGTCCCACATAACCACCGTGCCCGCCCCAGGGCCGGTGGTATACACAACGTATTTTCAATGGACAAAAAAAAAAGAAATGGTATTACTGAATAAAATGATTTCCTTCCTTTTTTGAAATTAGAACATTGTGAGGTCGTAGGTTATTAAAATGACAGATGGAACTTAGACACGAAAGGCGCGTGAGCTAGGAAGATGGCACATCAAGAGACTAACGTATGCCCATCAGAAATAAAAAAAAACTGTGGATAATGATATAGTTATAATAGTTACCAAGCCTATAACCGACGCCTCCAAAAGCCCCTCCGCCGCGTCCACGACTTGATGACGCTGGCTCGTCTTCAAACACCACCGCTCCTCTCCTACAAATGAACAAGCATTGGTTTTTTAAATAGATTTTTTGCTGAGGAAAATAGGTGATGTTACTTTTTTTGACAGCCCCCTTGGCTCATTGGTAATATATCTGCCTGGAGAGCTGTAGGGTGTGGGTTTGATTCCCACTGAGAGCAAACATTTTGTGAATAAACAAATGTTTGTTCTGTTCTGGGTGTTCTGTATGTATTCATCATCATCCACAGCCTTCTTTATCCCACTGCTGGGTATAGGCCTCTCTCTTTACATGCCATCTGCCTCGGTCCTGTGCCGATCTGGTCCAGGTTCGACCCGCGACGGTGACGATATCGTCGCCCCATCTTGCGGCTGGACGACCGACGCTGCGCTTCCCTTGCCTAGGCCACCACTCTGCTGCAACCTTACTCCACCTGTCATCACTTCGCCTAGCAACGTGTCCTGCCCAGCTCCACTTGAGGTTCATAATTGCGATACCGACGTCTCGAACTTTCGTTCTGTATGTATTACAAGTATGTATTTACATAAAAAAAGTATTTATGTATTCTATCAGTTATCTGACTTCCATCACACAAGCTTTGCTTAGTTTGGGGCCAGATGGCGCTGTGTGTATAGTCCTACGATAATTATTAAGTTTATATAATCTAATGTTAAAAAATACTAACTACATAATTATATGTAAAAGAAAAGTATCATAGTTTAACATAACGCTTATTATTCATGGTTATTATATTTATTTATTTCAGAGCATGCCCATAGAATGACATTTTAATCACTGAATAAATAAAATTAATACAAGTCCAATGTTACGAGTCAATTCAAAATTTCAAATATGTAACGTCATTATATGAGTTTTAAAACACTGATTACATATTATGTCAATGAATAAAAATAAATGTCAATAAACAAACATGCATTTTGTGTTTGTTGTTTGCATCAGAGGCCGAAACTTATGGCCGAATAACTATACAAATATTTTTGAACAATAATATTTTCACTTACTCTTTAACACCTTTGAACACTTCCGTGACAATATCTTTCTTCCCTTTACTAGGTCCCAAAATCTGCTGGCCGGAACGTTCCGAACCACCAGCATAGAACGCTTGCCCTGAAACAATACACAAATAACTCATAAGAAAATTGTATTTTTTTTTTTATGTTTGACAGGCTAGGTGTTTGACCACAGCTCACCTGATGTTAAGTGAAGGCGTGGTCGAAGATGGTAAAGCACACCTAGCCTGGAATGGAACTGGCTCTCAAGTGAGGCTGCCGGAACACACCGTTAGATGCATGGTGGCAGATTTTCAACTTGAGAGTGGTAGCTAGCCAGCCGAGTACTAGAAGGTACCCTACCACCATGCTATGGTTTCCTCACGATGTTTTCCGTCACCGGCAGCTCAAGCTCATTGTTGGGGTTTGAACCCACACCCTTCGGCATGGGAACCTACCGCGCTAACCACTGAGCTATCATCGCTACAGATTATGGCTATTATTAAGCCTAATGGAAGTTAAGCAGATTTCAACTGTGTTAATAAATAAAAAATAATAAATTTGGTCAAGTCCAGTTACATTACAGATGTCATAGTATTGAAGTTATAAATTGGTTATTTTTTTAATTATGAATTATTATTTTTAATTTGACATAATGGATTATATAATTGACATTAACATGTACAACAAAAGTATAATATAATTTACTGTACATTTACACTATTGAATTAGAATAAAACCTGTAAGAATAATTGTAAATAGTTTTTTTAATAAATGAAAATGAAATTTGTGTGCTCTATGTGTCTTGAGGTACAAATCAAAAGCATAATAAAAATAATACTGAATAAATGACCCCTGATAAACTGAATTTTTTTTAACTGTTGACAGGCTAGGTGTTGACCACAGCTCATCTGAAATTAAGTGACGGAGTGGTTGACAATGGTAAAGCACATCTAGCTTGGAATGGAAGTGGCTCTCTAGTAAGGCTGCCAGAACACAGGTACTAGAAAGTGCCCTACCACCATACGAAATACGAATTTAACTTGATCTGAACTTTGCAATGAATATATGAATATATGAATATCTAACAAAAGTAAATCATATAGATACATATTTATCATATTGTATAGGTATATTGATATACATAGAGGTACAAACATTACTATATAAGAACTGTTGTCAGCCCACAAAAACCTCGTCTTTAAAACACAATATAGTGCGATTTTGGCGGGAACGCGGAAAGAGTCGTGTCGCTCCGTTGTATTTTTTCCAAAACTAGTGTTTTGTCTAGTGTTTATACATAAAAATAGTGGTGTTTTATTCATAAAGGGCCGAATTACAAGCGTGAGTGTGGGAAAATGATATAATGTGGTGAAACATGACTTTTTGTGTTGCTTCCAAAACTCCATCGAAGCTTTAAAGTCGCCACTACTTTACTAAAGCATGACTAGACTTTGACCATAACTATAACTAAGAGACAGCAGAAATAACACTTAAGACAAGGCAGTATGGCTTTACAGCTTTAGCCTGCCAGATGGGGCTAATTAATTAAAAAAAAAAACAATATAGTGCACAACCATATTGTAAGTATTATATTATTTACATACGTTTTTAAAAATATGACCCAGTAGTACTATCTATCAGTAATACATTTGTCTATCAATAGGAGAGAGTCAAATCTTGCTACCTACTGAAAAATGTTAAGTGACAGACCTGCCTCAGAGCTACTCGGCCCTCCCTCAATCCCCGTCTCATATCTTGCTATCTCATTCCTCAATGTACTATTTTCATTCAACAATCTCTGAATTTCTTTTCTTAACCTTTGTATCTCTTCTTTATCTTTACAGTCACTGTCACACTCTCCCATTTTATTGTTGGGAGAGTCTATGCTTGTTGTCTTTGTCATACAAGGTTCACATTGACCTAGGAAACCATGTGCTAGTCTTTTCGCTGTAGTTTCAAGCCATTGAAATGGTAATTCTAGTTAGAAAGGGAAATTCAAAATGTGTTCAACGAATTTAATTACAGTAGATTGAGATTTTATGTCTTAATTGATACTAAGCAGTGTCATGGCTAGGAGGAAACACTGCCAGTCTTGTGGGAATGTTTGGATGTGTGGGTGCAAAGTGTGATTGACTGCTTGTTTTTATTGACCTGTTCTTTTAACATATTTCAGAAGTAAACTAACAAAGAACCTATTTACTATTGTTGATATTGTTTATATATCAAGAGCAGATCACCAATTTATCAGCACAGAAAAGGTGTTCACCATCATTTTTGTAGCATTACTTTTTAATGTGTATTTTACAGATAAAATGATCAAGATAATATCTTGCGCAGATGCAAAGATCGTTGATGGACTACAAACTGAGAGACCTAATCTTGTCATCATTGGTACACTACAAAACACTCAACAAAGACAAAACAAGACCAAAAGGAAAATGTAAGACAATCTTACTGTGCTAATACCTTTAATTTAATACACTAAATATATTGAGCCCCTATTTAGTAAAAACAACCTAGGTATCTTCCAATTAGTCTTTTTGGAAGTCAATAAAGGCCTATGTCCAGCAGTGGACATACCATGGCTGAAATTATTATTTAGTAAGAACACCAGAGATATGGGTAGGTAGATTTGCATACTGCATGCTCCATTTTCGACACATCCTGACAGGATCAGTTAACATTATAATTAAATACAAGGAGAGTCTGATGTAAAAAAATATTACTAATAAACCTACCTTCCTCCTCATCGCTAGAGCTTTCTTGTTGCAACGACTCCAAAGTTGCGAATTTTGTGTTAGTTTTCTTCTTTTCTTTTTTTGACTGTTTTTGAGGCGAGTCCGGAGCCGAATCCATATCGCTGTCACTGAAAGCCGACGGCGAAGTCGCGGGAGCAGCTGCTGCCGCGGCCGGTGGAGGCTCTTCTACGCCACCGTGTTCGTAAAAACTTGATATAGCTTCCTAAAACCAAGTATAATAATTCGAGTCAAGGAGCACTAAAATCCAATTATAAGCAAAATTACATCGTATTCCTTCTGGTTATTCCCCCAAAAAACAATAGATATGTGAGCGAGAAAAAAATTGACGACACTTACTTCAAGCTGCCAATTTGCGGACTCTAAAAAGAATTTGCTCCGGTTCTCATCTGCACCAGTTACATCACAAAATTGCCGCAAAGTTTCCTCTCTATTTCCAGACATTTTAGTTTATTTTACCAATATTATAAATATTTTTTCACAATACAAACTTAAACTGCTGTGAACGTGCAAACGCCAATGACTTTTAGTTTTGTTTCTTGAATTTGGCAGCCTTGCTTGCTTGTCGTTCGAGACAATAGTGTTGTGACAAAATTGCATGAATGCAATCGATTGATTCGCTAAGTCCACTATGCTAGACTACTTGGCTGATTCAGGGGCGCTCTACATTCTATAAGATTAGGTTATTGTCGTTCAAGCTTGCCTTGCCTCCCAGATTAAAAACTATCTTGCCTCATACAGGGCATTGGTGTAGTTCTTCATTTGAGGCATAGGTAATTCCTACCTACTCTGTAGTAGTCAGTTAGTAGGTGTAGGCTAAGTGGCAGGTACGAATTTATGCCGACTCCTGCATAACATTTGTCAACATAGCACAATGTTTTTATAACATTAAATCAACTTATTCTCAATACTTATACTACCAATCATAAATAGGTTCGCTTTATCTGACACAGCTAATATACTGTAGGTTGTTTCCTATGTATTATAGTAAGCGAAAATATTAAATATACCTATTTAAACTTATTAAATACTATGCTTATTCTATACTTATAATATATGAATCGCGGCTTCAACAGGCTTAACCGCGAATGTATTGTGCCACATTTTTAGCCTCTACTGCACCGTCCTCAATAACAGTGGGAGTTAGAGAGTTATAACCTTTGAGGCCTTCCCTTGGTCAGTTATCTGGAACTGGGTCTTAATTTTCTTTTCATTTAGGTTTTTAGTGGAAACGTGGAAATAGCTATGTCGCCCCATTGTAGTTTTTTGCAAAACATGTAGTTTTTCGAGTCTATTTATAAAAATAGTAGTGTTTTATTCATAAAGTGCCGAATTACAAGCGCGAGTGTGGGAAAATGATATAATAAATAATGTGGTGAAACATGAGTTTTCGTGTTGCTTCCAAAACTCCATCGAAGCTTTATAGTAAAGTTGCCACTACTTTACTAAAGCATGACTGGCACGAACTGACACGAACTGGACTTGACTAAGACGACTTTGACGATAACCATAGTTAAGATACAGCAGAAATAACACTGAAGACGAGGCAGTATGGCTTTATAGCTTTAGGCTTCCCGAAAGGGCTAATTAACAAAAAAAAAAAAAAAAAAAAAAAAATTGACAAATTTAATTTGACATTTACTGAATGCAGAACTGCAGTGCGGCATAGCAGTGACCTATTTTTATTTATAAATAATCCATTGCTAATAATTACAAACTCAGTTTTGAGTTCATTAATTTCTAAGCAATCTATTGATCTAGGTAAGTTAAACATTAACTACCTCGTATTTGTCTCTTCGTTATAAAATGTTTCCTGAATAAATATTTCTTACAGATGCCGGTGGGTAAATGAAGGCATCCCGTAAATCATCGGGAAGCACTATGAGGAAGTATTATCAATTAATACTCGTCATCGTATGTTTCATTAGCATCGTGACACTACTTATCTACCGCCACGAGTACTACAGGCTCAGATATGTTCTTGAGGTACTAAACTTCTTTGGTAAACCTGGCCTTTCGGAGATAGAATTCTGTGGTCCTGGATTCAATGCCACAATGCTGTCAGAGATCGTAAGAAACACTTCAATGGAGGTGCGTGAAACACCACCTCTGTTCCAGCAAATTGATGACAATTTTTACTCCTACTCATCATTTTTACGTTCATACCAGAAATATGATAAATTGGTGCAAAGTCACGCGCACAATATAGACACAATAGTAATTGGAAAAGCGCACATTACTCCCAATTTTCGTTGCAATATTTGGTTAGAAAGCTCAGATAAACCCAAAGCTGGAAGGTTTACCTTTAAAATAATCTCTGAACCGATTAATGACTACCGTTTATACATATTTCAGTGTTATTTAAACAAAAATCTGGGAAAGCCAAAAGGAGTCAGCTTTTATGTCAATGATTATAATATAAATCCTATACATGCACCAATTAATAGACTAATAAATGTCAATACGAAACGAAAACCCAGAGAAAATAGTAGCATTAGATTTGTAAATAATATTGTACCAGCAATGTGTGTCATACCAAACCAAGTTCCGTTGGTATCAAGAGATTCTTTTATAGAATTTCTTGTATTCCACCATATGATGGGTGTAAATCATTTCACAATATATGATAGCATGATTTCTGAAGATATCATTAGGCGTCTTAACCTTCTACCATCAGATATAACACAATGGGACATACAGTTCTTTCCCTTAAACTATCCTTATATATTTGCAAAGTCATATAGCATTGTACGTGATGCAATAGAATTAGATTGCTTGTTCCGTCATTTTAGATTATATAAGGAAGAAGAAACAAATAAAGCTAGCCATGCCATGGTGTTATCATGGGACGAATTCCTAGTACCACGAGTGCATAGCAACATGAAGGCAGTATTAGATGACTTTGATCCTACAAGGAAATTACGTACATATGAAATAACACCTCTTTTATTCTGTCTGAACCAGGAAATAGATTCAAATGCTGAGGTGGGTTACCCAGACATTATGAGAAAATCACATTACTATATAACTCCTCAAAAAAATAAGCCATTGTATATTAGAAACTTGGACTCCATGTCATCATTTGAAGATATATTTAACCTTACCCAAAGTAAGGTTATACCCCTTGAATTGTTAGCGGGACATAAGTATACAGAATGTAGAGACCCTAAAAGCTTCCACCCGAGTGGTTTAGGTTATAATGAGACACAAATGCAAATGTTTCAACATAAGTTTGAAGGTGCAATGTTGAGGTTTGGTCACAGCTTGACAAGTGATAAAATCTACAGGTTGTATAGATCAGGACAGATATGGGAAAAAAACTCGAATGACTTTGTTAGGGATATGTTGTGATTATGAACAAGATTTTATTGTTATCTAATGCATTTCATTATAAGGTAGTATTAACTGTTGGTTGTATGTTTTTTTAATGTTAAGTGTGTTAATGTTTTTTATATAGGCAAAGCAATTAAGATTATTTAAACCAGTTTCTAATTTAACCACATAGCACTGGTTTTTCCATCTTTTTCTATACATATGCAATTATTTGGTTTGAAAGAAGAACATAAAAATGTAGAATGTAACATAAATTGTTTCATGAAAATTCTGAAATGATCTGCAATGAACGCCATCTAGTGAAATTAGGAAACCATTGTCACTTTAAATATTTATTATTTTCACAATTTCACAAAGTAAGGCCTTAAAATATTTCACATTCTGATAAGATATAATTATGTAGGCACCTGTGTATATAACCATAGGTACCTAAATATACTATAATGTGTATTGATAAAATAAGTTACACCTAAGATTAAGTTGAAAAAATAAATTTGTATTTAAGTGCCATACATAAAATACAATAATTGAATAGAGCAATAATTATGTATTTGCAACTATGTTGCCTATGCTAGTTTCTTTTATATCAATTTAGAAAGGCAACTACAATGTATACATGTTATTATTGTAGTTATAACTATTATATTATACTCACACTCTATTGATACTTGAGCCTCTGCTGGATGGTGAGATTAAAAGTGATTTTTTACCATGTAGACAGTAGTATGCGTCGAAAAAATATGATTATTTATTAGACCAATTTTGTGTTGTACCTATCGTGGCACGAAATTCTTAATTTATCAACAAAATAAATTATTTCCGTATTTCGTAATTCTGAAAAGCGGTTACCCATTTAAAAATATGTGCATAATTTTTTTTTTTTTTTTTTATAGTAGATAGGCTTGCGTTTGACCGCCATCCCGCCTGATGTTAAGCGAAGATGCGGTCTACGGTGGAGCACGCTCGCCTAGAAGAAGCCGATTCACTCGCGACTTGAAGGTACCCAGACTATATTCATTGGGGAACACCCACTCGGGCAGCTGATTCCAATGTCTAGCGGTACGCATGAAAAAGGTGGAATCAAACCGCTTAGTTCGAGCTTTTGGAACATCAACCATGAAGCGGTGTCGCTTTTTAAAGCTCCTGGCTGTCCGATAGTAGAATGGGCAAGGTGGAATTAGGTCATGCAGATCTGAAGCGCACTCTCCAAAATGTATCCGGTAGAAAACCGACAGACAAGCAACTTTCCGTCGATGTTCAAGGCTTTGGAGCCTTGTCTATTACTAATTACTAATGCCATCAAAATCTAAAGCCGTTTGTGCCTCATGAAGGTATTAAACAAATATTTTTAAACTTCCAAAAAGTCGATTACATCTGTGGTATAACGTCTCTTTATTAAAGCCACCTTAAAACCCTGGAACTGTAATTGCCATGAAATTAAAAAAAAAACTTTTTGGCGCCCTGTAGCAATGTAACGAAAGGATCGATGAATTGGCTCAAAATGGCAAAAATCGCACAATATTTAATCGTTTAATATTCGAGCAATAGATGGCTCATAATAAAACTATGTTTATTACCGGCTCTTAATCGCGGACAAAATACTATAAAATTAGTTTTGTTTATTCGCGCAACTCGTGACCACGGCATGGCCAAAACGTCGAAGTAAATATTTTACCTAATTTGTGCGCGATTAAGACCCTGTTAAACATAAAAATAGGTGTTCAATTCAAGTCGCGAACGAACGCCAAAAGTAGAAAAATAAATCTAGGTAAATCATTCAGCAGATTTTTTTTTGTCTTTGGCCATAGCACGTTTGTGCATTGTGCCAATTCTCAAGTTTTCATACTAGTAAGAAAACGTCGAACGATAAAAAATTTTGCCCCTGGAACCAAACTGAAATGAAAACTGTCTTTATAAAAACTTTGTCAGTTATATGTGCCTTGCTTTACTGAAAATTATCTCTAACTTGATTTTACTTTAGTATAATCTTAACTTAAGAGTTTTCGATAAGACTGCTTCATAGTTTATACTCACAATACATTTAATATAAATCAGTATTATGGATTTTATTTTACCTTTTGATTAGTTAGATAACGTAATACCTTTACCTTTTGATTAGTAAGATAAAGTAATCATTAATTGACATGTAATTCAGTGTAAAAAAAAAAGAAAGTTAGATAACTCAAGTTTTGAATCCTAAAATCATGGAACTCCCATTATTTCTGTCTAAGCTATGCCATGGACGTGCTGAGGTATTTGAAGCCGAAGCTTCATCGAACCGTCCGCCTGATACTGTGGAAGACATTGCCAGTAAGAGGGTGTAAAGAAGCTACAATGATCAACGTTTCGAAAAGGTAAAAACACAGATGAATCATTGCTTACTAGGTACATATGTTATTTTTAACTAGATAATTATTTATTATGTTATCATATGAATCATTAATCTATGTACCACTTAGGTACATAACATTCGTTGATAGGAAATGATATTCCGTCAAATTAAAACGTGTGCGAACTCGTCGATATTGTATCTAGCACGCTTTAAAAATGAATATGATATACTAGATACGAAATGGTAAGTAATTAGGTACAGTCAGTTACAATGCAGGTAAACCGGGCAGTGCTATTTAAAAAAAAACGATTTTTGTATGGTAGTATTGTCAAATTTCAATTTCGTTTGTTCCTCGAAACAGGGGAAGGGTAAGACTATACGATAATGCAGTGCTCCAAGCCCCCCTGATTGACCTTATGAGTGGTAACAGCGTGATAAGCGACGCTTCTAGCTTAGGTACATATCTAGAAAAAAAACATAAGCTTATCTGAAAGATCATCAATTTCTGTGTAACCAGCGTAGTGTGTTACATTACAAGCAAGGTCTATTATAAACGACGCTTTAGAAGAAAAAAGTTCTGCGAAACTAAATAGTGTTAGTGTTGAATAGGTACACAAAAACTTATATACCTATCTAAGTACCTACTCTGAATTTCAGGCTTGGCAAACCTGTGTCGCGAAACCAGTGTATTCCGTGTCATTTAGTACCGTAGGGGGAATTTGCAAGTGCGGGGTTTTTTGACACCTATAGTAGTAGGTACCTATGTACTTCAGTTTTTGTTTTTTTTAAGCACTTGACAGTGTGGTGTGGATTGCCAGTGCCACCAGGATAGAAGGGTCCTACAGTTGTTAATCTGAGGGGCCTACTGTATTTTTTTCATTAGAAATTACGATGGTGGCTCCTCGTTTAAGTGTTAAATCTTTTCGTACTTTTTACTACCTAGTTATAACATCATAATACAGAAATTATCCCATAGCAATATAATTAAAGTATCTATGTATTCTATCAGTTATCTGACTTCCATCACACAAGCTCTGCTTAGTTTGGGGCCAGATGGCGCTGTGTGTATAGTTCTACGATTTTATTTATTTTATTTTATTTTTATTTTTAATTCCATGGATTCACAATTCATTATCTTCACTTCTTATCCCATCCGTTCAACTAGTATCTACAAGTTTAGAATTAAACACAATATATCTTTGAGAGTTATCATTGCAACTAGTCTAGAGTTGAGTTCAAGATTAATAGTACTCAGGTTGAGTTGGATAAGTAATAGGTACCAATATTTTTAAAATTAAAACATAAAATAACAATATTTGGTGAAAATATTACTACTTTTTAATTTCTACGTGTGATCATAAATGATAGCATTCTAAGAAAAGAAGTACAAACAAGAATGTGGATGGCTAAGATTAAAAACTACGTGTATAGATTGATGTAATTTGAATAGAAGTGGTTTCTTTTTAGTGATTGTGGTGAAACTTATTTTCGTGTTATTTTTAAAATGTTCTTAAAGCTTATTGTTATGAACCCACTATTTTATTAGGCCATGATTTGAACTTTACTATAACTCACTGTGACGATTTATTTGACTTCCTTGAAAATATTAAAGCACTTGATACTGGCAGAATAAAGAAAAAGTGATGCCAAAAAAAAATCTGGAATTTGTTTTCTATGAATGAATCATTAATTCATTATCAATGAATCACTTTCTATACTATACACATACATACAATAGCTAAGATAAATTATTGTTACTATGATTTTTTTTTTCTTTGGTTTTGGCGTCGGCTTTTAGCATTTGCCAGTGTCAAGTATTCATATATTTTCAAGTTACAAAAGTTAAATAAGTGTCCTCGTAGCTAGTTATAGTCAAAGTCCAGTCTTAGTCAGTCAAGTCCAGTCATGCTTTAGTAAAGTAGTGGCGACTTTACTATAAAGCTTCGATGGAGTTTTGGAAGCACCACGAAAAGTCATGTTTCACCACATTATATCATTTTCCCACACTCACGCACGTAATTCGGCACTTTATGAATAAAAAACCACCATTTTTATGCATAAACACTCGACAAAACACAAGTTTTGGAAAAAAATACAAGGGAGCGACACGACTCTTCCCGCGTTCCCGCCAAAACTCCTACTATGATATTAGTTACGACTGAACCGGTATCCTCCGTATATATTGTTCTTTGTACTGAACCGCCCAGCTTTGCACGAGTGGAATTTATTTTGGCGACTTGATTACAAAACATTCAATTTCTCGACTTATGCAAAAGTTTATAAGGATGTGTTTTACATTTAAACCTTCCGGGAAAAATTCGCTAAATGATAGATTATCAAATTCTAATGAGTGGTTTTGTGGTTTAGGACACTTTAGGAGTAAGCGGAGAAATAGACACGTAAACAGCGACTTTGTTAGAGATAATGTACACTACGGTAACGGTAAACTATTATGTCTAGCTATATTCTGAGAATTATGTATTGAGATTACGACATTTGTAACTTACAAGGAAAACTTTCATAAAAACATTTGAATGTTCAATGAACTGTTAAAATTGAAGTACCTAACTACCTACCTACCTAGGAACTATTTCGTTAGTTGTGCAATAGTGGTATCAGTGTGTGATCAGTTATTTTATATATCCATCAGTTATTTTATATAGACATTAAATAATCTTTGAGAAATTATGAAGCTTGTTAATATATCGTTTTAACAGTGTTAAGTGTGTAAACAAAGTTGAAGTGTTGTAATTCTAGATTCACTTACAGATCTTCAGAAGTTAAGATTTAAAAAAAATGGATAAACTTAAAAATCTCCAAAATCCTTCATGGTAAGTTGAAAAAATAAGTTGCTCAAATATTTAGCAAGATTAAAAAAAAGTAATTTGTAAGCAAAAATAATGAGAGCAAAAAAACTGACTTGACCTGAAGCTCAGAAATTGAACTTCCTCTTTTATGTTCTGCAGTTTTGAAAAATAGTGCCTTCATTCTCTTCATACATATTCCTCATATTTTTTAAAATATTTTTGTTAATATAATATGGTAATATAATAGGGTCATAAATACTTTTAATATAAGTGTATTTATATGGTATTATTTATGGTTGACAGGTTATGTGTTTGACCACAGCTCAGCTGATGTTAAGTGACGGTGTGGTTGATGGTAAACACACCTAGCAAATAGCCTGAAATAGAACTCGCATCAAGTGAAGCTGCCGGACATCTTTAGGGGCTTTTTAACTTAAGAGTGATAGCTAGCCAGCCGAGTACTAGACAGTACTTTGCCAACATACTATGGTTTCCTCATGTTTTCTTTCACTGGGAGCTCAAGTTTATTACTAGGATTTGAATCTGCACCCTTCGGCGTATGAACCAACTGCGCTTCACACCAATTTGCACCAACATATGAAGATTTTTGGCCTGGGCAATGCAGTTACAGAATCTGACATCCATAACTTTCCTCCTATTTAATCAAGTCATACAGATAGTAAAACCAAACTAGTAGCTAAACAACATAAATATCCATTTTTTAATTGTAAAAAGTTTGTTTAAATCATGCATCATGTTTCCATTCTTGGTTGCCTGGAAGAGATCGTTCTCAGCGATAAGGACGCCACTTTTAGCACTAGCTCATAAAATTCTTTTGTTTTCTGTACTTTTTATTCTAATTTTGGTGTGTACTATAAGAGTTTCTGTCTGTCTATCAAGTTTTCCTGCGCTATATTGTAAATGTAAGCTATTTGTTGTCTGTGTAAATATATTAATGTGATTACCACAATAGGTCCAAAGACTGGTCTCTTACTGCCCTGAGTAAGGAAGCCAAGAAGGTGCTTTGTCAGTGCTCCAAGCTAGCAGACCCAGAGCCAAAAGATGATGTTCAAGAAATCATTCAGAAAAGCAACGAATTTCCTATAGACTTCCCTATAGAAACTGTCAGGTTAGTTGAGATGTTTACTTAGCAGAAAGGAGTAAACACTGTACTATTAATGTACTTATGTTTTATGTTTTGTAATTCTTGACCCATAACACCTCGTTATCAATAAATATGATTATGATTATGTTATTGCAGTCAGTGTCATTTCTTTTGGTTTTGGTCTTTTCTTTTGTGAAATCAATAATTATTTTGTTTTATTTCCCTAATGGTTTTTTGTCTAAATGTTGGTTGCATAATAGTTTATACACTGTAAGTGTTGTAAAATGTTAACAACAATAATAAGACATAGATTTGCATGCCAAAAGGCAGGATATGGTGTACTGCAAGTGTACTTTGAATACCTATATACGCAAATAAATATTATAAATTATGAACACGTTTTCCCTGCGAGCAGAATTATGAAACTGCAAAAAAGACCTATCATAGTAGTAACCTTCTTTCTTGCTTCTTTTATCATGAATAGGTTTGTATTTGGCCACTAACTGACCTGATGTTTAGTGAAGATGCAGTCTATGATAGAGCATGCATGCCTATTCACTCTCAACTTGAAGATACTTAGATTGTGTCCATCGGGGAACACTAAGTCACATAGAGTATTCTGCTTTTAGCGGTTCACACAATGAAAGGGAAATTAATTCATTTTCTTCAAGTTTTTATAACCATGAATGTATGTACCATATTCTTAAACTTTGCAGGTTAAAAACACTGAAAAACAATGTATCTGTAGAAATTCTAAAGAAGAACATTGCATCCACATATCCTGTGGTTCATGAGAGAGTTTTAAGGCTTATGGCAGAATTTCTTTCCTATAAAAAGTATGTATCATTATTTATTTTATAGTAGGTATCATCTGTCATTTATAAATATTATTATAATTATGTACATATTGATTGACATTAGAAATTTTAATTAAATTTAACTGTTTGACATTTCAATTTTAACTAAATTTAAACTGATTGACATTAAAATTTTTATGTTTGACAATGTATATTTTTTTTTTTACAATTATTATTTTATAGGATAATCAAACATTTTTAAGGTTTGTATAATTATGCAATAAATAATTAAACTTTGTATAAGTAGAGATGTTCAGATGTTTGTAATTGTCACTTATTAACTATAGATATAATTAAAAATATTTATTAGGGATTGACTGATTCTCTGACTGTGTGCCTTCTTGGGAAGCTCAAGGTAGCACAACGCGCTATGGAGAGGGCTATGCTCGGAGTTTCCCTACGAGATCGAATCAGGAATGAGGAGATCCGTAGACGAACCAAAGTTACCGACATAGCCCAACGGATTAGCAAGTTGAAGTGGCAGTGGGCAGGGCACATAGCACGCAGAACTGATGGCCGATGGGGCTGCAAAGTTCTGGAGTGGAGACCACGGACCGGCAAGCGCAGCGTAGGACGTCCACCCACAAGGTGGACAGACGACCTAGTAAAGACCGCAGGAACGCGCTGGATGCGAGTCGCTTCCAACCGGTCTTTATGGAAGTCAATGGGGGAGGCCTATGTCCAGCAGTGGACGTCCTACGGCTGAAATGATGATGATGATGATTAGGGATTAGGGTTTCATATTATTTTTAATAGATCTAAAGTCTACCCTTCGAAATGAATCCCTGAAAAACTAAGAACTACGTAAGAATATGTTAATATTTATTTATTTATTGTTTTTAACTGCATTGTAAACTTACAATGAAAATAAAACTCAATTACAGTATCCATGGCAGCAGTATAGAGAAGGAGCTGTATGAAAGCATGACTATCCCAGAATTTATTGACAGGATACTGAAGAAACGGGCTATGACATTCATGAGCCGGTTTGATAAATACATGCTTATTACTGGAGAAAGAGGGTACGTTGAAAGAACACATCATGGGGTCTGAGCACAGCAGGAAGAAAGGAAAATTAATTCAAACAGCCCCACTGGCTCATTGGTAGTATATCTGCCTTGAGTGCCGTAGGGCGTGGGTTCGATTCCCACTCAGGGCAAATATTTCGTGAACAAACAAATGTTTGTTCTGTACCCGGGTGTTCTGTATGTATTATAAGTATGTATTTACAAAAAAAAAAGTATGAAGTATTCTATGGTTCTGGTTTCCGTTGTAGAAACTTTGCTTAGTTTGGGGCTAGATGGCGCTGTATGAAAAGTTCTATGATATTTATTTATTAAATCATAAATTGAAAAAATCCTCCACACTCGACCAGAATTCAAAAAAACCTCTAGAAGAAACATTTGGATTTATAAACTAACAACACGTTTTTTGCAAACTTTCAAACTTTGCAAAGATTCGTAGAAGAACACTTGGCTACTAAAAAGTATTTGCTATTATGTTTTAATTCATATGGCAATATTTTAGGAACAATGGTTGGGAAGAGATCGGGACTCCAAAACAGAAGTCCCCACTAACGCTAGACAATTGTCTCAGCTATGACGAGCTTAAACTGTCCTCTATGGTGTATGTTAGCTCACACACTGTTTGTATAAACGACGGTGCTAGGAAAAACAAAGGGGTTGAGAACGACGACAATATTGAACAAAATGCTGTTATAATTGGTGAGTTTGTTTGAAATGGAACTAGATGGCGCTAGATGTCTTGTTACTTTTTTAACAATCTGCTATGAATTTAAAAAACATAACTATAAAATTTCACTTGGTGGTAGATCTCCTTAGCAGAAGGTCGTCTAGGTAGGTACCACCGCAGTACCAATTATTCTGCCGCTAAACAGTAGTGTGTAAACATTACTGTGTTCCAGTTTGAAGGGTAGCTAACGAAATTACTAGGCTGTTGAGACTAACCATCGACAGTCTCAAAGTAATGAGCGCCAAAGCAGCGATGCCCTGGACTTTGTTTTGCTACTCAAAGTTCTGTGTATCGCTGCAATGGTCATGGACATGTGTTTTCTCTTACCATCAGGATAGCGTCTCGTTCGCCTCATTACTTTTTACATAAAAAAAAGGGAAACCTTATGCCAAATGGGCCCTTATGCTAAATGGGCTCTTAGCATGGTTGTTATAGAAATGCAGCGCTGGTTTTCAGTTGAATCCAACCAAATTACAATCAACAACTGATGTGGGAATCGTTAGGAACAAATTAAATAAAAGAGAAAAATATTTATAACCTATAAAGTGTTTGATGAGTTTATTAGAAATGGAACTAGATGGCGCTAGTAGGTATTCAGCACAATGAGAAGTTTAGTGTCTGTAATTATTTATTTGGTTCATAAGGTTCAATTATTTATAAGGTATTGTATCAGTTATCTGGTTCTACAAACTTTGCTTAGTCTGATGCGTGATAGAGATGTGTTAAATGTCCTACAATATTTATATAACAAGGTTTTTACTTAACAGTTCTATGACGTCACAATTTTCTAATCGGGAATGAAAAATATTCGTAAATGTATAATTTTCAGGTGTGATTGGGCCGCGATTCCAACGCGAAGCTCGCATGGACAATGAAGATATTCTAATAACTGAAAAGCAGAATAAACCCGAAAATGGGTTTGGGAGAGTCGATGAAACAAATAAAAAATCTTTATGGAGAAAACTTTGGGCGGATTTCTATGAGGTAATCGGTACTATTCGTAATATTGAGCTAAGTTAGGGTTGTAAGATTTTTTTTGGCGTCGAACTTTGTGCATTTGCCAGTGTCAAGTTTTAACTATTTTTAATTAATTTATGAAAAATTAAGTTAAATGAGTATGCCACAGTCAAATTCACGCAAAGTAAAATCTTGGTCGAGTTCGGTCTTGCTCTAGCAAAGCAGTCGTGACTTTATGACTAGAAGCTTCGATGCAGTTACGGAAGCAACACAAAAAGTACTTTGTATACTCCCTACTTTTGATACTTGAAAACATCAAAACCTCAGACGAACAAAGGTTTAAGATCAAAACTCTTGACAGTGGCAAATGCACGAAGTGCGATGCCAAAAACAAAGAAGAAAAAAATAACAACACTTGACAGTGGCAAATTCAGAAAGTGCGATGCCAAAAACATAAAAACAATTTTGTAATAATCATTATATGATTCCAAATAAATTAATCGTTACAAATAATGGAATATATTCTAGAAAAAAAATTATACGTATGAAGAAGCTAAATCCAATCTGTCCCACCAACCGAGCGAAAAGAAGAAACTGAAAAAAGACGAAAAACTCTATACAGACACTCTTGTTTCTGTCGGGAAAGATGGCGCTGTATTCGACAACTGCACTTACCACAAGCGCTTGAATATAATTACTGACAGTAGCTTGTTGGAGGCTGAGGCGCGAGGCGCGCGAGAAGAAAAAAGCGTATTTCTTAATATTATTGGATGTGGTAAGTATTTATTAATTAAATTATTGAGAACTTTCAATCCTATACGAACCGCGTATTTTTGGGGATAGATAATGTCCTATGTCACTTTCAGGTTTTCAATTATGCAAAAAAAAATGACATACGTATTTTTCTTATCTATTGCTACGTAAAAATAAAACAAATCGATGAACAATTACGTACCTATAAGTTGTCTATTTATTTTGAAAAAAAAGCTTAATTCGTCATCTGGCGGCGAGTGGCGGAACTAATATGAAAAGAATGAATAAGATTGCCATCTAGCGACGAATAGTGTCATTAATATCACAGCGACAACTACAGTGTTTTGTATTATTAGGCAAAGATGGCGCTGTTATTAAACCGCACTCATTTCCAGTTGATGTAAGGATCTCAAAAAGAAAAAGTTATTTTTTATCTCTACTTTATAATATACAATTTCCATAGATATTTTTGAAATCCTTATTAAAACAAAAAAAAAGTTTTGGCGGGAACGTAAGCAAATCATGATGATGCAAGTCGTGTCGCTCCGTTGTATTTTTTCCAAAACTTGTGTTATGTCGAGTGTTTATGCATAAAAATGGTGGTGTTTTATTCATAAAGTGCCGAATTACAAGCGTTTGTGTGGGAAAATGATATAATGTGGTGAAACATGACTCTTTGTGTTGCTTCCAAAACTCCAGCTTTATAGTAGGTAAAGTCGCCACTACTTTACTAAAGCATGACTGGACTTGACTGACACTGACTGGACTTGACTAAGACTGGAATTTGACCATAACTATAGCTAAGAGACAGCAGAAATAACACTTAAGACAAGGCAGTATGGCTTTACAGCTTTAGCCTGCCCGATGGGGCAAATTAATAAAAAAAAAATGAAAAGGTTATTTATTCTGTGGTTCTCCAGGCCTGGGCGTGTGGAAGATATCTCCACACCAGAACGACGTATATGTTCTATCGATTGTGGAGCGAATTCGCGCCATGCTGCAGTGTGACGCCATATCGCACGTCACCGACGTCAATTTCGCTTACATTAAGGCATCTAAAAGCTTAAAATGTAAGTACTACTATCTTTACTGGCATGTTTCACTCCATCACACATTCAGTTTTGGGTACCGCTGTATTGTTAACAGCAACTTCAGCCTTTAGGTACTACGACCGGCGTAGGTTTAGGTGTTTCCTCACCGTGAGGCACACGGCATAAGGTTGTCACTCGCCGCTCGCCTTGCTACATATTTGGCGGGTATTTGTTACATATAAATAATAAGTACAAAGCGATATAAACCGTATAATAAATAATTATTTATAATTATAATTAGACAAGGTAATAATGCGAAGGTAGCTTATTGAGTACACACTGTATTTATTAATTCATTTCTATACTATTATAAATAACCTACCTACCTTCTTCCGTATTCCCGCGGAGTTACAACATTGGGTTCTTCAAAAGGCATGTTAATAGAATCTTAAAAGGTCGGGAACGTATTTGTAGTAGGTACCCCTGGTATTGCAGATATCTATAGGCGACGGTGACTGCTTAACATCAGGCAACCCGTTAGCTTGATTGCCACCTGTGGCATAAAAAAAAAAAAAATATATAAAGTGGAAAGACTCGATTGTTTGTTTGTATTGAATAGGCTCCGAAACTACTGGACCGATTTCAAAAATTTTTTCACCGTTGGGAAACCACGCTATCCCCGGGTGACATAGGCTACATTTTATCCCTGTATTCCCACCGGAACGGGAACTACGCGGGTGAAACCACGAGGCGTCCGCTAGTTTAATAAATAGAACAGCAGGCGTACCATGAGGTGTTAGAGCAGTTCAGTATAGGCCCTAAACTGAACCGTTTGGCAAATTCGTACCATGAGGTCCTTATAGCAGGACAGTTTAGGTCGCCGCCATCTTTGTCCGCCGAAACATAAACATCATCGCAAACTTGTCAGAAAACGGCATTTCGTTCATTCAATTCGTACCATGAGGTGTTATTTGACGTTAGTTGCACCTAAACTGTACCGCCGAGTTGTCAAAATAACGATTCAATAAAAAGTTAATAAATATCGACCGTTTGGTATGCTTTTATTTAATTTGTGAATTTTCTTGATATTATATCTTTAATAGCCCCATGCCCATGGGAGTTTAAACGTGATGCTGCTTCCTCCCAAAAGCGGCGGGTGTGCTGCCTCAACTGTAGGCGCTTATTGAACCCTAAAGCAATTACTTGATTTCTATGGAGTAATTCCCACAGCTGCTCTAACTGAGCGTAATTTACCCTTCATAAGCGTTCTGAGGGCTGTCTGTAAGAACAATTTTGATTTACAATAACAACAAACTATTCGAAAAAAAAACTCATGAAATACATAGGTACATAAGTAATATAAAACTATAAATATACTAACGACATTATTATTGACAATGCCAATAATATAAATTTGTAACCACAAAACAGTTTTGTTTGGTTTATTTCGACCTTTGAGTTATATTATATTATTAGAAATCTAAATTTTTGAGTTTTGGCGGGAACGCGGAAAGAGTCGTGTCGCCCCGTTGTATTTTTTTTTTTCAAAACTTGTGTTTTGACGAGTGTTTATGCATAAAAATGGTGGTGTTTTATTCATAAAGTGCTGAATCACAAGCGCGAGTGTGGGAAAATGATATAATGTGGTGAAACATGACTTTTCGTGTTGCTTCCAAAACTCCATCGAAGCTTTATAGTAAAGTCACCACTACTTTACTAAAGCATGACTGGACTTGACTGTCGCGGACTATACTTGACCAAGACTGGACTTTGACTATAACTTTAGCTACGAGGACACTTATTTAAACTTGAAAATATATAAATATTTGACACTGGCAAATGCTAAAACGCAACGCCAAAACCAAAGAAAAAAAATCTGAACAACCTTTTTGCTGTCATTCGCAGATGAATAATGAAAAAAAAAGTATTTATTAGGTGTGTTCCGAAACAAAGAGTCGTAATTGTTTCTCTGTTTAGAATAAAGTTTTTTTTTGGAATTTAAGTAAATGATAGGGTAATCGTAAAAATAAAACATGTTAATAATTATGCTGTAGTGCAATATAGTATTAAGTAATATTTCACCTTAAAATATCATATCATTATAAAACATTAAGAAAACCGATACTTCCCGACAATCACAATTTCGGAACAGATTTTTCACACGAGATACAATTATACTTTTGTATAGCGTTGTCCTTTTCTTCGGTAGCGGGACAGTATTGGAGCCAGAGACAAGTATCGTTCGTTCTTTGAAGAGCTAGCGATGCAGTTGCGATCCAATTTTAACATGCTCATGGTATGAAATAAAGCGGGACAGTTTAGGTACCTAAACTGAACTGCCCCGCAATTGGATGGAAACGTAAAACCTCATGGTACGCCTGCAGGTCATCAGCCCTTTATAAAACTGTCATAGACAAAAATAAAAACGATATGTAAACTGTTATTTTCTGATATTAATCCTAAGTTTTCCGAATCCGAATCGGCCCTGTTTTTGTAAACTCTCCCACTGCTGGGCGTGGGCATCTTCTTATCGAGAATAGGGTAAGGCCATAGTCTACGCTTGCCGAGTGCGTGTTTGCAGACATCACACATCACGTCTTCGAGAACTTTTTTGTTGTTAATTTAACTGTTGTTTATATATTTATGTTTTCAGCATATTTCGGCACAAACAAAGATGGGATTTTGGAAACATTCATACCGAGCAAAGAACATCCAAATGGTAAGATCATTTATCATCATCAAGGCCTTAGGATTAATTTTTTTTTATGGTCGACAGGCTAGATGTTTGACCACAGCTCACCTGATGTTAAGTGACGGTGTGGTCGATGATGGTGAAGCACACCTAGCCTGGAATGGAACTGGCTCTCAAGTGAGGCTGCCGGAACACACCGTTATATGCTTGGCGGCAGATTTTCAACTTGAGGGTGGTAGCTAGCCAGCTGAGTACTAGAAAGTACCCTACCACCATGCTATGGTTTCCTCACGATGTTTTCCTTCACCGGCAGCTCAAGCTCATTGTTGGGGGTTGAACCCACGCCCTTCGGCATGTGAACCTACCGCGCTAACCACTGAGCTATCATCGCTACAAACAGTTTGGATGAATGGATTTTTGTTACTCTTTCACGCAAAAACTATTTAACGGATTTGGATGAAATTTGGTATGAAGGTAGCTGAGACCCTGGATTAACACATAAGCTACTTTTTATCTCGAAAACATGTTGTGGGTAACACCGCGGGGCGCAGCTAGTTAATTGTAAATAATATACGTTTCCTAGCATTATTGGATAGTTTTATCAAAATCTGTCATCATGCCTATTGTGCGACGTTTGCAGGCGGGATCCGTGTGTACTTGGAAGATCGCGAACCTTCCTCCAAGTTGGCGAAGCAGCACGCCGGCAAGCTGCTCGTGATGCAGTACCCCTGGGACGGAAACGCACATCCCGGGAACGAGTTCTGGTAAAGTTGTAGTCTCAACTGATTAACGGTTTTTTTATAGCTGACTAGCTAGGTGTTTGACCACAGCTCACGACGACAGTGACGGTGTGGTCGATGATGGTAAAGCACACCTAGCCTGGAATGGAACTGGCTCTCAAGTGAGGCTGCCGGAACACACCGTTAGATGCTTGGCGGCAGATTTTCAACTTGAGGGTGGTAGCTAGCCAGCTGAGTACTGGAAAGTACCCTACCACCATGCTATGGTTTCCTCACGATGTTTTCCTTCACCGGCAGCTTAAGCTCATTGTTGGGGTTTGAACCCACGCCCTTCGGCATGCGAACCGACCGCGCTAACCACTGAGCTATCATCGCTACATATGGGGGGCGCGGGGGGCGATTCGTTTAATCTAAAAGTAATGATACTACTCGTTACTTAACATCAGGCAGGCTGTGGTCAACTGCGAACCTAATTCATATAAAAAAAATGTTTAACTTTACCGGCAGCTCAAGCTTGTTGGGGTTTGATCCCATGCCCTTCGGCGTGTGAACCAACCGCGTTAACCATCAACGTTATAACGTTTTTTCCTTCTTTGGTTTTGGCGTCTCATTTTGAGCATTTGCCAGTGTCAAGTGTTTTAATCGTCTCGCATTTTTCGGTATGTCTTCGCTTCGAATAAGGCGTAAACAACGTGATTTACATTTTTTATACAAAATTATTCACAATTACATCGACAGCCCATATTTAGTTGAAAACGTCAATTTACGTGTACCTTATCACTACCCCAGAAGTAGAATAAATAAAATTTGTAGTCTTCCATTGTGCCGAACTAACCTCGGCTTGAATTCACCAATGGTGCGCATGTGTTCGACTTATAATAGTATCAGTGACAGTGTGGATGTTTTCTCTGGCTCCTTAGGACAATTTAAGAAGGTAGTTTCAGAGGCGCAAATAAATAAAAAAAATGTGCTGAGGATATAGATACCGGGATTTCTGGTTCCTATATTTACTACACTTAGTTTGTGTTTAGTCATAGTTTAGAATCTCCTTAATAGTTAAAAAAAAAAAAATATGTGTAGAATCTCTTTAAGAGTAGGTTTATTTCCTTAAAAGCAATATGTTAATCAAGCTGTGTATGCCTATAACTGGCGCATGTATCCGAACATAACTTTACGCAATGTGTTTTTGTAAATTTAACAATATGTGTGCTGTTGGCGTACCTTAATAAATAAATAAATAAATAAATAAATAAATATCTTTAAGTTTCATATGGTAAATAAGTTGCCTCATAAATAAATAAATAAAATAAATATCATCATAGGACGTTACACACAGCGCCATCTGCCCCCAAACTAAGCAGAGCTTGTGCTATGGAAGACAGATAACTGATAGAATACATAAATACTTTTTTTTTTGTAAATACATACTTATAATACATACAGTACATCCAGACACAGAACAAACATCGATGTTAGTCACACAAATGTTAGTCCTGAGTGGGAATCGAACCCACGCCCTTCAGCTCTTGAAGCAGACACACTACCAATGAACCAACAGGGCTGTCAAATAGCTATAGTTATAATCCAGCCTTGGTTAAGTGCAGTCCGTGTCAGTCAAGTCCAGTCATGCTTTAGTAAAGTAGTGGCGACTTTACTATAAAGCTTCGATGGAGTTTTGGAAGCAACACGGAAAGTCATGTTGCACCACATTATATCATTTACCCACACTCGCACATTACAAAATAACACCACTATTTTTATGCATAAACACTCGATAAAACACTAGTTTTGGAAAAAATACAACGGGGCGACACGACTCTTTCCGCGTTCCCGCCAAAACTCCCCGTTGTAACGTTATCATGTTTATACGACAGGATAGGCAAGCTGGGCTCCTCAGGCGACCCGGCCGCGGCGTGCTCTACGCAGATATCGGAGCTGCACAACGCACACATCAACAGTAACGCCTCGGGGCTGCACACTAAAGTCGTCAGCCAAAGCGGGCTCGTCTCGCTCGCCGAATACTGCCGCAGCTTGTAGCATAAGCGAAGCGAGCGAAATATTTTCAACGTTTCGCTCGAGGTATAACTTTTCAATTTTAATTTTGAGTTACCATTAAGTTATTAACAATAAACAGTATTTAAATCTCTCGTTACTAATTTAAATGTGTAAACGTTATAAACGTTTGGTCGTTAAGGTGGCTCGAATTCCATACAAATAAATTTTTCCATTTATGGACAAATGGAGCATAATTTTACAGTGAAATCACAGCTACTGGCATTTATTTTGGTCTTTATTTGCGGTAAATAACAATTACTTGATAAAGTATAATCTACTGTTTTATTGAAGCAATTGTGATTTACCGCAAATAAAGATCATGATTAAAATCAGTGTCATTAATGATTTATGATTAAAATCAGTGTTTTAGGGACTGACACGTCATGGGGACTGACGCCAAACACGGTTATTATGTCAAATCAATCACATAGAAAACTAAGTGATTGAATATTTATGTTTGTATGACAAAGATGTGATAAGATGCTGTGAGGTATGCTTCTACCTATAACCTTCTAGTACTATAAGTGCAACATAATATGTAGTTAAGATTCAAGATTCAAGATTCAAGATCAATTTTAGTTGAAAATCTGCCGCCAAGCATCTAACGGTGTGTTCCGGCAGCCTCACTTGAGAGCCAGTTGTATTCCAGGCTAGGTGTGCTTTACCATCTTCGGCCACACCTTCACTTGACATCAGGTGAGCTGTGGTCAAACAACTAGCCTGTCAACAATTAAAAAAAAAAAAAAAAATATTGTCAAATGTAGGTAGTAAAGATCTCATGTCATAATTAATACAGTTCCACACAAATTACCTCTTTTAGAGTGTACAATAATGTAAGTTAAATTTTATTACATGTTTTTATCATTAATGTATTCTAGAATTGTGTAGTAACATTTATACAATAGCCAAGAATTTAATTTACGTTTAAATTTGCTGTTAGGTAGCTGTTTTATTTCGGCCGGCAGTTTATTATAAATTGTGTTATGTAAGAGTTTCTCTTATACAACTCAAGCTAACATTTTGAAAAATATAGTTTTTTACAGTGTATTTTTCTGACAGTATTTTTTGGTACCTTATTTGACTGATAGTCAAAATATTCGGGATGTTCTTGAACAAATATACATGCTTGCTTAATAAATATGCTTGCGTAGTTGTGTATGGTTACATACATAGATGTAAGTCAAATAAATATAATTTCATATGGGGGGCTCTGGCGCCTGTAGCTCTGGTTTGTAGCGATGATAGCTCAGTGGTTAGCGCGGTAGGTTCGCATGCCGAAGGGCGTGGGTTCAAACCCCAACAATGAGCTTGAGCTGCCGGTGAAGGAAAACATCGTGAGGAAACCAAAGCATGGTGGTAGGGTACTTTAGTACTCGGCTGGCTAGCTACCACCCTCAAGTTGAAAATTTGCCGCCAAGCATCTAACGGTGTGTTCCGGCAGCCTCACTTGAGAGCCAGTTGCATTCCAGGCTAGGTGTGCTTTACCATCTTCGGCCACACCTTCACTTGACATCAGGTGAGCTGTGGTCAAACACATAGCCTGTCAACCATTAAAAAAAAAAAAGCACAGTTTAATTACTAGTACGGGCGCCAGTCAGTTCCACTAAGCTACACAATTTTTTTTTTTCTTTGAGAGACAACCACAATATGTATTTCTAACGTAGCATAATAAATTGTTAAAAAAATAAATAAATATATAGTTATTGGTATTTCATACATTATTTACAATCAAATATAATTTTATTACTATTTTGTGTTTCATTTCATCATTAGCGTGATAGTAAATAGGTTTCTTCTAGGTAAGCGTGCTCCATCTTAGACCACACTACTGTTTAACATCAGGTAGAGTGTGCTCAAACGCGCACCTATTTTGAATAAAAAAAAAAAAAGTTAATAATTATACAAATTTGAATATTACAAGATTCGTACCTATACAATAATAATAGGACAATAATCGCAGATAAAACTATCCACCATAGTAGACCAGATATCACAGTTTATGACAAATATAAGAAAATAGTTTTTCTTGTTGACATCGCCATCCCAAATACCCACAACATCCTCCACATACACAGGAAAACTTACGAAATACACAGATCTGGCAATAGAGTTAAAATTGCAGTGGAGAGTTCAAAGCGTCAAGACCATACCCATCATTCTTTCATCCACCGTTGTGGTTCCACGCACACTCCAAACCGATGTAGCGATTTAGTAGCGATGATAGCTCAGTGGTTAGCGCGGTAGGTTCGCATGCCGAAGGGCGTGGGTTCAAACCCCAACAATGAGCTTGAGCTGCCGGTGAAGGAAAACATCGTGAGGAAACCATAGCATGGTGGTAGGGTACTTTCTAGTACTCGGCTGGCTAGCTACCACCCTCAAGTAGAAAATCTGCCGCCAAGCACCTAACGGTGCGTTCCGGCAGCCTTACTTGAGAGCCAGTTCCATTCCAGGCTAGGTGTGCTTTACCATCTTCGACCACACCTTCACTGAACATCAGGTGAGCTGAGGTCAAACACCTAGACTGTCATTCATAAAAAAAAAACCTGTCTCGACAGTTTCGACATAAACCGAGTAACCTTCATTCTCCTTCAGAAAGCAGTCATTTTAAACACATGCCGAATGTTAACTCTTGTCACTTGAAGAATAAAACATA
Organism: Biston betularia; assembly: GCA_905404145.2. NCBI lineage: Eukaryota > Metazoa > Arthropoda > Insecta > Lepidoptera > Geometridae > Biston > Biston betularia. Next base: position 2,402,680 of record FR989887.1, on the reverse strand, counting down.
TTCACACTTAAGTTCTGTGTATCGCTGCAATGGTCATGGACAGGCGTTATCTCTTAACATCAGGAGAGCGTCACGTTCGTCTCATAATTTTTTACATGAAAAAAAAAAATAAAGTTACGTAAATTAATGATTTAAAAAAAATATAGATTGATTCGTTGTAACTCCGAGTAACTTTGTGTT